>CM075649.1:97167289-98417289 GCA_037953625.1 Crotalaria pallida | reverse complement strand
TAACATGAATAACATCCTAGAATAGATTTTAAGTTTTTTGAATGTATTATAGAGGTTTTGAATTCGAGTGATTATTTACATCAATGTTTGTAATCCATTTTGAACTCTCTAAATTCGAATAAAGTCATGATGAACTAATTTCCTTGTGGGAGCAGATGTAATCAACGAAGCTCAATTGTATTCTGGTGATGTTTTTTTCCAGTTATAGTTATGTTGGTATTTTGATTACTGTTCTTAATGTCTAAAATTAATTGATCACTAATTTCTTTGTAGGGTCTGCCGACCAGACACGGATTCAAGCCTTGCCAAAGGAATTCTCTAAGGGCACTTCCCTCGGTTCACTTAACATGAACGTCCCTCGCTCGGACTCATGGCCGAAGGACCATGCCCAAAGGACCAGGCTCGGACTTGATGGAACCGAGCCTGATCATTGGTCCTCAATCCATCAGGCTTGAGACTCTAGGCCGAGACATACCGTCGGCTAGCGGATAAGCTCACCCACCGAGGCTTCTTATCCCTTCCGCAAATCACTCCTAGATTCTCGCAACAGCCTAGACATGAGATCTTCAGCTGATCCTATCCAGATTCTAAGAGCATAATCCTCCGATATTATCTCACAGAATCCTGGTTCAGCTCAACCCTGATACAGGGCCCAAACGGCCCATATCAGCCTCCTCCAAACCCTATGAATAGCTCACTACAGCTAGGGTTTCAGGTACGTACTCTCATCCCTAAGTTGACACTCTGCACACACGTTGACTAGGGAGAACCTGCTTTTCCCAACTGGAACTGCAGAAATACCATAAGTCACACATTAACTCTTGATCCTCTCTTGGGCTCCTGATTCCATAGTCTTGAGCACTTAGAGGGTTAAGGACATCTAGTGTTCCAGGACACTACATTGATGCCGTCTGTGGGGAACGAATAACCAGTATTCCCACTTCCACCGTACTCATGGCAAACAACGATAACCAAGAACAAGGGGATCTCCGTCGTCGCCTTCGTGGGAGGCCGCCTAAGAACGCAGGAAACGTTAGGGACAGAATCGCCCCAGGAAGACCTACTAGAGGCAGTCGGGGTAACACTCCACCAGTTCCTCCGGTGGATCAGATGGTCGTTCCCCCGGTTCCTCCAGTTTAGGGTGATGTTCCTCCAGTTCCTCCGGTGGTTCAAGCCACTGTTCCTCCACTCGTGGAAGGCGGTGGAAGGCGATCCAATCCCTGCACTGTTTCGGATGGCCATGTTTCAGATTGAGACGATACTGCGGACTCTGGACCACATCGATCTCAGAGGGCCCCTTCTGGATCACGAACTGGTGAGGATCGGCGAGTTGAGCGTTCCGCTCGACATGACCACTCCCGTGCCGAGCGATCCAACAGGGAAGTCCCTCAATTTACCAGGGGTCGTTTTGGAACTCTTCAAGGTGGTGAACGTTCCGAAACACAAGGTAGATCTTACATGACTACTTCGTCGGCCCGTAGGAGAGAGGAATCAATCATGGAGATCTTGAGGACTCAAACTTCTTTGATTGAAAAGCAGAATCAGGCTATCGCTGCTTCTCAGCAGCAAAGCATGGCAAGAATAGCCGAGCAAGGCCCTCACGTGGCTCTCGGCAACCCTAATAACCTTCCTCCACCCCCACCCCTTAATCTGGGATTAGTTCCTGGGCGTGTTACTGGGGAACCCCATCCTGGACATCCTTTCATAGCTGAGATAATGGCATTTCAAACCCCGCAGACTTATGTGGGTCATCAGAATATCCCTAGGTATAATGGGACGACTGATCCGATGGACCACATCGCGGCTTACGAATCCTCCATGATGTTTTATGGAGGAGGGGATTTCATGAAGTGTCGAGCATTCTCAATGACTTTGGGATCGGCACCTTTGAGATGGTTCAATTCCCTACCTTCCAACTCGATTCACTCATGGGCCGAGCTGAGGACAGCATTTTTGAACCGATATACAGCCAGTATGTCACAACCCAAGTCGGACCATTCACTGGCTGGAGTTGCACAGAGACCTGACGAGTCTCTTCGCGATTACCTAGCTCGGTATCAACAAGAAGCTAGTGGCATATCGGGCTTGCAATTGGGAGTATCAGTCCTTTTTCTCACTCAAGGGTTGCGAGATGGTGATTTCAAGGATTGTCTGATTGGAGAACCACCAAGGGACATGGCCGAGCTCAGGGAAAGATCTAGGAAGTTTGTTAATTTGGAGGAATTCCATAGAATCAGTACCGCGGCTCTGGGACAGGAACAGCGCCTTCGTCAGAATGATTCCCGTCAAACTGATCGTTTTCGAGAAAATAGGGGGAGGAAGGACAAGAGAGAGAGAGGAGAAAGAGACAAACTGCCTCCCAAAGGCAAGTATGATGTATACACTGAGCTTACAGTCCCGAGGATTCAAATCCTCCGAGAGACTATGCACACTGAAATGCGCAACATTACTCGGCCTCCAGCTTTGAGAAAAGCTGCCCAGAGGGACAGGACGAAGTACTGTGACCATCATGATGGATGGGGGCATACGACTGATCAGTGTACGATGCTGAAGGACTTAATTGAAGAAATGGTTAGAGATGGGAAGCTTCAACAATACATCGGGGAAGCGATGCAGAAGCGTTCAAGGAGAAGAAGTCATTCACCACCCAAAACCGAAGAAAAAAGGAATAAAAGCCCTACACCACCTGCAGGAGGAGCCCCCGCCCTACCGTCCGAGCAGGATAAGGGTCGTGAGTCGTTTCTGATCAACACCATTGCTGGTGGATTTGCGGGTGGTGGGGAAAAAAGAAGTGATCGAAAAAAGTATGTGGGACAGATCCTTTCGGTGGCTAGCCGACCGATCCAAAAGCCCAAAAAGAAGAATATTGTCATCAGTTTCAGTGACGATGACTTTGCTGATATTATTCAGGACCATAATGATCCAATGGTAGTTACAGCCAGGCTCGGTAATTACGAAGTGAAAAGGATTCTCGTCGATCAGAGGAGTTCTGCAGACATTATGTTTTTGGATCTGTTCGAGAGGCTGAAGTTGAAAAGATCTGACCTAACTCCATTCGAGGGCAGTTTGATTGTCTTTACGGGGCATTCCATTGTTCCCTTAGGCCACATTCATCTCCCAGTGACCATGGGTGAACAACCGTCTGATCGAACCGAGATGGTAAAGTGGCTAGTTGTAAAAGCACCGTCGGCATACAACGCCATCCTTGGCCGTACTGCACTTCAATCATTTGGTGCCGTTGTATCAACCGTTCACCTGGCCATGAAGTTTCCAGGGTCCGATGATCAGGTGGTAACGGTACGGTCCGAACAAGAGTTGGCTCGGAAATGTTACAATATTAGCTTGGGGAAACTGAAGTTGGATGAGGATGAGAAGGTCATGAAGGAGCCACTCAACAAAGGAAGTGTTAACTTGGCAGACCTCGACGTACGGGACGAGGATGAAACTAGGCCAACCCCTCAGGGGGACTTCAAAAAGGTAATTCTGGGTCACGATCCGTCCCGTTGTGTCAAGATTGGTGTCGGCCTTGCTGAGGAATTAGAAAGAGAACTGACGGAACTGCTGGTAGAAAACAAAGACTTATTTGCTTGGACTTCGGCAGACATGCCGGGGATCGATCCGAATTTTATCTGCCATAAGCTAAGTGTGTATCCTGGCGCCAAGCCAGTGTGTCAGAAGAAAAGGCGGGTCGGAACCGAGAAGGCACAAGCAACTGAAGAAAAGGTGTCCGAGCTACTGGAGGCGGGATTTATCAGGGAGGTGGTGTACACTGATTGGTTGGCTAATCCCGTGCTAGTCAAGAAATCCAATGGAAAATGGAGGATGTGCGTGGATTACACAGACTTGAACAAAGTCTGCCCCAAGGATCAATACCCACTTCCCTGCATAGACAAACTCGTAGATAGCTCGGCAGGGTATCAAAGGCTATCCTTCATGGATTCTTATTCGGGGTACAATCAGATCCCTATGTATCCCCCAGATCAGGTGAAGACTTCGTTCGTTACAGAAAATGCTACATATTGTTACAACGTCATGCCGTTCGGACTGAAGAACGCTGGGGCGACTTACCAGCGAATGATGAACAAGGTTTTCGGTCCGCTCATTGGGCCGAAAATGGAAGTATACATCGACGATATGATTGCAAAAAGTCTGAAGGAGGAGCACCATGCTAAGGATTTGAAGGTTATCCATGATAGAATTCGGCAGTTTGACATGAGGTTAAACCCAGAAAAATGCACTTTTGGGGTTCCTGCTGGTTCGTTCCTCGGGTTCATGCTCACCGAACGGGAAATTGAAGCAAACCCAGAGAAGTGCCGAGCCATCCTTGAGATGAAGAGCCCTTCCGACATCAAGGGAGTACAGCAGCTAACAGGTCGGGTAGCAGCTCTCTCCAGGTTTCTGTCTCAGTCAGCTCGGAAGGCCTTGCCATGGTACCAACTGCTGAAGAAGGAAAAAGAAAAGAGGTTCGAATGGAACGAGGCATGCGAAAAGGCCTTTACTGACCTTAAGCAATACCTAGCTTCTCCTCCAATCTTATCTAGTCCAGCGGCAGGAGAGGTTTTGTTCCTGTACTTATCAGTCAGGGATTCGGTGGTCAGTTCGGTTCTGGTTCGGGAAGAATCAGGCAAAGAATCTCCTGTTTACTTCGTCAACTGAGCACTTCAAGGACCAGAGCTGAGGTATCAGAAGGTTGAAAAGTTGGGGTTTTGTTTGGTTGTTACGGCCAGGAGGTTGCGTCAATACTTCCAAAGCCACCATATCACGGTCAGAACTGCTCAGCCAATCCGACAGATTCTTCATAAACCCGATCTGGCAGGCAGAATGGTGACTTGGGCTATTGAACTTTCCGAGTTCGACATTACTTTCGAACCTCAGAAAGCAATGAAGTCTCAGGTCTTAGCTGATTTTCTCACCGAGTTTACTGAGCCATTGACGAGCTCAAACTTGGATTGGAACATTTATGTCGATGGGTCAAGCAACAAGCTCGGGGCGGGAGCGGGAATAATCCTGGAGAACTCCGAGGGAGTTACCCTTGAATATTCAATGAAGTTCGGATTTCCGACTTCGAACAATCAGGCGGAATATGAGGCTGTGATGGCTGGTCTGAGGATGGCGAAAGAAGTAGGGGCCCGAGAAGTGAAGATTTTCAGCGATTCTCAGTTGGTGATATCGCAAGTGAAAGGTGATTATCAAGCCAAGGAACCCATCCTACAAAAATATTTGGAGAAGGTGAAGTTCCTATCTTCAGAGTTTGCCAAGGTCGAATTCTGCCACATCCCGAGGGAAAGCAATGGCCGAGCGGACATTCTTTCCAAACTTGCTTCAACAAAGGGTCCTGGAAATAACAAGACGTTGATCCAAGAAATGGTGCATGGACCTAGCGTTGTCCTATCCGTTTCTATGGATCCAAGTTGGACCTCTCCGATCATAAACTTCTTGGAACAAGGAATCGTGCCGACAAATCTAGCCGAGGCCAAAAAGCTTGTCAGAAAGGCCTCCCAATTCGCTATGATCGATGGAGTTCTGTTTCGCCGTGGGGTCAGCGGCCCTATGCTCAGGTGCTTAGACCCCGCCGAAGCAAAGCAGGCACTGGAAGAAGTCCATGGAGGTATCGGAAGTCATCATGTCGGGGGGAAATCACTGGCCAAGAAAATTTTGAGGGCAGGATACTACTGGCCGACCTTACAACAGGATGCAATCAGTCATGTAAAGAGATGTGAAAAATGTCAGTTTCACAGTGACGTCTACCAAAAGCCGGCCGAGGAACTTCATTCACTTTAATCTCCCTATCCCTTCTATCAATGGGGAATGGATTTGATTGGCCAGTTCCCCACCGCGCCAGGACAGCTCAAATGGGTGATAGTGGCCATCGATTATTTTACCAAGTGGATCGAAGCCGAACCACTAGCTACTATTTCGTTGGCTTAGGTTCAGAAGTTCTTTGAGAGACAGGTTATAGCTCGGTTTGGTGTGCCACAGGTCTTAGTAACTGAAAATGGAACTCAATTTGCGGCAAAGGCATTCCAGGACTTGGTCAACGCTTTGAACATTGAACATTATTTTTCCTCGGTCGAGCACCCTCAGACCAACGGACAAGTAGAATCAGTGAACCGAAGTATTATTCAGGGGATCAAGAAAAGACTCATCGGTGCTAAGGGAAATTGGCTGGAAAACCTGCATGAAGTGCTTTGGTCGTACCGCACCACCATACAAACTTCAACGGGAGAAACCCCTTATCGTCTTACTTATGGTTGCGATGCTGTCATCCCGATGGAAAGGATCATCCCATCTTTCCGAGCCTTACAACAACCGAACCCCCTCAACAACACTTTACTGTGTGAGGACCTAGTTCTGTCAGAAGAAGTCAGAGATTTAGCTGCCGAACAGGAAAAACATGCCAAGCTGATGCAAGCGAAAGGGTATAATCGCTCGGTGGTACCCAGAGAATTCGAGGTAGGTGACCTCGTCCTACGAAGAGCTGACATCGGCCTCAAAAATGCTAAGGATGGTAAACTGGCTCAGAATTGGGAAGGTCCGTACCGAGTAGCTTCCAAAACAGGAACAGGAGCCTACAAGCTCGAAACTCTCTCGGGTGCCCTCATCAACAACACATGGAACGTGGCAAAACTTAGAGCATATTTCAGTTAGAAATTTCTATCCATTTCAATTCCGTTTTCAATTGTTTTCGTTTTACTATTTCTCTTGCTGTTATAGGATTGTTTATTTTTAATGATGGTGTACGCTCGGTGGAACTCCGAGCCCATTGTACTTATTGTTAATGCTTCGAATAAATAAAAGTGATGTTATTGAATTCATTGTATTTACGTACTTTTCCTCATAATCGACTAGCCACCGTTTATGACGCGAACGATTATAAACAGCTCAAACAAGAGCTTATAACTCGTCAAGTACCTTAAAAGGATTCCCGATTCAAACATGATTTGTTTTAAAAAATCATTTTTACATCGCGGATAGAGGAACCCACCTCGGCTAAAGTGCTGGAGTTCTGAGGTCTTAACACTTGAATTCTTAACAAAAAGTTCAGAAAGAAGCATAAAATAAAAACGGATATTATAAATATTCCAAACAAGTTATAGCAACAAGATTTCAACCCATCTATTGGGGCAGATACAAAAGTAAAAAAGCAAAAAACTACTCAATGTCAGACAGTACTACGCTGTCAGGTCGAATTTCTCTTCTTCTTCTTCACCTTCGGCGCCTTCGGCGCCTTCGGCCTCATCTTCCTCGGATTCCTCGACAAAATGGTCAGGAAGATCATTACTGCTCATGTCAATAGGAACCCCATTCGCACCCACAATTTGACCATTCTTGGTAGCAAAGAGGGGGTCGGCGCCCTTTGTCACGAGGTTGGGGTTCAGGATGCAAAGCTGCTCGGCTGTGTTAAGGAAGGAATCTTCAACTGCGTGACTCCAGTTGTACAGATTCTCCTGGGCTGCTTTCTTATGCTTAAGAGCTTTCGCTCTCATTTTGTCCATAGAGGCTCGGAGCCCGGTAACCTCGTCCTTAGCATATTCGAGTTGCTCCTGAGCCACAGCAGCAACCTGCTCGGCTTTCCGAGCCCTCTCTATAGCTTCCCGAAGAGTTGTGGCATCCTCCTCAGCCTTTTTCAAGATTTCCTCCGACCGCTTCACCCTTTCCTCGGCCTTTTGAAGAGTCCTTTCGGCTGTTTCTTTAGCAGCTTTGGCTTGAGCTTTGGCGCCTTCAGATTTCTGCATTCCCTTCTGCAGTCTTTCATTCTCGGTCGCCAGAACCTGAAGTTTTTTCTCAAAGCTTTCCACTTGAAGCTGCAAATAATCCTCTCGATCATCAGCTTCTGATCTTTTCTTCTTCTCCTCGGGGGCCACTCCAGCGTAGACGTCGTCACCATGCTGACCGAGGAAATTGAGAATGCTTGCACCCCGAAGGAAACTCCTCACGAAAGGCCCCACAATCATTTTCCCAGGTGCCCGGACCCCAGGCACTTATAACTTCAGCGTCTTCAGGAGGAAAGAGATTTGCGGTGAAGGAATCTAACTTATTATGCCTACTCCATACAGTTTTGGCAACGGCCTCGTCCATACCCTCAGTAACTTGAACTCCTTTGTGGGGCTTGCTCAGGTGAAACCAGTCGCCAGCTAATCCTTTCCCTTTCTCCATCCGAGGTCTCTTGGAAGGACGCTCGGGAGTACCCTGAGTACTTTGCTGCACTTCTACGGGAACTGTGGGCTCAGCACTCTTGGTGGCCTGAGGTACCTCGGAAGGAATACCACGAGGGGAAGCAAGAGGACTAGTGGTTGGAGTTGGCTCGGGGGTTTGGCTTTTAGCCGAGGATCCCGACTCTACTCTCACAGCAGCCAGTTGAGCCATCCTGGCCGAAGCAGTAGCACTCTTCTTAGCTTTGGATGCTTTCTTTCCCATTTTTTCTGCAATAAGGAAATATGCTTTAGACCGAGTAAAAAAAATTGTTATACCCAGCTCGGCCTTCACTTCAGCCCGTGTCCTCTTCAGCAATATTTTCTTGGTATCAATTTGACCATTCGCCTTGAGGTATTCCCAAACTCGGTCACACAACCGCCTCTCGGCCTTCGTCAAATCGACCTTATAGTTAAATTGATACAAGGAGGCTCCTCGACTGTAGATATCATTCGACCAACCCAAAGGGAAGCGAGGTACGACCTTGATTTCTCCTTCTTCCTCAACCTGCTCCATGAACCAGCATACACCAGCCCCATTGTACTCATACCGAAAAAAGAGAGGTTTGAAAGACTTCCAAGAGTCGGTGACTTTAGCGAAGAGCGTGTGGTCCTTCCGAGCTTTCAGGGACACCCAAAGCCCTTTGGAGTTGCCGAACTTGTTCACTTGGGGGGCGTATAGCCAAAAGAAAGCTCGGAGTGTGGCAACTAAACTTTCGGCATCACAGAACTATTGAAATGCTCGTACAAATGCTCATCCACTCGGGTGTAGCTGACTCGGGGCTATGCCTAAGTGGTTGAGTACTTCAATTTCAAAGGTCGAAAAGGGCATGCGGATTCCGACCTTTGTTATTATTTCTTCATAGAAGTAGAAGAATTGTCGATTTTGTGGCACTTCAAAGCAGATCCGATCGTCGATGTTCACGTGCTTTAAATCAAATTCCGACGCATTCCCATCTGCGGTCGGAGGGGTTAGGAGAGGACGAAGGTGGTTCAAACTATTACTCGTCAGCAACGAAGGCCTCGTCCCAAGCACCTCCCGATCAAAGACTTCATCGTACTGCTCATGATTGGGTGGTAAGGGATATTCTTCAGGATTGGTGTCACACCTGCGCTCCACCATATCTGGGAAAAAAGTAAAAGGCTCGGCATTAGGATTTTTTATAGCAGATGTTTTAATTTTAAAGTTAAGGCCGAGCCTTGGACTTTTTCCCCTCTCTTTCCTCGGATCTCCCAAAGGTTCTTCTTCCATTGTATAGCGCTCGGGGCTAATCCTAACCTGAGCCCTACGTTCAGCAAACCTATAAGCCAACAACCATTTGCTATCTTCAGCGGGATCTGATGGGTATTCTACGGCTAACGGTTTTGTCACGGTGGATCCCTGGCTGTTGGGCGGGGAAGAAGGGTCTAATGTGTCATCGGTGTCAAAATTTCCAGAATCCCCAAAATCCCCAGAAGAGTTAGAATCGTTATCGCTAGAAGGTTCTTCACCCAATCTCCTACAAAGTTCATGGTAAATCTTTTTCCAAATCCCTCATGACTAGAAAATGCGAACTCTTTATACTATCTACCTATAACAGAAAAACCTCAGACCCCTGTAAAACCCAGAAACAGAAAAAACCCCAAATCCCTGCAAAACCCAGAGACAGAAACGCAAGACCCTCAAAAATTGAAGGAAACGGAACTAAGTAGACCAAGTTATAGGAATAGAAGTAGTGAAGTCAAGTTATAAGAGAAGTTACCTGTTTTGATTCTGGATCTCTGGAAAAACTGAAAGTAATGGAGGAAATGGAGAGAATAAGCTTGAAAAGGGAGTGGTTTTTGGTATCCTGAAAGCAGTAAAGAAGGATTTAGAGGGTGTTTCTGATGTGAATCCGATAAAGTGAGTGGATGGGGGGTTGAGGTAGTAAGGGATTCGAAATAATCCCGAAAAACCTTTCGGTCTCCCTCTTCAATGCGCATATGGGCCTGAGTGAAAGCCCATTACCCCACTCGCTCCACCCAGCCACGTGCACGACGAAACGTGGCAGTTACAAAAAGGCGCTTTTTCAAATTTCAAAAATTGCAATGATGTGGCACAACTCCCAAGGACACGCGCTGTACCTAGAGAACCCAAAACGTCACCTCGAACAGGCTACCTGGTTACAACTGTCACACTCCCGGAATGAGGCATCCGAAAGGGTCAACCCTAAACACATGCTACCTCGTCACAGACTTCTCAAAGTCTTACGAGCTGGGGGGCTTGTAGGGTCTGCTGACCAGACACGGATTCAGGCCTTGCCAAAGGAATTCTCTAAGGGCACTTCCCTCGGTTCACTTAACATGAACGTCCCTCGCTCGGACTCATGGCCGAAGGACCATGCCCAAAGGGCCAGGCTCGGACTTGATGGAACCGAGCCTGATCATCGGTCCTCAATCCATCAGGCTTGAGACTCTAGGCCGAGACATACCGTCGGCTAGCGGATAAGCTCACCCACCGAGGCTTCTTATCCCTTCCGCAAATCACTCCTAGATTCTCGCAACAGCCTAGACATGAGATCTTCAGCTGATCCTATCCAGATTCTAAGAGCATAATCCTCCGATATTATCTCACAGAATCCTGGTTCAGCTCAACCCTGATACAGGGCCCAGACGGCCCTTATCAGCCTCCTCCAAACCCTATAAATAGCTCACTACAGCTAGGGTTTCAGGTACGTACTCTCATCCCTAAGTTGACACTCTGCACACACGTTGACTAGGGAGAACCTGCTTTTCCCAACTGGAACTGCAGAAATACCATAAGTCACACATTAACTCTTGATCCTCTCTTGGGCTCCTGATTCCATAGTCTTGAGCACTTAGAGGGTTAAGGACATCTAGTGTTCCAGGACACTACATTCTTAAACTCGATTCTAATATGTATCTTGTGAATGAAATACTCAATATGTTATTATGCTAGGAATAGATAATAATGTATCCGTTCGCCAACCAAAAGCATAGTTGTTATATACTATGTTGGCCATGAATAGTTTGATGTTGCCTTGACTTCTCATCATTGGTTGAAATTTGTTTTATACATGCAAACCGTGTAACTAGCTTTATTTCCTTCTTGAGTGTAACATCCCGAATTTTAATTCCAAGCTTAATTAGAATAAATATAAGTCAAGCTAATGGAAATCGTAAGAGCATGCTAGGGTTAAATGAAATAATCATGGCTAAAATGCATGTAGGAGTTAAGGGGAATGCCTTAGAGTTAGAAACCATCAATACATGAAAATCTGTTGATGTAATCGATTACCTTGGGGTGATAATCCATTACAATCTTTCTGTGAAATTACTAAAATTGAATTAATGGAAGTAATCCATTGCCTTGATGAAAGTAATCGATTACTGACCTCCTATGAGAAACCCTAGAATTTGATTTTTGGGAGATAATCGATTACATTTGGGTGGGTAATTAATTACATAGCTTCTGTGAGGAGCCAAATAAATGTGAAATAAGGTGTGTAACCAATTACCTAGGGTGGTAACCGATTACCTAGGGTGGTAATCGATTACCACACGTGCTCTTATTAAAAAAATAGGTTGATCAAAAGCCAAAAAGTCAAAGCTTCTTGAGGAAGCTTCTCTTCTCAACCACTCATTCACCAAGCTTCTCAAGGAAGCTTTCCATGTGAGCCACATGTTTCAAATACATGTTTAAATAAACAAGAACAAAGCAAAACACACCAACAACACTTCACTCATCACCCTCAAAGGATAATTATGCTAAAGAAGGTTTGAGGTGATGTAATTAGGATTACTTTGAGTGTCATAAAGGAGTTAAGAAGCATTGGCGTCGGATAGGAGATATAAAGATGAACAAAAGAGCGTTAGAAACGGTGTTTTCGGTGTTATAAACACCCTACATTAGGAAATAAGAAATAAAATATTTACAATGTAAAACACAAATTCAACCATTGGATGAGAAGATAAGGTTCTTAGGAAGCTTTCTTTCAAATTTGAGCAAGATCCAACGGTTAACGAAGGAGATATAGCATTTTGAAATGCAAGGAGATATAGCATTTTGAAATGCAAGGAACGAAAATCTGGCAAGGTAATCTATTACTTTTGAAGGTAATCGATTACCTCCACTCTGGAATAGGAAAAAATGAAACGAAATTCATGAGATAATCGATTATTTTTGAAGATAATCGATTACCACAAGATCTGACACGAAAAAAAATAGTTTAATGAAAACCACACATGAGAAGCTTCTCAAGGAAGCTTCCCATTTCAACCACAAGTTGCAATGCCTCTGAGAGAAGCCATTAACTCTCCACCACGCATTCCTATTTCATAAAAATAAAACAAAAACAACAACAAGCACTCACCCTCTCATTCTCACAAACACTTTCACTCTCCTTCACCACTTCTTCTCCTTCTTCTCAAGAGCTCCAAGAGCTCATCATCCATCACCACTCATCATCATCTCCTCCATCTCTATCTTCATAGTCAACATAAGAAGCAAGAATATAGCTCCATCACCCTCAAATCTTCATTTCTTCTTCCTCTTCTCTCAAGGCTAAGCACCACCATTCTCATCAAGAACTCAAGGGAACTAAGAGCACCCATTATCATCCCTTCATCTCCATCATCATCAACTTCACTCCCTTCTCCATATCCAAGTCAAGAGCAAGAACATCACTCCATCTCCATCAAACTACAAAGCTTCATTCTTCACTTTCTCCAAGAGAAAACTAAGAGCATCCATTCACTTCTTCTCCTTCTTCATGAACCAAGAACAAAGAACACCATCATCACCATCAACTTCCATCATCAACAAACCCTAGAAACTCAAGAGTAACCATCCTCACACCACCACCACCAAAATCACGTCTCTCCCTCTCTCTTCTCTTCTCTCTTGAAATTTTGAGCTACACCTCCATGGAGGATCACAAACACTTATGTTCCTTCATCTCAAGAACAAGTAGAATCAAGCCTTCATCCTTCTCCTCACTCTCAAATTGCTTGGGTTCACACACACTTGGTATTTGGATGGTTGAAGTTCTAAAGGGGTAATATTCTAAAGAGCTAGGGCACAGCTTCAGCTAGGGCTTTTGTGAAGGTTTCTCCACTCTCTCTTTGGTAGAGGTAAGGAGTGGGTGTTATCTTGATTTAGGAGGTAGTCTCTAGTTAGTATATAATGATTTGCTAAGAATGTGTGCTTAGTGTAGTGATTATGAAACCCTAGGATAGTAAATGATGATAATGTTATGATTATTCAAATAAATGAAAGGAACCCTAATTGCTACTTGTTAATTTATGTGCATGCTAAATGTTAATTGTTGTTATAATTGCTTGAATAAAGAAAATGAACCCTAATTGCTACTTGTGAATTTATGTGTATGCTAAATGTTAATTGTTGTTATAACTGCTTGAATAAATAAAATGAACCCTAATTGCTACTTGTGAATTTATGTGTATGTTAAATGTTAATTGTTGTTATAATTGCTTGAATAAAGAAAATGAACCCTAATTGCTATTTGTGAATTTATGTCATGTTAAATGTTAATTGTTGTCATAAATGCTTGAATAAAGAAAATGAACCCCTATTTGATACTTGTGAATGTATTTATATGCTAAATGTTAGTTGTTGTTATACATGCTTGGATAGTGAATATGAACCCTTATTCGATACTTATGAATACTTGTGTGTGTGATAATTGTCATGTATGTTTTGAATGATTAATCGAGATATAGGTTAGTGTAAAAGGAAAATGGAGCTGAGTTGAGCATTGGGGACACTGGCACACTAGGTGCCCTACTAGGTGTTCCAAACGCCCAATTAGGGCCAAATGCCCCATCATGATAATCGCCCCATTAGGTCCAAACGCCCTGTTAGGCGTCGGTGTACCCAATGGATCAATTCGCTGCTAAATGATAGAGATTAGAATGTGGAATAGAACTAAGGGAAATGAATTGAACATAGGGAGGAATAAGATAAGAATGGATAAAGTAATAAGCATAGACCTAACGGGCGAAGCCTAATGTGGTGCCAAAGTCTTGATGGGTGCAAAGTCCCTAATGGGTGTACCAAACACCCTAGCAGGTGCATTCAAATCCTAGTGGTGCAAATATGACATGAAAGTAAAGGAATGGTATTAAGAGAAAGGAACTAATGAGATTGTTTGATTGTGAATGAGCATGATTGGAATGTTGGATGAAAATATATGTAATATGTGTTTATTGTGTTTGACTTAGTAGGTTATTATGTTTAGTTAGAAACTGCTTTTCTACTTCATGTGTAATGCTCACCTCCTTACTATTTTTACACAGGTACTGAGATTGAGCTTGCACAACCCCCGGCCGAGCAGGAGTGCTCTCCCTCACAGTGAGAGTAAGTTATATTAGTTGGGTCATGTGTAGTGTCCTGGATCTTTTGGGTTTATGATGATATTGTCTTGATACTTGTATAAATTGTAAATGTTTATTTTTGGGGTTGGTCCAGAACCACTTCCTATGGGTATGAAGTATATTATTGGGAAAACTTAAACAATTCCATAACTTGATTATATTTGCTGCTATCTCTGTTGTAATTAACTTTAATGTGAATGTGTTTGATGCATAATGATATTTTTGGCCTTGTTGGCTTTCCGCATGAAAAGAATATTTTGTTTATAACATGTTACAAGAAAACTTTATTTTGGAAATGTTAATGAAGTAAAGGAAACTCTGTCCATTTTCACGGAGATTTTTATAAGTTAAAAAGGCTTTAAAAAGAAATTTTTAAGTTCATCTTTTTACTATTGGGTAATTAAGGGTAATTATAAATAGGGTGTTACATTGAGCATCTTAAATTTTACCTGCAAAATAAACAATATTAGAGCAATAAGTTATATTTTTATTTAATTTTTATATTTGAGCATATAATTGCATATATTCAAATTTAAGGGAATTTTCATAAGAATTCATAAAAATAAGTTAAATAAGTACAAAAAAAAATATAATCAATTTGTAAATAAATTTGATGCTTATCATACATGCAAAAATGCTAAGTTTGGGGGAGTGATTTGGGTCTAATATATGATGTTTTCGAGCATTAATTGTCTCCCTTTTACTATGGATTTGGATTGTTTCTTAAGTAAATTTAGGATTTTATTATGTTTTTAGGAAGTTTAGGTAATTTAGAATCCTTGAACGTTCTGATCCGTTTTGGGTTTGATTTCAGGTATTTGAAGCTTTATATGATGATTTGTGCAAAGAAATGGAAATGAGCTTTGAAGACCATGAGATTGGAATTAAAACGGAGAAAAATGAAGTTTGTACCTGTTGCACATGCCCAGGCATGGAAGACCCACGCCCTGGCGCGTGGAGTTTGAAGACCAGGAAGTGGGATGCAAAGTGCTAATGTTCGGTGTTCAACTCAGAGAGATCTGCGCCCAGGTGCGCATTGCCAAGCTTTTTCTTAATGCCTTCCAAAATGGATTTATTTGCCGCTTCAGCCAATCAGTTGGTTTGTGGATGTTCCACCGAGCTGAAATAATGAGTAATTCCCAGGTCGGCCGCAAGTTCTTGAAAATGTGAGGCTGAAAACTGCGACCCATTGTCAGTTACTATAGAGTGAGGCACACCAAATCATGTGACAATGGGTCGCAGTTTTCACCTCTTCCTTGGTCGAAATATCTACTAGCTTGCCATCTTGAACTTTGTGGAAAGGATGAGCGCCAACCACTCGAAACTCAGTCTCCGGGTTCAAAACCTGGATTTTCTTAACAGCTGAGATAAAAGAATCATCAACACCTTTTTCCCAATTGTACAAGTTTCTAGCAACCTTTTTCTTGAAGCCGGGCGCTTTCCCTTTAATTCTTTCCAGGGAAGCAGAAAGTTCCTGCTTATCAACACTCAGCTCGTCATTTCGCTGACGGGCCCTTTGCAAAGCTCTCTCCACCTCCTTCTTCCCTTCTTCAATGGTTCTTTGAGATCCCTTCAGGTCGTCTCTCTCCTTTGCGACCTCATTGTGATTGGCCCTTAGATTTTCCAGTTCTGATCGCAGTCGAGTCAATTCATCAGTCAAACTGGCCTCTTTCGTTGCATAGAGGCTTCGAGCCTCCTTTTGTTCAGCATTCATACCAACAAAAAGATCCTTCGAATGCAGTGACATGTAGTGCATCAAGCTAGCCCCTCGAAGAAAGAATTTGGTCAGAACTTGGCCATGCTGTTGCCACTCGGAAACCGACAATAAAGCATACCTTTGGTGGTCGGCCTCCAGACAAATGAAGTTAGGAAATTTCTCATCCATTTTCTTATCCCACACTGAGCGAGGTTCTTCAACCTCCTGCTCGACTTCGTGGGCCACGGTTGTCACTCCCTCGGTGCTCGCCGCTTCCCCTACTTTCGATTTCCCTTTGTCAAGGCGACGACGCCTGGTCAAAGGAGCTGAGGGAGGGGACACATTCTGATCATCTGCTGCTGAAGTAACTGCAACAGTTGTCGCAGGCCTTGGAGAACCAGCAAGAGGGGAAGTTGAGGGAGTCTGATTGCTCAGAACTGTTGAGGGTGCACTAGATTGGTCCGAGGCAGCACTTGCTGAAGGAGCCTTTCTCTTCTTACTCATCATGGCCAGCTCAGCCACATGGTCAGCCATATTTTCTGTAACAAAGTGAAACTTATTAGACAATTAATATGGGAAAACACAGTATAAAGTTATGATTCCTATACCAAGTTGTGAGGTTATACTGGCAGGAGGGAGGTTTACAATCTCCTTCGTCTCTATTACACCATTTTTAATCAGATAATCAGCGAATGCTCGGCAAGTTTGCTTCTCATCTTCAAACAGAAGTTTCCAATCCGTGCTATATGACTTAATACTTCGACGGAAGAATTGATCAGACCATTGCAATGGGAACCGAGGCTCGGGACGTTCTTCACCAGGTCTTGTAAACCAACAATTCCCATCTCCAACATAACTGTATTTGAAAAAGAACGGTTTAAAAGTCTTCCACGACACGGAAAACTTGGTCAGTAAGTTGTAACCGTGATGGGACTTCAGGGACACCCAAGGCCGCTGGGTTGACCCCTTTTCGAATGCATTGGCTTATGGGGATAAAAGATAGAAAAAGACTGGAATAGTGCACAGCCAATTCTTCGCTGAGCATACTAGCTGGAAGGCTCGGACGAAGGCCCAAGCATTGGGATGTAGTTGTGAAGGAGCAACCCTCAGGGTGTTCAGCACGTCTATCTCGATATCAGAAAAAGGCATTCTAACACCGAGCCATGTTACTACATCTTCATAAAAATAAAACGAAGTACTTTCTGTAGGAATTCGGGTGCAAATCCGCTCGTCTACTCACACAGGGGTAACTGTATAAGAATCTCCATCCGGAACTCTAGGACACGGTAGTAGGATAGCCCTAGTTTGTTCGATTGAGGTTGTGTTTGTATGCTGCGTTGGGGTACCCACCACCTCTCGGTCAACCCAGTCATATGCAGCCGCGTCCAGAGGCAAGGGAAACAGCTTAGGGTTCGAGACACATTTTCGCACCATACCTGAGGAAAAGGAGGCACACGCAGAGTCAGTATCAACAAAAAACTTGGCTATTTTTAATCAACTAGCTATGGATATTATCAATTGGGGAGCACCTCCCTTGAGCGTGCTCGGTAGAACCTCCCCAATTGAAACAGTTGGTACCTCTCTGTTGCCTCCTTAACCTCGCTAGTTCTATCCTCTCGGCAATTTTATAAAAAAATAATCCCTTGTCTTGACTCCTTCAAGTTCCTCGGATGATAGATTGCTAGCGGCTTAACACTGCTACTCTGGTCATCTTCCATCTTTGACGAAGGCGAATTGGAGTTCACCGAGTCCTCACTCATCCTATTCCTCACTTTACTTGAAATCCCCAGGGATCTTGGACAGTGAATAGCTAATATCCTTCTAAAAATGTTATAAACTATTACGGTAATCACCCATTAAGGGAAGGAAATAAAAGTTCTTAGAAAAAGAGCATCACTCGTAGGCCAACACGAATTTCAAAGAAAGTCAGAGAATCGATTCAAGAAAATAGTAATGGGTTCCCGGGAGCAAAAAGGGATCCTAAACGCGACTGATCCTAAACGCGACTGACGAACAAGCGATAAAGACTAACAAATACATGCAAATTCAGAAATCAGAAAAGGAAAACGGGAACAAACCTAGAAAATTGTGGAAGCAAACAGTGTTTAAAGAACAACATTAAAGATTGGTGAAAGAAGAAGTTTAGTACCTGAGTTCGAAGTTAGAATCTTGGAAAGAAGGTTGCAGCGGCACGAACCGTCAAGAGATGAATTTCGAAAAGCTCGCAAAAGCAGGAATCGCAAGTGTGATGGTGGTTTCCAGAAACCGCAAGAGAGAGAAGACGTAAGGGGAAATGAATTTCGAAAAATGTTTCCTTTTCCTTTTAAGTTTTCCCTCCACTATGGAAGAGTTGGGCCTAAAATGGTAAAGCCCAATGCAGTTGAAGCAACTTTGGGGCCGTTGTTCTAGGATGAATCATTGTGTATCGGTTCCCAATGTTGGAAACGACACATGGAGGAATAAGAAAAACTCAAACGTCACACCCGTGCAAACGAAAAGACAAGGGCACAGACCATACCCAACGGGCTGAACTCCTCTTCTAGCCGGAAAAATCTAAATGGTCGGCTGCATTTTCGGCTCTCAACTAAACTCGGCACAGGCTCAAATCACCTTACCGAGCTTGGGGGGCTTATGTAGTGGACCTAACTCTAGTCCGACCATTTCTTCTTTACGCCGACTGGTTGAACAATGGAGTAATGAGCACTGATCACTATCTGGTTGGAAGCATGATACGCCGAGCTAGGAATACTTAGGAGAATCACGGGCTTACGAGACCCCAACCGAGCATCGGATCTTCACCCTTATCATTAAGGGCTACGGTCTCAACAAGCCTAACAGCCACTCCTATATTCCCGCACAGCTTGGTTAGATTACGAGATAAAGATCAGTGTTCATCACATACGGGATTAACAAAGGCAATCTTATCAAAACATTTACTAATCTTAATTGAACACTCCTTCATCACGAGCCTCACCAGACAGCCCAGAGACACACGTATCAAGTAATCCCCTATAAGAACCACCAAGCTATGGGGGCTAAAGTACGTTCTCTCCATCCCTAAGTTGACACTATCACACACATTATTGACTAGGGAGATCCTGATTATCCCAACTGGATATTCAGAAAATCCTACGAAGTCCTATAGCATAACTCGATTAGGATCGGACCTTTAGTTTCTTCAATAACCATAAAGCTGATCCTGGTCAAGGACACGACACCCTTGGCTGAGATGGAAGAGCCGGAACCATTTGATGCGAATGATGTTATTTTATCTTGATGTGGATGAGTAGCTTTCTTGTTTTAATCGTTTGTGTAAGTCCCCTATGCAGGGCAGCACTTAGTTACATAATGGGCTCGTTTTGTATTTTTTATTATCACAATTTCTCTTTTAATGAATGACCTGTCTTTTTTGTTTCTCTTGGCGATTTGATCTTACTTGAGTATTTGTTATTTTAAGAACTCATAACTACTAACCTTGGGCCGAGGAGGGTCCTGCTACACGTGATTTATTAAATCAAGTATTTTGATTGTATTTAATCGGGCATCTTATTCGTTGTACTTTTATCGTTTATAAGCTTATGATTAAGGAGCTGTATATAAACGATCACATCTCTCTCAATGACGAGTCGAGGATGAGGATTTGTATGATTGATAACAAACAAAAGGTGTATTAACTTGGGAATGGATATAGAGCTATAGAATCTGAAAGAAACTTTTATTTGAAGTAGTTGATAATACATCTTTATTCGATTGAAAAATGCAAAATGTAAAATTGGTAACTAGAATTTATTATAGTAAAATGTATAACCTTCGTTTTCTGCCCATTGACTATCAAAATAAAAATTAATTTTGTATGGTTGACTAGATGTGTAACATACGTTTGAACAAAACATGAGTTCTAATATATATTTATTTTATTTATTTATTAAATAATAAAAACAAACAAGATATATAAAAATAGAAGAACTAAGGAGAACACAACAATTTATAACCAAAAAAAAAAGAGAACACAATAATCCTCGTACTTTATCCCAAGAAAAAAATAATAATAAATAAAGAACACAATAATGTTTAAGGAGTTCTTAAGCAACCTGTGAAATCTGTTCTTGTGCATCCATGATGTAGTCCAATCAGTAGATCCTTCCCACAGTTGTAGCAAAAGTGGCATCCACACCTGGCAGGGAGCAAATATAGCTAGTCTAATTACTTTCTATGCTTCCACATTACATTATGATATTTATTGGTACATTTTCTAATTATGGTATAACAACGAATTACATTACATATACGTAGATATGAAGATAAAAAAGTTGTGATCGAAAATGATTAAATGTTCAATTAGAGAAGGCAGGGATAGAAACATAACACAACCTGCAGACAATGTGGTTACATCCACTCTTTCTTTGAACAACGAAAGCGCATCTGGGACATTTTTGCCACTCTTCACTTCTGGCCAACTCCAAAAACTTTCTATCCATATCTTCTTCACATTTACTCCTTTCGAATTCTTCACAATTCATGTTTGCATGCCACGGAACCTTACACTGCACGCAAACTAGCCTCTGACAAGATGTGCACAAAAAACTTGTCACAATTTCTCCATCATCATCTCCACCATTTACCAACATAACAGAGCAATCCTTAAAGGGGCAGTAAAACCTTAGCGACGAAGCAATAATATCAGTAGACTCGCGTTTCGCAGATTCCCATCGATCCATGACTTCTTTAGGCAAAATTGGTTCCAAATATTTTGATTCCAATTCCACATGACAATTTGGATTTGGGCAATTCACTTTGAGAACATTTTGCTGTATTTGAGCGGCTACGTACTTGGATATGCAGTCATTGCAGAAGGGGTGATTGCACTGTTCCCCTTGGAACATATCAGTTTTTGGTTTAAATTCAAAGCATATACCACAAAAGCAATCTGAGGATTGAAGAGTATCATCACAGTTCTTCTCTCCTTTATCATTGGGAGAGTCTTTAGCCGAATTGTCTGATATTTCCGTCTTCTTCTTTTTTTCCTCTTTATCCTTATCATGAAGATCATCAAGAGGTGATTTCCTTTTCATGGCATTTGATTTCAAGATTGCATTTGCTGCAGCAGAGGAACTCCGAGTTATTCTGCAAGGGACTTGGTTCTGAGTCATACTTACATTTAGTAGCTGAGCCGATTCCTTGAGTCGTTTGGTTTGCTTCTTCATCTGTTGTATGAAACAATAATGATGATAGAAAAAATATGATGGGAAAGGAAGGTTAGGTTTATTTTTTTTTTAATCCCTTGAAATATGATCTGTTGTAGCTCAGAGTATGGATTTTCTTCCTATGAAATATGTTAACAGAAGACCAAATGGCCAATGGCATAACAGTGAATTTATTAAAAATAATAAAAATAAAATGCTATCAGAATTATATTCTTGGGAGCCAAGAATGCAACTCGGTTTTTAACCTTAAGAATCTAAGATAAATGATAAACATGATAAAGATACTTTAAAAATAAATAAATTTTGAATGTAAAAAAAAAAATCGTGAGAAAACTTTCCTAATAAACAATTCAATTTGTTCATTTATTCTTTTTTTAAGTTTCAATTTGTTCTTTTAATTTTTTTAACTTTCAACTCGGTACTTTATTTTCCAACCATCACCCGAACTCGGTACTTTATTTTTATCGAAAAGATTCAGTTTGGATTTAAAATTTGTAATTTTTTTATGAATTTTATATTGTTAAAGAGAAACAAGATCGGGATGATATATTCGGTCAAAAAATCAAAACTATGATGGAAATAAATGCATAAATTGACAATAAAACTTCAAAATTTGGCTATGCGGATAAAAATGACCAAACTAAATCTTTAAAAAAAATTAAGTACCAAAATAAATAAAAAAAATATGATAAAGGATCAAAATAAATTTCAAAATAAAATAAAATAAAAAACAAAAAATGTAATTAAGCCTACAATTTTTATTTAAATTTATTATTGGTATATCCTTTTCGTAAGCAATGACCTACTCTTCTTCTTCTTACTCCATATTTGTTGTATAAAAAAAATGTCTTTTCGAACTACCGTATTTGTTGTTAAAGTTTTCCTTTCGAGTGATTGTAGATAAATATATTATTCAAATTTTCCAAATCATTATCTTCAACCAAGATATTGCAATTTAAAATTAAATAGATTCAAGTTTTTCAAATCATTATCCACAACCAAGATATCATCTTAAATCACCTAATAAATAAGGAATACTTAGATTTAATGTTTATTTATACATAAAAGAATATAAGGAATGTCACATAATATCATCAAATAAAAAAATCAGAATGTTTAATTTTTATTTAATTCTGATTAATCATATATTAAAGGTGAAAATCATATTTAAAAAGTCTTATGAAATATGGAATATTTTGATTTATTCTTAAATCTGCTCATAATACCATCAAACAAAAAATGATCATAAAATTTAATTTTGATTTCACTAATTGATCTATTATATAAAGGTAATAATGATATTAAAAAATGTGCTAATTTATCCATGAACTAAATAAAGAATACATTAATTTAACTTATCTATACATAAACAAATATAATATTTAATATAAAAAATAAGTCATTATATTTCTTACAAGATGAAGTGTGTTAACTATCCCAAAAAAAATAATAATAATAATAATAAAAACCATTTAAATGTCTTCTTTATGTCTTATAAAATAATGAATATTCTAATTTATCCTTCAATCTTCTTATAATACCATCAAAAAAAATTGGAATCTTTAATTCTCATTAATCATATAAAAGGTGATTTTATCTATCAAACAAGTGAAGAATATTTCATGATACCATCAAACAAAAAGAATCAAAAAATATAATTCTATCTTGATTCTAACTAATCATAATAAAGTTGATAATCATATTTGATTTATCCAATAGAAATACAGTTAATCCTTGTATATATACTGAGGTATAATAATTTTCTCCATAAATTTATTTTACCTTCTATCATCATTTTTTTTTCTTTTTAATATATTAATATATCAATCAATTCTAATGACGTGTTTATTGCTATTAGAAATTATTAACAAATCTTTTCAAGAATTTCATGCATCACAATTGTTGGGTGGCTCTGCATAATTCCCTCCTTCCCATTAATAATTTATGGCTATTGTGCTACTGCTATACTAATAAGTGGTTGTTATTTTTCTTTGTTTTATACCACATGTAAGAGAATGGTTCTGAACCATTCCTCACTCCTATATAAGGAGGCATACATTACGTTTTTCATTCAAGCCTAATTTGCTCTCATTCTTGTAACAACTCCCATTCTCATATTCCCATTCTCCCTATTCCATTGTTCTTAGATACAATAATAAATATTAACATTTTGCCAATTTTATTTTATTAACTTCTCTTTAATTCTCCAATTGATTTGATCATGTGCTTCCGCTTAGTGCATATACCTTAATAAGTGGTATCAAAGAGCACTTACTCAATTGAGAATTTAAAATGTTTACTGTTACCAAATTTGACATCGAGAAGTTTGACGGCAAAATTAGCTTTTCTATTTGGCGTGTCCAAATGAAGGCCGTTCTTACCCAGAACGGTTTAAAAAAGGCTTTAGATGGAAAGTCGAAGAAACCGGCTTCTATGACTAACGAGCAATGGGACGAATTGGACGAAAAGGCGCTTTCAGCAATGCAACTTAGCTTATCCAAGGAGATTCTCCGTGAGGTAGCGAATGAAACTACAGCCGCGGGATTATGGTTAAAGTTAGAAACTTTATTTATGACCAAAAGCCTCGCAAATAAGCTTCGTCTTAAGGAGCGCTTATATACGATCCGCATGGGTGTAGGTACATCTATTCAATCTCATCTTGATGAGTTCAATTCCATTATCATGGATTTGGAAAACATGGATATTAAAATTGACGATGAGGATAAAGCTGTTTTATTGGTTGTCTCTTTGCCTTCCACCTATAAACACTTCAAAGAAATAATGTTGTATGGTAAAAATGAAACATTATCATTCGAAGATGTTAAATCCAACTTATTGTCCAAAGAAAATTTTGATTTAAAAGTTCATTCCGAGGACAGAGGTGAAGGTCTGAATGTCAGAGGCAGAACTCAAGAAAGATGGAATACCAATAATAGAAGGTTCAGGTCTAAATCTAAGGGCCACAAATCCAGCAAATTCTGTCTCTATTGCAAGAAACCAGGGCATGATATTTCCGATTATTATATCTTAAAGAAGAAACAAGAAAAGGAAGGAAAAGGAAAGCCTCTACAATCCGCCGAAGCCGCAAATGTTGAAAATGATTCTGATAGTGATATTTTGTTATCCGTTGTTGCTTCTAATAAAAGGAGCAAAACCGAATGGATTCTTGATTCTGGGTGTACCTTTCATATGTGTCCTTTTATATGTACCTTTCTCTACTGCAACTCACCGCACAAAAGGTATTCTTGATTACATTCACTCTGATCTTTGGGGTCCTTCTAAAGTACCCTCTCATGGAGGACACCGCTATATGATGACTCTTATTGACGATTTTTCTCGTAAGGTATGGGTTTATTTTCTTAGATATAAAAATGAGACTTTTCCCACTTTCAAAAGGTGGAAAACTCTTGTTGAAACCCAAACGGGAAAGAAAGTCAAGAAGCTCAGAACAGACAATGGTCTTGAGTTTTGTGAAGGTGATTTTAATGACTTCTGTGCACATCATGGTATTGCTAGACATAAAACCATTCCACGTAAGCCCCAGCAGAATGGTGTTGCAGAGAGAATGAATAGAACTATATTAGAAAAGGCTCGTTGTATGCTTTCAAATGCAGGGTTATGGCATCGACGTGATTTGTGGGCCGAGGCAGCATCTACTGCATGTTACTTTATCAACCGTTCTCCACATTCTGCACTTGATTTCAAAATGCCAGAAGAAGTATGGTCGGGTAATCCTATTGATTATTCTAATTTGAGAATTTTTGGGTGTCCTGCATATGCACATGTCAATGATGGCAAATTAGCTCCAAGAGCTGTGAAGTGCATTTTTCTTGGTTATTCATCTGAGTCTAAAGGATATCGTTTATGGTGTTCTGATTCAAAATCAAGAAAACTAATTCTTAGCAGAGATGTAACCTTTAACGAGGATGCATTATTATCTCCTGGAAAACAGTCTTCTGTGTCTTCTTCTACTGGTACAAGTAATTTGCAGGGTACTAGCGAGAAGGTGGAGTTGGAAGTGAAGTCTACCACTAAAGCCCCTAATTCATATCCTGATGAACCTAAAGGTGATGATGATAATGATCGTGAACATGATGTCAGTGCCACTTCTCCTATCCAGCCACAAGAAGATGATTATGTTCTTGCCCGAGATAGACCTAGAAGACAAATTAAAATTCCAGCTAGATACACTAATAGCAATAATTTAATTGCTTATGCATTGTCTGTTGCACAAGAGATCAATGACGTTGTAGAGCCTACCAGCTATACCGAAGCTGTGTCCTGTGCTGATTCCTCGAAGTGGCTAGTGGCTATGAATGAAGAAATCGAGAGTCTCCATAAAAACAATACATGGAATTTGTCAGAGCTTCCACATGGCAAACGACCTTTAAGATGTAAATGGGTCTATAAGAAGAAAGAAGGCATTCCCGGAGTAGAAGATCCTAGATGCAAAGCACGACTTGTTGTCAAAGGCTTTACTCAAAAAGAAGGTATTGACTTTAATGAAATTTTCTCACCTGTTGTTCGTCATACCTCTATTCGTGTTCTGCTTGATTTTGTTGCTCTGTTTGATTTGGAACTAGAGCAACTTGATGTGAAGACAGCTTTTCTGCACGGAGAGCTGGAAGAAGAGATCTATATGGATCAACCCGAGGGATTTGTTGTTCCTGGTAAGGAGCATCTTGTATGCCGCCTAAAGAAATCTTTGTATGGCCTTAAGCAAGCTCCGAGGCAATGGTATAAAAGGTTCGATTCTTTTATGATTGGGCAAGGTTATTCTAGAAGTCAATATGATGATTGTGTTTATTTCAAAAGGTTTCCCGATGGATCTTTTGTATACTTGTTACTTTATGTTGATGATATGCTGATAGCATCACGTGACAAGACTTTAATCAGAAAATTAAAAACTCAACTTAGTAATGAGTTCGAGATGAAAGAATTAGGTGCAGCTCAGAAGATTCTTGGCATGGAGATTCGAAGGGATCGTCAAGCTGGTAAATTGTTCTTATCTCAACATAAATACATTGAGAGAGTGATTGATAGGTTCAATATGAGTAGCTGCAAACCCGTTTCTACTCCACTTGCTGCACATTTCAAATTATCATCAGACCTTTGCCCAGAGACAGAGGAAGAGGTGGAGCATATGTCTCACGTTCCTTATGCTAGTGCAATTGGTAGTCTTATGTATGCTATGGTATGCACTAGACCCGATTTAGCCTATGCTGTGAGCATGGTGAGTCGATACATGCATAATCCTGGGAAGGATCATTGGAATGCTGTCAAATGGATTTTCCGATACTTGAAAGGTACTTCCGATGTAGGCTTGGCGTTTGACAGAAGCAAGGCTAGAACTGATGGCATTGTAGGTTTTGTTGATTCAGACTATGGTGGTGATCTTGATCGAAGAAGATCTCTTTCTGGTTATATATTTAATCTCTGTAATTGTGCTATAAGTTGGAAGGCTACGCTTCAATCTATTACTGCATTATCTACCACTGAAGCAGAGTATATGTTAGCAACAGAGGGGGTGAAGGAAGCTATTTGGCTTTGAGGTTTGGTCAATGAACTTGGTCTAACACAAGAAACTTTAATTGTGTTTTGTGATAGCCAGAGTGCTATTCACTTGACCAAGAATAATCGTTATCACGACAAGACCAAACACATTGATGTGAAACATCATTTTATCAGACATATTGTTGCACTTGGTGAGGTTGTGGTGAGAAAGATTCACACATCGGAGAATCCAGCAGATATGCTTACTAAGACACTTCCACAAGCTAAGTTCCAACATTGCTTAGAACTTGTTGGTCTCTATAGTGCTGAATTCGAGCCAAGGTGGAGATTGTTGGGTGGCTCTGCATAATTCCCTCTTTCCCATTAATAATTTATGGCTATTGTGCTACTGCTATACTAATAAGTGGTTGTTATTTTTCTTTGTTTTATACCACATGTAACAGAATGGTTCTGAACCATTCCTCACTTAGGCATACATTACGTTTTTCATTCAAGCCTAATTTGCTCTCATTCTTGCAACAACTCCCATTCTCATATTCCCATTCTCCCTATTCCATTGTTCTTAGATACAATAATAAATATTAACATTTTGCCAATTTTATTTTATTAACTTCTCTTTAATTCTCCAATTGATTTGATCCTGTGCTTCCGCTTAGTGCATATACCTTAACAACAATTTTATACAATAAATGTACAATATATATCTCTAAATGTGTGGAGAGTGGAAGTGTAGCTGAGAGTATGAATTCCTATGAAATATCATAACAGTGATTTTATTTTTTTATTTTTTTAAATTGCTATCAGAATTATATTCTTGGGAACCAAGAATGCAACTCGGTTTTTAACCTTAAGAATCTAAGATACATGATAAACATGATAAAGATGCTTTAAAAATAAATAAATTTTGAATATATAAAAGAATCATGAGGAAACTTTTCCAATGATAATGCAGTTATTAAAAAAAATCATTTCATGATATATCTATCTTATATTCTTACGTTTAATTATATTTTTTTGTCCAAAAATGCATTTTGGTTCTTTAACTTTTTTAATTTATTTGGGTCCTTTATCACTTAAAAAAATAAATTTGGTCCTTCAATTAATAAACAACTCAACTTATTCCTTTATTTTATTTTATTTTTAAGTTTTAGCTTGGTCCTTTAAATTTTCTTTTTTTTTTTTTAAGTTTCAACTCGGTCCTTTATTTTTATCAAAAAAATCATTTTGGATATAAAATTTGTAAGTTTTTTTTATTACTTTCATCTAAAAAAATTGGTTAATATTATTAGTAGTGTTAAAATTATACTACCTTCATCTAAAAAATTAGTAATTTTTTTAATCAACTTCTTTATATTTTTTTGCTAAATTATGTATTTGGTCCATTACTTTATTTTTCCATTTCAAATTGGTCCCTTATGTTTTTTTTAGTATCATATTGGTCCATCATGTTTCTTTTTCTATCAAATTGGTCCCTAAGTAACTTTTCATCCTACGTGTCAACATCATATTGGTCCACATTTGCAATGTTGGAAAAAGAAATGACATGTGTGCGGATCTTATTGGTCCACATAGCGTGAACAGTAATTCGGAAAGCAAATTGATAGTGAAAAGAAACGTGAGGGACTAATATAATAAAAAAAAACATAAGGGACCAATTTGAAATTGAAAAACAAGGTAAGGGACCAAATACGTAGTTTAGCCTATTTTTTTACTATCTTTTTTGGACGGTGGGAGTAACATTTTATATATTTTTTTCTAGATTAACCCTATAATTGTGATTAGGACTAAAAAAATGTATGTTAAGAGAAAAAAAAAAGTAATTAATAGTTAAAAAATTATGTAAGAACTTGTAAAAGGACCAAAGACTAGCTTATTACCCAATGCTTATACTATTTAGGAACTGAAGGACTAAATTATATCAAAGGCTAATTGGAAGAAATCTCAACATACCATTACACCTCCAACATCGTCATATACTCGCTTAGAGTTGCTACTTTATATTGGATAAACAGAAACAGCCTCTTCCTAAACATACCCTTTAGGCTGGAATCTGGACAAATAACAAGAGTCCTGTAAATGTAAGCATTGCATTCCTTTACTAATCCAATTTCACAAACTTCAACCCATGATTCTCTAAAATATTGGAAACCTCCTCCTAATGATTACCACAAGCGAAACCCCAAATTCCATGTAGCAAGGAGGAAATTTTACCAAAACAACTAGAAGTCTAGAATGGGAGGTACAGTATTCAACCATGCTGAAAGACTAGCACTCACTTACAAGTTTCATTCTGTGAAATGAAAAAGAATTAAATACAATGATTGAGATTTGGCCTTGTAACAATGAGCATGCAGCATGCCTGTTGATTACTCTACTGCTTAATAGAGTTCAAATTGACTCAAATTTACTTTATGCAACGTAACAGTAACAGATCTGCCAGACGTTCTATACACATCACGAGGGAAGAAAGAATGGTACCAGACAAAGTAGCTAAAAGAGAAACAATGTAGTGTTTAGGAGTCTTTCGAAGAACCCCAAACTTAGCCATGTATATTCTGATAAATGATAAATTTCACTTAAAATTGTGATAACAGTTATAGATGACTCCTCCACATCCACTGAAAAATCACTTGTTTCCACTTGTTTCTGTCAATCTTATGTATGCTGTCCTTGGAGGGATTAGCATCCAACTGTTAGCACCACAAGGTCAGTTTGGCTGTTTGGGGGATTACAAAGCCAGTCGTTTGGCCCTCGCAGTAGTATACACTGTGCTACTATTCTATAAGGCTAAAATTACTTATTGGCTCTTTGTGATTTCTACAGAGTTGTGAACAGGTTTACTCATCTTTTATACATGTCCATTCAATTTGTTTTCAGCTCTATCAGATTTATAGCTTTGCAAGAGTGGGACATTCTCTGTAATTGGTGATACTTGGCTTGGGACATCATCCACCTGTTCTGTTGCTTTACCCCACATCACAGTATAAAAGCCAATGGATATTATTGTGGCTCCAACCAGACTGCAAAATGCAGAAAGAATTTAGGCAAAAAAAAAAAAAATGCAGCAAATAAATTCATTAAATTCGATAGTTTCTTCGGTTACAATAATGTATCCATGTAAGGAAGCTCTTGACGGGGATATTATGTTTTTAGATAATTAACACGCAAAGATGGATAAAAAACACAGATGATAAAGCAATCGAATATTACTGGTTAGCTTCAAATGGAGTACAGATAATTAAATATGACCACATGGCTTTAATATATATTTTGGATGGTTTTTAATGAAGTTATTAAGCCTAGCTGCATTGGCAGTTCTAACATTCTCATTTTAAGGAGTGTGGGGATAGTACCCACACCCAGGCTGATCAAGAGTTTATGAAGCAGGGTATGAGAATGAAGTATACTTTTTTTTTTTCATAGGATTCATTTTTTATTTTTACACAGAACATATCCATCATGTATAAAATTTCAATTGTTAGCTGCATTTGTTTGTGAACATGTGTTTCTCCTTTTTTAAAGGAAATGGCAAATTCAGAATTGACTATAGCCGAAACTCATACCTTCCAAGGTGGAGAGTATCACCGAGGAATATGACTCCCAAGGCAACAGCTATGGCAATTGAGAGTGGCTTGAACATTGCTACATAGACAGGCCCCTTAATGCGTAGTACCCACGTGTGAACTGCATTGTTCAAGAAGGACCCAAAAACTCCCTAAAAACAGAAACGCATTATCTCAAGATTAGTTTAGAATAATTACCATAGACTATACATTATGTTTCTGCAGTAGTTTTTGGATGCATCTTACTGAGCAAAGGATGGAAGCCAATGATGTATCTAGTCCTATTTTCCAGGCACTTGCATTTTTCTCTGTAAATATACCTACAACAGCTGCCATGATGCTCACACATAAGTTGTAAAAGAAGACCACAGTAAGTTCATCAGGGTACACCTTCATGATTTGCACCTGTAGAATGAATAAATTTGGAATTAAAATACTTTCAGAATTTTAGCTTGTGTAAGCTATATTAACCAGAAAATTTGTACCTGTACAATGTACCATAATGGAACAAGTATATACTCAGTTGTTAGCAGAAGACCACCAATGGCCCAATTTTGATCCACTGAATTGAGAGTGTTAATTGATTCATGAAGTGAAATGGAAGGTGCGTGAGCAATGATAATTGGTGGTCCTTTGTAGAGGGTCACTGCAAATGCTCCAGATATTGATACTATGGTACCCAAGATCTTGGCTTGACTACTTGCACTTTTTACAGCCACCTTTTCCATCCTTAAAAGATTAAGAGAAAATAAAATAAGAATACACAAAAGAATAACACGGCGAAACATTAAAAGATGTCTAAACCTATTTCCATTGGAAAAACATTAACTGTTTGATTAAGGTCACATGTGGAGAATGACGGTGAGTAAGTCGGTGTCGGTATTCAATTTGTTATCTTCCAGTATTGATTTATTCAGTTAGAACTTTGAACTACAGAGATCAGGTGACCAATCAAGGCATTGATTGATTAGGTCGGTCCAGTTCTTACAACCTCGTTGCTATTGCTGAGCAGACTCTTGATGACCACCCTCAGATGCAATTGCTAGCATACATAATCTATTTGTTTCCTAAATATTTTGGATCACAAAAAGAATCTATGGTAGCAGTAACTACTTACATCATAGATTCATAGTTGATAATTCAATAGTCAATACTGATTGAAGAATAAAAAGAAAAGTTCCCAATGTGTAAAAAATTTGTTAAAAAATTGATATGAATAAAACAAACAAATGCATTTCTACATGTAAAGTTATCCACAAAAATATAAATGTCATAATTCTGATCAGTGCTACTTATAGATGAAATGAAAATTAAAACAAGGTTGTTCAGTTTAAACTATGTTCAGTGAAATTCAATTAAAGGTGAATTTAGAGACCAAAATGAGTCTTCACTGTTTTTCTTTTCTTTCGTTCAGCTAACTCTGCAACACATGCATATTGGGTTATTGCGAAGAGTCTAATTTTGATGTATAATTTAAAGTTTTTTTACACTATCAACTATGTGAGTGAAGTTTAGTTATTCCAAGAGTAAAACATTGTTAGGTTGAAACATCACAAGTAAATCCTGTTATTGATGAAACCTGAAAATGATGGCAAGCAAGAAGGTAAAAGCTGGCACCAAGTTGCTGATAGCCGAGGAAAGAGTGGGAGAACTGAAGCTGATGCCAGTGTAACCCACTATCTGAGATGAACATCTGCAATTCGCATCACACCAATCAAAATTAATTAGAAGAAAGTAAAAAAAAAAAAAAAAAAAAAAGATTATCACTTCCAGGAATAGCAAAATAAAGACTTTCATGGATCAAAATTTATATACCCAATCAGCCCAAGAAGACCAATTTTACACAGTATTGGGTAACTGAGGGGAGGAAGTGCTCTTGATCTGCAAAAAAGACAACAAAAAAAGCACGTGAAGAAAAATGAGATTTTTTTTTTTTTATTTAGTCAAAATTTGCTAAACAAATCATGATACTTAACCTTGGGGAGAAAAAGGGTGCAGGAAGGAGTACAATAGCGGCAACAGCATATGCATAAACAACAAAAACATGGTAGCTCATCCCTTTTAAGGTGGCTGCTTTGAACAAAGTATTCAAGGCGACGTTGATGGTTTCCATGGTCACCATGGCGCCAAAAGGAAGCAAATCATTGTAGCAGTACCTATTTGCCATCATCCCCTGTAGTGAATCTCTCTACTTCTCTTCTTCTGATGCCACAGGTTAGAGTACAAAGTTCAGTGAGGTTATAAGATACCTGATGATGATTGCTGATTGTTAGTTGTTACTTTGGCTAGGGACCAAAAATGGTGTGACTCAGGAAGATTAACATAATGGCAAATGCTTCACAACTTGACAACAGTTGAAGGTAGTGGCGTGTGGCTGTGTCTAATGGCCATTTTGGACGCATCACTTTCCCTTTCAAGATATTGCAAAATTTAGAGCATTTCGCATTAATGTTGGTGCCTTTATATTTTATGGGTGACGTAAAACCAATATTTTAAGGAAAACATATTTGAGCTAACAATCAACTACTGTTACTCATTCCATTTAAAAAAAAATTAATGCATCTTGCTAACAAGTGTTTTAAAAGTGTTAAAATTATTATAATAAAAAAATAATCACAAGTACACATCATTTCATCTCTCGAAAACAAAAAAATGCAAATTCTAATAATTTTTTATTATAATTAGCTTGGTAACAAATGCACTTAAAACACACCGGGTTAACATTTATCTTATATTTTATGGGTAAGGCACAATTAATACTTTAAGGAAAACATATTTGAGCTAACAATCAACTATCACTCGTTCCATTTCAAAAAAAAAAAAAAGACATTGTTACTCATTCCATTTCATATGTAAAGTAGCATAAGAATGTAGATTATTTTAACTATAGTATCCAATTATTGAAAAACGAGAGATTGGAAATTTTTAAAGAATACATGAAACAAAAATAAATAAATTATATAATTTATGAAGAGGAGAGAATAATATTGTAATATAATACTAATATCTACTTCACATTTATTATAATAACTTTGATGTCCTATAGACTATAGTACATGAAAAAGTATTCAAGAACTTGTCCTAATTGATTATTCCAACTCGTCAAAAAACTAGAAATATACGTAGAAGAAAATTTTCAACTTCTTGAACCCCACTACAATTATTGAGCCCAATTATGCATATCCAATCCAATAATTGAAATTTGGCTAATTGAGGTTTGATCAATGCGGAGTCTCCATCAAACACGCCTATGCTTAATTATACAGTAAAAGTACATTCTAACTTATTAAGCTCAGGTTGTCCTTCTAAAGGACCCTCTATTTTGCAAAAATTATCCAAACAAAGCACTATTATTCAAACAGTCCAAAACGAAGAATGATTACCCAGAGATTTAGAGCAAACATTTGTAGATTAATTTCAAAGTTAAAACATTACAAAACATCACAGCTGAAAACTACTACCAGCAAACTCTAAATTGAAAACATCCACCAACTAGGTACTTCAATTACATATAATAAACCTAAAAATCATTAGATATTCACTTCCATCCCAACATTAGAATTATGCAAACAACATTGTTCAAAGTGCTCAAGGAAACAGTAAAATTATGCAGGCAACTAATTAATGGTAGAAAATTTGTGCAACTGGTTGTACCACATGTTAAACATTTATTTCAAAAAGAATCAGATCATGAAATGCACACCTCTAGCCACTCTCTCAATTAAGAAGACACATTTACAAAGTTATCATTATCTTTCTTCTGAACCAGCCGCGGACAAGAAACCGAATTCCACACCTGCTGAGTGTCATTAGATTACCTTCTTGAAATTAATTTTTCTTCAGATTAGATTACCAAACAATTGTTTATTTTAATCAGCCTCTCCAAAAGTCTTCTAATCTACAGTGACAAACGGCTTCTACTTATCTAATAGTCTAATAGTACGAACAATGCCAAACTAAACATATAATAATAATAATACCAATAACTGTCATCATAAAACTAATATTGGTTCATATTCAAAACAGTCAGAGTCAGATGCAAATACCATATACAACGGTAAAAGAAAATAAATATAAAATAAAAGAAGAAAAATTGAGATTAAATTTTCGATTGAATTATAATGTCCACAAGGGACTTGAGTTACAAAGCGCAAAATTCAACATTTTCTAACATTTAACCACCAAAGCCATAGAGGGTCCTTCCTTGCCTCTTGAGAGCATAAACCACATCCATAGCAGTAACAGTCTTCCTCCTGGCATGTTCAGTGTAAGTGACAGCATCACGAATGACATTCTCCAAGAAGATCTTGAGAACGCCTCTGGTCTCTTCATATATCAATCCACTTATCCTCTTCACTCCTCCTCTTCGAGCCAATCTCCTTATCGCTGGCTTCGTTATTCCTTGGATGTTATCCCTTAGCACTTTCCTGTGCCTCTTTGCTCCTCCCTTTCCCAATCCCTTTCCTCCCTTTCCGCGACCTGACATTTCTTTTTTGTAACTCAGAAAGATTTGATGCGAAATTATTTGGAATCGATGGTTGATGAGAGGATGAGAAGGCGATGGGGTATTTATTACAGGGAGGAGATGAGGGTTATCGGTTTTCAATTTTGATATCGGTCGTTGGATTCAGATTAATCGATGGCTTAGGTTCACGATCCGTGGACTGTTGAGTGGTTTGTTTATGTACGTTGATAAATAATTTTCAACGGCCAGATATTATTTTGTAGGTATTACATGTGCGGATCAGGATCTTGATTAATTTTTGAGTTTTGCTGCCCAGACTGATTTGTTAAGGAGGGACTCGTCATCATTGTACTAGGGCAGATTAGCATTTCAACAACATTCTCATTTGAGTTTTGGAATTTATACCCCGTATTTTATTAACAAATCTTTTTTTGTGTAAATTTTAAAAATTACTCTCGTTAAAAAAATGTGTTGGTTGTCGCTCTTACAAATTGTTGATGCTTAGTGTTGGCTTGAAGTCAAATTTCGACAAGTGAAAAGAATGTCGAACGCATAAGTGACATCGACGGAGATGTACTTGGGTGAATTGCCTAAAAGTGATTTCGAAGGGTGTGTACGGATGTCGACAGAATGAGAAAGGTCGACGATATAGGTGATGTCGACGGGAGTGTACTTAAGCGAACTGCTTAAAAGTGACTTCGAAAGACATGAACGTATGTCGACAAATGGAATAGTTATAATGAGGACGACGTCGATAGAGCATTAATGTGAAAACCAAGGAGGTCAGAGAAGGAATGATGATGCATTGGGAACATGAGAACGATCACATCAACATTTAATACACTTATCATGGCTATAAATACGCCACTTCCAACGTTCAAAAGGCCAACGTGTGTTGATGTTAGAAATGATGGACAAACTTTGTGATTTCTGGAAAGAAGAGAAGTTGTTCGAAAGAATGAAGATGAAGAGTCTCAAAGATTAAACATGTGAGATTAAGGGGATTCGGAAGAGAGAGCAACAATTTCAAAATCTTTGCTCCGAATTCCCACTTTTCCCTCTTTATGGTTAAAGATTAAACACGTGAGATTACATAGGGATCACCTCTTGTATTTCGAGCTCAGATGAAAAACCTAGATGAAGGGCATACTCCAGCTGAGATACTAGTTTGGGTGGTACCTAGGAGTCTTCCGTAACTCAAAGTTGAAACCTTTTCCCAGGAAAAGCTTTGAGTATCTTTCTATTTAAAGAGGGAAAAGAAAAGTCCTCTATGAATAATCCCTCAGGAGAGATTGCAACATGATCACTGGTTAGGTCGATGGCCAAAAATATGGCCAAGTCAATAATCATGTCTCCAATATCGACTAGGGGATTAATTCAATTAGAGGTCGACACCTTATCGAAAGGAGCTTGGTGTCGACAGGGATCCTAAAAGCCTAATAGGCAAGAGGATGTCACTTCGACAAAGCTGACAAAAAACTTGTGTAAAATCCCAAAAGTTCCAAAGTAGCTTTATTTCAGTTGTGGGAAGATGCTTGTCAAAGAGAAATAATCGAAGATTACCGAAGACACGTGGCAAAAGGAGAACAAACGAAGAAACTGCATCGTGGGCAGTTATTTCGTGGGTAGTTGTTTAGTTAGAACGTGGTTGTTGCACTTATGCTGAACGTGCCCAATAACATAGTGTAAGGGTAGTTGATTTCTAGGACTATAAATAGGTAATTACTTGTTTGTAATCGGGGTTGGCACATTGGTAATCATCCTAACATCTCACCGCAAGCAGATTAACGGAGAAAATGTCATTGTAATAACCACCTTACATTCCCAGCACTTTCAAATTCAATTGCAATCTTTTCGTTTTTCTTTACCTTTTCCAGCACCTTTAAAATTCTGCATTTACGTTTCCAGCACATTTAAATTTTGCCTTTACGTTTCCAGTACCTTTAAATTCGCGCACTTTACTGCTTTTCCTTTACGTGTCTGTCAATTTATCTTCTCGTCATTTACATTTCCCAAGCCCATTTACGTTTTCGCTAAGATAAAAACAAAAAGATAAAAAAACAGCTCAATCCCGACATAAGATTACCATTTAATCAGTCGAATCCCGCAATCGCTTGATACCTTCAACCTCATTTTCGACTCGTGTTCTCTTGAATAGGCGAACTGGCACTCCCCGCATCAAATCCCTCAAATCCCTTTTCACCAAGCGTGAACACCTGGGCTACAAAATCAAGACTTTTCATCCTTCCTATTCATTTGCAAACATGTTAAATTCATGGATACTTAGTGACTGCCTTAAAAACTTGAATAAAAAAATAAGCAATCGTTTACATTACCTGCTTCAGTGATTAACATGTTGTTAAGATTGGATTTTTTAATTGATAGAAATAGTTATTTTGACAGCAGAAGTGTATCGAAATAAGTGAACCTATATTCCTTTAGAATATAAAAGTGATTTCGATGGATATGAACCTGTGTCGAAAGAAGAAAATTAATAAGCTCATATTTCACAAAGTTTGTCGAAAGTAGGATACATGCTTCCCAGAAATAGTCAACGAAGAATTGGAACATTAAATGTAGAAGTTACTCCATTGGTGAAAGTTAAGATGCCATTAAATTCAGCAACAACTACCGTTATAGTAAACACAACTATAAATAAAGCCAATTTTCACAAGAACATACATATCTGAAGCAACAAGAGAGTTAATACCATAAAAATGATGAAGGTCATGATGTGTTGGTATGATTTTTGGAAAGAGAGGAAAATATTTGAAAGAAGCTCAGGAATTTGTCAACATGAAGATTAGATATTGGAGATTATAGAATCTGCTTGATGAAAGAGATAGGATCAAAGTCTTTCTCAAGCAATCTTCGATTTCTCTTCTAATAATGGAAGACTAGATATGGGAGATTATGTTTGCTAGACAAAACAAATATCCTAATGTGTAAGATACTGTATTTACGATAAAGTTTCTATAACTCAGGAGGTGGATGTTTCGACAAAATAAACATATAAGAGATTCAGGAAGTTCCAATAGCTTAGAAACTAAGTGATTTGGTAGATACCCTTGATACACATATCACAAGATCTTAACAGATGAAAAGTTAAAGATCTTGGATGATTTCCATCAATGGAAGTAAAACATTCCACATAGGTAACCCTCAATTGCATGTCAAAAAGAAGCCCCTGGATAGAATGACCAAGAGTTGTATAAGAAATTGTTAAAGTTATAGTCGAAGGTCATTCAGTCGAAAGGTAAAAGGGGATATTTATAAATGGTTAAGATATTATTTTGCAAACCATTTCTATTCTTGTCAAAGGAGCAACTGAAGACGTCATTCGAGGATTTTTTTCAAAGACATCCACAGAGCAAGTTCCAGTTTAGTGTCAAAAGTAGGGAACAATTACTTCATAGTTTTAAAATTTGAATGTATTGAATCTCGATTCTACACGTGTCAGTAGATTAGGTCAACAGTTATTGAAATTTTGTCTATAAATAGGAGAATTGTCAATGTAATCATGGTTGGAACTTTGGTCATTATCCTAATATCTCATCAAGCAGATTAATGGAGAAAACACCACTGTAACACCCCTATTTTAATTTCAATAAAATCTTTACTTTTTCGTTGCAATGTCTTTCAATTTCTTTAAATCCTTGCAAATTTAATTCTTACACTTTCCTTTATAAATTTAAGCACTTTAAATTCCAGTTCCTTTTACTTTCCATATTTCTATTTCAGGCTGAAACACAAGATTACCATAGAAACTTGTTGTGACACACTATTTCATACATATCATGGGATAAACACAACCTTTCAACGGTATTTTCATTTTTAACCTTAAAGACATGTAGGGGATGTTATGTGCATTCTCAGCATGGCTCTTGTTTAGCTACTCAACTGATTTATTCAAGGGGCAATTTAAAAGACTTGTAGTTTCTCTTTTTTTCCTGGTTTGTTCAAAAACTCTTCTCATTTAAGCCATGTTTGGCAAAATTGTTTGACCCAGGCCTATCATTGTTATTGGGCCTGATGTCATCATGACCCAGGCTTGATGTCAACTCTAACCAAGGAACGATATCGGCTTTAAGCAAGGCCTGATGTCAGGATGGTCAGGCCACATATCGGTGTACCTAGGCTGATGTTAGCTATAATCTAGGCCCAATATCAGCGTGACCTCTAGGCTCAATATAATAGTGACCTAAGCTAATGTTGGTTGATCCAGGCTTAATGTCAGCATGACTGTGGCTAGGCGAAATTGACCCAATATTGACATAGCTAATGTTGGTGTTGGGTCTCCGTTTAAAGTCAACGTCGAGCCCGAGGTCGAGATTGACATGGGCTCGATGTCAGGTCATGTGAGGGGGATATTTAATTTCGCGGTTATAGTAATTAATTACTAGATTTTAAAACTCACTAGATAATAAGAAAATATTTAAAAAATAATAATTAAGATAATTGAGAAACCGAAGGGGTTTATATAGGGGGGCGCCTAACACGGGTGACCGTGGTCCTACGTATCCCAATTAAATAAGAGAATCAAGGCGAATGTAGTTCTTTGGGAAAATGGGATTTGTGATCTATAGAGCCTTTAGGTTCATGCTTTCGAGCTTAATAATGATAGTTGTGCATGCTATCTTTGTGAATAAAGGGGTGCATTCGTTGATGTTGGACCTCTGATGTAAGTCGCAGCTTGAGTGACATACAATCTTCTAAATTATGGGCTTCAATAATTTCTTCTAAATTATTTGTTGATGTTGGTATGACTTTGACTTTATCAACCCCTTCATATCTTCTATTTTCTTCAAAGATTTCACTTCTTAAGTTCTTGGGAATTACACTTGCGAGATTTATGTACATCGACACTGTCATGATCCTTTCTTTCAGTAACTTGATTTGACATAATGTTTGTTTGATGATGAGTTTATATACTCTTCCAGTGCTGATACTTAGCATGTTTATTGATCCGATCTTGCAAATAGACCTTCTTGTTAGAATCGACAGCCGTCACCCAATATGGGGGTGAATTGGGTTTTTAAAAAATTATTGATAACATTGAAAATCAATTGTTTTTAAATAAAACAACTATTATTCGCAGCGGAAAACTATTAAAAACAATTAACACATTGAGCGGTAGCTCATAATAATAATAATTATATAAAAACTAATATGCGCGGAGACGAATAAAACAAAACGAATGAAAAGCGTTGTCGCGCAATAATTAATTTAAAACGATTAAATTAAGGCAAAACCACCAGATTTGTCCTGTAAGTTATTTTTTGATTGCGATCTCGTCCCTTAACTTTTTTTCGTTTCAAATAAGTCCTGAAGTTGTTGCCGTGTAACAAATAAGTCATTTCCGTTAGTTTTTTCTATTAAGTGACACGTGTCACTCAACTAATGGTGCCACGTATTACAAAAATGATTTAATGTTTTTTTAAATTTTTTTATGGTGACACGTGTCGCTTAATGAAAAAAATTAATGGAAAGGACTTATTTGTTACACTTCAACAACTTCAGGACTTATTTGAAACGTAAAAAAGTTAAGGGACGAAATCACAACTAAAAAATAACTTAAGGGACCAATCTAGTAGTTTTGCCATTAAATTAATATATAGAGAAAATAATCCTTACGTTGCAAGAATGATAAATATAACAACAACGCACATGCAACAATAACAATGGAAAATAAAGGAGATAAGAGATAGAGAGATTGCACCAGATATTTTATATTGGTTCAGTCTTTCCAGCGAAAGACCTGCGTCCAGTCCCCAAGCGACCCACTTGAGATTTTATCAAATATAATCAAAGACGCCTCGCGTACCAATTACAACTAGAGGATGTCACACCCTCACACTAAGGTAGCCTATCTACTAGGTGTCCCACCGTTCGTCTAGCCACTACCCCAGAATACAACAAGGGTTCCTCACCCTACAAACACGAACGTGCCACACGTTTGAACTAGGGAGCCACTCCCTAATAGCTAAGGGTCACACACCCCTTTACAACAATGGTTGAAATATGGAGATTGGTACAACTAACAATATTGCACTCTATGTAGTGCAGATACAACAATTAGGCTCACTAACAAAAATGTGTTCTAATCAACACAGATAAAACAATAACGCTCTAATGGCAAAGGTAATATGTTTCACTTATAGCATAGGCCAAACACTCAGAGAATATGGAGAAGAAGAAGAAGAATGTGAAAAGCGTGATTTCAAAAATGTGATCAGAATAGTTCTTAGAAAAAGAGAGAAAAACTTTCTATTTAAAAATATTTGAAATATTTGAATTTGAATTTCAAAATTAAAAACAGAATCAAATCAACAACGATTTTGGAAATAATTCAAATTCAAAATCAAAATCAAATCCGGAAATATAAAAAGATTGATTTTCAAAATAATAAAAGATATGAAATTCAAAAATCTAATCTTAACTTTAATATCGGAACAAATCATAATCAATCAAGTAAAAACAAATCTGGAAATATTTTAGATTGATTCTGACACGGATTTCAAAAATACTTAAAAGTAATCGATTACTTTTCCAAGGTAATCAATCATCCTTTTTTTGTGAAAAATAATGAAATAAATTTTGAAGAAAGTAATCAATTATATAAAATAAGGTAATCGATTATCAGCTCTCTGTGAGACAGGTAATCGATTATTAAAACAAGTAATCGATTATTTTCACTTAAAACTCCCAGGTCACAACTCAGAGGCATGATAATCGATTATCCCGGAAAGGTAATCAATTACTTCTGTTTATTTTCATAAAAATGATTTTCTAAAACAGAGTATGTAACCATAGGTTTTCAAAAACATTTTTAACTGAAAAACTAACTTAAAACATTTTTTGTGAAAAACTCTTTTTCTTCTCCAAGAACTCTAAATAAAGCCTATTACTAAAGTGAAGCAATTACATAGCCTTACATTGATTCTTAATGATGGAAGGAAGAAAACCACTTGAAGCTCTTGCTTGACACTTGGCTTGCATCTTGACTTTGATTGGTCCTTGTTTGGCATCATCAAAACTCTTCAACGTACTTCCACGTTGATTTCTAACACTTCTTGCAATTGAGTCATGTGATCAGAATGTTGTTTACATTTGTATTGGGGCTTGGACGCGGTCACGTTTGCCTCAAGGTTGGTAATCACAAATCGGTAGGGCTTGCCTCTTCGTCCAAACCTTTCGAACTATCATGTTGCAAAAAATCCTTGTCGCTCTCTTGTTTAAGATCAGATTTGCTCTTCTAAATTAGAGTGTACTTCAATGCATCAAATTTAGTTCATTTATTTCTTGCATCTATTGAAATACACATGTCCTTCGTGAAGATCGAGCTAAGCCATTTTCGGAAGAATTTCTCAAGGATGATGATGGTAGTTGTGTCAAGTGCGGATCTTGAATCCGGGCATCTCTTTTGAAACAAAAGGGTTATCATATACTTTTTAGTTCGTGATGGAAAGATTTGTTCCAAAATTGACAACGAATGGGTGCAGATCGAGCTATATTCAATAAGTTCAATTTTGACCAACGATCATGGGTCTTAGCACCATACCATTTAGATTTTATGTTGTTTTCTGGGCTAGAGACCTTCATGTAATGTCATGTACATGAGTGACATATATTTTGTGTTTTTTCCCTTCATTAATTTTGCCCTTCATAAATTTTTGGGTTTTTGCCCTTCAACATTTATCTCATTTTTATCCTTAACTACTGTCACGGAAGTATCTCTCTGGCCAAGGAGACCACCCATGTGAACTTATATCCAGCCTTAGACGGGCTTTGAGTCATAGCCGGGAGTATAAGTGGAGTTAGGTTCGGAATACACGATTAACCTTCTCCCTCTATGGATTTCGGCAAAGCCCCAAACAGTGAAGAGGTTTAAAGTGGTCTTTAACCAAGACCTCAGTGGCTAGTCGAAAAACTGGTGTGTACCATCAATTTGCGGTCAAGCAATGTTGTTTACTTTTTTGGATAACCACTTATGATGTAAATAAGAGTAAATGATCAAATGTTATTGCGTCGTTCATGGCTGCTTGAGTGTTGGGTCGCTACTGTGATATGATATGGATACTCTATCGATGAGTTCGGCACAAAGCCTCTTCACCTAGAGTTGACGATTACACAATGCTTTTGGCCTTTTCAGGGTAATGGATGACGTTTCCTTCTTTGGGGGTGCTTCAATATTTTGGGTTTCCCGGGATTGTCATCATCTAACCTCGTATACAGGTTGTATGGTTTTGTTGAGAATTCCAGGGGATGCTGGATTATCTTCCATGTTGAGGTGCTCATGGACGTTTAGTCCTTTCTCTTTTATCTTATCTCCTTTGGGAAAATTTGATTATCTATTATGATAGATAATCTTATAGGATAAATAACAAATTTTTATGTTATCTCTAGATTATTGGGATAAATATGTCATATATCTTAAAAAATCGTCATTATCTGTAGGAGATATGTTTCATAATTAAATCTCACTAGTCGGGGGCTGATAGATACTAATTTTACTTGAGAATTGATTATATTTTGGGTACTTATTAAACTTAAATTTATAAATTTCAATGAAAAATATCTTTAAATCAGAATGTTTTCAAATTATATGTCTAATTATGAAAAATGAAATAAAATCAGAATTTACTAATCTAAAACTTATTATTTTGTAGGAAAGATGACTTACCAAGCTATGAATCCAAGTTCCATACTCAAAGGATCAAAATCCGTGCCTGAAAGAGAATGGAAGTTGGAAATTGAAGAAAAAATTCTTATTTTGAGGTTGGACCTCGCGCCTGAGCGCCAAAATCTGGCGCCTGAGCGCCACTCTCTTTCGCGCTTAAGCGCGACATTGGCGCTTGAGCGCCATGGTGAAAGTTGTTTCCCGCCAGGATGGCCACCGACTTATAGTTTTGACCTTACCTGGCGCCTGAGCGCCAAGTCTCCATGCTTGAGGGCTGATACCTTTTGAAAACTATATAAAGAGGCCCCCAAAACTCAAATAAAGATATAGAATGTATCTAAGAACCCCTAGAGCATGAGATTGGAAATTCTAGAGCTAGGAGATTGTGATTTTGAGAATTATTCAAATTAATGTTTGTAATCTCTTTCAAGTCATCTAGTTCCAACCAAGTGATGAAGAACTAATCCTCTTGTAGGAGCGGATGTAATCAACAAAGCTCAAGTGTATTCCGGTGATATTTATGTATAATTCAGTTTCGTTAATATTGGTATTTTCATTCTATTCTTAATGTTTGAAGCTAATTGATCAATAGTTTCCTAAATTTGAATCTAATCCGTGTCTGGAAAGAACTGGTTAGAATCTGACATGGAATGGGAATTACTCGATATGGTATTATACTAGGAATAGATAATAACATATCGATTGCTAAATAACGTTTAACCTTAATGCTGGATGATTTGTTAAATATGGGAGGGATCGATATTTAAGGAATTCATCTTAGTAATTTATATGCAAGGAATTGATATAAAGGACTTAAGTACGTTGCATCAATATAATCAACTGAATTATAAATCACAGAATCATGGGAATACATAAGAATGAGTTTGATGAAATCTTCTCCCATACTTTCAAATTAAAGTTCTAATTCTAAAAGCAACAAATAAAAAAAAATACTTTCAAGATAATTATTGAAATTGCAATTAATGAAAGCGTATGCCTTATTAACTCTTTTTAATTAAGTCTTCCTTTTATCTTTTATCTTATTTATGTTTGCAAAATTAAATTTGAATCAATAAACCACCCACTTATTCAGTTTAAAATTAAGAATTTAAAGAAATTTCCTTTGTTCCCTGAGGATCGATACTCTACTTTCATTATCTACAAGTTGAGATTATTTTTACTTATCCAGAATCCCAACAAGTATTTTGGCGCTGTTTCCGGGGAACATAAGTGCCGATTTCTATAAACTTTGAATTTTAAGCTTGATAGTTTTAGTTTGTTTAGTTTAGTTTATTCAATTTTCATTTTACATTAATTCTTGCTTTAGTTCCTTTTGGTATATGCTATTACGAGGTCAAGTTCCTTTAGACCAGTTACTTTTTGATCAAGAAATTGAAAAGACTTTAAGGAGGAATAAAAGCAAAGCCAAAAAGTGAAATCTAGATGAAGAAGAAGGGTCATCACAAACTCTCTTAAATTCAAAAGCTGACGAAATGGCGAATGAAGAGGAAAACCGAGAAAGTAGACGCACAACTCAACCTAAAAGGACACTTGGAGATTATGCAATGCATCAAGGACCTAGACACTTTTCAAGTATAGCTATTCCATCAACAGTCAAGGCGGTGGAGATCAAGCCAACATACCTCAATTTAATTGGTGCACATCTATTTGCCGGAATGGACCATGAAGATCCATATGCTCATTTAGCAACTTTTTATGAGTTATGTGGAACAATGGGCTTTGCAGAAGACAACCTTGAAGCAACCTATTTAAAATTGTTTCCCTTTTCTTTAATCGACGAAGCTAAATAATGGTTAAAATAACATCCTAACCAAAGCTTAACTAGTTGGAGCAATGTGGAAGAACAATTCCTAATCCGATTCTTTCCACCAACTAGATACATTAGTGCCAAAGCTGATATTGTGACATCCTGCATTTTTCCATACGTGCATAAATGAATTTTATCAAAATGAATCTTGAGGTTCTGTTTTATAAAGGATTTTCAGATGAGTATTTTACATGAGTAAGAAACAAGATGTTGATTTTCACGGAATTTTATAAACAAAATATTTTTATAGATGTGAAGTGAATAATTTTGTTGAGTTTTGGGATAATTTGATCAACAAGAGATAAGTTATGATTTTTATTCAGGATGATTCTTATTAGAAATGAATTTCTTTATGGATTTGATAACCTTGAAAATTCATATCTTTTTAACCGTAACTCGGAAATTTATGATCTTTATATGAAAACGATCGTATTGAAACGTAGAATTTGAAAATGTAACTTTTAGAATTTTCTGGGTTGATTTATAAAAATTTATTCCCTGAGTTTGTGAAGTACGAATTTTGAGAATAATTGTGTAAGTATGATTCTTTAGGGATATTTGCATCATTGTGTGAATTGATGATTATAATGTTCTAAAGTAAATATGGTTAGGAAATAAAAAGGTAAGATATGTATGTATGTATATATATATGTGTGTGTGCTACGTATGTATGTATGTATGTATGTATGTATGTATGTATGTATGTAAGCCTAGGATTTTAATTTTTAGGACAAGAAGCCTATAGAATAAGTTGGAACCATTTGGAAATTTAATAAATTAGAATTGGTGGAAAATGTGAGTTAAGGAAAAAGCCAACCAATAGAAAATAACCTAAGTGCCCTAAATTACTCCTTCTTGTCTAGGTGACAAGACTTAAACCATGCAAACTTTTCAATTGCCCAAAATTACCCTTCCCATTTGTGCTTGGACCGAAAATTGTTAAGGGCAAAAAGGGAAAAATTCGGTTGCCTATATATATGAGCTAGCTTAGTTCATTTCCCTTCCAAACCAAATTCATTCTTCTCATTTCTTCAAACACCATTTCTAAGAGCTCCTTCACTCTTAGAATTTAGAGAGAGAGAGAGAGAGAGTGGCCGTGAGAGGAAGGAAGAAGAAGAAAGGAGATTCAAGCTTGATCAAGACTTTTCCTTGAAGATCCAAGTGTTAGGAAGCTAGAAGATCATCTTTTCTTTAGGTGGGTGATTTGAAGATCATGAAGAAGTTGTGATTAGTTTAGGTTTTTCTTTTGATCTTGTGATCTTTCTTCCCTTTTCCTTTGCATGTTGATTTTTATGGCTTAAATGATGAGTGCATGTGTTGTTTGTACTTGATCATGGACTTTTGAAACTAAAAGAAACTTGTAATAAGCTAAACAATGGACTTGATGGTTTGGTTAAGGTTTATATGATGGATTTTGATGCTTTTTGAAGGAGAACTTAAAGATCTAAAGAGTTGTTTGCTATTTTTGTGAGTTTAAAGTAAATGCCTTTGCATGTTAAATTTTCTTGCTTAAACCATGATCTATGATGCATTCATGTGATTATTTGATGAATAGATGCATGATCTAAACTTGATTCATGATAAAGTTGAGATCTTTGGCTTTGCATGTTGGTTTGATGATGATCTTGGTTGATTTAAGTATATGCATGTGATGATCTATGTTTAATGAGTGAAAAGTTAAGATCTTGAGTCTTGCATGTCAATTTTAAGTGAAAAGATCATGTTTTTATTTGATGCATGTCACGGTTTTGAAGAAAAATTAGGATAACAAGCTTTAAAATGATTTTTGAAGTATGAACATGATTTTGTAAGTTCCATGATGAATGTTTTGATAATGACAAAGTGTTTTGAACAAGCTACAAAGATGTTGATCAAGTTTCAAGTTCAACAAGCAACAACAAACATCAAGTGAAGAGAGAAAATAAGCTCATGAAGACTTAGTTTGAGTGTAATTGTAATTGTTTTATCTTTTGCCTCTCAAGCTTCTTAGGTCTTTTATTTGGGTAGATTATTTAGAGGGTAGTGAATCTCTTTCATAAGTCATGATTAAATCATAATTTGAGTTTTCACTTAACCTAGAATCAATAGGTGGCTTAAAGGTTTGAAAGGAAAGGTTTAGTTTTGAGAAAACAAGTTTCTAAAATGTGCAGTATGGATTTAATCGATTAAGGATGAATTTAATCGATTACTACTCGATTAAGTGAATATTTAATCAATTAAACACTGCTGAACTGGTTTTTTAAAATACGATTTTCACTTCTCAAAATTAGTTTTCAAGTGCTACAACTTTTGGGTATTCTATATAATCCTATTCCTAACCTTTGTGATTAATTAGAACATTTTCATAATCAATTTTACAAGAATCAAGCCATTCTATTCTCTCTCAATTTCAAAGATCAAAGCTTTCATATTTTACATTCTTTTGATCAAGAACCTTTGAATCTCTTATTGTGAATTGTCATAGCTATTGATTGAGATTCATAGGATTGTTATTGTGCTTCTAATTGTGTTGTAATCTTTGCAAGAAGGCAAGCCAACTACAACAACAAAGAAGACTTGGTGTGTCGTTTATCATCAAGCAAGTTCATTCAAGCAATTGAAGAAGAAGAAAGTCTTGGTTGTGAATCAAGCAAAGAGAAGCCTTGGTGTGTGGATTATCATCAAGCAATTGAAGACTTGTTGTGTCGATTATCAACAAGGGGTAGAGGTTAGATTAGAGAGAAGATCAATAGGATTACAAGGCAAGGGTGTGGTATCTCTTGTAGGCTAGCAAGAAGGGAGTCTTGTGAGGCATTTACTTGTAATTTGAGAACTCTAATTCCTCATAGTGAAGAATCTCTCTTGGTTGAAGAGGGGACTGGATGTAGCTTTCAAGCGGATGAAAGTGAACCAGGATAAATCACAGTGTCGTATCTCTAAACTCTTACTCTTTATAATTCAAGTCATTAATTATGTTCTTGGTTGAAAACCTAGAAAAGAGTGATTTTCATAATTGATTGAATTGAATCTTTATTGTTCAAATTAACTTGGGGAAAATCATTTTCATAACCTAGGTAATCAATAAGAATATAGGTGTTAATTGTTTCCGCTGAATCTCTGATTATACGTGTGAATTGATTGATTTTCGTATTCGATTGAAAAGTGATTTTTTATCTGTCATAATCGATTATTAATCGATTAAGTGAAATTGTGTTTTCTGACCTTAATTGATTAAATTGCAGGTTAATCGATTAAATCTCAGTTTAATCGATTAAGTGCTGTAGAATTTGCAAAAATCATTTGTTTTAATTGTTTCGATTTGTTTCGTTCGAAAATCTTTCAAGATTTCTTTTACACCTATTCAACCCCCCTTCTAGGTGTGTTCCTAGGGTTCCTTAGTAGTTTCAACCACCAATTGCGGTTTCCTCAATTGGTATCAGAGCTCGGTCGAAAGACACGAGCATAAGAGCTTTTTCGTAAAGATCCTTTAAGAAAAACGCAATGGGATTCGTATCCTTTGGTGGTGAAGGTTATTCAATAAATCGTCCTCCATTGTTTACCGGAGAAGGCTATGCATATTGGAAAGTTAGAATGAAAATCTTTATCCAAGCCATAGATAGTGAAATTTGGAAAGTAGTTGAAAAAGGTCCTCATATCCCCTCTAGTTTAGTTGAAGGCGTAGTACATTTAATCCCCAAGGATAAGTGGAAGGATGATGATAGAAAGAAAGTACAATATGATTATAAAGCTAAGAATATCATCACATCCGCTTTATCCTATGACGAGTTCTTTAGGGTTTCCCAATGTTCTAGTGCTAAGGAAATGTGGGACACTTTACAAGTGACTCATGAAGGAACTAGTGAAGTTAGGAGAGCTAGATTGAATGCTTTAATGCGTGATTATGAATTGTTTCAAATGCTTCCAAATGCATCTATTAATGATATGCAAAAGCGTTTTACTCATATTATTAACCATTTACTTGCTCTTGGTAAGACTTTCTTACAAGGTGAACTTTCTAACAAAGTGTTGAGATGTTTAGACAGGAATTGGCAACCAAAAGTAACGGCTATTGTTGAATCTAAAAACTTGGATGCTATGGATCTAGCAACACTTTTTGGAAAGCTTCAAGAACATGAAATGGAGCTTGGACGATTAAGTATCAATGAAGAGTCGGATAAGAACAAAGAAAGAAAGAGACTTGCTCTTAAAGTCAATAGATCATATAAAAAGAAAGAGAGTTCTGATGATGATGATGATAGTGAAGATTCCGATTCGGATGTTGATGAAAAAGAAATGAAACTTTTACTAAGGAAGTTTGACAAATTTCTAAGGAGAAAAGGAAAGTTGAACAAAGACAAAGGTAAAGAGAAGGATTCTCCACACTACAAGACAAAGACTTCAAAAGAAGGTGTAGTTTGCCATGAATGTGGAAAGCCCGGTCATCTCAAGTACTCATGCTCTAAGTATCTCAAGAAGAAGGAGAAAGAAAAGAAAAATTCAAAATCTAAAAGAGCATACATAGTTTGGGATAGTGATGTAGAAGAGAAGAAAAGCACATCGAGTAGTTCGTCGGATGATGAAGAAGTTGCTAATCTCAACTTGCTTGTTCAAGTCAATGAAGAGGAAAGTTCAAATGATGAATCAAGTAAACAAAGCGAGGAAAGCGATGTAAGTCATACTAAATCCGAAATTTCTTCTAAATATGAATTGTTATATAATGCTTATGAAGAAATGCATGAACAACTTGAAAAACTAGCTTTGAAAAACATTGAAAGAAAGAAGCTCATTTTGAGACATCAAAAAGAGATTTTAGAACTTCAAAAACAAGTTGATGAGCTTAATCTTGAAAATGAAACTCTTGATCTTATATATGCTAGTTCTTCTTGTGATTGTGCTAGTAGAGTGAATATTGTGGTTGATTGTGAGAATTGCAAGTTGCTTAAAGATGAAAATGCTATTTTGAAAAATAAGCTTGCAAGTTTCACAAATGGTGATATTAGATTGCGCACATTGTTAAATTTTCAAAGAGAAAATTCAAACAAGTTTGGTTTGGGTTATACTAATGCTAAGAGTAATTCTCATAGAAATGTTGTTGATTTTTCTAAAGTTGATTTTTCAAATACACCAACATGTTTCTATTGTGGTACTCATGGACATACTTCAAATGTGTGTTATATTAAAGTGCATGGTATACCTAAAGGAGATTTTGTTTGGATGAAAAAGGGTGAAAGTCCCTACACTAACAAAAATGGATCCAAAACCATTTGGATACCAAAAAGCAAAGCATGATTGTTTTGTAGGTATGATTGAAGAGCAAAGGGCTTACAAGTGTTATTCATACATTTGCATCTTCAATTGGTATCACTTTTGCATCTCAAAAGAAGTCCTACAAATTTGGTACAAATGATATTGTTAGATATTGATGATTATAGTATCTTCTCAATTGGTATCTCCTCAATTTCTTTTCTAAAGTTCAATTGGTATAATTGATATTGATCACTCAATGCTACTAATTTTGATGATTAGATGATTATCATGTTTTTGTTGTTATTGAAGAAATATCACAATATATCTTATTTCTTTACATTGATGATATCTCAATTGGTATTATGACTTCTTAATATTTCTATTGGTTCATAATTCTTTGTTACATTTTCTTGCCAATTGGTATCACATTTCAAAGTATAGTACTTGTTATATCTCAATTGATAATGGTATCAATGTTGTGAAGAAATGTTTGTTATAGAGAAATCATGATCATTTCTTTGTTTCTTCTATTTTGGCTTAGTATTTTATATTTCAATTGGTATATATATTACTTTTTGATAATGCCAAAGGGGGAGAAATGGTATGTTTTGAAAAATGGGAGAAATGATATGTTTTTGTGGAGAAAGGTTGTTTTGTTGTTTTTATGTAGGTTGAGCTAAGTTGTTGAAGATAGGGGGAGAATCAAGCTTCTATCAATTGGATTTCAAATATCAAATGCATTGATTGAGGGGGAGCAAGTTTCTCACCAAGTGATCAAATTGTTAAAGCATCAACAACTTCAATCAAATTCAAAACATGGTTTGTCATTTTCAAAAAGGGGGAGATTGTAAGTTCCATGATGAATGTTTTGATAATGACAAAGTGTTTTGAACAAGCTACAAAGATGTTGATCAAGTTTCAAGTTCAACAAGCAACAACAAACATCAAGTGAAGAGAGAAAACAAGCTCATGAAGACTTAGTTTGAGTGTAATTGTAATTGTTTTATCTTTTGCCTCTCAAGCTTCTTAGGTCTTTTATTTGGGTAGATTATTTAGAGGGTAGTGAATCTCTTTCATAAGTCATGATTAAATCATAATTTGAGTTTTCACTTAACCTAGAATCAATAGGTGGCTTAAAGGTTTGAAAGGAAAGGTTTAGTTTTGAGAAAACAAGTTTCTAAAATGTGCAGTATGGATTTAATCGATTAAGGATGAATTTAATCGATTACTACTCGATTAAGTGAATATTTAATCGATTAAACACTGCTGAACTGGTTTTTTAAAATACGATTTTCACTTCTCAAAATCAGTTTTTAAGTGCTACAACTTTTGGGTATTCTATATAAACCTATTCCTAACCTTTGTGATTAATTAGAACATTTTCATAATCAATTTTACAAGAATCAAGCCATTCTATTCCCTCTCAATTTCAAAGATCAAAGCTTTCATATTTTACATTCTTTTGATCAAGAACCTTTGAATCTCTTATTGTGAATTGTCATAGCTATTGATTGAGATTCATAGGATTGTTATTGTGCTTTTAATTGTGTTGTAATCTTTGCAAGAAGGCAAGCCAACTACAACAACAAAGAAGACTTGGTGTGTCGTTTATCATCAAGCAAGTTCATTCAAGCAATTGAAGAAGAAGAAAGTCTTGGTTGTGAATCAAGCAAAGAGAAGCCTTGGTGTGTGGATTATCATCAAGCAATTGAAGACTTGTTGTGTCGATTATCAACAAGGGGTAGAGGTTAGATTAGAGAGAAGATCAATAGGATTACAAGGCAAGGGTGTGGTATCTCTGGTAGGCTAGCAAGAAGGGAGTCTTGTGAGGCATTTACTTGTAATTTAAGAACTCTAATTCCTCATAGTGAAGAATCTCTCTTGGTTGAAGAGGGGACTGGATGTAGCTTTCAAGCGGATGAAAGTGAACCAGGATAAATCACTGTGTCATATCTCTAAACTCTTACTCTTTATAATTCAAGTCATTAATTGTGTTCTTGGTTGAAAACCTAGAAAAGAGTGATTTTCATAATTGATTGAATTGAATCTTTATTGTTCAAATTAACTTGGGGAAAATCATTTTCATAACCTAGGTAATCAATAAGAATATAGGTGTTAATTGTTTCCGCTGAATCTCTGATTATACGTGTGAATTGATTGATTTTCGTATTCGATTGAAAAGTGATTTTTTCAGTTTTTATCTATCATAATCGATTATTAATCGATTAAGTGAAATTGTGTTTTCTAACCTTAATCGATTAAATTGCAGGTTAATCGATTAAATCTCAGTTTAATCGATTAAGTGCTGTAGAATTTGCAAAAATCATTTGTTTTAATTGTTTCGATTTGTTTCGTTCGAAAATCTTTCAAGATTTCTTTTACACCTATTCAACCCCCCCTTCTAGGTGTGTTCCTAGGGTTCCTTAGTAGTTTCAACCACCAATTGCGGTTTCCTCAGATTTGATCTAAGTGTTTGATCTTGTGCATGTGGTATTTTTGTGAAGTATGATTCAGCCATGCTTGATAAAAATAGGATCCATGCTTTTTTATTTTGTGAGAAGTTGATGCATGTTAGTCTTATGGTTAGATTTGATGATTTCAAGTACATGCATGTTATTTTTAGGAAGCTTAAAGTATGATCTTGATTTTGTTTAAGATAAAGTAATGAACTTGAGTTTTGTTTTATGCATGTTAGAAATATTTAAGAAAAATCGTCTTGATGATAATGATGCATGTTGATGTGAATAGGTGATATAGTATGATGCTTTCAAAATGGGTCTTGAAAACCTACATGACTTGATTTTGATTGTGTGATTCTTGCATGTTGAAAAAGTGAACAAAAACCTTGTCTTTTTGCATGATGATATTCGACCATGAGGAAGAGAAGTAGAAAGTCATGTTTGATCATCATTTGGGTTGCATGCATGATGAGACTAGTTTAATCTAAGAGCTTAAAAGTGCATGCATGAAATAATTAAGTTTAAAATAAAATAAATCTTTGAGGTGGTTTGTGACTCAAATTGTTGCTTTGGCTCAAGTTAAGAAAATGAATTAAGATTGTTAATTTTTCTTCTTCATGCTCACGGTTTTGAGTCCAAAAGAAAGAAAATGATTTCATTATTTTATGTCTTTATTTGTGCATCAAATCTTTGCAAGATTATATATATAATTCGGCCAATGCATGTTCAAGTAGTTGGGAAAATTTTCTTCATGAAATGACCCTTGATAAATGACTATATTCCTATGTACATGATGCTATATGTTTGATGGAAGTGATGTGTTATTTTCTTTAATCTTTTTTGTTTTTAGATGTGAGAATAAATAAGATGATTTAGTGAATTAAAAAGGAATTTTCATGATGTTAATTCAATGATTTCAAGATTTAAAATTTATTGGTGATTAGGAAATATGACCATGGGTAATTCGGTCCTTGTTGAATTAATTATGAGGCTTAGTTTGAATTATTTCTTAAGAGTAATTAAGTTGGTATATTAAGAATATAATTTGATTAATGATTTTGAATGATTTAAAAGGTGACTTGCATTATGTGAGCTTGTGAATGCTTTGAAAATTTAATGTGATTATTCTTCATGCTAATTGAGTGTGTTCTGGGAAGTTTAGATTGAATTGGAATTATTTTTGAATTTTGTTAGAATTGTTGGTGAGAAATCTATGTCTGGATTTCAAAGGAATTGAGAAATGTTTTAATTGGAAAAATATGATTTAAACAACTTTAATTGATCTGAAATTTTTATATGGTGCTCTTTGACCAGTATCTGATAAGTGTTGTAAAGTTTGGGATTGAAATGAATCAATTTGATGTGGTCCTGGAATTTTATCTCCTTGAGTTTCTGTATTTTGTTTAATGATTAAGGATAATGATTTTTGTAACATGAATGTTTTAAACTAAGTTATAATGAGTGGAATGGATTCTGTTTTAACGAAGAGATTGTTTTAAAATTATTTCAAAGTTTTCTTGGAAACATTTTAATTATAGATTTGAACTGGATTTGAAATCTTTTGGATATTGGCAATGTGTTTTCAAAAAGGGAATTGTTTCAAAGTGTTTTCAAGAAACGAAATAATGAATTTATTGAAATCGTTTCTAACGTACGGGAAAAAAATGTTTTAGTTCGGGGGACGGACAAAAAAAAGGAAACGAGGCAGGACTAGCGACTTGGAAATCTCGGAAAGCTTTTGGAGGCCTACATCATTTGAGGTGAGAGAAGGGCTTACCCTAAGACGCCGTGGTATTTAGGTAAGATATTAAGATGTTCCAATCATCTCAAAGATTGAACTCCGATCTCATTAAGCGAGGTAGTGTGATAGCAATTGTTTGTTGGTCTGGCTATCCACACGAACAGCTGAGATTGGCTAGTTGTTTATAATTTGATGTGTTCTTGTTGTTTAGTATGATGTCATGTTTTCCAGTTAATTGTACATGAACTGCTTAATTATCTTAGTATGCGAAGTGATTTATTTATCGATTAAGCAATTGTGAAACTGTTTGAGAGACGTTTGATATGCCTTGATTATGAAATGATGTTAATGAAACTGCGAAAGTAATGAATTGTAATTGAAAAGAAAGATGTAAGACCCGTTTGGGCCTAAGTCCTTATTGAATAAGGCAGCCTTGATAAGACGAAAAGCAAAGAAATAATGATAAGAGGTATAAGAGTGATTGGAAAAGAGATATGAGATGAGATTGAGAAAGAGATGAGATGAAATGATGATTTTTAAGATGGTGATAAGAAATAACCGATGGGGCAGATGAAAGTGTTGTAATGATGATGAGAAATGATTTGATTTTGAGAATTGTTTGATGAGGATCATGAGCAAGGAAACATGAGGCGAGCTGAGGCTCTGCATTATGAAAGTTCCAGAGGAACGCTGAGATAATACGAATGATGTTGCTGAGTAATAGCTGATGAGAATAATGCTGTATTGCGAAAGCTCACGAGATGTGATGCAAGATGCTGATGTGATTCAAGCTCTGTTATATGTGAGAAAAGAAAAGTAATGTTGAAACTTAGTGGTCGGGACTCGATGAAGGGATGCACCAAGGATGAGCCAACCTTAGCATTAAGATGATAAATAAGATATTAAAATTCTTTAAAAGACATGGATTAACGTGGTGAGTTATGAGTGCGATATCGAAGTAGTGGAGAGGAAGATACCATGAGTATCAGGGATACTCAGGAGGAGATTGCATTAGGGGAGGACAATGACGGTGAAACGTCAAGAAGTCTAGAGTACTTTTGTAGGCGGAACGAATCCCACAGGTGACGCGGGTGATCGGTCCCGAAGGTCGTGGTGATGTTCTGCAGGCCAGCTAGAGAATACTGTCGCCCTCTAGATTGCAAATCTAGAACAGTGAGAGGGACTGGAACGGGGCTCTATGATTTTTCCACTGTACCCAATTTTCTACAGTGTGCCTTGATAATATATGATTTGATTTGATTTGAGACTGTACCCGATTTTCTACAGTTCTCCTGGCTTGGAGCCATTTGTTGAGACTGTAACATCCCAAAATTTAATATTTAATAAAAAGTACAGATTTATTTAAGAATAGGATTAAGTCGTAGAAGTTGTACAAGGGTCGTGAGGGTAATAGGAAGCGTAGGCCGACCAGATAGGTAAATGACGGACCTCAGACCGATCCCTGCCGAGCTAAATGAAAACGAACGCGAGATCTGGTGTCAACTCAGATTAGCCAACCTCAACAAAACCTCGCAGAGTTGGCCGAGTGGAGACTCGGACTGCTACTGTTTCTCCGTGTCAAGCCGAAGTCTTCATGTTTCTACGTGACAGCTCACGATGAGAGGCCAATTCATTGATTTTCGTACCATCCGTACGGCTGTCTCTATCAACCACTTTATGTCCTTGTCAAGTCACTGTTTATGGCTTCCTTTAGAAGCCAATGAATCCTTTCCACATATTCTAAGCTTCTCCAAGAAGCCTCCAATGAGAGCCACACAAATAATTCCAATGAAAGGATAAAATAAAACCCACAAGCAACACAATAACACTTCCTAATTCTCTTTCTCTTTCGTCTCTCTCATCTTCTCTGAAATTCCAACACTCAAAATCCAACATACTTCCTTCTCACTCACACATATCTCTCTTCTTCTCCAACAAATATTCACGAATCAAAGGCTACTCTTCTTCCTCTCTTTTATTTTGTTAATCGTTCCCTGGACCGTCGCTGGGTTGAGTGTGCGGCTTGGAGGGAACTATTCAAGTGGTTCTAAGCTCACAGAGTCGAACCACAAGGGGAGAAAACACACTCAAGCTCTCAAACTCTTATCTCTCACGGATTGAGGTAAGGAGTGAGTGTTACCTTTGCTTAGGTTTGGGTTTCTAGTGTGTTCATAACGGGTGCTAAGAGTGGGTGTTAGATTGGGAAGAGACATAGGATAATGTTAGGGAGAAAAGATAAAAGGGACAAGGAAAACTATTAGATGAACTAAGATTGTGTTTTCTTGAGATATGATGAAATGTTTGTATATCTGCTAAGTGTTTTTAGTCATACTATGTTGTTGTATCAATGTTATGAATTGTGATATTCTTTGTTTACGTATATATATTATAACTTGTCTGTGGCCGAGCGTAAGAGACCGAGAGTGGATATGAGACAAGTGGTTATATGTTAAAGGAAGAAAAATTGTAAGTTAAAAGACCAAGCAGTGAGAGAAAAGAATAGAAAGGGAATAACTAAGGGCTGAGCCGAGAGAGGCCGAGTAAAGAAATGGTAAAGAGGATAAAAGAGTAATTAAAGAGAAATGGTTGTGTGGTCGGGTCATAGAAGACGCGTATTGGGTGCGTGCATTGATCGCGTCAGACGCATACTGGGTATGCGCAGCTGTAAGACGGGTACTGGGTACTCGCAGTTATGACTCACACAAGGTTCCGAGCACGGAATTGGTGGGATGTGCTCCTGGTCATAGAAGACGCGTACTGGGTGCGTGCGTTGATCGCGTAAGACGCCGAGAGGCGCAGCTGTAAGACGGGTACTGGGTGCTCGCAGTTATGGACACTCCTTACTCCATAGAAGAATCGGTGGTAGTGCTCCTGGTCATAGAAGACGCATACTGGGTGTGTGCCTTGATCGCGTCAGACGCATACTGGGTATGTGCAGCTGTAAGACGGGTACTGGGTAATCGCAGTTATGGACACTCTGGCATCCGACCTTAAATGGTGTAAGACATGCACTGGGTGTATGCAGCCGAGAAGAATAAAAGATTGTAAAATATGTAAAAGATGAATAATGAGTAATGAGACCGAGATAGGAAATGGATTACCAACAAAGGAAAGTAGTGACCGAGAACTAAGTGTAGGAATTAAGGAAAGCTTGCAAGGGTAGCCAATCGGATAAGTAGAGGTATAACTGGTAGGTAAAGGATATGCTGAACAATAACATGGACCGAGCAGATTGAGGTTGTATGCACGAGGAATGTATCTGTTTGATTATCTGTTATATATGCTAATTGATTACTTGTGTTTGGCTTGGTAGTTCTGTATGTAATATTAGAAACTGCTTACTTAAGTTCTGTGTAATGCTCACCTCCTTACCATTTTTCAGGTACTGAGCCCGAGCAGACGCAGTCCCCGGCCGAGCAGGTTCACTCTCCCTCACCGGGAGAGTAAGTCATTGAGTAGGAGAACTAAGTTAGGCCTCGGCCAGTTGGCCGAGCAAAAACAGTGCTTGTGTAATTTGTATTTTGGATAGTTGACTTTGATGTAACAAAATGACTTTACTTTCTTACTTTCGCTTGATCTAAGTTTTCCGCTAAAACTCTGACGATTTCAATATTAATGAAAGAAATTCTCATTTTGTCCATTTTCATAACTGTTTCAATAAGAAAAATTTTAAGTCCCAATTTTTGGTTTAAGGGTAGAATTCAAATAGGGTGTTACAGAGACAGCTGTCAAGCCCACGCGGTAAAGGTCATGTACTCCTGTTAGCTTCCGATTAGGTTGGGTGGATGACCGAGGAGATGTAGACGTGTGTGCTAACTGCGATCGAAACAAGTGCCTCGATGATATTCTAATTCCCCAATCATCGATGGACATGATCCGATAAGACTTAATAAGAAAGTATAGCAATGATTGCAAAGTGTTGAGTAAGATTCATAAGACAAGTATGAGAAATGATCCTTGAGATAATCGATAAGTTTTGAAATGATGATCCACGAAGGAATTGATAAGAGTTGTGAATGTCTTATGAGAAAGATATTGGGAATGTTATCACGAGGAGATTGAGCATGAAACTGTGTTTATTTATATGGTGATGATGATCATGTTGTTATTATGGTTTGCATGATGTTTATTGTTTTGTCTTAATATTTGCCTATTGTAATTCCACACAGTCGACATTTATTGTTTTGGGTGCTCACTCTCTCGTGTATATCTGTTTTGTGTTGGAAAAATTTTGTTCGCCCTTTAGATGGACAACATTGCAAGATTTCAGCTCTTTAGGGAGATAGGCGCATCTCCCTGGAAAGGGGATAATATACCCATGTCCGCATATGTTATGGTCTACATAGAGATGGAACGACGAAGGAAAGAGATTAGGGAGGAGCTTTTGGCTCGTAGGATGGAGGAGGAGAGATCACCAGACAACTCTACGGAAGAGACCCCTGAGGTGGCGGATGACGATGATTTTGATTCATGGTCTGAGGCTGACACGGAGGAGTGTCTCAGTGACGAGGATTGGTACCCGGGCCCCGAGGATCTTCCGTCAGACGAAGATGAATGAGAGCTTGATCTACCGAGACTCAGAGTTGATGGCGAGTCTTAGTATATACAACTAGAGGATAGGTTAACCCCTCAGAGTAATGTATTCCATTGCAAGTTCTTAGTTGGCATAGCTTTATCATGCTGTACCCCGGATAAAGTTTTATTCAGTATTGATGTTTCAAAAAAAGTTAAATGGGCCTTGTGTTTAAACGATGTTGTTATGGACAAGTTTCAAAGTGCGGTGTTTTGTGACATCTCGGTTTGGAACTTGAAGGATTATACGCAATGTGAGAACATGAATTCTTAATTGTAACCAAGTTTTGAAAATCTAAATGTTCTTATGTTCTTATTATTTGTGTTAAAAAAAACTGTCCCAAATTTTCACTATATTTAATTTAAGTAATTGAGTTTCAAGTTGTCGAATCGGGGTGTTACAGATATTTCTACATTCAGACAAGGATTAGATGAATCATTTTGTGAAGCTTGGGAACTGCTCACTGACTAGCAAGTATACTAGATCGGAAAGTAATATAGTCTAGGAAGACCAGATATCGTTCCCACAGGGACTGTGAATTATTTAACCTATTTCTACATAAGAGTAACTAAAAGTAAAATCTATTAAAATTCAGAATTAAATAAATTAATTAAAAAGATTATTTTACTGCTGGAAAAATAAATAAAAGCAATTAACAATGGGTGAATGGTGGTTAGGAACTAGTTTCATTGAATGTTTCATTTATTTATTATAAATCAATGTTTTCCATTTAAATCAAGAACTAATTCAGAAAATTAGTAATTCCCAGATTCCTCTAATGAAGTTACTGTTTATTATCCAATTTGCTAAATCCTAATTCCTTAGATATTTAATCTATTGAATAACCATGATTAAGAACAGTGAATTATGAAAAGTTATATAAAAATTCAAAAAGTATTCCTACAAGTTGAATCCTTATATTGTTTAATTGCATGGCCTATTTCAAATCCTAGTTTTCCAATTTAGATCTAAAAATCCATAACATGAATTGATCAAGTTCATGCATAACAATAAAAACACAATTAAACACTTGATTTAAAAACTGAAAAACATCAATTCATATAAATAAATTACACAAACCAATCCACCATGCTCCTAAACAAGAGGGTTTAGTTACACATCACAGAGAAGAAGATCAAATAAGAAAAGAAGTAATTCATTCCTAAATTACCACTAATCCTTGATCTGAATCTTCAGCCTTCAATGGATTCTTCCTCCGAATGCTCTCCAGAGAATGTAATCTCCCTCAAACTCAATACTAATCTCTAATAATGATTGATTATGGTCCTAAACACATAAATATATACCTAAAATACAAATCCTAATAGAAACCCTCGAAATTGCTCAGAAATTGGCCCAATTGGGCCTGCTCGAACCTTGCGCGCTTGGGCGTATGAAGCAGCACGCCTGGGCGCGCCATATCTGTTACTCAGTAATCACCGAAGCACGCGCGCCGGGGCGCGCCATCCGCACACCTGGGCGTGTGAAATATTTTCCGATTCCGCTTCGCTCCGTTCTTGTGTCATTTTCAAGGTCTTTTTATGCTCTTCTCAGCTCCAATAATATTTTCTCCAAATTCAGCTCCAAAAGCACCTGAAACATACCCAAAATGGATCAAAACGTTCAAAGGATTCTATAAAACTAAAAATTCCTAAAACTAATACAAAATACCTATATTTACAAGAGAAAAAAGCCAAAACCATAGCAAAAGGAAGTGAAATTAAGCCCAAAAACATCATATATTAGACCCAAATCAGGAACGCTTCAAATCTTTGCTTAGGAAATGTTCTAATCATGGATTTGAAGATGTAGACCAGCCCAACATCTTTTGTAATGGTCTAAGGCCAGACACAAAAATGATCCTTGATGCTGCTGCAGGAGGCACAATGATGAATGTAGATGCTGAAAAATCTACATCAATCATTAATGCCTTAACTGCTACCAACCGAAGAGCTCAACATAACAGGAGGGCAGTGCATAAAAAGGGAATGCTTGATCTTAATACCTCGGATGCCATACTTGCACAAAATAAGATTTTAACTCAACAAATTGAAGCCCTTACGAAGCAGATGGCCAAACTTCCTCAACAGTTGCAGGTGGTAAGTTCCAATACTGGACCACCGCAAAAATTGAAATGCGATTTTTGTGGAGGTGATCATCTTAATGGCCATTGCTCCTACCCTTCGAATGTTCATGAAGAAGAAATCGATTACATGAGCAATCAATGCCGACAAGGTAACTATGGCAATAATTTTCAACAAGGTAGGAGAAACAACCATAATCAAAATTATGGTTGGAAGCAAGAAGCAAGTTCTTCAAACAGGCAGCCTCCGTATCAACAAGCTTCCTATCAACCACAACAACAACATTACCCTTCAATGCAAGACCGAATGTCAAAAAATGTAGGATACCCTAGAGAAATTCATGCAAGCATCAATGACGAATAAGAAAAATACCGAAGCGTCAATCAGGAATTTGGAGACACAAGTCGGACAGTTGGCCAACAAGTTAAGCGAACAACATTCAGGACAATTCTCAGCCAACACACAAACCAATCCTAAGGAACAATGCAAGTCAATTACAACTAGAAGTGGTAAGACAATAAGGACAGGTATAAAAGATAATTTGATTATTGAAGATGAAGAAAATAAAAATAAAGATAGTAGTATTGAAAATAGAAATAAAGATAATAATGTAAATAATGAAAAAGAAAAAGAAATTGAGAAACAGAGGGAGAATAGTGAAAAACATATGCCACAATTAAGGAGCCTTCCATACCCTCATGCTCCTTCTAAAAAAGATAAAGAAAGACAATTCGCATGATTCATGGATATATTTAAAAGGTTACAAATTAACATTCCTTTTATGGAAGCAATGGAGCAAATGTCTGCCTATGCTAAATTCATGAAAGAACTCCTAACAAAGAAAAGGAGATTTTCGGAAGAAACGGTGGAACTTGAGGCAGGATGCAGTGCTATTATTTAGAAGGCCATGCCTAAAAAATCCAAAGATCCTGGTAGTTTCACTATTCCTGTCACCATTGGTACATTGCCAGTAGGAAGAGCTTTGCTTGATCTTGGGGCTAGTATCAACTTAATGCCCTTATCCATGCTTAAGAGAATTGGTGACTTGGAAATTCGCCCAACTAGAATGACATTGCAATTAGCGGACAGGTCATTGAAGTTCCCTTATGGTATTGCGGAAGATGTACTTGTGAAAGTTGACAAGTTTGTATTTCCTGTGGATTTTGTAGTGATGGACGTTGAAGAAGATGCAGAAGTACCACTCATTCTTGGAAGACCATTCATGAAATCTGCCAAGGTCATTATTGATGTTGATGATGGCAAATTGAAAATGAGAGTCCAAGATGATGAGGTAAACTTTAATGTGTTCGAGGCGATGCAACATCTAAAAGATAAGCAATAGTGTTACCGAATGGATGCCATTGATGAAGTTATTCTTTCAGCAGGTAAGCAGTTATATAAATCAAGTCCTTTAGAAAAAGCTTTAAGTAATGCATGTGATAATCTAAATGAAGAGCAAGCAAAAGAAGTTAATGAATACCTCAAGGAATTAGATAATACAAAAGAGCTTTCGTCAAAAGAATCTCAAATTGAAAAGCTATCACAAGAATTGAAAACTGAAGAACATAAATTGGAACTAAAAATGATACCACAACATTTAAAGTATGTCTTTCTTGATAAAGGAGGTAATCAACCAGTTGTAATTAATAACTCTTTATCACCTAAGCAAGAAGAAAAACTAATTGCAATATTAATAGCTAATATAGGTTGGACACTATCCGATCTCAAAGGAATAAGTCCACCTTATTGCATGCATAAAATTCACATGGAAGAAAATTTTGAACCAGTAGCACAACCTCAAAGGCGATTGAATCCAACCACGAAAGAAGTAATAAAGAAAGAAGTAATGAAACTCCTAGAGGCAGGTATTGTAACGCCCACTGGAATTTACCCTCGAAATTATGAGTATTGTATGAATAAAATAGAATATAAAGCATGTTTTATATGTTTAGTGTGTGTTCTTATGATAGTAAAATTGAAATAAAAGATTTATAGCATTAGACACAAAACCAACCGTTGGATTTGAAGATAAGCATGTTAGGAAACTTGTCTCCAAATTTGAGCAAGATCCAACGGTTACCGAAAAAGTTATGGCAATTTGAATGCGAAAGGGACTGTCTGTGTTCAGCAACTCATATCGATATGCAAGATGCCCATATCGATATTGGATATCGATATCCATAAGTGGATATTGATATGCACGATTCTGATGGCCAAAAATTAAGTCGGTTTAAGCACGAATGGTTGTGGTTTCTCCAAGTTTTCGACCACAAATTGCATAAAAATCACCCTAGCACTGTTTAGGCTTGATAGTGACATACCCAAGACGGTTAACTTGGATTAAAAGAGGGAGTATGTGTCTTAAACCCTCACAAAACCATAAACTTAGCCAAAATTCTGCAGAAACTTGAGTTGTCTGTCATCAACTTCACTCAATTCGTTCTCTATGCTTCAAGCCTCAAAACCTAGCAAGCTATATACCAAATCAAAGCTCTCTTAACCCTCTACAAATTGGTACCAATCTTGTTTGTGTTGGTGATCTGTAGAAGGAGTAGTGACCCTGCAAAGTTTGGTGCTCAAGTCTGATTTCTGCAATTTCAGACTCTAGAACCCAACTTCCTTTAATCTTTGTGGTAAGCTCAAGTATTCTTGGAGCTTCAAACTTGTTTTATTTTCAAGATTACATATCCTAGTTTTGATTCTAACCATTGATCACGAATTATTGTGTCTTTTTCATGGTGATCAACATGGATTTTGTGACCCTGCTGAGCTGAAAACAGAGAATTTATCAGCTGAACCAAAAGTTGGGATTTTTCTCAACCAAACCAATCTTTTCCAATCCAAACAGGTCTGAATCTCTGTGATAGGTAAGGGAGAAGTTATCCGGGTGCTAGAATAATAATCCGATGGCTAGAAGTATAGGAGTTCTCATGAACTCAAGGGCAAAACTAGGGAAAGTTGTGAACTTGAACTAGGAAAATGACTTGGAGGTCATTCTAGTGTGATTTCTATATTTGAACAACTTATATATGATGATTATAAGATGCATCAACAAGAAATTTAAATTGAATCATAAAGGAAATGAAAATCATATGTCAAGTTGTGATTTTACATCTTTTATGCATATTACTTGAATTCTATATGCATTTAATGTTATGTTTGCTGAATTTATGCATGAGCATATGTATTTATACATGATAAGAATCTGTTTTAACTTGAAAATGGTTAAAGTGAAGTATATTAAGATTTGGTGTTTCAAACCTCAAGTCAGTATGTAGAAATTCAATGTGCATATCGATATCCAACATTGGATATCGATTGTGCATATCGATATGCACAAGGGGATATCGATATCACCACCCCAATTTTTCTACCAAAATCTGAAATTTTACATCCTAATTGATTGGAGGCCTTTCTAATCAATTAGAATGACTCTAAAAGGTGAAAAATACCAAACATTAATATACTTAGCTTTAACATACAATATTTATGGATTATGAATGATATGCCATTCTTGAAGATTGATTGATGTATTGATGATTGGATTGATTCAAATATGCATGGACATGTTTGTTTTAATATGAATTTGATCTATTTTAGGTTGTATTGGGTTAAAGTGAAAATTGCTAATTTTATTACACCTAGCTTTAATCTATCATATTTGTACAATATGGATTGAATTTGATGATGCTTGAGTATGACTATGAAATTTATGCTTAAAATGATTGCATATTAATGATGATGATATATGAATACTAAATTCATAATTAGATAAGAATGATTGAATGATGAGAAACTAACAAATGCTAAAGATTGGTAATGAACCATTCTTGCATTCATGCATTGATTGAGATCTGCTCTAGTTTGTTGAGGCCTATACTAGTTCTACGTCAGGCGGAGGAAGTCTGTAATTCGTGCGTTTGGCGGAGGAAGCCTGTAAATCGAGAGGGTCGAGCGGAGGAAGCTCACGAGGACCCCTTTGCCTCTGAACTGTGATGCCCCGGGCTATGAACGATTAGATATTGCATGCATCATGCCACTTAAACACAAGATATATCGGATGAATAACTCGATTTGCATTTGTATATGCATTACTATGTGTTTGCCTGATTACTTGTGTTTGTTATTTCTAGTACTGATAGATTATTATTTCATGATGCGCTTCGGCTATGACTTACTCCCTGCCCTTTTATTTGTCAGGACATGGCGAGGAATCTCTTATGTCTAGAGATGCAGCCGCTCCGTAGTGGCATTATGAGGGTGATCGGGTAGTGATCGAGGGTGATGGTGAAGTGATCCTCCGTCATTCGAATCCACTATTCCGCATGCGTCCTAAAGGGGTAATGATTCCTACGATAGTCATCGGTAGGACTTTGACCCTTTTGACTTTAGTTTATGGAGTTGAGAACCACGGCTCTGGGTTATGTTTTGGTCTGTAATATAGTGTGTATATGTTATCCTGGAGTCTATCTTTCAAGGTGTTATATGTTGAAAAACTTTTTAATGATAAAAATGTGAATTATGTATATTATTTCTCATCTCCATATGACTGATGTGTGGATGTGTTGATTGAGTAATGACTTAAGTTTATTTTCCAAGAAGGGCGAAAAATTAACTCACATTTTTATAAATGAAGTAAAAGAAAAAGGGAAATAAATTTGGGTCGTTACATTTGTGGTATTAGAGCAATGGTTCAACTCCCGGCCTTGGAGCATGGCCTTACATGCAAACCAATATTAGTACCATGATTACATTAGGAATTGTGTGTTGTTTTGTGAATGATTGCATTGATTAGTGGATATGATTTTATGCTAGTATAGAAATCTAATGGCTGCTGCAAGACAGAATCGCATCATACAAGAGAGTCTGGAACGAATTGCGCCTGTGTTAGAAGACATGAACCAACCCCGTAATCAAGGAGGTCAAAAGCACCATGGACCGCAGCGTAACCATGGACGGAACTACCGAGCAAACCGGAATAAAGGTCCGTATGCGTATCAAGATCAGAAGAAGGCTAGAAATGAAGGACAGAGTCATCGAAGGAACCGGAACCGAGGTCCTTATGTGCACCGGAGCCAGAGAAAGGGTGGAGCAGAAGGACAATCTGCACCAGTTGCTAGCCCTCCCCAGTGCAACAAATGCAAGAAAAGTTCCATCATGGACAATGTTGGAGTGAGAAGCCACCAACATGTTTTGAGTGTGGAAAGCAAGGGCATATTGCTCGCTATTGTCTTGAAACAATCAAGAAGGCAAGTCAAGGCGGATCTGGAAACAAGTCTATCAAGCAAGCTAAGGTCTATACCATGTCGGGTGCTGAAGTTGATCAATCTGAAGATCTTGTTCAAGGTAACTATCTTCTGAATGGTATGCCTTGTAAGATTTTGTTTGACTCGGGTGCAACGCATTCGTTTGTGTCGTACGAGTGTGTTAATCGTTTGAAGCTTGTAGCCCTAGATATACCCCATCATTTGAAAGTGTTTCCTCCGCTAGTAAGCGAGTCTAGTCCCGAGGAGGTAAACCAGTGATTATCTGTTCTTCTAATCTAAATTAACGTAGTCAGTTATATTTTCGATTGCGTTAATTAAATTGTCTGATAATATGAAGATCTAGATGAAGTCTTGACCTGAATTCTGTGATCGGAACCTTTATCACAGTTGGATGTGATAAATATCTGTGAACACTACAGGAATAGGAAAGGTTAGTTAAAGCTAGAGAGATTAAAAACCAACGGGAAAGGACAAATCATTGTCTCCCCAACGGAAATGTCTCTAGAATTTGACTGTCTAACTAAATCTGATGGTGACAAAAACCTTTATCTTTAGGTTCATCTAACTTAAAGGTACATTGTATAGTCTTTTTGTGGAAGATTATATCTAAAAGGAATGACTTTATTATTAATGGTTGGAATATTGGGACTGATCACCCTCATATTTACAATTGTTATGGAATAAAGTCATACAAATACTTCGTTAATCGTGCCTTAGTAATCAGAGTGCACAACGGGAAATGAAATTTCCAGAAGTGTTTCCTGAAGAGGTGTCTGGATTGCTGCCGAAGAGAGAAGTGGAGTTTAGTATCGATTTGGTCCCTGGAGCTGGTCCTATTTCGATTGCTCCATATCGAATGGCTCCGTTGGAATTGGCAGAGCTGAAGAAGCAGATAGAGGATTTGCTGGAGAAGCAGTTTATAAGACCGAGCATCTTACCATGGGGTGCACCTGTCCTCTTTGTTAGGAAAAAGGATGGGAGCATGAGAATGTGTGTAGATTATCGGCAGCTGAATAAGGTGACAGTGAAGAATAAGTACCCTCTCCCAAGGATAGATGATTTGATGGATCAAGTTCGTGGAGCCGCGGTATTTTCCAAAATTGATCTGAGGTCTGGGTACCATCAGATCCGTATCAAAGAGGAAGATATTCCAAAGACTGCATTTCGGTCACGATATGGACACTACGAGTATGTAGTGATGCCTTTCGGACTAACCAATGCTCCGGCCATATTCATGGACTACATGAATAGGATCTTTCGGCCTTATCTAGATTCTTTTGTGGTCGTGTTTATCGATGATATTCTGATCTACTCTAGGAATCTGGAGGAGCATGCCACTCACCTTAGGATTGTGTTAGAAATCCTCAAGGCGAAGAAATTATATGCTAAGTTATCAAAGTGTGAGTTTTGGTTGAAAGAAGTAAACTTCCTTGGACATGTAATTTCTAAAGAAGGCATTGCAGTTGATCCGGCCAAAGTGGAAGTGGTTCTCAATTGGGAAAGGCCCAAGACGGTCACCGAAATTCGAAGTTTTCTAGGATTAGCCAGATATTACAGGAGATTCATCGAAGGATTCTCCAAGATTGCTCTTCCTCTAACACGTTTGACACGGAAGGAGCAACCTTTTGTATGGGATGAAAGGTGTGAAGCAAGTTTTCAGGAGCTGAAAGGTAGATTGACATCATCTTCGGTGTTAATTTTACCTGATCCGCAGAAGGGTTTTGAAGTATTTTGCGACGCTTCAAAACAAGGTTTGGGTTGTGTTTTGATGCAAGAAAGTAAAGTGGTAGCTTATGCATCACGACAATTAAAAGTTCATGAAGAGAACTACCCAACGCATGATTTGGAACTTGTTGCAGTAGTGTTTGAATTGAAGATATGGAGACACTATTTGTATGGAGTTACGTTCCGAGTATTCAGTGATCATAAGAGTTTGAAGTATTTTTTTGATCAAAAGGAACTGAATATGAGGCAACGGCGATGGATGGAGTTTATTAAAGACTATGACTTTGAGTTGCATTACCACCCTGGAAAGGCCAACGTGGTAGCTGATGCTCTCAGTCGTAAAGCTTTGCACGTCAGTGCCTTGATGGTGAAGGAAGCTGAGCTGATTGAGAAGTTTCGTGATCTGAGCTTACCCGTGCAACTTGACCAGAGAAGTATTAAATTTGGAATGCTGCAGATTTCCAATGAATTTCTTAATGAGATTCGGGAATTACAGCAAGAAGATGTTGAATTGCAAGAGAAGCAGAGGCTAAGTGCAGAAGGGAAGGAACCAGATTTCCAGCTGGGAACAGATGGAATCTTGAGATTCAAGGATAGAGTATGTGTTCCTGCCAACCCAGAACTAAGGAAGGTTATTTTGGATGAAGCTCATAAGAGCAAGATGAGTTCGCATCCAGGATCAACCAAAATGTATCAGGATTTGAAGAAGATGTTCTGGTGGCCTGGTTTAAAGACAAATGTAGCAGCTTATGTGTCATCTTGCCTGGTTTGTCAGAAGGCGAAGATTGAACATAAAAGGCCTGGCGGAGAACTACAACCATTGGAAGTCCCTGAATGGAAGTGGGACAGTATAGCCATGGATTTCGTGTCAGGTTTTCCAAGGACACAAAGTGGCTATGAAGCTGTGAGGGTCATTGTGGACCGATTGACAAAGTCGGCCCATTTTATTCCAATCAATATGCGATATTCATTGGAGAAACTCATGCAACTTTATATCAAGAAGATTGTGAGATTGCATGGAGTTCCCTCTAGTATCATTTCAGACCGTGATCTGAGGTTTATCTCCAGATTTTGGCAGAGTTTGCATCAAGCTTTAGGAACAAGATTGAGGATGAGTTCTGCATATCATCCTCAAACGGATGGACAGTCAGAAAGGACGATTCAATCGCTCGAGGATTTGTTGCGCGCTTGCGCACTGGAATATCAGGAAAGTTGGAATGAATTGTTGCCTTTGGTAGAATTTACCTACAACAACAATTATCATGCAAGTATCGGGATGGCACCATTTGAAGATCTCTATGGGAGAAAGTGTAGAACCCCATTATGTTGGTTCCAAGTGGGGGAGAATACACTCATTGGTCCCGATATAGTGCAGGATACGACAGAGAAGATCAAGATGATTCAAGAGAAAATGAAGACTGCTCAGAGTCGACAAAAGAGTTATGCTGATTATAGGAGATCAAAATTAGAATTCGAAGAAGGCGATCATGTTTTCCTCAGAGTTGTTCTGACAACCGGTGTTGGGCGAGTATTGAAACCCAAAAAGTTGTCACCAAAGTTTATTGGTCCCTACCAAATTTTGAAAAGAGTCGGCCCTGTTGCATACCAAATTGCTTTACCCCCGTCTCTAACCAATTTGCACAATGTCTTTCATGTTTCTCAACTCCGAAAGTTTGTGCATGATGGCCAAAAATTAAGTTGGTTTAAGCACGAATGGCTGTGGTTTCTCCAAGTTTTCGACCACAAATTGCATAAATATCACCCTAGCACTATTTAGGCTTGATAGTGACTTACCCAAGACGGTTAACTTGGATTAAAAGAGGGAGTATGTGTCTTAAACCCTCACAAAACCATAAACTTAGCCAAAATTCTGCAGAAACTTGAGTTGTCTGTCATCAACTTCACTCAATTCGTTCTCTGTGCTTCAAGCCTCAAAACCTAGCAAGCTATATACAAAATCAAAGCTCTCTTAACCCTCTACAAATACCAATCTTGTTCGTGTTGGTGATATGTAGAAGGAGTAGTGACCCTGCAAAGTTTGGTGCTCAAGTCTGATTTCTGCAATTTCATACTCTAGAACCCAACTTCCTTTAATCTTTGTGGTAAGCTCAAGTATTCTTGGAGCTTCAAACTTGTTTTATTTTCAAGATTACATATCCTAGTTTTGATTCTAACCATTGATCATGAATTATTGTGTCTTTTTCATGGTGATCAACATGGATTTTGTGACCCTGCTGAGCTGAAAACAGAGAACTTATCAATTGAACCAAAAGTTGGGATTTTTCTCAACCAAACCAATCTTTGTAGACTCACAATGCAGAATCAAAGAGCTTTTGATGATGTCAAATAAACAGACTCGGCTTGTGATTAGAGTTAGACAAGTCAGACTTATCAGCGCAAGCGTTCAGCTAAAGGTACAAGCTCTGCAGAGGCTCGGAATCTTTGTTTTGCGTATGCGTTCCGCCAAAGGCAGAGGCTCGGCAGAAGCTCGGAAAACTAGGGTTCTTCGCTACCTGCATCAAGTCAGCTTTTGTAGCTCAAGCTCGGCTTTGACTTGGCCCGTGATCAAGGCCAAAGTTCATCCAAGTTTGCAAGCTCGGTTCTTCATTTCAAGGCAGTAAGCTCGGATGATGATTTGCTCGGTACTCGCTCGGATTAAGCTCGAAACAACCACAACATCTGATAGAGTAAATAAGCTCGGGTTGATCGTTCTAAACTTGACTATTTGCCGACGCTCATATCAAGCTCAGAAACACCAAGCTCAATCAAAGCCAAAAGCTCGGCAATCTCTGTTCATCGTCTTCAACAATGCATCGTCTTCAACCTTCGGACTCTGCTCAACTGTTCCGTACTTTTTATTACCGTTGAGTCTGGGTAGAAGTCCTAGGTTTAGCTCCTATGCTCTGACAAGTTTGAAATTCAAAATGAGTTAAATCAAAGGTTGGTGAACTGTCACCATCACTGCTCTGCTGTCTAAATGTTACCGTTGGAAACCCCATCTCCGTATAGCTCTCTTTCTCTCTTTCTCTGCAGAAAAGAGGAGACTATAAAAGAGGGGGTCTTCAACGTTAACATGGATTGATTCTTTTCACAACCATTTTTCTCAGAACTTAAACTTTCATTTTTACTTTATAAAAAAAAACAGAGCAGAAATCACAAACTCACAGAGAAGAAGAACATTCAATTTTCATACGAACTTAGAGAGTTAAAACTTTCAAATCTTAACTCTAAGTTCGAATCAGTTCTTCTCTGTGAAATCCTTCTAGAATTGACTCACTCTTGTTATTCAATCTTTCATCATATTCGAAGAGTGTTTCGAATTGGAGCCATACACTTTCATCATCTTCTTCATTGTATTTGCTGTTGTGAGAAGCTGGTCTCTGATCGAGAAAGCTTCAATTTGTAAAGGTTCCAAAGAGGTTCTTTGGTCGTCGATTTGTTGTGGGTAGTTTGTCACGAGTTTGGTACACTCGTTTGACTGGATAGGTCTAGAGGGGTAGGCTCTTGTAAATCCTTTGTAACCCAGAAAATCGATTTTTAGTGAAAGCTCTCTGAAAGGTTTTCAGAGGGGACTGGACTAGCTCTCAGGGTGAGAGTGAACCAGGATAAATCTCTGGTGTTCTTTCTTTACTGCTTATCTGTTGCTGCCAAGCGTATCGTTAATTCCGCTAATTTTCATTTATCTAAGTTCGAACTGTTATTTTTCTTAGCTCGGCCCTTTGAGTGTTGTTCTTCGAACTTAAGTCAAAAACCAGATCTACCTTGAAGCAGCTCGGTTAACTGATTAACCATTTTGTTTATCTGATTGGTTAATCATTTAACCTTGTCTTCTCGGAAAGAAGCTCGGGTTTTCTTTTAAAACAGAACAACATCAGTTTAATTTTCAATAAATCAAAAAATTGCCATATTAGCTTCAATCTCCTATTCACCCCCCTCTACTCGATTGTTAGGCCTCTTGTTGGTTTCCAACAAGTGGTATCAGAGCTCGGTCGAAAGATCGAGTGTAAAAACTTTTTCGAAAAGATCCTTGAGGAAACCGAATGGCTACTAACAATCCCTTCGGAGGTGAAGGCTCTTCCATAAACAGACCACCACTATTCAATGGTGAGGGTTATGCTTATTGGAAAGCTCGAATGAAAATTTTCATTGAAGCCATAGATATGGAAATTTGGAAATCTATTGAAAATGGGCCATTTGTCCCTAAAAGAAAAATTAATGATGAAGTTTTAGAAATCCCGTGGGAAAGTTGGGATGATGATGACAAAAGAAAAGTATCTTTCGATTTAAAAGCCAAAAACATCATCACCTCAGCTTTGTCCTACGATGAATTCTTTCGAGTGTTAAGTTGCAAATCTGCTAAAGAAATGTGGGACATTCTATAACTTACTCATGAAGGGACAAGTGAGGTCAGACGAGCAAGATTAAATACTCTGATGCATGAATATGAGTTATTCCGAATGCTGCCAAATGAAAATATAAATGATTTGCAGAAACGGTTTACTCATATCATAAACCATCTTAATGCCCTCGACAAAACTTTTCAAAATGCCGAGATAACTAACAAAGTGCTTAGATGTCTTAGCAGAGAATGGCAGCCGAAGGTCACTGCCATCATGGAAGCTAAAGACTTGGACACAATGAGTATAACCACTTTGTTCAGCAAGCTCAAGAGCATGAGATGGAGCTCGGCAGACTGACCATGCATGAAGAATCTGATAAGAAGAAGAAGGGAATTTCCCTCAAAGCTGCTATAAAGGCAACCAAAGAATCCTCTGAAGATGAGTCCAGCTCGGACATGGATGAGGAAGACTTTGGTCTCATGGTCAGGAAGTTCAGCAAATTTTTTAAAGGCAAAAAGAACATCACAAACAGAGCAAGAGATACCAGAAGCACTCACCACAAAGGCTCAAGTTCAAAAGACCGAGTTAGATGCCACGAATGTGGTGAAGCAGGTCACATTAGAACTTACTGTCCAAGATTACAAAAGCAAAGTGGTGAAGAAATAAAGAAGAACAAAGACCACAAGAAGAAGAGAGCTTACATAGTATGGGATGCACCCAACAACAATACCAGCTCAAGCTCCAGCTCAGGCGATGAAGAAGAAAAAGCAATTCTGTGCTTAATTGGAAGGGAAATTGTGTTCAGAAGCCCGAGCCAAACGAGCCCCGAGCAAGAATGGTGCTCGAACCGTGAAAAGGAAGTATCGAGCTCATCACTCAGAATAGATGAACAAGATCTCCCTGTATATGACTCTTGCTCGGAGTGTGAAGATGAGGAAGCTTGTTCGAGTCTCAGATATACCGATCAAGAAGACTCATCGAGCTCGACTTTTGGCACAATTAATCAAAGATCAAATTTCAAATGCTTAATGGGAAAACACAGTGAGGAAACCTCAGCCAGCCGAACAATGTCCGAACATAAAAACACTGAGGTAACCTCTACATCTGATTTTGACTCTGAATCTGAATTTAATGACTCTGATGAATTGTATTCTGCTTATCTTGAAATGCAAACTGAATTCAAGAAGCTTGCTAAAAATTTCATTAAGTTGAAACTCAGTCTTTCAAAATACAAAGAGCAAGTTCTTGATTTGGAAAATTCAATTGAAATTCTGAAAAGCAGAAACGAGTCATTAGAAAACACTATCACTCAGTTGAAAAATGAAAATCTTGACTGCTGCACTAAATATGAAAAGGAAATTTCTGACCTAAAATTTAAAAGTGCAACTGTCATCAAGAGTGATGGCTTGTTTGATCGGCTTTTAGCCGAACATAGAAACTACTCGAACAAAACTGGCCTCGGCTACACTCAGACCAAGAAGAAAGCAGTAAGGAAACTCAGCTATGTCTCAAACTTTAATAACTCAAAACGGCCGAGCTGCTCCTACTGTTGCCTTCATGGTCATACACCCAATGAATGTAAAATCCGACGTCACGGTGTAACCAAGGGCAACTTTGTTTGGGTAGTCAAGAAGAAAGATCCAACTGCTAACCCCCAGGGACCCAATACAATTTGGGTACCCGAATCAAAGAAGTAATATTTTTGTGATGCAGGTGTGCTTCCGAGCAAAAGAGAGCAGATGGTACCTTGACAGTGGATGCTCGAAGCACATGACGGGGGACAAAAATCTATTCATTGAACTTTCACATTCAGATAAGGGCTACGTCACTTATGGTGATAACAACCGAGGTAAAATATTGGGTGAAGGTAAAGTCAGTAACTCTTCCAACTTGGTTATCAATAATGTTTTACTTGTAAAAGGGCTAGAACACAATCTTTTAAGTATTAGCCAACTTTGTGATATTGGTAACCATGTTGTTTTTACCTCTACCCATTGCATTATTAAAAGTGATGAGGACAACTCTGTCAAATTTGTTGGAAAACGATTTAACAATACTTATTTGGTTGATTTGAATGAAATCACCTCTTTGGTAACCACTTGCATGGTTAGCAAAGAAAGTGACACATGGTTATGGCATAGAAGGACAGCTCATATAAATGTAAACCAGTTAAAGAAACTACAATCAAAAGAATTAGTGATTGGTTTACCAAAGCTAAACTTTAACATTGAGGGAGTTTGCTCTTCATGCAAGAAGTGCAAACCGATCAAAAAGAAAAACGATTTTCCATCTAAGTTGATGGTCTCGACAACGCATCCGTTGGAAATGTTACACATGGATTTGTTCGGACCATCACAAGTCAAAAGCTTTGGTGGCAATCTCTATGCCTTAGTAATTGTAGATGACTTTTCCAGGTTTACATGGACTTTATTTTTAAAATCAAAAAGTGAAACTTTTGAAACTTTTAAAGAGCTTGTCAAGCAACTCCAAAACCGAGATAACCAAAAAGTAGTTGTAATCCGAACAGACCATGGCGGTGAGTTCGAGAACTACAAATTTGACAAGTTTTGTTCTAAGTTCGGAATAGAACATCGGTTTTCTGCCCCTCGGACTCCCGAACAAAATGGAGTTGTGGAACGGAAAAACCGAGTTCTAGAAGAACTAGCCCGAACCATGCTAAATGAATACAATTTACCACATTATTTCTGGGCCGATGCGGTGAACACAGCTTGCTATGTAATGAATCGCATCCTCATCAGACCAATTTTAAAGAAAACTCCATATGAACTTTATAAGGGTAGAAAACCAAAAATTTCTCATTTCCATACATTTGGCTGCAAAGTCTTCATTTTAAACAATGGAAAAGAGCATCTCGGCAAATTTGATTCTAAAGCCGATGAAGGAATATTTTTGGGTTATTCTACTCATAGTAAAGCATTTAGACTTTTTAACAAAAGGACCTCCACTGTGGAAGAGTCCGTGCATGTGGTATTTGATGAGTCTCCTTGGAGAGACAATGTTAGTTGTGCAGATAGAGAGGATCATCATATGGCTGAACTCGATCCGAGCACAACAACTGAAAGAGCTCAAAAGGATAAAACTGCTGAAGACAAAGATCGGAGGGACGAGCTTGTTCCGAGCCAAACAAACAAGGAACAAATCGAACTCAGTCCGAGCCAAATTCAAAATAGTCAGTCCAAACTCATTCCAAGCCGAGCAGAGCAGTTTGAGCTCAGTCCAGCCTGGAAGAGAGTCAAGGACCATCCGATAGAGAATGTGCTCGGTGACTTGAATAAGGGAGTTTTAACTCGTCGTTCTATTCAGAACTTTTGCAATTTCGCTTCCTTTGTTTCTCAAATTGAACCTAATTCGATTGATCAAGCAATTGATGATGAACATTGGGCTATTGCCATGCAAGAGGAACTGAATCAATTCATCAGAAATGATGTCTGGGAATTGGTTCCTCGGCCCAATGGTCATACGATAATTGGCTTGAAATGGATTTTCAGAAATAAAACAGATGAATTAGGCTTAATTATAAGAAACAAAGCAAGATTAGTTGCTCAAGGCTACAACCAAGAGGAAGGTATCGATTATGATGAAACCTTCGCTCCAGTTTCTAGGCTTGAAGCAATCCGAATTTTACTTGCTTTTGCATCTATTATGAATTTCACCCTTTATCAAATGGATGTAAAGAGTGCTTTCTTAAATGGCTTTATAAATGAAGAAGTATACGTGAAACAACCTCCTGGATTTGAAAATTTTGAATATCCAAACCATGTATTTAAACTCAAAAAGGCTCTTTACGGTTTGAAACAAGCTCCGAGAGCTTGGTATGATCGTTTGAGCTCATTTTTACTCGAACAAGGGTTTGAGAGAGGGAAGGTTGACACAACTCTATTCATTTATAAATCCAAAAAGGACATATTGTTAGTACAAGTTTATGTTGATGATATAATTTTCAGTGCTACTAACATGTCTCTTTGCAAGAAGTTCTCTGAATCAATGCAAGGTGAATTCGAGATGTCGATGATGGGAGAACTCACATTCTTCCTTGGGCTGCAAATAAAGCAAGTTGATGAAGGAACCTTTGTGCATCAAGGAAAATACTACAAGGCACTCCTCAAGAAATTTGGCTTAGAAAATTGCAAAGAAGCTGCCACTCCCATGAGCACATCCAGCTATCTCGGCAAGGATGAGTCAGGTAAAGCCGTGGATGTGAGCAAATATAGAGGCATGATAGGAAGCCTTCTATATTTGACTGCGTCTCGGCCAGATATTATGTTCAGTGTTTGTTTATGTGCTCGTTTTCAAGCTAATCCCAAAGAATCTCATCTTTCGGCGGTTAAGCGAATTTTTAAATATTTAAAAGGAACTGTGAACACTGGTCTGTGGTATCCTAGGGACGCCAATCTTAGTTTGATTGGGTATTCGGACTCAGATTTTGCTGGGTGCAAGCTTGACCGAAAAAGCACAAGTGGAACTTGTCATTTGCTCGGCAGTTCCCTTGTGTCGTGGTTTTCTAAAAAGCAAGCTTGCGTTGCTTTGTCAACAGCTAAGGCCGAATACATTGCTACTGGTAATTGTTGTGCTCAAATTCTTTGGATGAAACAACAGTTATCAGATTTTGGCTTAATTTTAGATCACATTCCTATCAAATGTGACAATACAAGTGCAATTAATCTAACTAAGAATCCAGTGTATCACTCTCGAACAAAACACATTGAAATTAGGCATCATTTTCTTCGAGATAATGTTCAAAAAGGTGACTGTGTCATAGAATTTGTAAGTACTGAAAATCAATTAGCCGATGTGTTTACTAAACCTTTGCCGAGGGAAACTCTTTATAAAATTCGGCGTGAGCTCGGCATTCTAGACGAATCCAGTGTGTGCTCAGCGCAAGATCGGAATCCTGGATAAGTTTAGCATGTGCTCGGCATGAGCTTGGTTTTCAGTATATCATAAATTTTGATCACCTTCATAGTCTCGATCTTTACGTTCAATTGTGTATTTGTTTAAATTTCCTGAAATTTCACATCCTTCAAAACTTCTTCCCTTCCTCTAAATTTTTATCTAAGGGGAGAAGAGTGTTGTTTTTAATATTGGAACTTTCATATTATGTTATTCGTCATTCTCACCTTTACCTTTTAACTTCTCGGATGAGAAGCATGCTTTCACTGTTAAAGGGGGAGAACGATGATCATGAAAATTTTCTTCCTTGGTTATCATTTTAAAGTCTTAAGGGGGAGAACAGTTTTTTTAAATCAACAAGTGGTACATTACTAACAAGTGGTACAGAAAAATGTTAATCTCTTTTTTTCCAAAATGGGGGAGAAAGGTGTTACTCTTTTCTTTAGTTTTTATTTCTCTCTTTTGGCGAACGTGCGTAATCTTTGGCTCCTTTTTGATCATGCCAAAAGGGGGAGAAAGGTGTGTTTGTTGTTTGTTTTTGATGTTTCAGATTTTGCGAGCATAAATTCAGGGGGAGTGTTTGACGAGCTGCTCTTGCTCCACATTTTTACATCCTTTCAACAAGTGGAAGGGGGAGAAAGGTCTGATAAGTGCATTTTCATGTGCAACATGTGGTGTATTTTCGAGCAAATTCCAATCAGTGCCAAGTCCAATCAGCTTACGACCATACAGTCAGGGGGAGAACACAAAAAGCAACAAACTGTTAAAGAATATTTGTCATCATCAAAAAGGGGGAGATTGTAGACTCACAATGCAGAATCAAAGAGCTTTTGATGATGTCAAATAAACAGACTCGGCTTGTGCTTAGCGTTAGACAAGTCAGACTTATCAGCGCAAGCGTTCAGCTAAAGGTACAAGCTCTGCAGAGGCTCGGAATCTTTGTTTTGCGTATGCGTTCTGCCAAAGGCAGAGGCTCGGCAGAAGCTCGGAAAACTAGGGTTCTTCTCTACCTGCATCAAGTCAGCTTTTGTAGCTCAATCTCGGCTTTGACTCGGCCCGTGATCAAGGCCAAAGTTCATCCAAGTTTGCAAGCTCGGTTCTTCATTTCAAGGCAGTAAGCTCGAATGATGATTTGCTCGGTACTCGCTCGGATTAAGCTCGAAACAGCCACAGCATCTGATAGAGTAAATAAGCTCGGGTTGATCGTTCTAAACTTGACTATTTGCCGACGCTCAGATCAAGCTCAGAAACACCAAGCTCGATCAAAGCCAAAAGCTCGGCAATCTCTGTTCATCGTCTTCAACAATGCATCGTCTTCAACCTTCGGACTCTGCTCAACTGTTCCGTACTTTATATTACCGTTGAGTCTAGGTAGAAGTCCTAGGTTTAGCTCCTATTCTCTGACAAGTTTGAAATTCAAAATGAGTTAAATCAAAGGTTGGTGAACTGTCACCATCACTGCTCTGCTGTCTAAATGTTACCGTTGGAAACCCCATCTCCGTACAGCTCTCTTTCTCTCTTTCTCAGCAGAAAAGAGGAGACTATAAAAGAGGGGGTCTTCAACGTTAACATGGATTGATTCTTTTCACAACCATTTTTCTCAGAACTTAAACTTTCATTTTTACTTTAGAAAAAAAAAACAGAGCAGAAATCACAAACTCACAGAGAAGAAGAACATTCAATTTTCATACGAACTTAGAGAGTTAAAACTTTCAAATCTTAACTCTAAGTTCGAATCAGTTCTTCTCTGTGAAATCCTTCTAGAATTGACTCACTCTTGTTATTCAATCTTTCATCATATTCGAAGAGTGTTTCGAATTGGAGCCATACACTTTCATCATCTTCTTCGTTGTATTTGCTGTTGTGAGAAGCTGGTCTCTGATCGAGAAAGCTTCGATTTGTAAAGGTTCCAAAGAGGTTCTTTGGTCGTCGATTTGTTGTGGGTAGTTTGTCACGAGTTTGGTACACTCGTTTGACTGGATAGGTCTAGAGGGGTAGGCTCTTGTAAATCCTTTGTAACCCAGAAAATCGATTTTTAGTGAAAGCTCTCTGAAAGGTTTTTAGAGGGGACTGGACTAGCTCTCAGGGTGAGAGTGAACCAGGATAAATCTCTGGTGTTCTTTCTTTACTGCTTATCTGTTGCTGCCAAGCGTATCGTTAATTCCGCTAATTTTCATTTATCTAAGTTCGAACTGTTATTTTTCTTAGCTCGGCCCTTTGAGTGTTGTTCTTCGAACGTAAGTCAAAAACCAGCTCTACCTTGAAGCAGCTCGGTTAACTGATTAACCATTTTGTTTATCTGATTGGTTAATCATTTAACCTTGTCTGCTCGGAAAGAAGCTCGGGTTTTCTTTTAAAACAGAACAACATCAGTTTAATTTTCAATAAATCAAAAAATTGCCATATTAGCTTCAATCTCCTATTCACCCCCCTCTACTCGATTGTTAGGCCTCTTGTTGGTTTCCAACAATCTTTTCCAACCCAAACAGGTCTGAATCTCTGTGATAGGTAAGGGAGAAGTTATCTGGGTGCTAGAATAATAATCCGATGGCTAGAAGTATAGGAGTTCTCATGAACTCAAGGGCAAAACTAGGGAAAGTTGTGAACTTGAACTAGGAAAATGACTTGGAGGTTATTCTAGTGTGATTTCTATATTTGAACAACTTATATATGATGATTATAAGCTGGACCAACAAGAAATTTAAATTGAATCATAAAGGAAATGAAAATCATATGTCAAGTTGTGATTTTACATCTTTTATGCATATTACTTGAATTCTATATGCATTTAATGTTATGTTTGCTGAATTTATGCATGAGCATATGTATTTATACATGATAAGAATCTGTTTTAACTTGAAAATTGTTAAAGTGAAGTATATTAAGATTTGGTGTTTCAAACCTCAAGTCAGTATGTAGAAATTCAATGTGCATATCGATATCCAGCATTGGATATCGATTGTGCATATCGATATGCACAAGGGGATATCAATATCACCACCCCAATCTTTCTACCAAAATCTGAAATTTTACATCCTAATTGATTGGAGGCCTTTCTAATCAATTAGAATGACTCTAAAAGGTGAAAAATACCAAACATTGATATACTTAGCTTTAACATACAATATTTATGGATTATGAATGATATGCCATTCTTGAAGATTGATTGATGTATTGATGATTGGATTGATTCAAATATGCATGGACATGTTTGTTTTAATATGAATTTGATCTGTTTTAGGTTGTATTGGGTTAAAGTGAAAATTGCTAATTTTATTACACCTAGCTTTAATCTATCATATTTGTACAATATGGATTGAATTTGATGATGCTTGAGTATGACTATGAAATTTATGCTTAAAATGATTGCATATTAATGATGATGATATATGAATACTAAATTCATAATTAGATAAGAATGATTGAATGATGAAAAACTAACAAATGCTAAAGATTGGTAATGAACCATTCTTGCATTCATGCATTGATTGAGATCTGCTCCAGTTTGTTGAGGCCTATACTAGTTCTACGTCAGGCGGAGGAAGTCTGTAATATGTGCGTTTGGCGGAGGAAGCCTGTAAATCGAGAGGGTCGAGCGGAGGAAGCTCACGAGGACCCCTTTGCCTCTGAACTGTGATGCCCCGGGCTATGAACGATTAGATATTGCATGCATCATGCCACTTAAACACAAGATATATCGGATGAATAACTCGATTTGCATTTGTATATGCATTACTATGTGTTTGCCTGATTACTTGTGTTTGTTATTTCTAGTACTGATAGATTATTATTTCATGATGCGCTTCGGCTATGACTTACTCCCTGCCCTTTTATTTGTCAGGACATGGCGAGGAATCTCTTATGTCTAGAGATGCAGCCGCTCCGTAGTGGCATTATGAGGGCGATCGGGTAGTGATCGAGGGTGATGGTGAAGTGATCCTTCATCATTCGAATCCACTATTCCGCATGCGTCCTAAAGGGGTAAAGATTCCTACGATAGTCATCGGTAGGACTTTGACCCTTTTGACTTTAGTTTATGGAGTTGAGAACCACGGCTCTGGGTTATGTTTTGGTCTGTAATATAGTGTGTATATGTTATCCTGGAGTCTATCTTTCAAGGTGTTATATGTTGAAAAACTTTTTAATGATAACAATGTGAATTATGTATATTATTTCTCATCTCCATATGACTGATGTGTGGATGTGTTGATTGAGTAATGACTTAAGTTTATTTTCCAAGAAGGGCGAAAAATTAACTCACATTTTTATAAATGAAGTAAAAGAAAAAGGGAAATAAATTTGGGTCGTTACAGGTATGATCTATCCAATCTCTGAAAGTTCTTGGGTGAGTCCAGTTCAGGTTGTGCCTAAGAAAGGAGGCATGACAGTGATTCGTAATGATAAGAATGAATTAATTCCCACTCGAACAATAACAGGGTGGAGAATGTGCATATATTATTGGAAGCTAAATCAAGCAACAAGAAAAGATCATTTCCCGTTACCTTTCATGGATCAAATTCTAGAAAGATTATCCGGGCAAGCATTTTATTGTTTCCTGGATGGTTATTCAGGATTTAATCAGATAGTTGTAGATCCTGAAGATCACGAAAAGACAGCTTTCACATGCCCTTTTGGCGTTTTCCCTTATAGAAAAAAGCCATTTGGGCTATGCAACGCACCAGCCACTTTTCAACGATGCATGTTTGCTATTTTCTCAGATCTGGTGGAGAAATGCATTGAAGTTTTCATGGATGATTTTTCCGTATTTGGAAAATCATTCGATGATTGCCTGGAGAACCTCAACATTGTGCTAAGACGATGTGTCAAATCTAATTTAGTATTAAACTGGGAGAAATGCCACTTTATGGTAACAGAAGGTGTGGTGCTAGGCCACAAAATTTCATTAAAAGGCATAGAAGTTGACAAAGCCAAAGTGGAGGTTATTGAAAAACTTCCACCACCAACAAATGTGAAGGGCATTCGAAGTTTTTTGGGACACGCAGGTTTTTATAGGCTATTCATTAAAGACTTTTCAAAAATAAAAAAACCTCTGAGCAACTTGCTAATCAAAGATAAGCCTTTTAATTTTAATGTTGATTTCTTAAATGCTTTTAATTTTTTAAAACAAAGACTTATTACAGATCCTGTCATTATTGCCCCTAACTGGAATCTTGATTTTGAATTAATGTGTGACGCTAGTGACTATGCTGTAGGGGCAGTATTAGGACAACGTCAGTCTAAAGTTTTTCATGCAATATATTATGCTAGTAAGGTTTTAAATGAAGCACAAGTTAATTATGCAACAACTGAAAAAGAATTACTATCAATTGTATATGCATTGGAGAAATTTAGATGTACTTAATAGGGTCAAAAATAATTATTTATACTGATCATGCTGCCATCAAGTATTTGTTAAATAAATCTGAGTCTAAACCAAGGCTTATCCTTTGGGTCTTATTATTACAAGAATTCGATTTAATTATCAAAGATAAGAAGGGCAACGAGAATTTTGTTGCTGATCATTTATCAAGATTGAAAAATAGGGAAGTTACTGAAAAGGAAGCTGAAATTCAAGAGGAGTTCCCCGACGAACAACTATTACTAGTACAGGAAAGACCATGGTTTGCTGACATGGCAAATTTCAAAGCAGCAGGTGTCATCCCCGAAAATTTCAATTGGTATCAAAGAAAGAAATTCTTTCAAGATGCAAAACAATATATCTGGGATGACCCTCATTTGTTTAAGATTGGAGCTGATGGTTTGTTGAGAAGGTGCGTCTCAACTGAGGAAGCTAAGAGTATTTTGTGGCATTTCCATAATTCACCTTATGACGGACATTTCAATGGAGAGAGAACTGCTGCAAAGGTTCTCCAATCAGGTTTTTATTGACCCTCACTTTTCAAAGATGCCCACCTCCATGTACAACACTGTGATAATTGTCAATGAACTGGATGGATCTCGAGGAGAAATGAAATGCCACTAAATAACATTTTGGAAATTGAGGTTTTTGATTGTTGGGGTATAGACTTTGTGGGACCATTGCCAACATCATTTTCAAATGAATATATTTTAGTAGCAGTAGACTATGTTTCTAAATGGGTCGAAGCTATTGCAACTCAAAAAGCCGATGCCAAAATTGTGATTAAATTTTTAAAAAGATATTTTTGGTAGGTTTGGCACCCCAAGGATCCTCATTAGTGATGGAGGATCCCATTTTTGTAATAAACAACTTAAAAAGACCCTAGAACATTACGGTGTCCGACACAAAGTAGCATCACCCTATCATCCGCAGACCAATGGTCAAGCGGAGGTTTCTAATAAAGAAATTAAAAGAATTCTTGAAAAAATTGTTTCATCGTCTAGAAAAGACTGGTTGATGAAACTAGATGATGCACTTTGGGCGTATCGGATAGCATACAAAGCACCCACAGGTCTATCCCCATTCTAGTTGGTTTATGGAAAAGCTTGTCATTTACCGGTTGAATTAGAACATAAAGCATATTGGGCTTTAAAAATTTTCAATTTTGACCCTAATGCAGCAGGTAACAAAAGAAAAATTTAGCTGCATGAGTTGGAAGAAACACGCAGAAATGCATATGAATCTTCAAAGCTTTACAAGGAAAAAGCGAAATCTTACCATGATAAAAAGATTCTTAAGAAAGAATTCCGCCAAGGTCAATCTGTACTTTAATTTAACTCTAGATTGATATAATTTCTAGGTAAATTAAAAACCAAATGGTCAGGCCCTTTCATTGTCAAAGAAGTAAAACCATATGGGGCAGTGGAATTAGAAGATCCTGGAACAAACAGGAAATGGATCGTGAATGGCCAAAGATTAAAGCCTTATTTAGGTGGTGACATTGACAAAATCACCACAATCATTCATTTTAATGATCTACAATGAATCAGGCGTCGAGCTAATGGCGTTAAACAGGTATTATTGGAAGATAGTCCATAATATTCATATTATTGTTATTATAAATTATAAAATAATAATAATAATAATAATAAGAATAATACATATATATATATAGTTAAATATATGTATTTATTTTAAATTTAATAATTTTAATATATATATATATATATACTTTAGTATCATCTTTAAATATTTATTTATTAACCAGGACAAATTTGGATATAAAAATAAAATATAAAAAAAATTAAATTTTACAACTTATAAAATATTTCATAATTAGACATGAAACCCGTAAAACACACAAGCTTGATTACTAAGTTATAGATAGATTTACATAAATAAATATGTACAAAAAAAATAAATAAATTTAGTTAGTCAAATTATTTATATATATAGCAGAAAAAAAATTTAGTAAAAAAATAAATAAATAAATTATTATTTTAGTAATTTACTACACGGATATATAATTATATTAATTTATTTATTTAGTTAGTTATTTATATATACATATATACAAAATAGAACATAATAACATATATATATATATATATTATAAAAAAATAATAAAAATTTAGTTACTCCAAAATATACATACATATATATATACACACTTATATTAAGTATTGTCCTTAGTTAGTAAAAATAAATAATTATTTTTTTTAAATATTATATTAATTAATCATTTATTTATTTATATAGTAAGTAAAATAAAAAAAATATAAAAAAAAATTCTCGCGCTCAAGCGGGAGACTGGCGCTTGAGCGCCACTCAGCGTATGCAGAAAAATAAAAACTCGAATTTGGCTGTTTTGGGAGCCATTTTCACACCCCAAAAGAATTCCCCTAAGAGCTCCAATCACTCCAGAACTGAAATTGTTCGATTGTAGAGCATTAATATCTCAATTTTGTTCAAGTTTCTCCATCAATCATTCAAGGTATGAGCCTCTTTAACTCTCTTCTTCTCCATTCTTTGTCCCATTCGGGTTACCACTCTTGAAAACCCTAGGGTCGAAAATCATGCAATGTTTTCTGGTTTTAATGCTTAATGATGATAGGGAATGTAGTGTTATGCTTAAATGTTGTTATTTTGATTAATGGGAACCAATTTAAGAGAGAAGCAATCCTTTTTCTTCATAAGAATATGTTGCATACCAAGTGTTTGATAAAATGCCTCATCTAAAAATTCATGTTGTTATTCAATAAATTGGTGTTAAATGTTCTTGACAATGCTTGTGTATATGTTGGAAAGCTGTTTTTCATCTTGCATTGCATTAGTAAATGCTAAATTCATTATGTACATAAGGTGTTCGATGAAAAGTCCCCAAGTAAGAATATAATGCCTATTAATTGATGGTTGCTAATTCTTTCTATAGAAGGAGAACATCAGCAAATCGAGACATACATACAAAAAGAGATAGATTCCCTTAACCATAGAACATGTCACTTCCCAAGTTCTATGTTCTATCTACTTCAAAAGTGCCACTTTCCCTCACATGATTTTAATATTATTCTTTAATTTGCAGGCTGCATTTTCGAAAGTGTCAAGTTAGTGTGTACCCATTGTTCGTGTTGCGTGTAATCTACTAAAGTTTAGTGAAACATTTCAATTGAGACATACTACCCTCTTAGAAAAAATACCATAAATTGAATTATCTCCTCCTTAAGAAACAATCTGTGCAATTTGTAACACTCTCACTTTTATTAGAAATTTTTAGGTTTTATTAAAATCGGAGTTCGAAAATTCATTTTTGATTTTAATTTCTTATAAAAGGTTTTATGAAAATCCGGCAGAGTTTCCTCTGTTTTCCGGACTTCCTAAAATTTTTCTTCTAAAAACCTGTCAGTCCAGAATTGTTTAAAACGTAAACAACAACAGTTTAATAGTCATAATAGATCCTAACGCCCGATTAGTACAAGTTTCAGGGCAAGCTACCAATTCATATTATAATTTACAAAAAGTAATTATCCACTCCAAAATATGAAAATACATTCCACGTAGTGGAATTTAAAATCCTGCTCGGCCAGCACTGGTGTATGCTCCACTTGTGTACCTGAAAAATATTAACCACACAGGGGAAGCATCACACAGAACTTAAAAGAGAGATTTCTAAGCAGATATATACGACACACCAAGACCATTCAAGCCTATGCTATGCTACTCAATTCATGTTCTTCTTTCCTTTTTACCTCCTAACTGTTTCCAATTCATTTTCTTTCTAATTGTTTTCTTTTAGATAATCCCTAACCTCTAATTATTCTTGTTCCTCATTACTTTCGTTATTTTCCTTTTTATTCTCATTTTCCATTTGTATTTCCATTTTAACTTCCTTTTTATTTCATTCTCATTACCCTTTATCCTTTCCATTTTCCTTTATTCCTTTTTCCCTTATACGTAACCTCAAATCAGAGATCTACGCACAGTGTATGCAACCACAAATCAGTGATCTGCATACACTTCATATCCTTTATCCATTTTCCATTCATATTCTTTTTAATCGACACGCCTTCTCAGGCCCGCATCGATGCCGATACGCCTTCTCAGGCCCGCATCGGACTTCCATCTTTCCTTTCTAATCGACACGCCCTCACAGGCTCGCATCGATGCCGATACGCCTTCTCAGGCCCGCATCGGACTTCCACTTTTCCTTTTTAATCGACACGCCCTCACAGGCTCGCATCGATGCCGATACGCCTTCTCAAGCCCGCATCGGACTTTCATTTCTCCCTTTTAATCGACACGCCCTCATAGGCTCGCATCGATGCCGATACGCCTTCTCAGGCCCGCATCGGACTTTCATTTCTTTTACCTTTCTTTCTCTTACTTTTTCTTTCTCTTTTGCTTTTTCTTAGCCTCTTTTCTGGTTTGCTATATCATTCTCTTTTCTCTCGTTCCGTTACTTAGGAACTTATTTTCACCTTACTTATTTTCCACTATTTCCAATATTTCTCTTTACTAGTTTATTCTTACTTTTATTTAACTCTACCTAGCTTGGTCATATGCTTTATATTTTAACTCTTGTTACTAACTCTTAATTAATTCCATTCCCTTGCTTTTCATTTTCTTCTTCTCTTCCTTTGTTTCTTTTTCCTACATCACTCATATTTAATAATACCTAGCTCATGCATTTAGAACCAATTATATTATTTTTTTTTTTCGTTACCTCTCTCTTTCTTATTTTTCGTTTATTCCTTTCCTCTAATGGCTAATTACTCATTCACTCCATTTATTTCTATTAACCTTATTTTATCCTAATTTAGTTCTCAACTCATTCCTACACTTTCTTTATTTAATTCCGGCTCTCCAAAGTTAATCTCTAATTTCTCCCTTTTCTCACTTACGCTACTCACTTGTTCTTATAATTCCGTTTATTTATTTCTTTCTTATTATTCCGTTTATTTCGTTGCTAATTGTTTTAACTCCTCTTTAACTAAATTTTCTTTCCTAATTATCTTCCTTCATTATTAGCGGGCTACTCTAAGGTTCATTAACAATTAACATTTCCCCCGGTCCTAGCGATAGATATAACTACCCAGAAATACACCCCTTAAGGACTGGTAATGAAACCCCTTACCTTAATCGGTGATAGTGAGCGGTAACCTTAAATCTGGCGCTTTACTCCCCGACTCACGCTTTAGCTCGGCTCAAGCTTGATCCTAAGCTTCCCCAATCTTCGATTCCAAGCACGGTGGGGACTATCGATCTCAATCACGGTGACGGTGTTGCTCTTCGACACCGGGAGGAGAGAGAGAGCACGGTAGAGAGATCAAGGGAAGGAGGGAGAAAGGGGTCTTTGATGGCGGCGGCGGTAAGCTGGGTCGACGGTGGTGGTGATTGGCCGGTGTAGTGGCGGCGGTGTGTGTGGGTGGAGAGGGAGAGAGAGAAAGTGAGGCAATGGAGAGAGAGCTTAATAGGGAGAGAAAGAGATGGAGGAGGAAGAAGGTGGTGATGGGTGGTGACTCTTGGGGCAGCTCCGGTTGCGGCGGATCCGCCGGAGGAAGGAGGAGGAGAGGGAAAGAGATGAGGGAAAGAGAGAGAAGGAGACTAAGAGGGAGGAGAGGGAAAGAAAGGGTCTATGAGGAGGAGGAGGAACAAGGAGGTGGGGTGGCGGCCATGAGCTCTGGTGGTGGTGGTTGGAGGAGTTGCTGGGCGGAGAGAGAGAAGGAGGGGTTGAAACGGGGGTTTCAGCCCCCAAAACACGATTTTAAAGCTGCAGGTAGCAGAATACTCGAGTATTTCTGTCAATACTCGAGTGTGTTTACACAAAATACTCGAGTATTTCACAAAACACTCGAGTAAAATGACCAGATACTGCTAGTTTGCTTTTCTATTTTGCAACTATTTTCTCCCAACTTCAAATAGCCATAACTTCTTCGTTCACCGTCGGATCTTGCTCAAATTTGACGAGTAACTTCCTAAAAATCATACCTTCATATCCAACGGTGGGAATTGTGTTTTGAGTCTTAAATCTTTTATTTTGAATTTCCTAACGTCGGGTGTTTATAACACCGAAAAATCGATTTTTAACACTCGTTTGGTCTTCTTTAAATTTGCTTTTCGATGCCAATGCTCCTTGACTCCTCTATGGCACTCAAAGAACTCCTAATCCATAATTTTAAATCCCTTCTAGGATAATCCTTACTTCCAAATCTTACTATTATTCTAATTATTATTAGAATTAAAATTTGGGATGTTACATTTCTCCCCCACTTATTAGAATTTCGTCCCCGAAATTACGTTCGGTTCCTTAAATGGAGAATCATCCCATTGGTAAACTCCGGACTACGGTTTTTACTTCCCTTCGGTTTTTATTTCCCGCTCCAGGTGTGGCTAGGTTCATGCCTATTTCAAGGCGTGTCTTCTAATACTACGGATTATTTTTGCCTGCACAGGAGCGGCAGTTTCCTTATTATTAAAGTTCCATCTCACATTCCTTGGATAGAAATCCTCCCCCACTTAGCATTGACATACTTGATTATATCCACGCTAGGGGGCATGCTCGTTTGTTGCTCGGAATAGAGTACACCGGTTCCCGTCCGGTATCCAAGGCTGAAAAGAGGACACGTAGGTGACTATCTATCGGTAGGCATTGCACTATGCTGGGTTTCTACGACTTGACGAATTCTCACCTATGCATATGGGATGCTTGAAGCTTGAAGAGAGTGAAGATGAAAAGAAGAAGCATGAAGCACTCAAGAATGAGCCTCATGGTCTTTGCAAGATGACCCAGGACAGACTGGATACATGTCAAGCAAGAAAACAATGGAGATTATCTCTAAAGAGTGCATTTTCAGCAGAGAGCCATCGAAGGATGCGCTTCTATGGACCTGCGGTTAATTGATTGGTTTCGGTCACCCGGGGATCCTATCAAATGTACAGAGTCCCCAACAGACTTAGATATTCACTTGCGGTGTTCCGACATAACGTCTGGATTGAGATTCCACTTCGCGACTTCACTTTTATCCCGTTCACCTTCTACTCTTTCAAGTGAGTCTAGCAAAGTCCATTTTAGAATCAATCTTCACCACGTTCGCATTCTACTCCGATGCTACTTCATTCTCATTCGTTTGACAATTCCAATTCGGTTAAAGAATTCCTAGAGGTCGATTCCACTTGAGGCTCAAGGTCAAGGTCTAGTTTTTCCTCTGGTTTAACCCTCATTCGATCATCCGCAGAGCGTTTGGAATTATCTATGTGGTAGTCCTATAGCCTTTGATATGGTTACGAGTTATTGTCGCTCGGATAGGATCTGAATCGAGTCGTCAAGTCTCCCCCACTTATTATCAACATACCTAAGTAGGTTGAAGGCAAGGAGGAAACTAAGCTAATTTCAAGAATTTATTAACTGGGTTCTTAATTGATTGGCGAGGTGGTACATGGAATTAAGTTGACCGTTAATCGGTCTAATCGGTGTAGTTTTGAATTTTCTACGATATGACGAATCTTCACACCTACGCATACGACTAAGTTCTCATACGGGTTAGAAGGGTGGTTCAATTACTGAGTTGAATGTTCCCGGTGAAATATAGAATAAAAGTGTCTTGAATGGGGTTGGTTTGTGAATCATTGTTCTTGAGTCTTAGGAAAGATCCTATAGGATTAAAGTTTAATCGGGCTTTCGACAGAGATAGAATTCCTCGATGGTTGATTCGGATTTTCAACTAGATGATTGCAATAATATAGCATGTCAATAAATGTGAAGACCGAGGTGGTCAGTCCCAATCTCACATTTATTAACTGTACATCACTGCGTTATTGGATGATAGCTTTATCTTTTAACAGGTGCAAGAGAAAGGACGACCAATCCTGACCTCACACTCTATCAGAGGATGACACTATCATAATTGAGCTTGGAGGAATTTATAACTAAGGAATTAACACTTATCGACTCCTTCTAGATCACACTACTCACACTTACTCTAGGCAAAGACGCTAAAGTAACTAGTTGATGCAGCATTAATATGAAAAGTACCTTGGATTAGTTTATTCGCTCCCTTCTCCGATACGTCTCGGACAGTTCGCCCCAACGTGTCCCGGTTGTCCGCATATATAGCAGAGACCCTGTTTTCTGTGCTGTTTCAACATCAGGCACAATTTTCGATGGACTCCCCCACATAGTGGGCATGGTGGCCTAGTTCTCGGGGCATTCACATTAAAGGCCACGTCCCTCGGTACTACTTCCATAGTGTTGATGTCAAAGCGTGGGTCTGATTCATGAGCCAATTCCTTACCCCTGTTAAGACCTACTTCATTCGGTATAATCTTGCTCCTTTTCTCTGCTTCACGCTGATTCAAACTCTTCTCATAAGCGCTAGTCATATTCACCAGCTGAGAGAGGTTAGCTATACCCCGGTGCACAAAGATAGTCCGAATCTTGGCATTGAGACCTGCTTCAAATTTAATACACTTGGTGCGTTCGTCTGCATCCCGATAACTGCCAGAATAGCGAATCAGATCTTCAAATTGTGCTGCATATTCACCGACATTCATACTTCCTTGCTCCAGATGCAGAAAAGTGATCTCCTTTTCCCTACGAACATCTTCAGGAAATACCTTCCCAGGAAGTGAGCCTTAAACAGATCAAAAGTGATATCCTGGTTAGCTGCCTCCAATTCTCTTCGCACTCGTTCCCACCAATACTCTGCTTCATCAGTCAACATATACTGCGCTAGCAACACAGTTTGTTCAGCAGGTGGCGCCATGGTGCGAAGGATCTTCTCAATTTCCTTGAGCCATCGCTGAGCTCCATCCGGATTATAACCTCCTTCGAACCTAGGCGGTTCGCATTTCCTAAATCGAGCCATCCAGTCAATTTCAACAGGAATGGGTGGTGGATTCAATGCTGCTGCTGCTGCGGCTGCTGCATGTTTTCAGCTTGGTTTTGTTGCATTCGGGCCTGATTCTGATTCATTTGAATCAGGTTCTCCAATATAGCAGCCATCCGCTCATTTTCGGCACGTCGCCCAGCCATACTGTTAGGTCATGAAGGGAACAGTCAGTTAAAGACTGAATACTTAATCACTAACCTAAATATCCTATTCCTAGACTTAGACTCTTACTAAACGAATCAGTTACTCGCTTGGTGAGTAACCATCGGAGATGTGAGTCCACACTCCAAAGGCCGAGGAAAAACTGCTCTGATACCAAAATGTAACACTCTCACTTTTATTAGAAATTTTTAGGTTTTATTAAAATCGGAGTTCGAAAATTCATTTTTGATTTTAATTTCTTATAAAAGGTTTTACGAAAATCCGGCAGAGTTTCCTCTGTTTTCCGGACTTAATTCCTAAAATTTTTCTTCTAAAAACCTGTCAGTCCAGAATTGTTTAAAACGTAAACAACAACAGTTTAATAGTCATAATAGATCCTAACGCCCGATTAGTACAAGTTTCAGGGCAAGCTACCAATTCATATTATAATTTACAAAAAGTAATTATCCACTCCAAAATATGAAAATACATTCCACGTAGTGGAATTTAAAATCCTGCTCGGCCAGCACTGGTATGCTCCACTTGTGTACCTGAAAAATATTAACCACACAGGGGAAGCATCACACAGAACTTAAAAGAGAGATTTCTAAGCAGATATATATGACACACCAAGACCATTCAAGCCTATGCTATGCTACTCAATTCATGTTCTTCTTTCCTTTTTACCTCCTAACTGTTTCCAATTCATTTTCTTTCTAATTGTTTTCTTTTAGATAATCCCTAACCTCTAATTATTCTTGTTCCTCATTACTTTCGATATTTTCCTTTTTATTCTCATTTTCCATTTGTATTTCCATTTTAACTTCCTTTTTATTTCATTCTCATTACCCTTTATCCTTTCCATTTTCCTTTATTCCTTTTTCCCTTATACGTAACCTCAAATCAGAGATCTACGCACAGTGTATGCAACCACAAATCAGTGATCTGCATACACTCCATATCCATTATCAATTTTCCATTCATATTCTTTTTAATCGACACGCCCTCACAGGCTCGCATCGATGCCGATACGCCTTCTCAGGCCCGCATCGGACTTCCATCTTTCCTTTCTAATCGACACGCCCTCACAGGCTCGCATCGATGCCGATACACCTTCTCAGGCCCGCATCGGACTTCCACTTTTCCTTTTTAATCGACACGCCCTCACAGGCTCGCATCGATGCCGATACGCCTTCTCATGCCCGCATCGGACTTTCATTTCTCCCTTTTAATCGACACGCCCTCACAGGCTCGCATCGATGCCGATACGCCTTCTCAGGCCCGCATCGGACTTTCATTTCTTTTACCTTTCTTTCTCTTACTTTTTCTTTCTCTTTTGATTTTTCTTAGCCTCTTTTCTGGTTTGCTATATCATTCTCTTTTCTCTCGTTCCGTTACTTAGGAACTTATTTTCACCTTACTTATTTTCCACTATTTCCAATATTTCTCTTTACTAGTTTATTCTTACTTTTATTTAACTCTACCTAGCTTGGTCATATGCTTTATATTTTAACTCTTGTTACTAACTCTTAATTAATTCCATTCCCTTGCTTTTCTTTTTCTTCTTCTCTTCCTTTGTTTCTTTTTCCTACATCACTCATATTTAATAATACCTAGCTCATGCATTTAGAACCAATTATATTTTTTTTTTCGTTACCTTTCTCTTTCTTATTTTTCGTTTATTCCTTTCCTCTAATGGCTAATTACTCATTCACTCCATTTATTTCTATTAACCTTATTTTATCCTAATTTAGTTCTCAACTCATTCCTACACTTTCTTTATTTAATTCCGGCTCTCCAAAGTTAATCTCTAATTTCTCCCTTTTCTCACTTACGCTACTCACTTGTTCTTATAATTCCGTTTATTTATTTCTTTCTTGTTATTCCGTTTATTTCTTTGCTAATTGTTTTAACTCCTCTTTAACTAAATTTTCTTTCCTAATTATCTTCCTTCATTATTAGCGGGCTACTCTAAGGTTCATTAACAATTAACATTTCCCCCGGTCCTAGCGATAGATATAACTACCCAGAAATACACCCCTTAAGGACTGGTAATGAAACCCCTTACCTTAATCGGTGATAGTGAGGGGTAACCTTAAATCTGGCGCTTTACTCCCCGACTCACGCTTTAGCTCGGCTCAAGCTTGATCCTAAGCTTCCCCAATCTTCGATTCCAAGCACGGTGGAGACTATCGATCTCGATCACGGTGACGGTGTTGCTCTTCGACACCGGGAGGAGAGAGAGAGCACGGTATAGAGATCAAGGGAAGGAGGGAGAAAGGGGCCTTTGATGGCGGCGGCGGTAAGCTGGGTCGACGGTGGTGGTGATTGGCCGGTGTAGTGGCGGCGGTGTGTGTGGGTGGAGAGGGAGAGAGAGAAAGTGAGGCAATGGAGAGAGAGCTTAATAGGGAGAGAAAGAGATGGAGGAGGAAGAAGGTGGTGATGGGTGGTGACTCTTGGGGCGGCTCCGGTGGCGGCGGATCCACCGGAGGAAGGAGGAGGAGAGGGAAAGAGATGAGGGAAAGAGAGAGAAGGAGACAAAGAGGGAGGAGAGGGAAAGAAAGGGTCTATGAGGAGGAGGAGGAACAAGGAGGTGGGGTGGCGGCCATGAGCTCCGGTGGTGGTGGTTGGAGGAGGTGCTGGGCGGAGAGAGAGAAGGAGGGGTTGAAACGGGGGTTTCAGCCCCCAAAACACGATTTTAAAGCTGCAGGTAGCAGAATACTCGAGTATTTATGTCAATACTCGAGTGGTTTTACCCAAAATACTCGAGTATTTCACAAAATACTCGAGTGAAATGACCAGATACTGCTAGTTTGCTTTTCTATTTTTCAACTATTTTCTCCCAACTTCAAATAGCCATAACTTCATCGTTCACCGTCGGATCTTACTCAAATTTGACGAGTAACTTCCTAAAAATCATACCTTCATATCCAACGGTGGGAATTGTGTTTTGAGTCTTAAATCTTTTATTTTGAATTTCCTAACGTCGGGTGTTTATAACACCGAAAACTCGATTTTTAACACTCGTTTGGTCTTCTTTAAATTTGCTTTTCGATGCCAATGCTCCTTGACTCCTCTATGGCACTCAAATAACTCCTAATCCATAATTTTAAATCCCTTCTAGGATAATCCTTACTTCCAAATCTTACTATTATTCTAATTATTATTAGAATTAAAATTCGGGATGTTACACAATTGAACATATGCCGAAAACTAATAGAGCCCAAGTCCTCTGCCAAAAATAAGAAAACCACCAAAATAATAACATTCTAAATTAAAAATTAGACTGAGTTAATTCCTTGCATCCAAGGAATCTTATATCCAGATCTTCTAGGAAGTGATTGCTTATGTTCTTTCGCAATATAAGCAAACTATTATAGTAGTTCTGGATTTGATCGAATATTGGAATCATTTATTTTGATAAAATGAGTAGATTTTTTCTTAGGCATTTTGTAATTATTTTTTATGAATTGTACTTAGGTGCTACACGAGAAAATTTTCGAGCTTGAATGGAATTTCTCCTCTAGTTATACTGTAATACTTATACAGATGGGACCATTGTTATTAATAATCTGTTTGTGATTATAGAAATCTTTTAAGCTTATGTGATCAAATTTTTGTTATTCAACCAACAATTCCGTATAAGATATTCCCATATTTTCTTTCCAAGTTGTAAATATACAAGAATGACACTATACGACTTTATCGCTTTTATGCAAATCCAATTTTGGTTAAAAATTAATTTTTTTTACATAATGCACATTAATCTTGTTTTCCTGAATTCTTAACCTAAAGTTTAAATTTTGCATTGTTTCTCTGGTTTCAGGATGCCTCGACAAAAGCAAAAAGCTGGCCAACGGTATAATACTGAGTCAGCAAGCAGGGCAAGAGCAGGGGAATCCAGCTCTAACGCACCTGTTTTTGATATCTCTCGTTTCACTCACTTGGAAAAACAAGAACGTTATGATTTGATTAAAAGTTGGACATTAATACTAGAGCGATGTGTGAAACTCAATGATGGGGAATATCCTAATTTCGCCCGAGGAACTACATAGGAGACTATGGGACAATTTAACAAAGCCACTAGCGCGTTATGATCCAGACATTGTATATGAATTCTATGTCAATGCTTGGCCATTAGATGGAGTTCAAGTCAGTGATCGTGAGACATTTGTTCGTGGTATTTGGGTACGCTATGATCGGGATGCAATCAATGCACTCTTGGGATACCCATTAGTTTTGAGAGGTAGAGCGCAGGATGACTACCACAGATTGAAAGAAACTTGTGGTGGTTTCACGGCAGAAGCTATAGCATAAGCCTTGTGCCTTCCTGGTTTTTCATATGAAGTCCGGGGAGATGGTGTGCCAAAACACAGCCAAGAAGAACATGACGCAACTAGCTCAAATATGGACAACATTTCTTCTGGCTAATGTCATCCCTAATAGTCATATATCTGATCTGTATATTGAGAACTGTCATCTCTTGGCATGCATTCTAGAACCAAGTAGAAAAGTTGACGTTGCTCGCATTATTTTAGATCATTTGGAGTGATATATCACAATGGTTGCAGATAGGAATAATCCTGAAGCACCAAGGGCATTGGGCTTTCTAGCCTTGATCACTACTTTATGCAAGCATCAAGGAGTACAAATAAATCCAACCAAGAAAATTAGCAAGGACATTGATGCCACTTATATAGGCCGACATTGCACTCCAGCAGTGAATCAAGGGCAAGCAAACCAGGAGCCAGCACATCATTCACCACTAGCACCAGATCATGTTGGGCATTCCACAAGTCAGAATCCTGACATGATGTCTTTCCAGGAACAGATGCAGTTTCTTTTCCAACAGCAGGCATCACTTCATTGAGGCCAACTTTACTTCAACCAAGGTCTATATGCTGCAGCTCAACAGCATCATCCTGACCATAATCTTTGGATGGCACCGGATCAGTTTTCTACTTACCTTGCATGGCCTGGGGACAGTCCTTCCTTCTCGAGGGGGGCAGGACACTCTGGAGGCGCAAGTCCATCTGGAGCTGTTGATCTTGGGGAGGGACAAGAACCTATTGATGACGGTAGTGATAGCGGTGATGATGGTGGAGATAGTGCAGAAATTCTGGCAGATGTGGAGCGAGATGAACAGCACAATCCTTTTGGAAGTGGCAACATATGGTGATAACATGAGGAAAAAGGGGAAAATTCATCAAAACTCATTTTATATGCTTATTTTTATTATTGTTATTTCGATATTTTAGGTTTATTTCATTTTTATTTCTGTTAGTTAAATATGTTTTAATATTTTTGTGAATTCATATGTGACAAATTGACATTACCCATTTTTAAGTAAAATTTTAGATTACTAAGCAATGGACCTTTTCAGGTAATATCATTTAATGTACAACTGAACATGTTTGTTTTCCTTTATTTAGAAATTGATCAAAGTAAGTTTAGTTTCAATTTTTCAAATTTTTGTTATCAAGAAAAATATATAACTTCAGTGTATAATTTTGGCCTTTGATTTATTAATACCATGGCCATGATGTTTGGATAGAATTTGTTTGAAATTTTAGCTCATTACCTGGTGATGAATTTGGGCCACAGATACATCATCTTTTCGAGTAAGTCACCTTTGATTTCATGTACTTGGATTTGCTTAATTCTTTTCTGAATTTCATAATTTACTTGTTGCGTAAAAATGATAAGGGTATTCTTTTCTTTATAACTACTTAACCAAATGGCCAACCTAACACATATCCCTTGACAACCCATTTGAGCTTAACATAACCCATTATTTTTATTTTCACCTAATAACCCTTAACCTTAACTTGTAAAACAATTAACTAAACCCTAACCTCAGGAAATAGTGGAGCAACAGTTGTTGAAAACTAACTAGGTTTGAAATATGTTGAGGGGAAACCATTTGGCAAAATCTCCCTTCATCGAAAAAAAAAGAGAGAAAAAGACAACAAAGACAAATGATATCATGGAAAAAGGGTTAGTTCTCATAAAAATTGAAAATGAGGCAAAACCTTCACAAGTGGAAAGTTGAACTATCATGAGGTAATTATGCTCCTCTATTTTCTTTAGTTTCTAGCCTACATAACCCAAATTTAACTCACCCTTTTACCTTGGCCACGTTACAACCTTGAACAAAGTCCCTTTGATTTATGCATACATGTATATTTTGATATTTTGGATTAAGATGAAAATCAAATTTGAAGTAACATGAGTCAATTGTGTGAAATTGAGTGATACACATTACCTTATACACTTAGTGAGATTGTGAAATATTGAGAAAAGAGACAAACATTCAAAAATGGAATAAAGAGAATGGGTGATATCCTTGAGTGGAGCTACGATTTCTTCTTATTCATTCTTAAACTACTTTTTCATGTTTATTAATGTTCAAATTGTACGAAATTGTGCATTATTGTTATTTTTTTCTCCTTTTTAACAAATTTTGAGAATTGAGCTGCTGCTTGTAATGTTAGGATATTGTGATTTTGAGAATTATTCAAATTAATGTTTGTAATCTCTTTGAAGTCATCTAGTTCCAACCAAGTCATGAAGAACTAATCCTCTTGTGGGAGCGGATGTAATCAACAAAGCTCAAGTGTATTCCGGTGATATTTATGTATAATTCAGTTTCGTTAATATTGGTATTTTCATTCTGTTCTTAATGTTTGAAGCTAATTGATCAATAGTTTCCTAAATTTGAATCTAATCCGTGTCTGGAAAGAACTGGTTAGAATCTGACATCGAATGAGAATTACTCGATATGGTATTATACTAGGAATAGATAATAACATATTGATTGCTAAATAACGTTTAACCTTAATGCTGGATGATTTGTTAAATATGCGAGGGATCGATATTTAAGGAATTTATCTTAGTAATTTATATGCAAGGAATTGATATAAAGGACTTAAGCACGTTGCATCAATATAATCAACTGAATTATAAATCACAGAATCATTGGAATACACAAGAGTGAGTTCGATGAAATCTTCTCCCATACTTTCAAATTAAAGTTCTAATTCTAAAAACAACAAATAAAAAAAACAATACTTTCAAGATAATTATTGAAATTGCAATTAATGAAAGCGTATGCCTTATTAACTCTTTTTAATTAAGTCTTCCTTTTATCTTTTATCTTATTTATGTTTGCAAAATTAAATTTGACTCAATAAACCACCCACTTAATATGTTTAAAATTAAGAATTAATAGAAATTTCCTTTGTTCCTTGAGGATCGATACTCTACTTTCATTGTCTACAAGTTGAGATTATTTTTACTTATCCAGAATCTCAACAGGGGCTGACCATGCCCTTGTCCGGGCTCGGGCGAGCTGATATTGGCTTATGACCCAACATTGGAGGTTGGAGGAGCTCGGTTGTTGTCCTTTCGAAGGGTTCCTAGGTTGCTGAAGGGTTATTACGCGGGGCAGGTAACCCTAACTCGCAACAGGACCAGAACATATATAAAATTGAGATTTTTTTAATCTCAGTACTTAGGGCTAAAAATAAACACCAAAAGCTAAACATGTTTTCTTGAAAAAATAAAGTTATAAAGCTTTATATTTTCTAGATACATCATTTCCTATGAAACACTCACTTTTAAATGTTTTATCCTCAATTCTAGAACCCATAAAATTACTTCACAAAGTATTTCTAGAAATATCTAATAGGAAAAAAAAGAATTTAATACAAAAATCTAAATGATGAACCTCCGAAATACCATCCTCCTCATCTTTATTTGCTTTTAGGGGTGATCGGGTGAGACAAGAGTACATATCTAATATGGCTCTAGACCACTATATTCAATATGTGGTACTCTCCACCATCTTGAATAGGGTTTTGATTTTTAGCTCCCATGTTCGAATTTTTGGCCCCTATTTTATATTTTTTGTGACCAAAAGGATCTCAGCGTTTTAATTTTTTTCGTCTTCGAGGTGTCGGAAAGCTTTTCTATCTCAAGTTTGTCGAAAATTAACAAAAAAAATACCCTCCCATCAAGTGTGAGATGGAAATCTAAAATAAGGTCATGAAGATGTTCTTATGCTGATCCCAAACGTGCAAGCTTTAAATCATAACCAACAAAGTTTTTAATTTCACCAAAGAAACATGGTTGAAGAATGGTCAATAACACTCTCGTATTCATCTCCTCAAGTTATAATTGCCTAATTGGGAAGTAACTAGGTAGTACAGGAACACTACCACACCGAATATCATGAACGCATAAATCATAGTAAAAATCAAGTAATATCATGAAATCTCGTGCCTCGGCACAATGTTGCCCTACCGTTTTCAGGTTCCCTTTCACTGATCCAAATTTAGTCAAGGAGGTGTCAGTCGTCAATCTAGTTCTAGATGTAGTACTTGTCACAACACTAATTTGTATCCTAGGTGTCTTATGACACTTTTTTGCCTAAAAGACTTCTTCGAGCTTCTTGACATTTCACAATCATTGGCAAAATAGTGAGCTTTATAATCTTTTTGGTTGCACTCCTAAATTCGTAGTACATAATGAATTGTGAATTTTTTTCAAAGCATTAGGTGTTGTCTGGACAAAAAATAAGTCTAATTACATAAATTCTCCAAAGTAAAGTACTTATCAAAACTTTATAAAACAATTCAGATTGAAAGCTTATTAAGTTGGTTTTTCAAAAAAAAAAAATAGTTGGACTTAAAGATCATTCTCATATCATAAGATAAAAATTAAATAGTCACCGATTTACCAATTAGAAAACATTGATGGGACTGGTAGGATAGTCTCAATATTTTTTTCGTATCTCCTTGATAGTTAATCCAAAAATGGTGATCTTGGTACCTTTTTAAAACTCAAGAGAAGAGCCATGTAAACCAAAAAAAAAAAAACTCAAGCGAAGAGCAATATTTTATTAGGAAAGTCTTTTACCCAATTATGGCTTAAAAAATAGTTATTGGGTTCGTTATATACCCAATTTACAAGAACACAACCTGCACATCATGAACTTAAGTGGCTTGTTTTCAAGTGAAAACTTCTAACTCATGAACTTCCATAAATACTTATAAAATCATCAAATAACTCTACAATAAAGCTATTAGTACTCTCAAAAGTACATAAATAAATTTCACTAAAAAATAGAAGAGAAAAAAACATAAATTTTACATAACGTTTAAGATGTTTATGCTCTAATGCAAGTCCAAATACCTAAAGCAAAGGTTAAATTAAAATCCTTAAAATCTTATAGTTCCTCAAGGTCCTTGCTATGGATGACAAGATTTAAAAAGTCCTTGATGAGAGATTAGAGAAAAAGTATGTGAAGAAGTTAGCTTAGAAGTTGATTTTACAAGTGTTTAATTACCACGTGAAGAGAGTTTTTAGAGAGGAAATGAAAATTAAAACACTTAGAGAAGAAATGAAGCTTATAACAATACACTTAGAGTTTTAATTCAGAACTTAACAAATAAAAATGAAGGCTAGGGTGGGTATTTTTATGCCAAGCGTTAAGGTAAAATGGTAAGGTAATTAAGTGATCAATGACAACAAAAATGAAAGAAAATTACCTCCCTTTTTCACGTCACAAATTCGTCCAACCAAATCCAATAATAGGTAGGTAGTTCAATTTTCTTGCTTTCTACCTAAAGGTTGATTGAATATTTGTTTTGGTTTCAACAATTGTAACACCCCTAATTTCGTCTTCCGAATAATTATAATATTGTAATTATTATAATTATTATGAAATAAATAATTAGTTCAATGTTTGATTATTGATGTGTATTATGCATTTATAATATGTAAAAAAATTAATAAATAAATAAATTTAGGTAGTATTTTGTATAGAAATACTAAGTTTTGCAGTTAAGTCCTTGGAAAGGACCTAAATGCAATATTAGAAAGCTTGTTGGAGGGAAATTCAATTAAAATGGAATTTTTCAAAATTTTCAGTCATGGTAATCGATTACCACGATCCGGTAATCGATTACCATAGTGCAGAACAACCACGGTTGAGTGTGTTTGGTGACTAATCACTCGGTAATCCACGGATTGACACGAAATCAAGCCTTAACACGTCCCCTGGACTCGTGTCAACCTGCATGCGACTTCAATTCGTCTATATAAGGAAGATGGTTGATGAAATCAACCCCATTTTGGCTAAGTGTTGGTCTGAAGAGCAACTTAGGGTTCTTGAGAGTTCGTCTGCAAAATTCTCTTTGGTTTCTGAGAGTTAATTCGAGAGTTATACACCAATGTGAAGCTCACGTCTTGAGCTTTACAAAGACACAAAAATTGTGAGTTGAGGTTAAGTGTGTGTGAAGTGGTGAATCTGCAAAGCTTGAGTTCAAATTCTGCAGAAAAGGAAATCTGAGTCTGGAAGCTTACTTTCAGTCTCAATTTTGGTAAGCACACACACCCTCTTAAACTCAAATTTGTTCCTATCTCTAGTTAATGTTGCATAGAACAAAACCTAACCATTTTCCCCAATTTTAATGCATGATTCATGGGTCAAATTACTCGATCTTGTGACCCTGCTGGAAATGCTCTGCATGTCTGCGTCTGAAGTGGATTTTGGGGAAAGTGGAATTCAAAAGCTTTTCTCTATGGATTTTCTGTTCTAACAGGACCTAGAGGTAAGAGGGAAGCTGTACATTCACTAGAATAAGATTAACATGCCTTGTTTTAATTAGAGAGTCACCACGAGACTCTAAGGGCATATATTGAAATAGGAAAATGACATTGAGGCTTTTCTGAGCTTAAATCTTGATTTGAGCAAGTTAAAAATGTTGCATGTGTGCTGTATGAACATTGTCTCCATGCTAAATATGCATAGAATTAAATTTGGTACCATGAGTTGTGTTATATGTGGTTTTTATGCATATTTGATGAATTCCATGGAATCTCTGTGAATTAGATTGAAATGAATGTTGGAACATGTTTATTTTATGCCAATAGAACTCTATTGATATTTGGTTTGGGTTAAAATGGATGAGAATTGGAAATGGTATGTTAAAATCCGCATTTTTGCTGCAACTGCTGTCGTGGTAATCGATTACCACTTTGTGATAATCGATTATCATGCCCAGACTGATACAGAATTTAAAATTTCATGTGGTAATCAATTAACAGACCTGATTAATCGATTATCAAGACCAAAAAATGCTGAAAAATACCATTTTCATTTAACCTCTTTTAATCCAAGCTTAATAAAAATAATATATTGATATGTAACACTTTGTATTATGAGTTTTATGATACTTATATAATACATGGAAGTGCAATGTGTTTAATTACCCTGTTTATTGCACAACATAATCAATGAAATTAATGGCTAAAACATAATTAAAGGAAAATTATGTGCATTCATGCATGGCGAAAAGGCGATAGGTATCGTTTATCATGTTCAAGAAACATGAGGAGGATACTCTGGGAGTATCAAATTGGACTACGGCTTGCTTGATGCCACATTTTAGTAATGTGGCTAGCATTGTGGAGATGCTGCTAATGTGTTTTCTTCGTCTTGGTGATGCGACGTACACTTTTGTAGTGGCGTATGAATCACATTTCAAGCATAGTCGTGCGGCTTGATCGATGACACATTTTGGTAATGTGGGCAATATTGTGGAATGTTGTTGATCGGGATAGTATGTCTTGGTGATGCAACGCACACTTTGGTAGTGGCGTATGGATTATATTCCGTGCAGGTTCGCTATACGTTGTAAAACGTATACGAGTTGTTTGGTTGGACGTTTACTAGTGTGATAGTTGGAGTATCACAGGAATTTGAGAGATAGAAAGCATGCATCATTCCACCATAACTAAGGAAATTAATTATGAAAATGGTTTGATCATTTGTTTATGCATGTTACATGTAACACCCCGCAAATTCCTCGTACTAATTTAAAACACTAAAGAAATTTATTTTTGAGAAAAGAGTTTTGAAAGAATATTTTCTCAAATGATTTTCTTAAATTCATATTTTTATGATAATGGGGACTTTTAAAGAAATGATTTCCTAAAATAATTGAGTTTTTGAGAAAGTTTATATGCTTGATGTTTTATAAAAATATTTGCGATTTTGTTTGAGTTGCCTTGGGATGAACTAGAATTATTTCCTAAGTGTGTGTATATACGGTTTTGGTGTGCTTATATGATGTAAGAAATTAATTATTGGAAAAGAATATGATGCATGTGTAAATGTATGTGAATATATGTATGAGTAATGTATGATGCATGAATGAATGTATGTAGGATGCCTATATGTATATGTGTGCCGTATGAACAAGATACCATCAAAATGTTAATTGTATGCATGCTCATGTATGTATGTGAGTGTATGCATTATTCCATGACTCTATGCTATGTGTTGATGAAAACAAAATTGTATGTGCATGAGTGTGTGTGATTCGGTCATAGGAGAAATAGAGGAACCAAATAGGAGGCAATTTTATTAAGCATTAAGAAAATTAAAACTAAATAGAAAATAGGAGGAGATTAGGTTAGATGAGTCATGGAACCTAGTGAGGACTTTCCTTCCTCCATGTCCCCCACGACATGACCCTCCCCATGCAACTATTTGGTTGGGCCAAATTGCCCTTAGCTCCACACCATAAACCGAGGATAGAAAGGGAAATTTCCACACCCTTGCCTTCACCCTTAAAACCGTGTGTGTGTGTGTAACTCATTCATTTTTTCTTTCCCCACACCAACATAAACACACCAAGTTTCAAGAGCACCATCAAGCTCTTGAAACATAGAGAGAAGAGAGTGAGACCGTGAGGAGGGAGAAGAAAGAAAGAAGAGTGAAAACCCCAAAGTCCCTAACCCAAACTTCTTTAACTCCTTTCTCAACCATCTTCTTCATCAAAGATCAAGAAGAGAAACACCCACCAACCCTAGATGAAGAGAGACCGAGGCAAACTTAAGAGAAGAAGAAGAAGAGGATCAAACCCAAAAGCCTTAAGAATTCTTAAAGATCCATTGAAGGTTGTTTAAGATCTAATCTTTTCTTTGTTTATTCAAAGATCATAGAAGTATTAGAAGTAGTTTCATTTTCCAAGTCTTGTAAAGTTATTTGTTGTTGCATGTCTAATTTCCTTGTAGATCTATGCTTGTATGTAATTGTTTAGTTTTGATTTTGAGTTTCAAGAGCCACACAAACTTGTAGAACCTTAAACCATGGACATTATCATTCGGCCATGTCTAGAAAATTAGGGTGTGATCATTTTTATTTTGCTTTGAGTTCATGCATGTTAATTTGATGTTTGCTAAAGATGATCTAAGTGGTTTGAATGCTTTGATTGTAACTTTGAAATTTTCTAAGCTTTGATCTTTGCTTTGATCTTGAAAAATATTTGATTCTTGCCAAGATTAATAATAGCCTTCATTTTTAAGTCTTGCATGTGATTCTTTTTACTCAAAAAGTCTTGATCATGGTTTGCATGTCACGGTTTTGAAGAGAAAGTAAAGGAAAACAACTTTTGCAAAATGGTTTTACTTCGATCTAAATCCATGTGTGTTTGAAAGTTAAAGATCTAAGTTTTCACTTGCTTTTGTTGATAAGTTTTCGGTCAAACTTTGAAAAACAAAAAGATCAAGCTTGTTTTTCATAAAAGGTTCTTGCATGTGGTTCTATTTTACTTCAAATGATTTTTAAAGCACATGCAAAAGAAAAATTAAAATGAAAATGAAAATATGTTTGAAATGACCGAGAGGTCACGGTTTTGTGAAGAAAAAGGGGAGTGGTATTTTTCTAAAACCATGTGTTGAAAGTGCATGTTTTGGTTTTGCATGTAGAAAATTACACCAAAGACTTTGTTCTTCTTATGATGATGATTCGGCCTATACTAGGTTAAATAGACTAGATTCTTTTCTTTGCATGTGTTTGTCTCATTGAAATGATTATGTTTTGTGACCTTGTTTTAAGAAAGATTTATTCGAATTGTGTTGTTTTGTTTTTGGGTTCAATTCGGTTTTCATAAAAGAAAAGGCATAAGTGCATCTGATTATTTTCAAAAGTAATTTCATGACTTAATCTACAAGATTTAGATGCATGCATGATAAATATTTGAAGATAAAACCTTGGTCTATGATGATGTGTATTCGGTCAAAGCCTAGACATAGGAAATCATGTTTTGTTTCCATGACAAAGGACTCATGCATGTTGATTTCTTTTGATTTACAAATCTTGTGTTTTTGCATGTGAAAAAGTAGATCAACAATATGGTTTTTGTCAAAATGAGGTTCGGCCTAGACATGGAAAATACACAAGGGTTCTTTTCAATGAAGTGATGTAAAAACAATGAAGGTGTTCTGCAAAATCTTGTTAAACTAATATGTTAGAATTTGTGTTGTGAATGTCTAAATTATATTCAGTTTTTAAATTAAAAATAAAGGACCTAAATGAATTAAATAATTTTGGAAAGTTTAGGTGTTTAAATTGGACATAGGTGTGTATTCGGTTAGGAAAGAAGGGAAGGGTAAATGATTTTGTTTCATGACAAAGAAAATAGAAATTAAGTGCTTAAATTGAACCAAGTTGATTTGTGTGTTTTACCATTGTGATCCCTGACTTGTTTTCTTGAATTCCATTCGGTTATGTAGTGTAAATAGTCTAGGAAAATTAATCGCATTAAGATGGTTGTGCTCGGTCTATATCTTTGTGAATATGTGAATGCCTAAGTGTTTTGTTTAAGTGAATAAATGTTTGAATTATGATGGTGGTGTGTTAAGTGAATGCTTGGAAAATGATTGAGTGTGTAATCGATTTTGAAATTAGTTGATTTTGAAACAATTTGATTTGGTTAATTTGAATTTCATTGGGACTATGTTTATGGCTGTCCAGAATTATTTCAAACGATTTCTTAACTTTGAGAAAGTTTCCAAGTGATTTAAAGAAAAGTTTTCAAGTGATAATTGATTTAAGAAAAAGCCGGTTTGAAAACGGTGAATTTTTCGGCGTTTTCAAACATGTCTAAGGTGTTGTCCAAGACGGACCAGCAACCAAATAAATTAACCTGAATTATTTTATTAAAAGTTTTCAAATGGTTTTAAAAGTATTTGAAGTGCTAGAAAACACGAGAATTGTTATGATAAAACCATAGTGTTTTAAGCCTTTCGATTAAAAACGGAAAATGTCACGAACTAAGAAAGGATTTTCTTAATACAAGATAATAACGTAAATGTATTTTATTTAGTACGAGGAAATCTTAAAGACGAGGGATTGGGGCAGCTGGCAGCCAAAGGATCCTAGAAGACGGTACGCATTAAATAGCTGGACCTCAAGTGAGAGAGAAGCTATCCTAAGACACTGTGGTGTTTAGGTGATTTATTAGGACGTCCCGCATCATCTCAAAGATCGGGACTACGTGGTTGGAGTCAGTAGTATAAGTGGCAATTGTTTGCCCTGTGTGGCCACTTATACGAAGGAGACGAAGACCACACTGTTATTGTGTGATGTTGTGTGTTGATAGCATGTTTTTATTTAATTATGTTTGATAATGCTTAATGTTATTGGTTATGATGAGTAACTATTGATGGACGTCTGTTACGTCCTGAATGAGAATGAAAACAAAAGAAATAAGTTAAGAAGATAATGGGATTGAAAGTAAAGACACAATAAGATATGGAATGGAAAAGAAAGAAAGAGTTGAGAATGGGGAATGAAAGATAATGTTGAGAACGAGCCAGAGCTGGGAAGAGTAATTTTGATAAGAAATGTGATGTTGATTATGGAATGGGATGTGATCTGAGCGGAGCTGGGCTCCTTTTGTTTTTGGTTTTAGTCTGGGACTAGTGTCGAGTTGAGCTTGCTCCTCCATTAGCGCCTAGCAAAGTTGTAAATTTTTTTAAAAGGTTTTCGAAAAACTTTTTGAAAAGGAACTTTTTGAAAGGATTTGTGAAAATCAATTTTTGTGAAAGAGACATGTAAAGAAAATTTTGAGAAAAGTATGTGAAAGGAAATTTTTGGAAAAAGGTTTGAAGAGAGGGATTTTTGGAAAAGGCTTATTAAAAGAGATTTGCGAAAGTTTATGAAATGGTGTTTTGAGAAAGTTGTGAAAAGATTGTTTTGAGAAAAGATTTGAAAGGAGATGATTATGAAAAATGGAGAGTGTTGTGAAAGTCTGAGAAATGAGATTTGAGATTGTGATGAGATCCCAGCTCTGTGCTATGTGAGAAATTATGAGAGAAAGTTTGTGCCAAGTTAGTGGTCGGGACTCATTGAAGGGTTGCACGAAGGATGGGCCGACCTTAGGATAATTAAAAAAAAAGATTAAAAGACTTTAAAAGACATGCGCGGTGAGGTATGAGAGTGCGAAGTAGTGAAGAGGAAGGAACGATAAGTATCTACGGATACTTAGGACGAGATTGCATTAGGGGAGGACGATGACGGTGAAACGTCAAGAAGTCTAGAGTATGTTTCTAGGCAGAACGAACTCCACATGTGGCACACTAATGTGGTGGGGACTGGGTCTAATGTCGTGGTAAGTTCTGCAGGCCCACTAGAAACATACTGTCGCCCCCTAGATTGCAAATCGAGAGCAGTGAGAGGGACTGGAACGGGGCATTGTGTTTTGCCACTGCGTGGATAGTGAGCCTTGATATTATTGAATTGATTTGAGGACGAGATCCTCCTGGTCTGGGACCATTTATGTGTGTGACAGCTGTCGTGCCCGCGTGGTAAAGGTCCTGTACTCCTGCTTGCTTCCGACTAGGCTGGGTGGATGACCGAGGAGATGTAGACGTGAGTGATAGCCGAGAACGGAATGAATTCCCCGATGATATCTTATGATTACCCAGAGTAAAGGGATGAGATGAATTGATGAGATCGGAAAAGAAGAAATTCTGATAATGATAAGGGAAAAGAAACTGAGAGGGAAAGAATAATTAAGAGAAGCGGAATTAAATTTAGAAGGAAAAGTTAAGGATAATAATACAGGCAATAAGACTGATAATATTGATATCATGATTGTTGTGTGTTTGTATGTTGTATGTTGTATGGTATGTTTGTATAGTCCTTCTATCTTGCCTATCGTAATTCCACACCGTCGACGATTCGTCGTTCGGATTGCTTACTCTCTCCTGTTCGTTGACGTATCGGTATCGCTGGTATCTCAACGGGTAGATGGAGTGTTGCATGGATATCACTACTTGGAGTAAATATGGAAGAGGATGGAAGCGAACCGCAAGAGGCTGGGTATGGGTCGGCCATACTCAGATCGAAATACCCGACCCTGAACATCAATTGAGCGGAGCTGATCTGGGGCCACGCTTGAAGCAAGTTACCGTGCGAGGATATAGGAACTACAAGGAGAAGATGCGATACGAGAAACAGTGGAATTATACCACCAGAGACGGAGAGAAGTTGGAGCCCGACAACACTGCAGGGATAGCAATAGGAACGACATCCTCTGTGAAGGCAACAAGGGGACCTAAGAAGAAGGAGAACCTCCACCCGATTGCCTTCAATAGGGTGGCTCAGGATTAGCATGGTTATTTTAGATTATAGTAAGTGTGTGTGTTAAGGATTACCTGAGTAATGATCCATTGATGTAACTTAACTCATTCTAATGCATGCCCGACTTTTATACCTTCCTGAGAAATGTCTAATGATCTTTCTTTGGTGGAATTCAAGGAACTATTTTCACGTGGAACCTAAACGTTTTTCCTAACAAATGTTTTGGGATACCTAAGTGAGTAAAGATTTGTTTTAGTAACAACTCGGTTTTCAAAAAGGGTGTTGAGAACACCGAGGACCTTTCAATGATGTTTCCAAAACACATTCATAATGTTTTCAAAAAAAAAATAAATAAAATCTGGCCTCAATTTTTGTAACTTCGATAAGTAAAAGTAAACATTTTTGGCTTACGAAAATCGGGCTGTTACATTACATGTTGGCTGGTGATTGTGAATGATTAAATTCCTGTTACTCTTATTCGATTATGTGAACTGTATTTGCTTACCCTTATGCCCTTGTAGGTGATGGCGCGATTCCTAGCCTGCATCGAGTTACGCCCACTCCCTAATGGAGTGTGGTACTACGAGGACCACCGAGCCACGTATGAGGGAGAGGTATAGGTGACGGTCTATCACCCTCATCCCTTGGTTCGTTTCCGTCCTCGTAGGTTCCGAGTCTCGATTGTCTACACCATGCATGTTCCCCCTTTTTACACTTACCACGGACCACCCCCACAGAGACCTGCTCGACGTTTTCATAGTTTTTGTTTTAAGGCTGCCACTCGATCTCACCCTGTTGCCTCTCGAGTTGTTAGAGAGGATTCTCCTGCACCTCGCCTGACCAGTCCAATGCATGGGTCACCTTCAATGGATCCAACGCCCAGTGTGTTGGAAACCAACAAGCGGCTCAATATAGTCTAGAGGGGGGGTGAATAGAATATTGAAGCCTTATTACAGATTTTTCGTTCACCTAAGAGAATGGTTTTATGAAAATAAAATTTCTTAAAAAATTCAAGTTAGATTACTCGAGTAACTCAAGTCTTCACTCGAGTAATACGCAAGCAAAAATAATTTCACTCGAGTATTCAGCAAATCACTCGAGTATTACGAAAGCTATTTTTAAATCACTCGAGTAACAGAAAACCTACTCGAGTATTGTTCATAAACTGAAAGCAGATTACTCGAGTGACAAGAACTTTACTCGAGTAAACTGGGTAAAATTCAATTAAAACTCAGTTTTCAATAGAGTTCTTCAAGAATTACAATGCTATGATGATTCAACAAATTATGAATGATTAATATGAACAATTTCAAGTAATATTAACATGCAATTTTAGATCAATTGAGTAGAATTAATAAAACCCCAATTCTAACCTAAAAATGCAATTGTTAATGAATTAATGCAATACAAGGAATGAAAATAAAAGAGACACAAGGATTTATCCTGGTTCACTTTCACCCACTTGAAAGCTACTCCAGTCCCCTCTTGAATCAAGAGAGATTCTTCACTAGAAATCTTCAAATGTAGATTTTACAATGTTTTAAGATGCAACTAGATTCTTAGTTCTCCTATCTTAAAACCCAACTCAAAGTGTGTACCAAACACTTTGATCTAATCTACCCCTTTTGAGAATTCTAGATTTCCTTGCTAATTGATTGAAGATGCTTCCAACCAATCCTCTTTTCTTGCTTTGATTTGATCCTCAAAGTCTTCCTTGTGAGATTCTTCACTTGTGTTGAAACTTCAATGATGCAATCACAAATTGAAAATCTTCAACAACCACTAAGAACAAAAATTATGATCTCAAGAATATTTGAACAATGAGAGAAATAGAGTGAAGAATGAAAAGTTCTTTGTTGAATCTTGATAGCTCTTGAAAGAAGTAAAATAGCTCTTGAATTGCTTTTTAAAAGTGTATAGAAAATTGTAAGAATGAATGTGTATCTTATGTGAAAGAGAAAATTAAGTCCTTTTAAAATTTTCAAACACTGATTGAATTACTCGAGTAAACCATATAACATCACTCGATTAAAACATATCAGATTAAGTTACTCGAGTGATGTGTAAACCATTACTCGATTAACCTGTCATGACATAAATTACTCGAGTGATCCAATACTCATTACTCGAGTGAACTGATCAGAATCTGAATAAAAACAAGGTTTTTCTAAAAGGATTTTCACAAAACTTTTAATAGAGCTATTTAATCAAGATTTAAAGTATCTTCACTCTTAATCAAACATTATTTAAATATTCTTAAAATCACCTAAGCTACCCACACCAATGAGATGCATTGCATAAAAATAAAGATTACATTGAAATAGAATTAATAAAAATCCTAATTCTAATCTTCATGTGGTGTAGCTTGCTTGTTGCCAATGTTGTTGCTTGGAGAGAGATTGTTAGCATCAAAACATGAGAATCCTACAAACTCCCCCTTTTTGATGATGACAAACCTCCTTTTCAATTAAGCACTAAGTTTTAACATACTCCCCCTAAATGTAAAACACCTAGGAAAAATATAATAAAACTTAACCTACAAGAACAACATCAACAAAATATTCTCCCCCTTTTGGCATCATTAAAAAGATAAGAATTGTGAGAAAAGTCCTTTGCCAAAAGTGGAAGGTAAGTAGTTCACAATGGTATAAAAATAAGATAACAATAAAGACAATACCAAAATAAACCACAATAGTGCCACAACGAATATAAACGCACAACGAATATAGCACCATAATCCATAATATCAGAGTATCATACTATGCAGCAAATCATAGTGTAAAGCAAAAAAAAACATCAACCATAGCAAATAATCAAACGAAACTAACCAAACTAGACCATACACAAGGTCCGAAAACATAGTAGCAACAGAGTCATAAACATGAAACAAAAACATAAACATAACATAGTCAGAAATATGCATATGAAACATGAAACAGAAATCAACATCAAATGAAAATGATGATTTGATGAAGAACCGTATGAGAGAGAAGAGAGAACGACGAACAAAAGAGAGAAAGTGACGAGAAAATGATGCAGTTTGCAACAGTTCAGTTTTTAAAATCACGTAAGTTACTCGAGTAATGTTCATGCGTCACTCGAGTGATTCGAGCAGTAATCGAGTGAAAAGAAAATGTTACTCGAGTATGCCGAAAGTAAAAAAGTTTTCACTCGAGTGATGGATGAACTAATCGAGTGATACGAAAGTCATTTTAAAATTAATCGAGTGACAGACAGAATTACTCGAGTAATACAAAAGAGTTTTTAAAATTACTCGAGTGAAATATCTGTTACTCGAGTGAACTGTCCAGAATTTTAAAAATTTCAATTTTTCATGCAAAAACATTTTTCATGCACAAACACATAGTAACACTTAGCATTTAGCAAGTAACATACATACAAATAAAGCAATTAACATATTATAGAAAACATACACACATAACTACATATCACAAAAAATAAGAAACACTTTAATAAGATACAACAACTCAAAATACAAATCACATTGAAATAGGCTTGAAGGTGATTTCGAAAAGCATCATATACAATTAGCTAATAGTTGATTCATCAAAAATACCAAGTTCTCTTCGAATCTTATAAAATGTGTCCCTTGGTAATGGTTTTGTAAAGATATCAGCTAATTGATCCGAAGTTTGTACAAACTCAATAACACAATCACCTTTTTGAACATGATCTCTCAAAAAGTGATGCCTAATTTCAATATGCTTTGTCCTTGAGTGTAATACTGGATTTTTAGTCAAATTAATTGCCGAAGTGTTATCACACTTTATAGGGATTTTTGTCAAATTTAATCCAAAGTCAGATAATTGTTGTTTCATCCATAAAATTTGTGCACAACAACTACCTGCAGCTATGTATTCGGCCTCCGCGGTTGATAAAGCAACACAGTTTTGCTTTTTGGAAAACCACGATACAAGTGAATTACCAATTAAATGGCATGTTCCGCTTGTACTTTTTCGCTCAACTTTACAACCGGCAAAGTCAGAGTCCGAATAACCTATAAGTTTTAGAAAAGCATCCCTAGGATAATAAAGTCCAGTATTCGTTGTACCCTTTAAGTATTTCATTATTCTTTTGACAGCAGTTAGATGCGACTCTTTCGGTTTTGCTTGAAAACGTGCACACATACATACACTAAACATGATGTCAGGCCTAGATGCAGTTAAGTATAACAAACTACCAATAATACCACGATACTTCGTTACCTCTACCGCTTTTCCAGCCTCATCTTGATCTAGGTAGCATGCAACGCTCATTGGTGTAGAAGCGGATTTGCACGAATCCATCCCAAAACGTTTGAGAAGCTCTCTACAATATTTACTCTGATGAATATAAATGCCATCATTAAGCTGCTTTATTTGAAGGCCAAGAAAGAATGTAAGCTCTCCCATCATCGACATCTCGAATTCGCTTTGCATCAAGTCTGAAAACTTCTTACACAAGTTATCGTTAGTAGCACCAAATATAATATCGTCAACATATATTTGAACCAATAAAATATCCTTACCGAAACGTTCAATAAAAAGTGTAGTGTCAACAGTGCCTCGTTTAAAACCTTTTTGTAATAAAAAATTGCTTAGTCGGTCGTACCAAGCTCTAGGAGCTTGTTTCAAACCGTACAAAGCCTTTTTCAGTTTGAAAACGTAGTCCGGATGCTCAAAACTCTCGAATCCGGGAGGTTGTGACACGTAAACTTCCTCTTGAATGTATCCGTTAAGAAAGGCGCTCTTAACATCCATTTGATACAACTTAAAATTCATTATCGAAGCAAAAGCGAGAAGAATACGAATAGCTTCTAGTCTAGCAACGGGAGCATATGTCTCATCGTAATCGATTCCTTCTTCTTGACTATAACCTTGTGCTACCAACCTAGCTTTATTCCTAACAATAATACCCGATTCATCTAACTTATTCCTATAGATCCACCGAGTACCAATTACAGGACGATCATCGGGTTTTGGCACAAGCTCCCAAACTTGGTTTCTTTCAAATTGATTTAATTCTTCTTGCATGGCCATAGTCCAATGATCATCTTGAAGAGCCTCTTTGATATTCTTAGGTTCTATTTGAGATACAAAGGCAACATAATAACAAAAATTATTTAAAGTGCGTCGGGTTACCACTCCCTTCGCAATGTCACCTAAGATGTTAGAAATCGGATGATTTTTGTTGGACTTCCAAGCTATTGGTAATTGAGGTTGAATCTCTCGTGCTAAGTCTTTATCTTGTGCTTGCACCTCTCCATCTTCAATTTGATTCTCTTCCATTTGTTGTGATGTTGACTTCTCATGATCCAAATATGTACCTATATTATCATCATCACAAGAAACAACACAATCTCCTTTCGAAGATTCATCAAATACAACATGCACGGATTCCTCAACGGTTAATGTTCTTTTATTGTAGACTCTTGATCTTATATATGCTAGTTCTTCTTGTGATTGTGCTAGTAGAGTGAATATTGTGGTTGATTGTGAGAATTGCAAGTTGCTCAAAGATGAAAATGCTATTTTGAAAAATAAGCTTGCAAGTTTCTCAAATGGTGATATTAGATTGCGAACATTGTTAAATTTTCAAAGAGAAAATTCAAACAAGTTTGGTTTGGGTTATACTAATGCTAAGAGTAAATCTCATAGAAATGTTGTTGATTTTTCAAAAGTTGATTTTTCAAATGCACCAACATGTTTCTATTGTGGTACTCATGGACATACTTCAAATGTGTGTTATATTAAAGTGCATGGTATACCTAAAGGAGATTTTGTTTGGGTGAAAAAGGGTGAAAGTCCCTACACTAACAAAAATGGATCCAAAACCATTTGGATACCAAAAAGCAAAGCATGATTGTTTTTGTAGGTATGATTGAAGAGCAAAAGGACTTTCATGTGATATTCATTCATTTGCTACTTCAATTGGTATCAAGGAGAAAATTCTACAAATTGGTGTTATTCTATTCATGCTTTGGTTATATTTCTTCTATTTTGGCTTAGATCTTATTTCAATTGGTATATATTTCTTTTTGATAATGCCAAAGGGGGAGAAATATGATGTTTTTGAAACAAAGGGAGAAATTTTTAAATGGTATGTTTGGATAAAGGTTGTTTTGTTGTTTTTATGTAGGTTGAGCAAAGTTGTTGAAGATAGGGGGAGAATCAAGCTTACTCAATTGGATTTCAAATGTCAAAAGCATTAATTGAGGGGGAGCAAGAGTCTCACCAAGTGATCAAATGGTTCAAGCATCAACAACTTCAATGAACTTCAAACGATTTCAAAACATGTTTGTCATTTTCAAAAAGGGGGAGATTGTAAGATCCATGAAGAATGTTTTGATAAATGCCAAAAGGTTTTGAACAAGCTACAAATGTGTTGATCAAGTTCAAGCTCAACAAGCAACAACAAACATCAAGTTATGAAGAGAGAACCAACTCATGAAGACTTAGTTTGGTAGTTTATGTTTTATTGTTTTATCTTTTGCCTCACAAGTCTTTTAGTTTATGAGTTTGGGTAGAATTTATTAGAGGGTAGTGAATCTCTTTTGATTGCATGATTATATCATATTTTGAGTATTCACTTTGCCTAAAATCAATAGGTGGCTTAAAGGTTTGAAAGAAAAGGTTTAGTTTTTGAGAAAACAAGTTTTAAGTGATTTTTAATGTTAATAATCGATTAACAGATTTTGATAATTGATTAACGGTGTATTTTGAACTGATAATCGATTAACAAACTTTTGATAATCGATTATCTGAACTTTTACTCGAGTAAAACCTTTTTCACTCGAGTGAAATTTATGCAGCTTTCGGTTTACTAGAGTAACACTCATTTCACTCGAGTAACTTGATCAGATATGGTTTTTTAAATACGTTTTTCACTTCTCAAAAGCCATTCTAAGTGCTCCAACTTTTGGGTATTCTATATAAACCTTTTCCTAATCATTTCTATCATCTAGAATCATTTTGATACACAATTTTACAAAGAATCAAAGCCACACTATTCTCTCTCACTCTCTCAAGATCAAAGCTCTCATTTTTATATTCTTTGATCAAGAACCTTGAATCTCTCATGTTGATATTTCATAGCTTTTGAAAGAGATTCATAGGATTGTTATTGTTTTTCATTTGAGTTGTAATCTTTGCAAAAGGCAAGCTATCTACAACAAAGGAAGACTTGACTTTGTGAATCAAGCAAGTTTCATTGGAAGCCTTGGTGAGGCATTTCATCAAGCACTTGGAAGCCTTGTTGAAGAACAAGCATTTGGAAGTCTTGTGAGTGAAGCAAGCAATTGGAAGTCTTGTTGAGGGGATTTGGCAAGCAAGAGAAGAGGTTAGATTAGATATCAATAGGGTTACAAGGCAAGGGTGTGGTATCCTTTGTAGGCTAGCAAGAAGGAAGTCTTGTGAGGCATTTACTTGTAATTTGAGAAACTCTAATTCCTCATAGTGAAGAATCTCTCTTGGTTGAAGAGGGGACTGGAGTAGCTTTCAAGTGGATGAAAGTGAACCAGGATAAATCACTGTGTCGTATCTCTAAACTCTCTACTCTTTACAATTCAAGTCTTTAATTGTGTTCTTGATTGAAAACCTAGAAAAAGTGATTTTTCTATATTTGATTGAATTGAATCTTTATTGTTCAAATTAATTTGAGGAAAATCATTTTCATAACTAGGTGAATCAATAAGAATATTGGTGTTGATTGTTTCCGCGTAATCTCTCATATAATATTTGTTAATTGATTGATTTTCATTGGTTTTAATCGTTTAGATTTGTTTCTTGCGAAAATCTTTCAAAGTTTCTATAACACCTATTCAACCCCCCCTTCTAGGTGTTCTCCTAGTGTTCCTAGTTGTTTCAACCACCGAGTGTAGCTTTCCAACACAGTGGAGGGGCACGGACCCCATCAGACGAGGTAGAGGAGGATCCCGAGGAGGGGTCGGATGAGGTCGAGGATGACCCTGTTGAGCATTCCACTGGCAGCCAGTGGGGAGTTGGGGACCCACCGGGAGATGCATGAGATAGATGATAGGGATGAGGGACATGTTTTTGCCACTGTTGGGATGATGACCTGACGGACTGATGGAGGGGGACTTTTGGCTTTTATGGAGCATCACTGGACCATCTTCGAGACTCTCTATATTTTGACTTGTGATATATTGTATATAGTGTGAGAGAGAGTTTTATACTAATGGTCTACTTTATGTCCTATGGACTTGTACTTGGGACTATGACTTAGACTCTACTTTTATTATGCTGTTATCATGTACTCTTGAACTATTTTCATTATGTATATGAGTTTATATTATGTGTGCAAATGATCAAGAGTACTATAAATTTTCATTTTCCGCTTCCTCTGATTTGGATCGAAAGGAAACTATTTTTTTTTACAACTTAACCATTACTTATATGTATCTTCTAAATAAAGTAAATGTTAACTCAATCTTTAATAAATTTTCTCGATTCAATGTTTTTAAGACCCTTTTTAAATTAATCAAGTCCATATGAATGTTCTACTTTAAGCAATCTTATCTAATACTAATACCAAAATAAAGGAGAGCGTTTCAATAATGATCTTGGCTTCTCTATTGTAAAATTAGGTGAATCTTGTTCTTCCAATCTCAAATTCCTGACTATGAATGGCCTTCTCGAGATTAAAAAAACCTTAATGATGAGCATCCTCGTAGGACGTCGTTATTCAAAAACCTATCCCCTCTCTTGCACAACATTAGGAAAAATCAAGTTCAAGAGGAAGTTGATAGGAAACCAGAAAATTGAGGATCTTACAAATGGATGTGCAACTGTGTGTTGCATGCCAAATCAATTTTCACCAAGGTCTTTGATCTTCAAAACCTCACCTGATGAATCCTTTTCAAGTCGTTTCTGTGTTTCCATTATTCCAGTTGCTAAATCGCGAATTTGCTCGATTCGCGATTCATATTATTTTGAGCCTAAATATATAATGATGTATATATTTCCTTTTACATACTGAAGGTTGAAGCTTCCTCTAGATGCTTTGTTCGTTAAATATCCTAAATGACTTTCATCTAACCCCCAGTCAATTTCATCCCAATTCTTGGAGTTGTTAGTGCCCTTTAAGAAATTCCGAAAGGCTTGCTTTAAGAAACGTAGACCTCCTTCCATTGACAAAAATTGCTTTAGTGGTTTATTCCTCCACATGTACCAAGCTTCAAACTTGATTGTTGAGGGTACCCATCGTAAAACGAGTTGGATGACTTTTATTCCGAACAACTCTCTTCCCCTATCATCAATAAAATAACTTAATAAGGGGTTCAAACATGAGTATTTCAAAATCTCATTTAGGGGTTCATTTGGTGTTATTCCTTTTCTCCATATCGGTTGGGCAGATAAAATCTCTAATCCTACACCTTACAGGAAATTGTGAAAATAACTTTTTATTGTTTTCACTATTTCCTATATATAATTTTGAAATAGTAAATGAAATGAAAACACGAGATCATATTCATAATTAACAAAAATTAGTAAAATAAAACTACAGAATCATAATTATAATTATCAATAGTTTTTAAAATAAAAATAAAAAATGCTTTCAAAAATCCCAAAAACTACTTTCCATTACTTCCGGTTACTTACATTTTTCACACATTTTCTAATGAAATTTGTTAGTATTACACCCGCTTTCAACTGAGTCATCAATTTTCTTTTGAGGGAAGTATCTTTTTAGTCCCTCATGTTTTTTAGATGAGACACTTTAGTCTCTCAAAATGTGAAAATTCATTTTTAGTTTCCGAAAATTTTTTTATGGGGCACTTAAGTCCCTCAAGATTTTTTTATGGGACAATTAAGTCCGTAATTGAGCCAATTGGTGGAGTGGACGGAAGGACTTAAGTGTCTCATAAAAAATTTTTAGGGACTAAAAATGAATTTTCACATTTTAAGAGATTAAAGTGTCCCATCCAAAAAATATGAGGGATCAAAACGATACTTCACTCTTTTATTTTTCTTCCAAGAATCAGACACCAAGATCCGCACATTTATACAAAACGACATCTGACCGTCAAAATGTTTCCATCAACGATCCTGGATTTCACATTTAGCAGCGCACGGATTGTAATCGCAGACCGTCGATCAATCTCAATCCAACGATCAAGATCAATCCGCAAAACCCACCAGATCCGTAACTCTCTTCTTTCCGTTCCAATAAATATGCCATTCAGCTCCCACACACTCCTCACTCAAAAATCACACACAGGATAATCAAACACCAAATCCCTATTTCTAGTGAAAATGTCAGGTCGCGGAAAGGGAGGAAAGGGATTGGGAAAGGGAGGAGCAAAGAGGCACAGGAAAGTGCTAAGGGATAACATCCAAGGAATAACGAAGCCAGCGATAAGGAGATTGGCTCGAAGAGGAGGAGTGAAGAGGATAAGTGGATTGATATATGAAGAGACCAGAGGCGTTCTCAAGATCTTCTTGGAGAATGTCATTCGTGATGCTGTCACTTACACTGAACATGCCAGGAGGAAGACTGTTACTGCTATGGATGTGGTTTATGCTCTCAAGAGGCAAGGAAGGACCCTCTATGGCTTTGGTGGTTAAATGTTAGAAAATGTTGAATTTTGCGCTTTGTAACTCAAGTCCCTTGTGGACATTATAATTCAATCGAAAATTTAATCTCAATTTTTCTTCTTTTATTTTATATTTATTTTCTTTTACCGTTGTATATGGTATTTGCATCTGACTCTGACTGTTTTGAATATGAACCAATATTAGTTTTATGATGACAGTTATTGGTATTATTATTATTATATGTTTAGTTTGGCATTGTTCGTACTATTAGACTATTAGATAAGTAGAAGCCGTTTGTCACTGTAGATTAGAAGACTTTTGGAGAGGCTGATTAAAATAAACAATTGTTTGGTAATCTAATCTGAAGAAAAATTAATTTCAAGAAGGTAATCTAATGACACTCAGCAGGTGTGGAATTCGGTTTCTTGTCCGCGGCTGGTTCAGAAGAAAGATAATGATAACTTTGTAAATGTGTCTTCTTAATTGAGAGAGAGTGGCTAGAGGTGTGCATTTCATGATCTGATTCTTTTTGAAATAAATGTTTAACATGTGGTACAACCAGTTGCACAAATTTTCTACCATTAATTAGTTGCCTGCATAATTTTACTGTTTCCTTGAGCACTTTGAACAATGTTGTTTGCATAATTCTGGTTCTCAGGGCATTAGAAAGCTATGCCTGTGTTTAACAAAAACAAATAGTTGTTTAAGGGAGATGACATGTGTGCCCACTAGATATTAAGCAAAAGTTGTATGTATCATGAGATTCTGTTTGCAGTTTGCACTTTTCAGATCTATGTGCAGATGAGAAATTTGAGATTTGTGATTCTAGTTTATTATTGTAATGATGCTGTGAAATATTAATTAATATGAATATAATTTCTTTTAAAGAACATTATAATAGAAATAATAACCGAGTTTTTAGTAAACATAGATAAGTTATTTGAGACGAAATTTAACATTTTTGAAGTTACATACTCGTATTTAAATAGCCAAGTTGGGTGCTTCAAATGACTCTTAAACTCTTGTGTACATGTCTACTCTGTTTGGATTGCTTGCTGAAACTCTATCTACATGGCGGCTCTTTTTTTCTTCCCTGGTGATGATTAATAGCTCGAACCTCTTGCATTGTTGCCATTTAAGCTTATAACTGCTCTACCATCTGATATAAACATTTTACAAGTGAATTTGAGTCAGTTTAATTAAACTATAGAATGCCCAAACCAGTAAGCATGCAGCAAACCTGTTGTCATAAGGTCAATACTCATTTGTTGTATTCAATTCTTTTCATAAATACTTACTGAAAGCAAATACTAGCCTTCCATGATGAATTGTATCTCATGTGCTAGTTGATTTTATAGATTCCCTGCTTGCTCCAACAATGTTAAACTTGCGGTAATCATTAGGAGGTGGGTTACCAAAAGAATACCAGGCTGCCATTTGCAGGAATTATAATATGTTCTTGTCCAGCCAAACGGAGTTTTTGAAACGAAAATGGTTTCTATTGATCCAGTTTTACAAGGTAGCAATTCCAAACTTCTTTAGACTAAGTAAATATTGATGTTGAGCAGGTTTGTTGAAACAGCTTGTTATGTGCTTAGAAAAAAAAAGAATGCAAGAATTCAAGGCTCTAACATCAGATGTTAAGGTATTGTTGCTGGAACCATTAGGATACCTAAAAATTCTCTTAGACATTGCAAGGCTTTATGCTACTGCGTATTATGCCTGTTGCTGGCTTCATACTATTGCTTATCATTCTTATTGCCATAAACAAACCTCATAAATATTCATGTGTTCTTCATTACTGAACATGTCCAAGGACAAGCATTTGATATGCCCAAAATATTAATGTCTATTTTCGAAAACCACATATCTCATAAGATTATTTGTGACTGATATGATGTGAAGAAACATATGGTATTCTGTAATTGATATTTGTAAAAACACAATCTTTGAATACTACTATGTGCTAAGAGCTTCAGCACTACCTGTGAAATCTTATGCGACTCACGACTATTTGCATATATGTCCAAACTTCCATTTCTTCCCACACTTATAACAGAAGTTGCATCCACACCTGGAAAATAATAATGTAGTATAATTATTTTGCATGCTTTCATATTATGTTATAACAATTTACATAGGTCGAGAGTCAAAAAGTACTATTCTAAATTAAATGATTAAGGATTAGTAAGAGCAGGTAGGTATAGCTAATACAACCTGCAGGTCATGTGTTCACATCCGCTGCGCCTTTGGACATAGAAAGAGCAATTGGGACATTTTGGCCACTTGTTAACTTTGGCTAACTCCAAAAACTTCTTATCAAAATCTTTTTCACCTTTATTCTTTTTTGACTTTTGGAATTCCTTGCAACTCATTTCTGCATGCCATGGAACCTTACACTGTGCGCAGAACAGCCTGTGACAGTACGGGCACTCACAACTGGTCATCACCACTTTTCCCTTATTGTCATCATTCACCAAAAGAACAGAACAATTCTTAAAGGGACAGTACACCTTCTGTGGCAAAGCAATAGAAGATTCATATTTTGCAGATTCCCATCTATCAATAACATCCTTCGGCAAAGTGGACATCAAATTTTGTGGCGTTAGTTCGACACCACAGCTTGGATTCGGGCAGTTCACCTTGAGAATGTTTTGCTGTATTTGAGCAGCCACATGCTTGGATATGCAGTCACTGCAAAAGGGGTGGTTGCACTTATTACCTCTTCTGAACATATCAGATTCCGCTTTGAAATCAAGGCATATACCACAGTAACATTTTGAAGATTTCTCATTCATCTCTATATTGTTAACTTTGTCTTCTTCATTCTGCTTCTGCTTTTGCCTATGTGACTCTTCTTTCTTTCCTCTATCATGATCTTGATCGGGGGTTGTTCTCTTCATCAAATTTGGCATCATATTAGCAATTCTTTTTAGCTCCAACTTAAACTGCACAGAGTCATCCTTGAGTTGCTGTATCTGAGTAGCAACATGCTTGTATATATTGTCAACGCAAAAGGGGCTTTTGCACTTATCTCTGACCACATCGGACTCTGCTTTGAAATCAAGGCATACACCGCAGATATTGTCCGAGGATTGGCCAACCATATTTATGTCGTTCTCTTTGTCGTCCTTTGGCTTATGCTTTTGCATATTGAACTCCTCTCTGTTCTTTCCATCATCATGATCATCACCAAGGGGAGAAGTTCTTCGCTTCATCAAATTTGGTATACTATGAAACGTAGTTTGTAGCTCGAACCAACACAGCATGCAGTCATCCTTGAGCTGCTGAACTATGTGCATGAGATTTTGGAGGACAAAGAGGAGGGCAAGGAAGAGTTGGCGGTATGTCGAAGCTGCAGGGGCCGGTTGACCTGCAGCTAAGGTCTGACTGTTTTGTTCATGGTTTTGCTCGGTGTTTTGTTTGTAATCCATGTTCACAATGCTCACAAGGCAAATAAAGTTTACTGTTTTATTCAGGAAGGGGACTAGTCACCGTAATACGATGATTATGCAGAGAATTATAGAAAAAAAATAAACCCTAAACTTAAAAGTAGAAACTCTAAATTGAAAATAAGATATAATTGAATCAATTAAAGATTAAATAAAGATTTAATAAAATATTTTCTATATATATATAGCATTTTCCACTACACCTAAACAAAAATTCTCCCATTTAAAACTTATGATATATATTTTTAAGAATTAAATATTATATATATATATAGTATTTTCCATTACACCTAAACAATCAATGCTCCCATTTAAAACTTATTATATATTTTTTTTAAGAATTAAATATTAAATTTAAATTAAGCTTAACCTTAATAAATATATTTAGTTTCTAAAAGAATAAGCACAATTTACACACACACATATATATAAATAATTCTTTTCAACTCAATGAGTTTAAATTGAAATCGTTCAAATATATATTGAACTTTAAATATATTATAAATTTGAACTATAAATTGGACTATAAGAAACACAATTATGTGTAAACTCATAACAAGTGATTAATTTTTTTTATTCCCCAAAGGTAATAATGAAGAAAATAAAAGTTTTCATTTTTTCATTGACAAAAAGTCTTAAATTTTTCATTAAAAAAAAATCAATTTTTAGCAATATTGTTTTTATTTTTTTAATATAGTTGAGTGGTGGTGAGAATTATCGTTTCCCATTATCTTGAAAAAAAGTCAAAGTAGTAAACAAAAAAGAAGATAATATCTTTTTGATATAATGTTTGATTCGGTTTTCAAATAAAATATAATGCTTGATTCATTCATTAAATGCAAATTTCTATCACACAAATTTTCATATTATTTTTATAATTTTTAAGATTTTTATTAATTGTTTTAAAGAATTTTAATGTAGTATACAATTTTTAAGATAATATACAATCTTTAAGATTTTTCATTAATTATTTTTACTTTGAATTGAGACAAAAAAAAATTCATTTTTTTTACCAAGATAATGAGACGAAGGGAGTATAAGAGAGACAATTAAATAAGATGATATGAGCAAAAAACAAGATAAATTTCACTCCTCTAATATAGAGTAGGAGATAAGGTAAGAAAAAATTGAGAATTAAATGAGATAATATGAACATAAAATAAGATAAGAGAAATTTCGCTCATCAAATAAAGCAATGTAGAAAAAAAAATGCCCCATAAAAATGATAAACATACATTTCTGAATGACCTCTCCTCTAATAGAGATGATTGGAAGATAATATATAGTTCGCGTTGCATGTCTATGGGACACCATCAACATACGACGAAAGGAACTTATTACTACATATATGGTTCTCATAGATGAAAAGGTAAATTTTCATCTCTTAATTTATTGATGTTTTGCACCTATACACTACTTCATTATTATTAAAAATATTTAATACGTACGTAGTTAAAAATATTAGTGCTAAAACCGGCTCATGTTAAAAAAAAAAAAAAAGTTTAGGAACTACTATTGTAAAATACTATTGAATTTTAATTTTTAAAACCAAGACAACCACTGTTTCATTATTTTATTTTGTTCATTCCTAACCGCATTGCACGATTATGTTCTTACTGATGATTTTTAGAGCAATTATATACATGCCACAATTTGAAAAAATATCACCCATATGGTCAAGTTTAAATTGGAAGAAGGAAAAATATACACAATTCAAGATTTTCAGGTAGCGGATAACACAAAAAAAATTCCTTATTGTTGAAAAGCCTCCTTTCATGTTGAGATTTTACCCAACAACCTCCATTCATGAAATGGAACATGACAACACTATTATTCCGCGGCATGCATTCGAATTTGTGAAATTTGATGACTTGCAAAATAGGTGTGACAAACATGTATACTAACAGGTTAGTTCATTATAAAAGTATTTTCACTATTCCTTAGAAATTAATTAAAATGAATCAATAGTATTACTTTGAATAAGAATTATTTGTTAACCCAAAAATAATAGATATATTTGGAGTTATTGTTGGAGTTGACCCAATTGAAGAGAAGAAAACTTTTCAAGGCATGGTAGATACTATCACAATTCAATTACAAGATGTTTGGTAAACCTAACTCTTTCAAGTACACAAAATTATCTTCCACACTCTTTACAATGTTATTTTATTTTGAAGATTTCCTTTACAAATTGATGCTGGGGTAAAAAGGTGAAGGTGACAATTTGGGATGAGTATGTTGCACAATGTGAGAACATAATGAAAGAAAATGGGTCTAAAGATAGTAAAGTTAACGTAGGAGTTTTTACGTCAACTATAATCAAGAAGTACCAAGGTATATGATTGTCACCATAAACATTCTTGCTTTGATTTTTGATACTCAAAATACATAACCGACTATCCACAACCTGTTATAGGTGATTTATGAGAGCTAATTGTTACAAGAACTAAATTAAGAGAGCATGGCCTTTAAAAAAAAATTAAAAGAGCATGAACTGTTATGAAAATGAAAAAAGAAATAAAGAAAAAAGAAAAAAATTGGATGAGCATGAACTATTAAAAAAGAAAAATAAAAAAGAAAAGTAACTTAGTGTATGCAATTGCAAGAAAGAAATTAAAGGTATAATTATATTTAATCAATTATCGTAACCTCCAATTAATTAATTAGATATTAGATATAATTATATTCAACCAATTATTGTAACCTCCAATTATTGTAACCTCCAATTATTTAAAAGGTGCACCCAATTATATATTTACGATTTTTTTCTGTAGCGATGTTAGCGAAAAACTCATCTCTAAGATTGAAAATAAAAAACATGCATGCATGTAAGTGTAATTTTTAACATAAATGCGCCATATTTTCTACTTTAGATCTCTACCTTTTTTTTTTATTACCTTTTTTCTTCTTTTAATATAATTATACAAGTTCATGAATACAATTATCACTTGATCAAACCTATATTAGATGTTCAAACTAAGGATGAAAATACAACTGGGGATTATAGGTACGTTAAAACCTCATTTTACTCAATAATATTTTTTTTTAAAAAAATTTACACATTCATAATTGAAGGTGATCAAAGAGACATGCATAATTGTGTGTGCATATGGCAGTGAGAACACCGTAAAAAAATTAAGAATCCAAAAGGTCAAGAAGAATGCTCATAAAACAGAAATTGAAAAAAGTTCATTAATCGATGCTCTTCATTATCAATAAAAGTAAAGGATGTAACAAACAAAACAAAACAAGAGGAATTAATATTCCAACTATAATTAAAGAAGCAACGACAATCACACATGTGATAAGAATTGGAAGCCAATCCGCCTTCCTTAAAAAAAAATAAAATAAAATACTACGACTAAGGTGAAGAGAAGTTGAAGGTTCATAACAAATCATAAAGAGTGTAAAAGATAGAAAGGATAATTTATCTACGGTGACCTAACTCTAATAATTTTTTTCGTGGTTACGTTTCTAATTAATAAGTTTGATTAAAATTTGTCATTTATTATTATGTCATACACATTCAATTACGAAAAATTAGTTTATTACTTCATTATTTAAGGTTTCACTTATTTAATTTTATTATCCAGTGTGCTATAGTTCTTACTATTATCAAAATATTATTCACTACTTTATTTTTTTTGCTTTAATATCATTTACTACTTTAATAGTTTGATATACATTGACGTTTGATATTTGAATTTTTTTACTACTCCTTCCGTCCCTTAATATAAAACCTATTTGGGGGATTTCACATCCATTAAGAAAGTGGAATAATTTAGTTAATTGTATTGGAAATGTGAACATTTGATATGTAATTTCAAAATTACCCCTATTAATCTTATTGGGAATCTAAAAAGTGTTAAATAAATATGGATGTTTGTGGAAAAAAGTAATTAATGATCATTGAAAATTGGTATGAGACTTTATAAATAGGGACAAAATAAAAGTATCAAGAGAGCTTTATATTTAGGGACAAAGGTAATATTTAAAATGTCCAAAATATTTGTTTTTTTGCAAAGTATAAATATATTTGAACTTCAGAACTTCAATAAAATATGACATAGTTTTATAAAAAAATAATACTGTAATAATAATAAGAAAAAACGTGTATTTAAAATTTAAAATATACTTAAAACCCGTGCAACGCACGGGCTTGACAAACTAGTCTAAAATCCTCTAAAGATGTTGTCTCTAAACATATGATGGAAGAAAGTGGACGCTGAATCTAATCTCAAAGTCAGTAGTTATGATTCATGAATAACGTTGGCAATTAGGGCCAAAGCCTGCGGGCCCCGTCCGCCCGCACTTTTTTGCGACCAGGGCGAAGGATTTGGACAAAATCCAAAAATTATGCCTGTCCGCGTCCGTCCTAATTTTTTGCGGGCTAGTGCGGGGCGGGTCGCGGGCCTCTATTAAATTAAAAAAATTTCTTTTTTGCTGCAAAATACAAGAAAATAGTCTAATTAGGGCGGGCGGACATGCGGGCGGGCAGGTCGCCCGCATTTTTTTTACACTATATAGTAAAAAACCAAAGGAAAAATAGAAAAAAAAAATAATAACAAAACGGGCGGCCTGCAGGCCCGCCCTGCCTGCACTTAGGGCGGGCAGGGCTTGATTTTTCGGCCCTAAAAATTAATTAGGGCGGGCATGCCCGCCCGCAATTTTTGCGGGCTTAATGCGGGCGCGGGCCAAGCCCGCCCTAATTGCCAATGTTATTCATGAATTATGGTGGAATATGACAAGCTCAAAGTCAGTGGTATGATGATGACGACGTAGCTCAAAGGCTCAAAGTCACCGTTTGATTTTGTCTCTCATTTGGTTTTCCATGACGCATAAGCTTAACTTGTAAATTAAGCCGAGATATTTCAATTTCAAAAGAAAAATGGTAACGTACGTTGTCATTTATTACTAGTATAGACCCTCTTATCCTTATTATAAGTCTTTTTATCAATTTTCACATTTTTTAAGAAAATTAGTTAGTATAATCAGTAATTGAAAATGTAAATATTTGATAGTATATATTTTCAAAAGTACCCCTATAATTATTATTGGGAATGTAAAAAGTGATAAGTAAATAAGAGTGTTTGTGGAAAAAAATAATTAATGCTATTAGAAATGAAACTTATATTAAAGGAAAAAAGTCTTGAAATAGGACTTATATATAAGATCGAAGAGAATAGTATTTAGTTATTTACTCCCTAGGTTCTTCTTTACAGTATGTCCTATTTAAAAAAAAAAAACATCTTAAAAAAAATGGTATGATTATTTTGACTCTTAATAAACTAATTATGTTTTTTTCCTAACAATACCTTCTCTCTTTTCTTTTTAATTATTATTTTTTTCTGTTATTTGCGTAAATCAATACCCCATTAAATATGGAAAATAACATTTACTTCATTTTCAAACTTCTAGATAAGACAGATAAACATGAGCAATTCTTTTTTTTTTTTAAAGACAAATAATAAGGAATCGAGGAAGTATTTTTCTGGGATGATATTTGGCAGATAAAAAAAACCATAATTTTTGTAGAAAATATTTTAATTTTAACTTTTAACTATTCATTTTTAGTCATTTAACTTGCTTTGAATTTTTTGATTTATTTCCTTTAAAAAAAAGATATAATTAATTTGGTCATTTTTATTTCTTTTAAAAAATATTCACACATAGTGAACAAGGAGGTTATCATATTGTTCTTCTGGAAAATAAGGAAGTTTTATAAGTATCCATATAAATTTTTGGATAGACCATTTAAGAGTGTTTTTTCTATAAAATTTTTAGATAGACTATTTAAAAATTAAACATCATCAGATAAATCATCGGATAATTGCAAGAAACAATTCTTTCTTTGATGTGAATAGAATTTCCCATAAAATAAATCAATCGGGGCATTGATAGCAGAATTCGGTGTTCAGTAGAGATGATTCTACTAAACTGTTTATTAAGTCTTTCATTGGAGAAATGGTTTGGTTTGTGTTGTTAATTAGGTATGTGTGAGTAATAGTATGAATTGACAATTTTACTTCAGGAAATAGAATAGAAATTTCCCCAAAATTATTGAGTTCTTCAGTTGCTATAAACGCAGAATTTCTAACCATATCACCATATCCAGGAAATTCCTACGACATTCTGTTTTGTTCATTCCTCTGTTCAAATATAGCCTATGTTTGAAGTTTAATCTAACAGTAGAGGTGTAAGTGGGTCAGAATCGACACGTGAATCCGATAAACTCAACCCATATTTGACGGGTTGAGTCAGTTTAACGGGTTAGGTTGGTTTTCTTTTAACCCAATCAAGTATGGATTGAGTTGCATGTTTATTATCTTAAGAACCGATTAACCACAAATCCAAACTTGCTGATATAAATATATATTATTTATTTATTTATTTCTATTATATGTTATGCTTAATTTCTCATAATTTAATGCAAAATTGTGTAATTATATAGTTTATGGATAATATGATTCATAATTATGTCATTTGGTTGATTTGAATAATATTTAATTACTTATTTATGTGATTTTTGTTCTATTTTTAATTTTATTTTTATACACCCTCTGTCCCATACATTAGTAAAAAACATAGAAAATTTTTCTCCCTAATTAAAGTTAATTAAGGAAGCATACATTAGTTAATTTTTGTTCCTAATTAAAGTTGATTTGATATTGCATTGTATATTCTATGATTAGTTAATTAAGGAAGCATACATTAAATACTCCCTCCGGCTCGAATTATAAGCAATTCTAACCACTTTCACGCTTATTAAGGAGGTTAGTTGATTGTATTTAATTTTCTCAAATTTATAAAAAATAGAGTTATTTTTGGAAAGTAGTATTGGGAATGAAACAAAAATTAATTATGATTGCAATTTTCTAGAGATGTTTTAGGAAAGTGACATTGGGAATGAAACAAAATTTAATAAAGTTAGTTAGTTTTGCTTATATTTTAAACCAAGAGTAGTATGTTTTTTGTTGCTTATAATTCAAGCCGGAGGGAGTACTTGTTTTGATAATTGGTTGATTTGCAGGACAACGCATTAAAAACATGTTCCCTTATTTTTATTGAATTCTAAAAAATTTACTAACTTTTCGAGACGGATGAAATATTTACTTAGATTTTTTTATTTTTTTTATTTTATAAAAACCAAAATACATAGATTCAATCACCCAACCCAACCCAACCCGAATTTTTATGGGTTGGGTTGATTCAATTTTAACACTTAAATTAAGAACAACCCACCCCAACCTAACCCAATTTATTTTGGTTGGGTTGAGTGCTGAATCTCATCAAAACCCAACTCAACCCGACCCATTACACCCCTATCTAACAGTATATATATTCAATTCTTATTTTACATTTTCATCTTTTGAATCACAAAGTCATTTTTGAAAGTTGCATTATTAAGACAAAACTAGTGATTTCGTCTTTTTAAGTTATTTTTGGATTTCACTAACAAAGTCTATCATAGGTGGTAGATAGCTGAATTCCTTAACTATGATGTCAGAGGTTCGATCCCTATCGTGGGTATGGAAAATGTTTTGTTGACACAGGCAAAGCTCACTTAGATGATCTTCACGCCTTGGAAGGAATTAGTCTTCGGCTATCGGCTGAACGATACCTTTGGTATAAAAAAAAGTTATTTTTGGATTTCAATTTTGTCGTAGAATTTGTTTTTGTTTTTGTTTTTGTTTTTTATTCAATTTGATGGTAGAGTTCAAAACCAAAACGAAATAGAAAAGTAAAAAAAAGAATATCCACAAAAATAAAATATAAAAACTAATTCAAAAAAATTTAACATTTACAAGGATGAATTTGATAATCATGAATCCTTAGTCTAAGTTGTTATGTTCGTGTTTTGGAAGATTATGTTGTTGTTGTAAGGTACAGTTTTGAAAGGATTAATAATATCAAACCCTTTGTTTTAGAGTAGGTTCGGTCTTAACTTATCTTGGGCTTTAGGGCGAAAATTTTTATGGGGTCCTACTAAAAAAATTTATTAAAAATAAATCAATTAAAGCACTATATATTTATATATTTAATTAATTAAAACAATGATAATAATAAATAATAAAAATAGGTATTATATAAAATAGAGTTAAAATAAAATAAAAAATTTTATTAATTAAATAGGTAATTAAAATTGTTTTCATGTTACTTCTTCCGTCTTTGTACATAATATCATTTTGGTTGAATTCACGTTCATTACTAAAGTTGGTTAATTTAGTTAATTGTATTGAAAATGTGAACATTTGATATGTTTTTTTTTTCAAAACTAACCTTATAAGTATTATTGAAAATCTAAAAATTGTTGAGTAAAATATGAGTGTTTGTGGAAAAAAAAGTACCTAATTGTTATTGAAAATTTGTATTAGGTCTTATAAATAAGGACAAAATAAAATTATCAAAATGATGTTATGTTTAGGGACAAAGAGAGTAAGTTATAAGAATAAAGTTCATAAGTTAACTTATTTATAAGTCAAGTGAGGAAATAAAAAAAATAAATTAAAATATTATGCTAAATTATTAATAATTGAAAGATAAAAAATATGCATTTATTATTTTTTTAAGTATAAATACTATTAAAAAAAATTTATGGGACCCCTAAAATTTTTGGGCCCTGGGTGGTGGCCCTCAATGTCCACCCGCAGGACCGGGCCTGTTTTAGAGTTGAGTTTACCTTTTCCAAAGAGAAAAATTTTATTCCGAACTTTCCATTACACATTTTGCTTCCACTACAATATAGTATATTTTTCTAGGAAATTAGTTTTTTGACACACCACTTTAATTAGTTAACCCTCTTTTTTCTTTTAATACCTTATTACCCTTACTATAAAATAATCTACCCCCCGAAAATCCTCCAGAAGCTTCCCAACAAAGCTCTCAAAAATCCCCCAAAAATCCTCCAGAAGCTTCCCAACAAAGCAATCAAAAATCACCCAAAAATCCTCCAAAAGCTTCCCAACAAAGCTCTCAAAAATCCTCCAAAAATCCTCCAAAAGCTTCTCAACAAAGCAATCAAAAATCCTCCAAAAGTAGCTCTCAACAAGCTAATGTGATATCTCCATACTTACAACAATTTCCCTCCTGCATGCAACAATATATCTATAAAATTGTTGATGTGATATCAGATGGAAATTGTGGTTTTCGATCAATTAGCTTGTATGAGTATCAGTCTGAGGAATCTTATATGCTTGTCCGGAATGATATTATACGTGAGATCAAGCAACACAAGGAGATGTACATCCAGATGATTGGGAAGGATGATTATGACTTTGGGGTCAGATCACTACATGTGGGCAACATTGGCGGTGTTCTTGAAGATAAATGGTTGATTCTTCCCGCCTTGGGGCATGTCATTGCTAACAGGTATATTATGGATATTCTTTCCATTGTATCATGATATGTGAGATTGTTTTACATTTATACCGTATACTAACTTAATGCATGGTAATAGGTACAATGTGGTTCTTGTATCGATGTCTCGTCATATGGGAGCTTGTTTAACGTATTTACCGTACACTAAAGCACCTCCCATGCATCCAAAACTTTGGGTAATCGGGAATGTCGATATTTGTTGTTCGTTGGACCCTAAAGTTAAGCCAAATCATTAGGTTCAAGTTTTCTTGAAGGAAGGGTCACCATTACCATCTATTCATCCGTCTTGGAAACATTTTCATAACGAATGTGCAACTCCTTGGGGTACCATATTTTTTGATCGCATTGCATTATTTAGAGATTTAATACCTCCTCCGAAGGGGGACCGCGTTGTACATAATGTTGATTGATTTTTTTTAATTTTTATTTTAATGAGATTTTTGAATTCAATTAAAAGATATTTTGGAATGTGAAGGTGACAACCTAAATTTGGGACTGTAGGGGTATTTTGGTAATTTTGGTGGTTAAAGGGTATTTTTGTCATATGGGAAGAAAGGGGCATATTGGTTTAGGGTTTACTTGGGTTAATTTCGTAATTTCATATAATACTATACATAAATTATTAAATTTATTTTTTTCCAATCATTAATTTTAAAAAAGGATATTCAAATAAATAAAATTAGCACAAAGTAAACTATAAAACACAAAGTCATAAAACATAAAGTCAACACAAAGTCAACCGAACTACTGTAGCCCTTGCCTACCCCTTCCCCTTCCACTACCCCTTCCCCTTCCACTGCCCATTCCCCTACCCATAGTCGCATGTACAACATGTGTCATCTCCTCTGTGAGAGGTCCTTCCCCTACCCATAGTCGCATGTACAACATGTGTCATCTCCTCTGTGAGAGGTGTCACAGCCAACTGATGCACCCGCCTCACCACCTCCAGATAAGGTTCATGAAGCTGTGACAACAACGGCTCCAAGCGCTGCGATTGTTCAGCAAATCTCCGTTGAGCGCGAGCCTGCAAATGTAACAAAACATCGATAAGTAGATAATACTAAAATTTAATATAATATTAATATACTTTACAAGTAATGAATTAACTTACCAGCAATGTTAATTCAGGACGATCCACCCTGACCGAGGAGGGTAAGAGAAAAGGATGGGAAAACCTATGTAGCCAATCATAATAGTTAGATTCACATTCACCATCGTAAGTGATGTGATCTCCTCTCGTAGCGTAGTCCAACAGATGAAGGTGCCACTCCGCGAAACTCTCATCAATGGCTGAGGGGAGGGGTCTTCCCACAGGTGGATTCCTCGGAATACTCTGAATATATCCAAACTGGCGCAAAACCCTATCAGGAAGATAAGCCCTACGCATCATGCCATACCGGAGATATCCGGAATACCAAGCTGCCTCCTCGAAGGGACGGGCATCTCGGTGATCGGGGTCCAATGGCTGTCATACAACCTGATCCGCAGTGAGCCTCTCCAGAAACATGCGATATGTGTACTCCGAGTTGCGCACGGACTGCTGAGGACTCAACTTGAAGATTCGAGGTAGGGTCTCATCATAATCAGTAGAGCGTACGGCACATGGACCAATGGTTGGAAAATGGTCCAGTACCCATGCCTGCAAATAAACCATCAATTAATTATTTTAAATAATGAATTTAACTAAACATAAGAATTTAATAAAACATTATGAATTTAAATAAACATGATGAATATTTTTATGAATAAACATTATGAATTCATATTTGTTTACCTGCAGCAAAGACATGTAGCCGGCCAAAGAGAACTTATTCGCCTTGCTGGCGAATGACAGGTGATCATATAAATAGGCTAGTGCACTAGCCCCCCATGCATATTGATCAACCATGGTAAGGTCCTCCAAAGTGAGAAGCAGATGACAACCAATGGAGTTGTTCGTCTTATCAGCGAACAATGTGTTACCCACCAAGTAAAGGAGATAACATCTAGCGGCAATATCATATCGCTGCCGAATAACCGATCTGCTGTACACCTCCTTCAGCTTGCTAAACCTTATAGCACCACTCTTGATCTCCATCGCTTCTTTGGTAGCCTCGGCACGACCCATACCGAGTAACGCAATCATCAGCTCCACTGCATCCGCCTGGTTGGGTTTATCCCAACCGATCAAAGTCCCCGTCACCGGGATATGCAGGATAGACGACACGTCATCCAGGGTGATAGTCATCTCCCCACATGGGAGATGAAACTTGTTTGTATCCTCATACCATCTATCGACGAATGCCCCGATCAATCGCCTGTCGACTACGCTGTATGACGAAGAGATCAACGGAGCCAAGCCGGATGCCTCGACGACTGCCCGCACTTGCTGTGGCACGGCATCTAATGATAGCATGTCAAATTCATGGTTGTGACATCTGTTTAAGAGACGATCCTGCACAATTTAAATTAAGAGAAATTAATAAAACAAATAAATAAAAATAAATATCAATTAATTAAAGAAATAGATAAAATTAAATTTAAATTAATTTTTGGTCTCGTAACGAATACTTACCCGTCCTTGCCATATTTCCTTCGCCTGGTGCTCGTCGTATGACTGCAACAACGAAGTATCTTGATGATCCTCATAGACGATCTCAGTCTGTGAATCATCAGCACCACCATCATCAGCACCACCATCATCATCGTCATAGAAGAAGAAGAAGAAGAAGAAGAAGCATGAGGAGGAGGATCAGGAACGGCATGAAAAAATAAATAAAATTAGTAATTTGTAACATAATAAATATTAAATACATTAGTAATTATTCATGTGTACCGTCAATTTAAAAATATATACTCAAGGCTTAAAAAATATAAAACTTAAAGAAAGAACAAGATAATAATTATAAAGTTAAAAATTAAATAATAATAAAATAAAATAATAAAATAAAATAAATTAATTATAAAATAAATAAATTAAATATAAAAAGTTAAAATTAAATAATAATCAAATAAAATAAAAAATATTAAAAAAAATTAATAAAATAAAATAAATAAATTTAAAAAATTAAAAAATTAAAATTAAAATCAAATATTTATAACAGTCGCTGACTCCCAAGCATAATATTTAATTATTTAAATTAAGTAATATTTATCCTATTCCTTTTTCAGATCAAGATTATAATCCTCTTAATCTTTCCTAATCTATAATATTTAATTATTTAAATTAAATAATATTTATCCTATTCCTATTTTAGATCAAGATTATAATCCTCTTAATCTTTACTAATCTATAATATTTAATTATTTAAATTAACTAATATTTATCATATTCCTTTTTCAGATCCTCTTAATCTTTCCTGATCTTAACATCAACAAATTCAAAACAGCAAATATTTTTATAAATATTATTTTTTATAAAATATTTTTATAAATATTATTTTTTATAAAATATTAAATACATAAATTTTATATAAGTTTAAATAATTATTTTTATAAATATTATTATAATTTTAAAAACATAAAATTATTAAAAATAACACCCTCGCTGAGAGTGCAGCGAGAGAACATATTCATGAATATGTTCTCTCGCTGCACCTCCAGCGAGGGTGTTATTTTTCCAGAAAAATAACACTCTCGCTGCAAACCTTCCCCGATATACACAGCACATAAAACACAAACGAAAACTAAACACTAAACAACACAAATCTATAACTATTACTCAATAAATCTAAGATTTCTAAACACATTCTACAATTAAATTAAAAAAACGAAAAAAAAATTAACAAAACAGGTTGCAGAGAGAGAAGCGAGTAATGGTAGAACAAACTAACCTTTGTTTCGGGTTCTGTGCTTGCTTTGTGAAGGAGATACTTTGTGGAGGGGAGGAGGGAGTTCTTATGATAGAGGTTGAAGAGAGAAGGAATGAATGTGGAGCAGAGAATGGGTTGAACAACGTGTATTGAGTGAGTATTGGAGGAGGGTTGTATTGGGCTGTATTGGGTTGAACAATGTGCAGGTGAAGGAGGGTTGAACAATGCTTTGTTTCTGCAGAATGAAGGAGGGTTGTATTGGGTTGAACAACGTGCAGGTGAGGGAGTAGTATTGAAGGAGGAAATCTTGGAGGATGTGAAAAGATGTATTTTGAATTTCAAATTTCAAAATGAGTGGAATAATGAGAAGGATAAGGAAGGAATAAGATAAAAGGTTATTTTAGGATTATTTAAAATTGATAAGGTTATTTTGGGATTATTTTGCTCCTGCGGGTCCAGTTCATCCACGTCATTCTACCATGACATTCCATACTTGCACACATGTTTGTTGATATGACGTTCCGTTAGCCACGTCAGTAGTTAATGAATTTTTCTTAACAACAAGGACTAAAACCAAAATTTTAAAACAATTAAGGATGAGTCAAGGTCAAAAAAACTTTCAGGGACCAAAATCAAAACACTCTCAACTTTCAAGGACTAAATACATAAATAAGCCAAAAAAATAATATTTAAAAACATTTTTTTAGTCTTAAATATGTTTTTGGTTCTTGAAAATTTAGCAAATTTTGATTTTAATCCGTAAAGGTATAACACCGTAGCATAAGATAGTCAAATATAAATTCTTATCATTTTTTTTTGTTTTTTTTCCGCGATAAATTATGATCTACTATAAAGGAACAAAACATACAACCAAAGGCCAAGAGTAGACTAGCATAACAAAACTAGCCAAACACTCCTGCCAACAAAACGAAAACACCCTCGTTACAAGGAAAGATCAAAACAGCTAATTCATGCCAAATCAAAATTTTTCTTATCACATACAATCCAATGCTTACAACTCAACCCCTTAATTCTATATAGGGATAGCAATTTAATACTGCCTATGGGGATCCCCGTCGATACCGCCCTGTTCGGAGCACCGCAATCAGGGATTTTTTTCCCCACGAGAATGGGAACGAGGAAGATATTCTCCTCGAGGTGATTTCGGGGCAGAGAATGAGATTTTTTCCCCCTTTCCCACGTATTTACACATATGCCCTTAAATATTTATTTTTATATAGATTTTTTTAGGTTTTTGTGTAATTTCTCATCTATTATTATAATATTAATTATAAAAAAAATATACTCTACTGTCTGCTTAGTCTTTGACTCTTTGCTGCTGAATTAGAAATATAAACCCTGGTCTCCTTCTTCGTTCTATGCATTTGGCGCCTTCAACCTAGCGGCCTAGTCGTCGCAGCTCGCGCCTTTACCTAGGCCGCCACCATTCTGTCCCTCACCCTCGCCACTCGCGCCATCAAGTTTGTCTGTCGCTGTTAGATTATCGGCAAGTATACCGGATCGACAAGTAATATAGTCAGTAAGACCAGTTATCGTTCCCACGAGGATTGCAAATTGTTTCTAATTTCTTTCACATAATTGCGATTACTATGTATAACTTGTATGGGTTTTGAGTTTAAGATATAGGAGTGTAGAATTAAAAGAATGAAACAATTCAGAAAACAAAATATAATTAGAAGCAAATATGGGAAAGGTTAGGAACTTGGTTTCATCGTAGGATCATGCTATTAATTATGAAAATCTGTTTTCCAATAAATCAACAACTCCAGAAACAATAAAAGCTAGATCCCTCATGGCAATTATGTTTCTTACTAAACTTTACCCCTTAATCCCTTAAGTGAGTTTTAGTTTATGAAAGTTATACAATTACCCAAAAGTATTCCTACGAGTTGAATAATTATATTGTTTGGTTGAAAGGCCTAATCTAAATCCTAATTTTCCAATTAAGGTTCGGATTACCAAAGCAAAACATAAAGTGATCAATTCTATGAATTGTAATTAAAACGCAACCAAGCAATTGATTTAAAAGGAAAAACATTAATTCATAAATAAACAGCCAAATTAAGATCCGTACAAATCCACCCTATTCCTAACAAGAGGTTCAGTTATACATATTGGAAGAAGAAGATAAAGAAATGGGAAAAACAAATCATCATAGACAATAATCAATTTACCCCCAAGAGATCTTCAATCTTCAAGTGAATTTCTTCAATAATGTTGATCTTCAATCCTTGTGCCTTGCCTCCTTGCTCTCAATTTCAAAACAGCCTCTCATCTCTAATCCTAAATTCTATTCTAATATCTTATTTGGCTCTGAAAAGTCTACCAAACCTAATGCTAAATCCTAGTATATATAGACAAAGCTAATCCTAAAATAAATCTCTAAATAAATCTAGGCTTATTTATGGATTTTGTCCCTAAAAGTTCAGCGTCTTTTGGTTTTAGTCCCTAAAAGTTATTTTGACCGTGACTAGTCCTTAGTTTTTCAAACATTTTGGTCTTGGTCCCATCTGTTAGAAAAAATCAATTATTTGTTGACGTGGTTAACGGAAACCCACACCAACAGCTACGTGGTGTGAGATAGCGCCAAATAAGTATTGTGAAAGGGATGATTTAGGTCCATAAACGCAAAATTCTGCGTATGAGACCATTTTGCATATGAGACCATTTTGTGTCCATAGATCTGTATCATTCATGTCATTTCATTTATTTAGCGTCTTCTCACACTACGTGATTGCTGACATGGTGTTCTGCTAGCCACCTCAGCAAATAACAGTTTTTTCATAATGGAGTGGATCAAAACCAAAATATTTGAAAAATTAAGGACCAATCCCGGTCAAAATAACTTATAGGGACTAAAACCAAAACACGCTGAACTTTTAAGGGACCAAAAACATAAATAAGCCATAAATCTATCTATAAATAAATCTTAAAGATAAATCTTAAATAAATCTAGAATAAATAATCTAGAATAAATCTAAAATAAATCTAAAAGATAAATCTATCAGAAATCTAACAGAATCCTCAAAAGCGAAATAGATAGGCCCAATTGGGCCTGCTGCGGGGGACGCGCGCCTGGGCGCCCAGAGCCACACGCCTGGTCGCACAGGTTTGATTGATGCTAGCTGACCGGGGTGAGCGCGCATGGGCGTGGGGATCTCCACGCCTGGGCGTGCCAACCCTGCTCCGACTCCGTTTCGCTCCGTTCTTGCGCCATTTTCAAGATCCTTTCATCCTCTTTTCAGCTCCATAATTATTTTCTTCAATTAAGCTCCGAAAGTACCTGAAACATACACAATACGGATCAAAACGTTCAAAGGATTCTAAATTACCTAACTTCCTAAAAACTATACAAAAAGTCCTAAATTTACAAGAGAAACAAGTCAAATCCATAGTAAAAGGGAGTCTAAATCATGCTCAAAACATCATATATTAGACCCAAATCAATCGCCTTCGCTCGAGTCATTGTGCGTTGTAGTAGCTCGCCAGAGTCATCTCTGTCTTCGTCTATGCCGTCGCAAGCCCCATGGCCTCAGTTCCAACCTTCCAAGTTCCAAGTGCTTATTTTTTGTTGTTTGAAAACTGATATTCATTGTTCTCCTTCATAGATTGATTCGATAGGTTTAGAAGACTTTTTGAACACTGCTAATATGATTTTAGATGACTATATTCATACTTCATTCTATGATCTGAGTTGTTTTTTTTAATTTCTTGAAGTATTATAGTGATAGTTCATAGTTGTATCTATTATAATTTCTTTTTTTATTTTTATTGTGTACAAGATAATTCTCATTTTTGTTCTTTTTTATGTGGAAAATTTCTACTTTCCTATATTAATTTTGAAAAATAAAAAGGAAAGAAATATATTAGTTTATACTTCCAATATTAATTTTCAGTTATTTTATGTTTTGGTTTCACTGTCTTAGATTTAACATGGTTGACGAAGTTCAATCATCTACTACTCAAGAGGAAAGCGTCGAAGTTCAACTTGTAGGGGGACTACAATCGGTGGAGAAATAACTAAAGAACACTAGGGCAAAAATTTTCAAAATTTTCAAGCTTGGAAAACATCTAGAAGGGGGGGGGGGGGTTGAATAGGTGGTAAAACAACATTGAAAGATTTTCGCACAAAACAAATGAAAACAATTAAAACAAATATTTTTCACAAAAATTTCAGCTCTTAATCGATTAGGCTGGAGATTAATCGATTAACACTTGGCAAGTGAACTTTGGTTAATCGATTAATACACCAGTTAATCGATTAATCACTGTAGAACAAAGAAAAAGTACTTTTCAACCGAAAACGAAAATTAATCAAATATCATATATGATCAGAGATAGCGTGGAATTGATTAACACAAAGATGGTTAGTGATTACCTAGATTATGGAAAAAAAATGTTTTCTCCAAATCAATTTGAACTATTAAAACCTAATTCATTCAATTATATGAAAATCAATCTTTTCTAGGTTTTCAATCAAGAACAATATGAAAATGCAAAAACTAAAAGAAATAAGGAAGAGATACTGCACAAATATTTTATACAGGTTCACTCTCCTCCACTAAGAGCTACATCCAGTCCCCTCTTCTACAAGAGAGATTTCTTCATTAAGGAATTAGAGTTCTCAAATTACAAGCGATTGTCTCTCAAGATACCCCACTTGATAGCCTCCAAGAGATACCCCACTCTTGTCTTGCAACCCTATTGAATTTCTAATCTAACCTCTTCTCTTGCTTGATGATACCTTTGCTTGTTGATACCTCACAACAAGACTTCCACAATATTCTTTGTTTGCTTGATGAACAACAACACCAAGACTTCTTCTTCTTGTTGTAGAAAGATTTGCCTCAATACAAAGATTACAACTCAATGAATAACAAAATAAACCTATTGAATCTACTTCAAGAACAATGAACAAATATAACTTGAGATTCAAAAGATTCTTGATCAAAGATATAAAAATAAGAACTTTGATCTTTGTAAAAGTGAGAGAGAATGTTGAGAGAATAGTGTGGCTTTAATCTTTTCTAAAATGATGTAAAAATGAAGTTGGTTAATCACAATGATTATGGAAAGGTTTATATAGAATACCCAAAAGTTTAGAAAACATTAGAACTGATTTTGCCAAATAAAAAACTGTTTTAAAAAGCTGAAAAACACGTGTTAATAGATTAGATCTTCAGGTAATCGATTAACCACTGTTTGATTTATGGTAATCGATTAACACTATGACTTAATCGATTAATGGCTGACACAAATGTTATGTTAATCGATTATCATTATCATTAATCAATTAACTACTGTAAAAATCAATTAAAAACTTGTTTTATCAAATTTAAACATTTCCTAAAATACTTTTAAGTCACCTATTGATTTTGGTTAAGTGAAATACTCAAGATATAATATGATCATGCACTTGATAGAGATTCACTACCCTCTAAAAACTCTACCCAAATTCTAAGACTCAAAACAAAAGATATAAAACAATATACACATTGAATCTATGAGTTTGCTCTCTCTCGTCATCATTGTTATTTTTTGTTCTTTGTCATTTGGTTGAGCTTAATCATCGTTGAGCTTCTTCAACACATTGTCATTATTAAAACCATGCACTTGCACACTAGGTCTAACACCACCTACACTACTAAAAGAAGAAATTTCTCCAAATGACACAACGAATAAGCAAGATAATAATCAAGAGTGTTGTTTAAGTCGTAACAAAAGAGGACTTCATTCTCATGTTTGGAAACTCATAACACGTGATTATTATTTTTTATTCCCCAAATTTAATAATGAAGAAAATAAAAGTTTTCACTTTTTCATTGACAAAAGTTTTAAATTTTTCATTAAAAAAACTCAATTTTTAGCAATAATGTTTTTTTTAATAAAGTTGAGTGGTGGTGAGAAGCATTGTATCCCATTATCTTGAAAAAAGTCAAAGTAGTCAACAAAAAATAAGAGAATATCTTTTTGATATAATGCTTGATTCGGTTCATTATTTGCAAATTTCTATCACACAAATTTTCATATTTTTTTTTACATTTTTTAAGATTTTTCATTAATTGTTTTAAAGAATTTTAATGTAACATACACTTTTTAAGATGATATACATTCTTTAAGACTTTTCATTAATTATTTTTACTTTGAATTGAGACCAAAATTTCACTCCTCTAATATAGAGTAGGAGATAAGGTAAGAAAAAATTGAGAATTAAATGAGATAATATGAACATAAAACTACAAAAAAGAAGAGAATATCTTTTTGATATAATGCTTGATTCGGTTCATTTATTGCAAATTTCTATCAAACAAATTTTCATATTATTTTTACAATTTTTAAGATTTTTCATTAATTGTTTTAAAGAATTTTAATGTAATATACAATTTTTAAGATAATATTCAATCTTTAAGATTTTTCATTAATTATTTTTACTTTGAATTTGGGACAAAAATATATCATATATATATATATATATAGATAATTCTTTTCAACTCAATGACACAATTATGTGTAAACTCATAACACATGATTTTTTTTTATTCCCCAAATGTAATAATGAAGAAAATAAAAGTTTTCACTCTTTCATTGACAAAAGTCTTAAATTTTTCATTAAAAAAACTCAATTTTCAGCAATAATGTTTTTTTTATTAAATACAGTTGAGTGGTGGGGAGAAGCATCATATCCCATTATCTTTTGTTTTCTGGTAAGAAATAAGAATCAATTACCACAAGCAAAATTATACACCTAAAAGCCATAAATTTGGCATTTGCCACCTTCTAGGAAGGGTTCAAATAACCAAATTCACTGGATCCACAAGATGTTTTGCCACCTTCTAGGAAGGGTTCAAACCATCTAGAGATAAAAAATAATCTATACATCAATCATAGCTCAATACTAATCTTATTGACAAGAACTTTATTCGGCCAACTTCTAAAACTAGAAAAATTGTAAGCTATTCGATGAGAAACCTCCTTTCTAATGCTGTTGAAAACCTGAGATGCCATGAGAATAGTGTCTTGAAAGGTCCTTCGATTCCTCTCCTTCCAAATATTATAAATCAGGGATGCAAAGATCAGGAAAATGCATTTCCTTCTGGTTTTATTCTTAAAAGCATACATGATCCACCTGGTCCAGTTTTAAAATCTACAAGGCCATGTATTAACACCAATCTAGGTGCAGCACATTCCAAGCAATTCAGAACTCCAATTGCAGGCAAAGAATAAATGGCTCCTACTCTCATTACTTGCCAAGCAAAGACAACATTGATTTGGAATCAAAGAGAAAAGCCTCATTCCGTCAAGTGTAAGCAATCTGTTCTGGACAACAAGCCAAGCTATGAACTTGTGCTTATTAACATTGGCAGGGTTCCATACAAATTTCCAAAGAGGAAACACTAGTTGATTGCCTGATAAGAAAGCATAACCAAATTTTATATCATATATACCAGATACAGTTCCCTGCCTAATCCCATTCGAGTAACCATGCTTGAGATCATCTCTGATTTTGAGAATTTGTTTCCAGTGCCAGCTTGCATCAATACTTGCATTGCAATCCCAAAAATCCTGATCTTTGATATAAATGCTGAGAAGCCATCTGACCCAGAGGCAATCTTTCTTGGAAGCAAGGTCCCATACTTGCTTGCCTACGACTGCCTTGTTCCACAAGCCACTGTCTATAATGTTAAGGCCACCACTCTTCTTGTTTCTACAAAACTGCTCCCAGCTAACCTTGGCATTAGAATAACCAGCTTCATTGCTACCCCATAGAAAAGATCTGCATATCTTCTCAATACCATGGATCACGATTTTTGGAATGATAAAGATAGTAGCCCAGTAAATATGCATACTGAGAAAAACCGAATTAATCAAACAACATCTGCCTTGATAGGACAGGTTCCTAGTCTTCCAACACTGCACTCTTCTGGTTACCTTATCAATCAAGATGTTGCAGGAATTCACAGTCCACTTTTTAGCAGATATGGGAAGGCCAAGGTACCTGAAAGGGAAGGACCCTTTTTTGAAAGCCAGTTATGTCAATAAGCTCCTGCTCCCTAGCTTGATTTACTCCTGCTATCAGAATTGAAGACTTCTCCTGGTTTGCAACTAAACCAGCCAAAGATGCAAAATTCTGAAGAGCATCCGTCGTTGCTCTCACACTAGCTGGATGAGCCTTGCAAAATATGATAAGGTCATCAGCAAAGGAAAGGCTCACCAAACGCATTTCCTTACACTGAGGATGGTATCTGAAATTCCTATTCCTTGTTGCAAACTGTAAAGATCTTGTCAGGTATTCCATAGACAGAACAAAAAGCAGAGGTGAAATGGGGTCACCTTGCCTCAGACCTCTTGAAGGTTTGAATTGGTTACCCCTGGAACCAATAAGGACAATGGAGAATGTTGGAGTAGTGATACAAGCCATGATCCAATTGATGAACTTAGCTGGAATTTTGAGTGCAACCATAAGCTTTTCAAGAAAAAACCAGTCAAGGCTGTCATAAGCTTTCTTGAAGTCAATCTACATTAGGCATCTAGGAGATACCCTTCTTCTACCATAAAGCCTCAACAACTCTTGTGTTATTAAAACATTGTGCACAATACTCCTATTTTTCACAAATGCAGTTTGATTTTCCTGAATTATACCTGGTAGAACAAGATTAACTCTGCTACAAAGAATTTTAGTAATGCATTTGTATAAAGTATTACAACAAGCAATAGGTCTAAATTGAGAAACCTGATTAGGGAAATCAACCTTAGGAATCATGATCAGGTCAGTTGCATTTATTTCTCTTAGGATATGGCCACTGTCAAAAAAGGCCTTGATAGCCTTGCAACAATTAGAACCAATAATATAGTTCAGCTCAACTGTTTGATTCCTGCTAATAGAGCCATACCCATCAGGACTAGAAGCCTTGTCATGGTGAATTGAGAACATAGCCTGCTTTACCTCATCATCAGTGATAGGCTTAATTAGGGCAATTTGGTTATCTACAGAAAGAACAGATCCTTCTGCTATTATATCCTAGTTCAGATCAACTGTTTGATTCCTGCTACTGAAGAATCTCATAGTACGATTGAAATCCCATGCCAATACAAGCTTGGTCAGAAATGGAATTTGTAAGATCCATGAAGAATGTTTTGATAAATGCCAAAAGGTTTTGAACAAGTTACAAATGTGTTGATCAAGTTTCAAGCTCAACAAGCAACAACAAACATCAAGTGATGAAGAGAGAGCAAGCTCATGAAGACTTAGTTTGGTAGTTTATGTTTTATATTTTATCTTTAGCCTCTCAAGTCTTTTAGTTTATGAGTTTGGGTAGAGTCTCTTAGAGGGTAGTGAATCTCTTTTGATTGCATGATTATATCATATTTTGAGTATTCACTTTGCCTAAAAGCAATAGGTGGCTTAAAGGTTTGAAAGAAAAGGTTTAGATTTTGAGAAAACAAGTTTTTAAGTGTTTTTTGATCTGACTACTCGATTAGCCACTTGTTTACTCGAGTAGAATTTTGCAGTCTTGCGCAAATACTCGATTAAGGCTCTGATTACTCGATTAGAATTTTTCAGCCTTGCGTAAATACTCGAGTAGTAACTTAGATTACTCGAGTAGTGAACACTGATTACACTGATTACTCGAGTAAGGACTTGGCTACTCGAGTAACACGATCAGATCTGGTTTTTTAAATGAGTTTTTCACTTCTCAAAAGTACTTCTAACCATTCCTAACTTTTGGGTATTCTATATAAACCTATTCCTAACCTTTGTGATCATAATACATCATTTTGATAATCAATTTTACAAAGAATCAAGTCACTCTATTCTCTCTCACTTTCTCAAGATCAAAGTTCTCATTTTTACATTCTTTGATCAAGAACCTTGAATCTCTCATGTTGATATTTTCATAGCTTTTGAAAGAGATTCATAGGATTGTTATTTTGTTTTCATTTGAGTTGTAATCATTGCAAAGAAGGCAAACACTCTACAACAAAGGAAGTCTTGAAGAAGTTATTCATCATGCAAAGTTATTTGGAAGCCTTGGTGTGGCATATCATCAAGCACTTGGAAGTCTTGTAGTGAAGCAAGCAAGTGGAAGTCTTTGAAGAATCTCAAAGCATTGGAAGTCTTGTTGTGGGGTATCGGCAAGCAAGAGAAGAGGTTACATTAGATATCAATAGGGTTACAAGGCAAGGGTGTGGTATCTCTTGTAGGCTAGCAAGAAGGGAGTCTTGTGAGGCATTTACTTGTAATTTGAGAAACTCTAATTCCTCATAGTGAAGAATCTCTCTTGGTTGAAGAGGGGACTGGAGTAGCTTTCAAGTGGATGAAAGTGAACCATGATAAATCACTGTGTCGTATCTCTAAACTCTCTACTCTTTACAATTCAAGTCTTTAATTGTGTTCTTGGTTGAAAACCTAGAAAAAGTGATTTTTCATAATTGATTGAATTGAATCTTTATTGTTCAAATTAACTTGGGGAAAATCATTTTCATAACCTAGGTAATCAATAAGAATATTGGTGTTATTCAATTCCGCTTAATCTCTGATCATATGTGTTAATTGATTGATTTTCGTATTTGATTGAAAAGTGATTAATCCATTAACAGAGGAATTAATCGATTAGTTCATGTCATTAATCGATTAAGGCTAAAGAATTTTTGTGAAAATCATTTGTTTTAATCGTTTTGATTTGTTTCTTGCGAAAATCTTTCAAGGTTTATCTAACACCTATTCAACCCCCCCTTCTAGGTGTTCTCCTAGTGTCTCCTAGTTGTTTCACCCACCGATTGTAGGTTCCAACAATTGGTATCAGAGCTCGGTCGAAAGACACGAGCATAGAGCTTTTTCGTAAAGATCCTTGAGGAAACTACAATGGGTTCTACGAATCCTTTTGGTGGTGAAGGTGCTTCAATAAATCGCCCTCCTATGTTTGGTGGAGAGGGTTATGGTTATTGGAAAATTAGGATGAGAATCTTTATAGAAGCTATAGATGTGAACATTTGGGAAGCCATTGAAAATGGTCCTCATATTCCCTCAAAAGATGTAGAAGGTGTGCTTACACTTACTCCCAAAGATAAGTGGACCGATGATGATAAAAGGAAAATTCAATATGATTTAAAAGCTAAGAATATCATCACCTCCGCTCTATCTTATGATGAGTTCTTTAGAGTCTCCCAATGTAAAGATGCCAAAGAAATGTGGGACACCTTGCAAGTCACACATGAAGGCACTAGTGAAGTTAGGTGTGCTAGATTAAATTCTTTGATGCATGAATATGAATTGTTTCGTATGTTGCCTAATGAATCTATATGTTTTATGCAAAAGCGTTTTACTCATATTGTTAATCATCTCATTGCTCATGGTAAAACTTTCTTGAATTGTGAACTTGTTAACAAAGTTTTAAGATGTCTAAGTAGGGAATGGCAACCTAAGGTCACCACAATTGTTGAATCAAAGGACTTGGACACCATGGACTTAGCAACACTTTTCGGAAAGCTTCAAGAACATGAAATGGAGCTTGAACATTTGCATATGCATGAAGAATCGGACAAGAACAAAGAAAGAAAAGGAATTGCTCTTAAAGATCAAAGGTCATATAAAAAGGAAGAGAGTTCCGATGATGATGATGATAATGATGATAATGAAGATTCCGATTCGGACATTGATGAAGAGGAGATGAAACTTCTACTAAGAAAGTTTAACAAGCTTCTAAGGAGAAAATGAAGGTTGAACAAAGACAAAAGTAAAGATAAGAATTCCCCACACTACAAGACCAAGACATCAAAAGAAGGTGTAGTTTGCCATGAATGTGGAAAGCCCGGTCATCTCAAGTACTCATGCTCTAAGTATCTCAAGAAGAAGGAGAAAGAGAAGAAAAATGAAAAAACTAAAAGAGCAAACATAGTTTGGAATAGTGATGATGAAAAAGACAAGAAAATCACATCAAATAGTTCTTCGGATGATGAAGAAGCCGCTTGTCTCAACTTGATATCTCTAGTAGATGAAGAGGAAAGTTCAAATGATGATTCAAGTGAACAAAGCGAAGAAAGCGATGTAAGTCTTACTAAATCCGAAATTTCTTCCAAATATGAAATGTTATATAATGCTTATGAAGAAATGCATGAACAATTTAAGAAACTAGCTTTGAAAAACATTGAAAGGAAGAAGCTCATTTTGAAACTTCAACAAGAGATTTTAGAACTTCAAAAGCAAGTTGATGAGCTTAATCTTGAAAATGAAACTCTTGATCTTATATATTCTAGTTCTTCTTGTGATTGTGCTAGTAGATTGAATATTGTGGTTGATTGTGAGAATTGCAAGTTGCTTAAGGATGAAAATGCTATTTTGAAAAATAAGCTTGCAAGTTTCTCAAGTGGTGATATTAGATTGCGCACATTGTTAAATTTTCAAAGAGAAAATTCAAACAAGTTTGGTTTGGGTTATACTAATGCTAAGAGTAAATCTCATAGAAATGTTGTTGATTTTTCTAAAGTTGATTTTTCAAATGCACCAACATGTTTCTATTGTGGTACTCATGGACATACTTCAAATGTGTGTTATTGATGAGCATTTTATTTCCCATTATTCCTTGCATTATTTTACTCCTATTATTGATACTTGTTGCCCATTTGACATTGATTAGCTTGATTTATTGATTTAGAGTTTATTGGACTAATATTCCGAATATTGTTTAATTTGGAATTATTTAGCCTAATTAATTCTATTTCTATTTTCAGGTAATATTTGGCACAAGGACACTTTGGGAAGTTTGGAAATGAAGATTGAAGTATTGAAGTGAAGATTGTAATTTGCATTTAGGTCCCTTTTTAATTGTAATGTTCAGAATAGTGTTTCTTAGGATTTGGGCCCATGTTTTAGGCCCATTTTGTGTCTTAAGAGGGGAAATTCGTGTAACCCCCAAGACACACTCCCATTTTCAGATTTCTCACTCTCTCTCTAGGTTAGAACTTCTCTCTTGGCTCTCCCAAGTGGTGGTGGCTGCTAGGGTTTTGTTCTTCCCCATTTCTACTCGTTTTTCTTCATTTATGGCCATGGAAGGCTAGACTTCAAGGGTTAATCCCTTTGGTATTGTATTATCTACTCTTGAGCTCTTGTTATTAATGCAATTTCGTTTTCTCTTCTCTGTTTTCATGTTTATCGATGTGTAGTGGTTTGCTTAATTCCATTTCGTAGAGATAATACATGAATATAAATGCTTAATTTGTATTAACTTGTAAAAACTCCAATTCTGGTTTCTGATGCTTAATTAGAAGTTAGGGTTTGGAGTGATAACTGAATTTTCGCTTAGTATTTGGTTATCACGAGTTGGACAGAGGAGAGGAGAGGAATCGATCTTTAGTGAGCTAGGATTGAGTAGTGTACGTAGCCAAAGGGGTTTGCCCGCTTTTGTTTCTGATTTTCTTAGTTTTTATATTCTGTTTATGTTTTGTTCTTCACATTTGTCACACACAAAAACCCCCCCATTTTACTGCACACTACGTGTTTGATACTTTGCCTAGACCGATATTCGCTGGGAAACGACCTAGGATCACCTTCCTAGTACTACAGAATAAACACCTTTTATTTTGATCGGGTACGGCCTCGATCAAAATTTGGCGCCGTTGCCGGGGAGTATCGGTTCTTGCCAAAGATCATACAGTAGTTAGTTAGATTAGTTAGTGTAGTTAGTGTGTGAATAAGCATTCTGATAACTGATTGAAAGTTGCCCTGTTTGCTGATTTGCTGTTCTGCACAACTGATGCTATTCTAGTGATTCTGTGAGTGCCATTCAACATAGCTGTGGGTGGAATTGTTGCACGAAAATTGGTATCCACACTTGTTTCATCATATATTAGTGTGTTGATGCATCACAGACACTCAGATAGGCACTGGTTGTGAGTTCCAGAAAAATTTTCCAAGTTTCAGCAGTACTTACTATAAATAGGCATAACTTTTGATCCGTAACTCGGAATTTGACGAAATTTATATCAAATCGAAGGGAATTTTCTGAATAATCTGATTTTTCTCACTTCGTCAGAAAACCCATTCGTTTGGATCCTGAAAAAGCCTGTTTACTATTTCTTTTTTATTTTACAAGTTCTATTTTCTTAGTTTTTGGTCACTTTTTTAATTCTTTGACTTGGTTCCCTTTTGAATTTTGTCCTCAAACTTTCTGTGATATGTTTTCATGATTTTAGGGTCCTGAAAAAAATAAAGAAAAAAATTTTAAAAAAATAATAAATTTTGTTGCCGATTTTGGTCATGCATATCTGTTACAGTATGCTATGGTTGATGCTGTTCTGTTCAATACATGACTAGGGGCAACCCAAGTTATTTGCATCCTTACAACCCTGAAATTGATAGAACTTATCACAGATTAGTTAGACAAAATAGGAATCAGTCATTAGATAGTGAGTCAGAGTCATCTTATAGTCCATCTAATTCTGATTCTGTTTCTATTTCTTCTATTCCTTCTACTTTTATTCAATCTGATTCTATATATTGTGATAACATGGCTCAACCCCCACCAAGGGAAAGGACACTTAGGGAGCTGGCTGCACCTGACTTCACTATTGAAGACTCGTGTATCCGGTATCCTGATGAGGATGTTCCTTTTGAGCTTAGAACAGGACTAATCCATTTGTTGCCCAAGTTTCATGGTCTTGCAGGTGAGGATCCTCATAAGCATCTCAAGAAATTCCATATAGTGTGCACCACAATGAAACCACATGATGTGCAAGAGGATCATGTCTGTCTCAGAGCATTTCCACATTCCTTAGAGGGTCTAGCACAAGATTGGTTATCTGACTTGGCCCCTGGTTCCATCACAAGCTGGGATGACTTGAAGAGGGCATTTCTGGAAAAATTCTTCCCTGCAAATAGGACCACTGCAATCAGAAAGGAAATTTCTGGTATCAGGCAACAACATGGAGAGAGTCTCTATGATTATTGGGAGAGATTCAAGAGGTTGTGTGCTTCCTGCCCTCACCATCAGATCTCAGAGCAGCTTCTCATCCAGTACTTTTATGAAGGTCTCAACTTCATGGAAAGAAACATGGTAGATGCTGCAAGTGGTGGTACATTGGGAGATATGACACCCTTACAAGCCAGGAGCAAAATTGAGAAGATGGCTTCCAATTGTCAACAATTCCATGCAAGAAGCAACAATGATGCAATAGTTGTGAGGGATGTAAATGATGTTGGTGCAGACTCGGGCAAGGTTGAGAAGCTTGAGCAGAAAATTGATTCTCTCACAACATTGGTCACACAATTGGCTGTCAATCAGAAAAAGATGATACTTCCTGCTAGAGTGTGTGGCATATGCACATCCATTGAGCACCCCACAGATGCATGCCCTTCCCTTCAGCAGCAACAGCCGATGACAAGTGGTGACCAACCCGAGGCCTATGCAGCAAACATATACAACAATAGAGGCCCACAACAACATAATCATGACCTCTCTTCCAATAGATACAACCCTGGATGGAGGAACCATCCCAATCTGAAGTGGTCTGATCAACAACAACAACCTCCTCCTAATGTTCCATTTCAGAACACCGCTGGACCGAGTAGACCACCATATGTACCTCCTCCAATCCAGCAGCAAAGGCACCAACAGCAGCAAGTGGTTCATCCTGCACCATCAGCCCCTCCATCCAACCAACCTACCTTGGAGGAGTTGGTGAAGCAAATGACCATGCAAAACCTCCAATTTCAACAAGAGACTAGAGCATCCATTCAGAGACAAGAGGCATCCATTCAGACTTTGACAAATCAGATGGGTCAAATGGCAACTTCTCTCAACAACTTGCAATCTCAAAATTCTGACAAGTTGCCATCCCAAACTGTGATCAACCCTCAGAATCAGAATGTGAGTGCCATCAACCTGAGGTCGGGAAAGCAGATTGTCACACCCACACCACAACCTCACCTCAACAATGATGCTCTAGCTTCCTCTAAAGGGAAGAGCCAAGTGGTAGATGAAGGTGAGCATGCTAGCACCAAAGAGAATCATCCAACTCAACCCTCCTCGACTTCAACCACAAGCCCTGCTGTTGTCCTACAACCTCCTCCTGTTCCTCTTCCATTCCCACCAAGAGTGCCTCAAAACAAAAGGGTGGAAGAGGTGGACAAGGACATTCTTGACACATTCAGGAAGGTGGAAGTCAACATACCCCTTCTTGATGCAATAAAACAGATTCCAAGGTATGCGAAGTTCCTTAAGGAGTTGTGCACTCATAAGAGAAGACTCAAGGGCAATGAGAGGATAAGCATGGGAAGGAATGTCTCCGCTCTCATAGGTAAACCTATCCCTCACATTCCTGAAAAATGTAAGGATCCTGGAACTTTCTCTATACCTTGCATCATAGGCAATGTTAAGTTTGAAAATGCTATGCTAGATTTAGGAGCATCAATAAATGTCATGCCTATGTCTGTTTTTAAGTCTCTTTCTCTTGGACCTCTTCAACCTACGGGTGTAGTGATTCAATTGGCAAATAGAAGTACTGCCCACCCCGCAGGTTTGATAGAGGATGTCTTGGTTCGGGTTGAAGAGTTGATCTTCCCTGCTGATTTTTACATACTTGATATGGAAGATGACTCTCCCCGTAATGCTGTTCCTATTATTTTGGGGAGGCCATTTTTGAAAACAGCCCGAACCAAGATAGATGTGCATTCAGGTTCACTTTCCATGGAGTTTGATGGCAGTGTGATCCGATTTGACATTTTCCATGCTATGAAACATTTTCCTGAGGATCACTCTGTTTTCCATATGGACTTGCTCGATGATTTGATAGATGAGCATATGCTTGACTTTTTGCATCATGATTTTGAATTGCCATCTTTCACTGATTCATTTACTTGTCCATCATGCACTAACTCTGGATGGTGCACCGCATGCACTGAAATAGCCCAGTTTTTAGACTCTGCTACTGCATCTGATGATTCATATGTTATAGATTCAGATTATGCTAACCCTAACCCCATATCTGTTATGCATGAGTCTGATTTACTTGTTCAGGTGCAGGCAGCAGAATCCATTTCTGCTGTCCCTTTAGTTCCATCTATTATGCAGGCACCCTCATTGGACCTGAAGCCCCTCCCTCCTCATCTCAAATATGCTTACTTGGAGGATGAGCAGAAACTCCCAGTGATCATCTCTACCTCACTTTCTGTTGATCAAGAGGAGAAACTGCTGGATGTGATAAGAAAGAACAAGAGGGCAATTGGATGGACTTTAGCGGATATTCCTGGAATTAGCCCCTCCATGTGCATGCACCGCATTTTGTTGGAGGATGGGGCTAAACCAGTGAGACAACCCCAAAGACGATTGAACCCCCAGATTCTTGATGTGGTTAAGAAAGAAGTCACCAAGCTGCTCCAAGCGGGTATCATCTACCCAATTTCAGATAGCACTTGGGTGAGCCCGGTGCAAGTTGTCCCCAAGAAGTCTGGTGTCACAGTTGTAAAAAATGAGAAGGATGAGCTGATTCCCACTAGAGTGCAGAACAGTTGGAGAGTCTGCATTGATTACAGAAAGCTCAACCAGGCGACTCGCAAGGATCATTTCCCTCTCCCCTTCATTGATCAGATGTTGGAGCGCCTGGCAGGTAAATCTCATTATTGCTTCTTAGATGGATTCTCTGGTTATTTTCAAATTTGCATTGCACCAGAGGACCAACATAAGACCACATTTACCTGTCCTTTTGGCACATTTGCATATAGAAAGATGCCTTTTGGCCTATGCAATGCTCCTGCCACATTTCAAAGATGTATGATGAGTATTTTCGCTGACTTGCTCGAGCATTGCATAGAGGTCTTCATGGATGATTTTAGTGTTTATGGCTCCTCATTTGATGCATGTCTTGATAATTTGACTAAGGTGCTTAACAGGTGCATTGAGACTAACCTTGTCTTGAATTTTGAAAAATGCCACTTCATGGTAGAACAAGGCATAGTCTTAGGGCACATTGTTTCGCACAAGGGCATAGAAGTTGACCCTGCTAAGCTGCATGTAATATCACATTTGCCTTACCCCTCTTGCGTGCGAGAGGTGCGTTCTTTTCTTGGTCATGCAGGTTTCTATCGCAGGTTTATTCAGAACTTTAGCAACATTGCCCTTCCTCTTTCCAAGTTGCTTCAAAAGGATGCCCCATGGGAATTTGGAGACCAATGCAAGAGGGCATTTGATGAATTGAAGAAAGCACTAACCACCACTCCCATCATCCAACCACCTGATTGGACCCTCCCATTTGAGCTCATGACTGATGCTTCAAATTATGCTTTGGGAGCAGTTCTCTCCCAAAGGGTTGGTAAGCTGTCGCATGTGATTTATTATGCTTCTAGGACTTTAGATGCAGCACAGGTTAATTACACAACAACTGAAAAAGAACTTTTGGCTATTGTTTTTGCACTTGACAAATTTAGATCATATTTGCTTGGTTCTAAGGTTGTAGTGTACACTGATCATGCTGCTCTGAAGTATCTTTTGAAAAAGACAGATTCCAAACCTAGGTTGATTAGGTGGATGTTGCTCCTCCAGGAGTTTGATCTTGAGATTCAGGATCGGAGTGGTGCGCATAACCTTGTCGCAGACCACTTGAGCAGGATAGAGAGAGAGGAGGATGCATTTCCTATCCGGGATGACTTCCCGGATGAGCAGCTTTTATCTTTACATGTTTCCCATCCCCTTCCCCAAACTCCTTGGTTTGCAGACATTGTTAATTATCTGGTTGCTTCTGTTTTTCTTGCCTTGGCATCCAAAGCTCAAAGAGACAAATTAAAGAGCGATGCCAAGCATTATGTATGGGATGACCCCTATTTATGGCGTTTTTGCAGTGATCAGGTCATTCGCAGGTGCATTCCAGACCAGGAGATCCAATCGGTTCTCCAATTTTGCCATGCTTCACCAGTGGGAGGCCACCTTGGTACTCAAAGGACAGCACGAAAGGTGCTGGATTCTGGATTTTATTGGCCTACCATTTTCAAGGATGCGAGCAACATCTGCAGCTCGTGTGAGCAGTGTCAAAGAGCAGGAGGCGCCCTATCTTGGAGGCAACAGATGCCGCAACAACCTATGTTGTTTTGTGAGGTGTTTGACGTCTGGGGTATAGATTTCATGGGCCCCTTTCCTGTTTCTTTTGGTTTTTATTATATCTTACTTGCTGTGGATTACGTATCCAAATGGGTGGAAGCTAAGGCCACCAGGACTAATGATGCTCAGATTGTTGTAGATTTTGTCAGGTCTAATATCCTTTGCAGGTTTGGCATACCTAGAGCCATAGTCAGTGACCAAGGCACACACTTCTGCAATAGATCCATGCAAGCTTTGCTCAAGAAGTATGGGGTTGTGCACAAAGTTTCTACACCCTATCACCCCCAAACCAACGGGCAAGCTGAGATTTCAAATAGAGAGATCAAGCGGATTTTGGAGAAGATGGTGAAGCCTAATAGAAAGGATTGGAGCACACGATTGGAGGATGCTCTGTGGGCCCATCGGACCGCTTACAAGGCACCCATAGGGATGTCACCCTATCGGGTTGTCTTTGGTAAGGCGTGCCACCTGCCTGTGGAGATAGAGCACCGTGCATATTGGGCTGTGAAGCAATGTAACTTAGCTCTTGATCAAGCGGGTGAGGAGAGGAAGCTGCAGTTGAGTGAGCTAGATGAGATCCGCTTGGAGGCCTATGAGAACTCCAAATTCTACAAAGAGAAGACCAAGAAGCTTCATGATAACTCCATTTCCAGAAAGGAGTTCTTGGTTGGTCAAAAAGTTTTGCTCTACAACTCTAGGCTTGGACTCATGAGTGGAAAGCTCCGCTCTAAATGGATTGGACCGTTTGTAGTCACCCAAGTGTTTCCTTATGGCACTGTGGAGATCAAGAGTGAGTCCACGAACAAGAGCTTCAAAGTCAATGGCCACCGACTCAAGCCTTTCCTAACCACCCCTTCTTTGGATGATGCACCTGTGGAGGAGGCCTCATTGGTCGACCCCACTTTTGAACAACCATGACTTAGGGAGTCTCCTTTTCTCCTTCCTTACTCTTTTTATTACACTTGTCTATATCTGTCTGATTCTGCTATTTGTGTTCCATTGAGGACAATGTGTGATTTAAGTGTGGGGGGAGAGTAGTTTAGGTTGCATATTTTGCTTTGATTTTTTTTAGGTTTTGCTTAGTTTTGGGCATTTTCTTGCATGTTTTTGCTTCATTTTAGTAGAGTTTTGGTATCTCGTGTCTGAATTCATGCATTTCTGTGTGTAAAGTTGCTTTTGATAATTAAGAGGTGGTAACACTGTGATAGAATTGTCCCTTTTGTGAGGATTTGAGCCTTAATTGTGGGTGGATTGCTATATATGCCACCTAATTTTCTTTCATGTGTGATTGCACTCTGGATTACTTGCACTCTAGAACTTGACTTGACTCTTGTTGATACTTGATTGCTCATGCACATTTTGAAATGATTTAGGCACTTTCTTTCTTGAATAAGCTACTAGCCATATGAGCCTACCTTGAATGAATGTATCCTTTGCTAGCCCCTTTGAGCCTTTTTATCCCTTTCCTTGTTCTTTAGCTCATTACAAGCCTATGACTGAAAAACCATGATTGTCCTAACCTTAGGGAATTTTGGAGCTTTGGAATTGTTTTGGGAATGGGTATTAGGTAAGAAGTGTGCTTTATGCTTTAATTGGTTGAGTTCTTGGTTTTGCCTCATTGGTTGTTATAGTTATGGCTTCATCTTCATGCCATTTGTGTTGTTTCTTCTTTTCTTTTTGTATATCTCTCAAAAACAAAAAAAAAATAGAAGACAAAAATACAAAAAAAAAAATGCAAAAATAAAAAGAAAAAAAAAGAAGAGAAAAAAAAAAAAAAAAAAAAGTGAATAAAAGGTTGTTGAGGCAAAGAGGATTGGAATTAGTGGTAGTTGATTTTGGGGTGGATTTTGCTTACTTTTTACTTATTCCCCATTGCTCCTCTATTCCTTTGGTTTTAGCTACATTCCCATATTTTTATCCTACCTTGTCCTTGGCCCCATTACAACCCTTAAAAGACCTTTTGATCATTTTGTGCATGTGTGTTGATGGTTGATGTTAGAGGTTTGTCAAGCTTATGGTTGTGTTTGTTTTTCATGATGTGCCTTGAGTGTAAATAATGATTAACCCCAAACACTTGAGTGTAAACACTTTTGAGTGATCCTTGTGAGTTTCTATCATCTTTGTGACTATCCTCTTGATGTCATTGGTTTCTTTGCATACTTGAAGTAATTGGATGATGTTCGCGGATGCTTTGACTCTTTGATCCTTAACCATTTTGTGTGCTTGAGTTTGCCCATTTCTTTGCATTTCCTAGAATTCATTGTGAAGTATGTAATCTCTTAGGTTAGCATTTCTTAGTTGTAGTCATCTTGTTGCATGATTCACTTTGGTGCATATTGATCTTCATAGTCCTATCTTTTGGTTTTGCCCAGGAGTGCAAAAGGATAAGTGTGGGGGTATTTGATGAGCATTTTATTTCCCATTATTCCTTGCATTATTTTACTCCTATTATTGATACTTGTTGCCCATTTGACATTGATTAGCTTGATTTATTGATTTAGAGTTTATTGGACTAATATTCCGAATATTGTTTAATTTGGAATTATTTAGCCTAATTAATTCTATTTCTATTTTCAGGTAATATTTGGCACAAGGACACTTTGGGAAGTTTGGAAATGAAGATTGAAGTATTGAAGTGAAGATTGTAATTTGCATTTAGGTCCCTTTTTAATTGTAATGTTCAGAATAGTGTTTCTTAGGATTTGGGCCCATGTTTTAGGCCCATTTTGTGTCTTAAGAGGGGAAATTCGTGTAACCCCCAAGACACACTCCCATTTTCAGATTTCTCACTCTCTCTCTAGGTTAGAACTTCTCTCTTGGCTCTCCCAAGTGGTGGTGGCTGCTAGGGTTTTGTTCTTCCCCATTTCTACTCGTTTTTCTTCATTTATGGCCATGGAAGGCTAGACTTCAAGGGTTAATCCCTTTGGTATTGTATTATCTACTCTTGAGCTCTTGTTATTAATGCAATTTCGTTTTCTCTTCTCTGTTTTCATGTTTATCGATGTGTAGTGGTTTGCTTAATTCCATTTCGTAGAGATAATACATGAATATAAATGCTTAATTTGTATTAACTTGTAAAAACTCCAATTCTGGTTTCTGATGCTTAATTAGAAGTTAGGGTTTGGAGTGATAACTGAATTTTCGCTTAGTATTTGGTTATCACGAGTTGGACAGAGGAGAGGAGAGGAATCGATCTTTAGTGAGCTAGGATTGAGTAGTGTACGTAGCCAAAGGGGTTTGCCCGCTTTTGTTTCTGATTTTCTTAGTTTTTATATTCTGTTTATGTTTTGTTCTTCACATTTGTCACACACAAAAACCCCCCCATTTTACTGCACACTACGTGTTTGATACTTTGCCTAGACCGATATTCGCTGGGAAACGACCTAGGATCACCTTCCTAGTACTACAGAATAAACACCTTTTATTTTGATCGGGTACGGCCTCGATCAGTTATATTAAAGTGCATGGTATACCTAAAGGAGATTTTGTTTGGGTGAAAAAGGGTGAAAGTCCATACACTAACAAAAATGGATCCAAAACCATTTGGATACCAAAAAGCAAAGCATGATTGTTTTTGTAGGTATGATTGAAGATGCAAATGAAGGTCTATACACATTTTTTTTCAAATCTCAAGTAAAAGTCCTACAAGTTGACACAATTATTATTGTTGGACATCTTCAATTGGTATCAAGAAGGAAATCCTACAAATTGGTAACATTTGATATTATTAGATATTGCTCATAGTTCTCTCAATTGGTATTATTTCTTATAATGTGATATTGTTTATACTATTGAGAAAATATTATTGGTATCAAATTCTTACAATTGTTTTACAATTGGTATCATGCTATTGGTATACAATTTGTTATAATTTATATCATTGAGTAATCATTAGATGATTATCATGCTTTGGATTGATGGAATAATTTTGTGTTACTATCCCCTTCATTCAGCCACACAAGTTTTGCTTTCTGTCTGAGAAAAGACAATGCAGTTTGTTTTAGCTCATAGTACTGCCTGGTTATGTCTCTTTCAGCAGATTGCAAAACCTGATCCCAGGGATTGAGAGATAGTTGATTCTGCACCATATCCAGCTTTTCCCTCACTCAATTTTTCTAACATCAATACCTGAGAAATGATCTCTGTTCAACTTGCTTAGAGGCTTCCTTAACAGGAAAAGCTTCCTGCATATCTGGTACATTCTGCTGCCAGGAATCTCCATAGACCAAACTGTTTGGATAATACTTCTACAATCCTCATGAGAGCTCCACATATTAAAGAATTTGAAGCTGGTTTTCCTCTGCTGAAGTCAATCCCCCAGTCAATTATCACAGGTGAATGGTCAGATAACCCAGAGGCCATGAAAGTTGCATTAGAGTTAGGCCTTTCTCTGCACCAAGCCTCATTGACAAGTGCTCTATCTAATTTAGAAACTATTCTGCTGGAACCCATTTGTCTGTTACACCAAGTATAATAACAACCAGATTGCTTCATGTCAACCATATTACAATGCATAACACAGTCTCTAAAATCCTGAACCTGTGATATGTCTAACTTGTTACCTCCAGGCTTTTCTTGTTGATAAAGGCATGTATTAAAATCCCCAATAATGAGCCAAGGGATATCAATAATGGAGCTAACCCCTCTAAGGACATTCCATAAGTCCTTCCTCTCTTCAGGATCATTGGATGTATAAATGAAAGTTACAAAGAAAGATGTCTGTCTCAGCTTCTCAGTCACAAAACAATGCACATATTGAGTAGATCTACCTATGAATATTATATCAAACATGTCCTTTCTCCAGATCACCCAAATTCTACCAACAGGACTGACATCAAGGTTAATAAAAGAACCCCAACCTGATGCAAATCTATTCTGAACAGATTGAAAGGAATGGCTTCTCAGTTTATTCTCTAGAATGGTAAGTAAACCTATTTTACTCCTACTATACAAATCAACAATTTCTTGTTGTTTCTGTGGGTGATTAAGCCCTCTAATGTTCCAGGATCCTATTCTATCCATGGGGTATTTGCTTAGAGGTCTCCCCCTTCTGCAAATTCAGAGCTTTTGAGTGATGTTTACCTCTTGTAACAGGAGTCCAACCCTACTCATTGCCCTCATCATTTCCCTTAGTACTAACAGAGTGCTGCTTCTCCTTGTCCTTTTTCAACAAAGTGCTTTCAGGACCTAAAACCCTTGTAATTTCCTCAGTGGCAGTTGTCCTGTTTTCTGCAGGAATTGTGCCTTCGTTCAAGTGTTGTTGGAGCTTCAAAGCATCAACCACAATATCCACTACCTGCTGAGTTGGTTTATTCTTCAGCCCACTGTTGCTTCACACCCTTCCTACACATTTTCCCATCATGCCCATAATTGGAGCACTTTGAGCAAAGAGTTGATTTCCAAATCAACATAGGGTGTCACCATCCTTAATATTTCAAAATTGAAATTCAAATCAACATAGGAAGAGATACAAATTTAGAACGTTACAGACAAGTGGATACAGCTAGACAAAGGACAAAACGTCGATGTACAGTGAAGAATGTCCAGTATATCCGTTGCAAAGGACATACACATTTTCCACTCTCTCTTTCCTACCTCATGCTCAGTGGCATCACTATAAAAGGATGGTTTTTCTCTTCAGAAGACAAGAAGGATATTACAGACAAAAACAACAAGTGTAGAGCCAAAATTTCAAATCATTCTCTGAAATACACAAGCGCAAAAACGCAGCAAAGAGAACACAAGAGCCAAAAACCTTTCTCAAACACAAACCGAAAACTCTTTTGTTAACCAAACTTTCAGAATCATACAACACTTGAGTTTCGGGTTGGAGCCATCATCTCATTCAATCATTCTTCAAGTCTTGAGGTTTTCTCAAGCACGTGAAATTCTTGGAAGGTTTCCAAGCTCGTCCAAGAGGTTTCCTTGCGGTTGAAGTATTAGGAGGTTCCTGAGCAAATATCCAAGGAGGTTCTTTGGTGCAAATCCTTGCAGGTTTCAAGGTGTCTTGAAGGTTTCAAGGCTGTTAAGCCCGACGTGTTGTTCGACATTTGTATCAGTAGGTAGAAGCCAAGAGTTTGGTACACTCTTGGTGGGTTAATTGATCCCGTGTAATCTCTATCTATTTGATTTTATTAAAAGCTCCTTAAAGGTTTTAAGGGGGACTGGACGTAGCTCACCGTGTTGGTGGGTGAACCAGGATAAATCTCGGTGTCTCACTTCTGCTTTACTGCTTTCATTTTATTCCGAGCATTTAGTCGGCTAGTTTAACTCGTTTTATAAGCTCGGGTAGTGCTAGTAAATTTCCGCTGCAAACCTGATCTTTGAGTGGTGCAACTCGGATAATCAGTGCCAGGTTTAAATAACCGATTATCAGATACTGCTCGGCCCAAAGTCAGCATTTTCATTTTAACAACTAGCATTATCGGACCGATCTCAATCACATCGCAAAAAATTGGTATTATTGCTTCCAACTACTATTCACCCCCCTCTAGTAGATTGTTAAGCCACTTCCTCGATTTCCAACGTTTCTAACAATTGGTATCAGAGCTCGGTCGAAAGATCAAGCTTAACCTGCTTTTTTGAAAAAGATCCTAGAAACCATGGGCTCTAACAATCCATTCGGAGGTGAAGGCACTTCCATAAACAGATCACCACTATTTAATGGTGATGGTTATGCTTATTGGAAAGCCCGAATGAAAATTTTCATAGAAGCAATAGATATCGATGTATGGGATGCGATTGAACATGGTCCCTATATTCCGAGAAGAACATCAGAGATGATTTTGTAGAAATCCCGAGGACGAGCTGGGATGATGATGATAAAAGAAAAGTTTCTTACGATTTAAAAGCTAAAAACATCATCACCTCGGCCCTATCCTACGATGAATTTTTCCGAGTATCACACTGTAAAAATGCTAAGCAAATGTGGGATATTTTACAACTGACTCACGAAGGGACAAGCGAAGTTAGACGAGCTCGGTTAAACACTCTTATGCATGAATATGAGTTATTTCGTATGCTGCCTAGTGAATCTGTAAATGACATGCAGAAACGATTTACTCACATTATAAACCATCTTATTGCTCTAGGCAAAACTTTTACAAATGTCAAGGTTCTTAACAAAGTGTTGAGATGTCTTAGCAGGGAATGGCAACCGAAAGTGACAGCCATCATGGAATCAAAGGATTTAGATACTATGGACATTGCAACACTGTTCGGAAAACTGCAGGAGCATGAGATGGAGCTCGGACGATTAACCATGCATGAAGAATCCGACAAGATAAAGAAAGGGATCTCACTCAAGGCCTCAACTAGGTCGGCTGAAGACTCCTCGGCCAGCGACTCTAGTTTAGACATGGATGAGGAAACCCTCGGTTATGTGGTCAAGAAGTTCGGAAAATTCTTCAAAAACAAAAGAAATTTTAAAGACAAAGGCACGAGCTCAAAAGACAAACTCAGGTGCCATGAATGCGGTGAACCGGGACATATCAAATCGTACTGTCCCAGGTTGCAAAAGAGAAGCAGGACCGAGAAGAAGAAAGGCAAGAACCCCAAACCGAAGAGAGCCTACATCGTCTGGGATGCACTCGAGCAGAATGAATCATTAGAGTCAAGCTCTTCAGACGATTAAGAAACGGTGAACTTGTGCTTAATGGACAGATATGCTGATGAAGTCTCGCCGTGCTCGGACCTCAGCTCCACCAAAGATGAAATCAATCTTTTGTGCTTAATGGAAGACTTGGAACCTCTCCAAGCTCGAAGCTCGGCTCCACTGAGAAAGGATTTGAACATCTGTGTTTAATGGGAAGACATGAAGCCTCTCCAAGCTCGGAGTTCGGCTCAACCGAGCAGAAAATTGAGAACCTGTGCTTATCTGGAAGACATCATTGCTCTTCGAGCTCGGAGTTCGGCTCAACCGAGCATGGAAGCAAGATCATGTGCTTAAGGGGAAGACATGATGAAGAAGCTTCTCCAAGCTCGGTGTTCGGCTCAGCTGTACATGAAAATGAGCTATACTCGGATACCGAATCTAATACTGAGTCCGAACTTGATGATTATGAGGAATTATATACTGCATACACTGAAATGCAATCCGATTTCGAGAAACTTGCTAAGAGCTATGCTAAGTTAAAAAGAAATATTTTAAATCATAAAGAGCAAGTTTATCGAATTGGAAAAACGGATTGAAACTTTAAAAAGCAGCAATGATTCCTTAGAATTTACTATCACTTCTTTGAAAAATAAAAAATGTGAAAGTTGCATTAAGTACGCAAAAGAAATTCAAAAATTAAAAACTACTAATGCAACATTTTTAAAAAGTGATAGGATGTTGGATCGATTACTTGTTCAACAGAGAAGTAATTCGAACAAAACTGGTCTCGGCTACACGCATGCCAAAAAGAAAACTTTTCGAAAAGTCGGCTCATTCTCAAATTTTAAACATGCTAAAAAGCCGACCTGTTCTTACTGTGGCATGCTCGGACATACGCCAAATGAATGCAAAATTAGGCGCTATGGTATGACCGACGGCTCTTTTCTTTGGATTGTTAAGGGAGCAAATCCCAGCACTAACCGACAGGGATCCAAAACTGTTTGGGTACCCAAAACGAACAAGTAATATGTCTTGCAGCAGTGATTCCGAGCAAAGGAAAATTTGTGGTATCTGTTCAACTGCTCGGATTTCATTTTATTTTATTCAAATATTTGGCCCTCTAAATTTCAAAAGCTTGTCATGTTCTCCTCGTCAATCTTTCACTATTTTTTTTGGGGAGAAAGGTTGCTCTTTCCGAGCATATTATCTTTAGGGGAAGTAAGGTCAAAATTTTCTTTCTAACAATTGAATCATAATGATTTTTAACACGTGATCTACTCCTACCTTAAACAAGATATTTTTCAAATCATTTTCAAACAATTGTTTTACAACTAGTTGTACCAATTGGCATCTACTGTTCTTATATTTTTCAACAATTGGTATCAACATTTGGTATCTATAATAGGGAGAAAGGTCGTTATTTGTCTGCTCTCTGTTATATATTCTTTTAGCTATGTGCTTAATTCTTCGGCTCCTTTTTGATCATACCAAAAGGGGGAGAAAGGTAGTTGTTGTTTTTGTTGTTTCAAATACTCGAATACTGTTCGAATACATGCCCAATGGGGGAGAAAAGAGAAAGAAGAGAAAGAAAGGAACGATGCTGTTTGATGGGAAAAGAAAGGTAGTTGCTGAAGATCTTAAGAGTTTCGACCATATATCAAGGGGGAGAAAGGAGAAAGCTGAAGCTCAGGGGGAGTGATCTTCGAGCATATGTTCGGGAGAACCGATCAAGATCATCACAAAATCAACAAGCATTTGTCATCATCAAAAAGGGGGAGATTGTTGAATCAAAGGTTTTGATGAAGACAAATGAGCAAGCTCGGTTCAAATGTACAAGCTCGGCTTGAGGAAGACAAATGAGCAAGCTCGGTTCAAATGAACAAGCTCGGTGTGATGACGACAAATATATCATGTGCTCGGTTCTCGGCCAAGGTTTGATGAAGCCAAATGAATCAGAAATGAAGTATCCTGGAAATCAAATCAGTTCGGTATGTTGACCAGCTCGGCATGGATTAGCTCGGTGCGTACTCGGAAGTGATCAATCCGCGCTATCGCTCAGAGCAGAATCAGTCAGCCGATATCAAGCTCGGCAACATTATCGATCAGTGCAGACTCAGTCAGCCAACTTCAAGCTAGGCAACAGCTATTGCTCAAAGCAAACTTAGTCAGCCGACGTCAAGATCGGCAACACTTAGCGATCAAAGCAGACTCAGTCAGCCGAGAAGAAGCTCGAACCTTCGTCAAGCTCGGGAACACTATTCATCAAGAAGATTAATCATTCAAGTTCCCAAGCTCAACGAAGATGCAAATCTTGGTGAAGTTGTCAAGCTCGGCATCAGACCAGCTCAACTTATATCAGAGAAATCACTCAAGACTCCAAGGTCGGTGCCGATGTCATGCTCGGTGAAGATGTCAAACTTAGTGAAGGTGTCAAAGCTCAATGAAGACCTCAAGCTCGGTTCAGAAGACCTCAAGCTCGACATCATATTAGCCCAGTTCAGAAGTCTTCAAGCTCGGCAGATTGAGTCTGCGAAAAACTCTTTTATTAACCAAACTTTCAGAATCATACAACACTTGAGTTTCGGGTTGGAGCCATCATCTCATTCAATCATTCTTCACGTCTTGAGGTGTTCTCAAGCACGTGAAGTCTTGGAAGGTTTCCAAGCTCGTCCAAGAGGTTCTTGGCGGTTGAAGTCTTAGGAGGTTCCTGAGCAAAAATCCAAGGAGGTTCTTTGGTGCAAATCCTTGAAGGTTTCAAGGTTGTTAAGCCCGACGTGTTGTTCGGCATTTGTATCAGTAGGTAGAAGCCAAGAGTTTGGTACACTCTTGGTAGGTCAATTGATCCCGTGTAATCTCTATATATTTGTTTTTATAAAAGCTCCTTAAAGGTTTTAAGGGGGACTAGACGTAGCTCACCGTGTTGGTGGGTGAAGCAGGATAAATCTCGGTGTCTCATTTCTGCTTTACTGCTTTCATTTTATTCCGAGCATTTAGTCGGCTAGTTTTACTCGTTTTATAAGCTCGGATAGTGCTAATAAATTTTAGCAGCAAACTTGATCTTTGAGTGGCGCAGCTCGGATAATCGGTGCTAGGTTTAGATAATAGATTATCAGATACTGCTCGGCCCAAAGTCAGCATTTTCATTTTAACAACTAGCATTATCGGACCGATCTCAATCACATCGCGAAAAATTGGTATTATTGCTTCAAACTACTATTCACCCCCCTCTAGTAGATTGTTAAGCCACTTCCTCGGTTTCCAACGTTTCTAACATCTAGCATACTGAATCCTGTTCCTTTCATGAGTCACCTGATCAACCATTATTGGCACCCCTACAAGACTGGATATCTTACCCAAAGCAGTTGCACCCCAGAACTTAAGGCTTAGATTAGGGAATTGAATCCAAATAGGAAACTAATCCATAAAACTCTTTGTCTCTGATCTTCCTGACCAAGGAGCCAATATCATTGGCTTTTTATCAAAGTGGTAGATGCCAATTTCAAGAACTGTGTTCCTTGTTTCCACAGAGGTAAACCTGACAATGACAGTGCCATCTGTATTCATTAGGATTTTGTCGATCCTGTGATGTCCACAAATCTTCTTTATATAACCACGTATCACTGGATAAGGCGGTTTGGATCCTAGAACATATCATGCCAAGGAGTTTTGCCAGTATTTGACTTCATCTTCTATGTCAGTAGCATCAATCTTACCAACCGAGACTCCCTCCTTTAACACTGGTTGAAAAAAATTCAGTTTTTCACCAGCATTTCGTACTTTTTAAATTTCAAAGCTATCCCATACATTCTTTGGCCTTTCCTTGTCACGAGTGTCAGGACTAGGATTACTAATCTCAGTGTTAATACCTTGATCCTTTGCAGTTTCATGATCTTCAACGCTGATTGTTGTCCAGATACATCCGTAGACAGTTCCTCCTTGCCTTTAATTCTGTTCCTTATTTCATCCAGTAAGGAAAGGAGTTCCTCTTGTTTCTTAGGGCTCAAGTCATCGATATTCATGTCATCCAAAAGGGAGAAGTCCATAGGGATCGAGTCTCCTTTAGCCAAGTTAGTATCATTGTTGTCCTTAGGTGATGGTGCAGATGCTGGAGTTGAAAGTTTAGCAGGCCTTCCTCTCTTCTTTGCCATGATAGATGGCGGCGGTGACGACGGCTAGGTTACCACGGGAGGGAGGGAGGGAGAGAGAGAGAGAGAGAGTGAGAGAGAGAGAGAGAGGAGAGCAATTCACCCATTATCTTGAAAAAAGTTAAAGTAGTCAACGAAAAAGAAGAGAATAACTTTTTGATATAATGCTTGATTCGGTTCATTAATTGCAAATTTCTATCACACAAAATTTTATATTATGTTTACAATTTTTAAGATTTTTCATTAATTGTTTTAAAGAATTTTAATGTAATATACAATTTTTAAGATAATATACAATCTTTAAGATTTTTCATTAATTATTTTTACTTTAAATTGGGAGAAAATTTTCACTTCTCTAATATAGGGTAGGAGATAAGGTAAGAAAAAATTGAGAATTAAATGAGATAATATGAACATAAAACAACAAAGAAGAGAATATCTTTTTGATATAATGCTTGATTCGGTTCATTAATTGAAATTTCTATCACATAAATTTTCATATTATTTTACAATTTTTAAGATTTTTCATTAATTGTTTTAAAGAATTTTAATGTAATATACAATTTTTAAAATAATATACAATCTTTAAGATTTTTCATTAATTATTTTTACTTTAAATTGGGACAAAAATTTCACTCCTCTAGTATAGAGTAGGATGTAAGAACTACAATCGGTGGGTGAAATAACTAGGAAACACTAGGAGAACACCTAGAAGGGGGGGTTGAATAGGTGTTAGATAAACCTTGAAAGATTTTCGAAAGAAACAAATCGAAACGATTAAAACAAATGATTTTCACAAATATCCTCAGTCTTAATCGATTAAAACAAAATGTTAATCGATTAAAACCTTATGTTAATCGATTAATAAGGCAACTAATCGATTAATGCCGAAAGATCAATTTGAACTAATCGATTAATGAAACTAGTTAATCGATTAATCACTGTTAAAACTGAAAAATCACTTTTCAATCAAATACGAAAATCAATCAATTAACACATAAGATCAGAGATAAAGAGGAATTGATTAACACCAATATTCTTAATGATTACCTAGGTTATGAAAATGATTTTCCCCAAATCAATTTGCACAATTAAGATTCAATTCAATCAATTATGAAAATCAATCTTTTTCTAGGTTTTCAATCAAGAACAAATGAAATGACTTGAATGTAAATAGTTAAGGGTTTAGAGATACGACACAGTGATTTATCCTGGTTCACTTTCATCCACTTGAAAGCTACATCCAGTCCCCTCTTCAACCAAGAGAGATTCTTCACTATGAGGAATTAGAGTTCTCAAATTACAAGTAAATGCCTCACAAGACTCCCTTCTTGCTAGCCTACAAGAGATACCACACCCTTGCCTTGCAATCCTGTTGAATCTAATCTAACCTCTTCTCTTGCTTGCCGATATCCCCACAACAAGTCTTCCATTTTGCTTTGAGATTCTTCAAAGACTTCCACTTGCTTGATGATGCCTCACACCAAGACTTCCAATTTGCTTGATTCACAACCAAGACTTCCAAATGCTTGATAACAATCAAGACTTCCAATTGCTTGTTTGCTTGATGAACAACCAAGTCTTCCTTTGTTGTAGATAGCTTGCCTTCTTTGCAATGATTACAACTCAAAAGAAAACAAAATAACAATCCTATGAATCTCTTTCAAAAGCTATGAAAATATCAACATGAGAGATTCAAAGATTCTTGATCAAAGAATGTAAAAGTGAAGGCTTTGATCTATGAAAGTGAGAGAGAATAGAGTGACTTGATTCTTTGTAAAAAGTGAATATCAAAATGATGTATATTGATCACAAAGGTTAGGAAAAGGTTTATATAGAATACCCAAAAGATAGAAATGCTTAGAAGTGCTTTTGAGAAGTGAAAAACGTATTTTAAAAACCAGTTCTGCACGTGTTACTCGATTAGTACATGTCTTAATCGATTAATACATGCCTTAATCGATGAAGTGCGCAAGCTTTGAAAATTCTAATCGATTAATGATATGCTTAATCGATTAAATAAGTGCTTAATCGATTAGACAGTTGAAAAACATTTAAAAACTTGTTTTCTCAAAAACTAAACCTTTTCTTTCAAACCTTTAAGCCACCTATTGATTTTAGGTAAAGTGAATACTCAAAATATGATATAATCATGACTATGATAGAGATTCACTACCCTCTATATACTCTACCCAAACTCATAAACTAAAAGACTAAGAAGCTTGAGAGGCTAAAGATAAAACAATAAAACTCTCACTAAGTCTTCATGAGCTTGCTCTCTCTTCATCACTTTTTGTTGTTGCTTGTTGAGCTTGATCTTGATCAACACATTTGTAGCTTGTTCAAAACCTTTTGTCATTTATCAAAACATTCTCAATGGATCTTACATAGGAGATAAGGTAAGAAAAAATTGAGAATTAAATGAGATAATATGAACATAAAATAAGATAAGAGAAATTTCGCTCCTCTAATAAAGCAAGAGATAAGGAAAGAAAATTTGAGATATTCCTTTGTTCCCGTTATCTTGGTAAAAGTCAAAGTTGTAAATAAAAATAAGAGAATATCTTTCTGATATAATGCATTATTCTATTTTCAAAATAAAATATAATGTATGATTCATTTATTAATTATAAATTTCTATCACACAAATTTTCATATTATTTTAAAATCTTTAATATTTTTCATTAATTATTTTTAAAAAAATTTAATGTAATATACAATCTTTAAGATAATATACAATCTTTAAGATTTTTCATTAATTATTTTTACTTTGATTTGGGACCCAAAAAAACTTCATTTTTTTTACCAAGATAATGGGACAAAGGGAGTATATGAGAGACAATTAAATGAGATGATATGAACACAAAATATGATAAAGTTCACCCCTCTAATATAGAGTAGGAGATAATGTAAGAAAAAATTGAGAATTAAATGAGATGATATGAACATAAAATAAGATAATAGAAACTTCGCTCCTCTAATGGAGTATAGGAGATAAGGAAAAAAATTTGAAACACTTCCTCGATCCAATTATATCGGTAAAAGTCAAAATAGTAAATAAAAATGAGAGAATATCTTTTTGATATAAAATTTATAAATTAAAAATATGCCCTGATGACGTGACAAAATAAACACGTGGCTTATCTTTCCTCTACATTATTATAAATTGGAGAGGTTCTTAGTGATAATCATCCTTAATTTGAAGAGAATTTTAATTTGAAGAGAATTTTGCAACAACTATGTCAACTTTAAGCAACTATCTTGCCAAGTTTGTAATCTTCTCTAATTGAAAATATATATTCCATTAGTTTTTATAATGCTTATTTTTAAATCAACACTTGCGTTATAGGAAAAAATGCCCCATAAAAATGACACAAATGACTGGAAGATAATAGTTCGCGTTGCACGTCTATGGGACACCATTAACATACGACGAAAGGAGCTTATTAGTACATATATGGTTCTCATAGATGAAAAGGTAAATTTTCATCTTTTAATTTATTGATGTTTTGGGATGAGTATGTTGCACAATTTGAGAACATAATGAAAGAAAATGATTGTACCAAGGTATATGATTGTTACCATAAATATTCTTGCTTTGATATTTGATACTCAAAATACATAACCGTCTATCCACAACCTGTTATAGGTGATTTATCAATTTCTACATCAAGCTCCACACAGATTTACATCAATATAGACATGACCGAAACTAATGAGCTCATTCAATCATTCAAGTAGGCAATTCTACAATTCTTATATGAAGATAATATTTTTAAAAGCTTTAATTTTAATATATGTTATAACTTTATCATAGGGATACCATTGTTGCACCTATCATTGGAAACCTTGCAATAACAAAATCGAAGGTGCCTAATCAACTTGATAATATGAAGACTATACCAGAGATATTGGCCTTGGCAACCTCAAAGACTGGCATGGTATAATTGATTTCTTCTTGCCATTTTATTATGAATAATAATAACTAATTTTGGGTTTCCCAATTTTTTTTTTATAAATAAAAGCAGAGTAAGGTGTGCTTATGCTTTGCAACTATTGATGACATCTTGCTAACCCATGGTTTGTATTTTAATGCTTGCCCTGTTTGCAAGAGATGGTTTCCACTTTACCAACAAAATTTGAGTGCTCTATTTGTAAAATTGATGTGGAGTACCCCTTGATAAAGTAATCGCATTTTTTTATACTCAAAACCTGGGATCCACTCGGAATTGATTAATATTTTAAAATTAAAAGGCTGTAACCTCCATTTTATTTATGCTTAATTTTAGACTTCGTTTCGAGCTTAATGTTAAAGATTCAACCCACTCAACAATATTCGTAACCTTTGATGAAATTGTTAGCCAAGTGAACCTTCAAGATCTTACTAAAGGCGTCGAAAATGTAATGTGTTCAATATTTAATTGAAAAAAAATCCATACATTTAGGTGTTCCAATATATAATGTACCAATGTGTTCAATATTTAATGTGTTCCAATAGCAACAGTCATAAAAAAAATATAAATGTAATATATATATATATATATATATATCACTTTAATATTTGGAACCGTTGATAAAAGCACATATTGTAACACCCCTAATATTCGTCTCCCAGATAATAAGGAAATTAATAATAAATAAAGTTTTATTATTAATTTATATAAATTTTCCAAGTTTATGTTTTGTATTTAATTAGCTTTGACATATAGAAATAGGTGTGTTGGAAACCAACAAGCGGCTCAAAATAGACTAGAGGGGGGGGGGGGGGTGAATAGTATTTTGAAGCCTCAATACAAACTTTTCGATTGCTAAAGAGAATGGATTTCAGAAAACAAGTTTTCTAACAAAAAATGTACTGTTTAATCGATTAATATCAGGCTTAATCGATTAATGCCAGAAGATCACTCAAGTACTAATCGATTAACTAGGCGTTACTCGATTAAGACCGAATGATGCTCTAAAAACTAATCGATTAATCAATCACTTAATCGATTAACTCGTGATTAATTTGACAGAAAATCAGTTTTATTCAGAATTCAATGGGGATCACAATTCAATGATGTACTAACAAATGATTTATGAATGAATGAACAAAACTACGTAAATTTACCAAGTCAATTTAGGTTTATTATCTAGGAATTGAAAAAGCCCCAAATTTAACCTAATCAATTGGTTTGTTCTTGATTAATGAAAGCTTGAAGGAAGAAAACAAAGAAGACAAGATTTTATCCTGGTTCACTCTCTACCACTTGAGAGCTACATCCAGTCCTCTCTATCAAAGATAGAGAGTTTCTACTAGATACACAATTGTTAGATTACAATGGTTAAAGATGCAGCTCACTCAAGCTCTCCTATCTTAACCCCTTCAAGAGAGTACCAATCTCTTGAAAATCTACCCAATTGTTTCTTGTATCTTGTCCTCTTGAATTGTTGAAGGATGCTCTCCACACAATTCCTTTCCTCTTGCTTTGAGATGCTTCAAAGACTTTCAAGTTGTGAATTCTTCACTTGTTGTTGTTGAATGCTTGATGTTACAACCTCTTGTTGTAGATTGCTTCAACACAAAGTACTAAACTCTAGAAATTTGAATCTCAATGAATCTAAGAATATTGAATGATTGAAAGTGAAGAAGATTGAAAGATTGTAAAATCTTGATAGAACAATTTGAAAATAGTAATAGCTCTTGGAAGATTGTGAAAGTATGATTCACTATAGAAAAATATGAAAGTGTGTGTAACCTTGTCAAAGTAGAAATGAAAAGCTTTTAAACAAAATATTATTTTTCTGATACAACAGTAATTAATCGATTAATGAACAAGTCACTAATCGATTAACCTTTGTTAAACAATCAGTGTTGTACAATTTTAACGTGTTAATCGATTAAGCCTATCATGCTAATCGATTAACCACGGTAAAAAGTGATTAAAAATTAAGCTTTTCAAATGTACTTTGATCTAAACTTTATTTAGAGCTATTTTTATCAAGATAATCTTTCTTCACTATTAATCAAACAATATTAAAACCTATATTGAGATTCCTAAGCTACCACCCACTCTCATGAAATGGAAAAATTGAAATATTACATTTGATTTACAAATAAACATAAACTTAAATCTAATTCTCCATGAGTGGTGCTTGAATTGTTGTTGAATGCTGTTGCTTGACTTTGGTTTGTTAGCATCAAAACATCATCAAACCTACAAAATCCCCCTTTTTGATGATGACAAACCCTCTTCACAATGAAGTACCAAGTTTTTAAATACTCCCGCTAAATGTAACACACTTAGGAAAAATACATAAGAACTTAACCTACAAAGCCACAACATCAACAAACATTTCTCCCCCTTTTGGCATCATTAAAAAGTAGTGAATTTAGAAAAGAACTTTGGCCAAAAGTGAGAGGTAAGTGCTAGAAAATGGATATATAAGGATCAACACAATAAAAAGACAATAATATGCAGTAAAAACAAATATAAGTTGGCCATAAGCAAGACCATATCACATACTACATAATAAGTCCATAAAGCATTGAAAACACATAGTTCATACAACAAAAGTCATAACATATTACCATAGGTCAGCAACATAACATAAACCATAAAGAGACTAAGGCCATACACAGACCCTATCTAAGTTCAACCATAGCAAAAACATAAACAGTCCAAAACAGTCCAGCCAAGAAACTAAGTCCCAAAAACCATGAAAAAGCATAAAAAGTTCAACATCAGAGTATGATAAAAGTGCAGCAAAAACAGTGAAAATCATCATAAGATCATAGATGGCTAAGGGTTGGGTGGAGGGTGAGAAAAGAAACTAGAGATGTGGTCCAAGATCCTTTGCTCCATTGCACGATTCTGAATATCAATTCTTTGCTCCATTGCATCAAACCGATTATCTATTTGCTAAATAAGTGAAGCATGTGCAGCTTGAGCATCAAATGGTGCCTCTAAGTTGTCAAATTCGATGAAATCTTCAACATTGACCTCTTGATCAGTTTCCATTGCATCACCAGCCGGTGGAGCAGCTTGTGGAGCTTGAGGAGCTCGAGGACCCGGTTGTGCAGCTTGCTCTAAAGCCTTAATTTGCGAATTCCACATCCAAGACATTGTTGGCTTATGAAAACCAATCCTCATTAGACGAATGTGGTGAATGTTCAAACACAACTTACCCTCCGGATCTTTCTCACACGGTTCACCATCCGGAATTGGCACACCATAATGACGAAGGAGTTTGGTCACATGCATAGGATATGGTAAATACTGAGTGGAAGCAGACTGTGCAGTAGTGAGCATTCTAGCCAAAACTATCCTGTTCCAATTTATCTTAACATTATGCTTAATTCCATAAAACAATGTCAAGTCATCCTCCTGGACTTGAGCATAATTTTGAGAACCTTTCGGAATTAGACAATAAGCAATAATGTATAACAAGACCCTATCTTCAGCATGTAACAAGGAAACCTTCTTAGTGCCTTTATCCCAATTAAATTCCGGTCTAACAGCCTCAGAATAAACAGTAGCAGGATCAACATTTAGTTCAACCGATTCATCATCACCAAAGAAAGTACCCTCATCTTTCAAACCAAATAAAATTTTCTAATCAGCAGGATTAATAACAAAGTGATGACCCCTCACTTGGCTTTGATAAACCCCATCAATTTTAGTGAAATTAGCATAAAATTGCCTAACAAGCTTAGGGTAATAGTGAGTATTAAATTCCAAAAATCTTTGCAAGTGCTGTGAAACAAGCAAGTCATGAAAACCAAACCTCTCCTTCTTCAACCATGGAAAGTAAAGATACCGAATGACTCCAAAGGTTCTGTTATCAAACTTCGGTGCACGTTCTTCGCGTTCTGCTTGAGAGAACCACACATTGTTGCGATCCTTATGTGGTGGATGCTTCTTTCGTGGAGGAGGATTCAGATTGGAGGAGGAGGAGGCTATTTTCCAAGGAGAGAGAAAGTTAGGGTTAGGGTTTTGGAATTTTGGGGGTTTTCGGATTTTGGGTGATTTGGGTTGAAATTTATGGAATTTTTGGTAGATATGATGGTAGAAAGAAGATTTGTGGGAAGAAATTGGGTAAAAAACGTGTTTCAATAGCCCTTATGATCCATGAGTGATTTTCGAGTAGAGAGAAGAGTAGAGAGAATCGGAGAAGAGAGAGAAGAAAAAGAGAAAAAATGAGCAACTGTGCAGAAAACGCGTTTTTATATTTCCGTGTCCAGTACCCTTAATCGATTAGCGAAGACCTTAATCGATAAGGCCGAAAATGGTTTAAAAATTAATCGAGTTAAAGCTTCATTAATCGAGTAAGTGCGAAAGTGGTTTAAAATTTAATCGATTAATGACTGACTGTTAATCGATTAATGTGCACAAAACTCAAATTTTTGAAATTTTGAAAAATATTTTCATGCACACAAACACATATTGACACTTAGCATTTAGCACACACATTTAAACAAGCAAACATATCATAGAAAAAGACACACATAACTACTAATTTAGAGAATTATGAAAGGATTTTCATATTACAAAAACTCAAACAACAATACATAATGGAATAGGCTTAAGGTGATGAACTAAAATGATTTCAAAAACAATTAGCTAATAGTGGATTCATCAAAAATACCAAGTTCCCTTCTAATACGATAGAAATTATCCCTTGGTAAAGGTTTTGTAAAAATGTCAGCTAATTGATCTGAAGTTTGAACAAATTCTATAACACAATCACCTTTTTGGACATGATCCCTTAGAAAATGATGCCTAATCTCAATATGTTTTGTTCTAGAGTGCAATACCGGGTTTTTAGTTAAATTTATTGCGGATGTATTGTCACATTTAATAGGAATTTTTGACAAGTTTAAACCAAAATCCGAAAGTTGTTGCTTCATCCAAAGGATTTGAGCACAACAACTCCCGGCCGCAATATATTTGGCTTCCGCGGTTGATAAAGCTACAAAATTTTTCTTTTTTGAAAGCCGTGATACAAGAGAACTTCCAATTAAATGGCATGTTCCACTTGTACTTTTTCTTTCAACTTTACAACCCGCAAAATCAGAATCCGAATAGCCTATTAAGTTTAAAAGGGCATCTCTAGGATACCATAATCCGGTATTGGTGGTTCCTTTCAAATATTTCATAATCCTCTTAACAGCAGTTAAATGTGATTCTTTTGGATTGGCTTGAAAACGAGCACACATGCACACACTAAACATAATATCAGGACGAGAAGCAGTTAAGTATAATAAACTACCTATCATACCACGATACTTTGTTACCTCTACGGGTTTTCCGATGTCATCCTTGTCCAAGTAACATGTGACGCTCATAGGAGTTGAAGCTACCTTGCACGACTCCATGCCAAACCTTTTAAGTAGTTCTCTACAATACTTCCCTTGGTGAATGTAAATCCCATCATCAAGTTGCTTGATTTGTAGTCCAAGGAAGAAAGTAAGCTCTCCCATCATAGACATCTCGAACTCACTTTGCATAATTTCTGAAAATTTCTTGCACAATTTTTCATTAGTTGCACCAAAAATAATATCATCAACATATATTTGGACTAAAAGTATGTCCTTACCGGATCTTTCAATAAAAAGCGTATTGTCCACTGCACCTCTTTTAAAACCTTTTTCAATTAGAAAATTACTTAGACGATCATACCAAGCTCTAGGAGCTTGTTTAAGACCATACAAAGCCTTTTTCAATTTAAAAACATAGTCCGGATGTTCAAAATCTTCAAATCCGGGAGGTTGTGAAACATACACTTCTTCTTGAATGTATCCATTAAGAAACGCACTTTTAACATCCATTTGATACAATCTAAAATTCATAATAGATGCAAAAGCAAGTAAGATTCTAATGGCTTCTAATCTAGCCACGGGAGCATACGTTTCATCATAGTCTATCCCTTCCTCTTGACTATACCCCTTAGCTACCAACCTAGCTTTATTCCTAACAATAATACCCGACTCATCTAGTTTATTTCTATAAACCCAACGAGTACCAATTTCAGGACGGTCATCGGGTTTTGGCACAAGCTCCTAAACTTGGTTTCTTTCAAATTGATTTAATTCTTCTTGCATGGCCATAACCCAATGTTCGTCTTGAAGTGCCTCATTAATATTCTTAGGTTCTAATTGTGAAACAAAAGCAACATAATAACAAAAGTTATTTAAAGTGCTTCGGGTTACCACTCCCTTAGCAATGTCACCTAGAATATTCGAGACCGGGTGATTTTTGTTCGTTTTCCAAGCAATTGGTAGATCGGTATGTGGCTCTTGTGCTAAGTCCTTCTCATGTGCTTGCATTTCTCCATTCTCAACTGTAGAATCAAAGAGATTTTGATGATGTCATATATATGCTCGGCGGAATCAATGATGTTGATAATGTCAAGTAAATTAGAGCTCGGCGTGGGGTCAATGTCAAAAGCGTCAGACTTAGTTCTGCGCATGCATTCCGCCAAAGTCAAAAGCTCGGATATCTGCTTTTGAAGTTTCAGCTCAGATTTAGTTTGGCTCTTGATCACGGTCGAAGTTCATCCAAGTTTGAAAGCTCAGCTCTTCACTTCAAGACAGTACGCTCGGATATTGATCAGCTCGGCATACGCTCAGAAGGCTCTGAATATTGAACTAAGCCACAACATAAGAAAGATCAAATTAGCTCAGATTGAACACGCACCCTGAGCAAAGAACAAAGCTTGGATCTGTTACTTCAAGTTTCAAGTCTGGTTGCCGAGGAAAGCTCAAGGCTCGGCAACATGAATCACAGACCAAGCTCGAACAAAGTTCAAGGCTCGACAACACCAATCTCAAACCAGGCTCGAACGAAGCTCAAGCTCGACTGTCTTTGTTCATTCTTCAACAACACATCTTCTTCAACCTTCAGACTCTGCTCAACTGTGCCGTACCCTTTTTATTACCGTTGAGTCTGGGTAGAAAGTCTAGGATTTTAACTCCAACAAAGTAACAAGTTTGAAATTCAAAAATGAGTTAAAATCAAAGGTTGGTGAAGGGTCACTATCACTGCTCTACTGTCAAATTGTAGCCGTTGAAAACCCCATGGTTTTTCCGTACAACCGTCCTTTTCTTATTTCTGGAAAGACAGAGAAATGCCTTTTTTCGTACGGCTCTTTCTCTCTCTCTTTTCTGGAAATCAAGAGATTATAAATAGGGGTGTTTTCAACGGTTACAATCAAGACATCTCTGAACAATTTTTGTTGCAACTCATTTTCATTTTTCTTTGGAAAGATAGAGCAGAATCAAAAACACACAGAAAAGAAAAAGTGCTTTTGAATTTTCAAGAACTTAGAGATTTAAACTTTCAAATCCTAACTCTAAGTTCAACTTATTTCTTCTCTGTGATTACCCTTCACAAAATCGACTCACTCTTGAACATCACATCTTCATAATCATTCGAAGAGTGTTTCGAATTGGAGCCATCCTCTCTCATTAATCTTGTTCGTTGTATTTTGCTGGAGTGAAAAGCTGGTCTCTGGTCGAGAAAGCTTTTCTGTATTGAAAAGGTTCCAAAGAGGTTCTTTGGTCATCGATATGTCGTGGGTAGTTTGTCACGAGTTTGGTATACTCGCTTGACTGGATAGGTTTGGAGGGGCAGTCTCTTGTAAATCCTTTTGTAACCCAGAAAATCGATTTTTTAGTAAAAGCTCTCTAAAAGGTTTTTAGAGGGGACTGGACTAGCTCTCAGGGTGAGAGTGAACCAGGATAAATCTCGGGTGTTCATTTTATTTCTTTATCGCTTTCCTGTTGCAGTATTTGCTTAAGTGTTTTCCGCTGTATTTCGAGCATCCAAGTTTTCAATCGTTAGTCTTGTGGCTCGGACTTGAGTGTTGTTCTCAAAGCTCGGGTTCTAAGCAACTCGGTTAACCGATTAACCAATCTGTTCATCTATTTGGTTAATCATTTAATCCTGTCTGCTCGGTTATCGCTCGACATTTATTTTCATACCCGAACAACATTCAGTTAAGTTTTCAATAAATCGAAAAATTGTCATATTAGCTTCAATCTCCTATTCACCCCCCTCTACTTGATTGTTAGGCCTCTTGTTGGTTTCCAACAAGTGGTATCAAAGCTCGGTCGAAAGATCGAGTGTAAAAACTTTTTCGAAAAGATCCTTGAGGAAACCAAATGGCTACTAACAATCCCTTCGGAGGTGAAGGCTCTTCCATAAACAGACCACCACTATTCAATGGTGAGGGTTATGCTTATTGGAAAGCTCGAATGAAAATTTTCATTGAAGCTATAGATATGGAAATTTGGAAATCTATTGAAAACGGGCCATTTGTCCCTAAAAGAAAAATTAATGAAGAAGTTGTAGAAATCCCATGGGAAAGCTGGGATGATGATGATAAAAGGAAAGTAGCTTTCGATTTAAAAGCCAAAAATATCATCATCTCAGCTTTGTCCTATGATGAATTTTTTAGAGTGTCAAGCTGCAAATCTGCAAAAGAAATGTGGGACATTCTACAACTTACTCATGAAGGGACAAGTGAAGTCAGGCGAGCTAGATTAAATACTCTGATGCATGAATATGAGTTATTCCGAATGCTGCCAAATGAAAATATAAATGATTTGCAGAAACGGTTTACTCATATCATAAACCATCTTAATGCTCTCGGTAAAACTTTTCAAAATGCCGAGATAATTAACAAAGTGCTTAGATGTCTTAGCAGAGAATGGCAGCCAAAAGTCACTGCCATCATGGAAGCTAAGGACTTGGACACAATGAGCATAGCCACTTTGTTCGGCAAGCTTCAAGAGCATGAGATGGAGCTCGGCCGACTGACCATGCATGAAGAGTCTGATAAGAAGAAGAAGGAATTTCCCTCAAAGCTTCTGTTAAGGCAACCAAAGAATCCTCTGAGGATGAGTCCAGCTCGGACATGGATGAGGAAGACTTTGGTCTCATGGTCAGGAAGTTCAGCAAATTCTTCAAAGGGAAAAAGAACTTCACAAACCGAGCAAGAGATACCAAAAGCATTCACCACAAAGGCTCAAGTTCAAAAGACCGAGTTAGATGCCATGAGTGTGGTGAAGCGGGACACATTAGAACATACTGTCCAAGATTGAAAAAGCAAAGTGGTGAAGAAATGAAGAAGAACAAGGACCACAAGAAGAAGAGAACTTACATAGTATGGGATGCACCCAACAACAATACCAGCTCAAGCTCCAGTTCAGCCGACGAAGAAGAGAAAGCAATTCTGTGCTTGATAGGAAGGGAAACTGTGTTTAGAAGCCCAAGCCAAACTTGTTCTGAGCAAGATCTTCCTGTATATGACTCATGCTCGGAGTGTGAAGATGAAGAACCATGCTCGATTCTCAGATTTGTTGATCAAGAAGTCTCATCGAGCTCGGCACTAGATGCATCAGAACAAAGATCTAACATCAAATGTTTAATGGGCAAACACAGCGAGGAAACCTCAACAAGCCGAACAGTATCCAAACATACAAGCACTGAGGTAACCTCCACTTCTGATTCTGACTCTGAATCAGAATTTAATGACACTGATGAATTGTATTCTGCGTATCTTGAAATGCAAACCGAGTTCAAGAAACTTGCTAAAAATTTCATTAAGATGAAACAAAATCTTTCAAACTATAAAGAACAAGTTCTTGAATTGGAAAAATCAATTGAAACTTTGAAAAGCAGAAACAAGTCATTAGAAAACACTATCACTCAACTGAAAAATGAAAATCTTGACAGCTGCACTAGATATGAAAAAGAAATTTCTGAGCTAAAATTTAAAAGTGCAACTGTCAACAAGAGTGATGGCTTGTTTGATCGGCTTTTAGCCGAACAAAGAAACTATTCAAACAAAATTGGACTTGGATACATTAAGACCAAGAAATCAGTAAGGAACCTCGGCAAGGTCTCAAACTTTAATAATTTGAAAAAGCCGAGCTGCTCCTACTGTAGTCTTCATGGTCATACACCAAATGAATGCAAAATCCGACGTTATGGTGTAGCCAAGGGCAATTTTGTTTGGGTAGTTAAAAGGAAAGATCCAACTGCTAACCCCGAGGGACCCAAGATAACTTGGGTACCCGAATCAAAGAAGTAATATTTTTGTGATGCAGGTGTGCTTTCGAGCAAAGGAGAGTAGATGGTACCTTGATAGTGGCTGCTCGAAGCACATGACGGGGGACAAAAATTTATTCACTGAACTTTCACATTCAGATAAGGGCTACGTCACTTATGGTGATAACAACCGAGGTAAAATATTGGGTGAAGGTAAAGTCAGTAATTCTGCCAACCTGGTTATCAATAATGTTTTACTTGTAAAAGGGCTAGAGCATAATCTTTTAAGCTAAGTCAACTCTGTGATATTGGTAACCATGTTGTTTTTACCTCTACCCATTGCATTATTAAAAGCGACGAGAACAACTCTGTCAAATTTGTTGGAAAACGATATAACAACACTTACTTGGTTGATTTGAATGAAATCACCTCTTTGATAACCACTTGCATGGTTAGCAAAGAAAGTGATACATGGTTATGGCATAGAAGGACAGCTCATATACATGTAAATCAGTTAAAGAAACTACAATCAAAAGACTTAGTGATTGGTTTACCAAAGCTGAATTTTAATATTGAGGGGGTTTGCTCGTCTTGCAAGAAGTGCAAACCAACCAAAAAGAAAAATGATTTTTCATCTAAGTTGATGGTCTCAACAACTCGACCCTTGGAAATGTTACATATGGATTTGTTTGGATCATCACAAGTAAAAAGCTTTGGTGGCAATCTCTATGCGTTAGTAATTGTAGATGACTTTTCCAGATTTACATGGACTTTATTTTTAAAATCAAAAAGTGATACTTTTGAAAATTTTAAAGAGCTTGTCAAGCAACTCCAGAATCGAGCTAACCAAAAAGTAGTTGTAATCCGAACAGACCATGGTGGTGAGTTCGAGAACTACAAATTTGACAAGTTTTGTTCCAAGCTCGGCATAGAACATCAGTTTTCGGCTCCTCGAACTCCAGAACAAAATGGAGTTGTGGAACGGAAAAACCGAGTTCTTGAAGAGCTAGCCCGAACCATGCTTAATGAATACAATTTGCCACATTATTTCTGGGCAGATGCGTTAAACACAGCTTGCTATGTAATGAACCGCATCCTCATCAGGCCAATTTTAAAGAAAACTCCATATGAACTTTACAAGGGTAGAAAACCAAAAATTTCTCATTTCCATGCATTTGGTTGCAAAGTCTTCATTTTAAATAATGGAAAAGAGCATCTTGGCAAATTTGATTCTAAAGCCGATGAAGGAATATTTTTGGGTTATTCTACCCATAGTAAAGCATTTAGAGTTTTTAACAAAAGGACCTCCACTGTGGAAGAGTCCGTACATGTGGTATTTGATGAGTCTCCTCGGAGAGACAATGTTAGTTGTGCAGATAGAGAGGATCAACCTATGGTAGAACACGATCCGAGCACAACAACTGAAAGAGCTCAAAAGGATGAAACTGCTGAAGATAAAATTCAGAGGGACGAGCTTGTTCCGAGCAGAACAAACAAGGACCGAGCCAAGCTCTCAATGATCAGTCCGAACTCATTCCAAGCCAAGCAGAGCAACTCGAGCTGAATCCAGCCTGGAAGAGAGTCAAGGACCATCCAATAGAAAATGTGCTGGGCGACATGTCTAAGGGAGTTTTAACTCGTCGCTCTATTCAGAATTTTTGCAATTTCGCTTCCTTTATCTCTCAAATTGAAACTAATTCTGTTGATCAAGCCATTGAAGATGAACATTGGGCAATTTCCATGCAAGAGGAACTGAATCAATTCATCAGAAATGATGTCTGGGAATTGGTTCCTCGGCCCAATGATCATACGATAATCGGCTTGAAATGGATTTTCAGAAATAAAACAGATGAATTATGCTTAATTATAAGAAACAAAGCTAGATTAGTTGCTCAAGGCTACAACCAAGAGGAAGGTATCGATTATGATGAGACCTTTGCTCCAGTTGCTAGACTTGAAGCAATCCGAATTTTGCTTGCTTTCGCATCTATTATGAATTTCACCCTATACCAAATGGATGTAAAGAGTGCATTCTTAAATGGCTTTATAAATGAAGAAGTTTATGTAAAACAACCTCCTGGTTTTGAAAACTTTGAATATCCAAACCATGTTTATAAACTGAAAAAGGCTCTTTACGGTTTGAAACAAGCTCCTAGAGCTTGGTATGATCGTTTGAGCTCATTTCTACTTGATCAAGGGTTTGAAAGAGGAAAGGTTGACACAACTCTATTCATTTATAAATCCAAAAAGGACCTATTGTTAGTACAAGTTTATGTCGACGATATAATTTTCGGTGCTACTAACATGTCTCTTTGCAAGAAATTCTCTGAATTAATGCAAGGTGAATTCGAGATGTCGATGATGGGAGAACTCACTTTCTTCCTCGGGCTGCAAGTAAAGCAAGTTGAGGGAGGAACCTTTGTGCATCAAGGAAAATATTGCAAGGAACTCCTCAGGAAATTCAGCTTAGAAAATTGCAAAGAAGCTGCCACTCCCATGAGCACTTCGAGCTATCTTGGCAAAGATGAGTCAGGTAAAGCTGTGGATGTAAGCAAATATAGAGGCATGATAGGAAGTCTTCTATATTTGACTGCATCTCGGCCTGATATTATGTTCAGTGTTTGCTTATGTGCTCGTTTTCAAGCTAATCCCAAAGAATCTCATCTTTCGGCAGTTAAAAGAATTTTTAAATATTTAAAAGGAACTGTGAACACTGGTCTATGGTATCCTAGGGATGCCAATCTTAGTTTGGTTGGGTATTCGGATTCCGATTTTGCTGGGTGCAAGCTTGACCGAAAAAGCACAAGTGGAACTTGCACTTGCTCGGCAGTGCACTTGTGTCATGGTTTTCTAAAAAGCAAGCTTGTGTTGCCTTGTCAACAGCCGAAGCCGAATACATTGCTGCTGGTAATTGTTGTGCTCAAATTCTTCGGATGAAACAACAGTTATCAGATTTTGGCTTAATTTTAGATCACATTCCTATCAAATGTGACAATACAAGTGCAATCAACCTGACTAAGAATCCAATGTATCACTCTCGAACAAAACACATTGAAATTAGGCATCACTTTCTACGAGATCATGTCCAAAAAGGTGACTGTGTCATTGAATTTGTTAGTACTGAAAATCAATTAGCCGACGTGTTTACAAAACCTTTGCCGAGGGAAACTCTTTATAAAATTCGGCGTGAGCTCGGCATTCTGGATGAATCCAGTGTGTGCTCGACGTAAGCTCGACATCATGGATGAGTTCAGCATGTGCTCGACATGAGCTTGGTTTTCAGTATATCATAAAATTGATCACCTTCATAATCTCGTTTGTTTCATTCAATTGTGTATTTGTTTAATTTCCTGAAATTTCACATCCTCCAACTACTCTTCCTCTCCTTTAAATTATCTATTTTTTTCGAGACGCATGCTTTCATTTTCCTTAAAAAGGGGGAGAAAGGTGTTGGTTTATGTTTTTATTAGAACTTTCATATTTTAATATTCGTCATTCTCTTCTTTTTCATTTATCTTCTCTGTTGAGAAGCATGCTTTCACTGTTAAACAGGGAGAATGATGAAAATTTTCTTCCACGATATTCTTTTTAATTCTTCAGGGGGAGAAAAGTTTTTTTTTAATAATTCAAGCCTTGTTACCATCAAATGGTATCAAGCAACTTATTTCTCTTTTGGCAATTGTACTTAATCTTTGGCTCCTTTTTGATCATGCCAAAAGGGGGAGAGAGGTGTGTTGTTGTTTTTGATTATTGCAGATATTCAATGGAGAGAGATATGTGCGAGCGACCATTAATTGGGAGAAAGGTGTACGAGCATAAACTCAGGGGGAGTACTTAACGAGCGGCTCCACAAATTGTCAAAATTTTGTTCAACAAATGATTTCAACAAGTGGTAGCATTATTGAGCAACAAGTACTACAAGTAGGATCATTTCGACATGTAGTACTGGTTCGGAATTATACCCTACAAAGGATACGCTTCCTAGTCCCGAACTCGTTGATCCTCAGCCTAGTTGGTGCTTCGGGTCTGCGATCCCCAGCTGAGCATGACCCGTCCATTCCCATCCGTAGCGTGTCGCTTTCCATCCTTTCCCTTCTCTAGGCCACGTAGAGATTTCCAGGCGATGATCCATCTGCCCGTTGGGAGACCAACAACACCGATGTACCAACGAACAGGAGAGAGTAAGCGCTCCGGACGCGTAGCGTCGACGGTGTGGAATTACGGTAGGCAAAGTAATAGGACACACAAACAATTCACACACAACATTCACACAGGATAACAAACAAACGTACTATTGTCATTATTCTCAATCCATATCTATTCCATCTTATTATCATTATTTCCTTCATACTTCTCCACTCTTGTTTCCCATCTCTTTCATGGAGCTCACCATTCTCTCTTCGTTTCCATTCTCAAACTCTTTCTTGTTTTCCACACTTTTCAACTCTCACTCATATAACTCTTTTATTATAATGTTTTATTGGATTGTAACCATCGATGATCAGGGGAGTTAAAGATCATCGAGGTACGCGTTTCTTTCGTAGTTAGCACTCACGTTTCAAGCCTACATCTCCTCGGCCATCCAACCACCTAGTCGGAAGCAAACAGGAGTACAGGACCTTTACCGTGCGGGCACGACAGCTGTCACAACATGAATGGTCCCAGACCAGGAGGCTCAGCCTCAATATCAAACATGGCACACTGCCTCGCAGTGGCAAACAAAATGCCCCACTCCAGTCCCTCTCACTGTTCCTGAACTGCCATAGGGGTGACAGCACTATTCTGGTCCCGGGTGCAGAACTTACCACGGTATTAGACCCAGTCCCCACCACGTTAGTGCACCACATGTGGAGTTCGTTCTGCCCAGAATAGTACTCAAGGCAACGTGACGTTTTACCGCCCGAGCCTACCCTAATGCATTCATCAACCCGAATATCCCTGATATCCGGGGTACCTTCCTCTCCACTACTTCGCACTCTCATACCTCACCGCATTCGCTGTTAATGTCTTTTAAAATCTTTTAATTAATAAACCTATTGGTCGGCTCACCCTTCGTGCATCACTTCAGTGAGTCCCGACCGCTATCTTTGCACTTTCAATCATCAGCCTCGCATAGCACAGAGCTGGGTCACACCGACACTTTCACATTTCATTCTCAATCTTTTTCCTCAATCACACTCTCATTTCCCCAAATCTTCCCTTTTTACCATCCTTCACAAAATATCAATTCCACAATTTTCCCAAAACACCATTTCCAAGACTTTCACAAAATCATCTTTTCATAAAACTTTTTTTTTCAAAGATCATGTTATAAACTCTTTTAAAAACATGGTTTCACAACTTCTTCAAAAATTCCCATTTCAAAAATCTTTTCAAAAGTTTCGATTCACCAGCATTTTCCAAAAAGAAGTATCTCTTTTCCCAATTCTTGACAAAATTTTTTTCACAAGTCTTTTCGAAATATCTTTTTCAAAGCCATTTTTCAAAAACACCTTTACTTTGCTGGGTGCTAGTGGAGGAGCAAGCCCAGCTCAACACTAGTTCCCAGACTAAAACCATGCTGAGCGCTAGTGGAGGAGCAAGCTCAAATCAACACTAGTCCCAGACTAAAACAAAGGAGCTCAGCTCAACTCAGTTCATTTCCCATTCCAACAGTTCACATCACTCTCCCCAGCTCTGGCTCGTCCTCATTCTTACTTTCAATTTTCCTTTCCAGTCAACTCTTATCATTACTCTTTTCACTCAATCTTTATCCTTCACTGTTCTCTTTTCTCCTCATACCGTCTCTTTCCATTTCATCACTTTTTCTCTTCATTTTACTCTTCTTATTCAGACGCTCTTCAACCTTTTACTTATTTTAATTAACCACAATAAGCAGAACCCAACATAATTAATTAAATACACAATAAGGGCATGCTATCAACATACAACATCACACAACAGCATTGTGGTTTTTGTCACCTTCGTATAAATGGCCGCACAATCAAACAATTGCCATTTATACTACTGACGCCAACCACTTAGTTCCGATCTTTGAGATGATGCGGAACGTCCTACTAAATTACCTAGCTACCACTATGTCTTATGAAGGCTTCTCTCTCACCTGAGGTCCAGCTGTTGATTGTGTGCTCTTCTTCGAATCCATGTGCTGCCAACTGCCCCCACCCTCTTTTCTTTATCATTCCTCATATTAAATAGAACACTTTACATTATTAACTCATTTGAGAAAAACCTTTTCTTAAACCAATACTCGTCCTTTCTTTGTTGGAAAACATTAAAAATCAACTATCATTTGAAAACTCGATTTGTAGATCCTATGAAAACATTTTGAGACATAAAGGCACGTCCAAGTAATTCTGGACAGCAAAACGGTTTTCTAAATTTACTTTAATAAAACTCCAAAAATATTATAAAAACATCTTTTACTTTAAATAGTTTTTTAATTTAAATTTAACACTTTGAAAATTCATGTTTTCATCATAAAACAATTTTTTTTTGGGACATCTATGAACACAGTATGACATTCAAATAAATCCTAACACATACGGCAGCAAACAACATTTAGGCATACAATAAATCAAATTGAGTCAAGTTTCAAACCACGCATTTACATTTATTTTCTTTACTTTAAACACTTAATATCCTTCTCTAAAATCATCATGTACATTTTATTCATGAAATCAAGCTCTCTAAACCTACCTATACCACATAACCGAATGGAAGCAAGAAAAGAAATCAAACATCACAATTTAATCCACATACATCAACTTATTTCAGTTTAGGCATTAAAATTCTATTTTCTTTTTCATGCACAAAACCATTTATTCTTCTGCTTGCTTCTAACCGAATGCACCTAAGCACACACTCGTATAGATATTCAAACACAACACTCAATTAATTTGATTTATTTATTCCCTTTATTATTACACAAAGAATCAATGAGAAAATGATGTTCACAACATAGTCTCAAGCAATTCATTTTAGTGCGATTCCTTAATATATACTCATTCCTTTTCAAGTCATTTTATTGAAAAAGAGATCCTGGTCTAATTAACATGAATAGGCCGAACACCAACATGACAACACAAGGAAAAATTTCCATCATGCATGCACATAGAACTTGGACTAATGCAAAGGTCATTTCCAGAACAAATTTTCTTCATGGAAACCGTGAGTTACACAAGAACTTTTAGCAAACCAAAAATTTAATTTCTTAACATAATAAAATCAAGAATCATGTCATAGTCTTAATCTTTTAAGACAAACACATGCCTGCACCTACCATTTCTAGGGGAACAACTCTCAACATATATATAAACAAAAACATGATTTCCTACTCTACCTAGTCTTGACCGAATGATGTCATGCACAAAGGCAAGGCCTCACAATTTAATTTTCACATGCACACTTAAAGTCATGGATCATGTCATGCAAGGCTCAAAAGCATCATTTTGTCATCATACAATATCTTGTTTCAATTTCAAACTATTTTCAAAGCTTGTTAAGCTTATTCTCTTTTGAAAACCGTGACACACATATAAGAAATCAAGACTTAAACACACAAGATTTAAGCTTCATGCTTTCTTAAAAATATCAATCATAGATCAAGACATGCAAAAGAAAATCAAGACAAAAACATGAACTTAAACTCAAACCCTAAAGCAAACCGTGAAGGATTAATTAGAAATCAACTTCTCTAAACTTAGAAATAGCATGAAGGCACTTAGATCCACTTAAAAACATCAAGACCTAGATTTCCTACTCATGGCCGAATCACTTAATTCTTGATTTAGTGATTTATAAGTTTATTCATTCATAAAAATCCAAGATCCATTCATAAGAAGAACATGCAAAGAGGAATAAGACTTTTAAGGCCACAAAATCACCATGCATGTGAAGATCAAAGCAACTCATAAGTCTTAAGCACAACTTCAAGCCAAAACCGTGGCAAAGAAAATTTACAAGTAAGAAATCAAAACTTTTTAACAACAATATTCAAGATCGATGCACAAAAATGACATGCAAGACACGTAGATCTCAAGATCAAGAATGATTACATGCAACACAAAAATTAAATAAAAGTCCATTAAAGTTCTTTACAACACAAAATCACTTAATTAAAACTCTATCTACCTTAATCCTAACTTAAATCTTCAAATCCTTTCTCCCCTTCCCTTAATAGTTGCCTCGGTCTCTCCCTCTTCTTCTAGGGTTGATGGGTTTTCCCCTTGATCTTGGAAGGCTAAGATGGTTGAGAAGGAAATTAGAGAAGTTTGGGTTAAGGACTTTGGGGATTTCCACTCTTCTCCTCTATTCTCCTCTCACGGCCTCACTTCTCTTTTTCTCTAAGTCTTCAAGAGCTTGGTGATGCTCTTGAAGAGAAATGTGTTTGTGTTGGTGTGTGGAAGAAAGGAAATGAAAGGAATGGACCAAGCCTCACACACATATACACGGTTTTTAGGACAATTGAAAGGGTGTGGAAATTCCCTATTTCAGCCTCGGTTTATGGTGTGGAAGGGAGGGCAATTTGGGCCAACCCAATTGTTGCATGGGAGAGGCCACTTCGGTGGAGGCAAGGAGGAAAGAAAGTCCTCCTAGGTTCATGACTCACCTCTCCTAGTCTCTCCCTAGATTTATGACTCACACCTCCTACCTCTTTCTCAATTTCAATTTCTTAATTCTTAAGGGATTCAAACCCACTTGGTTCTCTATTCTTGCATGGCCGAACCATTCACACATACATGCATACATATGATTTTATCTTTATTTAATCACATAGCAACACATAACATGACATCATGGCTAATGTATATGCTTAACACACATCTAAGCATCACACAATTAACACCTTTAGGTCGTCATATCCATACGGCATACACACATATATACACATAAATTCACACATTCATGCATCACACCTTATTCATGCATATTCTATACACACATTATGTTCCTTCCCCATGATTAAATTCTCATATAGCCCTAAGTACCCCAAAAACCGTATATGTACACACCTAAGAAATAATTCTAGTTTACCATAAGATAACTCAATCACAATCACAAATATTTTTATAAAAACAAACTTTCTCAAAACTAAATTTCTAAACCTTTAGATATTACCTTAGAAAATCACTCCTCTAAAAATCATTCATTATCTTGAAAACGTGAATTTTAGGAAGTCATTTAAGAAATACTCCTTTCAAAACAACTTTCTCAAAAGTAAATTTCTTTAGTATTTTAATTTAATATGAGGAATTTACGGGTTGTTACATTCTCCCCAACTTAAGGATTTCTCGTCCCCGAGAAATACATTGGAGATTGGGCAGCAGGGCAACAACATTCTCATGTCGTTCCGGTGTTCCTCTTTAATCGCTTCCAGGTGGAGAGATGCCACTCGTACCATCTCCTGCGTGTCGAGTCGGGTTAGGTCCAACGGACTAACCGAAGAAGATGTCATTCACGTAGCCGATTGTCGTCACAGGAAGTCCACACCTATGGCTGGACTTAGGGGAAATCAAGCAAACAAACAGATATTCATACATCTCCAAAAGTAAGGATTTCGCCTAAAATCCTCAAATATTCACTACTCTCTATCTAGTCTGTCTCTCCCATAGCTCTCTTCCTAACCCTAGAGTTTGCATCCATCCTTCTCGAGCTAAAGGAAATTCTTTTACTATCTAGGATTTACTCAAAATCCTTTCTATGGGCTAATAACATATATTTCCTCTCCTCCTTGTGACTCCCCAACTTAAGTTCAACTTATAACTATCTCACGGTGATCCTATGGTCTTATTTCTCTTAAACTACTTCTCCTCCCTCAATCATTCAAGCCTAATTTATTTGGGGTAGCTATGGTACTTTCAATTCCATGATTCGGAGTAAAGGGTTTTAAAGGAAATCGGTAAGGCTACCATGTAGTAGAGGTTTATGAAGAAAAGTGTTTGAATTTAGACAACAAGAACATTTTGTTGAAGCAATTCAACAAACACGGGGGTTAAGAGATTGCAACCTACATCTTCAAATGTGATAACTATCTCTGTCTGACGGTATGATAAGACTAATCAGACTTAAGTCTAACAATCAGTGTTGAAACATCAGGGGTATTGGGTCTAAACCTCAAAACCTATTCATGGTCGGTTTTCATAGGGTTAAAAGGTTTCTTGAACTAATACGGTCGGTGCTAGCTACAAACCAGTTTTATGTCCTGGGAGACAAAAAGCTTATCTTCGTATTCCTACTCAAACACTATCAATCACACAGAGTCATACAAGCAAAGCATGAAGCCCATGCTTAAGGCTGCTAAGGATTACCATAAGCTCTGATACCATTTTGTAACAGCCCGATTTTCGAGGACCAAAACAATTGACTTTTATTTGTTAATGTTGTAAAAGTGAGGCCATTTTTTTTTTAAAACATTAGTGAGTTTCTTCAACACACTTCCTCCGAAAACCGAGTTGTTACTTGGAACCAAACTCACCTCCTTCACTCTCCAAAAACATTTTATTTATAAAAACGGTTTGGTTCCACTTAAGCAACTCCATTCATTTTCTCAAGGAAAATTAAACACGTTTCATAAAAAAAAAGGGTTCATTCATTTCTTCAAAGTCGGGTATGCTCCAAAAAGTTAGAGTACAGCAATGGTCCATGACTTAGGTAATCCTGAGTACAAAATACAATTAACAGCCTATTCTAATTCTATTACCAATTCTTTACTCCTATCAAAGACGACCGGATTCAGCCTCTTCATTTCTTTGGTAGGTGCCTTTGTACCGAAAGATGGCTCCACTGCACTTGTTGGCTCTCCTGTGGAACTCGGTTTGAGCTCCACTCCAAACAGCTTCACAGTGTTCTCCTCCTTTTTTCTCCGAGGTGATGGTTCGGAATTATACCCTACAAAGGATACGCTTCCTAGTCCCGAACTCGTTGATCCTCCGCCTAGTTGGTGCTTCGGGTCTGCGATCCCCAGCTGAGCATGACCTGTCCATTCCCATCCTTTCCCTTCTCTAGGCCACGTAGAGATTTCCTAGCGATGATCCATCTTCCCGTTGGGAGACCAACAACACCGATGTACCAACGAACAGGAGAGAGTAAGCGCTCCGGACGCGTAGCGTCGACGGTGTGGAATTACGGTAGGCAAAGTAATAGGACACACAAACAATTCACACACAACATTCACACAGGATAACAAACAAACGTACTATTGTCATTATTCTCAATCCAAATCTATTCCATCTTATTATCATTATTTCCTTCATACTTCTCCACTCTTGTTTCCCATCTCTTTCATGGAGCTCACCATTCTCTCTTCGTTTCCATTCTCAAACTCTTTCTCGTTTTCCACACTTTTCAACTCTCACTCATATAACTCTTTTATTATAATGTTTTATTGGATTGTAACCATCGATGATCAGGGGAGTTAAAGATCATCGAGGTACGCGTTTCTTTCGTAGTTAGCACTCACGTTTCAAGCCTACATCTCCTCGGCCATCCAACCACCTAGTCGGAAGCAAACAGGAGTACAGGACCTTTACCGTGCGGGCACGACAGCTGTCACAACATGAATGGTCCCAGACCAGGAGGCTCAGCCTCAATATCAAACATGGCACACTGCCTCGCAGTGGCAAACAAAATGCCCCACTCCAGTCCCTCTCACTGTTCCTGAACTGCCATAGGGGTGACAACACTATTCTGGTCCCGGGTGCAGAACTTACCACGGTATTAGACCCAGTCCCCACCACGTTAGTGCACCACATGTGGAGTTCGTTCTGCCCAGAATAGTACTCAAGGCAACGTGACGTTTTACCGCCCGAGCCTACCCTAATGCATTCATCAACCCGAATATCCCTGATATCCGGGGTACCTTCCCCTCCACTACTTCGCACTCTCATACCTCACCGCATTCGCTGTTAATGTCTTTTAAAATCTTTTAATTAATAAACCTATTGCTCGGCTCACCCTTCGTGCATCCCTTCAGTGAGTCCCGACCGCTATCTTGGCACTTTCAATCATCAGCCTCGCATAGCACAGAGCTGGGTCACACCGACACTTTCACATTTCATTCTCAATCTTTTTCCTCAATCACACTCTCATTTCCCCAAATCTTCCCTTTTTACCATCCTTCACAAAATATCGATTCCACAATTTTCCCAAAACACCATTTCCAAGACTTTCACAAAATCATCTTTTCATAAAACTTTTTTTTTTCAAAGATCATGTTATAAACTCCTTTAAAAACATGGTTTCACAACTTCTTCAAAAATTCCCATTTCAAAAATCTTTTCAGAAGTTTCGATTCACCAACATTTTCCAAAAAGAAGTATCTCTTTTCCCAATTCTTGACAAAATTTCTTTTCACAAGTCTTTTCGAAATATCTTTTTCAAAGCCATTTTTCAAAAACACCTTTACTTTGCTGGGTGCTAGTGGAGGAGCAAGCCCAGCTCAACACTAGTTCCCAGACTAAAACCATGCTGAGCGCTAGTGGAGGAGCAAGCTCAAATCAACACTAGTCCCAGACTAAAACAAAGGAGCTCAGCTCAACTCAGTTCATTTCCCATTCCAACAGTTCACATCACTCTCCCCAGCTCTGGCTCGTTCTCATTCTTACTTTCAATTTTCCTTTCCAGTCAACTCTTATCATTACTCTTTTCACTCAATCTTTATCCTTCACTATTCTCTTTTCTCCTCATACCGTCTCTTTCCATTTCATCACTTTTTCTCTTCATTTTACTCTTCTTATTCAGACGCTCTTCAACCTTTTACTTATTTTAATTAACCACAATAAGCAGAACCCAACATAATTAATTAAATACACAATAAGGGCATGCTATCAACATACAACATCACACAACAGCATTGTGGTTTTTGTCACCTTCGTATAAATGGCCACACAATCAAACAATTGCCATTTATACTACTGATGCCAACCACTTAGTTCCGATCTTTGAGATGATGCGGAACGTCCTACTAAATTACCTAGCTACCACTATGTCTTAGGAAGGCTTCTCTCTCACCTGAGGTCCAGCTGTTGATTGTGTGCTCTTCTTCGAATCCATGTGCTGCCAACTGCCCCCACCCTCTTTTCTTTATCATTCCTCATATTAAATAGAACACTTTACATTATTAACTCATTTGAGAAAAACCTTTTCTTAAACCAATACTCGTCCTTTCTTTGTTGGAAAACATTAAAAATCAACTATCATTTGAAAACTCGATTTGTAGATCCTATGAAAACATTTTGAGACATAAAGGCACGTCCAAGTAATTCTGGACAGCAAAACGGTTTTCTAAAATTACTTTAATAAAACTCCGAAAATATTATAAAAATATCTTTTACTTTAAATAGTTTTTTAATTTAAATTTAACACTTTGAAAATTCATGTTTTCATCATAAAACAATTTTTTTTGGGGACATCTATGAACACAGTATGACATTCAAATAAATCCTACCACATACGGCAGCAAACAACATTTAGGCATACAATAAATCAAATTGAGTCAAGTTTCAAACCACGCATTTACATTTATTTTCTTTACTTTAAACACTTAATATCCTTCTCTAAAATCATCATGTACATTTTATTCATGAAATCAAGCTCTCTAAACCTACCTAGACCACATAACCGAATGGAAGCAAGAAAAGAAATCAAACATCACAATTTAATCCACATACATCAACTTATTTCAGTTTAGGCATTAAAATTCTATTTTCTTTTTCATGCACAAAACCATTTATTCTTCTGCTTGCTTCTAACCGAATGCACCTAAGCACACACTCGTATAGATATTCAAACACAACACTCAATTAATTTGATTTATTTATTCCCTTTATTATTACACAAAGAATCAATGAGAAAATGATGTTCACAACATAGTCTCAAGCAATTCATTTTAGTGCGATTCCTTAATATATACTCATTCCTTTTCAAGTCATTTTATTGAAAAAGAGATCCTGGTCTAATTAACATGAATAGGCCGAACACCAACATGACAACACAAGGCAAAATTTCCATCATGCATGCACATAGAACTTGGACTAATGCAAAGGTCATTTCCAGAACAAATTTTCTTCATGGAAACCGTGAGTTACACAAGAACTTTTAGCAAACCAAAAATTTAATTTCTTAACATAATAAAATCAAGAATCATGTCATAGTCTTAATCTTTTAAGACAAACACATGCCTGCACCTACCATTTCTAGGGGAACAACTCTCAACATATATATAAACAAAAACATGACTTCCTACTCTACCTAGTCTTGACCGAATGATGTCATGCACAAAGGCAAGGCCTCACAATTTAATTTTCACATGCACACTTAAAGTCATGGATCATGTCATGCAAGGCTCAAAAGCATCATTTTGTCATCATACAATATCTTGTTTCAATTTCAAACTATTTTCAAAGCTTGTTAAGCTTATTCTCTTTTGAAAACTGTGACACACATATAAGAAATCAAGACTTAAACACACAAGATTTAAGCTTCATGCTTTCTTAAAAATATCAATCATAGATCAAGACATGCAAAAGAAAATCAAGACAAAAACATGAACTTAAACTCAAACCCTAAAGCAAACCGTGAAGGATTAATTAGAAATCAACTTCTCTAAACTTAGAAATAGCATGAAGGCACTTAGATCCACTTAAAAACATCAAGACCTAGATTTCCTACTCATGGCCGAATCACTTAATTCTTGATTTAGTGATTTATAAGTTTATTCATTCATAAAAATCCAAGATCCATTCATAAGAAGAACATGCAAAGAGGAATAAGACTTATAAGGCCACCAAATCACCATGCATGTGAAGATCAAAGCAACTCATAAGTCTTAAGCACAACTTCAAGCCAAAACCGTGGCAAAGAAAATTTACAAGTAAGAAATCAAAACTTTTTAACAACAATATTCAAGATCGAAGCACATAAATGACATGCAAGACACGTAGATCTCAAGATCAAGAATGATTACATGCAACACAAAAATTAAATCAAAGTCCATTAAAGTTCTTTACAACACAAAATCACTTAATTAAAACTCTATCTACCTTAATCCTAACTTAAATCTTCAAATCCTCTCTCCCCTTCCCTTAATGGTTGCCTCGGTCTCTCCCTCTTCTTCTAGGGTTGATGGGTTTTCCCCTTGATCTTGGAAGGCTAAGATGGTTGAGAAGGAAATTAGAGAAGTTTGGGTTAAGGACTTTGGGGATTTCCACTCTTCTCCTCTATTCTCCTCTCACGGCCTCACTTCTCTTTTTCTCTGAGTCTTCAAGAGCTTGGTGATGCTCTTGAAGAGAAATGTGTTTGTGTTGGTGTGTGGAAGAAAGGAAATGAAAGGAATGGACCAAGCCTCACACACATATACACGGTTTTTAGGACAATTGAAAGGGTGTGGAAATTCCCTATTTCAGCCTCGGTTTATGGTGTGGAAGGGAGGGCAATTTGGGCCAACCCAATTGTTGCATGGGAGAGGCCACTTCGGTGGAGGCAAGGAGGAAAGAAAGTCCTCCTAGGTTCATGACTCACCTCTCCTAGTCTCTCCCTAGATTTATGACTCACACCTCCTACCTCTTTCTCAATTTCAATTTCTTAATTCTTAAGGGATTCAAACCCACTTGGTTCTCTATTCTTGCATGGCCGAACCATTCACACATACATGCATACATATGATTTTATCTTTATTTAATCACATAGCAACACATAACATGACATCATGGCTAATGTATATGCTTAACACACATCTAAGCATCACACAATTAACACCTTTAGGTCGTCATATCCATACGGCATACACACATATATACACATAAATTCACACATTCATGCATCACACCATATTCATGCATATTCTATACACACATTATGTTCCTTCCCCATGATTAAATTCTCATATAGCCCTAAGTACCCCAAAAACCGTATATGTACACACCTAAGAAATAATTCTAGTTTACCATAAGATAACTCAATCACAATCACAAATATTTTTATAAAAACAAACTTTCTCAAAACTAAATTTATAAACCTTTAGATATTACCTTAGAAAATCACTCCTCTAAAAATCATTCATTATCTTGAAAACGTGAATTTTAGGAAATCATTTAAGAAATACTCCTTTCAAAACAACTTTCTCAAAAGTAAATTTCTTTAGTATTTTAATTTAATATGAGGAATTTACGGGGTGTTACACGCTCGGATATTGATCAGCTCGGCATACACTCAGAAGGCTCTGAATATTGAACTAAGCCACAACATAAGAAAGATCAAATTAGCTCGGATTGAAACGCACCCTGAGCAAAGAACAATGCTTGGATCTGTTACTTCAAGTTTCAAGTCTGGTTGCCGAGGAAAGCTCAAGGTTTGGCAACATGAATCACAGACCAAGCTCGAACAAAGTTCAAGGCTCGGCAACACCAATCTCAGACCAGGCTCGAACGAAGCTCAAGCTCGACTGTCTCTGTTTACTCTTCAACAATACATCTTCTTCAACCTTCAGACTCTGCTCAACTATGCCGTACCCTTTTTATTACCGTTGAGTCTGGATAGAAAGTCTAGGATTTTAACTCCAACAAAGTAACAAGTTTGAAATTCAAAAATGAGTTAAAATCAAAGGTTGGTGAAGGGTCACTATCACTGCTCTACTGTCAAATTGTAGCCGTTGAAAACCCCATGGTTTTTCCGTACAACCGTCCTTTTCTTATTTCTAGAAAGACAGAGAAATGCCTTTTGCCGTACGGCTCTTTCTCTCTCTCTTTTCTGGAAATCAAGAGATTTTAAATATGGGTGTTTTCAACGGTTACAATCAAGACATCTCTGAACAATTTTTGTTGCAACTCATTTTCATTTTTCTTTGGAAAGATAGAGCAGAATCAAAAACACACAGAAAAGAAAAAGTGCTTTTGAATTTTCAAGAACTTAGAGATTTAAACTTTCAAATCCTAACTCTAAGTTCAACTTATTTCTTCTCTGTGATTACCCTTCACAAAATCGACTCACTCTTGAACATCATATCTTCATACTCATTCGAAGAGTGTTTCGAATTGGAGCCATCCTCTCTCATTAATCTTGTTCGTTGTATTTTGCTGGAGTGAAAAGCTGGTCTTTGGTCGAGAAAGCTTTTCTGTATTGAAAAGGTTCCAAAGAGGTTCTTTGGTCATCGATATGTCGTGGGTAGTTTGTCACGAGTTTGGTATACTCGCTTGACTGGATAGGTTTGGAGGGGCAGTCTCTTGTAAATCCTTTTGTAACCCAGAAAATCGATTTTTTTAGTAAAATCTCTCTAAAAGGTTTTTAGAGGGGACTGGACTAGCTCTCAGGGTGAGAGTGAACCAGGATAAATCTCGGGTGTTCATTTTATTTCTTTATCGCTTTCCTGTTGCAGTATTTGCTTAAGTGTTTTCCGCTGTATTTCGAGCATCCAAGTTTTCAATCGTTAGTCTTGTGGCTCAGACTTGAGTGTTGTTCTCAAAGCTCGGGTTCTAAGCAACTCGGTTAACCGATTAACCAATCTGTTCATCTATTTGGTTAATCATTTAACCCTGTCTGCTCGGTTGTTGCTCGACATTTATTTTCATACCCGAACAACATTCAGTTAAGTTTTCAATAAATCGAAAAATTGTCATATTAGCTTCAATCTCCTATTCACCCCCCTCTACTCGATTGTTAGGCCTCTTGTTGGTTTCCAACATCAACTTGATTTTCTCCTTCTTGTTGTTGCATTTGCTTGTCATGATCCATAAATGTACCTACATTCTCATCATCACAAGAAACAACACACTCTCCTTTCGGAGATTCATCAAACACGACATGAACTGATTCTTCAACGGTTAAGGTTCTTTTATTAAAAATACGATAAGCCTTGCTATGAGTTGAATATCCAATGAAAATACCTTCATCGGCTTTTGAATCAAATTTGCCGACCAGATTCTTACCGTTATTTAAAATAAACACCTTACACCCAAACACATGAAAATAAGAGATATTTGGCTTTCGCCCTTTTAACAACTCATAAGGTGTTTTATTCAAATGCGGACGGATAAGAACCCTATTAATGACATAACAAGCGGTATTAACCGCATCAGCCCAAAAGTATGATGGAACTCAAGATTCCTTAAGCATAGTCCATGCAAGTTCCTCTAAAACTCTATTTTTCCTTTCTACAACTCCGTTTTGTTCCGGAGTCCTAGGGGCTGAAAATTGATGACTTATTCCATACTTTTCACAAAACGCATCAAACTTTGAGTTTTCAAACTCACCACCGTGATTACTTCTGTAACACCCCGATTTATAAATAAAAGATTAACAAACTTAAGTTTAAAATAAATTAGTGAATTGGAAATTTATTTTTACAAAACAAGTTTATAATACACATTGGGGGAATTCATTCATAATATACATAGCTTCAACTGGAATTCCCTTTTTCGACTTGTCCGCTGAGCACTTTGATCTTCAAGCTCCTTGATTATGCACCTAAAATGTTAACCACTAAGGGCGAGACCTTTTCACAACACAGTGAATTATAAGATAGTACATAATTCATAACAAGAATCCAAGAATAATAATCAAATCAAACCATGGACCAACAAAATTCATTATATTCATATGCCAATTTCTTACACATTTTCATTTCCAAATTCACTAAATTTCACATTAATAACGACTTTCTTTATTATTACGTGGTGTGTGTCCATCATAATTAATAAATAATTCAAGAATGTCAAATTATAATACTTAAACATTACACCTCATTCATACAGTCCAGCCAAGACAATACATGCATTAAAGTATGTAAATCACACTTTTCATGTCAAAATAGGTCATTTAAGCACACTCACCATTAGATAGGATAAGTATCAAACTCGTATCATTTCAATTCCAATTCACACGAAACTTTGCATAACTCAATGATATATATACAGAGTCGACATATCCAAAATTCAAGCCAATCGGAATTACAGAAGTATGACATCTATCATTTACCCGAAAACCCGAAAACGTGGATTTTCACATAGCTGCAACCGAAATGCAATTATGTAAAATATCAAAACAATTCCAAATATCATGAAAACTTACAGGGACAAACCAAATATATAACAGAACATCATATAAAATTTTCAAGTCATTCAGACATGTGGAAGGCAGATTTCCCAATTTATTTAGTATCACAATCATCAACATTCTCACATAAAGTATACGTCAAGCAACATATAGCCATCAATGCATTCATAGTCCATGCTATGCACACCAATGCATGCTCACTGCTCTTAGTAGGTACGCCATTGAATCCTGGTTTGCTTAGGCCATTGCCTTAATATTTAATACATTCCACTTTCTCGTTCCAAATCCACATTTTTCATTTTAAATCAATATTTCTCTTTCCAAATTAACAATTCAAACCTAGGATTCAATGTGACCTATCATGCCACACAGGCTTACTCACACAATGGCCATAAAGACCCGCAATCCACCCTCAATAGTTGCCACACAGGCTATGCCACACAGGCTCAGTAAGTTGCCACACAGGCTATGCCACACAGGCTAAAAAGTTTGCCACACAGGCTATGCCACACAGGCTAAAAAGTTTGCCACACAGGCTCAAAGTTTGCCACACAGGCTATGACACACAGGCTCCCTCACCTCCTTATAACTTCGCACACACGTAGGTGACATCCTTCTTATTTGACTTTGAGACATAATATTTTTAAAATACTTATTCGTTAGTCTCAACTTCAAATAACAAAGATTCATTATGGAATGTTATGCATGAATGCAAAATGGGATATTCAAACATAGTCTCATCATTTTCTCTTTTTCCTTTTACATTATTTTATTAGACCATCAATAATCAAAATCACTCACACTAAGCACTTATTTGAACATAATAAGTTTCTAACAGATAATTCATAATGCATAATAGCCATCAAATATCAACAAATTAGTCGACATACTCAGGTATGTCTCAGTGTGCTTAAAATAAATTAACTCCCTAGGGTTCTTCACTTCCTACTTTAATATCATACAAAAGGAAATTAAATAGAATTATTTCCAAATAAGATAAAATCTACTCGTAATATATTATTTACTCCTAATCAAACTCTAAACAAATCTTAATTTGTTACCCACAACCCAATTCAACCATTAATCCCAAATTCTATTATAAACTATAACTATCCCTAACTCAAAGTGTGGAAAAGAGACTCCCCTTACCTTGGAGATCCTAGCAATAATGACAGAGCCACGTTTACATCCGCGACTTGCTTCAGGGTCAAGGTCAAAAGCGTATTGGATCTAAATAGGGACACATGATAAAACTAATTATAACATTAAAATATATATATCAAATAAATTCATTTTAATCAAAACAATAAAGATATACCACTTTTTCCCAAAACATCTCTTTATTTGCAAATATAGGGATAATAAAAATATTAACGGATCGTAAAATAAATTACATAGATAGGTAAAGGGAGTTGAGGAGATTATATACCTAAGAAGGATTTGAGATTGAACGGTTGGATCTTGAGTTATTGGACCGAGAAGTTGAGAAAAAGGAAAATACTCCCAAATTCTTTGTAAAAGGTCACCGTAAAGTAGGGAGATGCTTGTGTTCCCTTGGCCTTGTAATTTTCAAGACCCGTAAACAGCATGTGTGGCATTTGCACATTCGGAAGCCCTGTGCTCTAGCAAGTGATAAAATTTTGCTTTCATAGTTGCTCCAATATGACCTCTTCCCAAGTGATAATCATCCCAAGCAGAAGCAATCTCATCAGACACCGATCCTTGGGTTGCAAAGGAGTGAACCCACTCTTTTCTTTTGGGTTGGGCGGCTGGGGTCTTGGGGTAGGTAATAATATAGGGTAATGGATATTACTAGGAAGATATATATTTATATATATTTGTGGGTCAATGTGTGTAGGTATTTTGAATTATAACTAAAAGTTGGATGATACTAAAAATAAAACACGTTTAGGTAAAACAATATTGTATTTTAAATTACTCAAAACTGATTGAGAAATAATAAAGTTACCGGTCCCTCCGGACAGCTATTGAGTAAGAAAAATTATCGAAATTCAAAAGTAAATATATTTTCTCGATATTGATATTAAACTTGATAATATATAATATTTATAATTTTGAAATAGAAGATCATTATATATAACTTATATTGGTAAATATTAAACCAGTCCAGAAGCTAAAAATAAAACAGCCTCCGAACACTATGAAAATTTCAGGGATGCTCAAAATATTAAGTTAAACATATTTTTCTGAAGAAACTATTTATAAAAATGCCTCTAAGGCTTGCCACTTGAGCTCCCTGTCAAAATGTTAATTAAACTAAATAAAAGTATTACTTTATTTTTGGAAAACGTATGATAACAAATTTATACTTATTTTGACTAGATAACATATTTCAAATATAATGATGAAATCAGAATTTTATTCCGAAACTCAAATCTTGAAAACATCATATTAAATCATTTAATTATTTTACTAAAAGTATTAAAAATAGCAGGATGTTACAATCTCCCCCACTTATTGGAATTTCGTCCCCGAAATTCCGTTCAATTCTTTTAATGGAGAACCATCCCAAACGCAAGGTCTTTCGGCTATGACACTCACTTCATTTTGGTTCTACTCCCCCACTTGGAATTGACATACTACCTTGCATTAGTACGCCACTGAACTCTTGCACTCAATGGAGAATACAAGTTATGGTTCAATTTGGTTAGTTCGACCCGAAAAAGCTTTAAGGTTCGCAAGGTTTACTCCTTTGACCGCCAAACATTTCAAGGGTCTTACCAGAAAGACTCTCAATTGGCCTTGTGTTTCTAAAATAAGGCACAATTCTGGAGATAGTGTCTAAGGTCATCTAGGCTTTCCCAGACATTTACACTTAACATCTGAAAAGGGGTACTAGTCAGGCTGGTTTCTGCCTCCTATGTCTGATTGGTTCTGTGCCATTTTAAGACTTCTAACGATACCAACCATTAATAAACGTAAAGATCGAGGCATCAGCCCCAATCTCACATCCATCAATAGTTACATCATTGTCAGATTTACAAATAGCACCGTCACTTAACAGCTGCCGGACCCAGAGACACCTACTTCTGTTCTTACACGCTATCTAAATGGCAGCATCAACAGGGGTTTGATCATAATCTACCTAAGGACATACAACTTAGGTACTACTCTTAAGCCCTAATCAAACACATTTATGTTCAAGTAGGCATTTAGTACATACACATCATTCAAAATTCAAGCATGCACAACAACATTTCTTATCAACACATGATTGCAAACACTAACCTGAGAAATCTCTACCTCCTCCTAACCTAATCCTCATATCCCTGGGTGAACCTAAGGTTCAGGCTTACATCTATATGCTCATTCTTAACAAGCAGCACACATTCAAAACTAGTTTCATAAAGAGTTTAGAAAAATATGGTTTTCATGATTTATTCAACAACCCAAAATCAGAAAACCATATAATTGAAATAAAAAGGCACTTTTGAAAACAAAATTTGATTTCAATTTCAAATATCATAAAAGTTTTTACAAGTTGGGTCCCTTCATATAGAAGAACATCATGGTAAATTTTCAGGTTACTTGGAGTTCATTAGGTTCAACTTTAGTTTTACAACCGCTTTGTCCAAACATTAAAAAATATAGCAAGAGCTGAACCTAAATTAGATTTCTTTAAAGGTGGTAAACAAACTCCAAAGAACCTCAAAATTTAAAGGGACTAAACATATACTCAGCCCCAAAGGTTGTGTAAGGTTTCCAAACCGATTCGAAACATGTTAGAGTTGATTTTACCCTTCGTTCACAGTACAGGAAAAACATTGTAACTGTCAGGTCTAATTGCAAAAGAAAATATAACATTTATTTAAAATGCTAACTTGCTCCAAGAAGTTTGAAATTCCATTTAAAAACTTTGGTTCAACCTTAAAAGGCTCACATACAATTTCCCAAATCATTTTGACCATCTCGAGCCCAAAAACTCAGTTTTCCATTTTATGTAAAATCCCTGATTTCCCAACAAGCGCTTAACTACAAACACATACATTTTTAAAACCTTTGGTTTGAAAAATCACTAGGTATGAAAATTTAAAATTTAGGAAGATCCCATACTAGTGGAACACTTAGAAAACAGTGATGCATTAAAAACAAAATTCTTTGCAAATTAGGTTCCTCTCTTGACGAGGAAACAATTTGTTTCCTTTGAAAAATGCAATAAAACCTTCAATCATGCATATTACCATAAAGAACTACCTCCATCTAATTTCGTAAGAACCTAGATGAAGGGGTAGAAGATCACTCAAAATTGGTAAACTCAAAGAAAAAGGAACACACCTTGCTCTTGGAAAAATTTAGTTTAGTTCAATTTCAAAAGTTGAAACAATTACATTCTCTTTTGATTTCAAGTTTGAAAATTGAGTTTTCATTCCGAATTGATTTGAGTTGCATAAGAAGGGTTCCTATTTGACCGATGTGTGACTTGGTTACAAAATTCACTACTCGATCACTTAGAAATCCTTGCTTTTCTTACTATTTCTTGAAAATTTGTCGTGCGACCTCACGATCCATTTGGAATGATTGTGATTCGGTGCAACTTTTTGAAATTCATTTTAAACACACATAATCAAACAAGCATTTAGCATGGCATCAATTCACGATCATCCAACAAAGATTCGTTTTTCATATATTACTATCAAGCACGTAAATCAATCAAACATATACAAACAAAATCAGTTTTATCCTGAACACAATTTCCAAAAATAACATATATTTTTAGTCAATGCTTAGTGGAAAATAGTTTTGGGACTTCAAACATAAGGATGGCAATTGAAAAGCTCTTAATCCCAAAATCTTTCGAAAACATTTTTGAAAATTTAAATTCATTTCCACATAAACATAGACTTTTTCATATATACAAAATACACTACCATCAATATAATCTAAAGTAATGCAAGAACCTCTAGATTGAATTTTAACCCCTTTCTCGATTAAATAAACATCTTTCCGTTATAAAATTTTACTACAGTAGCTCGGGGTTCAAGTTCAATCGTTAGAAGCTCCAACTTATCTTTCGTTTAGTATTAAAGTTATCGGAATTAAATTAGCTGTGGAATCAGCTACAAATTTAATATAAATGTTTTTGTTGTTTTTCATGGATCCCAATCTAGTCGATGTGAACTAAATCAATCGGTTAGATTAGTATCAAGTCAATAAATTATTTTGATTTTTTAATGATTCCACTTCTACTTTTTTTCCGCCTACTTTAACGCTAAACCATTCCACGTGAAAACATAGTTCGAGAACCTTTTGATGAAATTCGAACCGCTTCCCCAACTTGGACAAAAAGTTACTTTTATGATTGCAGTTCAAATTAATATAGTTCAACGGTTCAAATCCGATCGATCAATACTTGTTTCTTGTTCCCCGATTGATATCATAGTTACTTGAATTGAGATTAGCTATGGGATTCGACCATTAATTTAATTTAGACATTGTTTTTGGTCCTCTCAGATACTAGTCTAATCGACATGAATTTGATCACTCGATTGGATTAGTATTCAAGATCATTATTTGTTTATTCCATGAGGTCCCATTTCTAATCCCTGTTCAATTACTTCAACACCTATTTACTCAACAACCATACATTAAAATCACACACAATGCATATAGCAAAGCAACAAGACATAGAAGAACTAACACAAAAGTTTTATACATAGGAAATCGGTTACTAATTCACGATGATGCACAAACTCCTAAATTTCGACGACGTCACCTCTCGATAAATGCAACATCGGATTGGCCAATTCCAACACTACATTCCATCAGTGGTAATCGCCCTTGCCATCTAGTTTAAGTTTATGTTCGTCATTTTGATTAGCAGGATTTCCTTAGTAAGAAACTTCAATCTTTTTGATTAACTCAAAACTTAAAATTTTCATCCTCAAACAAAACTCAATTTGCACCATTTAAGTTTCCTGTTTGCAAACGGATAAACACTCACAATATGTGATTCTTTGAATCCCTAAGGGATCCGCTTAGGTTCCAAAGAATTCACTGCTCCTTCCCATTTGCAAACATAAACTTATTCCATTCGTTTCATTTTTCGGGTAAACACAAATACCAATTTGACATCACAACTATATATACTTTCACATAAGCATTTATGACGCATTTAACATCCACATTTCTATTTCACAATAGCACCACACATTTTCAAAAATCGCTTAACATAGAAATTTTTCACTTATATCAGTCTCACCTCTTATCAGGAAGCTTGAGATGAGAGTGTTCACAACGAATTAGGGACCACTTTCCCTCAGGCCGAAAGGAAGGAACTGCTCTGATACCATATGTAACAGCCCAGCCCCAGCCAGCCGTACGGTACTGGGCACCGGGGCCCAGCGCACCGCCACGTGGATATTGTCCGCTTTTGGCATCCTTCACCCTCATGGCTTTGCTCTTGGTCTCACACTAACAGTGAGACCCAAAACGCGTCCACGTGAGGTAAGGTATCCACACCCTATATAAGGCATGCGTCGTTCTCCTTACCAGCCGATGTGGGATTAAGGCTTCACCTTACATCCACCCCCCTTGGAGGCCCAACGTCCCCGTTGGCACATTGACCCGGCCCTGGCTCTGATACCATTTGTAACATCCCTGGCAGGCAAATGGATTGCGACTGTCCCCACATACCAACACGAGTCTTTTCAGCGTGCTTTGTCCTCACTCGCACACTTCCCGGGAAAACTTCCCAGGAGGTCACCCATCCCAGAATTACCCCAAGTCAAGCACGCTTAACCATGGAGTTCTTATGTGATGGGCTACCGAAAAGAAGATGCATCTTGTTGATATGGGTAGTACTAATCAATTCATTTAAGCCTTCCTGTACTGTGTAGTCCCATTCCTACACAGTCTCAGGATCACCCTCTCATTCCGGTGTGTCGGTTCATCCATGTACCCCTCCCTTAGAAGCCTGCCAGGAGCCGCTCCTTGTTCGTGCCTCTTTGCACCGACGATCACTCCCCGCCCTCATAAGCCCGGGTCTTACAACTTCTAATAGACACTATTTTCAAATTAAATTGATTTTGGATGAGTTTGGCAAACTTTTTAAAACTTTTATAAGTGTCGCTTTTGGCGGATAAAAACAATGTCCATGTGAATCGAGTAAAGTCATCTACCATAACAAAGCCGTAGTAATTACCACCTAAACTCCGAACTTGTGATGGGCCAAACAAATCCATGTGGATTAACTCCAATGGTTTTGTTGTGCTTACCAAATTTTTGGGTTTAAAAGAGTTTTTAACTTGCTTGCATTTTTGACATGAGTCACAAACACTATCAAGTTTAAAATTAAGTTTTGGTAAGCCAATCACTAAGTCCTTGCGTAGTAGTTTATTTAATTGATTCACATTTACATGAGCAATGCGACTGTGCCAAAGATGAACTTCATCATGAAAAGATTTAAAACATGTTTAAAACAATGAAGCTATCTCATCCAAATCGATTAAATAGGTGTTATTAGAACGATGACCTACGAACTTAACACTATCATCAATACAACTCTTAATAAAACAAAATTTCGAAGTAAAGGTCACATTGTTGCCCATATCACATAGTTGACTTATACTAAGCAAGTTGTGTTCTAAGCCTTCTACGAATAGGACATTTTCAATGATAAGGTTAGATACGTTACCAATCTTACCCACTCCTAGAATTTTGCCTTTGTTGTTGTCGCCATAGGTGACATGACCACCACCTTTTGTAGTAAGTTCGATGAAATGCGATTTGTCTCACGTCATATGCCTCGAACATCCACTATCCAAGTACCATCTTCGCTCCTTTGTTCGAAGGCACATCTACAAAACAATGTCATTTACTTGACTTAGGTACCCAAGTTATCTTGGGTCCTTTGATGTTAGTTTGGGGTGTAGTCCCCTTCACAATCTGTAACACCCCGATTTATAAATAAAAGATTAACAAACTTAAGTTTAAAATAAATTAGTGAATTGGAAATTTCTTTTTACAAAACAAGTTTATAATACACATTGGGGGAATTCATTCATAATATACATAGCTTCAACTGGAATTCCCTTTTTCGATTTGTCCGCTGCGCACTCTGATCTTCAAGCTCCTTGATTATGCACCTAAAATGTTAACCACTAAGGGCGAGACCTTTTCACAACACAGTGAATTATAAGATAGTACATAATTCATAACAAGAATCTGTAAGATCCATGAAGAATGTTTTGATAAATGCCAAAAGGTTTTGAACAAGCTACAAATGTGTTGATCAAGTTTCAAGCTCAACAAGCAACAACAAACATCAAGTGATGAAGAGAGAGCAAGCTCATGAAGACTTAGTTTGGTAGTTTATGTTTTATATTTTATCTTTCGTCTCACAAGTCTTTTAGTTTATGAGTTTGGGTAGAGTCTCTTAGAGGGTAGTGAATCTCTTTTGATTGCATGATTATACCATATTTTGAGTATTCACTTTGCCTAAAATCAATAGGTGGCTTAAAGGTTTGAAAGAAAAGGTTTAGATTTTGAGAAAACAAGTTTTTAAGTGTTTTTTGATCTGACTACTCGATTAGCCACTTGTTTACTCGATTAGAATTTTGCAGTCTTGCGCAAATACTCGATTAAGGCTCTGATTACTCGATTAGAATTTTGTAGCCTTGCGTAAATACTCGAGTAGTAACTTAGATTACTCGAGTAGTGAACACTGATTACACTGATTACTCGAGTAAGGACTTGGCTACTCGAGTAACACGATCAGATCTGGTTTTTAAATGAGTTTTTCACTTCTCAAAAGTACTTCTAACCATTCCTAACTTTTAGGTATTCTATATAAACCTATTCCTAACCTTTGTGATTATAATACATCATTTTGATAATCAATTTTACAAAGAATCAAGTCACTTTATTCTCTCTCACTTTCTCAAGATCAAAGTTCTCATTTTTACATTCTTTGATCAAGGACCTTGAATCTCTCATGTTGATCTTTTCATAGCTTTTGAAAGAGATTCATAGGATTGTTATTTTGTTTTCATTTGAGTTGTAATCATTGCAAAGAAGGCAAACACTCTAAAACAAAGGAAGTCTTAAAGAAGTTATTCATCAAGCAAAGTTATTTGGAAGCCTTGGTGTGGCATATCATCAAGCACTTGGAAGTCTTGTATTGAAGCAAGCAAGTGGAAGTCTTTGAAGAATCTCAAAGCATTGGAAGTCTTGTTGTGGGGTATCGGCAAGCAAGAGAAGAGGTTAGATTAGATATCAATAGGGTTACAAGGCAAGGGTGTGGTATCTCTTGTAGGCTAGCAAGAAGGGAGTCTTGTGAGGCATTTACTTGTAATTTGAGAAACTCTAATTCCTCATAGTGAAGAATCTCTCTTGGTTGAAGAGGGGACTGGAGTAGCTTTCAAGTGGATGAAAGTGAACCAGGATAAATCACTGTGTCGTATCTCTAAACTCTCTACTCTTTACAATTCAAGTCTTTAATTGTGTTCTTGGTTGAAAACCTAGAAAAAGTGATTTTTCATAATTGATTGAATTGAATCTTAATTGTGCAAAATTGATTTGGGGAAAATCATTTTCATAACCTAGGTAATCAATAAGAATATTGGTGTTATTCAATTCCGCTTAATCTCTGATCATATGTGTTAATTGATTGATTTTCGTATTTGATTGAAAAATGATTAATCCATTAACAGAGGCATTAATCGATTAGTTCATGTCATTAATCGATTAAGGCTAAAGAATTTTTGTGAAAATCATTTGTTTTAATCGTTTTGATTTGTTTCTTGCGAAAATCTTTCAAGGTTTCTTTAACACCTATTCAACCCCCCTTCTAGGTGTTCTCCTAGTGTCTCCTAGTTGTTTCACCCACCGATTGTAGGTTCCAACAGAATCCAAGAATAATAATCAAATCAAACCATGGACCAACAAAATTCATTATATTCATATGCCAATTTCTTACACATTTTCATTTCCAAATTCACTAAATTTCACATTAATAACAACGACTTTCTTTATTATTACGTGGTGTGTGTCCATCATAATTAATAAATAATTCAAGAATGTCAAATTATAATACTTAAACATTAAACCTCATTCATACAGTCCAGCCAAGACAATACATGCATTAAAGTATGTAAATCACACTTTTCATGTCAAAATAGGTCATTTAAGCACACTCACCATTAGATAGGATAAGTATCAAACCCGTATCATTTCAATTCCAATTCACATGAAACTTTGCATAACTCAATGATATATATACAGAGTCGACATATCCAAAATTCAAGCCAATCGGAATTACGGAAGTATGACATCTATCATTTACCCGAAAACCCGAAAACGTGGATTTTCTCATAGCTGCAACCGAAATGCAATTATGTAAAATATCAAAACAATTCCAAATATCATGAAAACTTACAGGGACAAACCAAATATATAACATAACATCATATAAAATTTTCAAGTCATTCGGACATGTGGAAGGCAGATTTCCCAATTTATTTAGTATCACAATCATCAACATTCTCAAATAAAGTATACGTCAAGCAACATATAGCCATCAATGCATTCATAGTCCATGCTATGCACACCAATGCATGCTCACTGCTCTTAGTAGGTACGCCATTGAATCCTGGTTTGCTTAGGCCATTGCCTTAATATTTCATACATTCCACTTTCTCGTTCTAAATCCACATTTTTCATTTTAAATCAATATTTCTCTTTCCAAATTAACAATTCAAACATAGGATTCAATGTGACCTATCATGCCACACAGGCTTACTCACACAATGGCCATAAAGACCCGCAATCCACCCTCAATAGTTGCCACACAGGCTATGCCACACAGGCTCAGTAAGTTGCCACACAGGCTATGCCACACAGGCTAAAAAGTTTGCCACACAGGCTATGCCACACAGGCTAAAAAGTTTGCCACACAGGCTCAAAGTTTGCCACACAGGCTATGAAACACAGGCTCCCTCACCTCCTTATAACTTCGCACACACGTAGGTGACATCCTTCTTATTTGACTTTGAGACATAATATTTTTAAAATACTTATTCGTTAGTCTCAACTTCAAATAACAAAGATTCATTATGGAATGTTATGCATGAATGCAAAATGGGATATTCAAACATAGTCTCATCATTTTCTCTTTTTCCTTTTACATTATTTTATTAGACCATCAATAATCAAAATCACTCACACTAAGCACTTATTTGAACATAATAAGTTTCTAACAGATAATTCATAATGCGTAATAGCCATCAAATATCAACAAATTAGTCGACATACTCAGGTATGTCTCAGTGTGCTTAAAATAAATCAACTCCCTATGGTTCTTCACTTCCTACTTTAATATCATACAAAAGGAAATTAAATAGAATTATTTCCAAATAAGATAAAATCTACTCGTAATATATTATTTACTCCTAATCAAACTCTAAACAAATCTTAATTTGTTACCCACAACCCAATTCAACCATTAATCCCAAATTCTATTATAAACTATAACTATCCCTAACTCAAAGTGTGGAAAAGAGACTCCCCTTACCTTGGAAATCCTAGCAATGATGACAGAGCCACGTTTACATCCGCGACTTGCTTCAGGGTCAAGGTCAAAAGCGTATTGGATCTAAATAGGGACATATGATAAAACTAATTATAACATTAAAATATATATATATATATCAAATAAAGTCATTTTTATCAAAACAATAAATATATATTATTATACAATAAAGATATATCACTTTTTCCCAAAACATCTCTTTATTTACAAATATAGGGATAATAAAAATATTAACGGATCGTAAAATAAATTACATAGATAGGTAGAGGGAGTTGAGGAGATTATTTACCTAAGATAGATTTGAGATTGAACGGTTGGAGCTTGAGTTATTGGACCGAGAAGTTGAGAAAAAGGAAAATACTCCCAAATTCTTTGTAAAAGGTCACAGTAAAGTAGGGAGATGCTTGTGTTCCCTTGGCCTTGTAATCTTCAAGACCCGTAAACAGCATGTGTGGCATTTGCACATTCGGAAGCCCTGTGCTCTAGCAATTGATAAAATTTTGCTTTCATAGTTGCTCCAATATGACCTCTTCCCAAGTGATAATCATCCCAAGCAGAAGCGATCTCATCAGACACCGATCCTTGAGTCTGTGAACATCAACAATAGAATCCAAGGGTTTGGGTTGCAAAGGAGTGAACCCAATCTTTTCTTTTGGGCTGGGCTGTTACATTTGGTATCAGAGCCAGGGTCGGGTCGATGTGCCAACGGGGACGTTGGGCCTCCAAGGGGGGTGGATGTAAGGTGAGGCCTTAGTCCCACATCGGCTGGTAAGGAGAATGAAGCATGCCTTATATAGGGTGTGGATACCTTACCTCACGTGGACGCGTTTTGGGGCTCACTGTTAGTGTGAGACCAAGAGCAAAGCCGTGAGGGTGAAGGATGCCCAAAGCGGACAATATCCACGTGGCGGTGCGCTGGGCCCCGGTGCCCAGTACCGTACGGCTGGCTGGGGCTGGGCTGTTACACAATCCATACATACTTTCCACTTGGTATACAAAATTTCTTAATATTGCATTTATTTGAAGTATGCCCAAAAATACCACAATAATGACAAGTTGGAGTTTTTGAAAAATCATTTTTAGAGAACATACCAACTTTTCGAAAATTGCGATTTTTGGGTTTGGTATACCCAAGTCCGGTTCTATTACTATTACTCCTTTGATTAGAAAGCAAATGATCCAAGCAAGTGTCTCCTCTTGTGAGCCTTGCAATTCTATCATTCAAATTAAAAACTTCTTTTTCAAGAGATTTGAAATTATCACAAGTAGAGATATCATTTGTTTTCAAATCACAATTGCATGTGGAATTTGCATAAATGAGTTCAAGGGCTTCATTTTGAAGCTTTAGCTCCTCAAGAGAATTTTGTAATTCGAAAATCTTTTCTTGTTGCTTCAAAATGAAATTCTTTCTTTCAACATTTATTTTTGCTAATTTCTTCAACTCTTTATGCATTTCCACATACGCATTATATAGTTCATTGAAGGAGAGAGAATTAGAATTAGAACTAGCATCGGAAAGATAATCTACCTCATTTGCGTTATCACTTGATTTCATGCTTGAAGATGCTTCTTCATCAAACTTGGTCATCAAGCAAAGGTTAGCAAGTTCTTCATCTTCCGATGAACTAGTTGAAGATTGATTTTCCGGTTCATCCCACACTATATACGCCCTTTTTCCTTTAGATTGACTGGGCTTCCACTTGTCACTTTCAGACTTCTTTGAGTTGGTTGGACAATTTGATCTATAATGGCCCGGCTTCCCACACCCATGACATATGATGTTGTCTTTATTGGTCTTGTTCCTTGGTTGAGCGTCCTTAGAGTCTTTTGATCTATTTCTATTGAAATTACTCTTCTTCTTAAGGAAACGTCCAAGTTTTTTGACCAACAACCCGAGTGTCTCATCATCGATGTCGGAGTCGGAATCATCCACTAGAGAGGGTTCTTCATGTGCCTTTAGGGATTTTGAATTAGTTTTAAGAGCTATCCCCTTCTTCTTTTTATCGGCATCCTCGTTCATGGATAATCTTCCTAGCTCCATTTCATGCTCTTGAAGCTTCCCAAATGGTGTTGCTAAATCCATCTCGTCTAGATCCTTAGACTCCATGATGGCAGTGACTTTAGGTTGCCATTCCCTGCTAAGACATCTCAAAACTTTATTAACAACTTCACCATTAGTTTGTCTTTTTCCAAGAGCAGAAAGATGATTAATGATATGCGTAAAGCGCTTTTGCATGTCGCCTATGTTTTCATTTGGCAACATACGAAAGAGCTCGTATTCATGCATGAGAGTATTAAGCCTAGCCCTTCTAACCTCATTAGTGCCCTCATGTGTGACTTGTAGTGTGTCCCACATTTGTTTAGCATTAGTGCATTGTGATACTCTAAAGAATTCGTCATAAGAAAGTGCCGAAGTGATGATGTGTTTGGCTTTTAAATCATATTGAACTTTCTTCTTATCATCATCATTCCAGCTTGATTTTGGTTTCAAAGAAACAGTATCATTTACTTTTGTTTGCGGAATAAAAGGCCCATTCTCTATGGCATTCCAAATTTCTATATCAATAGCTTCTATAAAAATTTTCATTCGGACCTTCCAATAAGCGTAACCCTCACCATTGAATAGTGGAGGACGATTAATGGAAGCTCCTTCACCACCAAAAGGATTAAAATTTGAGCCCATGATTTCCAAAATCGGATCTTTGCGAAAAAGCGTTTTAATGCTCGGATCTTTCGACCGAGCTCTGATACCACTTGTTGGAAACCAACAAGCGGCTCAAAAGAGACTAGTGGGGGGGTGAATAGTATTTTGAAGCCTCAATACAAACTTTTTGATTGCTAAAGAGAATGGATTTCAGAAAACAAGTTTTCTAACAAAAAATGTATTGTTTAATAGATTAATATCAGGCTTAATCGATTAATGCCAGAAGATCACTCAAGTACTAATCGATTAACTAGGCGTTACTCGATTAAGACCGAATGATGCTCTAAAAACTAATCGATTAATCAATCACTTAATCGATTAACTCGTGATTAATTTGACAGAAAATCAGTTTTATTCAAAATTCAATGGGGATCACAATTCAATGATGTACTAACAAATGATTTATGTATGAATGAACAAAACTACGTAAATTTACCAAGTCAATTTAGGTTTATTATATAGGAATTGAAAAAGCCCCAAATTTAACCTAATCAATTGGTTTGTTCTTGATTAATGAAAGCTTGAAGAAAGAAAACAAAGAAGACAAGATTTTATCCTGGTTCACTCTCTACCACTTGAGAGCTACATCTAGTCCCCTCTATCAAAGATAGAGAGTTTCTACTAGATACACAATTGTTAGATTACAATGGTTAAAGATGAATCTCACTCTAGCTCTCCTATCTTAACCCCTTCAAGAGAGTACCAATCTCTTGAAAATCTACCCAATTGTTTCTTGTATCTTGTCCTCTTGAATTGTTGAAGGATGCTATCCACACAATTCCTCTCCTCTTGCTTTGAGATGCTTCAAAGACTTTCAAGTTGTGAATTCTTCACTTGTTGTTGTTGAATGCTTGATGTTACAACCTCTTGTTGTAGATTGCTTCAACACAAAGTACTAAACTCTAGAAATTTGAATCTCAATGAATCTAAGAATATTGAATGATTGAAAGTGAAGAAGATTGAAAGATTGTAAAATCTTGATAGAACAATTTGAAAATAGTAATAGCTCTTGGAAGATTGTGAAAGTATGATTCACTATAGAAAAATATGAAAGTGTGTGTAACCTTGTCAAAGTAGAAATGAAAAGCTTTTAAACAAAATATTATTTTTCTGATACAACAGTAATTAATCGATTAATGAACAAGTCACTAATCGATTAACCTTTGTTAAACAATCAGTGTTGTACAGTTTTAACGTTTTAATCGATTAAACCTATCATGCTAATCGATTAACCACTATAAAAAGTGATTAAAAATTAAGCTTTTCAAATGTACTTTGATCTAAACTTTATTTAGAGCTATTTTTATCAAGATCATCTTTCTTCACTATTAATCAAACAATATTAAAACCTATATTGAGATTCCTAAGCTACCACCCACTCTCATGAAATGGAAAATTAAAATATTACATTTGATTTACAAATAAACATAAACTTAAATCTAATTCTCCATGAGTGGTGCTTGAATTGTTGTTGAATGTTGTGGCTTGACTTTGGTTTGTTAGCATCAAAACATCATCAAACCTACAAGGTGAAGGTATTTTTATATGATAATTATATACAAAAATATAGATATTGCATTTTAGTCCTTGGGTGGGGACCTAAATGTAATATTAGAAAAGTTCTTGGAGGGAAAGGTTTTAAAAGTGTTAATTTTTAAATTTTGCACTGACCTAACCGGTTAGTAATGCCCTGTAACCGGTTACACGATGAACCCAGAAACTGGGTTAGTGCGTTTTGATGAGTAATCACTTGATTAATCCACGAATTCGCCACGAAATCAGCCCAGGATTAGTGGAAAACACGCGTCCTCGTGCATGCAAACCTAATCTCTCTATATAAACCTGATTTGTTGATGAAATTGGGTTGATTTCTGGGTGAAGTGCTGAAACTTTGTTATTTAGGGTTCTTAAGTTCATCTATGTGATTCTTCTTCATTTCTGAGTGTTGGAGTGTGAGTGATACACCTTCACAAAGCTTGAATCAAGGGCTTTGTATTGACATAAGAGGAGCACCGAGCCACCTTTGAGGGGGAGGTGGAGATTACTCTCTACCACCCTAACCCTCTGGTTCGGGTGCGACCTCGTAGGTTTAGGATCCCTTTAGTCTATACTTTGCATGTTCCACCCTTTTACTCATATAGAGGACCACCCCCGGCTCGACCAGTGCGTCAATTTTATAGTTTTCGTTTTAGATCTGCTACTCGTACTCATCCCTCATTACATAGAGTTGTTACGCAGGAGACTCCTTCTCTTGGTCCGGCTGATTTTGAGAGGACTGCTTCTGCAGATCCTAGACCCAGTGGTGGGGTCTCTGCACAGTCAGAAAAGGTCGAGGAGGATCCCGTGGAGGATGAGGACGAGGAGGAGGTGCCTGTCGAGCCTACTGTTTCTGCTAGAGGTGGACCTGCTGGTTCCTAGGAGCTTGCATAGCATAGATGTTTTGGATCCTAGGTCTAGGGATAGAGCTGCAGAGGATCGGAGGAGCTGCTGAGGACATGGATGACCTGCTCTGGGACTTCTATTTTGATCTTGTTATATATTGTACATACTTTGAGAGGTCTTAGAGTGAGGTTTATTTTTGAGCAGCTGGTTATGTATATGTTTTACCAAAAACTTGCTATCTCGACTATGTTACTTGCTACTTGATACTGGTGGGGGTGTTTTATTTTATGACATATATATCTATATGATGTTTTACCTCAGCTGTGCCCCACAAGTATTATTTTTACTTCCGCATACTCTGATTTTGGTTAAAAAGGATTCAGCAAATAAGTTTACATGTTACAAATCCGATTGACTCAAGAGACAATTAATATGTCTTTAATCAACGCTACGAATATGTTTTATTATATTAAAAAGGCGTTATCTCGAGAGATTTTTGTAAGTTAAGGTATTATAAAGCCGAATTCAAATTATTCGTCAAGGTTGAAGATGTTTACAATTGAGCAAGTATAAAAGGAAAAATTTTCTAGACCAAATTTTTGATAGCAAGTATTCTATATTTGGAAATATTTATTATTTTCAAGATGTAAAACAAGGATGTCACACGTTGGTGGTATCAGAGCAATGATCCTGTTCCTCATGGCCCTGATGATGCAGATAAGTATGATATTCAATGTTATTTGAATATGTTTGAGTAAGTTAGTCAAATAAGCTAGTTGTGCTTATGTTTTTAAAAGACCTTTTAGTGACCCAAAGCCTATAGTGCAGGTCCTTCTATGGCAACCAGAAATAGAAATTATACGAATGAAATGTTAGAGCGTATTACGACTGTGCTGGAAGGTATGCAACAGTAGCAACAACAGCCACCTCAAGGACGAGCTGGTAACCCATATGTTGGTAATGTGGTAAATCATGATGCTAAGACTCAGTCGGAGTTTAGAAATTGCAATCCACCAAGGTTTGAAGGAGGATACAAACCTGATGAGGCAAATAAGTGGTTGTATGAAATCAACAATTTTTCAGAACTTTAGATTGTTCGGATGATCAGAAGGTAACCTATGCAGTTTGTATGCTTCATGGGGAGGCTGAGAACTGGTGGGATCATACGGTACAATTGCTGAACTTCGAAAGAAGAACAATCAGCTAGGGAGTGTTTATGGAGAAATTTCTTAATAAATACTTTCCAGAAGATTTAAGGAGAAAGAAGGAGGTAGAGTTCATGCAATTGAAACATGGAGATATGAGTGTAGGAGAATATGCTGCTAGATTTGAGGAGTTGATGAAATATTCTCCCTACTACTTGAATAACCCTGATGAAAGGAGTAAGTGTGTCAAGTTTGAAGGTGGACTGAGACCGGAGTTAAAGTTTATCTTTAGTTATAAGAGAATTCAGAGTTTTCCTGCACTCATGGATATGTGCAGAATGTATGAAGATGATAAGAAGGCTGAGTTGATAGGAAGCCAAGGAAAGGGTAGTGGACAGAGTTATGGACCATAGAGGAAGAAGAGATTTGATCACCGGAATAATGGTCCATATGCTCAGAAGAACAAAGGCAAGGGCAAGGCTGTGATTGATAACAGGAACAAGTCTCGCGATAATGCTCCTTATTGTGAGAAGTGTAGACGTTATCACCATGGTCAAGTCTGCTGGTCCACAGGAGGGTGTTTCAAGTGTGGAAAGCGAGGTCATTTTGCCCGTGATTGCAGAGAGCCCACAAAAGATGATGCGAAAGGATCTGCTGGAAAGTCTGTGGCGCAAGGAAAAGTGTTTACCCTGAGTGGTAATGAAGCAATCCAAACCCCGAATCTCGTGCAAGGTAACTTTCTGCTTAATGATCAACCTTGCAAGATTATGTTTGATTCTGGAGCTACACATTCTTTTGTTTCCCCTGAATGTGTGGGTAGGTTGAATCTGACTGTTTCTGATTCGCCTTGTTGTCTTAGTATAGATACCCCTACTGGAATACCCATCTTTACCTCTAAGGTTTTCTTAGGGTGTGAATTTGAAATTTTGGGTCGTGTTTCTAAAGTAGATTTGGTTTGTCTCCCTAAGTTACAATTAGATGTGATCTTGGGTATGGATTGGTTGATGAAGAACCAAGTGATCGTCAATTGCGAGAGAAAGACAATCCAATATAAAACCCTTGAACCTGAAGGTTATATGTGTTTATTCTCTGCTACCAGAGAAGAAGAGACAATGCCAATAGAAGAGATTCCTGTAGTAAGGGAATTTCCGGAAGTATTTCCTAAAGAGATACCAGGATTACCTCCGAAGCGAGAAATAGAGTTTGGGATTGACTTAGTTCCTGGAGCTGGTCCCATCTCTATTGCTCCTTATAGAATGGCACCACCGGAAATGGCAGAAATTAAAAAGTAGATAGAGGAATTGTTGCAGAAAGAGATGATCAGGCCAAGTGTTTCGCCTTGGGGAGCTCCACTACTGTTTGTAAAGAAGAAGGATGGAAGTATGAAAATGTGTGTGGCCTACAGACAGTTGAATAAGGTCACCATTAAGAATAAGTATCCTTTGCCAAGGATTGATGACCTTATGGATCAAGTTAGAGGGGCTGCAATGTTTTCAAAGATTGATCTGAGATCGGGCTATCATCAGATCAGGATAAAGGAGGAAGATATACCCAAGACTGCATTTCGATCTCGATACGGTCATTATGAGTATGTTGTGATGCCGTTCGGATTGACTAATGCACCTGCTATTTTCATGGATTATATGAACCGGATCTTTAGACCATACCTGGATTTGTTTGTAGTGGTGTTTATAGATGATACTTTAGTCTATTCTAAGAGTCCGGAGGAGCATGAAGAACATCTCAGGATTGTGTTGAAGGTCCTGAAGGAGAAGCAGTTGTATGCCAAACTTGCGAAATGTGAGTTTTGGTTGAATGAAGTGAAGTTTCTTGGGCATGTGATCTCTAAGGAAGGAATTGCGGTGGATCCAGCAAAGGTGAGTTCAATGTTGAAATGGGAACAACCTAAGACTGTGACTGAGGTGAGAAGTTTCTTAGGGTTGGCTGGATACTATCGTCGGTTTATAGAAGGATTTTCCAAGATTGCATTGCCTTTGACTAAGTTGACTCGGAAAGATCAACCGTTTGTGTGGGATGACAGGTGTGAAAGTAGTTTTCGAGAGTTAAAGGAAAGGTTAACATCGTCTCCTGTGTTAATCTTACCTGACCCTCACAAGAGTTTTGAAGTGTACTGTGATGCATCTAAGCAAGGACTTGGGCGTGTGTTGATGCAAGAAGGAAGAGTAGTGGCTTATGCATCACGACAGTTGAAGAATCATGAAGTGAATTACCCGACACACGATTTGGAGTTAGCTGCGATCGTGTTTTCCTTAAAGATATGGAGACATCATCTCTATGGCACTACTTTCCAAGTATTTAGTGACCATAAGAGTTTGAAATATCTGTTCGACCAAAAAGAGTTGAATATGAGGCAAAGGAGGTGGATGGAGTTTTTGAAGGATTATGACTTTAAACTCCATTACCATCCGGGTAAGGCAAATGTAGTTGCGGATGCTTTAAGTCGGAAAGAAATCCACATAAGTGCAATGATGGTAAAAGAAGCAGCTTTGATTGAGAAGTTCAGAGACTTGAGCTTGTTGACACAAGTGGAACCATCAAGCATCAAGTTAGGAATGTTGCAGATCTCAAATGAATTCTTGGAAAGAATTCGGGATTTGCAACAGGCAGATGAAGAGTTGATTGAAAAGATGAGATTAGGTTCGGAGAAGAAGGAACCTGATTTCAAGATTGGGTCGGATGAAATCCTTCGTTTCAGAACAAGGATTTGCATACCAAAAGATCAGGAGGTTAGGAGATTGATTCTCGATGAAGCACATAAGAGTCGGATGAGTATGAATCCTTGATCAACCAAAATGTATCAGGATCTGAAGAAAATGTTTTGGTGGACTGGTTTGAAAAAGGATGTTGCGGAGTATGTGGCTTCATGTTTAATTTGTCAGAAAGCTAAGGTAGAGCATAAGAAATCGGGAGGACAGTTGCAACCCTTAAGCATCCCTCAAAGGAAGTGGGATAGTATCTCAATGGATTTTGTATCTGGTTTACCAAAGACAACAGCAAACCATGATGCAATCTGGGTGATTGTGGATCGGTTGACTAAGTCGGCACATTTTATTCCGATAAATATGCACTATCCTTTGAATAAGCTTACCCAGATCTATATTAAGAAGGTAGTTCGTCTACACGGAGTGCCTTCAAGTATAGTGTCGGATCGGGATCCCAGTTTTGCTTCACAATTTTGGAAGGGTTTGCATAACGCTATGGGAACAAGCTTAAAGTTGAGTTCTGCGTATCATCCACAGACGGATGGTCAAACGGAGAGAACTATTCAGTCTTTGGAAGATATATTGAGGGCTTGTGCACTTGACGAACAAGGAAGTTGGGATCAAGTGTTACCCCTTGTAGAATTCACATACAACAACAGCTATCATGCAAGCATCAGAATGGCACCGTTTGAGGCTTTGTATGGGAGGAAATGCCAAACCTCGCTATGCTGGTTTCAAGTGGGGGAGAATTTAGTGGTTGGACCAGAAATTGTGCAGCAGACAACTGAGAAGATTAAGATGGTTCAGGCAAAGATGAAAGCGACTCAGAGTCGACGGAAGAGTTATGCTGATAAGAGGAGAAAACCAATAGAGTTTTCAGAAGGCGATCATGTGTTTCTTCGGATAGTTCCGATGAAAGGAATCAGTAAAGCCTTGAGAACCCGGAAGCTTTCACCTAAGTTTATAGGTCCATACCAAATCCTTAAGAGAGTTGGTCCTGTTGCCTATCAAATAGCTTTACCACCCTCTCTGTCAAACTTGCACAATGTCTTTCATGTTTCTCAATTAAAGAAATATGTGCATGACCCATCAGTTGTGTTGAAAATTCAACCTGATGATCTAACTTTGAAGGAGAACCTTACATTTGAAGCCAGACCGGTCCGGATAGAAGATCGTGAAGTTAAGCAGCTTAGGGGAAAAGAGATACCTTTAGTTAAGGTTATATGGGAAAATGCTGACGTGTCTGAAGCTACATGGGAATTAGAGGATAAGATGCGTCAAGAGCACCCTGAGTTGTTTATGTAAGCTAGAATTTCGGGGACGAAATTCCTTTTAAGTGGGGGAGTAGTGTAACACCCCTAATTTTCGTCTCCCGGATAATAAGGAAATTAATAATAAATAAATATAAATTTTATTATTATTAATTTATATAAATTTTCCAAGTTTATGTTTTGTATTTAATTAGTTTTGACATATAGAAATAGGTGAAGGTATTTTTATATGATAATTATATACAAAAATATAGATATTGCATTTTAGTCCTTGGGTGGGGACCTGAATGTAATATTAGAAAAGTTCTTGGTGGGAAAGGTTTTAAAAGTGTTAATTTTTAAATTTTGCACTGACCTAACCGGTTAGTAATGCCCTGTAACCGGTTACACGATGAACCCAGAAACTGGGTTAGTGCGTTTTGATGAGTAATCACTTGATTAATCCACGAATTCGCCACGAAATCAGCCCAGGATTAGTGGAAAACACGCGTCCTCGTGCATGCAAACCTAATCTCTCTATATAAACCTGAGTTGTTGATGAAATTGGGTTGATTTCTGGGTGAAGTGCTGAAACTCTGTTATTTAGGGTTCTTAAGTTCATCTCTGTGATTCTTCTTCGTTTCTGAGTGTTGGAGTGTGAGTGATACACCTTCACAAAGCTTGAATCAAGGGCTTTGTATTGACATAAAATTAGTGAGTTGAGAGATCTTGAGCAAGGAGAAATCAATCCAAGAAGTTGAAGCTTTGAAACTGTTAACACTGTGTCTGTTTTCGTGGAGCTGTCTTTGAGCTTCAATTTAGGTAAGCCCAAACATTCTTTGGATCTCAAACCACTTTGTTTCTTTAGTGCATGTTCCATACAACAAGTCCTAACCATTTTCCCAAAATTATATGACCTTTTCATGCACCAAAATCTTTGGTTTTTGAACCCAGTTGAACCTGTGTTGGCAGAGGACAGAGTTGAGGTTCTGGTGAATTTATTGTGAAAGTCAGTGATTTCACTCATCAAATACGAACTAAAGGTATGGGAGAAGTTTACCTTATACTATATTGAGACTAAAATCATGTGTTTTAGGATTTGAGTCAACAAAGACTCAAAAGGGCATTATGTGAATAGGTTAAAAGGCTTGGAGGCCATTTCTGTGGCTCAATTCTTTTTGAGCAAGTTTGACAATCTGCATGCAAGTGATTTTGATGATTGAATCATAATCTAAATGCTTATTATGAGTTTTGTGGTATCAAGTTGTGTTTATGTTGATTTATATGCAATTTGATACTTTAAATTGAATGCATGCAAATGAAATATGTTTCTGTGGTTGAACATGTTTATATTAAGGTATGTGAACTCTATTGATTGTTGAAATTGGGTAGATTTGAGTATTGGAAAAAATGGTATGCAAAACCTCACTTTTCAGTGTACACTCTGCATAATCTAACGGGTTATTCGAATTTTGTAACCGGTTAGATACTGTCAGTTTTCAAAGAAAATGAATTTCTGAAATTGGCCTTGTGTTCTTACCATTTTCACTCAAGTCTATACTCTAATTTCATTAGAAATCAATCTAAAAATATGTTAATGAACACTGTTTGTTTCAGATTGTAATTGATGAGTCAATGTCTTAATGTTATAAGATAATTTCAAGAGGAAATTATGCTAAATTGGAATTGGACTGTGATTTAGACTTTTGAATGATGAAATCAGTGGGATTTGAGGTATATAACAATGTTGAAACCTTGTTTATGGATTGGATAGAGAATTCAAGAAAAAGGTTTCCTGAATTTCAATGGTTAGTAGGTTCAGGTCTGTAATTCTAACCGGTTAGCCTGAGACTGTAACCGGTTAGTACCTGAAACTGAAAAATAAAAGTTAAGTCTTTTAAGTGAAAATTTTGATACCATTGGTTAAGTTTTTCCCAATCCAAGTCTAATGGCATGTTTTTAAATTAATTCATGGATGAATTTTTATGCCAAAGATTATACCTCAAATTAATCATTCAAAAGAGAATTTGAGATATCTCTAAATCACAATAATTAAACCAAAGATAAAAACCAACCTTAGTAATTGTGCATTCATGCATAGAGGATGGAAAATAGGTTGGTAAGAAACGATTATCATATTCCGGGAATATGAGGAGGGTACTCCGGGAGTACCAAATTTGTGTAACCTACTTGATGACACATTCTGGGAATGTGGCCAGTGTTTGGGACATGGTTTTTATGCGTTCCGGGAACGTGATACACACTCTGGGAGTGATGTTTGTTTTTCCAAGTATGGTTTGCCATACGTTCCCAGAACGTATGGTAGTGTTCTGGGAACACATTGGTGTATTGGATGGACGTCCAAGATGGACTAGTGTCGGAGGCCTCAGTTGTGGATAGAAATCATACATCATGCCACTTGCATTATAAGAGATATAATGTTGAAAATTGGTATGCTCATATGTACTTGCATTATTGTCTGTCCATGATATACTTGTGTTTGGAATTTTAGTCTTTATTGATTATGTATATGTGTATACTTACTCCCTATGCCCTGTTTAGGTGATGGCCAGATACCTAGCCTGCATCGAGATACGCCCTATCCCTGGTGGTATATGGACGTACGAGGAGCACTGAGCCACCTTTGAGGGGGAGGTGGAGATTACTCTCTACCACCCTAACCCTCTGGTTCGGGTGCGACCTCGTAGGTTTAGGATCCCTTTAGTCTATACTATGCATGTTCCACCCTTTTACTCATATAGAGGACCACCCCCGGCTTGACCAGTGCGTCGATTTCATAGTTTTCATTTTAGATCTGCTACTCGTACTCATCCCTCATTACATAGAGTTGTTACGGAGGAGACTGCTTCTCCTGGTCCGGTTGATTTTGAGAGGACTGCTTCTGCAGATCCTAGACCCAGTGGTGGGGTCTCTGCACAGTCAGACAAGGTCAAGGAGGATCCCGTGGAGGATGAGGACGAGGAGAAGGTGCCTGTCGAGCCTACTGTTTCTGCTAGAGGTGGACCTGCTGGTTCCTAGGAGCTTGCATAGCATAGATGTTTTGGATCCTAGGTCTAGGGATAGAGCTGCAGAGGATCGGAGCAGCTATTGAGGACATGGATGACCTGCTCTGGGACTTCTATTTTGATCTTGTTATATATTGTACATATTTTGAGAGGTCTTAGAGTGAGGTTTATTTTTGAGCAGCTGATTATGTATATGTTTTACCAAAAACTTGCTATCTAGACTATGTTACTTGCTACTTGATACTGGTGGGGGTGTTTTATCTTATGACATATATATCTATATGATCTTTTACCTCAGCAGTGCCCCACATGTATTATTTTTACTTCCACATACTCTGATTTTGGTTAAAAAGGATTCGACAAATAAGTTTACATGTTACAAATCTGATTGACTCAAGAGACAATTAATATGTTTTTAATCAACGCTACGGATATGTTTTATTATATTAAAAAGGCGTTGTCTCGAGAGATTTTTGTAAGTTAAGGTATTATAAAGCCGAATTCAAATTATTCGTCAAGGTTAAAGATGTTTACAATTGAGCAAGTATAAAAGGAAAAATTTTCTAGACCAAATTTTTGATAGCAAGTATTCTATATTTGGAAATATTTATTATTTTCAAGATGTAAAACAAGGGTGTCACACATATCAATTTATAATATTGATTTCCAATAGCAATTAATTATTTACCCCCTATGTTAATTACTCATATTTTTCACAACATTATTTAAACCCCCAAAATTAATTATTAGATAATTTTTAAAAATATATATCATCTTCGGATCGAACTCAAGTAATTAAAATAACTCAACCTATTCACGTTCAAAAAAGCTTATTCACATTTTCTCTATTTTACTGCATGTCACCACATAGTGTACTCATCCGTTACAATACTAAGATGTTAGCCTTTAACTTTTGAAATGAAAATTTATTACCATTACACTCCCTTTTCCAATTTGATGTCCATTGCCATTGGCTTTGCTTAAATTTAGCACACTCGTTGATACCATGTGTAATGATTATTCCTCTACCATAACACTTATACGATAAGTCATTATAATTTTTTTGTCTTTCCATTTTAAAAATATGTAACCTCCATTTGATAATTATTTCATTATTATTATTATTAGCAATTTAAATAACAATTAATTATATAAGATTATTTTAAAAATTTTATTGTATAATTAAAATTTTATTTTAAACAATTACAATGGATATCACGGATGTTAAAAAAATAAAACGAATATAATGGATATAGGTAATTAATGCAAAAAAAATAAATTAAAAGATGAGCCTAACATATGATCAACACTTTAAGAATTAAAATATAAATGATATTTACATAATAAAATGGATATTAGGAATATATGTAATTAATGCAAAAAAAAGGGGGGCTGTAAAAGATGAGCAACACTTTAAGAATTAACATGGATATAACTAATATTTAAAAATTAAAATGGATATAATGGATATATGTAATTAATGCATAGATGAATCACAATTTGATAATTAAAACCAATATATATTTAGATGAGCCGCAATAATATAATTTAAACGGCTATAGTACAACAATTTGGGAAGTTCTAATATAAGCAACTTCTAATATAGTCAATTTGATATTAATCATTAATTCAACATTTAAAAAACCCGTAAATTAAACATTTTAATATTTGGAATCCTTGATTAGAACCTCGTATTGATAAGATCATATCATATACCATTGTTTATTTTTTTTAATATAAGATTATTTTTATAATTTTCTTCTCATATTTATAAGATTACATATCAATTTTCAATACGGTTGTTGATTATACCAATTTCCAATAGCAACAGTCATAAAAAAATTATAAATGTAATTTTATTTATATATATATATATATATATATATCACTTTAATATTTGGAATTGTTGATAAAAGCACATATCAATTTATAATACTGATTTTCAATAGCAATTAATTATTTACCTCCTATTGGTAATTACTCGTATCTATTTAAAACCCCAAAATTAATTATTGGAGAATTTTTAAAAATATATATCATCTTCGGATCGAACTCAAGTAATTAAAATAACTCAACTTATTCACGTTCAAAAAAGCTTATTCATTTTCATTATAGTACATGTCTACATTGAATATTACAGTAAAAGTGCCAAAAGTACATGTTCAACACAAACCCGTGCAACGCACGGACTTATAACTAGTAATAGTAGTATTTAGTTATTTACTCCCTCGGTTCTTCTTTACAGTATGTCCTATTTCAAAAAAAAACCCTTAAAAAAATGGAATGCTTATTTTGATTTTTAATAAACTAATTATGTGTTTTTTCCTAACAATACCTTCTCTCTTTCTTTAATTATTTTTTTTTGAGGGAAAGCGAATTTTATTAACTTAACAGGTCAGCAAATGCTGCCTTAAGAACATGGGAAGGAGCATTCATACTCCAAATACCATTTGGGAAATCAACAGCACCCACAGTTAATAAATGAGCTGGATTGTTCAACCCTCTAGGTACATGTGCTACACTAAAATCATCTGTTTGCCTTAAAATTGCATGGCAATCATAGACAATGGCCTCAATAGCATATGGGACCTTTGCAACATCCATACTTAGTGCTCTGCATAGGACCAGAGAATCTGTATAGCAAGCTACTCTCTTGCTTCCACAATCAACAGCATGCTTCAAACCCCATCTAAAAGCTAGAGCCTCCGCCACCAAGGGGTCATACGTCGGTTCAAGTAATTTACTTATAGCAACAACAATAGAGCCTTCACAATCCCGAACCAGCGCACCGAGTCCCGTACCACCATTCACAGGACACGCAGCATCTGTATTAAGCGAAACCCAACTAGTGGGTGGAGCCTCCCACGAACCAGAATGCTGCATATTCGTACTACCTGCACTTGTACTCACTTGTATCTTAGAGACATTACAGTAATCTGTTATCATTGAGATACCCATTGCCATAGTAGAGATTTGCTGAAAAGGTTTTTGCTTATAAATCAAATCGTTACGGCCTTTCCAAATACTCCAGCAGATACCAAAGATGCTAGCTACTATATCATCATCAGCAGTGACTATCAAATCCGCCAGCCAATCTTGAATATGCATATCTGTTTGTATCCGAATGCCCAAAGGGGATGCAAACCAGATTGGTTGAACAGCATCACAATGGAGAAACAAATGATCCAATGTTTCAACATCTTTTTCACATAAAGGGCAATCAATTGGAATAATAAATCCTCTGCATACAAGTTTCTCTCTAGTCGGTAGTCCATTATTAAGCAATCTCCAGATGAGGTTCTTGATCTTCATTTGCACATCAGTCTTCCACAGCTTTTTCCAAAGTCTTGTACGCTGTTGTTCAAGCCAGCAGTAAGCACTTTTGACAGTAACATGCCCATCAATTGTATACGGCCAAACAAGATGATCGCTCTCAGAACTCCAGCTCAATGTTATGCTTTTGATTCTAGAGGCTTCCTCAGGTATGAAACAAGCATCAATCAGCTCCATATTCCAACTTCTCGTTTGAGGCATAATAAGGATCTCCACCAATGCATTGGGGGCAGTGTTGGATACTGGTGATAGAAAAGTAGAACACCCTGGTGGTGGCAGCCATCTATCCTCCCAAATCTTTACTGTTGAGCCATTACCTATGCTCCAAAAGCATCCTTCTTTGACAACAAACCTACAGTTCCATAAACTTCTCCAAGTATAACTAGGAGAATAACCCAGTGTTGCATTAAGTAATGTACCTCTTGGAAAATATCTGGCCTTTAGAACACGTGCAATTAAAAGATTCGGGTTAGAATGAAGCCTCCACACATTCTTAGCTAGAATCGCTTGATTGAACAAAGCTATGTCTCTAAATCCCAAACCACCACTATGTTTTGACCTGCACATTTTATTCCAAGAGATCCAGTGGATTTTCCTTTCATTCTCTGAATGCCCCCACCAAAACTTCCTTAACATGGCCTCAATATCATTGCAGGTAGCCATTGGAAGTGTAAAACAAGACATAATGTAGGTTGGGATGGCTTGAGCAATGGATTTGATAAGAACTTCCTTACCAGCTCTAGATAAGGTTTTCTCCTTCCACCCTTTAAGCTTCTTCCAGACTCTGTCTTGGATTGCTGCAAAGATCAATTTCTTTGATTTTCCAATCACTGTTGGGAGGCCAAGATACCTGGAATGAGAGTCAACAGTCTTTACACCCATCCTTTCACGGATCAAATTTTGCGTATCTTCAAGCACATTTCGACTAAAGGAGACTTCTGATTTTTCCAAGTTAATCTTTTGGCCCGAGACGAGTTGATACTGATCAAGAATAGACATGATGAAAGATGCCTCTTCCAAAGTGGCTCTGGAAAAAAGTAGGCTATCATCTGCAAACAACAAGTGTGAAATAACTGGGGCGGAACGCGCAACTTTAATGCCATGAATTCTGTTATCTGTGACACCCTTGTTAAGCATACTGGACAAAGTTTCAGTACATAAGATAAACAGGTACGGAGAAATAGGATCACCTTGTCTAAGGCCTCTAGTTGGCAAGAAAGTTTTACCAGGTATTCCATTAAACATTATCTTATATGAAACAGTAGAAACACATTTTATAATAAGATTAATAAAGGTACCTGGAAAGCACATGGAAGATAAAACATTCCTGAGAAAACACCATTCAATTCTGTCATAGGCCTTTGACATATCCAATTTTAGAGCCATTGTACCCATCTTCCCTTTTTTTTTCATCCAATGGAAGCATTCAAAAGCTATAAGTGCGTTATCAGTAATATGCCTGCCTGCTATGTAACACCCCAAAATTTTAATCCCCGATTAAGGAAATGTTAATTATAAATTAATTATAATTAATGATTTCTATATTAATCCTTGATTAAAATACGTGTTTATGTAGTTAGTAAATGTGTGTGTATGGATTTAATAAATATAATAATGCATGAAATGAGTATTTTGCATATTAGTCCCTGGGTTGGGACCTAGAAACAAATATAGGAAAGGTTTTGGAGGGAAAGTAAATAAAATAATTATTTTCCAAAAACTGGGCAAAATACTCGAGTATTATTCTGAATACTCGAGTATTCTGGTCAGAGTTGCACGAGTTAGTGCGTTGGGTGAGTCACCATCAACGATTTCCTCTTCATGCCACGAATACTCCATCCCCAACACCTCAAGGCATTCGTGTCGATGTGCATGAGCATCTTCCCACTCTATTTAAGCCTATCAACACCGATTTGTTGAAGCTCTTGGTCAAATTCGAAGTTGGTTGAGAAGTTAGGGTTCTGAACTTGTTTCTCTTGATTCGTCCTCTGTGAGTTGATTTGAGCTACACACCATACACTAATACAAAGCTCACATCACAAGCTTTGTATAAACACCAAAATTGTGAGGATTGAGTGAGTGTAGTGGAAGATTCAAGGTTTGGAAGTGGAGCTGTTCTTGGTCAAGCTGTTGTCTGGAGTTTACTTCGATTTCGATTTCTGGTAAGCTCACGAGTCTCTGAGTCCCAAATTCGATTTCTCTAGTTGGTATATGTTGCATAGAGTCTAGAAAATCTAAAATCCCCAATTTATATCTCTGTTTCATGTGTGAACCAATTCAATCTTGGTGGTGCACTCAAACTGCTCTGCATGTGAAGCTTAAAGTGGTTTCTGGGGTTGGAAAGCTCTTCTTTGGAAATTCTTTGATTGATTCACGTCTGAGAGGTAAGGGGAAGTAATTTTTTACACTAGATAGAGTTTAAATTCCATTCATTGTATTAGAGAGCCACCAAGAGGCTCTAAGGGCTTAGTTTGAATAGAAACTTTGGTTTGGAGACCAAGCTTTGCTCTCTGGTTGTTTGGAGCAAGTTTATAATGATGCATGCAAGCTTAAATGATCATTATTTTATGAGGGTGATGCTTATTTTGCAATTTGAGGTGTTGAGTTGCCAAATTGTGTATTTTATGCATTAATGAATGATTCTCTATCAAATCTGTTATTTGATATGAAATGAGTGTTGTAATATGTCCATTATATGATATGTGAACCTTGTTGATCCCTGGATTGGACTGGAAATTGGTAGAACTGAAAATGGTGTGTTAAAAATAAGATTTCAGTATGTTCTGCACTAAAACACTCGAGTAGTGGGTTGGATACTCGAGTAAAATGTTAATAAAACAAAGTATTTTGAGAAAGAACACTCGAGTATCAAGCCCCGTACTCGAGTATCGAGTAATACCTGAGGACATGTTAAGGCATACCACTCGAGTAATGCAGGGGTGACTCGAGTATTCTGGAATTCATGATGAGCCACTCGAGTACCCATGAACTACTCGAGTATTTTATGAATCTGAAACCCAAATCCTCAGAAAGTCATGAACACTCGAGTATCTTGAGGAACACTCGAGTAATCTGGAAAAGTTGAAGAACACTCGAGTGTGATGAAATATACTCGAGTAATTCACACAGAACCTGAAAAACACCATTTCCAATTCTGACATAATTGGTTAGGGATTTAACAACGATAATCCAAGGGGTATGGACTTAAAAGAAATTGATTAATATAAGGATATCGTTTGGTGACGGTCCTTTTTGATAATAGTTTTTAACAACGTCAGGGAGTGATATAGTTTGATGGAGATAGGCTTGAGAGCTAAAATCATGCATCATGCTACTCATATAAATTTAACGTGATAAGTGAAAGAAGTATGAACATCCTATTTGCATCCAATAAATGCTATATGCTAAATGTGATTGTTGTTCTTTGTCACATACATACATATTCATATTGTACATATTTATACTCTGTTGATTATGTGTATAGAAATGCTTACCCCTTTGCCCTTGTAGGTGATGTCTCGTTACATCGCTTGCATCGAGATCCAGCCACTTCCTAGTGGCACATGGATCTATGAGGACCATCGCGCGGTGTTCGAGGGAGAGGTGGAGATCACCTTCTACCATCCGACCCCGTTGATTCGATTTCGTCCTCGTAGATTTAGGATTCCCATCATATACACTATGCACGTACCCCCGTTTTACACATATCATGGACCACCTCCCACGCGACCAGCTCGCTCTTATCACAATTTTCGTTTTCGACCTACCCGCTCACACCCTTTTACTCCGAGAGTCGTTCGCGAGGAGACTCCCCCTTCTGATCCGAGGAGCCCAGTCAGGGTCTCACCATCACCTGACCCCGTACCCAGTGGTAGGGTACACTCTCCATCGGATGAGATCGAGGAGGATCCAGTGGAGGACGAGAGCGGAGGCGAGCCTGTCGTGCATTCTACTGGGAGTGATTGGAGGGATGACGATCCCTAGGTATGCGCATATGGTATATGATGAGGATCAGAGGATCCGGTGTGGGGATGCTGTGGAGGAGATTTTGCTGCTGCTGCTGTGTTGATGATGATGCTGTTACCTTGTGCTTCTTGGAGACTACTACTATCACTACTACTACTACTGATGATGCTGCCAGATCTACGCGACCACCTCTAGAGTCCATATTTTGCTATGTATATATTTTGTAGATATACTTTTGAGTACTCTAGGGCTATGGTTACACTATGATGTAGATCTGTTATGGACTTGTTTGGATCTTGGAGACTTTGTTACTGGGACTATGTACTCATGACTATTTTCACATATATATATATATATATATATATAACCTATGTGTATATTTCTATTAGATGCATAGTCCTATAATTTCCGCTTACTCTGATTTAATCTTTCTTAAGAGATCGGCTGTAAAAAGGATTAGATGACATCAGTTTTACAAAACGAAAAGAATGAATAGCTTCCTTTGCTTTCTATCATATAAATACAATTTCAATTGCGAATGCTATTCAGCTTGTGAAAAGGTTTTCGAAATCGCCGAATCCAATTCAACGGTTTGAAACAATATAGAACTTCTTCTCCAAGAATTCCAAGTGTTGGTTTGTGCACCCGCTTTAAAGGAAAAATTTTATTCTCACATTTTCTATACAATAACAAGTCCATATATTTTCCAAGAAATACTTAATTATTATAGTATTTATCTCTTGGGGAGAAAGGGTGTCACACTTAGTGGTATCAGAGCAAAAGTCAGACCCTGTAGTAGTGAATGTAGTTGCAGGAAGGTAGCCATCAACATCAAGCAGGTATCTCCAGGGCATGTTCATTACTTTGAATGTTAGTATATTGTTTGTTGAGCTTTAGATACAATTGACTTGTTTGTGTCTTGCCTCTTTCGAGCACAAGACACAATTAATTGTGGATTTAAAAGTATAAACTATAGTTTTAGTATAGGTGGTGTGAGGAATGTTTTCTTAGTTCAACATATGTGACCATGAGCATATAGCGCAGGTCTATTATGGCAACTAGAAACCAAAATCACACCAATGCGATGTTAGAAAGGATAACCATGGTGTTGGAGGCCATGCAACGACAATCTCAACAACCACCTCAACTGGTTAACCCGCCTCATCAGTGCAATGTGGGTAACATTGAGGCAAAGAGTTTGGCTGATTTTAGAAATTGTAATCCACCCAAGTTTGAAGGAGGATTTAGACCTGAGGAGGCCAACAAGTGGATTCACACTATGGATAAGATTCTGAGAACTCTGGACTGTACGGAAGCTCAAAAAGTGGCCTATGCGGTCTACATGTTAGAAGATGAAGCTGAGAATTGGTGGAATCACACGGTTCAACTTCTACAGTATGAAGGAAGGGATGTAAATTGGGGTGTATTCACGGAGAAGTTTCTCCATAAATACTTCCCTGAAAATTTGAGGAGAAAGAAGGAGGTGGAGTTTTTACAACTGAAGCAAGGGAGTATGAGTGTGGGTGAGTACGCGGCTAAGTTCGAGGAATTGATGAAGTACTCTCCATACTATCAGAACAACCCTGATGAAAGGAGCAAATGCATCAAGTTTGAAGGAGGCTTGAGGCCCAAGTTGAAGTCGATTTTCAGCTATCAGCAAATTCAAAGTTTTCCTGCTCTGGTGGACATGTGTAGTGTTGGAACCTACAATCGGTGGGTGAAATAACTAGGAAACACTAGGAGAACACCTAGAAGGGGGGGTTGAATAGGTGTTTAAGAAACCTTGAAAGATTTTCGCAAGAAACAAATCAAAACGATTAAAAGAAATAATTTTCACAAAAATTCTTTAGCCTTAATCGATTAATGACATGAACTAATCGATTAATGCCTCTGTTAATGGATTAATCACTTTTCAATCAAATACGAAAATCAATCAATTAACACATATGATCAGAGATAAAGCGGAAATGATTAACACCAATATTCTTATTGATTACCTAGGTTATGAAAATGATTTTCCCCAAATCAATTTTGCACAATTAAGATTCAATTCAATCAATTATGAAAAATCACTTTTTCTAGGTTTTCAACCAAGAACACAATTAATAACAAGAATTGTAAAGAGTAGAGAGTTTAGAGATACGACACAGTGATTTATCCTGGTTCACTTTCATCCACTTGAAAGCTACTCCAGTCCCCTCTTCAACCAAGAGAGATTCTTCACTATGAGGAATTAGAGTTTCTCAAATTACAAGTAAATGCCTCACAAGACTCCCTTCTTGCTAGCCTACAAGAGATACCACACCCTTGCCTTGTAACCCTATTGATATCTAATCTAACCTCTTCTCTTTTGCTTGCCGATTCCCCACAACAAGACTTCCAATGCTTTGAGATTCTTCAAAGACTTCCACTTGCTTGCTTCACTACAAGACTTCCAAGTGCTTGATGATATGCCACACCAAGGCTTCCAAATAACTTTGCTTGATGAATAACTTCTTCAAAAATTCCTTTGTTGTAGAGTATTTGCCTTCTTTGCAATGATTACAACTCAAATGAAAATAAAATAACAATCCTATGAATCTCTTTCAAAAGCTATGAAAATATCAACATGAGAGATTCAAGGTTCTTGATCAAAGAATGTAAAAATGAAAGCTTTGATCTTGAGAAAGTGAGAGAGAATAGAGTGGCTTGATTCTTTGTAAAATTGATTATCAAAATGATGTATTATTATCACAAAGGTTAGGAATAGGTTTATATAGAATACCCAAAAGTTAGAAATGGTTAGAAGTGCTTTTGAGAAGTGAAAAACTCATTTAAAAACCAGTAACAGCTCGTGTTACTCGAGTAGCCAAGTCCTTACTCGAGTAACCAGTGTCTTAATCGAGTATTTACGCAAGCAATGAAAATTCTACTCGAGTAAAAGGGGAAGTAATCGATTACTTCAATAGGGTAATCGATTACCTTGACTAAAAAATCACTTAAAACTTGTTTTCTCAAAAACTAAACCTTTTCTTTCAAACCTTTAAGCCACCTATTGATTTTAGGCAAAGTGAATACTCAAAATATGATATAATCATGCAATCAAAAGAGATTCACTACCCTCTAAGAAACTCTACCCAAACTCATAAACTAAAAGACTTGTGAGGCAAAAGATAAAACATAAAGCATAAACTACCAAACTAAGTCTTCATGAGCTTGCTCTCTCTTCATCACTTGATGTTTGTTGTTGCTTGTTGAGCTTGAACTTGATCAACACGATTGAAGCTTGTTCAAAACCTTTTGGCATTTATCAAAACATTCTTCATGGATCTTACAATCTCCCCCTTTTGAAAGTATGAAGTTGTTGATGCTTGAACCATTTGATCACTTGGTGAGACTCTTGCTCCCCCTCAATAAATGCTTTTGACATTTGAAATCTAATTGAGATAAAAGCTTGATTCTCCCCCTATCTCCAACAACTTTTCTCAACCTACATAAAAACAACAAAACAAACCTTTCTCCAAACAAATATACCATTTCTCCACAAAATAGTCAAAACATACTATTTCTCCCCCTTTGGCATTATCAAAAAGAAATATATACCAATTGAAATATAAGATCTAAGCCAAAATAGAGAGATTAATGAGATATAACAACTAAAGCATGATAATCATCTAATGATTACTCAATGATATCAATTATAACAAATTGTATACCAATAGCATGATACCAATTGTAAAACAATTGTAAGAATTTGATATCACTTGGTATTTTCTCAATAGTATAAACAATATCACATTATAAGAAATAATACCAATTGAGAGAACTATGAGCAATATATAACAATATCAAATTGAAGATACCAATTGTATAATATCGAATGTTACCAATTTGTAGGATTTTCTCCTTAATACCAATTGAAGAAGCAAATGAATGAATAACATATGAAAGTCCTTTTGCTCTTCAATCATACCTACAAAAATAATCATGCTTTGCTTTTTGGTATCCAAATGGTTTTGGATCCATTTTTGTTAGTGTAGGGACTTTCACCCTTTTTCCTCCAAACAAAATCTCCTTTAGGTATACCATGCACTTTAATATAACACACATTTGAAGTATGTCCATGAGTACCACAATAGAAACATGTTGGTGCATTTGAATAATCAACTTTAGAAAAATCAACAACATTTCTATGAGATTTACTCTTAGCATTAGTATAACCCAAACCAAACTTGTTTGAATTTTCTCTTTGAAAATTTAACAATGTGCGCAATCTAATATCACCACTTGTGAAACTTGCAAGCTTATTTTTCAAAATAACATTTTCATCCTTAAGCAATTTGCAATTCTCACAATCAACCACAATATTCAATCTACTAGAACAATCACAAGAAGAACTAGCATATATAAGATCAAGAGTTTCATTTTCAAGATTAAGCTCATCAACTTGTTTTTGAAGTTCTAAAATCTCTTGTTGATGTTTCAAAATGAGCTTCTTCCTTTCAATGTTTTTCAAAGCTAGTTTCTTAAATTGTTCATGCATTTCTTCATAAGCATTATATAACATTTCATATTTGGAAGAAATTTCGGATTTAGTAAGACTTACATCGCTTTCGTCGCTTTGTTCACTTGAATCATCATTTGAACTTTCCTCTTCATCTACTAGAGATATCAAGTTGAGACAAGCGGATTCTTCATCATCCGAAGAACTATTTCATGTGCTTTTCTTGTCATCTTCATCATCACTATTCCAAACTATGTATGCTCTTTTAGCTTTGGAATTTTTCTTTTCTTTCTCCTTCTTCTTGAGATACTTAGAGAATGAGTACTTGAGATGACCGGGCTTTCCACATTCATGGCAAACTATACCTTCTTTTGAAGTCTTGGTCTTGTAGTGTGGGGGATCCTTCTCTTTACTTTTGTTCTTGTTCAACCTTCCTTTTCTCCTTAGAATCTTATTGAACTTTCTTAGTAGAAGCTTCATCTCCTCTTCATCAATGTCCGAATCAGAATCTTCATTATCATCATTATCGAAACTCTCTTCCTTTTGATATGATCTTTGAGCTTTAAGAGCGATTCCTTTTCTTTCTTTGTTCTTGTCCGACTTTTCATGCATTTGCAAACATCCAAGCTCCATTTCATGTTCTTGTAGCTTTCCGAAAAGTGTTGCTAAGTCCATGGTGTCCAAGTCCTTTGATTCAACAATTGCGGTAACCTTGGGTTGCCATTCCCTACTTAGACATCTTAAAACTTTGTTAACAAGTTCACAATTCAAGAAAGTTTTACCAAGAGCAATGAGATGATTAACAATATGAGTAAAACGCTTTTGCATAAAACATATAGATTCATTAGGCAACATACGAAACAATTCATATCCATGCATCAAAGAATTTAATCTAGCACGCCTAACTTCACTAGTGCCTTCATGTGTGACTTGCAAGATGTCCCACATCTCTTTGGCATTACGACATTGGGAGACTCTAAAGAACTCATCATAAGATAGAGCGGAGGTGATGATATTTTTAGCTTTTAAATCATATTGAATTTTCCTTTTATCATCATCGGTCCACTTATCTTTGGGAGTAAGTGTAAGCAGACCTTCTACATCTTTTGAGGGAATATGAGGACCATTTTCAATGGCTTCCCAAATGTTCACATCTATAGCTTCTATAAAGATTCTCATCCTAATTTTCCAATAACCATAACCCTCTCCACCAAACATAGGAGGGCGATTTATTGAAGCACCTTCACCACCAAAGGGTATGAATCCCATTGTAGTTTCCTCAAGGATCTTAACGAAAAAGCTCTATGCTCGTGTCTTTCGACCGAGCTCTGATACCAATTGTTGGAACCTACAATCGGTGGGTGAAATAACTAGGAAACACTAGGAGAACACCTAGAAGGGGGGGTTGAATAGGTGTTTAAGAAACCTTGAAAGATTTTCGCAAGAAACAAATCAAAACGATTAAAAGAAATAATTTTCACAAAAATTCTTTAGCCTTAATCGATTAATGACATGAACTAATCGATTAATGCCTCTGTTAATGGATTAATCACTTTTCAATCAAATACGAAAATCAATCAATTAACACATATGATCAGAGATAAAGCGGAAATGATTAACACCAATATTCTTAATGATTACCTAGGTTATGAAAATGATTTTCCCCAAATCAATTTTGCACAATTAAGATTCAATTCAATCAATTATGAAAAATCACTTTTTCTAGGTTTTCAACCAAGAACACAATTAATAACAAGAATTGTAAAGAGAAGAGAGTTTAGAGATACGACACAGTGATTTATCCTGGTTCACTTTCATCCACTTGAAAGCTACTCCAGTCCCCTCTTCAACCAAGAGAGATTCTTCACTATGAGGAATTAGAGTTTCTCAAATTACAAGTAAATGCCTCACAAGACTCCCTTCTTGCTAGCCTACAAGAGATAACACACCCTTTCCTTGTAACCCTACTGATATCTAATCTAACCTCTTCTCTTTTGCTTGCCGATTCCCCACAACAAGACTTCCAATGCTTTGAGATTCTTCAAAGACTTCCACTTGCTTGCTTCACTACAAGACTTCCAAGTGCTTGATGATATGCCACACCAAGGCTTCCAAATAACTTTGCTTGATGAATAACTTCTTCAAGACTTCCTTTGTTGTAGAGTATTTGCCTTCTTTGCAATGATTACAACTCAAATGAAAACAAAATAACAATCCTATGAATCTCTTTCAAAAGCTATGAAAATATCAACATGAGAGATTCAAGGTTATTGATCAAAGAATGTAAAAATGAAAGCTTTGATCTTGAGAAAGTGAGAGAGAATAAAGTGGCTTGATTCTTTGTAAAATTGATTATCAAAATGATGTATTATTATCACAAAGGTTAGGAATAGGTTTATATAGATTACCCAAAAGTTAGAAATGGTTAGAAGTGCTTTTGAGAAGTGAAAAACTCATTTAAAAACCAGTAACAGCTCGTGTTACTCGAGTAGCCAAGTCCTTACTCGAGTAACCAGTGTCTTAATCGAGTATTTACGCAAGCAATGAAAATTCTACTCGAGTAAAAGGGGAAGTAATCGATTACTTCAATAGGGTAATTGATTACCTTGACTAAAAAATCACTTAAAACTTGTTTTCTCAAAAACTAAACCTTTTCTTTCAAACCTTTAAGCCACCTATTAATTTTAGGCAAAGTGAATACTCAAAATATGATATAATCATGCAATCAAAAGAGATTCACTACCCTCTAAGAAACTCTACCCAAACTCATAAACTAAAAGACTTGTGAGGCAAAAGATAAAACATAAAGCATAAACTACCAAACTAAGTCTTCATGAGCTTGCTCTCTCTTCATCACTTGATGTTTGTTGTTGCTTGTTGAGCTTGAACTTGATCAACACGATTGAAGCTTGTTCAAAACCTTTTGGCATTTATCAAAACATTCTTCATGGATCTTACATGTAGAATGTATGAAGATGACAAGAAAGCTGAAGAATTGCAAGTCTCGGAAAAGAAGGATAGTCAGAGTTATGGACCTCGGAGACGAAAAGGTCTCAACAACTGAGGTAAAGGTCTGTATGATCATCGGGGAAAAGGCAAGGGAAAGGCTGGTGGTTCGGATGGAAGAAATTTTCGAAGCGAGGCTCCATTCTGCGACAAGTGCAAGCGCAATCATTATGGCCGTGTTTGTTGGGGAACAAGTGGCTGTTTCAACTGTGGGAAGCCGGGACACGTTGCAAGAGACTGCAAGGAACCGGTCAAGGCTAACTCAAGAGGAGCTGCTGATAGACCTATGGCTCAAGGAAGGGTTTTCACGCTTAGCGGTGTGGAAGCGAACCGATCCTCTGATCTGGTGCAAGGTAAATACTTGCTTAATGGTCAGTTCTGTCATGTCTTGTTTGATTCGGGTGCGACACATTCATTTGTTTCATATGAATGTGTAGATCGGTTAAGTTTACCGGTGTCTGAATTACCTTATGCTTTGAAAGTAGAAACCCCTACTAATGCTCCTATAGTTGTTTCTAGAGCATGTCTTAACTGTGACATAGAAGTGTTAGGACAAACCTCTAAGGTAGATCTAATCTGTTTACCTTTATCGCAATTGGACGTGATCTTGGGGATGGACTGGTTGAGTCAAAACCAAGTGATCATCGATTGTGATAAGAAGATAGTGATCTATGGAAACCCAAAACCCTCCGGCTACATGTGTCTGTTCAACACTGAATTAGAGGAGAATGGTCCAAGGTTGGAAGAAATTCCTGTTGTTAGAGACTTCCCGGAGGTATTTGCTGATGAGATCCCTGGTTTGCCACCAAGAAGAGAGATTGAATTTGGCATCGACCTAGTTCCGGGAGCTGGTCCCATTTCTATCGCTCCTTATAGAATGGCACCACCGGAAATGGCTGAAATGAAGAAGCAGATTGAGGAGTTGTTGCAGAAACAGATGATCCGACCAAGTGTGTCACCTTGGGGTGCTCCAGTTTTGTTTGTCAAAAAGAAAGATGGAAGCATGAGGATGTGCATCGACTACCGGCAGCTGAATAAGGTCACCATCAAGAACAAGTATCCGTTGCCAAGGATAGATGATCTTATGGATCAAGTTCGTGGAGCTTCAGTATTCTCCAAGATTGATTTGAGGTCAGGGTACCATCAGATCAGGATTAGAGAAGAGGATATCTCTAAGACTGCATTTCGATCTAGATACGGACATTATGAGTATGTTGTGATGCCGTTCGGATTGACTAATGCACCAGCTATTTTCATGGACTACATGAATCGAATCTTCAGACCTTATTTAGATTCATTCGTGGTTGTGTTCATTGATGATATCCTTATCTACTCTAAGAGCCCGGAGGAGCATGCTGAACACTTGAGGATAGTGTTGAGTATTCTGAAGGAGAAGCAGTTGTACGCCAAACTTACAAAGTGTGAGTTCTGGCTGGAGGAGGTTAAGTTTTTGGGGCATGTGATTTCAAGCAAGGGAATAGCGGTTGACCCGGATAAAGTAAGTTCAGTGTTGCAATGGGAACAGCCGAAGTCGGTCATGGAGGTAAGAAGTTTTCTTGGATTGGCTGGTTACTATAGAAGGTTTATCGAAGGTTTCTCAAAGATCGCACTACCTCTAACAAAGTTAACTCGGAAAGATCAACCTTTCATATGGGAGGAGAAGTGTGAAAGGAATTTCCAGGAGTTGAAAGAAAGGCTGACATCCTCCCCTGTGTTGGTTCTGCCTGATACAAAGAAGAGTTTTGAGGTGTATTGTGACGCATCGAAACAAGGTCTTGGGAGCGTTTTGATGCAAGATGGAAAGGTAGTTGCTTACGCCTCGAGACAGTTAAAAGTTCATGAAATGAACTATCCAACTCATGACCTAGAGTTGGCAGCCGTTGTCTTTGCGTTAAAAATTTGGAGGCACTATCTCTATGGAACTACATTCTGGGTGTTTAGTGACCATAAGAGTTTAAAGTATCTCTTTGACCAGAAGGAGTTGAATATGAGGCAACGCCGATGGATGGAGTTCTTAAAGGATTATGAGTTTGAACTTCATTACCATCCTGGGAAGGCAAACGTGGTGGCTGATGCGTTGAGTTGAAAGGCAATGCATATCAGTGCAATGATGGTCAGGGAAGCTGCACTGATAGAAGAATTTAGAGATTTGAATTTGACGATGCAAGTGGAGCAGACAAGTATCAAAATGGGGATGCTGCAGATTGCTAATGAGTTTTTGCAGAGGATTCGGGAATTGCAACATGAGGATGAGAGACTTAAGGAAAAGAAGAAGCTGATGAAAGAAGGCAAGGAGTTGGAGTTTCAAGAAGGGAAGGATGGAATCCTTCATTTTAGAGCAAGGATTTGTGTGCCCGATGATCGGGAAGTAAGAAGAATGATTCTGGATGAAGCACATAAGAGCAAAATGAGTATGCATCCGGGAGCTACCAAAATGTATCAGGACCTGAAGAGGATATTTTGGTGGCCTGGCTTGAAGAAGGACGTTGCTGAATATGTGGCATGTTGCTGGGTGTGTCAAAAGGTGAAAGTGGAACACCAAAGGCCAGGAGGAGAATTACTTCCCTTGGAGATTCCACTATGGAAATGGGATAGTATCTCGATGGATTTTGTGTCGGGATTGCCAAGGACAACTACTGGTCATGATGCAATCTGGGTGGTTGTGGATCGTCTGACCAAAGCAGCGCATTTTATTCCTGTTAACAAGCGCTACTCTTTGGAGAAGCTCACCCAGTTGTATATCAAGGAAGTTGTTCGTCTGCATGGGGTACCGTCAAGCATGGTGTCAGATCGCGACCCGAGGTTTACATCGAAGTTTTGGGAAGATCTGCATAAAGCCTTGGGTTCAAGATTGAAGCTGAGTTCTGCATATCACCCTCAGACTGATGGTCAAACGGAAAGGACTATTCAGTCATTGGAAGATATTTTAAGAGCTTGTGTTTTGGAAGGACAAGGGAATTGGGAGCAGATGTTGCCGCTCGTGGAATTTACTTACAACAACAGTTACCACACGAGCATTGGAATGGCACCATTTGAAGCGATGTATGGGAGAAAGTGTCAGACGCCGTTATGCTGGTTTCAAGTGGGGGAGAGTTCTCTGGTTGGACCAAATTTTGTGCAAGAGACCACGGAACAGATCAAGATGATCCAAGAGAAGATGAAGACGACTCAGAGCAGGCAGAAAAGCTATGCTGATAGAAGAAGGAAACCCTTAGAGTTTGATGAAGGAGACCATGTGTTCATTAGAATAGTACCAACCAAAGGTGTTAGTAGAGCCCTGAAAACTCAGAAACTATCACCTAAGTTTATTGGTCCCTATCAAATCCTCAAAAGAGTCGGCCCGGTAGCCTATCAATTAGCCCTGCCCCCATCGCTAGCTAACCTTCACAATGTATTCCATGTGTCTCAACTGAAGAGATATATCCATGACCCCACCATTGTCCTTAGAATCCAACCTGATGACCTAGAAATTCATGAGAACCTAACCTTTGAAGCCATGCATGTTCGCATTGAAGACCGAAGAATCAAGCAGCTTAGAGGAAAGGATATTAGTCTGGTCAAAATCGTCTGGGTTTGTGGCGATGTAGCAGAGGCATCTTGGGAATTAGAGGATAAGATGCGTCAAGTCTATCCTGACTTGTTTGCATGAGTTGAATTTCGGGGACGAAATTCCTTGTAAGTGGGGGAGTAGTGTAACACCCCAAAATTTTAATCCCCGATTAAGGAAATGTTAATTATAAATTAATTATAATTAATGATTTCTATATTAATCCTTGATTAAAATACGTGTTTATGTAGTTAGTAAATGTGTGTGTATGAACTTAATAAATATAATAATGCATGAAATGAGTATTTTGCATATTAGTCCCTGGGTTGGGACCTAGAAACAAATATAGGAAAGGTTTTGGAGGGAAAGTAAATAAAATAATTATTTTTCAAAAACTGGGCAAAATACTCGAGTATTATTCTGAATACTCGAGTATTCTGGTCAGAGTTGCACGAGTTAGTGCGTTGGATGAGTCACCATCAACGATTTCCTCTTCTTGCCACGAATACTCCATCCCCAACACCTCAAGGCATTCGTGTCGATGTGCATGAGCATCTTCCCACTCTATATAAGCCTATCAACACCGATTTGTTGAAGCTCTTGGTCAAATTCGAAGTTGGTTGAGAAGTTAGGGTTCTGAACTTGTTTCTCTTGATTCGTCCTCTGTGAGTTGATTTGAGCTACACACCATACACTAATACAAAGCTCACATCACGAGCTTTGTATAAACACCAAAATCGTGAGGATTGAGTGAGTGTAGTGGAAGATGCAAGGTTTGGAAGTGGAGCTGTTCTTGGTCAAGCTGTTGTCTGGAGCTTACTTCGATTTCGATTTCTGGTAAGCTCACGAGTCTCTGAGTCCCAAATTCGATTTCTCTAGTTGGTATATGTTGCATAGAGTCTAGAAAATCTAAAATCCCCAATTTATATCTCTGTTTCATGTGTGAACCAATTCAATCTTGGTGGTGCACTCAAACTGCTCTGCATGTGAAGCTTAAAGTGGTTTCTGGGGTTGGAAAGCTCTTCTTTGGAAATTCTCTGATTGATTCACGTCTGAGAGGTAAGGGGAAGTAATTTTGTACACTAGATAGAGTTTAAATTCCATTCATTGTATTAGAGAGCCACCAAGAGGCTCTAAGGGCTTAGTTTGAATAGAAACTTTGGTTTGGAGACCAAGCTTTGCTCTCTGGTTGTTTGGAGCAAGTTTATAATGATGCATGCAAGCTTAAATGATCATTGTTTTATGAGGGTGATGCTTATTTTGCAATTTGAGGTGTTGAGTTGCCAAATTGTGTATTTTATGCATTAATGAATGGTTCTCTATCAAATCTGTTATTTGATATGTAATGAGTGTTGTAATATGTCCATTATATGATATGTGAACCTTGTTGATCCCTGGATTGGACTGGAAATTGGTAGAATTGAAAATGGTGTGTTAAAAGTAAGATTTCAGTATATTCTGCACTAAAACACTCGAGTAGTAGGTTGGATACTCGAGTAAAATGTTAATAAAACAACGTATTTTGAGAAAGAACACTCGAGTATCAAGCCCCGTACTCGAGTATCGAGTAATACTTGAGGACATGTTAAGGCAAACCACTCGAGTAATGCAGGGGTGACTCGAGTATTCTGGAATTCATGATGAGCCACTCGAGTACCCATGAACTACTCGAGTATTTTATGAATCTGAAACCCAAATCCTCAGAAAGTCATGAACACTCGAGTATCTTGAGGAACACTCGAGTAATCTGGAAAAGTTGAAGAACATTCGAGTGTGCTGAAATATACTCGAGTAATTCACACAGAACCTGAAAAACACCATTTCCAATTCTGACTTAATTGGTTAGGGATTTAACAACGATAATCCAAGGGGTATGGACTTAAAAGAAATTGATTAATATAAGGATATCGTTTGGTGACGGTCCTTTTTGATAATGAAATACGCCTAGGTGGCTTGTAATATACTAATCAATTTCCTTTGAGCTTAAAAATAAAATGCATTCATTCTGGAGTTTGGATGGTAGGACGTATACCATGTTTTTGGTAAACATGTGGAGGGCCTCTGGGAGTGCCAATACGCTTGCTTGATGACACGTTGTTGACGTGGTCGGCTTAGTGGATGCCGATATGGTAATACCGTTTGGATGACGGTCCGTTTGGGTGACGGGATATGCTCGGGTGGCATGGATTCCAAGCTTGACGTGTACATTCTTGGTGAATGTACGAAATGTTGCATACCTGGGAATGCAACGCACGGTTGAGTGCTGGGTTGTCAGGGATGGACGTCAGGGAGTGATATAGTTTGATGGAGATAGGCTTGAGAGCTAAAATCATGCATCATGCTACTCATATAAATTTAACGTGATAAGTGAAAGAAGTATGAACATCCTATTTGCATCCAATAAATTCTATATGCTAAATGTGATTGTTGTTCTTTGTCACATACATACATATTCATATTATACATATTTATACTCTGTTGATTATGTGTATAGAAATGCTTACCCTTTTGCCCTTGTAGGTGATGTCTCGTTACATCGCTTGCATCGAGATCCGGCCACTTCCTAGTGGCACATGGATCTATGAGGACCTTCGCGAGGTGTTCGAGGGAGATGTGGAGATCGCCTTCTACCATCCGAACCCGTTGATTCGATTTCATCCTCGTAGATTTAGGATTCCCATCATATACACTATGCACGTACCCCCATTTTACACATATCATGGACCACCTCCCACGCGACCAGCTCGCTCTTATCATAGTTTTCGTTTTCGACCTACCCGCTCACACCCTTTTACTTCGAGAGTCGTCCGCGAGGAGACTCCCCCTTCTAATCCGAGGAGCCCAGTCAGGGTCTCACCATCACCTGACCCCGTACCCAGTGGTAGGGTAAATGAGATCGAGGAGGATCCAGTGGAGGACGAGAGCGGAGGCGAGCCTGTCGTGCATTCTACTGGAAGTGATTGGAGGGATGACGATCCCTTGGTATGCGCATATGGTATATGATGAGGATCAGAGGATCCGGTGTGGGGATGCTGTGGAGGAGATTTTGCTGCTGCTGCTGTGTTGATGATGATGTTGTTACCTTGTGCTTCTTGGAGACTACTACTATCACTACTACTACTACTGATGATGCTGCCAGATCTACGCGACCACCTCTAGAGTCCATATTTTGCTATGTATATATTTTGTAGATATACTTTTGAGTACTCTAGGGCTATGGTTACACTATGATGTAGATCTGTTATGGACTTGTTTGGATCTTGGAGACTTTGTTACTGGGACTATGTACTCATGACTCTTTTCACATATATATATATATATATATATATATATAACCTATGTGTATATTTCTATTAGATGCATAGTCCTATAATTTCCGCTTACTCTGATTTAATCTTTCTTAAGAGATCGGCTGTAAAAAGGATTAGATGACGTTAGTTTTACAAAACGAAAAGAATGAATAGCTTCATTTGCTTTCTATCATATAAATACAATTTCAAATGTGAATGCTATTCAGCTTGTGAAAAGGTTTGAAACAATATAAAACTTCTTCTCCAAGAATTCCAAGTGTTGGTTTGTGCACCCGCTTTAAAGGAAAAATTTTATTCTCACATTTTCTATACAATAACAAGTCCATATATTTTCCAAGAAATACTTAATTATTATAGTATTTATCTCTTGGGGAGAAAGGGTGTCACATGCTACAAATCACTACTACAGAATTGCAAAAAAGTAGCTGGATATTAATCCCGGTTCCGTTTCGGAACTAAGATTAATAGACAAATGATAGTTAAAAAATACCATGAATTTATTGATCCCGGTTATAAAAAAACACGGAACCGGGATCAATGTTATAACATTTATAATTTTTTATTTTTTAAAAATTAAAAATCACACAAATCTTATTTATCCCGTTGTTTTACTTCAACTGGGATGAATAATAAAAACACGGAACCGGGATCAATGTTATAACATAAATAATTTTTTATTTTTTAAAAATTAAAAATCCCACAAACCTTATTTATCCCATCATTTTACTTCAACTGGGATGAATAAAACTAACACTACATGAGAAAAGAAAAATGCCCAACACACTGAAAACTGCAAACCCTTCTCTCTTTCTCTCTCTGAATATCGATCCCTTCTCTCTCTGAACCAAATCGCCTAACGTCGTCACTCCCTCCGCAAGACGATGGCGACGACGAGACTCAGCCTTACGGTGGCGTCAATCATCCTTATGGAGACATCTCTCCCCCTTCAGCTCGTTGCTTCCTAAATCGCAGCAAACCCTATCTCGGTGACGGCGACGACTACGGTGATGGTTTATGCCAGGACATTATAGTGTCGTTTGATCTATGCTGCAGACTCTACCTAGTGGGAAAAGGCATTGTTGTTATTGTTGTTAGAATCAAAATCTGTTTGTTAGATTTATTGGCTTTGATAAATAAATCTGCAATAAATAATAGATTGTCATGTAGACATAGATGGCATACTGCGATTCTAAACTTTTGTTATTTATCAGTAATCACTTTCAGCTTCTAATAAATATTTGAGATGTGGTATGCTAATGCAGTAATGCTAGATATAACTTAGACCTTTCAGGATGTTAGTTTCTGTTATCTTTATATTTCCTCATGCAGCTGGGAAGTTAGTCGACAACAAAATACCTTGGAGAGGGGATTCAGCTCTTAAGGATGGAAGCCCAGCAAGTTTGGATCTATCAAAAGGAATGTATGATGCTGGGGATAACATGAAGTTTGGATTTCTTATCTGATTTCGTTATGTCTTCATGGCTGATTTGGTTATTTTTTTCTTAATCTGATTTCATTTTTCTTTTGTTCATAATCTTTGGATTTAGGGATTTTAGAGCTCTTGGCCATTGTTAGCATATCAAAGGGGCATGCTTCACTTCCTAAATGTTTTTAATTCTTTGTTGCTGAGTTTGATAGCATATTAGAGTATAAGATATGTAAGGGTACACTATTTATGATATTAATTTTTATTCTCATTTCACTGTTTTACTGATTGAATTAGGTTGAAATGTTGTTGTAGAATGTATTTTTTTTCTATCCTTTTTTGTTCAGAGTCTTTTTACTACTATGTTCCTTAGTAACTTTATATGCAAAGGGAACTACTATCATTAGTCATCACTATCATGACTTTAATAAGTTTCATGCCTTTATCATAAGAATTCATTTAACTTTCTTCTTTCTTTCGTGTTAATAAATTATGAAATTCTATCCAAACAAATGAACAAAAGAGTAGAATAGATATCCAAGTGTTTTCTCTCCTGAAAAAATTCATGAAACAATATCAGTTTAAAACTTAAGATCTGTATTCAAAGTCAGGTTAGATTCTGATTTTATAGTTTTGATGACAATTCCAGGTGGGAACCTTGCTTAACTTTTTAACCAGTTTTATGAGATGCCTGTTGACATATTGGCTATGTAGTAAGTGGTTTAATTTTAGAAAGATATTCAGCCACCATAAGTATTGCTAGATACTTAATACTCTTGCATTTCATATCTACAATAGTGCAATTCAAGTCTGTCATTGTTTTCTTCTATTTTATTAAGTCTCAGATTTTATATATTTTCAGGATAGCAAAGGCTTTGAGCTGTTGTAGTGCTAGCACTGGTGACATTATTAGTACCACAGAGAGGCTCAAACAAGAGTTGAATGAAAACTTTTTCAAGGAACTTTCTTATGTCCAAGAGATTCATGCCAACTGCAAAGTGTTGCGTAGGACACATCATCAGGTAATCTTCTTCTCTTATCTACCTCCCTTTATATCCTATTTTCTCCATCATTAGTTGTGTTTGGAATTCTTTACATGTTTTCTGAAGTTTGAACCCAGAATGCCTCTTAAGATTACATTTTACGTGTTTACTTAGAACTGTGCTTGCTCTTGGGCCAAATGAAAGCTTAGTAGCTTCATAACCTCTCTATATCTTCATTAAATTGAGGATTTCATTGCAGCGTGCTGGTTTAGAGCTGATGGACATGATTGGCTGTGTATCAAGAAGGAGCTTATGAGCGCCTATGCAGGTGAAGATCTATCTACTTTATTATATTTTGCTAGAGCATGCTTCTATTTTATCTGTGATACTTGTCTGAGATGTAAGCTTTGAGCAGTTGTTTTTTAGTCATTCAAAACAGGTTACTTATTTTTATAGGCTCTCAATTATGTTTTTCCATGAGTCTTTTTATCAGGTAGAGATAGTTTGAAAATGCAAAGTTAATTTGAACATTTTTTGCTATTAAGCATGAAATTTCATTTTAAATACTTCATATTGTTAGACTTACAATTATCGTTTTCCAAGCTGTGATAGTGTTTTGGTTTATCTTCTGTATGTATATGTACAATGCATCATGCCTGATATTTTTCATTTTTTTTACACATATATGGATCATTTATCAAGTGATCTAAGTTATCTTGATGAGAGGATCTAAGGGCAATAGTAACATGGCTTTCATGTGCCAAATGAAAGGAATAGTCATCATCATCAACTTAAAGGAATATGAACATCCCTTTGTTGAATTGATCTGCTCAGCACCGCATTGTGGTGAATATGAACATCCCTTTCATGTGCCAAATAAAATTTAATATTTTATGTTTTATTTGGTTGTGATCAATTGGTTATTTGTTGTCAAATCTGGGAACTTGAATTGCAGAAATTATGAGGACTGCACTGGAGCAGAGATGTAATTGCTGCTTAATCATGTGCCAGGTTAAAGTCTTGTGCATTCTCTATTAGATTGAGTGGTCTTACTCACTAATTTCTATGATTTATAGATTTATTTCTGCTTAATCATATGCAGGCATGATTTCGAGAAGAGAATGTTGATTTAGTCAAAGCATCAAATGGATATCTTACCTAGATTCTTTTCTATTTGTTGTCTGGTGAGGGTATTGTAATATATGCCCAATCTGTTGATTATTTTATGTGCCTTTGGTTTTCTTGTGTGTGTGTGTATATAATAGATTTTCCATTGCCGTCATGGAACCTCCGTTATATGGTCATAGGTCATTTTGCTTGGACAGCAGATCTCTGGGATATTGGAGATAGCATTAAAGATTTGAAGAAGCTGAGAGGGGTCGTCTTTAGTAAAATTAGGGTGCATTTGTTAGATCCTCAGCACAAGAAAGAGAATTACTTTTCAGGTATGTTCTATGACTAAGCAAAGGCAAAAAGTTCAATCTGTAAAATGGTAACCGAACTCCCTTTTTTTTCTTCAAATTTCAACCACAATTTTATATGCTGTCATTTACCTTTTCGTCCCCACCAACCCCCTAAGGCTTAAATTATGAAAAGAAAATTATGAGATGTTATGGCACTTTGGGCAATGAGATTATATGCTTTATCCTAAAAAAAATCATAATGTGTTTGGCATTGAGTAAAATATGTATAACATCTAAGGACAGAAAACACATATTCCGGACACTGCCGTATATGAGTCACTTAGTAAAGCTTAGGAATATCACTTTCTCAGCCTTGGAACATGCATAGTAAAACCAAGCTAAATAAAGCCAGGGTAAGAGCAATACTGTGGTACACATTGGATGTGGATTTTCGTCTTGTATCTAGTGGTATTATTATTCTAGTGGTGATGGTTTATGCAGGACCACGTGGGGAAGCCATGCATTTTTGAGACTTATTTGTAGCAGCAAGCACTAAACTAGTGATAAGTAGGTTGAGAATTTGACAGTTTATACCTTGATAGTGATTCCTATATGTGTGCCTTTTCTCTTTCTGGTCATTTGAATGTGTATAGTATGAACTAATCTGATAGCTGAAATGGAGCTTTAACACTACAGTATAATTGTTTGAGGATTATATTAGGATTATAATTATATGGAGATGACATGATTCCACTACCATCGGTTTGTAATTTTCATTATATGGTTTATGTTTACCGCATATTTGATAACAAATATATCGTTTAGTTTATCAACACAATTCTAATTCCATTTTCTATTAAATTGTATAGTATTTTGAAGATTGTCAGTACACCTACTACTCTGATGAATTGCTGAATGAAGTCAAGGATGAATGGGCAACATATGTTCTTCACGAGTTACCTTAGCTTAGTTTTGAATTTAGGACACCATATATATTTTTGAATGTGGCTATGTAGCATCTATATGATCGAGCTTGTTTAGCCTTTTGTATGTATGGAGCCATTAGTTTTGGTTTGGAAGTAATTTATCTTAAATGTGTATTGACATTTACGTTTCTAATGTATATAATTATGGCATTTATTTGTTGCAAAAAAAAATGTTGACAATTTATTTAAATATATGGATATAGCAAATATTACAAAATTAAAATATATATATATATATATATATATATATATATACACTATAGATCCCGGTTCATTTTAAAAACTCAATAGTGATCATATATAGTAAAGATCCCGGTTCATTTTAAAAAAACCAACAGTGATCATATATACTAAAGATCCCAGTTCATTATTAAAAATCAACAGTGATCATATATGTTATTGATCCCGGTTCCTTGTTTTTTATTGATCCCGGTTCCGTGTTTTCTAAAACAACTGGGATCATAAGAATCAGACTTGTTATACCAGGGGATACAATCCCGGTTCGGAACCGGGATCAATAGGTATGCGGAACCGGGATCTTTTAGCTAATCTGTTGTAGGGAATGCACTCTGAGCTTCATTAATAAGATGAGGGAGAACAAGTTTTAATCTATTAGCAATCGTCTTTGTAATAATCTTCATTGTTACATTGCAAAGACTAATAGGGCGAAGATTCTTTGGGTCAGTAGGCCGCTTGATTTTTGGAATTAATGTGATCAAAGTATCATTAATTACACTAGGGTCAGCACCTTCATTGAGAAATTTTAGCACCCAACCTGTGATATCATGCCCTACAATATGCCAATATTTCTGGAAAAAGAGAGCTTGTAAACCATCAGAACCAGGAGTGTAACATCCATCAAAAAAAATAAATGTATTTTTTTTTATTTTCATAAAAGTTTAATGTCAAATTTCAAAGTTAAATTGGATGTACAACATGGAATTCAAGCAATTGGTTGCTGAAGTTCTTGTCCTTCGTCCCTTACCATCTTGAAAATCTGGTTCTTGCTCCTCCAAGCTCAACCTAAAATGTTAAACCACAAGGGAGTGAACATCCTTTCACAGTAGAATAGAAATTAAGAATTGAAATGAGTAAATGAAATTTGTAAAATTTAACTAATACTCTCATTTTAGCTAGGATATTCAATTCATTTATTACATTCTTAATTATAAAAGTACATGAGTAAATCACTTTCATCACCATTTTATACACTTATTTTAGTGACATTCTAATTTACTTCATCATATTGGAAACCATCATTAGTTTAATCATTCAATTATTATATAATCGACTATAATTCTAACCTTAATGTATTTACTTTAGTTTCATAACAGCTTGATTCCTTGCAATCATATTTGTATTGTACTACTAACAATTACTTAAATAATAGCATGTTAACTTGTTTTAAGTACTTTAATCATTATTCCATATGTATGTTAATTAGCATAAACCTAAGAGAGTTCATTTACAACTAAGGGTTTTCGTTCTTTTAGTAATAATCTTTACAGTATATTAATACTAACTATTAAATTATTAATACAAGAACTTGTATTTTATAGTTTTAATAGCATAGTCATCATTTTTAGGTATTCTAATTATTCTTAAAAATTTTAAGTTTCTTCTAGGCATTTCATCGAGCACTTTATCTACACTATTTCACAATTGGGAAAATCATAGGTTTATAATAATATTCAACCCAGAAATGTTTAATTCACCTACACAAGTAGGTGATAGAGCAGAGTCTACTATCCTAGGGTTTAATATGTGCAATTTAATCATTTACAAATTCCAGAACCTAATCTCTATTCTAAAAGGAAAAGAGTCCCTCCCTTACCTCAAGGGAGAAGAAAATCCAACTCCAGAGCACTTGTTCTAGTTTATTTATGCTTCCTTTTTGAGCTTTATTTCTCCTTTTTGACTTGGTGGTTAGCTTTGTTAAGAGTAAAAGAGAAATTTGCTCCCAAAAGGATTAAAGAGAAAGAGAAGAGAATAAGGTTTAATGGAAATATAAAGAGAAGAGGAATTATAATTGAAGGAAGGATGAATTTGGTTGTTAATTCATGGAGTTGGGGCTGGGTAAGGATGTGTTTGGGTTGTTGGTGCATGAAAAACCAAGGTTTGGTGCCAAAAATGGAGTCTGGTGCGTGTTGGGGGAGGTCCTGGTGCGGCTGGAAATGAATTTGTGCGGTTTGGATGGAGTCTGGCGCAGATTTTTCTGGTGCCTCGCGCTTATATACCCGTCGCGCGCCTGAGCGCGGGCCTGGTGCGCCTGGGCGCGCACCAGGGTCTGGAAAATTCTAGCAGTTGCGCGCACCATCTGGTGCGTTTGAGTCCAGCGCGCCTGAGCGCAGCACTAGCGCGCCTGAGCGCGCGCGCGTCACTGGTGCTCCCTAATTCCTGCACCGGTGCGTCTGGGCGCACCGGTTCATGCCCCGGCGCACCGGTTCGTCCCGAAACGCCGATTTCCGCATTTTAAACCCGATTTTCCTGAATTTTAATCATTCCTAATACTAAATTAAACCTCCTTAACATTCAATTACATCTCAAATCATAAAATTATACTTGCCTAATGTTGTTTACACGAAAAGTATACGATTCACACACTAAAACTTCCGGTTTAAATTAATGACGATTTCCTCCCAGATTAAGTGAATTTGTTTACTCTTTCCACTACCCTTGCATCCCTCTTGGCCTAATTAAGTAATTTCATCTTGTCCCTCAAGTCTCAACCGGTTTCACAACCTTAAACGAATTGCAATAACTTCTCCGTATCAAATGTTTATTAACTTCTTAATTTTTATTCTATATTTAATCTCATCACTCTTCCTTATTTACCAATTTGAGTTTTTCTTGTTTCCTTCTCATTTTACTATTATTCCTCTATCAACACTCATTCATACTCACAATATCCCCAATGTTCCTTAATCCTTATTATTCATACTTCCCGAGCACCCTGCGTCAACCTTAATCAGACCGAGTCACAACACACACGATTTGCATTTTATTCCAAATCACTTTACATTATTATTCTACATGAATTAAACATATACATAATTATAAATATTTATTTAAAATTTAGGTTGTTACAATACTCCCCCACTTATAGGAATTTCGTCCTCGAAATTCGATCAAAATTGGTGGGGTGAGAAGTTCAAATGGCATAGTTACATATTTATATTATTACATTCTTCCCTAAAACACATATCATCTTTGTAATTACAACATAACATTATTTCTTACTCTATATTTATAGTAGTTATTACATACAGTCTTTCTTTCATTTGTTAGGACATTCCTTTGCATAATGTCCCAATCCTTTGCAGTGATGACAGATAGCTCGTTGTTTTCGACATTCCCTTAAGTGGCTTCTTTGGCAAATCTCGCACCGAGGCGGTTTGGTCGATTCATATTCCTCATTGCTTACTTTCTTTTTTTTTCTAGCTTCATATCGTTCACTGGTATGGGATTCAGTGGTATGGGATTCATCATGGGTGAGGGATCTTTTACCTCTATATTCAATTCTCCTCTTGGTTTCCAAATATTTTTCATAGGTGAAACACATGTTTACTAATAGTGGAAAACTTTGGATTTTTTGGTATTCGATAGCTAGTTTGATTTCGGGATGCAGACCATTCACAAATCTTGTGCATTTTGCTTCTTCTTCAGGGTTGGATTCATAGTATAGGGAATACCGAAAAAGTTCTTCGAACTGTGCCACGTATTCCTCTATACTCATATTTCCTTGTTTTAGTTCAAGAAATTCTATTTCTTTTTGAAGGCGAATATTTTCTGGGAAATATCTTTCACGAAACTTTTCCTTGAACACTTTCCAGGTAATTTCTCTTGATTCCGCTTCCAAGAATCGTTTGGTGTTTTCCCACCAACTGTCGGCTTCTTCGATTAATACATATGTTGCGAATAAGACTTTTTGGGTATCAGAACAATTCATTATTCTGAATATTTTCTCTATGTTACGGATCCATTTGTGCGCTTTGATCGGGTCAAAACCTCCCTCAAATTTAGGAGGGTCTACTTTACAAAACTCTGCAAGTTTATGAAATTCTGTTGCCTCAGGGGTTTGGTTGGTTTGCATCAGGTTTTCAGATACGTCAGCGTTCCTTGAGGTCATTATGTTGAATCTGCAAATTTCATTGTGGTTAGAGTCGTCCTACTTTTATTATTATTATAAGATTATTCTTTTCTACCAGGGGTGTGGAGAGTGTTTGCTCCCCCACTTAGTGTTTGACTACTTTTTGTTTTACTATTCATCTACATTTTCACCTCTGTATTTATCTTTTTATTGGCAAAAATTTATCTATATCTTCGTCTTTGTATATATCTTTTTTTTTCATACAATCCGCCATTTCTAATATGTACTAACAAAATTTTCGTTTTTATTCAAAGTACATCTTAATTTATTTTACCTTTATTTGGTATTCAAGTCACATCATCAGTCTTTCTATCCAATCTTTTAATTAGCACTTTGATCATTTTCAGAGTTTCATACAATTGTACTTCATTTACTCTTTTATCATATGTCTGTTTCCCAAGACAATTTATTGTATATTCTAAAATTATAACACACTTAGCTTACATCAATTTGCCTTCACAGTTGATTTGATTTATCTCTTTCTGCATTATGAATTTATTTATATCATAAAACAATTTATCATATGTATATCCATGGTGTTAAAATTATTCCACATTTAGTCACTCTTTACTCTACATTTATACTCTTTTCCATTTATCATGATTTGTTCTTCATTGTTGTACACTCAATTATCAGAATTATGCTTAGCTTTACAATTGATTGACATATACTCCTATCTAGTTTACTTATTCATTCTACGCTTAGATCGTATACAATTTATCCTAAGTTACTTCATATCCGTTTAGACTTCTTCTATACTTATACTCATATACTTTTCCATTTGTTGCTAAAGTCATTAAAATTTGAAATTAGTTATGGAACTCATTAGAATTTACATTTCTTAACACTTTTACAAACTCTATTTTTCTTATTCATGGTTCCACAACTAATTTCTACTTACTTTTATTTCATCATCACTCTTATCGCTTTGACTTCACTCATACTTTTCCACATATCAAAATTACAGAACTCGGATGGTCAAAAGGACTAGCACCGCTTAATACCATGAAACCACTTTTTCCTTCATTTGAGGTAATTAAACTTCTAAATTCTGATGGTATTATTTGTCAATGAATGTAAGCATTGGGGTGATCAGTCCCAATCTCACATTTATTACTACACAAATTAAGTTTCCACACTTGGTACTTCTCAATTCATGCTTTGAAATTCATAACACACATACATTCTTTTCATCATCGGTATTGTTGTATGAGACATTCATAATTCATTCAATTTCCTCACTTCTCCCTCCACTCCAGGGAAAGACCAACCGGGAGTAAGTGTCCCTCCACCACTGCTTGCACGGTACTGGACACCCATTTTCAGTCCAGTACAACTTGGGTTGAAGGCCCAAGTTGGCTATAGCAGGGAACCACCCTCAACCGGTCCCGAAATGACTCTGTGACCGATAGAATCATCGTGGTTAACGCGGAACCAATCCCCCGACATGGGTGGCCAGTCCATACCCTCCTAGGGGATCAAAGTTCCACCCAACGACAATTCCCGCGGTTGTTTCATTAGCACAACCTAGTCACATATCATTCACGTGCCTCCGCGTATGTTTTTCCCAACTTCCTCACTGCCCACCTTATAACTTCTTGACATTCGCTTCTATGTATGGCAGCTTACATTCTCAATGCGATTCAAATTCAACTTATAACTTTTCTAAATTGATGACTCAATTGATTTAGAATCTCACCTTTCATTGTTTTCATAAATCAAGTATTATTCATCGGGCTTCCAAATCAATTGAGTAATTTCTAAGTTATTTCATTTTGAAATTTCATTCACATTACATAACAATTCAAATTAAGAATGTACTCTGTCTACATAGATTATTTTACCAAGATCATTGAAAAGGAAAATTACACATCAGTTCTTGGACTCTTGAAAACAATTCATTTTTCTTAAAGAAAACATGTGGATTGATTCAAAACATTTATTTATAAGCATTTTCCTTTTCATTGGTCTTAGTAAGGTATTCACTTTCCGCTCATGTTGTGGTGCATAATGCATTGGTTTCTCAAAGGGACTTGAATTTACCAAAAATCTTCACATTTTGCAAAATCAACTATTCTCCTTATTCAAGTCCAATTGGGAGGACAATTTTTTTTAACACCATTTTATTATCATAGCCATTGGAAAGGAATTAATTTCAAAACTCATTCACTTTCAATTTAGTTTCTAAACTGATTTCGTATAAACAAAGTTTGAAAGATGAAAATGAATTAATCAAAGAGTATTCTTTTCCTTTCCAATAACTTGAATGTATTCATTATGCACCATTCAACATTTAATTCACCATATTTCTCCCTCATTGTCTCATACAACAATATTGTGGCACTGGTCAGCTATGTTATCCTCGGCGGACCCCGACCCCACATCAGTCGGCAACATCCGAGGTGTCCCCCCGACCATGCCCAGTAAATTTCCTCACTTTCATTTCCACTTTCTTTTGGTGACAAAGTATTATCCTTTTTATCACTTAATAATATACCCATTTGTTTCTTTTAAACCCTCAATATTAACCAAAATTTTCATTTTATTATGGTGGTATATCCTTTTGACTTCCTTATACCCATCAATCTATTATTTTATTTTACTGTACTTAATCATATATGTTACTCCCTATGCGTATGAAGAGCTAAAAACTGGGGTTTCAAGACGGATTCGGGACCATTTCCCCAGGCCGAAAGGAAAGAACTGCTCTGATACCATATTGTAACATCCATAAAAAAATAAATGTATTTTTTTTTATTTTCATAAAAGTTTAATGTCAAATTTCAAAGTTAAATTGGATGTACAACATGGAATTCAAGCAATTGGTTGCTGAAGTTCTTGTCCTTCGTCCCTTACCATCTTGAAAATCTGGTTCTTGCTCCTCCAAGCTCAACCTAAAATGTTAAACCACAAGGGAGTGAACATCCTTTCACAGTAGAATAGAAATTAAGAATTGAAATGAGTAAATGAAATTTGTAAAATTTAACTAATACGCTCATTTTAGCTAGGATATTCAATTCAGTTATTACATTCTTAATTATAAAAGTACATGAGTAAATCACTTTCATCACCATTTTATACACTTATTTTAGTGACATTCTAATTTACTTCATCATATTGGAAACCATCATTAGTTTAATCATTCAATTATTTTATAATCGACTATAATTCTAACCTTAATGTATTTACTTTAGTTTCATAACAGCTTGATTCCTTGCAATCATATTTGTATTATACTACTAACAATTACTTAAATAATAGCATGTTAACTTGTTTTAAGTACTTTAATCATTTTTCCATATGTATGTTAATTAGCATAAACCTAAGAGAGTTCATTTACAACTAAGGGTTTTCGTTCTTTTAGTAATAATCTTTACAGTATATTAATACTAACTATTAAATTATTAATACAAGAACTTGTATTTTATAGTTTTAATAGCATAGTCATCATTTTTAGGTATTCTAATTATTCTTAAAAATTTTAAGTTTCTTCTAGGCATTTCATCGAGCACTTTATCTACACTATTTCACAATTGGGAAAATCATAGGTTTATAATAATATTCAACCCAGAAATGTTTAATTCACCTACACAGGTAGGTGATAGAGCAGAGTCTACTATCCTAGGGTTTAATATGTGCAATTTAATCATTTACAAATTCCAGAACCTAATCTCTATTCTAAAAGGAAAAGAGTCCCTCCCTTACCTCAAGGGAGAAGAAAATCCAACTCCAGAGCACTTGTTCTAGTTTATTTATGCTTCCTTTTTGAGCTTTATTTCTCCTTTTTGACTTGGTGGTTAGCTTTGTTAAGAGTAAAAGAGAAATTTGCTCACAAAAGGATTAAAGAGAAAGAGAAGAGAATAAGGTTTAATGGAAATATAAAGAGAAGAGGAATTATAATTGAAGGAAGGATGAATTTGGTTGTTAATTCATGGAGTTGGGGCTGGGTAAGGAAGTGTTTGGGTTGTTGGTGCATGAAAAACCAAGGTTTGGTGCCAAAAATGGAGTCTGGTGCGTGTTGGGGGAGGTCCTGGTGCGGCTAGAAATGAATTTGTGCGGTTTGGATGGAGTCTGGCGCAGATTTTTCTGGTGCCTGGCGCTTATATACCCGTCGCGCGCCTGAGCGCGGGCCTGGTGCGCCTGGGCGCGCACCAGGGTCTGGAAAATTCTAGCAGTTGCGCGCACCATCTGGTGCGTTTGAGTCCCGCGCGCCTGAGCGCAGCACTAGCGCGCCTGAGCACGCGCGCGTCACTGGTGCTCCCTAATTCCTGCACCGGTGCGTCTGGGCGCACCGGTTCATGCCCCGGCGCACCGGTTCGTCCCGAAACGCCGATTTCCGCATTTTAAACCCGATTTTCCTGAATTTTAATCATTCCTAATACTAAATTAAACCTCCTTAACATTCAATTACATCTCAAATCATAAAATTATACTTGCCTAATGTTGTTTACACGAAAAGTATACGATTCACACACTAAAACTTCCGGTTTAAATTAATGACGATTTCCTCCCAGATTAAGTGAATTTGTTTACTCTTTCCACTACCCTTGCATCCCTCTTGGCCTAATTAAGTAATTTCATCTTGTCCCTCAAGTCTCAACCGGTTTCACAACCTTAAACGAATTGCAATAACTTCTCCGTATCAAATGTTTATTAACTTCTTAATTTTTATTCTATATTTAATCTCATCACTCTTCCTTATTTACCAATTTGAGTTTTTCTTGTTTCCTTCTCATTTTACTATTATTCCTCTATCAACACTCATCCATACTCACAATATCCCCAATGTTCCTTAATCCTTATTATTCATACTTCCCGAGCACCCTGCGTCAACCTTAATCAGACCAAGTCACAACACACACGATTTGCATTTTATTCCAAATCACTTTACATTATTATTCTACATGAATTAAACATATACATAATTATAAATATTTATTTAAAATTTAGGTTGTTACAAGGAGCCTTTAGGGGATGCATTTGCTGGATAGCTGTGAAAATTTCTAAAGACGTGAAAGGTCTATCCAGTAAAGCAACCTCCTCTGGCTAAAGCTTACAACGAATAATTTCATCAAGATTTTGAACATGTGGTGGACTGGAAGTGGAAAACAAGGAAGAATAAAAACTATCTATTACCTTAGCAATGTTGGTGTGACCAGTAACTAGATAACCGTCCTCCCTTTTGATTTTTTTATTGAATTTATCTCCCTGCGCTGAGATGCTTTCCTATGGAAAAATTTGGAATTTTTATCCCCATGTTGAAGCCACAAAGCTCTACTGCGCTGATGCCACATCATTTCTTCTTCCTGTAGCAGGGATGCATGTTTTTCTTTTAAATCTGTGAACCTCTTTAAGGATGTAGCATCTGCTTCCCAACAATCATTACACTAAGAGCTTGCTCCACCTTTAAAATCTCACGGTGCAGAGATGTTACAGTGTTCTTTCTCAAGCACTTCAACTTAGTTTTCATTGCACTTATTTTTGTAACCCCATCACCTTGAGTCTCCCTCCATGCAGCCTTGATAACTTCTTCTGCATTTGGCTCATACACCCATGCCTCCTCAAACCTGAACATACGTGATTTACGAATAAAGGAATCATCTGTCATTTCTGCATTCATTAGAATGATGATAGGGACATGATCCGACTTGGTACGGTGCAAATGTTGCACTACAGATGCATTTGCTACCTCTCTGAAGGAATTATTTACCATTGCACGATCAAGCCTACATTGAATGTACTCTCCTCCTTGCCTACCATTTGACCAAGTGTATCTATATCCCTCAAACGGCAACTCTGATAAATCACAGGCATGCAAAGTATCACGTCCCAGCTGTAACTGATTATGAGTTCGAGGATTACCACCTTTTTTATCCTCATTGCTGATAATATCATTGAAGTCTCCAGCACAAATCCATGGACCAGATATCCCTGCATTCAGAGTACTCAACAGAGACCAAGTTTTATTTTTATTGACTTCCTCACGAAAACCATACATACCGGTGAATGTGAAAGTACCAATACCATCATCATCCCTACACTCAACCGTGATGTGATTGAGAGAAGAGTTTTTAAGGCTCACATTTGCTGAATTCATCCACATTAATGCAATACCTCCAGCTCTCTCCCTTCCAAAACCCACACAACTGATAGCTATCATAGAATTGTAACCACACCTTATACGAATTTTTTCCATCTCTGAATCCTTAAGCCTAGTTTCCATAAGAAAAACTAGGTTGGGAACTTCTAATTTTATAAGCCTCAACAAGGCTCGAATTGCTTGTGGGTTCCCAAGCCCACGACAATTCCAACAGAGGGCCTTCATTGAGGATGGCGGTGTTGGTCATCCAACACCACCGGATCAAGGGACAATTTCTTATTGGCCATCATCAGACGCTTATTTGGACAAACCTCTGTCGCTTTCAGACTACTTATACCAGTAGCACCTTCATCTTCCTTCCGTTTGCACCCAGATACAGGACTTGACGCACCAATCACAATTCCTGTGCTTTTCTGATTCTTCCTTCTAGTCACTTGCTTAGAGCTTTCCTCACTCACAACAGCCTTAAACTCCAGACTACCTTCCAGCCTTCCCTGTTCTAAAGCTTTTGGAATTTCAGTACTAAAAGGCACTAACAAGGGATCAGGCTCATCACACCTGTCAACATGAGAGGAAGATTCAGAGGTTGTTTAATATTTCGATCGCAAGAGCTTCGGCACCAGATCATCCAGGTTCCATACTCCACTGACATCTTTAATTCTGGTATCATCTCGGACCTTGCTAGCAACAAAACCAGAACCTGCTGTTACTTTAAGGAACTCCCCATAAGGTTTTGGCCCTTCAATCAAAGGTGCTTCACATTCACGCTCACCATGACCTACCACACCGCAATTATAGCAGAACCCAGAGAGACGTTCATATTTCAGCCAAAACCATTTCTTTCTCTCCTTTGGAATTGTTGACAAAAAGATCCCACAACGGAGTGGCTTAGTAATATCCACTCTGATCCTTATGCGCAGAAAGGATCCAAACGCATATCCCTCATCATCTGTATCCACTTCCACAACACCACCAATCAGTTCTCCAATAGACTCCCCTACTTTACGATTGAGGCAGCCTATAGGTAGATCATACACACGTACCCAGAGAACAACAAAAGAGAAGTCAAGTTCAGACAGGCATGCACTGGGATCATACTCTTGCAGAGCTATCATTGCCTTATCAAAAGTCCAGGGTGAACCTTCAACCACTTTACGTTTGTCACGTAAAGTGGTGAATTTGAACACAAAGGTGTTCACACCTAAGCTTTTGATCGAAACTCCTGCATGGAGTCTCCAGACCCTTTTCAACGTATCCGAAAAGCCTGAGACATTAACAGATCGACTTGAAAGTACCTTACCCACCAGCATGTGTTGCGCCTCCACTGATTCTTCGACCGTCTCATTACCCACTGTTAGACCTTCGCACTCTTCCTCTGTCAATGACATACGACTCCACAAAGCTTCTAAACCATCAGCCATACTTGAGATCACAAGAGAATTACCTGAAGATCAGGTAAGACAAGGAACACGTACCGCCGTCAAATGCAGGAGAAACCCTAGCAGAGAAACCCTAGCAGGGAACCCTAGCAGACGTGACCGCAAAACTCGGGGTATTTTCTCTAATTATTACTTTTCTCTATTACTTACGTAAATCAATACCTTATTAAATATGAAAAATAATATTTACTTCATTTTCAAACTTCTAGATATGACAGATAAATATGAACAATTCTTTTTATTTTTTTTAAAGACAAATAATAAGGAACCGAGGAAGTATTTTTCTACAATGATATTTGCAGATAAAAAAAATCCATAATTTTTGTAGAAAATATTTTAATTTTAACTTATAATTATTCATTTTTAGTCATTTAACTTGCTTTGAATTTTTGATTTATTTCCTTTAAAAAAAATATCTAATTAATTTGGTAATTTTTATTTCTTTAAAAAATATTCACACATAATGAATCAGGAGGTTATCATATTGTTCTTCTGTAAAATAAGGAAGTTTTATAAGTATCCGTATAAAATTTTTAGATAGACCATTTAAGAGTTTTTTTTCTAACCACTCAAAAAGAGTGTTTTTTCTATAAAATTTTTAGATAGACTATTTAAAAATTAAACATCATCAGAAAAATCATCGGATAATTGCAAGAAACAATTTTTTTTTGATGTGAATAGAATTTCCCATAAAATAAATCAATTGGAGCATTGATAGCAGAATTCGGTGTTCAGTAGAGATGATTCTACTAAACTGTTTATTAAGTCTTTCATTGGAGAAATGGTCTGGTATTGTGTTGTTAATTAGGTATGTGTGAGTAATAGTATGAATTGACAATTTTACTTCAGGAAATAGAATAGAAATTTCCCCAAAATTATTGTGTTGTTCAGATGCTATAAGCGCAGAATTTCTGACCATATCCAGGAAATTCCCTATGACATTCTGTTTTGTTCATTCCTCAATTCAAATATAGCCTATGTTTGAAGTTTAATCTAATAGTAAGAGTGTAAGTGGATCAAAATCGACTTGTGAATCCAATAAACCCAATCCAACCCAATTCGTATTTGACGGGTTTAGTCGGTTTAACGGGTTGAGTTGATTTTTTTTAACCCAATCAAGTATGGGTTGGGTCACACGTTTATTATCTTAAAAACCGATTAACCCAACCCAACCTGCTAATATAAATATATTTTATTTATTTATTTATTTATTTCTAATATATGTTATGCTTAATTTATCATAGTTTAATGCAAAATTGTGTAATTGTATAGTTTATGGATTATATGGTTCATAATTATGTCATTTGGTTGATTCGGATAATATTTAATTGCTTATTTATGTGATTTTTGTTCTATTTTTAATTTTATTTTTATACTCCCTCCGTCCCATAAAATTAGTAAAAGACATAGAAAAATTTTGTCCCTAATTAAAGTTAAAATAGTGAATAAAAAAAATTGAAATTGCATTGTATATTCTATGATTGGTTAATTAAGGAAACATATATTAAAAACTTGTTTTGATAATTGGTTGATTTGGGGACAATGCATTAAAAACATGTTATTGTTATGAAACGTATGAAAATAAGGAAGAAGAGAAGAAGAGAGGAAACAATATATTGTGATATATTCAGTGTACATTTTACATCATAGTTGAGTCCTATTTATAGGGAGATAGGAAACTCTAATATGGAGTGGTATCAGCTAAATATAAACACAATCCACCCTAATACGGAATGGTATCAACTAGATATAAACACAATCCAATAGATAGTCATCCACTAATTAGATGGATATGAATTGTTTATAACACTCCCCCTTGGATGACTATTAGAAAAATTAGCGAAGGAAAAAAGTACACAAATCTTCTTACGCAATTGGATGCTGCCTCATTAAAAACCTTGCCAGGAAAACCCATCGAGAAAAAACCGTGACTAAGGGAAAAAGAGTGCAGTGCGTATTTATATCTCCCCCTGATGCGAACAATTATCTCCGAGATATTTCACTATTACCTTCGCAGCATAGGTTTCATGATGTACCAAAATTTCATTACATATTTCATTTGTAATTCAAAACAAAATTTTGTTCTTTCCAAATCTTTCGTTTCAAATTCTTTCTTTAAGCAATATACAACATTTGGAAGCTCTTCATCAGGAATTCTAACAATATTAAATTTATCATACTAAAATGTGTGTTTAGCTTCATTCCAACACCTTCCTGTGAATTAATAACAATATCTTGCTAATAAATTAATATCAGATGACATATTAAGTCACGTATGACATTTAACGATCTAATAGAGATTAGCATATAAATTAGTTGTTATTTATCAAAGCAACTCACTTTAGAAGTTGTTTTCCCCGACTTGATAGGCACACATAACATCAACCATAATCATATAAGTATTCTCAAACAATAAACATATCCATGATTGCATGACATGACATCACATATATAAGTCAAACAATAAATAACTAAAAAACATAAATTATTAGCTAAATCTAAATAGATATATACATGTATATATCAATATCCTTAATTCTCCTGAAATTTCTCATATTGATATAATGATATCATTCTCGAATGAACCATGATAATGGCTGCAAACATATAATGCATTTTATGTTTGCTAGAATTATAACTTCGAGTCTATTAAAAATCTCTTGGAGTTTGAACTATAAGTTCAAAATTATTGCATTTTGCAATTTAACTAATTAAAGTGCATGTGTCGACATATTACACTTTATGCTTCAAACATTTTAATTATCCATGGATATGGTTCAACCATATTAAATAGTTCAAGCATATGCTTCGAGCATATTGAGTCCTTAAGGGGTATTCATATATATGTTATTAATCACGTTAGCCATAAAAATCTGCTATAAAATCATTTGACACAATTTGAATCCTTTATATATTGTCAGACTAATCAAGTATCAAAAAATACTTGCATCCACCACAGGGAAGTATTATTCCTCATAATCAATGTCAGGTCTTTGTGAAATTCTTTGGGCAATCAATCTTACTTTATATCTCATAATTTCTTATTTACAATTTCGCTTATGTACAAAAACACATTTGTATTCATCTAACTTTACACCTTTAGGTGTACGGACTATGGGTCCAAATACCTGTCGCTTTTCAAGCGAATTCAATTATGGCTCAATTGTGTCTTTCCATTTTGGCTAATCATTTCTTTGTCTATATTCTTTAATAGACTTTGATGCATGACCCTCATCTTATATCATTTAAGCGCTATATCATATGTAAAAGCATCGTCAACGTTGACTTCATTTCGGTTCCATTATATTTCAGTGATGACATAATTTATTGAGATCTCTTTGTTTTCACACTTTTCAGGTACCTGAGTTTCTTCTTGAACTGAACTATTAATTATGTCTAAGGACTCTTCAGAAGTCTCTACATCCTCGAATTGACCATCTTATTTCTTTGCTCCTTTTCTTTTTCGAGGATTTTTTTTTATATATATATTTTTTTATTTTGGAACCGATGGATCTATCACGCTTCAGGCGTGCCTCATACTCATTTGCAATTTTAATTTGTCCAAGAGGAACATCAATTTCATTAAATGTGACTTAGTCACTCTTTTTAGGTCAGTAAATGCGTCTGGTAATTGGTTATCTAAATTTTGCAAATGAATTATCTTTTGAACTTAAGTTCAAATCATTTTGTTCGAGGATCAAGATAATATAATGATAATCCTTTCGAAATAATTTCTTTTTCCAACTGCTTATTTTCTCCCCCTAATGTTGGGAACAAATTCATCAAAGCGATGATCGAAAATCGATCCATGAATGACTCTCTTATTGTTGGTTTGAGTTATTTTATCATGGATGAGGATTCATATCCAACATATATTCCCAACCTTCTTTGAGGTCCCATCTTAGTGCGTTGTGGTGGAAAATATACCGCACATCCAAAAGTTCTTAGATGGGAAATATTAGGTTTCTGACCAAAAACCATATGTAAAAGGGGAAACTCATGATAATTTTAATAGCTTGATGCGAATCAGTGTCATACATGTTCCCAATTAGTGATGGCAATAGACATACAATAGTTAATAACAAGATTTTGATTGATACAATTGCACAAGTAATCTCGCAAACTTCTGGTTGTGAATTGCCAATGAAGAATCATGTGACCATTCAGTTGATGCATCAATTAAAAATATAAAATACCTAAATGATTCACATGATGGAAGTAATGGCACATAAATATCACCTTGTATTCATTCCAAATTTTATGGTGATGACCGAATAAACTTTCTATGGGAACAATTATTAGCACATTGAGATAATCAGATTGAAGAAACTTCAGTTTCTTCATTGGATATCAACATAAATTTTAGTTTTTTTTTTCCGCATCATATAGTTGATCTGGGATGGTCTAACCAGTCAAGCCAAACAAAACAAAAAAAAAATTATAATTTATAAACTTCTAGTTTATAAACTTTTGGTTTTACGATATGAGGTATTCCAATTGTACTATATACGTGTAAACTAAAAAAATTTTCAATACCTTTGGATAACAACTCTTTTAGAGCTCTAAATTATCATCGTACTCGAATATAGTGTTAACAGTGGCTTCTAGTAATACTAAATAGAAGAAAAATTTTGTATAACTAATAGAGTATAGAATAAACATTTTGTAGAACATTTAAAATATACTATTTCCCCCATAAAAATACTCTATCAAAGTTAATATTGAAAATTAATGTAAAACAAGTATGAAAAGGTTACATCATAAACTATGTTTTGATTTTTATTTTTTAATTGAGTCTATTATAGACACATACTTGTATAAAAGATTAAAAAATATCAGACTAAAATTTTTTATCATCAAGTTCATTGAACTTTTAAGATTGACCATGATATTTTCTTCCAAATAATAAATTTACTCACAATCATGAAATATAATCAATAACATCAAGAAGAAATTAAAACATGAAATAAATATTTGAACAATTTAATTTTGATAAAATATACTAAACTATTTTGAAAATAAAAATTTGGCATATACCTTTGAAACTTGGTATATTTATTCATGATCCACTACATTATAACACATTGTTAACCTCAATAAAAAAATAGGATATGCTATTTTAATATTTTATATCCATAAACTTTTGTTATAAAAATATATATGTATACTTGTGATCAATTATTTATGTGGTTCGTATAATCCAATCTAATTAAGCGAAGACTTAATTTTTGGAAATATCAAAAAAAATATTTATATTTGTGATGTCCTAGACGGTGAGGTCCTCCAAGGGTTAGGGAAGAAGACCTTCAAAGGAGCCTCTGTCTAGGGTTTATGTGTGATGTTTGGTGGGAGTCCTCAAGTGGCTAATGGAGAGAGCCAAGAAGCAACCCTAATCACTAGTGTGTGAAGATGGCAATTAGGGTTAGAGGACGTACCTGAGCCCCATGTAGTACGGAGCTACTTATAGGGGGGAGCTGGTTGCCCTAATGGGCCTGCTTGAGGCCCAAGTAGGGCCAGCCTGTAATGAGCTATGAGTGGATGAGCTGTCCTTGTGGATAAGGTGAGACACGTCATCTGGTCCTTGGTGTCGGACTCTGGGAGGTGTCGGACAGGGAAGTCGGACCTGGGTAGGAGTATGAGGTCGGCCCGTATCTGGTATCTGTTCGGCTGTTGAGCCTTGAGCTCGGCCCAGCACACAGAGGGCTTATTGTAGGGCCGTGAGGCCTTGGGCAAGGGTTCTGAGGACCTCGGCTAGGCCTAGTCCATCACATAAGCCCCCCAGCTCGGTCAAGGCTATTTGAGCCTTGTTCCGAGGTCCTGGTTTGGGTCCTTTTCCAAAATCCACCCCATAAGGGCCGGGTCCACCACATAAGCCCCCCAGCTCGGTCAAGGCTATCTGGGCCTTGTTCCGAGGTTCTAGGGAGTTCGGACAATGAGCTGCCAATAGCTAGATCCAGCTGTCTCTGACATCTTTTCATTATGACGGAGCAGGTCTGAGAGCTGTCCTTTCACCTGCTCCGAAGTGACGATTGCATTCTCCAGGTTTGACACGTGTCAGAAATCACGTCCTTCGAAGCGTCGCGATTATTGCGACGTTGCTCGAGGTCCATGATTTTAGGTACTACGCGCCACGTGTCCCGGTACGTGTGGTTGCATGCTGGGTTGGGCCTTTTGGGCCAGGCCCATAGTTCGAAAGTGGAGGGAAAACGGTTTCTCTTCTCCTGCTTTTGACAAAATTGTTCCTCTTTGACTCTCCAAACAATTACTCTTTCTCTCTCTCGCACGAATTCCTTCCCTTCTCAACCCGATTTTCTTCCTCTCTGCATTCGAAGCCATTCTTTGCTCTTCCTTCAAAACTGCTTCCTGAAACTGTCCTTCCCTTTCAACAGGAGATCAGTTGCAGTTGCGAGTCTTACTCTCGTTCCAGTTCATCCCTCACGTTTGTATTCTCCAGGTACATTCTTGCTTCAACTTCTTCATTTTTGTTTCTCCTTTCTTCTGTACTAATTTGCATGGGAGGGATTTAGGACTTTTGGGTTTTATATTTATACGGTCTTGCTCCAATGGGGCCGGGTGGTTTTCTCTGGTTATCGGGGTTTTGGGTTTTCGATTTTGGGGGATAAACTTTGGAGCTGTTAGTGTGTCTGCATTTGGGGTTTTTGGGATTTGGGGTGCTTTTGATTCGTGTTTTTGTGTTGGTTTTTCAGAAAACCAAAGAAGTGGATTGGGGAAATATGAGTAGGGAGTAGTTTAGGATATGGGCAGGGGTAGTTTTCCTGTCATCAAGCAGTGTCATCAAGCAGTAGTGAGGAGGAGGACGACTCCTCCTCTTTGTCCTGCTCCTCCACGGAGGTATACGAGGCACTCTGTCGCCAAAGGGAATATAGGCGAAAGTATGAGAAACGAGTTCTGGAGGTTGATCCCGTTGAGGTCATCCATCCTCGGGATTGGGAGGAGAAGAGAGAGTGGATACGGAAATACCCCTAGGCCGAGTTTGTTGACGGTAGGGAGTGTGCCGACTTTGAGAGGATGGAGAGAGAGAGGGCGTATGAACGGGGGGTATCTGTGGTAGAGGGGAGATGCTCGCCTCTCGGAACAACTTCGAGGGGGTTTTCTGGGGGGTTATTTTTTGTAACCCGTAAGACTAACGCCGAGCTCCCCTATTCTTCCACAGGTACCATGCCGCCAAGAAAGTGCGAAAGCCGACCCGAACTTTATCCTGCACCCTCCGACGCCGATCAATATCAGTGGGTCGACATGGAGCCGAAGGGAGTGCAATCTAGTTTAGATTCCGAGGATAAGCTCACCGGAGTGAAGAGAGCTGTACTACCCTGTCCGGGAGATGCCGCTGGTACTTCTTATGAAGTTCTCCCTTGTTCGGTGAATGACAGAATATACACTAAAACTGATGACAACTCCTTCTTTTTTTATGCCGATTTGATCCATAACCTCGGCGTGACCTTGCCATTCACCGACCTGGAGATGAGGGTTCTGAAAGAGCTCGGATTGGCCCCTTCGCAACTTCATCCCAACACCTAGTCGTTCCTGAGGGCGTTTCAAAAGTATTGCGGGGCCAAAAGGTTGGTATGCACAGTTCGGCTCTTTCTGTGGATGTACAACCCGTTCGTCAGTAACAAAGACGGGGTTACTGGTCGACTTTGGGTATCGGCCAAAGCCCGAGCTCGCTGTGGGCTGTTCGGAATGTTTACGGAATCTTGGAAGCATTTTAAGCCCAGATTCTTCAAGTACAAGTTCGTGGGTACTGGTCGACCTTAGTTCCGGGACGAGACGGGTCCGAGGTTTCCCTTGGAGTGGACCCCGGATTTCTTTGACCGCCACCTCGGTACGCCGCAAAGGTGGTCGGGCGCGACTCTTGATGCCGACGAGGCCGTCACAGTCCACCATTTCCAAACTGAATATCAGGCTCAAAAATTCCAACTTGATGTTGGAGTTTTCATGAAGTGTTCTGACAACGAAGTCTTAGCCAAAATTGGTAGCTAACCTTGCTCTTATACTCTTGTAGTTTTCTTTTAATTCTCTTACTGATTTTTCTTTATCTTTTTGTTTACAGAGGAATATTGGTCAGCCATGTCGTCTAAGGCACTGAAGGCTGCGTTGGGCCGCAAAAGAAAGAGGTCGGAGAGTACTTCCAATGAGGCCGCGACCGCTGATACAACTACGACCGACTCCGCTCTTCCACACCCTACTCCACCTGCGGTGATCACTGCCCCACCTCCTCCTCAATCTCCGACACCAAGTACTGAGCTCGTCAATACTGCCGGTACCCCAAGGCCGGCGAACCCCACTTCTAGGGTCTCGGTCAAAGATGCTCTTGTAAAGATGTCGGGAGCCGAGTGGAAGAAGATGGCCGAAGGGTTGGCCTATCACTTGAAAAGATCAACAAATATTTTGAATGTATTGGCCGAAGTTGCTGACGACGTTGCGGAAGGCGTGTCGCCAGCCAAGAAGAGGGCCCGATCTGATATGGCAGCTGAGGTGGCTAAGCTGAGGAATAGTAAAAACTCCGCCGAGCAAAAGTTGGCCGAGTTAGAAGAGAAGCATCGTCAGCAGATGGAGGAGCTTCAGAAAAGTCAGGAGGAGGCCCTGGCCCAAGCGAAGGCGGATGCAAGGGAGGCTGGTCGGCAGGAAGGCCTTTCTGAGGTGGAGAAGGTGAGGATATTTCTGATGTAAGTTCCATTGAGAATGTTTTGATAATGACAAAAGGTTTTGAACAAGCTACTAAGGTGTTGATTAAGTTTCAAGCTCAACAAGCAACAACAAATATCAAGTGAAGAAGAGAGAGCCAACTCATGAAGACTTATGAAGATCTAGTTTGTGTTTTATAAATGTAATATCATTTGCCTCTCTAGACTTAGTCTTTTATTTGATGAGTTTAGGTAGAGTTCTATAGAGGGTAGTGAATCTCTATCACAGTCATGATTAAATCATAATTTGAGTTGTCACTTTACCTAAAATCAATAGGTGGCTTAAAGGTTTGAAAGGAAAGGTTTAGTTTTGAGAAAACAAGTTTTAAAAAATTTGTACAGGGATTAATCGATTAAAGTTCAGACTAATCGATTACTAATCGATTAAGTAGAGATCTAATCGATTAAACACTGTAGAACTGGTTTTTAAAATACGTTTTTCACTTCTCAAAATCAGTTTTCAAGTCCCATAACTTTTGGAGATTCTACATAAACCTTTTCCTAATCTTTGTGATCATCTAGAATCATTTTCATACAAGTTTTACAAAGAATCAAGCCACTCTATTCTCTCTCAATTTCATAGATCAAAGCTTTCTATTTTCACATTCTTTGATCAAGAACTCTTGAATCTCTCATGTTGATTTTGTCATAACTATTGGAAGAGATTCATAGGAGTGTCATTATGTTTTATATTGTTTTGTAATCTTTGCAAGAGGCAAGCCATCTACAACAAACAAGAAGACTTGGTGTGTCGATTATCATCAAGCAAATTTTTCATTGAAGAAGAAGAAGTCTTGGTTGTGAATCAAGCAAAGTGAAGCCTTGGTGTGTGGATTATCATCAAGCAAGTGAAGACTTGTTGTGTGGATTATCAACAAGGGGTAGAGGTTAGATTAGAGAGAAGATCAATAGGATTACAAGGCAAGGGTGTGGTGTATCTCTTGTAGGCTAGCAAGAAGGGAGTCTTGTGAGGCATTTACTTGTAATTTGAGAACTCTAATTCCTCATAGTGAAGAATCTCTCTTGGTTGAAGAGGGGACTGGATGTAGCTTTCAAGTGGATGAAAGTGAACCAGGATAAATCACTGTGTCGTATCTCTAAACCCTTACTCTTTACATTCAAGTCAATTTATTGTGCTCTTGCTTGAAAACCTATAGAAGAGTGATTTTCATAATTGATTAAATGGAATCTTTATTGTTCAAATTAAGTTGGGGAAAATCATTTTCATAACCTAGGTAATCAATAAGAATATAGGTGTTAATCCTTTCCGCTTAATCTCTGATCTTGCGTGTTGATTGATTGATTTTCGTATGCGATTGAAAAGTGATTTTTCTGTTTCTGATAGATTTAATCGATTAAGCATATTCATAATCGATTAAGTGAATTTGATTTTTCTGGTCTTAATCGATTAGAATTCAGATTAATCGATTAAGTGCTGACAAATTTGCAAAAATCATTCGTTTTAATTGTTTCGATTTGTTTCGTTCGAAAATCTTTCAAGATTTCTTTTACACCTATTCAACCCCCCCTTCTAGGTGTTCTCCTAGGGTTCCTTAGTTGTTTCAACCACCAATTGCGGTTTCCTCAATTGGTATCAGAGCTCGGTCGAAAGACACGAGCATAAGAACTTTTTCGTAAAGATCCTTTAAGAAAATCGCAATGGGTTCTACGAATCCCTTTGGTGGTGAAGGCTCCTCCATAAGTCGTCCTCCACTATTTAATGGTGAGGGATACGCTTATTGGAAAGTTAGAATGAAAATCTTTATCCAAGCCATAGATAGTGAAATTTGGAAAGTAGTTGAAAAAGGTCCTCATATCCCCTCTAGTTTAGTTGAAGGCGTAGTACATTTAATCCCCGAGGATAAGTGGAAGGATGATGATAGAAAGAAAGTTCAATATGATTATAAAGCAAATAATATCATTACCTCCTCTTTATCTTATGATGAGTTCTTTAGAGTTTCTCAATGTGCTAGTGCTAAGGAAATGTGGGACACTTTACAAGTGACTCATGATGGAACTAGTGAGGTTAGGAGAGCTAGATTGAATGCTTTAATGCGTGATTATGAATTGTTTCAAATGATTCCAAATGAATCTATTAATGATATGCAAAAGCGTTTTACTCATATTATTAACCATTTACTTGCTCTTGGTAAGACTTTCTTACAAGGTGAACTTTCTAACAAAGTGTTGAGATGTTTAGACAGGAATTGGCAACCACAAGTAACGGCTATTGTTGAATCTAAGAATTTGGATGCTATGGATCTAGCAACACTTTTCGGAAAGCTTCAAGAACATGAAATGGAGCTTGGACGTTTGCATATGAATGAAGAGTCGGATAAGAACAAAGGAAGAAAGGGACTTGCTCTTAAAGTCAATAGATCATACAAGAAGAAAGAGAGTTCCGATGATGATGATAGTGAAGATTCCGATTCGGATGTTGATGAAAAAGAAATGAAACTTTTATTAAGGAAGTTTGATAAGTTTCTAAGGAGAAAAGGAAGGTTGAACAAAGACAAAGGTAAAGAGAAGGGTTCCTCACACTACAAGACCAAGACATCAAAAGAAGGTGTAGTTTGCCATGAATGTGGAAAACCCGGTCATCTCAAGTACTCATGCTCTAGGTATCTTAAGAAGAAGGAGAAAGAAAAGAAAAACTCAAAATCTTAAAGAGCATACATAGTTTGGGATAGTGATGTAGAAGAGAAGAAAAGCACATCGAGTAGTTCGTCGGATGATGAAGAAGTTGCTAATCTCAACTTGCTTGTTCAAGTCAATGAAGAGGAAAGTTCAAATGATGAATCAAGTGAACAAAGCGAGGATAGCAATGTAAGTCATACTAAATCCGAAATTTCTTCTAAATATGAATTGTTATATAATGCTTATGAAGAAATGCATGAACAACTTGAAAAACTAGTTTTGAAAAACATTGAAAGAAAGAAGCTCATTTTGAAACATCAAAAAGAGATTTTAGAACTTCAAAAACAAGTTGATGAGCTTAATCTTGAAAATGAAACTCTTGATCTTATATATGCTAGTTCTTCTTGTGATTGTGCTAGTAGATTGAATATTGTGGTTGATTGTGAGAATTGCAAGTTGCTTAAGGATGAAAATGTCATTTTGAAAAATAAGCTTGCAAGTTTCACAAATGGTGATATTAGATTGCGCACATTGTTAAATTTTCAAAGAGAAAATTCAAACAAGTTTGGTTTGGGTTATACTAATGCTAAGAGTAATTTTCATAGAAATGTTGTTGATTTTTCTAAAGTTGATTTCTCAAATGCACCAACATGTTTCTATTGTGGTACTCATGGACATACTTCAAATGTGTGTTATGTTAAAGTGCATGGTATACCTAAAGGAAAGTTTGTTTGGATGAAAAAGGGTGAAAGTCCCTACACTAACAAAAATGGATCCAAAACCATTTGGATACCAAAAGGCAAAGCATGATTGTTTTGTAGGTATGATTGAAGAGCAAAGGGCTTACAAGCGTTATTCATACATTTGCATCTTCAATTGGTATTACATTTGCATCTCAAGTGAATGACCTACAAAGTGGTAAAATTTGGTACAAGTGATATTGTTGAATATTCTTATTTGGTATCAATTATAGTCTTCTCAATTGATATAATTGAATTGTTCTCAATTGGTATTACTTTTCTAAAGTTCAATTGGTATCATTGAGTGATCATTAGATGATTATCATGCTTTTGTGATATTTTTGTCAATTAGTGACAATTAGCTTTTCAATTGGTATCATTGATTATTTTGGTTCTTATCTTTCAATTGGTATCAATGTTAAAAAGGAATGAATGTGAATTTCTCTTATTTTGGCTAAGCATTTTATATTTCAATTGGTATATATTACTTTTTGATAATGCCAAAGGGGGAGAAATAGTTTGTTTTGGGAGAATGGTTGTTTTTGTTGTTTTTATGTAGGTTGAGCAAAGTTGTTGAAGATAGGGGGAGAATCAAGCTTCTATCAATTTGATTTCAAATGTCAAAAGCATTAATTGAGGGGGAGCAAGAGTCTCACCAAGTGATCAAATGGTTCAAGCATCAACAACTTCAAACAACTTCAAAACATGTTTGTCATTTTCAAAAAGGGGGAGATTGTAAGTTCCATTGAGAATGTTTTGATAATGACAAAAGGTTTTGAACAAGCTACTAAGGTGTTGATTAAGTTTCAAGCTCAACAAGCAACAAAAAATATCAAGTGAAGAAGAGAGAGCCAACTCATGAAGACTTATGAAGATCTAGTTTGCGTTTTATTAATGTAATATCATTTGCCTCTCTAGACTTAGTCTTTTATTTGATGAGTTTGGGTAGAGTTCTATAGAGGGTAGTGAATCTCTATCATAGTCATGATTAAATCATAATTTGAGTTTTCACTTTACCTAAAATCAATAGGTGGCTTAAAGGTTTGAAAGGAAAGGTTTAGTTTTGAGAAAACAAGTTTTAACAAATTTGTACAGGGATTAATCGATTAAAGTTCAGACTAATCGATTACTAATCGATTAAGTAGAGATCTAATCGATTAAACACTGTAGAACTGGTTTTTAAAATACGTTTTTCACTTCTCAAAATCAGTTTTCAAGTCCCATAACTTTTGGAGATTCTACATAAACCTTTTCCTAATCTTTGTGATCATCTAGAATCATTTTCATACAAGTTTTACAAAGAATCAAGCCACTCTATTCACTCTCAATTTCATAGATCAAAGCTTTCTATTTTCACATTCTTTGATCAAGAACTCTTGAATCTCTCATGTTGATTTTGTCATAACTATTGGAAGAGATTCATAGGAGTGTCATTATGTTTTATATTGTTTTGTAATCTTTGCAAGAGGCAAGCCATCTACAACAAACAAGAAGACTTGCTGTGTCGATTATCATCAAGCAAATTTCTCATTGAAGAAGAAGAAGTCTTGGTTGTGAATCAAGCAAAGTGAAGCCTTGGTGTGTGGATTATCATCAAGCAAGTGAAGACTTGTTGTGTGGATTATCAACAAGGGGTAGAGGTAAGATTAGAGAGAAGATCAATAGGATTACAAGGCAAGGGTGTGGTGTATCTCTTGTAGGCTAGCAAGAAGGGAGTCTTGTGAGGCATTTACTTGTAATTTGAGAACTCTAATTCCTCATAGTGAAGAATCTCTCTTGGTTGAAGAGGGGACTGGATGTAGCTTTCAAGTGGATGAAAGTGAACCAGGATAAATCACTGTGTCGTATCTCTAAACCCTTACTCTTTACATTCAAGTCAATTTATTGTGTTCTTGCTTGAAAACCTAGAAAAGAGTGATTTTCATAATTGATTAAATGGAATCTTTATTGTTCAAATTAAGTTGGGGAAAATCATTTTCATAACCTAGGTAATCAATAAGAATATAGGTGTTAATCCTTTCCGCTTAATCTCTGATCTTGCGTGTTGATTGATTGATTTTCGTATGCGATTGAAAAGTGATTTTTCTGTTTCTGATAGATTTAATCGATTAAGCATATTCATAATCGATTAAGTGAATTTGATTTTTCTGGTCTTAATCGATTAGAATTCAGATTAATCGATTAAGTGCTGACAAATTTGCAAAAATCATTCGTTTTAATTGTTTCGATTTGTTTCGTTCGAAAATCTTTCAAGGTTTCTTTTACACCTATTCAACCCCCCCTTCTAGGTGTTCTCCTCGGGTTCCTTAGTTGTTTCAACCACCAATTGCGGTTTCCTCAGCTGAAGAGAAGAGCCGCTCAAGCTCTTAAACATAAGGTAGCCGCATCTGAGTCGGACTTCAATCTTGAGAAGGCAGCGAGTAAAATTTTTACCAGTGCGGTAGAGCAAATTCTTCACCTGAACCAAGTGCTCCGAATTCGGTATGTCGGCGCCTCTGCTGGGTTCGGGGTGGAGGACGGGAAGATGGTCGATTATGACAAGGATGGGCTCGAGGTTGACCTTGACCAGCCCGAGGAGAATCTGCCCGATCCTTTGGTGGAGAAACCGAATGAGGAGTTCAACCCAAGCTCGGTTGTCCTGTCCGATGTTGAAGATGAAGCAGCATAAGTCCCTTATGCTGGGCAGCTTGCGATTTGTCTATGTTTTTTGTAACATGTTTGACAATGTTGGATTGTATTTTGCTTTGCTTATTGTGTACAACATTTTATTTTTATGCAAGTTCTTTCTAGTTTTAACTTGTTGCATGCTGTTATATTTATGAAAGTTTTTATTCTAACTTGTTGCATACGTACTATGTCCGAGGTCGGAGTTATGCAAGCCTTTTCTTTAACTTGTTGCATGAATGCGAGTTTTACTTTACCAACTCGTTGCATGTTTACTCGTTCGTCCTCGGATCCGAACTGCGATCAGTTAGGTAGTCACCAAGAAAGCTTTAAAAAAGAATGCAAGTGTTTGAGACTTGTTACATTTTAGATAACCTAAACACGACTGTTTTTGAAAATACAAGTACTGTTTTCACTTGTTGTATTCGGGATTGATTATAGCTAAAACTGTCATGCTAGGAGCGTTTGATCATATCAATAATGAGACCAAGCTCGGCCGACTCAGTAAGTGCAGTAATCTTATAAGCTTTCCTCAGAAGAGAGGTACTGTATATAAGTGCATACGGTAGGGATCTCGGATCTACCCGCCTTAGCCGAGGTGGGTGTCCTCGTCCCCGATGTAAAAGAGAATGCTGAGTGAAGCTATGTGGAAACATTTCATAGCAATCTGTTCTTTATCGGGTGTCCCTTGTACACTGTGCATATGAGCCGATCTCCTTTACAAGACGTTGGCTGTGCATAGCGCCATGCAACATTTAGGTGGCTAGTGCTAAATGAGAAGCTAGTACGTACGTATATAAAACTGTAGCACTTGAGTAATGGGCAAGTTTGTACTTTTTCATTAATTATCAACATGAGTACATTGCCTATGAATTAAAAAAGTGGGTATTTCCCCAAGTGGAAAATAAGAGCATGACTAGGGGAAGTAAGTGTAAAATGTTAACAGAAATGAAGATAGAACTTAAACTTTTAGCTGGGGTCGCTGATAACATCTGAGGTAAACCTAGCTGAAGTAGGTTCTCAGTTTTGAACGTTCCAAGAATTTTTGAGCTCGGCTCCTTCAAGAGTCTCTAGTCTGTATGCCCCAGAGTGTGTTTTCGAAACGACTCTGTAGGGGCCTTCCCAATTTTGGGCAAATTTCCCATCTGTTCGGTTTTTAAGACCGATGTCAGCTCTCCTGAGAACAAGATCTCTGACCTCGAAAGACCTAGGTTGTACCGTTTTGTTATACTACTTGGCTTGTCTTTCCTTTGCTTTCTTTTCCCGAGCAGAGGCGGAGTCCCGGATCTCTTCGGCCAGTATCAAGTTTTCTTTGATCAAATTTCCATTTTCTTCCTCGGGTATGTCCCTCATTCGGAAGGTATGAATCCTTCGTTCGATGGGGATGACCGCGTCACAACCATAGGTGAGTCTGAAGGGGGTCTCTCCGGTTGAGGACTGAACCATGGTCCTGATTGACCAGAGGACCTCGGGTAGCAGATCGGCCCATGCTCCTTTGGCCTGCGTAATTCTCTTCTTGAGGCCGTCAACGATAGCTCGGTTGGCGGCCTCGACTTGGCCATTAGTCTGGGGGTGCTCTACCGAAGAAAACCGTTGAGAGATCCCGAGATTCTCGGCCAATATCTGGAAGTTGTTGGCAGCGAACTGGCTACCATTGTCAGTGATTAATGTGAGTGGAAGGCCAAAACGGGAGATGACTTGTTTCATAAAAAATTTCTGGATCCTTGCCAAAGTGATAGTTGCTAGTGGCTCAGCCTCAATCCATTTGGTGAAGTAGTCTATTGCTACCACAATGAATTTTAGCTGGCCTGGAGCCGTTGGGAACTGTCCCACAATGTCCATTCCCCACATGCTGAAAGGCCAGGGGGAAGCTAGAGAGTGGAGCTCCTCGGAGGGTTTCTGATAAACATCGCTGAAGAATTGGCATTGAGGACATCGTCGAACATGGTCAATGGAATCTGTAACTAAGGTTGGCCAGAAATATCCAGCCCTTAGTATCTTCCTTGCCAAGGATTTACCTCCGACGTGGTGGCTCCCCATTCCTCCGTGAACCTCGTTCAAGGTCTCTTGAGCTTCCTCGGAGGTAAGACATCGGAGGAGTGGGGAAGACATTCCTCTTCTATAAAGGACTCCATCCATAATGACATACTCAGTCGCCTTTCTCTTAAGTTTCTTTGCTTCCTTTTGATCGGCAGGGAGTATTCCATGTTCGAGGTATGCCCTTATCGGATGCATCCAGTTCGGCAGTACTGAAATGGCCATCACTACACTTGGGGTCGAGATTTGTTCTTGAATGAGGCTTTTATTGTTCCCTCCGCCTTTCGTGCTTGCCAACTTGGAAAGCACATCGGCTCGGGAGTTTGAACTGCGGGGGATATGGGTGATGGAAAATTATTCAAAATCAAGAGCCAGGGATTTAACTTTATCGAGGTATTTTTGCAGGATGGGTTCTTTCGCTTGGTAGTCTCCAACGACTTGGGAAACCACCAACTGGGAGTCGCTCATAATTTGGACTTCAATTGCACCGAGCTCCTTAGCCATGCGGAGGCCGGCAATGACTGCTTCGTACTCGGCCTGATTGTTCGAGGTTAAAAACTCGAATTTCAGGGAGTATTCGATGCTGAGTCCTTCCACATTTTCCAGAATAACACCAGCTCCTGCACCCTTTTGATTGCTCAAACCATCAACATATATCACCCAAGTATCCGAGCTAGAGCTTTGGTGGGGCTCTGTGAACTCGGACACAAAATCTGCCAATACTTGTGACTTGATTGCCTTCCTCGGTTCGTAGGAGATGTCGAACTCAGACAGTTCGATTGCCCAAGCCATCATTCTCCCGGCGAGGTCGGGCTTTTGCAGAACTTGTTTAATGGGCTGGGCGGTTCTTACGACAATAGGGTGGCTTTGGAAATATTGTCGTAGCCGTCGTGCAGCCAGGATGAGACAAAATGCAAATTTCTCAATCTTGGAATACCGAAGCTCGGGACCTTGCAGAGCTCGGCTTATGAAATAAACGGGGAACTCAATTCGGCCCTCATCTCGGACCAACACCGAGCTGAGGGCGGAATCTCCTACGAAAAGATAAATGAAAAGATTCTCCCTCTCCTGAGGGCTAGAGAGAACTGGAGGGGAAGAGAGATATTCCTTAAGCGCAAAGAAAGAGGCTTCACAGTTCTGATCCCAGTTAAAAGTTGTACATTTTTTAAAAAGTTGGTACCAAGGTAAGGCCTTCCTAGCAGCTTGAGGAAGGAATCTAGACAGTGCCGCCATCCTGCCAGTTAATTGTTGCACCCCTCTGAGGTCGGCAGGACTCTTCATTTCTAATATAGCTCGGCATTTGTCGGGGTTTGCTTCGATTCCCCTCTCGGATAGCATGAATCCGAGGAAGGCACCAGCGGGGACCCCGAAGGTACACTTCTCCGGATTCAACCTCATCCTATGTGCACTTACCCTCTCAAGAACCGTGGTCAGATCTCGGACATGGTCTTCCTTTTTCTTACTCTTTGTAATCATGTCATCGATATAGACCTCCATGGTGGTACCAATGATCCCATCAAAGACTTTGTTCATCATCCTTTGATAGGTTGCTCCAGCATTCTTTAGGCCGAAAGGCATGACAGTGTAGCAATAAGTTGCCTTTCCGGTCGTGGATGTGGTCTTGTCTTGATCAGGGGGATACATAGGGATCTGATTGTATCCCGAATATGCATCAGTGAACGACAAAAACTGGTAGCCTGCCGAACTATCGACGAGCTGGTCAATAATCGGCAGCGGATACTGGTCCTTTGGGCAGGCTTTGTTGAGGTCGGTGTAATCCACACAAATCCTCCAACTGCCGTTTGCCTTTTTAACCAAAACAATGTTTGCAACCCATTCGGCGTATGACACTTCTTTTATGAATCCGGCTTCAAGCAACTCGGACACCTTTTCCTGGATGACTTTTGCTTTCTCAGTCCCAACCCGTCTCATCTTTTGTGCTACCGGCCTTGCCTTCGGATCTACACTGAGCTTGTGACAGATGAAGTTCGGGTCAATTCCCGGCATATCGGCCGAGGTCCAAGCAAACAAATCCAAATTAGCTCGTAATAGTTAGATAATCTCACCCTGGATCTCCTTAGGGAGGTTGGCACCCACTTTGACAGTTCTGTCGGGGTTAGAGGGGTCAATTTGAACTGCCAACCACTCTCCTTGAGGAGAAGGCCTAAGGTCATCCTGCTCGGCCCGAACATCTAGTTCTGCCAATAGGATCTTCCCTTTGGCCAATGTTGGACCAGTGAGCTCCTCTTGCTTCTTTTTAATTTCCCGTAGACTCGCGTTGTAGCAGATTCGGGCTCTCACCTGGTCGGCTTTGACTGTGATGATCTTGTTATTGGAACCGACAAATTTCATCGCTAAGTGAACTGTTGAGACCACTGCTCCGAAAGCCTGTAAGCAGGTTCGTCCCAGTATCACGTTGTAGGGGGGTTCGGAATCAATGACTAAAAACTTGATGATCTCCGTTCGGGCCGAAGGCTGCTTGCCTAAGGTCATCGGGAGATGGATGGCTCCTACGGGGCGAATTGTCTCGCCCGTGAAGTTGATAAGGTTGCCTTCAAATTCCACGAGGTCGGCTGACCTCAGCTTCAGCTCTTTAAAAGCGTGAAGAAAAAGAATATCGACCGAGCTCCCCTGATCGATGAAGACTCGGGCGACTTCGAAGTTGCAGATCATCGCCGCGATCACCATTGGATCATTGTGATCTGGGATGATGCCTATCATATCCTGGTCGGAAAAGCAGATGAGGATGTTCCGAGGCGGTTTCTTACAGATAGGCTTGTGGCGAACCGCTAGTACTTGATTGACGTACTTTTTCCTTTCCGACCTCTTCTCGCTGCCACCGGCAAAACCCCCCGAAATAGTTTCCACTTGGAGATTTTCCGGTGACTTAACCAAACCTTGTACAATAAAATTTTCTGTTTGTTGTTGGAATTCATTAGGGGCTGGAGCTTAAACAACAGCTCGTTCAGCAAAACGCCTCACAGGAAACCGTTGAAGGTTTGTACTGACTTGGCTTTGGTGTTCTATGGTCTTCGTTTGGTGTCTCATCGTGGCCAAAACCTCTGTTGCGCGAGAACGTAAAGACGGTGGAGGTGGTGGTGGGGGAGGAGGTGGAGTTGGGGACCTTGCTGTCCTGTTGGCCCCAAGGTGCAATCGCAAGTCCTCAGTTGACGGGACCCTCCCGGGGCGCCCCCTCCTCCTCTTCTGAACTGGTTGTGTCTCAGACATGGTAGAATTTCTGGGAATGAAGTTTATCTTTTCCCACAGACGGCGCCAATGTGATGTCCTAGACGGTGAGGTCCTCCAAGGGTTAGGGAAGAAGACCTTCAAAGGAGCCTCTGTCTAGGGTTTCTGTGTGATGTTTGGTGGGAGTCCTCAAGTGGCTAAGGGAGAGACCAAGAAGCAACCTTAATCACTGGTGTGTGAAGATGGCAATTAGGGTTAGAGGACGTACCTGAGCCCCGTGTAGTACGGAGCTACTTATAGGGGGAGCTGGTTGCCCTAATGGGCCTGCTTGAGGCCCAAGTAGGGCCAGCCTGTAATGAGCTATGAGTGGATGAGCTGTCCTTGTGGATAAGGTGAGACACGTCATCTAGTCCTTGGTGTCGGACTCTGGGAGGTGTCGGACAGGGAAGTCGGACCTGGGTAGGAGTATGAGGTCGGCCCGTATCTGGTATCTGTTCGGCCGTTGAGCCTTGAGCTCGGCCCAGCACATAGATGGCTTATTGTAGGGCCGTGAGGCCTTGGGCAAGGGTTCTGAGGACCTCGGCTAGGCCGAGTCCATCACAATATTGAAAATAGAATTCATAACAAGATCATACGAGATCTTGCATAGTTTTACTTGCTAAAACTAACAAGCATCAAATCTCTCCAAAAAAACATATGTAATCAATATCATTCAATAATATCATATTCAAACAAGTATTGACGTCACTCAATGGTATAAACAAATGCGCAAGTATATCCATAATTATATTGACAAATTTTTCTCTTTATCATAATGACAATAATCATTTTCAATAAAAAAAAATATTAGAATTTTTCATCACTAATAGTTTTCAAACATGTCAATAAAGAAGCACATAAATTTCATGTAACATCCTGATTTTCTTTTGTATTATAAATTTTAAGTTTTATCAAATTAAATGATCGACCTTTGAAATTAATCTTTGGGCGTTGAACATTTTCTTAAAATATCCGATGATATTTATGAAAGTATATTTTAATTATATATTTGAAAGTAGATTCGTTTAAATTATTATCCTGTTAGAAAAATATACTCTTTATACTTTATACTTCACCTTGCTTTTTATGTACTCATTAAAGAAATAGTTTGTTTTAATATTCCCAATTAAAAACTTTATAATTTCCATATATTACTAATCATTGTTTAAAGTTATAATAGTGGTATTTATTCAGATTTGGGCTTAAAAAGAAATAAATAAACTTGATTTAAGAGTATATGTTAGGTTAAGTAGGGGGTATAATGGTAACTTTGAGGGAAGAAACCCTCATTTTCTTTCCTTCTCCTAGTGGCAGCCGCCACCCTCCCTCTCAATGACTCTCTTCCCCGTGTTTTCTCTTCCTCTTGGCCTCAGCCCTTTGCCTCCTTCGCCGCCAACTCACAAGCCACCACCCCCACCATCGCAAGCCCTTCTCTCTCTCTCTCTCTCGCTCCAAGCTGCTCTCTCTCTCCCTCTTTTGTCTCGCGACCCGCCTCCCACCAACACTGAAGCGCCATCGCCGTTGCCGCCCAGCATCCTCACCATAGCCGCTCTCCTTCCCTGGTTGTGCAAACGAAGCCGCCGCCGTTGCTGTCCTTGCAAGGCTTTTCGCGCCGCCCAGAACCGAAGTTCACCTTGGTCTCTCTCTTGCTTGCGAAATCGCGACTCACGGCCATCATGGGGCGCCGCCACCGTTCGCTGTTCCGCCGCCACTGATTATGCAGCTGCTGCCCTAACCACTTGCACCGCCGTCACCGAGATCGATGCTCTCGGTGTGGGTCTTTGCTGGCTGCGAGCTGACCGGCCACCAACTGCGGTCGAAGCTCACCGTCTGGCCTATATCTCTCTCTCCTTGCGGTTGTGATCCCCCTCTTGTGGTGGTGTTGTTGACCGGGAATGCATTGGACCAAGTATCGCTGAACCGAACCGATCCCCTCTTTGTTGCTTCAAAATCAATTTGTGGGTAAATCCCTAATTCCTTTTATTTATTGTGTGTGTTTTAATAATAATATTAATAATATTGGTAGTAATTATTTAGTGTTAAATTGTTTTGGAAAGTTAGTGTTTTGAAAACCTTATTATTGTTTTGGGAAATTTGATGGTATTATGATTTTGTGTTTAAGATTAATATATTGTTGATAATAACTCAGTTAGTTGCTTTGACTTGTTGTAATACCGGGTTAATGATTATGTCGAAAGATTAGTTTTTAAAATTGTTTTTGTGAAATGTGTTGGGTTCCTAAGTAATTGAGTTGTAGGTTAGTCGGGTTGGATTGTCCCTGAACTAACAATACACCAATTAAATAAGAATTCGATATATGTTCGACATACGTTAATTCGGGTTAAAGGTTTTAACTTTGATTTCGAATTGAAAGGAAGTGTGATTGCTTGAACGTTAGAAATGTAATTTGAACTTATTTTGGATTGAGGCATTTCCTTTTAATTCGGAATCAATAATGTCAAGTAACATTAACATTTGATTTTTGTGAGTTATTATCAAAGTTACGTGATTTTGGTTTATTTTGAAAGATTATACTAGTTCTGAAAGTTAAGGTGTTTTTAATAAAGAAACGTACTATTTTATTGAGAAGCAATGGTTTTAAGATTAATTTCTATTTGATTTTGATTTTGATTTATGAATTTTAATTAAATGTTTTTGAAATTAACTTGTTTCGGTTTTCAAGTTAAAGTCCTTTTTCGTAAAGCGCATTATATTGATTATTGTTTAATTCGTATGACCTGGTTAGACGACGAAGGACTTTAGGATCAGCGCAAGTGAAAGCACTGAATCGCGCTACGTTGGGCAGCACTATATGAAAGGAATCAGGTTTATGGAAACGCAATGTAAGGGGTGTTTTACCTTGCTTTAGAGAGTCCTTTCTAATTAGTTATAATACCTGCTAAGAATATATGGGTATGTTTGTGATTGAATCTCAGGGTAATTAATCGAAACAAAAAGTAAAGGATAAAAATAAACAAAAGAAAATCTAATTAGATAGCGTGATTTGAAATATGTGTTTTAAGTGCAAATTGTAAATATGCTAATTAAAGATAAAAAGGGGAAATTGAATTATAATAGAATATGTGCAATCAATTATGTGTTATGGTGTGATGTGGATAACTGTGAACATTTCAAATGTTTGACTGACTAATTGCAATACATGTGTAAATGTGGATATTTGTTATTTGAGGTGATGGTTTGTTGTTGTACAATAATGATAAGTAGAAATATTATGAATGTTTGAATGACTAATTGGATTGCATGTATTGTGATAGTTATGCATGGGTAACTGTAAATTTGTGTAAATTGTACGTACACATGTTAAGTGATGATGCATGCCTTTGGATTGATGTACGTGTTTGAATAATGTATGTTGTGGTGATATGAGGTACCTTCCTGTGTGGAGGTGAAGTATCATCAGACCAAATTGTATGAGGTACCTTCCGGTGTGGAGGTGAAGTACCCATAGGCCAAATTGTATGAGGTACCTTCCGGTGTGGAGGTGAAGTACAAGGGGATAAAATACATCTTAAAAATGAAATGAAAGAGAAAGTAAAAAGAATGAAAAGTAAAGGAAATGGAATAATAAAGAAAAATGGAAATGAAAACGAATATAGGTGGTGTTAAAGCAAAAATGTGAGAAAGGAAATACGTACATTGAAATGAAATGTAATATAAATGTTTAGCCATGAATGAGAATGATATTTTGTATGATTGTGATAACTGAGAAAGAAAATGTGAAATTAAGTAAAGAGTTGAGAAAGTGTCAGTTTGTAAAAGTTGTAATTGTATGAAATAATGAGTTAAAGAATTATAAAAGAAATCATTTGTTATTGATGTGAATATAATTGTTGTGAACGGGTATGAATGATTGAGTTTTGTGCAGTATATGGCTAATTGTGTTTGACTTAGTAGGTTATTATGTCTATTTAAAAACTACTTCTCTATTTCATGTGTAAAGCTCACCCTTGCAACCATTTTTACAGGTTCAAAGTTTGAGCAGACACAGTTAAGAGGGAATTATATCCTATTAATTATAATTAGTTTATTTTGGTTTTGAAACAATTCGTTGTAAGCCCTGAATTTTGTTTTACTTTGTTAGCAGGGCATGAGAATCAAATTAGTATTTTATAAATATTTTCTGAACTGTACTGGTCTGACAGGTATATAAAAATGTAATTTTTGGGAAATCCGAGAAACAGGGGAAATTCTGCCGGATTTTCATTAAGATTTAAAAAGAAATTTTCAAGTCCCAATTAAAAACCAACATAAATATTAGTATTAAGCTATATAAAATGTTAGGGTGTTACATTTCATGTTGTGAGATTGACGCATTCTTAAAATTTCATATTGAAAAAGAAAACGACAAGGCACATGAACTCATTTAGGATAAATTTTTCCACTTATTCATATTCTTAATTGATGTATCAACTGAATGGTCACATGATTCTTCATTGGCAATTCGCAACCAGAAGTTTGCGAGATTACTTGTGTATTCTTCATTTTGTGGAATTTGCACACAGTTGAAGCAAAAGTTAGACATTACAAATTGGAGATGAAGAATGAATACAAGTCCCTCGATTGCTTTAAGAAATTGTCACCATTAATATTAAGATTTGGGCACTGAGAACCTTGCCATTCATTGGCATAATATTAAATAGATTGTAACTCCTTGGACTGGTGGAACAAACCAAGTCCCACATCGGATTTTATAGATTCCAATCTTAGAAAAATTTTGCTATTTATTTTTCGATCATTCTTTGGAAAATATATAAAATAGAATTCGAGGATCAGTCTTGAACCCATAACTTGCCATTATTGCAGTGATTATTGCTACCATGCTTGGCATGAAATGCAAACATAATATATATAAATACCACGGTTACTGCAGAGCTATAAATCGCTTCTGCCTTATTTGCATCGATGAGTTCTCCTTTTCAAATCAATCAACACTGCTTCTGTTTGCATTTTTTCAAATCTGTTTCGATTTGCATACTTTTCAATTCAATCAACACTGCTTCTGTTTGCATTTTTTCAAATCTTTTTCGATTTGCATACTTTTCAAATCAATCAACACTTTTTCTGTTGCATCTTTCTTTCTTATTTTTTTATTATGGACATGATAAATGCTATAATTCTTAAGAACTTGTATCTCTTATAAAATGTTCATGTCCATATAATATTGATACTTTGGGATCAATATATAATATACCAAAAGAAAAAAAATGAATAAATAAATAAAACATTAATAATATTAAAATTTACCTTGCTTCAATACTCTTTGATGTATAAGCTTTAACACACCTTTTGGTTAGAGTTTCGTGCTGATAACGTGTTATGAAACGTATGAAAATAAGGAAGAAGAGAAGAAGAGATGAAACAATATATTGTGATATATTCAGTGTACATTTTACATCATAGTTGAGTCCTATTTATAGGGAGATAGGAAACTCTAATATGGAGTAATATCAGCTAAATATAAACACAATCCACCCTAATATGGAATGGTATCAACTAGATATAAACGCAATCCAATAGATAGTCATCCACTAATTAGAGGGATATGAATTGTTTATAACAGTTATCTTATTTTTTTTGAATTCTAAAAAATTTACTAAATTTTGGGACGGATGAAGTATTTACTTAGATTTTTTTTTATTTTATAAAAACCAAAATACATAGATCTAATCACCCAACCCAACTCGAATTTTTATGAGTTGGGTTAGGTCAGTTTTAACAATCAAATTGAGAACAACCCACCCCAACCCAACCCAATTTATTTTGGTTGGATTGGGTGTTAAACCTCATTGAAACCCAACCTGGCCCATTACACCCCTATCTAATAGTATATCTATTCAATTCTTATTTTACATTTTTAGCTTTTTGAATCACAAAATCATTTTTGAAAGTTGTATTATTAAGACAAAATTAGTGATTTCGTCCTTTTAAGTTATTTTTGGATTTCACTAACAAAGTCCATCACAGGTGGCAGATAGTTGGGTTCCTTAACTATGATGTCGGGGATTTGATCCTGTCGTGGGTATGGAAAATGCTTTGTTGGTAGAGGAAAAGCCCACTTAGGTGATCTCTACGTCTGGGCGAAGATTAGTCTTCAGCTATCGGCTGGATGATACCTTTAGTGTAAAACAAAGTTATTTTTAGATTTCAATTTTGTCATAGATTTTTTTTTTTAAATTTTTTTTTACAATTTGTCGGTAAAGATCAAAACCAAAACAAAATAGAAAAATAAAATAAAAATCCAAAAAATAAAATATAAAAACTAATTTTAAAAAATTAATATTTACAAGGATGAATTTGATTGTTATAAATCCTTAGTCTAAATTGTTATGTTCGTGTTTTGGAAGATTATGTTGTTATTGTAAGGTACAGTTTTGAAAGGATTAATAATATGAAACCCTTGTTTTAGAGTTGAGTTTACCTAAGAGAAATTTTATTCCGAACTTTCCCACTACACATTTCGCTTCCACTACAATATAGTATATTTTTCTAAATAATTAAGTCAAGACGTTACAATGGACACTCAAATTTAACTATATAAGGGTTGATGTGTACAGTGAATTACTAACTTCGTCCTTAATATTACTTTTTCAGTGTATTACTTTAATCTCTCAAAATGTGTAAATACCAATTTGGTCTCTCAAAATTTTCGAATGTACCAATTTGGTCTCTCAAAATTGTTGGAAGTACTTATTTGATCTTTAAAATATGAAAATATTGAGGGACCAAGTTGGTACGTTAAAAAAAATTGGGGGACTAAGTTGGTAGGGCCGAAATATTTGAGGGACCAAGTTGGTATTTACACATTTTCAGGGACTAAATTGATACACTAAAAAACTTCAGGGACGAAGTTGGTACTTCACTCTTAATTAAAAGGTCGATGAAAGATTATCAAGATTTTGTTTTAGTTATTATTATTTTTTTATCGATCTTAGTCTTTAAATTTTCAAAACTTTTGGTTTTATTCCTTGTCGTTAGGACATTTCCGTCAAATGCTGACTTGGTTGACGAACTGCCACATAAGCTCTGCAACATATACAAAACAAATATTAAAAAAATAATACTTTAAAACATTTTTTTAGTCTTAAATATGTTTTTGGTTCTTGAAAATTTAGCCAACTTTGGTTTTAATCCGTAAAGGTGTAACACTATAGCATATGATAGTCAAATATAAATTCTTATCATGTTTTTTTTTCCCGATAAATTATGATCTATTATCAAGGAACAAAACATACAACTAGAGGTCAAGAGTAGACTAGCATAACAAAACTAGCCAAACACTCCTGCCAACAAAACGAAAACACCCTCGTTACAAGGAAAGATCAAAACGGCTAATTCATGCCAAATCAAAATTTTCCTTATCACATGCAATCCAATGCTTACAACTCAACCCTTTAATTTTATATAGGGATGGAAATTTAATACTACCAATGGGGATCTCAGTCGGTACCGCCCCGTTCGAAGCCCCACAATCAGGGATTTTTTCCCCTCAAGGATGGGAACGGGGGAGATATTCTCCTCAAGGTGATTTCGGGGCGGGGAATGGGATTTGTCCCCCCGTCCCCGCGTATTTACACATATGCCCTTAAATATTTATTTTTATATAGATTCTTTTTATGTTTTTGTGTAATTTCCCATCTATTATTATAATATGAATTAAAAAAACATATACTCTATTGTCTGCCTAGTCTTTGACTCTTTGCTGCTGAATTAGAAATAGAAACCCTAGGTCTCCTTCGTCGTTCTATTCATCTGGTGCCTTCAACCTAGCGGCCTAGTCATCGTAGCTCGCGCCTTCACCTCGCCCGCCACCATTTTGTCCCTCACCCTCATCACTCGCGCCGTCAAGTTTGCCCGTCGCCTTCGCTCGAGTCGTTGTGCGTTGTAGTAGCTCGCCAGAGCCGTCTCCGTCTCGTTCTCTGCCGCCGCAAGCCCCATTGCCCCAGTTCCAACTTTCCAAGTTCCAAGTGCTTATTTTTTGTTTTTTGAAAACTGATATTCATCTTTCTCCTTCATAGATTGATTTGATAGTTTTAGAAGACTTTTTGAACACTGCTAATATGATCTTAGAAGACTATATTCATACTTCATTCTTTGATCTGAGTTGTTTTTTTAATTTCTTGAAGTATTGATATTGATAATTCATAGTTGTATCTATTATAATTTCTTTTTTTTTAATTTTTATTGTGTACAAGATAATTCTCATTTTTGTTCTTTTTTTTATGTGGAAAATTTCTACTTTCCTATACTGATTTTGAAAAATAAAAAGAAAACAAATATATTAGTTTATACTTCCAATGTTAATTTTCAATTTTTTATGTTTTGGTTTCACTGTCATCTATTACTCATGCGGAAAGCATCGAAGTTCCACCTATAGTACAAAAAGAAGAAATTTATCCAAATCACACAACGAATAAGCAAGATAATAATCAAGAGTGTCGTTTAAGTCCTAACAAAAGAGGACTCCATTCTCATGCTTGGGATTACTTTCATAGGGATATAATAGGTGGCAAGTGGAAGGCAATATGCAAATCTCGTAAGAAGCAACTTGGTGATGACACTAAACAAAGTACTAAGCACTTACATGACCGCATTAGGATTTGTCCTACTCTTACTGAAAGAGGTCTAAAGCAAAAATTAATAAAAACTAAGTACCAACCATCTAGTTCAGTGGGAGATAAGGCTGAATCAGTCGTAGTTGGCAACTATTCATTTGATAAAGATGATGTTAGGGATGAGCTTGCGAGGATGATTATGTTTCATGAATATCCCCTCATGATGGTTGATCATATTGGTTTTAGAAGGTTTTGCAATGCTCTTCAACCTGTATTCAAACCAATTACTCGCAACACGATCAAGAGTGATATACTGAAGCTATATGAAAGCGAGAAGTTGAAGCAAATGAAACTACTTTTTAAGAATAAAAGCCGCATTGCCATAACCACTGATATGTGGACTTCTAGTAATCTAAAAAAAGGATATATGTCAATTACAGCTCATTACATCAATGATAATTGGGTTTTGCAAAGTCACATCATGAGACAACTATTTATTTTCATGGTTTCATTTTTTTTAAAAGTGACTAGTAAATATTATAGTTGATAATTGTGTTATATTTAATTATTTATTTGTATTAGGTTCATTTATGTGCTGTAACAGCCCGATTTTCACTCCCAAAACCTTAACTGAATTATTATTAATTTACTGTAAAAATGAGGCCAATTTTTTTTTAAACATTCGTTCATGAATGATTAACGCCACCCTTTTGAAAATCGAGTTGTCAGTTTTGAAACTTCTCGTACCCAAAACATCATCATCATATAAAAACATCATTTTCATTATAAGTAAAACATAAGCCATAAGTACTGGAGTCACACTCCAAAAAGTTTTCCAAAAGCAGCCAGAATTACAAAAGATTACAAACCATAATTAAAAGTAGCTGAATTACATCCATGGTATTTCACAAAGCAATCCTCGACTGGAACTTAGATCCTAGACACACTATATCCTCTAGACACAGAACATAGAACATCACTCCTCAGCTGAACTAGCGTCCGTCTCCATGTCTTCGTTGGAGTCCGTCTCCGCTTCGTGATCGGAATCACTAGCGTCTTCTTCCTCCATCGGTTGAGGAATCACAGTAGCCAAAGGTGCGGGATCACCTTCGTACTCGTGATGCTCCCTCGGTCCACCGTCTTGATAGTCACGGAGAGTGACTTGTCCCACATGAACGTCCAAACTTGTTCCTCGCAGAATGTGCCTTGGATCGTCGATCTCTAATCGGGTTTCGCCTCGCCAGATCCAGCCCTCAGGAACAACCTCCCATGCTCCTCCCTGAAGAGGCCACATGTGGATTGCTACATGATACGTCATCTACCCGTTGCAATACCGGCAGATGCCAATACGACAAACAGGTAGGAGAGAGTCAGTGTGCCATACACTAACGAGTTGACCATAAGGTCTCAGGGTAGGCTCGATAGAAAGAAAGACGAATGACAGAGGACAATTGACCATTGACAAGCATACCGAATGAGACAGGGTATTCAGGGTGTAGAAAATAAACAGAATAGGATAGCAAAGCAAGTAATGTAACATCCTAAATCTTGATTTTTTAAGTGAAATAAATACTAAAAACCTTAGAAAAAGTGGAAAAAGTGATTTAATGAATTTTGCCAGATATGTGGGTGGTGATTATAGGTCCTAGGAGTTGTATAGGAGGTATATATGGCCTTGGGCAGGGTCAAATAAGCGAGATCGAGAGTAAAATCGGCGTTTTAGGTGTTAGAAATCAACCGAAAAGAGAAAATTAGAAATTCATTATAGGAAGTTAAGAAAATAAATTCCACCTTTGGATGTGAAGTTTATGGGGTAACGAAGCATGTCTAAAAATTTGGACTCGATCCGACGGTCGATGAAAAAGTTGCGGCGAATCGAAGGTTGGAAACCCTGAAACTCGCCCAGGTGCATGAGTCACTCGCCCAGGCGAGTCACTATTCATTTGGCACACCATTCAGTGAGATTCCCGCCCAGGCCAGCCCACCATTCGCCCAGGCGGGCGCAACACCAACCCAGCCGCACCAGTTTGCTCCTTGGCGCACCAAAACTCGCACCAGCCGCACCACTTTCATTTCTGACTGTGTGAGTCATGCACCAGCTTGGTTCTGGTGCAGTTTTCTCGCCTAGGCGAGGGAATGGCTCGCCCAAGTGAGCTGATGTGCACACCAGCCGCACCAGAAATTTTGTTGGCGCGCCAGAGCCCCCACCAGCACGCACCAGGTGCACCAGCAGCACGAGTTGGTGCCAAGACTCGCCCAAGCGAGTAATGGGCTCGCCCAAGCGAACATCGCGCACCAGATCAGATCTGGTGCGTCCAAATTGAAACTTGGAGGCAAAGCATGGCCTCATGGCCACACGATTTTCCCATCACCCTAGGCTAATCAAGAGGCACTAAAAATACACCATTTCACCACCTTTCAACTCCAAAACAACTCACCACCTTCATCCATTTTCTCTCAACATCAAGAACACCTCCACCACCAAATCCATCAAACACCTTTGATTCTTGGGAACCTCAACCCAAAATCAACCAAAGCTCATCAAGTTGCATCATGGGTGTTGATTAAAGCTTCATTCCTTTCTCCTCCTTGGCTCACGAATTGCACCACCTTCCTTTCTCCTTGGCTTTTCAATTTTCCACCATTAATTTGAGGTAAGCTAGCTTTATATCATGATATTGTGTCCTTTCCATTTCAACTCCTCTTAGTTCATGGATTTTGTTCTAAAACCCTAGGGGTTCTTGCACCATGATCATGTAGGAATTGAGTTTCATGCCTTCCAACTCCAACCAAGGCAAGGATAAGGATAGTTCTTCTTGTGCTCTCACAAATAGGGTGGTATATCATCATTTCATCATTACCTTGTTGAGGTGGCAAGCTAGACTTAGAAAGTTCAAGTTCCCAAGATTTTGAGCTAGGGCTCACTAAGGTTCTATTTTCTCTTTACAAATTTAAGGTAAGGAGTGGGTTATAGTGAGTATTACCTTACTCTGGGGTTTAGTTTGCAATATGCATATAATGAGTACTAAGATTTTTGTGTTAGTTTAGGTTGATATCATATAGAATAATTGCTAAAGTAGAATTTATGACTTAGGGAAATTATATTGATATTGATATGTTTAATCTTGATATTTGGTGATTGTTGATAAATTGAATGCTATGTTATTAAATGACTTGGGAAATGATGTGGTTTAGAATTCAAGGCAAAGAATGTCACTAATGAATAAAGTAAATAATAATGGAAAGTGTAGTTGAATTGAGGATCGGTGCATTGATAGACTAGGTGCCCCTGCCGGGTGTACCAAAGTCCTAAGGGCCAAGTGCTCATCCAGGCTAAAATCCCATTAGGTACAAATTTCCTGTTAGGCATCAATGTACCAAGACTCAATTCACTGCCAAGATAAAAGACATAAAATTTGTTGAGAATGTGAAAAGTGAATGAATTCAATTAATTGAACGTAATTGAATTGTGGAAATTATATGATAGCATAGCCTAATAGGTGAAGCCTTTTGGGTGTAAAAGTCCTGGTTGAGCGAGAGACCCTTGGGTGTGCCAAAGTCCTGGCAGGAGCGTTAAATTCCTAGTGATGCAAACCGGTTGTAACCGGGAGTGTTGTCCAGATGTGGTAAGACGTTATCGCGCCGTGGGTGCGAACGCAGTAAAGTCGTGACTGGAATACACTGAATGAGAAATGTGATTTATGAATGATGAAATGAGAATAATGGACATTATGAGATTAATGCATATAAATGATGAGATGAAATTGACTTGAGAAAACTAATGAATATTTGAGAATGAATTGTGATACATTGATTATTATGATGTTGTGGATGAATTGTTATATGTGTATGGCTTAGTGTTGCATTATGTCTTATTTGGAAACTGCCTCCCCATTTTATGTGTAATACTCACTCCTTACTATCACCACAGGTATTGAGGAAGAGTTTGCACAAGATCCGGCCGAGCAGGAGTACTCTCCCTCACAGGGAGAGTAGGTCACCTATTACTATGTAGGACATGGAAATGTCCTGGGCCTAGTGAATCGATGTGAATCATTTTTGTTGTATATAGAATGTAAATAGCTTTTTGGGGGCCCAGGACGACTCCTTTTGGGAAAGGGGTCTATTTTGGGGAAAAACTGTTTTCCTAACTTGTTTATATCTCTGCTAACTCTGATGCTGATACTATGATGTCTTAAACTTGATTCTGATGCGTGCACGAAGATGCACTTGCTGGTATATATATGTGAATAGCCCTGCAGGCTTTGCTATTTGAAAATGTGTTGTTTACCAGGTTGCAGGTAACAGAAATTTTGGAAAAGTCCAATAAACAAACGAAACTCCGTCCGTTTGACGGAAGATTTTCATATGAATTAAAAGTAATTAAGAGTTTTTCCTAATCAATTCATGAGTCGAAAAAGGAATTTTCAAGTTGCTATTTTTAATTAAGGGTATAAAAAGGGTAAATAAACTTAGGTGTTACAAGTAATATAATATGAACAAGCATAATTGTAACAGCCCGATTTTCGTAAACCAAAATAATTTAACTTTTATGCATTAAAGTTACCAAAAATGAGGCCAATTTTTTTTTTTAAAAAACAATGTTGAAGTGTCCTTGGTACACCTTAACATTTTTTACTTGAAAACCGAGTTGTTACTAAAACATTTATTTGCATAAAAAGACTTGTTTCCGAATCATTATGCTATTTCCCAATAGATTACATCATTCGATTTTCCAAAAGTAAAGTAGACCTTAATACAAAAGGTAAAAGCTTGGCTGGAATACATGAGTGGCACATTGCTTGGTAATCCTTGACTCAATCACACATTCTAAACTTAAACTAAGTTTTCTACTTTCGCTTCCGCTGTACTACTCTGACGAAGACCACCAGATGAAGCTCCCTTTCTTTCTTGCGCTCTTTCTTCATCACCGAACATGAAGTCACCTCTATCATTACTTTCCTGTTGTCGATAAGCTCCAGCTCCAATTTGTCTAGGGCGATGATCTCCACGGGATACTCCGTCTGCCCGTTGAGATATCAGCAGCACCGATATGCCAACGAACAGGAGAGAGTAAGCGATCCGAACGACGAATCGTCGACGGGGTGGGATTACGATAGGCAAGATAATAGGACCAAACAAACACACAATACAATACACAAGCACACAACAACCAAGCATGTTATTGACATCATTATCATTATCATCTTACATTTTTATTATTGTTATACTTTCTCATTCTTCTTTACTTTCACATCTTATAAGCATTCTTTCCTTTTCTCATTCATTTCCATTTCAGCACTGTACTTTCTTTTCCTCCATTCTTATCATTTCATAACCTCTGGTGATTGGGGAGTGTTAAAATACCATCAAGTATTCATTTCAATTTCGACGATCACTCACGTCTACATCTCCTCGGTCATCCACCCAACCTAGTCGGAAGAAAACAGGAGTACAGGACCTTTACCGTGCGGGCACGACAGCTGTCACAACACACATGGTCCTAGACCAGGAGGACTCTGCCTCAATCAATTTATAATATACATGGCTCACTGCCTCGCAGTGGCAAACAAAATGCCCCACTCCAGTCCCTCTCACTGTTCTCGATTTGCAATCTGGGGGTGACAGTATGTTTCTAGTGGCCCCGCAGAACTTGCCACGGCATTAGACCCAGTCCCCACCACGTTAGTGCGCCACATGTGGAGTTCGTTCTGCCTAGAAACATACTCTAGACTTCTTGACGTTTCACCGTCATCGTCCTCCCCTAATGCAATCTCGTCCTAAGTATCCACAAATACTTATCGTTTCTTCCTCTCCACTACTTCGCACTCTCATACCTCACCGCGCATGTCTTTTAAATCTTTTATATTTTTATTTATCCTAAGGTCGGCCCATCCTTCGTGCATCCCTTCAATGAGTCCCGACCACTAACTTTACGCAATCTTTTTCTCATCAAATCTCACATAGCGCAGAGCTGGGATCACATCAATAACTCAAATTTCATTTCTCAATCCTCTCAACACTCTCCATTCCTCACAACCGTCTCATTTCCAACTCTTTTCTCAACAATAATTTCGAAAACTATCTCAAAACACCATTTCATAAGCTTTCACAAAATATCCAACTCTTTCATAAAATCTTTCCTCATAAATTTTCTCAAAATCAACTTTCATAATTTCCTTAAAGTCTCTTTTCACAAACTCCCTCAACATCTTATTTTCAAAACTTTCTTTAAAAAGGAAATCTAGTTGTCACAAGGTTTCTAAAAATCCACTTTCACGGCTTTTCACAAAATTACTTCAAAACTTTTCTAAAAATACTTTTATAATCTTTCTCAAAACCTCTTTTCAAAAACCTTTTCAAAAATCTTTTCAAAACATTTTTCTTCATAAACTCTTTCAAAATCTCCTTTAGAAAACCTTTTCCAAAAACTGCTTTTCAAAACCTTTCCCAAAACTCACAACTTCGCTGAGCGCTAATGGAGGAGCAAGCTCAACTCAACACCAGTTCCCAGTCTAAAACCATGCTGAGCGTTAATGGAGGAGCAAGCTCAACTCAACATTAATTCTCAGACTAAAACCAAAAACAAAAAGGAGCCCAGCTCCGCTCAAACCACATCTCAAATCAAACACATCACTCTCCCCAGCTCTGGCTCGTTGTCAACATTATCCTTCCTCAATCTCAACTCTTTCTTTCTTATTGTATCCTCACTTCCAAACGTATTACTTTCTTAACTTATTCCTTTGTTTTCATTTCTTATTCAGGACGTAACAGACGTCCATCAAGGGTTTACTCATCATAATTAACAACAATAAGCATTATCAAACATAATTAAATAAAAATATACTATCACACACAACATCACACCATAACAGTGTGGTTTTCGTCACCTTCGTATAAGTGGCCACACAACACAAACAATTGCCACTTATACTACTGACTCCAACCATGTAGTCCCGATCTTTGAGATAATACGGGACGTCCTACTAAATTACCTAAACACCACAGTGTCTTAGGATAACTTCTCTCTCACCTGAGGTCCAGCAATGAAGTGCGTACCGTCACCTTGGATCCTTTCCGCTGCCGGCTGCCCCAATCCCTTATCTTTAAGATTTCCTCGTACTAAATAAAATACGCTTACGTTATTAATTTGTATTTAGAAAATCTTTTCTTAACTTAAACACCTCCCATTCCTCGTCTAAAGACTTAAAATATAATTGTTTTCTTTCACACAGGTTTAATATTTTCTACTACCTTAAGTAATTTCAAAACATTTTAAAAACATTTAGTAAAGTATTTTAAATTATTTATTTTAGTTGCTGGTCCGCCTCGGACATCACTTTAAACATTGTTCGAAAACACCGAAAAATGCCCCATTTTTAATCCGGGTTTTTCTAAAATCAAATATCACTTGAAAATTCTACTTTAAATCACTTGAATACATTTTCAAGGTTTAATAAGTAAGTATAAATAATTCTGGACAGCAACGAATTTATAAAAATCATTTTGATAAAATCCCGAGAACACACTTTTTCGTTTAAAACAGCTCCTTTATTTAAATTAACCCTTTAAAACTCAAGTAAATTAGATCAAATCAATTTATAGTTTAAAACCATACACACACTAACACACAACCACAATACAATTTCAACAAATCAAATCAAATCATTTTATGATCAATAAATTTCGACATTAACCGCATATTTAATCATCTTCCAAGCATTACCCCACATACCACAATAAATCATGCAACCCATACATAATTCCTTTTCCCAACATAAAGCACTTAGGCATGCAAGCATTCATAAACCACTTGGAGTCGAATTTCAAACCAAACATATTTACATTTATTTTCCTTACGTTAAACAATCATCATGCACCTTTTATCTCATGTAATTAAGCTCCTTAAACCCATTTAACTATATAACCGAATGGAATCAAGAAAACAAATCATCATCACAATTTAAACCACATGAATCGACATGGTTAGTTTTAGACATTTAAATTCCATTTTCTTCTTCATGCACAAAATTATTTACTCTTCTTTTTGGCTCATAACCGAATGCACATAAGCACCACACTCACACACGTATTCATTTCTTTTAAGTCATTTCATAGAAAAGGAATCCATAGTTTTCATTATAACTTTGATACATCATTAACACTTGAAATCCACACACTTCACGACTCAAAAACATTTTTAAAATTGAATTGCCTTGAAGTAAAATCTTGGACAACAAAGAATAAAAGGAATCAACCCATAAAAATACTTTTAGAGATAAGCAAATACTTTTGCCCAAAAACCGAATTGACCCAAAAAAAAACAACACAAGTCAAATAAATTTTTCTTAAAACAAGGTCATAAAACACAACCATTTCAAAGAGACAATTTCATGCAAAAAAGAATCTAGCCCATTTAACCTAGTATAGGCCGAATGATCACCCTTTGAAAACAAAGTCTTTGATGCACTTTTCTTCATGCAAAAACCTTGAAAATATTAAATTAAAAACATGCATTTCTAGAACACATGGTTTTATAAAAATACCACTTCCCCTCTTCACAAAACCGTGACCTACTTTGGTCACTTCAATCATGTTTTCATTTTTACTTAAACATCCTGGAAATTAAAAAAGAACATACATGCATGAACCTCTTATGAAAAACAATCATGATTTCTTAAATTTCACTACTTGACCGAAACATGCATCAACAAAACCAAGAAGAAAGCTTAAATCTTTAGCTTTAGAATGCCCATAAACTTAAATCCAAATGAAACCATTTTCAAAAAGTTGTTTTCCTTTTATTTCTCATTGAAACCGTGACATGCAAGTCAAGAAACAAAACTTTTGAGTTCAAAAATCACACATCAAAACTTCAAGATCAAAATTATTGAAAATCAAGGCAAGAAAACAAATCTTTTTCAAGATCAAAGCAATAGATCAAAGCCCTTTTGAAATGAGAATCAAAGATCAAAGCTTTAGAAAAATCAAAGCTGAAATCAAAGCACGAAAACCATGTAGATCAACTTTAACAAGCATCAAACTAACATGCATGACTTCTAAGCATGGTAGAATTCCTCATAACCTAAACTTCTAGACATAGCCGAATGATAATGTCCATGGTTTAAGGTTCAACAAGTTTGTTTGGTCTTTAATGTAACACCTATGATTTCTACCCTTAATTCCCCTTATAATAAGATACGGACTTAAAAATTCATTTTTTTATTACATTAAAATCAACTGTCAAACGGACGGAGTTTTGTTTGTTTTTCGGACTAATCCAAAATTTAACCTGTGATAAAACAATTTCAAATGAACAACTAATAGCCACCAGGGCTTCAGATTATATAAATAAGTCTTATCAAGGCCCCATGGGCTCCAAACATATCAGAGTACATTAATTAATCAGAGTAATAGCGGAAAATACTAAGTTTGAGTATTGAAACCAAGAGTTATGACTTTAGCAAAGCAAAATCATCCTAAGCCTCATTCGAAATATGCATATTAAATTTACATCAAAATAACATAGGAGGCTTAGGCCCAAAATTATATTCTAAATCCCATAATAACCCTACTTTCCCTGTAAGGGAAAGTACTCCTGCTCGGCCGGGGGCTGTGCCAGCTCAATCTCCGTACCTGAAAATGTAAGGGGGTGAGCATTGCACATGAAATAGAAAGCAGTTTCTAACTAAACATAACAACCCGCTAGGTCAAACACAACTAGCAAATAGAGCATATATTCACATATAGCACGCCATGCACATTTCATAATTTCCATATTCATTATTCATTCCAAATTTCCATTTTCATTATTCATTTCAACATCCATTTTCATTATTCATTTCATCATTCATTCCCTTTACTTTTTATTCATTTCACCTACACATTTTATTTCAGTACATCACCTCAAATCAGAGGCCAATGCACAATTTTCATTCAACACATTTATCACCTCAAAACAGAGGCCCTTAGACTTTTCTATATTTAAATTATGTGTCCCTCAGGTCAGAGGTCAACACTTAAACATTTTATTCATTTGATTTCATACACATGCCCTTTTCATAATTTCTCTTAACTTTCATAATTTCTTTTCTTTGTACATATACCTTGAGTTCCTCTTAATATAGGGAAATTTATTCACGTGGATCCATCATTGCGTGCAGTCCCACAACCCGGACAATGTCTTACAGCTGCGCACCATGGCGTCTTACGCGATCTATGCGTGCAGTCCCACAACCCAGACAACGCCTTACAAGATCTGGATCGCACAAGTCTATGCGTGCAGTCCCACAACCCGGACAACGTCTTACAAGACATTAAATCAAACCAGTCGATGCGTATAGTCCCACAACCCGGACAACGTCTTACACGACATCAAATCAAATCGGTTGATGCGTACAGTCCCACAACCCGGACAACGTCTTACACGACATCAAATCAAATTGGTCGATGCGTACAGTCCCACAACCCGGACAACGTATTACACGACCTCATACCGAACCAGTCGACGCGTACAGTCCCACAACCCGAACAACATCTTACACGACTTGATTCACACCAGTCTAAGCGTACAGTCCCACAACCCGGACAACGTCTTACAAGACTGGCTCCTTTTACCAATTTACCTTTAGCCTTTTGGAAGTGCTCCACCATATTTTTAAAGTCTTGCATTCAATGCCATAAAATCCTTATTTACTTTATCCAATTATACTACTAAATTTTCATCTTCTTGTTCAATAAATCATAACACATTTAATCATAACTACACACTTAACATTTTTACTCATTTAACAATTAGATACAAATATGCACATTCATGACATTTAATCGTTTCCATTCCCTTTCTTCCTATATTAATTTATTTCACAACACATGCATATAATTGCTACAGTAATTAATTATCATTTAATTCACAACTTTACAAATAAAATCAATAATCAAAGAAATCATATATGTCAAATTTATTATCACATTACCCAAATCCTCTTGTGCATCAATAAAATCATTATCCAAGTTTCATTTATCAAATAATTCATTCTCATATTATTGGGTTTCCTTTTCCTGGTCTTAACATCCAATCATCATGCATTTTTAATTATTTAGAATTTTATATTCGATAACCTAGGGTTTTATAATCTAATTTTCTCCCCTAACACATAACCCTAACATATCATTATATACTAATTAGAACCAACTCCCTAGAACAAGGCAATGCTCACAATATCCACCCCCTTACCTTAACCAAAGAGAGGGAAAGTGGAAAAACCAAGCTTTAGCTCCGAACGCCCCCAAAACAAAGAGCTCCCAAGCCATGGAGATAGAGAGAGTAATAATAATCTTCCCTAAGCCAAAGGAATGGAATAATGATGAGATTATTGCCCAATTTCAAGAGGGAATTCGAATTTCCCAAAGAGGGGAAAGAGAGAGAGAGAGAAAATCCAAATTAGAGAGAGAGAAGAACTTCAAGAACACAAATACTTACTTGGAGAAACAATAAGGGACTTGATGATGGACTTGGGGGTGATTCCCTTGAAGCTTGATGGATTTGGGATGAGAGATTGTGTGCCCTAGAGAGAGGAAATTCGAGTTTATGGCAAGAATCACGCGTGAATTGCTTTTATTTTTTTTCACATTCAGCAGCCCTTAATCGATTAGGCATTTCAAATTTTCTGGACTTAATCGATTAAGCTGTAGCTTAATCGATTAAGTTGCAGGATTTTCAGCACCCAGACTTTGAACGGCCATAACTTCTTCGTTAACCGTTGGATCTTCCTCAAATTTTGACACAGGCTTCCTCACATATCCTACTTCACATCCAACGGTGGAATTTGTGTTTAGAGTTGTAAATCTTTTATTTTGAATTTCCTAATATAGGATGTTTACAACACCGAAAACATCGCTTCTAACGCTCTTTTGTTCATCTTTCGACCTCCTTTCTGATGCAAATGCTTATTGACTCCTTTATGGCATTCAAAGAACTCCTAATCCATCTTTTTAAATCCTTTTTATAATAATCCTTACTTCCAAATTCTGTTGAGTTTCGTAATTGGAGAACCGTCCCATTGGTGAAGCTTCTGACTACGGTCTTCACTTCCCTTCGGTCTTTATTCCCCACTCCGGGTGTGGTTAGGGTCATGCCTATTTCGATGCTGGTCCTCGAATACAATGTATCATCTCTACCTAGACATGATCGCCAGTTTTCTTATTATTAAAGTTCCATCTCCCATTCCTTGGATTGAAATCCTCCCCCACTTGGCATTGACATACTTGATTATATCCATGCTAGGGGGGTATGCTCAGTCGTTGCTCAGAATAGAGTACACAGGTTCCCAACCGGTATCCAAAGCTGAAAAGAGGGTACGTGGGTGACTACCTATCCGTAGGCATAGAACTATGCCGGGTTTCTACGACTTGGCGAATTCCCACATACACATCTGAGATGCTTGAAACTTGAAGAGAGTGAAGATGAAAAGAAGAAACATGAAGCACTCCAGAGTGAGTCTCATGGTTCTTGTAAGACGACCCAGGATGTACTGGGTGCGTGTCAAGCAAGAAGACGATGGTGGTTATCCCCAAAGTGTGCATTTTCAGCAGAGAGCCGTCGAAGGATGCGTTTTCTATGGATCTGCGGTTGATTGATTGGTCTCGGTCAAGGTCTAGTTGTTATTTCTCAATTCGGTGTTATTTTGGGAAGGTCTTGCTTTTTCCCTAGTTTCATTCTTATTCGATTCTCCGCGAAGCGTTTGGACTTATCTATTTAGTAGTCCTATGGCTTATGGTATGATTACTAGTTATTGTCGCTCGGATATGATCCGAATTGAGTCATCAAGTCTCCCCCACTTAGTATCAACATACCTGAGTAAGTCGAAGGTAGGGAGGAAGCTGGGTTGATTCCAAGAATTGATTAGCTAGGTTCTTAATTGGGTTGTGAGGTGGTTCATGGGATTAAGTTGACTGCTAATCGATATTATTGGTGTTGTTTCGAATTTTCCAGGATATGATGGCTCTTCATACTTACGTATACAGCTAAGTTCTCATACAAGTTAGCGGAATGGTTCGATCATTTAGTTGGATGTTCTCGGTGGAAATATAGAATATGAGTGTCTTGAATGGGGTTGGTTTGCGAATTACTGTTTACGAGTCTTAGTATGTTAGTTCCATGATGAACATGATGAATGTTTTGATAATGACAAAGTGTTTTTGAACAAGCTACAAGTGTTGATCAAGTTTCAAGCTCAACAAGCAACAACAAACATCAAATAAAGAAGAGAGAAAGCAAGCTCATGAAGACCTAAGTTTGAGTATATTTGTATTTCTTTTATCTTTTGCCTCTCAAGCTTCATAGGTTTTTTATCTTGGGTAGATTATTATAGAGGGTAGTGAATCTCATTCATAAGTCATGATTAAATCATAATTTGAGTTTTCACTTAACCTAGAATCAATAGGTGGCTTAAAGGTTTTAAAGGAAAGGTTGGATTTTGAGAAAACAAGTTTTGAACATGTACAGTACCAACTTAATCGATTAAATGTTAACTTAATCGAGTACTACTCGAGTACACGACTTGCTTAATCGATTAAGTACTGCTGAACTGATTTTTAAAATACGTTTTTCACTTCTCAAAATCAGTTTTTATGTGCTACAACTTTTGGGTATTCTATATAAACCTTTTCCTATTATTTGTGAAGAGTAAGAATCATTTTCATACAAGTTTTACAAAGAATCAAGCCACTCTATTCTCTCTCATTTTTCAAAGATCAAAGCTTTTATATTTTCATATTCTTTGATCAAGAACCTTTGAATCTCTTATGGTGAATTGTCATAACTCTTGATTGAGATTCATAGGATTGTTTTGTGTTTTCTATTGTGTTGTAATCTTTGCAATAAGGCAAGCCACTACAACAAACAAAGAAGCCTTGGTGTGTCGATTATCATCAAGCAAATCTCATTGGAGAAGAAGAAGTCTTGGTTGTGAATCAAGCAAGGAGAAGCCTTGATGTGTGGATTATCATCAAGCAATTGAAGACTTGTTGTGTCGATTATCAACAAGGGGTAGAGGTTAGATTAGAGAGAAGATCAATAGGATTACAAGGCAAGGGTGTCGGTTATCTCTTGTAGGCTAGCAAGAAGGGAGTCTTGTGAGGCAATCACTTGTAATTTGAGAACTCTAATTCCTCATAGTGAAGAATCTCTCTTGGTTGAAGAGGGGACTGGATGTAGCTTTCAAGTGGATGAAAGTGAACCAGGATAAATCACTGTGTCGTATCTCTAAACCCTTACTCTTTATATTCAAGTCATTTGATTGCGTTCTTGGTTGAAAACCTAGAAAGATTGATTTTCATAATTGATTGAATTGAATCTTTAATTGTTCAAATTGATAAAGGGAAAATCATTTTCATAACTAGGTTAATCAATAAGAATATAGGTGTTAATCATTTCCGCTGAATCTCTGATCTTGCATGTGAATTGATTGATTTTCGTATTCGAATGAAAAATTGATTTTTCTGTTTTCTGTCATATTTAATCGATTAAGTTCAAGCTTAATCGAGTACTACTCGAGTACACGACTTGCTTAATCGATTAAGTACTGTAGAATTTGCAAAAATCATTTGTTTTGATTGTTTCGATTTGTTTCGTTCGAAAATCTTTCAAGGTATCTTGTACACCTATTCAACCCCCCCTTCTAGGTGTATTCCTAGGGTTCCTAAGTCTCTCTAACCACCAATTGCGATTTCCTCATAGTAAAGATCCTCTAGGATTAACGTTCAATCGGGCTTTCGACCTCGGTAGAATTTGTAGGTGGTTTATTCGGATCTCAACTGGATGATTGCAATAATATAGCATGTCAATAAACGCGAAGACCGAGGTGGTCAATCCCAATCTCACATTTATCAACTGTACATCACTGCGTTGTTGAATTATAGCATTATCTTTTAACAGATGCAAGAGAAAGGATGACCAATCCTGACCTTACACTCTATTAAAGGACGACACTATCACAAGGTTTGACTAGCATCAGTAAGATTTAGAACCTTTCAAAAACATACACAAGCGTTCATGAACAAGAAGCACCCCAATGCTTAGTTGATTAGAGCGGCACAATTCCTATTAAATGCTCCACATTCAACTTCTTCCATGAATCGATTAAAAAGAATAGGAAGGAAGAAGTCCACATTAGTTCCAAGATTTACCCAACTACCAAAGGTGAAGGGTATGACAACTTGCCGTTGGCTGGGTCACTTGTCAAGATTGTTTGGTCTTAACACAAGGATTTACAAATTTGGCACAACCGGCTATTCTTACGAATGGTTATCTAAGAACCGGGAGAAGATTCGAAGTAAGTGTCAAATTGCTCAAGATCGGTTTGGTGGATATAATGGTTAAGAATAACTTCTGTAACTCATCCTTGGGTTTAGCATTTGGCTACACTACTTTGGAACAAGTAGCATACACCAAGACTTCATTTCTTTAGTACTATTTTCTATCTACTCTCTAGCTCTATAAGAAGCTTTTGAACGAATGCTTCTAGGTTAGGTTGACTTCACTAAGAATTCTTTCCTTGGATGTCACTACTTTGGTTGTCTACTTTCACTTTAAAGGTTACAATGATAGCATTTATTGATAGATGCAAGAATTGAGGTGCTCAATCCCATCCTCACGTCTACCAACAACACATCACTATCGGGTTCTATCAGTAATGTCATCATTTAACAAATGCAAGAATTAGAGTGATCAATTCTAACCTTACATTACATCAAATAACAACATCACATCATAATATTGGTCACTTGATACTAGAATTCTCAAACTGAAGAATTCCTTATAAGGTCTTTCATACGTTCTCTATAAGAACAGGATTGTATTTGGAAAGGCAAATCCAAAGTGTTTTAAACACTTCTATCCTGAAACATTACTAGTTTAATATTTAGCTAACAGAAGAGCAAACTAACTTCACAACTTCGAATTTAAAAGCACTTCGTATGGACTTGCCAAACGTTAGTTACCTGCAACCATATCAGCTGCTTAGCCAGAGTGAACAGAACAATAAGACTCCAATACTAAGTAAATACATAGTATTTATAATTATCTTATTATAATCCTAAACTATTACTATGAGCATCAATTACTCACTAGGTGAGTAATCATTTGGAGTTTGTAAAACTCCATGGCCGAGGAGAAACTGCTCTGATACCATAAATGTAACACCTATGATTTCTACCCTTAATTCCCCTTATAATAAGATACGAACTTAAAAATTCATTTTTTTATTACATTAAAATCAACCGTCAAACGGACGGAGTTTTGTTTGTTTTTCGGACTAATCCAAAATTTAACCTGTGATAAAACAATTTCAAATGAACAACTAATAGCCAGCAGGGCTTCAGGTTACATAAATAAGTCTTATCAAGGCCCCATGGGCTCCAAACATATCAGAGTACATTAATTAATCAGAGTAATAGCGGAAAATACTAAGTTTGAGTATTGAAACCAAGAGTTATGACTTTAGCAAAGCAAAATCATCCTAAGCCTCATTCGAAATATGCATATTAAATTTACATCAAAATAACATAGGAGGCTTAGGCCCAAAATTATATTCTAAATCCCATAATAACCCTACTTTCCCTGTAAGGGAAAGTACTCCTGCTCGGCCGGGGGCTGTGCCAGCTCAATCTCCGTACCTGAATATGTAAGGGAGTGAACATTGCACATGAAATAGAAAGCAGTTTCTAACTAAACATAACAACCCGCTAGGTCAAACACAACTAGCAAATAGAGCATATATTCACATATAGCACGCCATGAACATTTCATAATTTCCATATTCATTATTCATTCCAAATTTTCATTTTCATTATTCATTTCAACATCCATTTTCATTATTCATTTCATCATTCATTCCTTTTACTTTTTATTCATTTCACCTGCACATTTTATTTCAGTACATCACCTCAAATCAGAGGCCAATGCACAATTTTCATTCAACACATTTATCACCTCAAAACAGAGGCCCTTAGACTTTTCCATATTTAAATTATGTGTCCCTCAGGTCAGAGGTCAACACTTAAACATTTTATTCATTTGATTTCATACACATGCCCTTTTCATAATTTCTCTTAACTTTCATAATTTCTTTTCTCTGTACATATACCTTGAGTTCCTCTTAATATAGGGAAATTTATTCACGTGGATCCATCATTGCGTACAGTCCCACAACCCGGACAACGTCTTACAGCTGCGCACCATGGCGTCTTACGCGATCTATGCGTGCAGTCCCACAACCCGGACAACGCCTTACAAGATCTGGATCGCACAAGTCTATGCGTGCAGTCCCACAACCCGGACAACGTCTTACAAGACATTAAATCAAACCAGTCGATGCGTACAGTACCACAACCCGGACAACGTCTTACACGACATCAAATCAAATCGGTCGATGCGTACAGTCCCACAACCCGGACAACGTCTTACGCGACATCAAATCAAATCGGTCGATGCGTACAGTCCCACAACCCGGACAACGTCTTACACGACCTCATACCGAACCAGTCGACGCGTACAGTCCCACAACCCGGACAACGTCTTACACGACTTGATTCACACCAGTCTAAGCGTACAGTCCCACAACCCGGACAACGCCTTACAAGATCTGGATCGCACAAGTCTATGCGTGCAGTCCCACAACCCGGACAACGTCTTACAAGACATTAAATCAAACCAGTCGATGCGTATAATCCCACAACCCGGACAACGTCTTACACGACATCAAATCAAATCGGTCGATGCGTATAGTCCCACAACCCGGACAACGTCTTACACGACATCAAATCAAATCGGTCGATGCGTACAGTCCCACAACCCGGACAACGTCTTACACGACCTCATACCGAACCAGTCGACGCGTACAGTCCCACAACCCGGACAACGTCTTACACGACTTGATTCACACCAGTCTAAGCGTACAGTCCCACAACCCGGACAACGTCTTAAAAATAATCTCTTTAGTATTTTAAATTAATACGAGGAATTTATGGGGTGTTACAATAATAAACAGAATATGCAAAGTATATAAATGGCACATAGGGCACATAAAAGTAAAGCATAACTCATCAATCGAAATCATAATTCGCATTGCTGAACAACTCCATACTATCTCAATCCTTTCCAACATTCGATTATATCTTTATTCTTTGAACATTAAGTCTTATCATAACTCTGCTCACTCAATGAGGTAGGGGGAAAACCATCACTGAGGAAAAACGCACATGTCTACATCTCCTCGGTCTCCATCCAAACCTAGTCGGAAGCCAACAGGAGTACAGGACCTTTACCACGCGGGCACGACAGCTGTCTCAACAAACATATGGTCCCAGACCAGGAGGACTAAAGCCTCAATCAATATCATTCACATAATTATCATTAATCAGGCACACTGTACAAGCAGTGGCAAATCACAATGCCCCGTTCCAGTCCCTCTCACTGTTGTAGACTTGCAATCAAGGGGGTGACAGTATCATTTCTAGTTAGCTATGCGGAACTTGCCACGGCATTGGACCCAGTCCCTACCACGTTAGTACGCCACTTGTGGGATTCGTTCCACCTAGAAATATACTCGAGGCTTCTTGACGTTCACCGTCCTTGCCCTCCCCTCATGCAATCCCCACCTGAGTATCCGCAGATACCCATAGTCTCTTCCTCTCCACTACTTCGCACTCTCATACCTCACCGCGTAATATCTTTTAAATATTTTAAGAGTCTTTTAATTAACCTACAGTCGGCTTGCCCTTAGTCCATCCCTTCGACAAGACCCGACCACTAAGGGTTACATCCTTTCCCCACTTTCATATAATATTCTTTCACTTTCTCAAGCCACTTGGCACAATCCATCACATCATTCCCGTAGGAATTCACATAGCTCTCGTCAGCGATCATTTCCATCTTGGGATCCGCCAGCACGATCTCAGCTCCACGAGTGTAGTCTCCTCGTCCAGTGCATTGTTGCTCCACCACGTTTCCGTGAATCACATCACATATCGTTCTTTCGCTTGTCTTTACATTATACTTTCTCTTTTATGTTCTTATTATCGATTATAATAACATTCAGACTCATCCAATAGAATATAATAATTTCACAATAGGATAACAAAGGAATCAACATAAAATAGAAATAAGCAGGCATCAATTCAATAAAATATAAAACACATAACACATAATAGATCACGTAAACCTTTCCTCATCACCACACGGAAAACTACGTTACGGGTTCACCGCACTCTCACTCACTCACTTACTTACCTCTTAATCCAGCAAGAGAAATACTTTGAGCTCGGAAATCTCTAGCTTCTCTTTGAGAATTGTCCCCACCGTCTACTGAATTACCTCGAGGTAAATAAACACACTTTTATTAAAAACCATTTCAATTAAAAATTACAACTTGGTTTCTTGAATAGAAAATCCTTTACTCTCTTTATTGTATTATTTAAAATACAAATGTTTATCAAAACAACTCTCAATCTTTTCTTATTCTTGAAATCCTTTAAAAATCATTTGAAAACTTATATTAAAATAAATAAAATAAATGGTTTATGTGGTTGTATGAAATAAGTCTAGCCATCTTTTTCAAGTTGTAAAACTTTGAAAATCAACAATTTTCATTCTAACTTTTTATATATCAAACAACACTTGAAATCCACACTTTTCATAATTCAAAAACACTTTTAAAAATTGAAATACTTTGAAATAAATTCTTGGACAGCAAAGGACAAAAGAAATCAAACCATGAAAATACTTTTGAAAATAATCAAATATAATTTCCCATTTTCTTTTATGAAAACCGAATTGAACAAACCAAAACAACACAATAATTTTTCTTAAAACAAAGTCACAAAACATAATCATTTCAATGTGACAATCACATGCAAAAAGAATCTAGCCTATCTAACCTAGTATAGGCCGAATCATCATCATAGGAAAACAAAGTCTTTGATGCATTTTTTTTCCTACATGCAAAAACCTTAAAATCAACAAATCAAAAACATGCATTTCAAACACATGGTTTTAGAAAAACACCACTCCTTTTTCTCTCAAAACCGTGACCTCTTAGTCACTCAAACACATTTTCATTTTTATTTTCTTTTGCATGTGCTTCTAAAAATCATTTAAAACAAAAGAGAATCACATGCATGAATCTTTTAGGAAGAGAAATCATGATTTCTTTGATTTTCAAAGCTTGACCGAAACTCAATTAACAAAATCAAGAAGAAAAACTTAAATCTTTAACTTTCAAGCACACATAGACTTAGATCAAGGCAAAACCATTTTGAAAAAGTTGTTTTCCTTTGTTTTCTCATCAAAACCGTAACATGCAAACCAAGAAACAAAACTTTTGAGTAAAAGAATCACATGCAAAACTTCATGATCAAAGTTATTGAAAATCAAGGCAAGAATCAAATCCTTTTTCAAGATCAAAACCTTTTTGAAAAGAAAACCAAAGATCAAAGCTTAGAAAAATCAAAGTTAAAATCAAAGCATTTAAACCACTTAAATCAACTTTGACACACATCAAACCAACATGCATGAACTCAAAACAAAATAAAAATCATCACAACCTAATTTTCTAGACATGGCCGAATGGTAGAGTCCATGGTTTAAGGTTCTACAAGTTTATGTAACATCTTGGAACTCAAGATCAAAACTAAATAGGTACTTACAAACATAGATCTATAAGAAAATTAAACATGCAACAACAAAGGAACTTTACAAGACTTAAAAAAATAAGAACTACTTCTAACACTCTATGATCTTCGAACAAACAAAGAAAAGAGAAGATCTTCAACCACCTTCAATTGATCTTCAAGGAATCCTAAGGTTTTTTTGGGTTTGATCTCCTTCTTCTCCTCTCCTCCAAGCTCACGGTTTCTCTCTCTCTCTCTATGTCTCTCTCTAAGAGCTTGATGATACTCTTAGAAAAGTGTTTTGGTTTGGAAATGAAATGTGAAGTGTGAAGGAAAGAGTTGGAAATGAACTAGGATTATGGATATAAATAGGCACTCGAACAATTCCCTTCTTGCCCTTGGAATAATTCGGCCAAAGACTGTTGCTTAAAGGGTAAAATTGGCTTTATAAAAGCTTGCATGGCTCAAGCCAAGCCATGAGACAAATGGAGTAAAATTAGGCTTAATCCCTCATTCTATTGGTTGGTCAACCTCTTAACCATGCTTTACACTAAACTAAACCTATATGCTATCAGTCTGCTACCTTAGGGTGCAAGAGAGTCAAAACTCTATCATGCATGCACATACACACACACGGCCGAACATACACATGCACACACACATACACATAAAAATCATTTTTATTTCTTTTCTCATAAAATCATCATTTCCTTAAAATACCAAATATCAAATACTCAAATATTTCAATTCAAAAACTCATTTCAAAACTCATAAAGTTTTCCCATAAAAATCCTTTTCGTTAAAACCATAAAAGAAATCCAATCTAAGAAATATTCTTTTTAAAATACTCTTTTTAAAACACTTTCTCAAAATAATCTTTTTATCTTTAAAACAAATATGAGGTATTCAGACGGGGTGTTACATGTGCCAGCGCCACATACCGCTAAGGCTATTTGTGAGATTTTGGTTGTTTGTTTGATGGAAAGGAATATTGATAATAATTTGTCAACTTTAACAGTTGATAATTGTAGCGCTAATGATGCAATGATTAACATTTTGTTTGGTAAGATTCCATCATATGAATTTGTTTTGAGCGGGGAGTTGGTGCATATGCGTTGTTGTGCCCATATACTAAATTTGATAGTAAAAGATGGGTTGTCAATAATTGCTGGGTCAATTTCAAAGATTAGGGATAGCGTTGATTATTGGGTTGCAACACCAAAGGGGTAGGAGAAGTTTGAAGAAACTTGTTGTCAATTGACTATAACTTATTCCAATAAGCTTGAACAAGACTATAGAACTAGATGGAATTCTATTTATTTAATGTTTTCATCCGTATTACGTTACAAAGAAGTTTTCCAATGCTTAAAACTTTGTGATTCTTCTTATAAATGTTTGCCAAGTGAAGAAGATTGGGAAATAGCTAGTGAAATATTTGAGAAGTTGAATTTGTTCTATGATATCACCAAGTTGTTCTCAGTTAATCAGTATCCAACATCAAACATTTATTTTCCAAAGGTTTGTGAGATTAGATTGTATTTGAGAATGTGGCAAACATGTGAGAATGACATGACAACCAAGTTTGACAAGTATTGGAATACTATTAATGGGGTGATGGGAATGAGGGCTATTTTGGACCCTAGATGTAAGATGTGTTTGTTGGAGTATTTCTTCCCTCCTATGTATGGAAGTCCTGCTCCCTTTGAACTGGGAAAAGGTGAAACAACTCATGAAAGATTTAGTAGAAGAATGTCACGTTCAAGATAGGAGAGTTCATCCTACTTGTGGAGATTCTAATTCTTGTGCTTCAACAGTTATAGATTCTTGTTTTCGGACAAGTTGATAATCTGGTTTTTTAGAATTTGTGGAAAAGAATGATTCAACTATTAGTGTGAATTCGTAATGGGATAGCTACTTGGAGGAGCATGTTTTGCTTGACAAATGAAATGTAGCCCCTTTTGACATACTGGCTTGGTGGAAACAAAATGGATTGAAATATCCAACTTTACAAAAAATTTCAAGAGACTTTTTAGCTATCTCTATCTCTACGATTGCATCTGAGTCTGCCTTTAACACTACTGGTCGCGTTTTGAGTACACAGTGCAATAGGTTGAAAGAAATGAAAGTTGGTTGCGAAATGAAATGAATGATACTTTTCCTTAATGAATTTATTTTTATTTACCTTTCTCTTATTTTATATTCAAAGCTAATTTGGTTATGTAATTATTAGGTTCTTCTAAAGTGACACCTCAGTATGATTGTGTTGGAGAAGATATGGGTGTTGATAATGAGGTAATATATTATTGGATTACTGTATCATTTTTGAAAATATCTTTTATCACTGAATTGATGTATATGCATTTTTTTAGGAACCTGGAACTCTAACAACCCAAAAACCATAAAGTTGTGTTGCATCATATTCAAAATTTTAAGTTTAGTTTATTCCACTAATGCATTTACTTTTATTATTGTCGATTTTTTGTTGAATGTGAGTGCAACTTAATTTAACATTGTGTTTGTCTAGGTTTTTTGAATTTTGAAGATGATGATATGGGAGTTGATAAGTGGAATGATGATGAAGACCTCACTCACATTGTTGAAAGCAAAGATCAACTGAATTTTTAAAGTTTTTTGGCTGAAATATTATTTCAGTTTGTAATTTTTCATTAATCTTAATTTTGATGACATTTTTGGATTGCTTAAGAGTTAATACTTGAGATTATAATGTGTACGTAGGTGATAAAGCTATAATGTAAGACCTTTGTTTAGTTTTATCATATTTTTTGGACATAATTTTCTAAATTTTAATGATTATTTTTCTGTAGTATACGGGTTTAAAAATGGTATTCAACAAGGCTAATTTTATAACTGGTCAAACTGAAGGTATGAAACTTTTTTAATATTTCTCATATGTTTGGGTTCCCCGTGAGAATTCGTGGGGTGGTGGAAAACGAGGATGGGGAACTATCTCTCCCCAAGGTGGGGTTTGGGGACAGGGATGGGGGAATGGGAGAGTACTCCTCACCTATTTCCCGCCCTGTTGCCATCACTAATTTTAAATCTAACATAATAATTCACTTTAGCAACTATCTCATCCACTGTTAAGGAAAACTTCTTGAACACAAACCAAGTTACTAGAAATCCATAAATGGTAGATTGTTGCAAAAATATAAGCCTGAGTTATTCTCTTTCTAATTTTTCGATATTTAGCAACACCAAGAATCCATCGTTTTCAAATTCTGAATATTGTAACATTCCAAAATTTAATTATCAGAACAATTAGAATAATAATGGGATCGGAGAAATGATAATTATGCTCAAGAGTAACCAAGGTGGTGGATTAGGGTCAAGTTGGGGCTATGAAGTTGTTAGATATCCTTAGCAAGGAATAAGAGGTCAAGAGATGGGAAAACTGTCACACCCTCTCTTTAGTTTACAAAATATAGACTCTTGTTGTATTTATATATGGACTTGCGTTTAATGGAGAAGTTGGAGGAGTAATGAAAATTCTTTGTTACCATACATACGATAAAAGTAACTTGTGATAGCATAAGTTGGGTTTTCATTTACCATTATTAAAACTTCCCAACTCAGCAACGATCTTTCTAGTTAGAATAAAATAGCATAGTTATCAGAGTAAGCGGAATTTGAATAAAATAGTGACCTTGATTTGATAATCCACATACCAAGTCATATAAAGATAGATATAAATCCATATCATAACATAACATAAAAGTACCAACATACATCAAGGTCAAAGTCGAGGTAGCAGAAGTTTAAAAAATACAAGTCCACGATAAAATACTAAAAGAAAAGACCGCCTCACTGAGATCTCTTAAAAATATATACAATATAACAACAGAGCAAAATATGAAATCCCAGCGGTGGTCTGATGATCCTCCTCCATAGCATAAGTCTCCAGAATCTCTAGCAGCTACATGTCCCACATCCTAACCATCTATACTAAGCATCTCCCGATGGATCCCCAACTCCCCACTGACTCCCAGTGGAGTGCTCGACTGGCTCGCCCTCACTCTCAGCCTCCTCAGGGTCCTCCTCTACCTCGTCCGACTGAGTGGGTGCCCTACCACTGGGCACTGGGTCAGCTGAAGGAGTCACATGAACCGGACTCATCGGACTAGGTACAGGAGTCTCCTCACGGATCACTCGAGAAGCAGAAGGGTGAGATCTAGTAGCAGCTCTGAAACGAAAGGAATGAAATCGACGAGCTGGTCGAGTCGAGGGTGGTCCATGATAAGCATAAAAAGGGGGTACATGCAAGGTATAGATAATAGGGATGCGAAACCTACGAGGACGGACACGAGCCAGAGGGTTAGGATGATAGAGAGTCACCTCTACTTCCCCCTCATAAGTGGCTCTATGGTCCTCGTAGTACCACACTCCACTAGGGAGTGGGCGCAACTCGATGCAAGCTAGATAGCGAGCCATCACCTACAATGGGCATAAGGGGTAAGCAATATAATTCACATAATCGAATAAGTATAAATAACGCAAGTAACATCCACAAGTACCAACTAGTCATGTGCATAAATAAATGAGCAAACATGGTTCACTGATAAATAGTCTCATCATTTATGTGTCATGATGCATGCTTCCCATTTCCATTATTTATTGAACGTTCAATCCAGTAATTCGTATACATGTCCACCATGTATTGTGAAACTGCTCGGACAGTGTGCACACAACGTCACCAAGACGTAACAACATCCCACAATGTTGCCCACATTACCAAAATGTGTCATCGAGCCAGTTACCACCGAATTAGTTTTCCACTTCCTTTTTTTCCATGAATGAATGCACATAAATTTATCCATTAAGATTAACCAATAATCTTATTATGTGCAACCAATAATATTTCATCAGTGTATTTTAATGTTGTTCTTAATCATCCCATTCTTTTTATTGGAACATGATATTTTCCCCATAAGCATAGTTGATTCAATTGGAAATAATTTAGGTATGTTAAAAAAAATTACTTTTCTGTCCCTGGACAAAAGACTCGAGTGAAATTTCCTGGACTCGAGTGAATCATACTTTCACAAAAGTACTCGAGTGATTCATGAATACTCGAGTGTTCTTTATTTTCCAGAAATTCATTTTTCAGGTTTTACCAAAATACTCGAGTGTTCTTCATGGATACTCGAGTGTTCCTCATTTTCCAGAAATTCATGTTCTAGATTTAGTCGAAATACTCGAGTATCAACCCCAATACTCGAGTGTTTTCAGACAGATAAAAATGTAAACTGCATTTTAACATACCATTTCCAATTCTAGCCAATTCCAGTTAAAACCAAAGATCAACAGAGCTTACATTGTACATATTAAACATGTTCCAATACAGAATTAACAACATATTACACTGAATCACACAATAGCATCAATTATGCATAAAATCCACTTTTCCAACAACTCAACATACCAAATCCAATATTAGGCACATTTAGCAGAAAAACAACTTTGGTACATCTTGCATGTAACATAATAAACTTGTCCAAAACAACATTTGAACCCAGAGAGGCCTCCAAGCCTTGATCCTATTTCAAACTATGCCCATAGATTCTCTTGTTGACTCTCAACCTAAATTCACATGATTTAAACTTATTCTAGTGAATTAATACCTTCACCCTTACCTCTAGGCCGTGAATCAATAGGGAAATTGCAGAGAAATTGACTGGAAGCACTAAACCCACAAACCCTTTGCATGCAGCCATTTTCGAACAGGGTCCAAAGATCAAAGATTTTAACATGCAAAATCAATTTAATAATTAGGGAAATTGGTTAAGAACTATTCTCTGCAACATATACTAGAGGTAGGAACGAATTTGAGGATTGAAGGACTCATGTACTTACCAAAATCCGAGCTCAAAGTAAAGCTCGTGAGGATTGAAGGACTCACGAAACCTCAACTCAAGATTTTTGTATCTTTGTAAAGCTCGTGATGTGAGCTTTACAATGGTGTATAACTCTCGAATCAACACTCAGAAATGGATGAGAACAGAGGAATCGAAATCAGGAACCCTAAGTTGATATCTCCAGAGCAATTCGTGTTGGAAACCAACAAGCGGCTCAATATAGTCTAGAGGGGGGGTGAATAGAATATTGAAGCCTTATTACAGATTTTTAGTCCGCCTAAGAGAATGGTTTTATGAAAATAAATTTTCTTAAAAATTCAAGTCAGATTACTCGAGTAACTCAAGACTTCACTCGAGTAATACGCAAGCAAAAATAATTTCACTCGAGTATTCAGCAAATCACTCGAGTATTACGAAAGCTATTTTTAAATCACTCGAGTAACAGAAAACCTACTCGAGTAATGTTCATAAACTGAAAGCAGATTACTCGAGTGACAAGAACTTTACTCGAGTAAACTGGGTAAAATTCAATTAAAACTCAGTTTTCAATGGAGTTCTTCAAGAATAACAATGCTATGATGATTCAACAAATTATGAATGATTAATATGAACAATTTCAAGTAATATTAACATGCAATTTTAGATCAATTGAGTTGATTTAAGAAAACCCCAATTCTAACCTAAAAATGCAATTGTTAATGAATTAATGCAATACAAGGAATGAAAAATAAAAGAGACACAAGGATTTATCCTGGTTCACTTTCACCCACTTGAAAGCTACTCCAGTCCCCTCTTGAATCAAGAGAGATTCTTCACTAGAAATCTTCAAATGTAGATTTTACAATGTTTTAAGATGCAACTAGATTCTTAGTTCTCCTATCTTAAAACCCAACACAAAGTGTGTACCAAACACTTTGATCTAATCTACCCCTTTTGAGTATTCTAGATTTCCTTGCTAATTGATTGAAGATGCTTCCAACCAATCCTCTTTTCTTGCTTTGATTTGATCCTCAAAGTCTTCCTTGTGAGATTCTTCACTTGTGTTGAAACTTCAATGATGCAATCACAAATTGCAAATCTTCAACAATCACTAAGAACAAAAATTATGATCTCAAGAATATTTGAACATTGAAAGAAATAGAGTGAAGAATGAAAAGTTCTTTGTTGAATCTTGATAGCTCTTGAAAGATGTAAAATAGCTCTTGAATTGCTTTTCAAAGTGTATAGAAAATTGTAAGAATGAATGTGTATATCATGTGTGAAAGAGAAAATTAAGTCCTTTTATAATTTTCCAAAAACTGATTGAATTACTCGAGTAAACCATATAACATTACTCGATTAAAACATGTCAGATTAAGTTACTCGAGTGATGTGTAAACCATTACTCGATTAACCTGTCATGACATAAATTACTCGAGTGAACCAATACTCATTACTCGAGTGAACTGATCAGAATCTGAATAAAAACAAGGTTTTTCTTAAAGGATTTTCACAAAACTTTTAATGAGCTATTTAATCAAGATTTAAAGTATCCTCACTCTTAATCAAACATTATTTAAATATTCTGAAAATCACCTAAGCTACCCACACCAATGAGATGCATTGCATAAAAATAAAGATTACATTGAAATAGAATTAATAAAAATCCTAATTCTAATCTTCATGTGGTGTAGCTTGCTTGTTGCCAATGTTGTTGCTTGGAGAGAGATTGTTAGCATCAAAACATGAGAATCCTACAAACTCCCCCTTTTTGATGATGACAAACCTCCTTTTCAATTAAGCACTAAGTTTTAACATACTCCCCCTAAATGTAAAACACCTAGGAAAAATATAATAAAACTTAACCTACAAGAACAACATCAACAAAATATTCTCCCCCTTTTGGCATCATTAAAAAGATATGAAAGTTGAGAAAAGTCCTTTGCCAAAAGTTGAAGGTAAGTAGTTCACAATGGTAAAAAAAAATATAACAATAAAGACAATACCAAAATAAACCACAATAGTGCCACAACGAATATAAACGCACAACGAATATAGCACCATAATCCATAATAGCAGAGTATCACACTAAGCAGCAAATCATAGTGTAAAGCAAAAAGACATCAACCATAGCAAATAAGCAAACGAAACTATCCAAACTAGACCATACACAAGGTCCTAAAACATAGTAGCAACAGAGTCAGAAACATGAAACAGAAACATAAACATAACATAGTCAGAAATATGCATATGAAACATGAAACAGAAATCAATCAGCAAAACATCATCAGCATCCACAGGTCTAGGAATCAGGTGGAGGAGGAGGGAAATGGTGAGAAAATAGGCCAGACATATAATCCATTAAACGATGCTCCATGGCAATATTCTTCACATCCTGTCTCATCTCCAACTGAGCGAATTGAGCATTGATGTGCTCAACCAATGATTCATGAGCAGCCTGTGCATCAAATGGAGTACCAAGACTGTCCAAATTGATATAGTCCTCAATGCGATCGGTATCCATCGGATCAGTAGAAGAAGGAAGAGCAGAAGAAGATGCACCAGCCCTATCACCAAGTAAAGTCCTTTTCCTAGAACCTGAAGCTCTTGCAGCCTTTGCAGCTTCAACCATTTCCTTAATCTGTGATTTCCATAACCAAGTGCGACTTTCCCTATGCCAAGCAATTTTCATATAACTAATGTGTGAATCATTAAGACACCAGTTATTTTTCTTTTCCGTCACAGCTGGCTCATCATCAGGGATTGGAACACGGTAATACCTCATTATTTTGGTAACATGCATAGGATATGGCAAGAATTGGGTAGGAGGAGATTGAGCAGCAGCTTCCATACGAGCTAAAAACATTTTATTCCAATTCATCTCATATCTCTTTTTGATCCCATGAAACAAAATAAGATCATCATCTCCCAATTGTGCATAATTTTGATTGCATTTTGGAATCAAACAATAAGAAGCAATGTACATAAGCACTCTATCCACAGCATGCAAAGGTGATACAGTTCTAGTAGTCCTATCACTCCAAGATTCACCAGTACGCAACAAATCAGTATAAATCTTATTAGTATCCACATCCAAATCCAGACAATCATCATCACCAATAAAAGTTCCCTTGTTTTCTAAACCAAACAACATTGTCAAATCTTCAGGCTTTATAACAAAATGATGTCCTCTAACCATTGTTTGATACTCACCATCTAGCTTAGTAAAATTCTGATAAAATTGTCTGACAAGCCTAGGGTAATAATGAGTCTCAAATTCTAAAAACCTCTTCAAATTCTGAACTTCCAAATCCTCTACAAATGAAAATTGCTCCTTATGCAACCAAGCAAACTTAACATACCGTGTAAGACCAAAAGAGCGATTGATAAAATTCGGTTCCCGCAAGTCTCGGTTGATTCCAGAAAACCAGGGGTCATTACGGCCTGCTCCTTGCTTTGCTTTCTTTCGAGGAGGTTGAGATTGTGAGGAAGAAGACATTGATTCAGAAAGTGCAGATTCGGTTTTGGGGTTAGGGTTTTGATTTGGGAATTTTCGGATTTTGGGTGAAATTGGTGAAAATGATGAATGAAATGAGTAGAAATGATGATATAATGATGAAATATGGAAGAAATTTGTATGATTTGAGAAGTTTTGTGGCTGAAAATGATGATTTGATGAAGAGCCGAATGAGAGAGAAGAGAGAAATACGAACAAGAGAGAGAAAGAAACGTGAAAAATGATGCAGATTCAACAGTTCAGTTTTTAAAATCACGTAAGTTACTCGAGTGATGTTCATGCATTACTCGAGTGATTCAAGCAGTAATCGAGTGAAAAGAAATGTTACTCGAGTGTGCCGAAGATTAAAAAATATTTACTCGAGTGATGGATGAACTAATCGAGTGATACGAAAGTCATTTTAAAATTAATCGAGTGACAAACAGAATTACTCGAGTAATACGAAAGAGATTTTAAAATTACTCGAGTGAAATATCTGTTACTCGAGTGAACTGTCCAGAATTTTAAAAATTTCAATTTTTCATGCAAAAACATTTTTCATACACAAACACATAGAAACACTTAGCATTTAGCAAGTAACACACATACAAATAAAGCAATTAACATATTATAGAAAACATACACACATAACTACATATCAAAAAAAAAATAAGAAACACTTTAATAAGATACAACAACTCAAAATACAAATCACATTGAAATAGACTTGAAGGTGATTTCGAAAAGCATCAAATACAATTAGCTAATAGTTGATTCATCAAAAATACCAAGTTCTCTTCGAATTTTATAAAATGTGTCCCTTGGTAATGGTTTTGTAAAGATATCAGCTAATTGATCCGAAGTTTGAACAAACTCAATAACACAATCACCTTTTTGAACATGATCTCTCAAAAAGTGATGCCTAATTTCAATATGCTTTGTCCTTGAGTGTAATACTGGATTTTTAGTCAAATTAATTGCCGAAGTCTTATCACACTTTATAGGGATTTTTGTCAAATTTAAACCAAAGTCAGATAATTGTTGTTTCATCCAAAGGATTTGAGCACAACAACTACCGGCTGCTATGTATTCGGCCTCCGCGGTTGATAAAGCTACACAATTTTGCTTTTTAGAAAACCACGATACAAGTGAATTACCAATTAAATGGCATGTTCCGCTTGTACTTTTTCGCTCAACTTTACAACCGGCAAAGACAGAGTCCGAATAACCTATAAGTTTTAGAAAAGCATCCCTAGGATAATAAAGTCCAGTATTCGTTGTACCCTTTAAGTATTTCATAATTCTTTTGACAGCAGTTAGATGCGACTCTTTCGGTTTTGCTTGAAAACGTGCACACATACATACACTAAACATGATGTCAGGCCTAGATGCAGTTAAGTATAACAAACTACCAATAATACCACGATACTTCGTTACCTCTACCGCTTTTCCAGCCTCATCTTGATCTAGGTAGCATGCAACGCTCATTGGTGTAAAAGCGGATTTGCACGAATCCATCCCAAAACGTTTGAGAAGCTCTCTACAATTCGACCAAAAGGGTCAATTTCCTTCAACAATTTGCTTAAATACTCATTTCCATTGATCATGCAGCTCGACACGAAGATCATTAACGTGTCCTTGAAGTGTTTTCGTGTCAACTAAAGAGAATCGTTGAGTGTTGACTCATCAAACGCACTCACGAGTTCGTCACTGTCCAAAATACTCGAGTGTTTCCCGGAATACTCGAGTGTTTTGGCCCATTTTTCAAAAAAAATTATTTTAATGTCCTTCCCTCCAAAACCTTCCTAATATTGCTTTTAGGTCCTAATTCAGGGACTAATATGTAAAAACATTATTTTTACATATTATATTTTATCAAAATACTTTTCCACCTAACACCGACACACATACCAACACATAATTAATCTAAATTAATTATGAAATTTATAATTATGATTAAGGAAATTAATTATGAAATAACCTTTCATAATCAAAATTTTCATTACATCAGGGGATGAAAATTTGGGGTGTTACACTACTCCCCCACTTAACAGGAATTTCGTCCCCGAAATTTAACTTACAAAAATAACTCAAGATAATCCTTGCGCATTCTATCCTCTAATTCCGAAGTCGTATCATACACATTTCCACTTTGCCACACGACTTTGATTAACGGGATCTCCTTTCCTCTAAGCTATTTGGTCCCCCTGTCTTCAATTTTAACTGGACCAGCCTTAAAGGTTAGGTTTCTCGTATGGTTACGTCATCCGGACGAATCTGAAGAATCGTGGTTGGATCATGCACAAACTTTTTCAATTGAGAAATATGAAAAACATTGTGCAGGTTGGCTAAAGATGGTGGAAGAGCTATTTGATAAGCTACTGGTCCTACTCGCTTAAGGATTTGGTAGGGACCTATAAACTTAGGTGAAAGCTTCTGAGTTTTCAACGCTCTACTCACTCCCTTCAGCGGTACAATCCTGAGAAACATGTGGTCGCCTTCAGCAAACTCTAAAGGTCTCCTTCTCCGATCTGCATAGCTTTTCTGGCGACTTTGAACAGCCCTAATCTTATCTTGAATTATTCTGATCTTTGCTGTCGTCTGCTGCACCACATCCGGACCAAGATGTAAGTTCTCCCCCACTTGAAACCAACATAGCGGGGTTTGACACTTTCTTCCATACAACGCCTCGAACGGTGCCATACCGATACTTGCATGATATCCATTGTCGTATGTGAATTCCGCGAGTGGTAGAATCTGATCCCAACTTCCTCGTTCTTCCAACACACAAGCTCGCAGAATGTCTTCCAAAGTTTGAATAGTCCTTTCTGTCTGCCCATCTGTCTGAGGGTGGTATGCTGAACTCATCTTAAGCCTCGTCCCCAGAGCTTGATGCAGGCTTGACCAAAATCTAGACATGAACCTTGGATCACGATCAGAAGTGATACTGGATGGAACTCCATGCAATCATACTACTTCCCAGAGGTAAAGCTGGGTAAGCTTTTCCAAAGAATAGCGCATATTCACCGGAATGAAATGCGCCGACTTAGTCAGACGGTCCACAATTACCCAGATTGCATCATGGTTTGCAACTGTCCTTGGCAATCCAGTCACAAAATCCATAGAAATACTATCCCACTTCCATCGTGGAATATCCAAGGGTTGCAGTACTCCTCCAGGTTTCTGATGTTCCACCTTAACCTTTTGACAGATTAAACATGACGCCACATAAGCCGCAACGTCCTTCTTAAGGCCCGACCACCAAAACATGCCTTTCAAATCCCGGTACATCTTAGTTGATCCTGGATGAATGCTCATCTGACTCTTATGTGCCTCATCCAAAATTAACCTTCTAATCTCCGAATTCTTCGGTATACAAATTCTCGTTTTGAAACGAAGAATTCCATCCGGCCCTACCGAGAAATTAGGCTCTCTTCCTCCTTCCATCAACTTCCTCTTTTCTATTAATTCTTCATCCTCTTGTTGCAATTCTTGAATTCGAGCCAAGAATTCACTAGAAATCTGCTACATACCCATCTTAATGTGGTTTGGCTCCACTTGCATCACTAAACCTAAATCCCGAAACTCTTCAATCAAAGCTGATTCTTTAATCATCATGGAACTTGCCTAAATCGCTTTACAGCTCAAAGCGTCTGCTACAACATTAGCCTTACCGGGGTGGTAATGAAGCTCAAAGTCGTAGTCTTTTAAGAATTTCATCCACCGACGTTGCCTCATATTCAACTCTTTTTGATCAAACAAATACTTCAAACTCTTATGGTCACTAAACACTCGGAATGTAGTGCCATAGAGATGATGCCTCCATATCTTCAGTGCAAAAACTATCACAGCAAGTTCCAAATCATGGGTGGGGTAATTCACCTCGTGAACTTTCAATTGACGAGATGCATACGCCACGACCTTTCCCTCTTGCATTAGAACACTCCCAAGCCCTTGTCCTGATGCATCACAGTACACTTCATACTCCTTGTGAGGGTCAGGTAAGATTAACACTGGCGAGGATGTTAACCTTTCCTTAAGCATCAGAAAGCTCTTGTCACACTTCTCATCCCATATAAATGGTTGATCCTTCTGAGTCAGCTTGGTGAGAGGTAGCGCGATCTTCGAAAATCCCTCAATGAATCTCCTATAGTAGCCAGCCAGTCCTAAGAAACTTCGGACTTCAGTGACTGTCTTAGGTTGAACCCACTACAGAATCGATTCAACTTTAGCTGGGTCAATGGATATGCCACCTTCCGAAATCACATGCCCCAAAAACTGAACTTCCCTCAACCAAAACTCACACTTAGAGATTTTGGCATAGAGTTGCTTCTCCTTCAAAATCTTCAATACTATCCGAAGATGTTCGGCATGCTCTTTTGGATTCTTAGAATATATCAGGATATCATCAATGAAGACTACCACGAATGAATCCTGATATGGTCTAAAAATCCGATTCATATAGTCCATGAAGATAGCAGGTGCATTTGTCAATCCGAAAGGCATTACAACATACTCATAATGTCCGTATCGAGATCGAAATGCAGTCTTAGGAATATCTTCCTCCTTAATTCTGATCTGATGATACCCAGATCTCAGATCATTCTTGGAAAACACTGAAGCTCCTCTTACCTGATCCATGAGATCATCAATCCTTGGCAAAGGATACTTGTTCTTTATGGTCACCTTATTCAACTATCTGTAATCTACACACATTCTAAGGCTTCCATCCTTCTTTTTGACAAACAACACCGGAGCGCCCCATGGGAATACACTTGGCCTAATAAGCTGTTTTTGCAGCAGCTCCTCTATCTGCTTCTTCAATTCGACCATCTCAGGTGGTGCCATTCTATAAGGGGCAATAGAAATGGGACTAGTTCCTGGAATCAATTCGATTCCAAACTCAATCTCCCTCTTGGGTGGTAATCTCGACATCTCCTCAGGGAATACTTCAGGAAACTCCCGAACAACTGGAATTTCTTCCACAACCTTTTCTCCTTCCTCCGATTCCACAACAGAGATGAAACGGAGATACTCCTCTGAGATTGAGTCCTTATATAAAATTGCCTTCTTATCACAGTCAATAATCACCTGATTGCTAATCATCCAATCCATGCCCAAAATCACATCCAATTGGGACAATGGTAAACAGATCAGATCTAACTGAGAGATTCGATCTAATACCTTAATTCTACAATTAAGGCATACCTTTGAAGCGATCACGAGAGAATTAGTAGGGGTTTCTACTCTAAGACAAAAGGGTGATTCAGACACAGACAATTTCAAACGATTCACACATTCAAAGGAAACAAATGAATGAGTGGCTCCTGAGTCGAATAAAATTCTACAAGGTTGGTCATTGAGAAGATAAGTACCTTGCACGAGTCCCGGAGCCTGGTTTGCTTCAGCACCACTAAGAGTAAAAACTCGCCCTTGAGTGGCTTGTCCACAGATCCTCTTTGAGTGTCTTTAGGTGGTTCCTTGCAACCGCGAGAAAAATGTCCAGGTTTCCCGCAATTAAAACATCCACTATGAGACCAACAAAATCTTCCGAAATGATGACGTTTGCACTTCTCACAATAAGGAGCATTATTGTGAGAGTTGTTTCGGTCACCAGGCATCTTGCCCTTTCCTCGGTTCTTATGGAAATAAGGACCTTTGTGACGGTGATCTTGCCCTTTCCGCCTCTGTGGTCCATATCCCTGATGTTCCTTCTTCCCTTCCACAACCTGAATTGTCTCCGCCTTCTTATCATCCTCATACATTCTACACATATCTACCAGCATGGGAAAACTTTGAATCTTTTGATAACTGAACACTGACTTTAGTTCAGGTCTCAGTCCTCCTTCAAACTTAATACACTTACTCCTTTCATCAGGATTCATCTGATAATAAGGAGAATATTTCATCAATTCCTCAAATTTCGCAGCATATTCACCCACACTCATGCTGCCTTGTTTGAGTTGTAGAAACTCCACCTCTTTCTTCCTTCTCAGATCACCAGGAAAATACTTCTTTAGAAATTCCTCCATGAATACTTCCCAAGTTACCTCTCTTCCTTCATGAGCCAGTAACTGAGCAGTATGATTCCACCAATGTTCCGCTTCGCCTTCTAGCATGAAAACAGCATAAACTATTTTCTGCGCATCGGAGCATTCCAAAGTTCTTAAGATCTTGTCCATTTCCAAGATCCACGTATTAGCTTCCTCAGGCTTAAACCCACCAGCAAACTTCGAGGGATTGCAGCTCCTGAAATCCGACAAAGTTTTGGCCTCCGTAGCTGCTACACCCACTGGAGGTGGATTAACGGGCTGAGGTTGGTGTTGCCGATGCTGATTCTGCTGCATGTTCTCTAACACTGCAGTAATCCTTTCCAACAGATCATTCGTATGATTTCTATAACGCGATGCCATAGTGGGCCTGCACTATGGACCTAGGTCGTTAAAGATCTATCTAAACCATTGAAATCTATCTAATTCTGTTCTAAACAAAACATCACTAGAACTCAAGCTATATTAAATAAATCAAATAGCTAAGAAACTTTACCCAGCTGTAGCATCTTCTGGCAGATCATGCTTGAGAGGATCAAGAATAAGGACCATTATGCTATGATACCATAAAAAGTGTCACACCCTCTCTTTACTTTACAAAATATAGACTCTTTTTGTATTTATATATGGACTTGCGTTTAATGGAGAAGTTGGAGGAGTAATGAAAATTCTTTGTTACCATACATACGATAAAAGTAACTTGTGATAGCATAAGTTGGGTTTTCATTTACGATTATTAAAACTTTCCAACTCAGCAACGATCTTTCTAGTTAGAATAAAATAGCATAGTTATCAGAGTAAGCGGAATTTGAATAAAATACTGACCTTGATTTGATAATCCACATACCAAGTCATATAAAGATAGATATAAATCCATATCATAACATAACATAAAAGTACCAACATACATCAAGGTCAAAGTCGAGGTAGCAGAAGTTTATAAAATACAAGTCCACGATAAAATACTAAAAGAAAAGACCGCCTCACTGAGATCTCTCAAAAATATATACAATATAACAACAGAGCAGAATATGAAATCCCAGCGGTGGTCTGATGATCCTCCTCCATAGCATAAGTCTCCAGAATCTCCAGCAGCTGCTCCACATGTCCCACATCCTAACCATCTATACTAAGCATCTCCCGATGGATCCCCAACTCCCCACTGACTCCCAGTGGAGTGCTCGACTGGCTCGCCCTCACTCTCAGCCTCCTCAGGGTCCTCCTCTACCTCGTCCGACTGAGTGGGTGCCCTACCACTGGGCACTGGGTCAGCTGAAGGAGTCACATGAACCGGACTCATCGGACTAGGTACAGGAGTCTCCTCACGGATCACTCGAGAAGCAGAAGGGTGAGATCTAGTAGCAGCTCTGAAACGAAAGGAATGAAATCGACGAGCTGGTCGAGTCGAGGGTGGTCCATGATAAGCATAAAAAGGGGGTACATGCAAGGTATAGATAATAGGGATGCGAAACCTACGAGGATGGACACGAGCTAGAGGGTTAGGATGATAGAGAGTCACCTCTACTTCCCCCTCATAAGTGGCTCTATGGTCCTCGTAGTACCACACTCCACTAGGGAGTGGGCGCAACTCGATGCAAGCTAGATAGCGAGCCATCACCTACAATGGGCATAAGGGGTAAGCAATATAATTCACATAATCGAATAAGTATAAATAACGCAAGTAACATCCACAAGTACCAACTAGTCATGTGCATAAATAAATGAGCAAACATGGTTCACTGATAAATAGTCTCATCATTTATGTGTCATGATGCATGCTTCCCATTTCCATTATTTATTGAACGTTCAATCCAGTAATTCGTATACATGTCCACCATGTATTGTGAAACTGCTCGGACAGTGTGCACACAACGTCACCAAGACGTAACAACATCCCACAATGCTGCCCACATTACCAAAATGTGTCATCGAGCCAGTTACCACCGAATTAGTTTTCCACTTCCTTTTTTTCCATGAATGAATGCACATAAATTTATCCATTAAGATTAACCAATAATCTTATTATGTGCAACCAATAATATTTCATCAGTGTATTTTAATGTTGTTCTTAATCATCCCATTCTTTTTATTGGAACATGATATTTTCCCCATAAGCATAGTTGATTCAATTGGAAATAATTTAGGTATGTTAAAAAAAATTACTTTTCTGTCCCTGGACAAAAGACTCGAGTGAAATTTCCTGGACTCGAGTGAATCATACTTTCACAAAAGTACTCGAGTGATTCATGAATACTCGAGTGTTCTTTATTTTCCAGAAATTCATTTTTCAGGTTTTACCAAAATACTCGAGTGTTCTTCATGGATACTCGAGTGTTCCTCATTTTCCAGAAATTCATGTTCTAGATTTAGTCGAAATACTCGAGTATCAACCCCAATACTCGAGTGTTTTCAGACAGATAAAAATGTAAACTGCATTTTAACATACCATTTCCAATTCTAGCCAATTCCAGTTAAAACCAAAGATCAATAGAGCTTACATTGTACATATTAAACATGTTCCAATACAGAATTAACAACATATTACACTGAATCACACAATAGCATCAATTATGCATAAAATCCACTTTTCCAACAACTCAACATACCAAATCCAATATTAGGCACATTTAGCAGGAAAACAACTTTGGTACAGCTTGCATGTAACATAATAAACTTGTCCAAAACAACATTTGAACCCAGAGAGGCCTCCAAGCCTTGATCCTATTTCAAACTATACCCATAGAGTCTCTTGTTGACTCTCAACCTAAATTCACATGATTTAAACTTATTCTAGTGAATTAATAGCTTCACCCTTACCTCTAGGCCGTGAATCAATAGGAAAATTGCAGAGAAATTGACTGGAAGCACTAAACCCACAAAACCTTTTGCATGCAGCCATTTTCGAACAGGGTCCAAAGATCAAAGATTTTAACATGCAAAATCAATTTAATAATTAGGGAAATTGGTTAAGAACTTTCTCTGCAACATAGACTAGAGGTAGGAACGAATTTGAGGGTTGAAGGAATCATGTACTTACCAAAATCCGAGCTCAAAGTAAGCTCCAGACTCCAGTTTCAGAGTTTGACAGCAAAGAACACCTCTCTTTCAAGCTTCGATTCTCCTTCGTCACGAAACCTCAACTCAAGATTTTTGTATCTTTGTAAAGCTCGTGATGTGAGCTTTACAATGGTGTATAACTCTCGAATCAACACTCAGAAATGGATGAGAACAGAGGAATCGAAATCAGGAACCCTAAGTTGATATCTCCAGAGCAATTCGACCAAAATGGTCAATTTCCTTCAACAATTTGCTTAAATACTCATTTTCATTGATCATGCAGCTCGACACGAAGATCATTAACGTGTCCTTGAAGTGTTTTCATGTCAACGAAAGAGAATCGTTGAGTGTTGACTCATCAAACGCACTCACGAGTTCGTCACTGTCCAAAATACTCGAGTGTTTCCCGGAATACTCGAGTGTTTTGGCCCATTTTCAAAAAAAAATTATTTTAATGTCCTTCCCTCCAAAACCTTCCTAATATTGCTTCTAGGTCCTAATTCAGGGACTAATATGTAAAAACATTATTTTTACATATTATATTTTATCAAAATACTTTTCCACATAAAAATCTTAGGGTTTGACTTAGGGTTGACTTCTCTCTGCTAGGGTTTTCCTTGTGCCACCTTGCTTGACACGCGGTTGATCTCCGATCACCGCCGTTTGCCACCATGGCAAAAAAGAAGGGTCGGCCACCTAAGTCCCCCTCTTCTAAACATTCACCTACCACAAATCCAATCCCAAAAAACCTTGACCTGGAGACTCTGGACGAAGAAGACTTTGAGGATATTGATGACTTGAGCCCTAAGAAAGCGCTAGCAATCCTAAAAAAGCTAGATGATCTGAGAGCAAAAATAAAGGGCAAGGCGGTTGTTGATGATACTGCAGAAACGTTGAAGAACATGAAGGAGTTAACGCAGAAAGTAACCCAAGGGGATTCTGCAGATCAAGCGGGAGCCAAGGGCAATACTGAAGTGCATAGAAGGGTTTCAGTTTGGGATTCTTTTGACATCACGAAATTAAGAAATGCTGGAGAGAAGCTTAATTTTGTGGAACCTAGAATTAAAGAAGGGGTTGCTGTGGGGAAAATTGAGGCTGCAGATATAGAAAGTGAAGAGAAGTTTTGGCAACAGGCGATTGTGTGCTATGTGCTTGGAGCAAGACCTCCTTATGCGGTTCTAAATGGCTACATAAGGAAGATCTGGGGTCAGCATGGGATAGATAAAGTGCTCATGAATGGAGATGGTACAATGATAGTAAGGTTTAATTCCATGGAGGCTAGGAATGCTGTACTTGAAATTGGAATATTTCATTTTTATAAAAAGCCTCTTATCATTGCCCCATGGACAGGGAAACCAGTGTCCAAAAGCTTTCATGATACGGTTCCAGTTTGGATTCAATTACCAAACCTGAATCTCAAGTTTTGGGAAGCCAATGCATTGAGTAAAATTGCTAGCCTTGTGGGAACACCTATTATGGTAGATAGTGTTACCAAGGAAAGAAATATGATTAACTATGCTAGAGTGCTTGTGGAAGTTAACCCCACAATCTTTCCAGATGAGGTGTTTTTTGAAGATGAAAAGGAGAATATTATTGCCCAAAAGGTGGATTATGAGTGGAAGCCAGTTATTTGTGCCACATGCTTAATGTATGGCCATGATAGTAAGGTGTGCAGAAAGCATACAAAGAAGGTGTGGGTTGAGAAAAAGAAGCCCTCAAGGGAGGATACTGAGAAGCTTGATGATGCCCTAAAGTTGAATAAACAGATCCAAGATGGGATTATCCCTGAGGAGAATATACAGTCAGCATCACAAGCAGTTAAGGAAGTATTGGAAGAGCATTGTGTAGAAGAGGAGGCTGTCTCTACTGTTAAGGAAACTCAACTAACAGAAGGGAAGGATGATGAGGTGATGCAAAGGGGGAAAGATCAGAATGAAGGTCACTGGACTCCAGTGCAAACTAGAAGGAAGGTTCAGAGTAAGTTGAGTAAGGGGGAAAATTTAGCCCTCATTATTAATGGATAGTTTAGGTGCTTGGAATACAAGGGGATTTAACCAACCCCTTAAACAAAATGAGGTTAGAAAGTTAGTGAATAAATAAATATAAGTTAGGTGTTATGGCAATTCTTGAGAATAAGATCAGGGCTAGCTCTTATGATGTAATCAGAAATAAGCTGTTTATGGACTGGGGGTCATTTATTAATTTGGATGATCATCCAGTAGGAAGAGTTTGGGTGATATGGAAGAAGGATATGTTCCATGTAGAGGTGATTAGTCACTCTAGTCAATTTGTTCATTGCAAGATAGAGGTTACTCATGAGAACATTACTTTTTTTGCTACTTTTGTGTATGCTCATAATGATGTGGAAAGGAGGGCTGAATTGTGGAGTTTGTTGAAGGAGATAGGTGAGGTAATGCATGAAAAATGGGTAGTGTTGGGAGATTTTAATAGCTTCCTGTTTGTTGATGAGAAGTTAGGGGGCCAGCAACTAGATGTCCATCAAACTGAAGGTTTCAGAGACTTTGTCTTCCAATGCCAATTAGAAGATATGAAGTATGGTGGTTGTTTCTATACATGGGATAATAGACAAGAAGGGGAGGATAAGATCTTGTCAAAGCTAGACAGAGTGTTGGTGAACTCAGAGTGGTGCAGAAGGTGGCCTGAAGCTTATACAGAATTTCTAAACAAGGGCATTTCAGACCATAGTCCTATGGTTATAAAATGGAGCAATACTGTTATCACTGGGAGACATAGTTTCAAATTCATGAACCACCTGACCCTTGATTGTGATTTCTTAAATACTGTGACTCAGATTTGGGCTCAGGAGGAAGAGGGGTGTGCTATGTTCAGACTCATGAGGAATCTGAACAGAATCAGACCTAGACTGATTGAGTTGATTGAGTTGAATAGGAGGAAATATGGTGGTATTGATGCAAGAGAAATGCAGGCTAGAGATAAGTTGGATAATATTCAAGAAATGCTTCAGGGGGACCCTATGAACATTCATCTTCAGAAATTGGAAAAGGAAGCCAGGGAGGAGCACTTTGAAGCTTATAAAGTTGTTGTGGTGTTTTTGAGGCAGAAATCCAAAGAGGACTGGTTGTGTGATGGGGATTTGAATACTAAGTACTTTCATCAAGTAATCAAACAAAGAAGATACAGAAACAGGATCCTGAGAATCCAGGATAGCAAGGGTGGGGTGCATACAAGCCCTGAGCATATTGCTCAAGCTTTTGAAGATTACTATAAGGAGCTTTTCTCAGACACAAGCAGGCCTTGGGGTATCACTACTGAGGAAATCAATCAAGGTGAAGTCCTTACTACAGACCAACATATAAATTTGATTAAACCTTTTGAGGCTGATGAGATAAGGCAATGTTTTGAGCAAATGGGGAATGACAAGGCCCCTGGGCCTGATGGTTTTGGGGCAGGCTTCTATAAGGTAGCCTGGCCTGTGATTGGTGAGAGTGTGGTTGAGGCAGTGCAAGAATTCTTTTACACTGGCAAACTTTTGAAAGAAGCTAATCAGACCTTACTTGCTCTTATCCCTAAAAATGACTGCCCAAATCTAGTAAGTGATTTTCGTCCTATTGCATGTTGTAATGTGATCTATAAAGCCATTGCTAAGCTTATTTGTAAAAGGCTTCAAAACTGTTTGCCACATTTGATTCATGAGAACCAAGCAGCATTTTTGAAGGATAGATCTATTCTACACAATGTTCTGATAACTCAGGACTTAATCAGATTGTATAGAAGGAGAAATGTCTCATCTAGGTGTCTCATGAAAATAGACCTAAGGAAGGCATATGATAGTGCTAATTGGGAGTTCATTCAGAGGAGTATGGAGGCTTTAAAATTTCCTGAGAAGTTCATAGGTTAGGTTATGGTTTGCATTAAATCTGTATCATTCAGGTTGGTTATCAATGGTTCCACTCACAGCAGATTTACTAGCTCTAGGGGGTTAAGGCAGGGAGACCCCATGTCTCCTTTAATTTTTGTTCTGGTTATGGAGATGTTAACAAGAAAGCTTCTGTATGCTGCCAGGGACAGAGAGTTCAAATTTCATCCTTTTTGTAAGAGAATTGGGTTGGTGAACTTAGCCTTTGCTGACGACCTAATGATTTTTTGAAAGGCTACTGATAGCAGTGTGAGAGTTCTACATAATGCTTTCTATTATTTTGCTAGAAGTTCAGGATTATGTGCCAATCAGAATAAATCACAGATCTATATTGCTGGTGTTAGTGAGGAAGGCTGTCAAAGGTTGGTGAATTTAACAGGATATAGAGCAAGCACTTTTCCTTTTACTTATCTGGGAATTCCACTTACTGCAAAGAAGTGGAGTGTGGCTACGTGCAAAGTTTTGGTTGACAGAATAACTAAAAGGATGACTATGTGGACTACTAGAAATTTATCTTTTCAGGGGCGTGCTCAGCTAATTCAATCAGTCCTATTAACTATGCATGTCTATTGGGCCACAACATTTATCATTCCTAAGGAGGTAATAAGGGGGATTGAGAAAGTCTGTAGGGGCTTCCTTTGGGGCAAAGATCAAGCAGGGAGAGCTAAAGCTCAGGTGGCCTGGGACCTGGTGTGCAGGGATAAGAAGCATGGGGGGCTGGGATTTCAAAACATAAGTATATGGAACTTAGCAGCAATTGGCAATCAAGCATGGCAGATATGGACAAATAAGATTTCTCTTTGGTTGAGGTGGATTCAGGCTATCTACTTAAAGAGGGATTCGTTTATGAACATACAAGCTACACAAGCAAGCAATTGGCATTGGAAACAAATACTGAAAATAAGGGACAAATTAACAGCTAAATTCACAGATTTAACAGGGAAATCTCAACAATATACTATAAAAGAGGGGTATAGGTACCTGATTGGAGCTTAGGAAGCTTTTCCTTTTCATGAGCAGGTCTGGAATTCAGCGAGCATTGCAAAACACAATTTTATTTTCTGGCTCCTTGTTCACCAAAGCTTGAAGACGAAGGATAGACTTCCATTCTTGGAAATCTCACCTCTGTGTGACTTATGTGGTGGGGCAGTGGAAACATGCAGCCACTTGTTCTTTGATTGCAAGTGGAGCATGGAGCTGCTTCAGCTCGCAGGGAATTGGATTGGGGTGGATGTTTCGAACTACAAATACCCTAATTGGTTAAGATGGTTGAAGCATGGGTTCAGATGCAAAGAGAGGAGAAAGGTTGTTACGGCTGTGATGGCAGCATGCATCTATGCTGTTTGGGAGGAGAGGAACAGGCAAGTCTTCAGACAGTCAAGCCTTCAACCGGTTCAGGGTATGAAGATGATGCAGAGTGGAGTTGCTCTAAAGCTGGCCAGAGTTAGTTGTAAATGGGCTGGTCTTAATGGCCCAAATAGAATTATTTTGGATAGAATAAGAGCTTTTGTATAGGCCCGATCATGTGTTTTTGCTTTTTGGTAACTTTTGGTTTTTGTTTGGGATAATGTAGAACCTGGAACCCTTCCTAGAAGGTGGCTAGGGAATACATTATTGCCGTGATTATGTACTTTAATTATGCTCGTTGGTAATGCATTTTTTTCTTTACCAAAAAAAATACTTTTCCACCTAACACCGGCACACATACCAACACATAATTAATCTAAATTAATTATGAAATTTATAATTATGAAAGGTCTTTCATAATCAAAATTTTCATTACATCAGGGGATGAAAATTTGGGGTGTTACAAAAACGAACGTTAGAAACGACTTTTGCGATGTTTTAAATACGTTATATTAGTAAATTTAAAATAAAAGATTTACAAATCAAAACACAAATTCCACCGTTGGATATGAAGGATAGTATGTAGGGAAGCTTGCTCTCAAATTTGAGCAATATCCGACGATTAACGAAGAAGTTAGGGAATTTTAAGTGCAAAGAAAATAAATATATTGAGAGCTGGCCAAAGTACTTGAGTACTCACTGGAGTAATCGAGTACCCGTACTCGAGTACTATGTAGACAATGAAGAAAATAAATTCAGGGATCAACCCCATTTCCTACCAAATTCGTTCCTTCTTCTTCTTCAAGCCAAGGACCAAGCTCCAAAGCAAAACCCCAAGTTCCATAGCTCATGATCCAAGGTTTTGATTCATCAACCAAGCTTTCCCTCACCATCTCCATCATCCCTACCTCCATTACCACCATTAACAAACGAGCTCTCTCTCTAGTTCCTCATCCATGGAGTTTCTCCCTCTCCTCACTTTAAGCAAGCCCTAGGTAAGTTGGAACAAGTGTTCTTCTCTCCTTCCTCCTTGTACATGAAATTATTATCACCATCTCTAATCCTTGCCTTCTCTTTTGATTAATAAGGTAGTGTTAGCTCATTCTCTCCCTTGATTTTCTCTCTCTATTTCAAGGAAAGATGGTGAACTCATCAAACCCCACCTTGTTATTGCTTCTTGTCATTCTCCGGGTCGTCTCCTAACCGCTCTCCACCACCACACTCGGCTCTTGCGGTTTCAATTTCTAAAGCTTTAAAATCTAGGGTTTGGTACTTTCTATCTCTATACTTGGTTGAGGTAAGAGGGGGTGTTACCTTAGCTTAGAGAATGTATTTCTAGGTAGTTTATAGTGATGATTAAGACTGGGTGATTTGTATGTTAATGAACCTTATGGTAACTGATAATAATAAAGAATAATGACTTAAGGAAAAGAATTGAAAACCCTCCCTTGATATTTATGTTTACATTCATGATGTGATGATTTGAATTTAATATCTGATATTTTTGTTGGCAATATGTGTGTGTGGTCTAGTGCATTAGTTTTGTTGCTTGGATATGCTTAGGTGTGAAACAGTAGAATGAAAGAGGAAACGATACTAATGTGTGAACTGAAATAGGAAGAATAGGGCAGAGTTGAATTAGAGAAATGAAAGAGAAAGTGGTAAGAGACTTTAGGATTTGGTGAGCGAATGCCAGGCCATGTAAGCCGCACGATTTAATGGCGTGCGCGACGGTAAGACACCCACGCTTGGTGCGCAGTGGTGGGTTCACAAAACGTTGAAAGGATGATTACGTTAGGTAGGTTATGTGAATTCCAGGACAAGTAAGTACGCCCCGCTGGGTGCATTGGTTGCATAAGCCGCACGATTTAATGGCGTGCGCAGCAGTAAGACGCCCACGCTTGGTGCGCAGTGGTGGGTTCACAAAACATTGAAAGGATGATTACGTACGTTGTGCGAATGCTAAGCCAAGTAAGTACGCCCCGATGGGTGCATTGGTTGCGTAAGCCGCACGATTTAATGGTGTGTGCAGCGGTAAGACGCCCTCGCTAGGTGCGCAGTGGTGGGTTCGCAAAGCCGTGGAAAGGAAAGGTATTAGGATGTTGAAAGGAAACGAGGTTAAGAATTTAACGAGAAAGGAGTTGAATGAGATTCAAATGAGAATAGTTGAGTGGAAAGAGTGGAATAAGAATAGGAAATAGAGGATAAGCAGGATCAAGATTAGAATAATAGAGCCATAATGAAATGATAAGTGTTTGTGATTGGAATAAACGAGATTGAATTGTCTGATATTTATGTGATTAACTGCTTATTTGTCTATGACTTAGTTATTATCATATCTATTTAGATTTCATTCGCTAAGTCTTGTGTAATGCTCACCTCTTAACTATTTTTATACAGGTTCAGAGTATGAGCAGATCGATATTGAGGCCGAGCAAGCGCACACTCCCTCACAAGGAGTGTGAGTATTCATTTGTAGGATCGACGTCGGGTCTTGGGCCGGTTTTGAGTCTTACTTGTACTTATGATCCTATGTGAGCTTTATATGTTTATTTTGATGTAGATATTCAGCAGGGTCGGCCCAGGACATGTCTTTTTGGGTTTTGGGTTTATATTTGAGGGATAGTTTTATTTTCCAGACTTGTTATTTTATATGTTGATGTATTGCCAGGATGTATGATATGGCATCATATCATGTGGCATGATTGAACCGGATATGATGTGATATGATATGATATAAATTCTGGATGTCTGGTATTATTTGAAAAATGTTGTTTACAGGTTTAACAGGGAAAAAGTAAATTTTGGGAAGTCCATAAAACAGAGTAAACTCTGCCGAATTTTCTGGAGATTTTTATAAGAAGTTTATGTATAAAAAGGAATTTTCAAGTGCTAATTTTGTTTATGGGTAGAATTAGTGTTTGAAAGTTAGGATGTCACAAATATCACAGGAATTTTTAGACCAATTTGAGCATTAATCTTGTAAAGAACATGGTGAGAGAATGTGCACTCAAAAAACAAATGCTCCACGGATTCATCACCATAACCATAGATATCACAGTTAAAACTGCTCAAATCAATGTTAAACTTCCTCAGCCTTTGTCAGAATTCACTATTTCACAATTAGCCAATTAATGAATGAGTCTTTGAGAAAATTCCATTTGTTCCAGATAAACCCAGTTATAGACAATCTATTATTGGCTTGGTGCAACCGCACACAATCAATGGCATACAGTCCATCCGCAAAGCTTACTTTGACCTGGTATACACAAGCTGAACCTGTTCTTAGGGCATTGTATGAGTCCATATTGCGCACATCCCGTGTGCGTCTTACGGTAATTATTGGGGTTATGGTGTGACCATCATTGCGCACATCCCGTGTGCGTCTTACAGCTGCATATCGCGTGTGACTTACGCAATCAATGCACACGTCCAACTCTATGACCTGGTACACATCCTAACCGACCCCGTTCATAGGGATCTTGTGTGAGTCATTATTGCACACATCACATGTGTGTCTTGCAGCGGCACATCGCGTGTGACTTACGCAATCAATGCACACGTCCAACGTTCGTCTTCTATGACCAGGCTCACACAACCATTGTTCCTAACTTCTCTTTCTACCTCTCATTTGTTGTTACTCATACCCTCCTTTTATGACTATTTACCACCTAATTATTATCCACAATTTATTCTATTTCCCTAGCATATTGTGTGACGCTCTCTTTTTAAATTGAAAATAGTTAATATTTCCAAATAGTTTACTACTTGCTATCAAAATTAGGACTAGAAAATTTTTCCTTTTCAAAGCTAGTACTTGCTCAATCATAAATCCTTTTGAATTCGGCTCAGCACAATCTTAAGTTCGAAAAGACTCTCGAGATCGCATCTCTTTAGTTATAGAAAGCATTATTAGTAGCTATTATGACAAAATATCATTTGCCTCTCGAGTAGGATTTGAGTATATAAAATATAACATATAACTTTATCGCCGAATCTCTTGTAAATTAAAATCAGAGTTCGCGGAAGTAAAAATAATACTTTTGGGGCTCTGCTGAGGAAAATAAACATCATATATATATATAGATCATAGCATAAAATAAAACCCCATCAGTACAATAGTAGCAAGTAACATCAGTCGAGATAGCAAGAGTTTATAAAAAGATATACAACCCAGCTGTATGAAATAAAACCTCACTCTAAAACCTCTCAAAATATATACACTATATCACATGGTCTCAAAATAGAAGTCTCAGAGCAGGTCTTCAGTGTCCTCAGCAGCTCCTCAGATCCTCCACAGCTTTATCCCTAGGATCTACAATCCAAAACACCTATGCTATGCAGGCTCCTATGAACCAGCAGGTCCACCTCTAGCAGAAACAGTCGGCTCAACATGCACCTCCTCCTCGCTCTCATCCTCCACAGGGTCCTCCTCGACCTCGCCCGACTGCGTAGAGACCCCACCACTGGGTCTAGGATCTGCAGAAGCAGTCCTATCGTAATCAGTCAGACCAGGAGAAGGAGTCTCCTCAATGACAACTCTATGGGAGGAAGGATGGGAACGAGTGGCAGCTCTAAAACGAAAACTATGAAAACGACGCATAGGTCGAGCCGGGGGTGGTCCTCTATATGTGTAAAAAGGTGGAACATGCATAGTATAGACTAATGGGATCCTAAATCAACGAGGTCACACACGCACCAGAGTGTTAGGGTGGTAGAGAGTGATCTCAACCTCCCCCTCAAAAGTGGCACGGTGCTCCTCATACGTCCATATACCGCTAGGGATAGGGCGTATCTCGATGCAGGCTAGGTATCTGGCCATCACCTAAACAGGGCATAGGGAGTAAGTATACACATATACATAATCGATAAAGACTAAAATTACAATCACAAGTATATCATGGACAGATCATAATGCAAATACATATGAGCACACCAGGTTTTCAACATTATAACTCTTATAATGCAAGTGGCATGATGTATGATTTTCTATCCACAACTGAGGCCTCTAAATGTCCATCTTGGACGTCCATCCAATACACCCTTGTGTTCCCGGAACACCGACATTCGTTCCCAGAACGTAATGCCGAACCATACTTGGATAATAAGCATCACTCCCGGAGTGTGCACCACGTTCCCAGAACGCACACGTTCCCAGAACGCATAAAAAACCAGGTCCCGGACACTGGCCACATATCTATAATGTGTCATCAAGTAGGTTATAATTTGGTACTCCCGGAGTACCCTCCTCATATTCCCAGAATATGATAAACGTTCCTACCAACCAGACTCCCAGTCTATATGTATGCACAAATATCAGGTTTGGTTTTATCTTTACATTAATTAATGTGATTTAGAAATATTCCAATTTCCATTTTGAATGATTAATTTGAGGCATAATATTTGGCATAAAATTCTCCTTTGAATTTTCTCAAAACATGCCTTTTAACTTAGATTGGATAAAACAAAGCCAATTGTATTCAAAAACTTAATTTTTTTTTATTTTTCAGATTCAGGTACTAACCGGTTACAGTTTCAGGCTAACCGGTTAGAATTACAGACTTGAACTGTTTACCATTGCAATTCAGAAAAACCCTTTTTTCTTGAATTCTCCACCCAATCTATACACCACTTAAACCGTGTTTTATGCCTCAAAATCACAGTTTCCATCATTCAAAATTAAAATCACATTTGTTTCCAATCATACATAATTTTCTCTTGAAAATTACTATATGAACTTAAGGTATAAACTCTTTACTTCTAATCTGAATCATAACACTTTATATTCAGATTATTTATAATGGATTTATAGTATAGATTTGAGCAAAACTCCTAAAACTTAAGGACTGATTTAATAAACTAATTTTTCTTTAAAATTCTGCAGTGTCTAACCGGTTACGAAAATCGAGTAACCGGTTAGATTATGCAGTCAGTCCCTCAAATTGAAGGTTTTAACACACCATTTCCTTTAATTCTCAAATCTAACCACAAACCATCATTCAATGAAGTTCATATACCTTAAACAAAAATGTTTCATCACAGAAATCATATTCCAAGTGCATGCATCAAGTCTTTGCATCAAATTGCATAAAAACCCACAAAAACACAATTTAACACAACAAAACTCATATTAATCATTCAAATCCAGAATTTAACATTCATACACTTTGCATGCATCAATCTAAACTTGCTCAACAGAATTGAGCCAAAACTTTGGCCTCCAAGCCTTTTGTGCTTAAAAACACATAATGCCCTTTTGAGTTTTGTTAACTCAAATCCTAATTCATTTGACATTTAGTCTAAATCTAGCATAGTGAAGACTTCTCCCATACCTCTAAGACGATTTTGATGAAGGTTTGACACTGGTTTGAAGAAAACTCCACAACTTCCTCTCAGACCCAAAGTTCTGTTTTCAGATTCGGTTTCCAGCAACAGGGTCCAGAAACCACCAAATTTGACATAGGATTTGGCCAAAGAAATTGGGGAAAATAGTTAGAACTCAGAATAGGTAACATGCACGAGGAATTGGAAAAGATTTGGAACCTAATGGTGAGCTACACTTACCAAATTCAAGGCTGGAATTCAGCTTCCAGAACTGGCAAAACAGAGAATTCAGTTTTCCACCTCCAACTTCCAAGCTTGATTCCTTCTTCCACACTCACTCTTGACTCACAAATTTGGTATCAACACGAAGCTCTGGATGTAAGCTTCGTGTTTGTGTATCACTCGTTCTCTGACTCTCAAGGAAAAAGAAGAATTGCCCTCCACGAATTGAAAACCCTAATTTCAGCCTCTCAACAAGAAATCAAACGCATCAACCCTCAATCCTTCAGAAATCCATCAATTTATAGAGGGATTTGTTGACATGCAGGAAGACACGCGTCCTCTAACATGCATTAAGTGGGATTCGTGGCGATTAATCGAATTAACCCAGTGATTACTCATCAAAATCCACTAAACCAGTTCCTGAGTTCATCGTCTAACCGGTTATAGGGCATTACTAACCGGTTAGATCAGTTCAAAATTTAAAAATTAATATTTTTAAATCTTTCCCTCCAAGAACCTTTTCAATATTACTTTTAAGCCCTCATTCAGGGACCAAAATGCAATATTCTTATATTTTGCATTTATTTGCCATATAAAAATATTTCAACTTATTTTTATATTTAAGGCGAATTAAATACAAAACATAATCTTGGAAAATTCTATAAATTAATAATAAAACTTTTTATTATTAATTTCCAATTATTCGGGAGACGAAAATTAGGGGTGTTACACTACTCTCCCACTTAAAAGGAATTTCGTCCCCGAAATTCTAGATTACAAAAACAACTCCGGATACGCTTGACGCATCTTCTCTTCTAATTCCCATGTAGCTTCAGATATGTCAGCATTTTCCCATATCACTTTGACCAAAGGTATTTCCTTTCCTCTGAGTATGGTATGGTCTCAAAGGTCAGGTTTTCCTTCAGAGTTAAGTCGTCAGGTTGGAGTTTCAGAATAACGGATGGGTCATGCACATACTTCTTTAATTGCGAAACGTGAAAGACGTTGTGCAAATTGGATAAAGAGGGTGGTAGAGCCAATTGATAAGCAACAGGACCAAATCTCTTAAGGATTTGGTATGGACCTATACACTTAGGCGAAAGCTTTCGGGTTCTCAAAGCTCTACTAATTCCTTTCATCGGGACTACCCGAAGGAACACATGATCGCCCTCAGAAAACTCTAATGGTTTTCTCCTCTTATCCGCATAACTCTTCTGCCGACTCTGAGCTGCCTTCATCTTTGCCTGAACCATCTTAATCTTCTCAGATGTCTGCTGTATCATTTCCGGTCCAACCATCAAGTTCTCCCCCACTTGGAACCAACATACCAGGGTTTGGCACTTCCTTCCATACAACGCTTCGAACGGTTCCATCCCAATGCTCGCAACACATCCTCCAAAGATTGAATTGTTCTCTCCGTCTGGCCATCCGTCTGTGGATGATACGCGGAACTCAATTTCAACCTTGTTCCCATAGCCTCATGCAAACTTTTCTAGAATTGCAACGAAAATCTCGGGTCTCGGTCTGACACAATGCTCGAAGGCACTCCGTGAAGACGAACTACCTCCTTGATATAGATCTGGGTAAGCTTGTTCAAAGGATAACGCATATTTATCGGAGTAAAATGCGCAGACTTGGTTAACCTATCCACAACCACCCAGATTGCATCATGATTTGCTGCTGTCCCCGGCAAACCAGACACAAAGTCCATTGAGATGCTATCCCACTTCCACTGGGGAATCCTCAGAGGTTGCAACTGTCCTCCTGGTTTCTGATGTTCTACCTTCGCTTTCTGACAAATCAAGCACGCCGCCACATATTCTGCCACGTCCTCTTTCAATACCGACCACCAAAACATCTTTTTCAAGTCTTGATACATTTTGGTTGATCCAGGATGCATACTCATCCGACTCTTATGGGCTTCTTCAAGAATCAATCTCCTAACTTCCTGATTTCTTGGTATACAAATCCTTGTCCTGAAACGAAGGATTCCATCCTGCCCAATCTTGAAATCAGGTTCCCTTCCTTCTGAACCTAGTTTCATCTTTTCCATCAATTCTTCGTCTGTTTGTTGCAACTCCCGAATTCTTTCAAAGAACTCGTTTGTGATCCGCAACATTCCCAACTTGATACTTGATGGCTCCACTTGTGTCAACAAGCTCAAGTCTCTGAATTCTTCAATCAACGTTGCTTCCTTAACCATCATCGCACTTATGTGGATTGCCTTCCGGCTCAAAGCATCTGCAACCACATTCGCTTTACCTGGATGATAGTGGAGTTTAAAGTCGTAATCTTTCAAAAACTCCATCCATCTCCTTTGCCTCATGTTCAACTCTTTCTGGTCGAACAGATATTTTAAACTCTTATGGTCACTAAATACTTGGAATGTAGTGCCATAGAGATGATGTCTCCATATCTTTAAGGCAAACACGGTCGCAGCCAATTCTAAATCGTGTGTCGGGTAATTCACTTCATGATTCTTCAATTGTCTCGATGCATACGCCACTACTCTTCCTTCTTGCATCAATACGCAACCCAGTCCTTGCTTAGATGCATCACAGTACACTTCAAAGCTCTTGTGAGGATCAGGTAGAATTAACACAGGAGACGATGTTAACCTTTCCTTCAACTCACGGAAACTAACTTCGCACCGATCGTCCCACACGAACGGTTGATCTTTCCGAGTCAACTTAGTCAAAGGCAATGCAATCTTAGAAAATCCTTCTATGAACCGACGATAGTATCCAGCCAGCCCTAAGAAACTTCTCACCTCCGTCACCGTCTTAGGCTGTTCCCGACTTAGTACTAAACTTACTTTTGCTGGATCCACCGCAATTCCTTCTTTAGAGATCACATGCCCCAGAAACTTCACTTCATTCAACCAAAACTCACACTTCGTAAGCTTGGCATATAGTTGCTTCTCCTTCAGGACCTTTAACACAATCCTGAGATGCTCTTCATGCTCTTCCAGATTTTTAGAATAGACCAAAATATCGTCAATAAATACCACCACAAACAAATCCAAATATGGTCTAAAGATCCGGTTCATATAGTCCATGAAAATGGCAGGTGCATTAGTCAATCCGAACGGCATCACAACATACTCATAATGACCGTATCGAGATCGAAATGCAGTCTTGGGTATATCCTCCTCCTTTAACCTGATCTGATGATAACCCGATCTCAGATCAATCTTGGAGAATACTGCAGCTCCCCTCACTTGGTCCATAAGGTCATCAATCCTTGGCAACGGATACTTATTCTTAATAGTGACCTTGTTCAACTGCCTGTAATCCACACACATCCTCATACTCCCATCTTTCTTCTTTACAAACAGTAATGGAGCTCCCCAAGGCGAAACGCTTGGCCTGATCATCTGTTTCTGCAACAGTTCCTCGATTTGCTTCTACATCTCTGCCATTTCTGGCGGTGCCATTCTATAAGGAGCAATAGAGATGGGACCAGCTCCAGGGACTAAGTCAATCCCAAACTCTATCTCTCGCTTCGGAGGTAATCCTGGTATCTCTTCAGGAAATACATCCGGAAATTCCCTCACCACCGGAATCTCTTCGATCGGCATCGACTCTTCTTCTCCAGAAGCCGAGAATAAACACATATAACCCTCCGGTTCAAGGATCCTATATTGAATTGTCTATTCCTTACAATTGATGATCACTTGGTTCTTCATCAACCAATCCATACCCAAGATCACATCCAATTGTAACTTAGGAAGACAAACCAAATCTACCTTGGAAAGACGACCCAAAATTTCTACATCACACCCTAAACAGACTTTAGCGGTGAAGATCGGTATTCCCGTAGGGTATCTATACTAAGATAGCAGGGTGAATCAGAAACAATAAGATTCAACCTACTCACACATTCAGGGGAAACAAAAGAATGTGTAGCTCCAGAATCAAACATGATTTTGCAAGGTTGGTTATTAAGCAGAAAGTTACCTTGCACGAGATTCGGGGTTTGGGTTGCTTCACTCCCACTCAGGGTAAACACTCGTCCTTGTACCACAGGCTTTCCAGCAGATCCCTTTGCATCTCCCTTTGCAGATTCCTTGCATTCCCGAGCAAAGTGACCTTGCTTCCCACACTTGAAACATCCCCCTGTGGACCAGCAAAACTGACCATGATGATAACGTTTGCATTTCTCGCAATAAGGAGCATTATCGCGAGACTTGTTCCTGTTATCCATCACTGCCTTGCCCTTACCCTTGTTCTTTGAATATGGACCATTATTTCGATGATCAAACTTCTTCTTCCTCTGTGGTCCATAATTTTGTCCAACCCCTTTCACTTGACTTCCAATCAACTCCGCCTTCTTATCATCTTCATACATTCTGCACATATCCACAAGTGCAGGGAAACTCTGAATCCTTTGATAACTGAAGATAGACTTCAGCTCCGGCCTTAGCCCACCTTCAAACTTCACACACTTACTCCTTTCATCAGTGTTGTTTAAGTAGTAGGGAGAGTACTTCATCAGCTCCTCGAATCTGGCAGCATACTCCCCTACACTCATATCCCCCTGCTTCAATTGCATGAATTCCACTTCCTTCTTTCTTCGCAAATCTTCTGGAAAATATTTATTAACGAATTTTTCCATAAATACTCCCCAGTTGATTGCTCTCCTTTCGAAATTCAGCAATTGGACAGTGTGATCCCACCAGTTTTCAGCTTCCCCATGAAGCATGTAAACCGCATAGGTCACCTTCTGTTCATCAGAACACTCCAGAGTTCGGAAAATCTTATTAATCTCATACAACCACTTGTTCGCCTCATCAGGTTTATATCCTCCCTCAAACCTTGGCGGATTGCACTTCCTGAACTTCGACAGAGTCTTAGCATCAGGATTCGCCATGTTGCCAGCAGATGAGTTACCAACTCTCCCTTGAGATGATTGTTGTCTCTGCTGCTACTGCATGCCTTCCAGCACGGTCGTGATTTGTTCTAACATTTCATTAGTAACATTTCTATTCCGGGTTGCCATAGAAAGACCTGCACTATGGGCTTTGGGTTACTAAAAAGGTCTTTAAAAACATGAATACTACCACTAACTTACTCAAATCATATTCAATCAACATTAAATATCATACTTAGCTGCATCTTCGGGGCCATGAGGAACAGGACCAATGCTCTGATACCACCAAAGGTGTGACGCTATCTTTTTAACTTGAAAATAGTTAATATTTCCAAATAGTTTACTACTTGCTATCAAAATTAGGACTAGAAAATTTTCCTTTTCAAAGCTAGTACTTGCTCAATCATAAATCCTTTTGAATTCGGCTCAGCACAATCTTAAGTTCGAAAAGACTCTCGAGATAGCATCTCTTTAGTTATAGAAAGCATTATTAGTAGCTATTATGACAAAATATCATTTGCTTCTCGAGTGGGATTTGAGTATATAAAATATAACATATAACTTTATCGTCGAATCTCTTGTAAATTAAAATCAGAGTTCGCGGAAGTAAAAATAATACTTTTGGGGCTCTGCTGAGAAAAATAAACATCATATATATATAGATCATAGCATAAAATAAAACCCCATCAGTACAATAGTAGCAAGTAACATCAGTCGAGATAGCAAGAGTTTATAAAAAGATATACAACCCAGCTGTATGAAATAAAACCTCACTCTAAGACCTCTCAAAATATATACACTATATCACATGGTCTCAAAATAGAAGTCTCAGAGCAGGTCTTCAGTGTCCTCAGCAGCTCCTCAGATCCTCCACAGCTTTATCCCTAGGATCTAGAATCCAAAACACCTATGCTATGCAGGCTCCTATGAACCGGCAGGTCCACCTCTAGCAGAAACAGTCGGCTCAACATGCACCTCCTCCTCGCTCTCATCCTCCACAGGGTCCTCCTCGACCTCGCCCGACTGCGTAGAGACCCCACCACTGGGTCTAGGATCTGCAGAAGCAGTCCTATCGTAATCAGTCGGACCAGGAGAAGGAGTCTCCTCAGTGACAACTCTATGGGAGGAAGGATGGGAACGAGTGGCAGCTCTAAAACGAAAACTATGAAAACGACGCATAGGTCGAGCTGGGGGTGGTCCTCTATATGTGTAAAAAGGTGGAACATGCATAGTATAGACTAATGGGATCCTAAATCGACGAGGTCGCACACGCACCAGAGGGTTAGGGTGGTAGAGAGTGATCTCAACCTCCCCCTCAAAAGTGGCACGGTGCTCCTCATACGTCCATATACCGCTAGGGATATGGCGTATCTCGATGCAGGCTAGGTATCTGGCCATCACCTAAACAGGGCATAGGGAGTAAGTATACACATATACATAATCGATAAAGACTAAAATTACAATCACAAGTATATCATGGACAGATCATAATGCAAATACATATGAGCACACCAGTTTTTCAACATTATAACTCTTATAATGCAAGTGGCATGATGTATGATTTTCTATCCACAACTGAGGCCTCTAAATGTCCATCTTGGACGTCCATCCAATACACCCTTGTGTTCCCGGAGCACCGACATTCGTTCCCAGAACGTAATGCCGAACCATACTTGGATAATAAGCATCACTCCCGGAGTGTGCACCACGTTCCCAGAACGCACACGTTCCCAGAACGCATAAAAAACCAGGTCCCGGACACTGGCCACATATCTATAATGTGTCATCAAGTAGGTTATAATTTGGTACTCCCAGAGTACCCTCCTCATATTCCCAGAATATGATAAACGTTCCTACCAACCAGACTCCCAGTCTATATGTATGCACAAATATCAGGGTTGGTTTTATCTTTACATTAATTAAGGTGATTTAGAAATATTCCAATTTCCATTTTGAATGATTAATTTGAGGCATAATATTTGGCATAAAATTCTCCTTTGAATTTTCTCAAAACATGCCTTTTAACTTAGATTGGATAAAACAAAGCCAATTGTATTCAAAAACTTAATTTTTTTTTTATTTTTCAGATTTAGGTACTAACCGGTTACAATTTCAGGCTAACCGGTTAGAATTACAGACCTGAACTGTTTACCATTGCAATTCAGAAAAACCCTTTTTTCTTGAATTCTCTACCCAATCTATACACCACTTAAACCGTGTTTTATGCCTCAAAATCACAGTTTCCATCATTCAAAATTAAAATCACATTTGTTTCCAATCATACATAATTTTCTCTTGAAAATTACTATATGAACTTAAGGTATAAACTCTTTACTTCTAATATGAATCATAACACTTTATATTCAGATTATTTATAATGGATTTATAGTATAGATTTGAGCAAAACTCCTAAAACTTAAGGACTGATTTAATAAACTAATTTTTCTTTAAAATTCTGCAGTATCTAACCGGTTACGAAAATCGAGTAACCGGTTACGAAAATCGAGTAACCGGTTAGATTATGCAGTCAGTCCCTCAAATTGAAGGTTTTAACACACCATTTCCTTTAATTCTCAAATCTAACCACAAACCATCATTCAATGAAGTTCATATACCTTAAACAAAAATGTTTCATCACAGAAATCATATTCCAAGTGCATGCATCAAGTCTTTGCATCAAATTGCATAAAAACCCACAAAAACACAATTTAATACAACAAAACTCATATTAATCATTCAAATCCAGAATTTAACATTCATACACTTTGCATGCATCAATCTAAACTTGCTCAACAGGATTGAGCCAAAACTTTGGCCTCCAAGCCTTTTGTGCTTAAAAACACATAATGCCCTTTTGAGTTTTGTTAACTCAAATCCTAATTCATTTGACATTTAGTCTAAATCTAGCATAGTGAAGACTTCTCCCATACCTCTAAGACGATTTTGATGAAGGTTTGACACTGGTTTGAAGAAAACTCCACAACTTCCTCTCAGACCCAAAGTTCTGTTTTCAGATTCGGTTTCCAGCAACAGGGTCCAGAAACCACCAAATTTGACATAGGATTTGGCCAAAGAAATTGGGGAAAATAGTTAGAACTCAGAATAGGTAACATGCACGAGGAATTGGAAAAGATTTGGAACCTAATGGTGAGCTACACTTACCAAATTCAAGGCTGGAATTCAGCTTCCAGAACTGGCAAAACAGAGAATTCAGTTTTCCACCTCCAACTTCCAAGCTTGATTTTTTCTTCCACACTCACTCTTGACTCACAAATTTGGTATCAACACGAAGCTCTGGATGTAATCTTCGTGTTTGTGTATCACTCGTTCTCTGACTCTCAAAGAAAAAGAAGAATTGCCCTCCACGAATTGAAAACCCTAATTTCAGCCTCTCAACAAGAAATCAAACGCATCAACCCTCAATCCTTCAGAAATCCATCAATTTATAGAGGGATTTGTTGACATGCAGGAAGACACGCGTCCTCCAACATGCATTAAGTGGGATTCGTGGCGATTAATCGAATTAACCCAGTGATTACTCATCAAAATCCACTAAACCAGTTCCTGAGTTCATCGTCTAACCGGTTAAAGGGCATTACTAACCGGTTAGATCAGTTCAAAATTTAAAAATTAATATTTTTAAATCTTTCCCTCCAAGAACCTTTTCAATATTACTTTTAAGCCCTCATTCATGGACCAAAATGCAATATTCTTATATTTTGCATTTATTTGCCATATAAAAATATTTCAACTTATTTTTATATTTAAGGCGAATTAAATACAAAACATAATCTTGGAAAATTCTATAAATTAATAATAAAACTTTTTATTATTAATTTCCTGTTATTCGGGAGACGAAAATTAGGGGTGTTACATATTGCACCATCTCCTAAGTTCATATTCCTATAGTCATACTTACATGCCCAAATAATTCAAACATATATATCAAATATCACAAGTACACATAATATCACAATTATCAAAATAATATTATTTCTTTAATTCTTCTACTCTAATTATTAATTATATCCACTACCCTAATGTGTAATATCCTAAACTAACACCCAATCTTAGTACCCATTATATACATACTACAAACTACCCCCTAGGTTAGGGTAACACCCACTCCTTACCTTTAAATACTTTAACTCTTAGCTCTTTCGTAAACACATTCCTTTTCGTGTGCCGATACTCGAACATGTCGTGGCTCATTGTTATCGCTTGCACTGGTCCTAAAGCTCCTTCATCGTCTAACTATATTATTAAATCAAATAGTAATCAATTTAATGCTCCAAAACCGACTCAATTTGAAATCTCAATAATTAACATATTTCAAAGTAGAGTATTTCGTAAGTTTTAAAATCACGAAATCATTTAATTATGATTTATACATCAAAATAACATAGAATTTCAAATTAAGATTAGTGTCTTCTAAATAAAATAGTATAGCTTTTTATTGAAAATACGCTAACTTTCAAAACTAACATAATTATCAAAATAATTTGGAATCAAGTAACTTTAATTACGACTCACTACATTCAAATGCTCCATTACTTGACACCATTAATTTCAAATTAAAAGGAAGTGTCCACGGTTCAAAATAAGTTTAAATCGCAATTCCATTGTTCAAATAATTACTTCCTTCCAACTTGAAATTAGCGTTCAAGGTTTTAATCCGAATTAACGTTATGCCGAATATATCGGGTTCCTAATTAACCGACGTATTGTTTAGTTTAGGGACAATTCACCCGAACTAAACGATAACTCACTTACTCAGGAACCCAACACATTTATTTAACAAAATACTCTTTGAAACTCATCATTCGACATAACAATTAATCTGATATTATCCCAAATCAGAGTGACTAATTAAAACCATTATAAATAACAGTATAATTAAAAATCAATACTACATCACAATATCACCTATTTTTTCCAAAATAATTTTACACTAAATCATTATTATCAATACTAATACCATTAGTATTATAAAATTATTATTAAAATATAACACAGAGCAATTCAAAAGGTAATAGGGATTTACCCTCAAATCTGATTTTGAAGCAAGAAAGAGGTCAAGACCGATTCAGTTCTAGAGCTCCACCCATGTTTGGTTCGAAGCACAACAAAGGGGGTTGGTCACGGTAACAGTGATGGTGACAGTAAAGGTGACGGGCAGAGGTGCACGAACCAGCGGTCTAGTCTTGGTGTCAAGAGCTTCGTGGTGGCCATGGCGGTTCGGTCCTGTAGCAGCGTCACAAACCGGAGAGAGGAAATTAAAGAAGTGGTGGCGGTGGCTCCACGGCGGCGGCACAGCGATGGCGGCAGCGAACCCGTGACAGAGATGGCGGGCTTTGAACTCACCACCCCATATCGCTATTTTGAGGAGGAAGGAGGCGGCTTCGTGGCCCAACAGCGGCGGCGGCGAAACCGCGGCTCTGGGGAGGAGACGAGTCGCGAATCGCGACTGGGTGGAGAGGGAGAGCCTAGTGGGCGCGCGGCTTCGTCAGCGAGGGAGGAGGGCGGTGGCTTATGAGGATGGGGGCAGCGGTCGTGTGAGGGATGAGAGAGACGAGCTTGGAGAGAGAGAGAGAAAAAAAGGGGGGTGGCGGCTCCCTGGAGAAGAAGAAGGAACAAAATAGGGTTTCCACCCTTTTTACACAGCACACACGTTTTACTTTTTTTTTAAACATATACTTTCATTTATTAATTTATTAGTTATAGTAAATATATTTTTAAGAATCAAATATTTGACAACACTAAACATAATTCATTATTGAATATATAAAAGTTAAGTGAAGTGTTCAAAATGTTTAGCATTATTAAAATATGATAATTTTTCTTTAAAAGAATTCACTTTAAATATAATTAAATACTCTTCGTAGTTAACATAACGTATCTCATAAAAATATCCAACACCTAAATGATTGATTTCAAGAAACATTTATTTATTTTTTTTTTTGTAAAGAAGAAACAATTATTTAATTCGATAAAACTTATAATTTATTAAGTTAAAGAAATCTTAGTGTTCCAAGTTCCGATATTTCCCAATTCCCAATACTTTTGTAGCACTTAAAGGAACCTTAATCTGTTATTCCTAAACTTTATTATTATTATTATTACTTAAATCTATTATTATTATAATTATACTAGGGATTAGAATTCAGGATGTTTCACATTTATTATTTTTTTTCAAAACGGCCCTTTCTATAATATGTTTATTAACAAAAAGCAATTACTTCACCCCAATTCCCCACATCTTCTTTTCTCTACGAAAAAAGCTTTTCAACTTTTATTTTCTCTAAAGCTCTTCAATTACAGTACCATTTTAACTACAATATTTCTCAGCCAAGAAAATATTCCTAACTACCATGTTCAAAACCAATATGAGAGCAATTAATGAGATGGTGTCAAAACACACATCTCAGATGCTTGTAGCAGTGGCTAAATCATCTCCCAAAAGGGTTGACATAGCACCAAGTCCTGGAGACTTGGATTTGCTATGCCCATAATCTTGCCCGAGCCAATTTGCATCAAGCGAGTGATATTCTCTTTTTACCAAAGAAGAAGGAAGACTACAACATAGAAAGAGTATAGAAGAACTTGCAGGTTGTTTAACTGTTTTGGATTTGCAGGATTTTTAAAAAAGTAAATTCATAGAAACGAAATTTGTAGCAGATGTGGTATATGGAGAAACATTTTTAGCAGCCATGCTAGATGAAGATAGAGAGACATTAACAATGAATCTAAGGAACCGTGCTGCTTTCCTAGAAAAGAGATCCTTAGAATATGAACAAACTATAATAATGTCAAATTGTCAAATTCCCATAAAGAGGGGTATGAAGGTAAATGTGGAAGTTTTTTTTTTTCCAAAATCAAGAAAATAACTACTTTTAAATCGATTAACTATGCCTTATATATAGGACTAGAGGGAGTAACTTATAACTAAATTATATGTATCGATAAATATAATCAACTCTAATTGACGTTCTTAATTTAAAAATAAAAATTACTACTCATGTATAAAAAAAGTTAATTAATTTTCTCAACATTTGATATATATTTTTTTTAAAAAAAAATAATGGTATATAGACCTATAAAATCAACATACTAATGAATCTACTAAGAAAGTGACATATGTCACTTATTAACTGTTCAATAGTAAGCAAGTGATACATGTCACTTCCTTTGTGATGTAATTTATTGATAGGTTGATTTTACACACTTTTTTATTATTTTCATTTACAAAGTTAATCCTATAGTCATTATTAGGACTTTTAAAAATGTATAGTAAATAAGGATGTTTGTAGAAGAACTAATTAAATGCCATTAAAAATTGAAATGAATCTTATAAATAAGACAACATAAACCAGAAAAATGTACCCTAAACTCAAAACCGTAAAACTAAGAGTGACCATCATAGAAACTAATGCCATCTTACAATAGAAAAACATTGTACATGTTATTGTTGAACAATCTCCACCGATTAGTTTATCTAATTTAGGGGATTAATTGTAATACCCCGATTTTGATTATTCGAAAATACTCTTTTTTTTTTGTATATTTTAAGCTTGATAAAAATGAGGGTGATTTTTTTTTTAAACTTTGAAAACATTTACGTGACACTTTGATTCTAATTGTTTGTCGAGAAAAGTTATCATTGTACAAGTTCATTCAAATACAGAAAATACCTTCGTCAGTCACTTATTACAAAATCGAGTGGTTACGTCCACACACACATCGCCACCAAAATATATGCTTTATAAATATAAACACCATTATCAAGGTCTCATCAGTGCCATATACATACATAAGTTTGACATCAGTGTTGAAAGCTAAATAAAAGAGTTACAAGTTTGTACTCCAAAATACACCAAAATACTAGCAAGGTTACATCAGCTGTAACGAGAGCAATTACATCCTTAGTCAGAAATAAGACCCAACACAAAAGACTAAGACGAAGAAAACATAAACAGCAGCAACATCAGCACAACATATCCTACTGTCCTCCAGTTGGATCAGAGTCAGAGTCGGAGTCCTCCATCGGGACATAATCCTTATCCGGCTTAGCAGCAGACTCCTCCTCTTCCTCCTCAGGTTCACTCTCTTCCTCAGGCTCCCAAACCGCAAGCGGTGCAGGCTGCGCATGGTACTCTCAGGGTCCTCCATCCATGTAGTCCCTCAAAGTGATGCCGCCGATGTTCAAGTCGATCCTAGCTCCTCTCAAAACATGTTGTGGGTCTGTTATCTCCAACCCGGTGTTGCCTCTCCAAATCCACCCGTCACGGGTGATTTCCCACACTCCCCCCGTCAGGGGCCACATCTGAATTTCGACTCGGTACATTTGTTCGTTGCGTCATCCACGAATATCAAAGAGAAACAACTAGAAAGGAGAAGGAATAAGCTTTTCTGAACGTATACCACGTAGACAAAGCGAACTTATAGCATAACATCTTTTGAAGCAATAAACAAATAACAAGACAAAATGCATATATACATGTCATACATGATCATCATCATCATCATTTAATTTAGATGTAAACATCTTAATCTTTCATATCAATATCATCAATCTCATATGAAATAAAACTTATCACCAAAAACATTAAACCATTATAAACCATAGACTTGAGTTAAACCTCTTCGTAATATTTTCCATTAAGTCTTATTTGATTCGAGTCCATTAATGATATGGGGGAAACAAAACATCATTGAGACAAAAAGGGAAACAAGTTAGCTCACACGACTACATCTCCTCCATATCCTCTCAAGCCTAATCGGAAGCAAACAGGACGTACAGGAACCTTAACCCACACAGGTCGAATACTACTGACAATTGAACATTGTCATAAGCTTGTACTTAAGCATCACATCATCATTTTATTATCAACTCCGGGGCCCAAACCATTCGAACATCCAGCCTCGTTCAGGTTCCCTCTCACTGTTTCAAATTTGATCAAGGGGGTGACAGTACTTTATCTAGTTCGCGGTGCAGAACACGCTACAATCCCTTGGGTATTAATCCCCAATCACATGTAGACTAGTTCCGCCTAGCAAAGTACTCTAGGCTTCTTGATGAATCATCGTCATTACCCTCCCCTATCACAATCGCACACCTGAGTATCCGCAGATGACACAGGGTATTTTCCTCCTCTACTTCACACTCATCTCACTGCTTTAGTCAATGTCTTTTAATGTTTTATTAGTCCTAGGTGTTTGGCCGATTCACTCTTGTTCATCCCTTCAGTGAATCTCGACCTCTAATTAAATTATTAACATTAATGCTTCCCCGGCAGACAACTTAGCATCACGAACAAAGGCTCGAAACCACGGCTTAAAGCTCACATGGCCAGCACCATCATCGCATAGCAGACTCCTAACAGCAAGGTCTGGAATCCACAGCTCGGAACATGCACAACGATTTATTTCATGAACTTAAATTTCTTTCAACTTCACGATATAACTTTACTTTTCTCACAACATCAATTAATTAAAGCAACTCTTAGAATCAGGACATTACAGATGTCCCTCAGATCATTAGCATAATTCACATTAATTAAATAAAACAATTACCATGTATGAATAAGCAAAGACTAATCATGTTATCATGTGAACATAAACAGACCATACAATATCAGGTAAATAAAGTAGTTATGACACCCTTCCGAATTACCCAAGTATAATATAGTACTTAAGCTATTATATTGGGTAATATATGGACTTGTGAGTATTAAGAAAATATGTAAGTGAAATTTTTCTTTTTAAAGCGGGTGCACAAATCAACACTTGGAATTCTTGGAGAATAAACTCTAAAGCATTTCAAACAGTTGTATCGAATTCGGCGATTTCTAAAATCTTTTCAAAAGTTGGGTAACATTCGTCTTTTGGAATCGTATTTATATCATAGAAAATAACTGAAGCTACCCTTGCTTTATTTGATAAAACTGATACCATCGAATAGTTTTCGCAGCCGAACTCTCAAATAGATTAAATCAGAGTAAGCGAAAATTATCGGACTATGCCATGGATAGGAATATAAACATAGGTTTTATATATAGGAAAGTCATAAGTACATAGCCCACATCAGAGTCTCCAAGTTCCAAAATATACAAGTCCATAAACAGATCTACATAGCAGTGTAACCAAAACCCTAGAGTACTCCAAAAGTATATCTACAACATATATACATAACCAAAATATAACTCTAAGGGTGATCACGTAGATCTGGCAGCATCAGATGTAGTAGTAGTGATAGCAGTAGTCTCCAAGAAGTAACAAGGTAATAGTAGCATCATCATCACAGCAGCAGCAAGTCTCCTCCTCAGCATCCACACACCGGATCCTCTGATCCACATCATACACCATACGCACATACCTAGGGGTCACCGTCCCTCCAATCACTCCCAGCAGAATGCACGACAGGCTCGTCTCCGCTCGCGTCCTCCACCGGATCCTCCTCGATCTCATCCGAGGGAGAATGTACCCTACCACTGGGTACTGGGTCAGGTGATGGTGAAACCCTGACTAGGCTCCTCGGATCAGAAGGGGGAGTCTCCTCGCGGACGACTCTCGAAGTAAAGGGGTGAGAGCGGGTAGGTCGAAAATGAAAACTGTGATAAGAACGAGCTGGTCGTGTGGGAGGTGGTCCATGGTAAGTATAAAAACGGGGGTACGTGCATAGTGTATATGATGGGAATCCTAAATCTACGAGGACGGAATCGCATCAGCGGGTTCGGGTGGTAGAAGGTAATCTCTACCTCTCCCTCGAACACCGCACGATGGTCCTCATAGATCCATGTGCCACTAGGAAGTGGCCGGATCTCGATACAAGCAATGTAACGAGACATCACCTACAAGGGCATAGGGGTAAGCAATTCTATACACATAATCAACAGAGAATAAATCATACACCATGAATATGTAAATATGCATCCATGAATAACAATCACATATAGACCTTAGCAGTTATTGAATGCAAATAGGATGCTCACACTTGTTTCGTTTATCATAATTAATTTAAATGAGTGGCATGATGCATGAGTTTAGCTCTCAAGCCTATCTCCATCATTCTATGTTACTCTCTGACGTCCATCCCTGACAACCCAGCACTCAACAGTGCGTTGTATTCCTAGGTATACAACAATTCGTACATTCACCTAGAATGTACACGACAAGTTTGGAATCCATGCCACCCGAGCATATCCCGTCATCCAAACGGACCGTCATCCAAACGGTATAACCATATCGGCATCCACTCAGCCGACCACGTCAACGACGTGTCATCAAGCAAGCGTATTGGCACTCCCAGAGGCCCTCCACATGTTTACCAAAAACATGATATACGTCCTACCATCCAAACTCCAGAATGAATGCACTTTATTCTTAAACTTAAAGGAAGTTGATTAATATCTTACAGCCACCTAGGCTTATTTTATTACCAAAAAGGACCGTCACCAAACGGTATACTCATATTAATCAATTCCCTTCAAGTCTAGATCCCTTGGATTATTGTTATTAATTCCTTAACCAAATGAGTCAGAATTGAAAATAGTATCTTTCAGGTTCTGGGTAAATTACTCGAGTAAAATTCAGTACACTCGAGTGTTCTTCCAGTTTTCCAGATTACTCGAGTGTTCTTAGGGTTACTCGAGTGTTCATGACTTTCTGAGGATTTGGGTTTCAAATTCAATAAATTACTCGAGTAGTTCATAGGTTACTCGAGTGTTCATCTTGATCTCCAGATTACTCGAGTGACCTTGAATGACTCGAGTGGTTAGCCTTAACTTGTCCTCAAGTCATGCTCAATACTCGAGTGCTAGACATGATACTCGATTGTTCTTGCTCCAGTTGCATTGTTTTAAAGGCGTTTTACTCGAGTATCTTGTCTATTACTCGAGTGTTTCACAGCAGAATACACTGAAATCTTAGTTTTAACATACCAATTTCATTTCTACTCATTTCCAGTCCATTCCAAGGATTTACAGAGTTAACATAACATCATTTGAACATGTTACAACATTCCTTTCATATCAAAACACAGATTTGACAGAGGATTCATCAATCATGCATAAAGTACACATTTTAACAACTCAACACCTCAAATTGCATAATAAGCACAATTCTCATGAAATAAAGTTCATTTAAGCTTGCATGCATGATTTAGAACTTGCTTAACACAGACATAGAGCATGGATTGGTCTCCAAGCCAAAGTTCCTATTCAATCTAAGCCCTTAGAGCCTCTTGGTGGCTCTCTAACACAATTTATGGAATTTAATCTCTATCTAGTGAATAAAATTACTTCCCCTTACCTCTCAGACGTGAATCAACAAAGGATTGACAAGAAAAAGGCTCCACAACTCTCAGATCAACTTCAAGCATCACATGCAGAGCATTTTGAGTGCATCACCAAAATGGAATTGGTTCACACATGAAACAGAGAATAAAATTGGGGAAATTAGATTTTCTAGACTCTATGCAACGTCAACTAACTAAAGAAACCGAATTTGAGACTCAGGGATTCATGAGTTTACCAGAATCAATGATCAAAGTAAGCTCCAGACCAAGACTTGACCAGCAACAGCTTCACTTCCAAGATCCAATTCTACTTCCACACTCACTCAATCCTCACGATTTTGGTGTTTATACAAAGCTCGTGATGTGAGATTTGTATTCGTGTATCACTCGAAGTTTAACACTCAGAATTGAAGAAGAATCGAAGACAACAAATCTGAAACCCTAACTTCATCAACAAATGCAAGTTTGATCAAAATCTTCAGCTTAATGGTGTTGATGAGCTTAAATAGACATGGGGAAGACTCATGCATCACGACACGACATCCATGGCGTTGGCAAGGTGGTGATTTCGTGTCAACAACACGGAATCGTTGGCGGTGACTCATCAAACGCACTAACTCGTGCAATTTGACCCAGAATACTCGAGTATTCAGAATAATACTCGAGTGTTTTGCCCAGTTTTTGAAAAATAATAATTTTATTTACTTTCCCTCCAAAATCTTCCTATATTTACATCTAGGTCCCAACCCAGGGACTAATATGAAAAACACTTATTTCATGTATTTATTATATTTATTAAACAATTCCACACACATAAACGAGTTACATGAACACATATTTTAATCAAGGATTAATATAGAAATCATTAATTATAATTAAATTATAATTAACATTTCATTAATCGGGGATTAAAATTTTGGGGTGTTACACTACTCCCCCACTTACAAGGAATTTCGTCCCCGAAATTCAACTCATACAAACAAGTCAGGATAATCCTGACGCATCTTATCCTCTAATTCCCAAGATGCTTCTATCACATCACCACAAACCCAGACGACTTTGACCAGACGGATATCCTTCCCTCTAAGCTGCTTGATCCTTCGATCTTCAACGCGAACTGGCACAGCTTTGAAAGTTAGGTGCTCATGAATTTCTAAGTCATCAGGCTGGATTCTAAGGACAATGGTGGGGTCATGGACATATCTTTTCAGCTGAGACACATGGAATATATTATGAAGGTTAGCTAGCGACGGAGGCAGGGCTAACTGATAAGCTACCGGGCCGACTCTTTTGAGGATTTGATAGGGACCAATAAACTTAGGTGATAGTTTCTGGGTTTTTAAGGCTCTACTAACACCTTTGGTTGGTACTATCCTAATGAACACATGGTCTCCTTCAGCAAACTCTAAGGGTTTTCTTCTGGTATCAGCATAGCTTTTCTGCCTACTCTGGGCCGCCTTCATCTTTTCTTGTATCATCTTGATCTGTTCCGTGGTCTCTTGTACATAGTCTGGTCCAACCAGAGAACTCTCCCCCACTTGAAACCAGCATAACGGTGTCCGACACTTTATCCCATACAAAGCTTCAAATGGTGCCATTCCAATACTCGTGTGATAATTGTTGTTGTAAGTGAACTCCACAAGTGGCAACATTTGTTCCCAGATCCCATGATCTTCCAAAACACAAGCTCGTAGAATGTCCTCCAGTGACTGAATAGTTCTCTCCGTTTGACCATCAGTCTGAGGATGGTATGCAGAACTTAACTTCAATTTTGAACCCAAAGCTCTATGAAGATCTTCCCAAAACATCGATGTAAACCTCGGGTCGCGATCTGACACAATACTTGACGGTACCCCATGCAGACGAACAACTTCCTTGATGTACAACTGGGTGAGCTTTTCCAACGAGTAGCGCATATTCACAGGAATGAAATGCGCCGACTTGGTCAAACGATCCACGATCACCCAGATTGCATCATGACCAGTAGCTGTCCTTAGAAATCCCGACACGAAATCCATTGAGATACTATTCCATTTCCATAACGGAACTTCCAAAGGAAGTAACTCTCCTCCTGGTCTTTGATGTTCCACTTTCGCCTTTTGACACACCAGACAACATGCCACATATTCAGCTACGTCCTTCTTCAAGCCAGGCCACCAAAATATCTTCTTTAGATCCTGATACATTTTGGTAGCTCCTGGATGCATACTCATTTTGCTCTTATGCGCTTCATCCAGAATCATCCTTCTTACTTCAACATTGTCAGGCACACAAATCCTTGTTCTAAAACGAAGGATTCCGTCCTTCCCTTCTTGAAACTCCAACTCCTTACCTTCTTGCATCAACTTCTTCCTTTCCATCAGCTTCTCATCCTTGTGTTGTAATTCCCGAATCCTTTGCAGAAACTCATTAGCAATCTGCAGCATCCCCATCTTAATGCTTGTCAGCTCCACTTGCATCGTCAGGCTCAAATCCCGGAATTCCTCTATCAATGCAGCTTCTCTGACCATCATTGCACTGATGTGTATTGCCTTTCTACTCAATGCATCCGCCACAACATTTGCCTTCCCCGGATGATAATGGAGCTCGAACTCATAATCCTTCAAAAACTCCATCCATCGGCGCTGTCTCATATTCAACTCTTTCTTATCGAAGAGGTACTTTAAACTCTTATGGTCACTAAACACCCGGAACGTAGTGCCATAGAGATAATGCCTCCAGATCTTTAACGCAAACACCACAGCTGCCAGCTCCAGATCATGGGTTGGATAGTTCATTTCATGAACTTTTAGCTGTCTCGAGGCATAGGCGACGACTTGCCCTTCTTGAATCAAAACACTCCCAAGACCTTGTTTCGATGCGTCACAATACACATCAAAACTCTTCTGTGCATCGGGCAGAATCAATACAGGAGACGATGTCAACCTTTCCTTCAACTCTTGAAAACTCCTTTCACATTTCTCATCCCATAGGAATGGTTGATCTTTCCGAGTCAACTTCGTCAGAGGCAGTGCAATCTTCGAGAAACCTTCAATGAATCTTCTGTAGTAACCAGCCAAACCAAGAAAGCTTCTCACCTCCGTGACCGACTTCGGTTGCTCCCATTGCAAAATCGAGCTCACTTTCGTCAGATCAACGGCTATTCCCTTGTCCGAAATCACATGCCCCAAGAACATAACCTCCTTCAGCCAGAACTCACATTTTGTAAGTTTGGCGTACAACTGCTTCTCCTTCAGGATACTCAACACTATCCTCAAGTGTTCAGCATGCTCCTCCGGGCTCTTAGAGTAAATAAGGATATCATCAATGAACACGACCACGAATGAATCTAAATAAGGTCTAAAGATTCGATTCATGTAGTCCATGAAGATAGCTGGTGCATTAGTCAATCCGAACGGCATCACGACATACTCATAATGTCCGTATCGAGATCGAAATGCAGTCTTAGAGATATCCTCTTCTCTTATCCTGATCTGATGGTATCCCGACCTCAAATCAATCTTGGAAAATACCGAAGCTCCTCGAACTTGATCCATAAGGTCATCTATCCTCGGCAATGGATACTTGTTCTTGATGGTGACCTTATTCAGCTGTCGGTAGTCGATGCACATCCTCATGTTACCATCTTTCTTCTTGACGAACAAAACCGGAGCACCCCAAGGCGACACACTTGGTCGGATCATCTGCTTCTGCAACAGCTCCTCAATCTGCTTCTTCATTTCAGCCATTTCCGGTGGTGCCATTCTATAAGGAGCAATAGAAATGGGACCAGCTCCCGAAACTAGATCAATACCAAATTCAATCTCTCTTCTTGGTGGCAAACCAGGGATCTCATCAGCAAATACCTCCGGAAAGTCTCTGACAACAGGAATCTCTTCCATCCTTGGACCATTCTCTTCCACCTCAAAGTTGAACAGGCACACGTAGCCGGAGGGTTTTGAATTTCTATAGGTCACTACTTTTCTATCACAATCAATGATCACTTGGTTTTGACTTAACCAGTCCATTCCCAAGATCACATCTAATTGTGCCAAGGGTAAGCAGATCAAATCCACTTTAGAGGTTCGTCCTAACACTTCTACACAACAGTTAAGACATGCTCTAGAAACAACTACAGGAGCATTAGTAGGGGTTTCTACTTTGAGGGTATAGGGCATCTCAGACATAATCAAACCCAAACGATCTACACATTCATATGAAACAAATGAATGCGTTGCACCAGAATCAAACAAAACAAGACAAGGCTGACCATTAAGCAAGTATTTACCTTGCAGCAGATCAGAGGACCGACTTGCTTCCACCCCATTAAGAGTGAAAACCCTTCCTTGAGCCATAGGCCTATCCGCAGTCCCTCTTGAATTGGCTTTGACCGGTTCCTTGCAGTCTCTTGCAAAATGTCCCGGCTTCCCACAGTTGAAGCATCCACTTGTCCCCCAACAAACACGGCCATAGTGGTTGCGCTTGCACTTATCACAGAATGGAGCCTCACTCCGATAATTCCTTCCATCCGAACCACCAGCTTTTCCCTTGCCTTTCCTTCGGCGATCATATGAACCTTTGCCTCGGTTGTTGAAACCTTTATGTCTTTGAGGTCCATAGTTCTGATTGTCCTTCTTTTCCGAGACTTGCACCTCCTCAGCCTTTGTGTCATCTTCATACATCCTACACATGTCCACAAGTGCAGGAAAACTTTGAATCCGTTGATAACTGAAGATCGACTTCAACTTGGGCCTCAAGCCTCCTTCAAACTTAATGCATTTGCTTCTTTCATCCGGATTGTTCTGATAATATGGAGAGTACTTCATAAGCTCCTCAAACTTGGCTGCGTACTCACCCACACTCATATTACCTTGCTTCAGCTGCAAGAATTCTACCTCCTTCTTTCTCCTTAGATCCTCAGGGAAATATTTGTTGAGAAATTTTTCCATAAATACTCCCCAGCTTACCTCTTCCTTCATATTGCAAAAGTTGCACCGTGTGATTCCGTTCTAACATCGCATTGGTGTGATTTTGGTTTCTAGTTGCCATATTAGACCTGCGCTATGGGCTTATGGTCACATATGCTGAACTAAAGAAACTTCAATTACACCACCTATGCTAAGGCTATAGCTTAAGATTCTAACTTCACATTCAATTGCGTCTTATGCTCAAAAGAGACAAGATACAAACAAATCAAGGGTATCTAAAGCTCAACAAGCAAAATTATAACATTCAAAATAATGTACATGCCCTGGAGATACCTGCTTGATGTTGATGGCTACCTTTCTGGTACTACTTCCACTACTACAGGATCTGACTTTTGCTCTGATACCACTAAGTGTGACACCCTTCCGAATTACCCAAGTATAATATAGTACTTAAGCTATTATATTGGGTAATATATGGACTTGTGAGTATTAAGAAAATATGTAAGTGAAATTTCTATTTTTAAAGCGGGTGCACAAATCAACACTTGGAATTCTTGGAGAATAAACTCTAAAGCATTTCAAACAGTTGTATCGAATTCGGCGATTTCTAAAATCTTTTCAAAAGTTGGGTAACATTCGTCTTTTGGAATCGTATTTATATCATAGAAAATAACTGAAGCTACCCTTGCTTTATTTGATAAAACTGATACCATCGAATAGTTTTCGCAGCCGAACTCTCAAATAGATTAAATCAGAGTAAGCGGAAATTATCGGACTATGCCATGGATAGGAATATAAACATAGGTTTTATATATAGGAAAGTCATAAGTACATAGCCCACATCAGAGTCTCAAAGTTCCAAAATATACAAGTCCAAAAACAGATCTACATAGCAGTGTAACCAAAACCCTAGAGTACTCCAAAAGTATATCTACAACATATATACATAACCAAAATATAACTCTAAGGGTGATCACGTAGATCTGGCAGCATCAGATGTAGTAGTAGTGATAGCAGTAGTCTCCAAGAAGTAACAAGGTAATAGTAGCATCATCATCACAGCAGCAGCAAGTCTCCTCCTCAGCATCCACACACCGGATCCTCTGATCCACATCATACACCATACGCACATACCTAGGGATCACCATCCCTCCAATCACTCCCAGTAGAATGCACGACAGGCTCGTCTCCGCTCGCGTCCTCCACCGGATCCTCCTCGATCTCATCCGAGGGAGAATGTACCCTACCACTGGGTACTGGGTCAGGTGATGGTGAAACCCTGACTGGGCTCCTCGGATCAGAAGGGGGAGTCTCCTCGCAGACGACTCTCGAAGTAAAGGGGTGAGAGCGGGTAGGTCGAAAAATGAAAACTGTGATAAGAACGAGCTGGTCGTGTGGGAGGTGGTCCATGGTAAGTATAAAACGGGGGTACGTGCATAGTGTATATGATGGGAATCCTAAATCTACGAGGACGGAATCACATCAGCGGGTTCGGGTGGTAGAAGGTAATCTCTACCTCTCCCTCGAACACCGCACGATGGTCCTCATAGATCCATGTGCCACTAGGAAGTGGCCGGATCTCGATGCAAGCAATGTAACGAGACATCACCTACAAGGGCATAGGGGTAAGAAATTCTATACACATAATCAACAGAGAATAAATCATACACCATGAATATGTAAATATGCATCCATGAATAACAATCACATATAGCACTTAGCAGTTATTGAATGCAAATAGGATGCTCACACTTGTTTCGTTTATCATAATTAATTTAAATGAGTGGCATGATGCATGAGTTTAGCTCTCAAGCCTATCTCCATCATTCTATGTTACTCTCTGACGTCCATCCCTGACAACCCAGCACTCAACAGTGCGTTGTATTCCTAGGTATACAACAATTCGTACATTCACCTAGAATGTACACGACAAGCTTGGAATCCATGCCACCCGAGCATATCCCGTCATCCAAACGGACCGTCATCCAAATGGACCGTCATCCAAACGGTATAACCATATCGGCATCCACTCAGCCGACCACGTCAACGACGTGTCATCAAGCAAGCGTATTGGCACTCCCAGAGACCCTCCACATGTTTACCAAAAACATGATATACGTCCTACCATCCAAACTCCAGAATGAATGCACTTTATTCTTAAACTTAAAGGAAGTTGATTAATATCTTACAGCCATCTAGGCTTATTTTATTATCAAAAAGGACCGTCACCAAACGGTATACTCATATTAATCAATTCCCTTCAAGTCTAGATCCCTTGGATTATTGTTATTAATTCCATAACCAAATGAGTCAGAATTGAAAATAGTATCTTTCAGGTTCTGGGTAAATTACTCGAGTAAAATTCAGTACACTCGAGTGTTCTTCCAGTTTTCCAGATTACTCGAGTGTTCTTAGGGTTACTCGAGTGTTCATGACTTTCTGAGGATTTGGGTTTCAAATTCAATAAATTACTCGAGTAGTTCATAGGTTACTCGAGTGTTCATCTTGATCTCCAGATTACTCGAGTGACCTTGAATGACTCGAGTGGTTAGCCTTAACTTGTCCTCAAGTCATGCTCAATACTCGAGTGCTAGACATGATACTCGATTGTTCTTGCTCCAGTTGCATTGTTTTAAAGGCGTTTTACTCGAGTATCTTGTCTATTACTCGAGTGTTTCACAGCAGAATACACTGAAATCTTAGTTTTAACATACCAATTTCATTTCTACTCATTTCCAGTCCATTCCAAGGATTTACAGAGTTAACATAACATCATTTGAACATGTTACAACATTCCTTTCATATCAAAACACAGATTTGACAGAGGATTCATCAATCATGCATAAAGTACACATTTTAACAACTCAACACCTCAAATTGCATAATAAGCACAATTCTCATGAAATAAAGTTCATTTAAGCTTGCATGCATGATTTAGAACTTGCTTAACACAGACATAGAGCATGGATTGGTCTCCAAGCCAAAGTTCCTATTCAATCTAAGCCCTTAGAGCCTCTTGGTGGCTCTCTAACACAATTTATGGAATTTAATCTCTATCTAGTGAATAAAATTACTTCCCCTTACCTCTCAGACGTGAATCAACAAAGGATTGACAAGAAAAAGGCTCCACAACTCTCAGATCAACTTCAAGCATCACATGCAGAGCATTTTGAGTGCATCACCAAAATGGAATTGGTTCACACATGAAACAGAGAATAAAATTGGGGAAATTAGATTTTCTAGACTCTATGCAACGTCAACTAACTAAAGAAACCGAATTTGAGACTCAGGGATTCATGAGTTTACCAGAATCAATGATCAAAGTAAGCTCCAGACCAAGACTTGACCAGCAACAGCTTCACTTCCAAGCTCCAATTCTACTTCCACACTCACTCAATCCTCACGATTTTGGTGTTTATACAAAGCTCGTGATGTGAGCTTTGTATTTGTGTATCTCGCGAAGTTTAACACTCAGAATTGAAGAAGAATCGAAGACAACAAATCTGAAACCCTAACTTCATCAACAAATGCAAGTTTGATCAAAATCTTCAGCTTAATGGTGTTGATGAGCTTAAATAGACATGGGGAAGACTCATGCATCACGACACGACATCCATGGCGTTGGCAAGGTGGTGATTTCGTGTCAACAACACGGAATCGTTGGCGGTGACTCATCAAACGCACTAACTCGTGCAATTTGACCCAGAATACTCGAGTATTCAGAATAATACTCGAGTGTTTTGCCCAGTTTTTGAAAAATAATAATTTTATTTACTTTCCCTCCAAAATCTTCCTATATTTACATCTAGGTCCCAACCCAGGGACTAATATGCAAAACACTTATTTCATGTATTTATTATATTTATTAAATAATTCCACACACATAAACGAGTTACATGAACACATATTTTAATCAAGGATTAATATAGAAATCATTAATTATAATTAAATTATAATTAACATTTCATTAATCGGGGATTAGAATCTTAGGGAATTTAGAATAACAAGATTGGTAGCTCAAAACATAAATTCCACCGTTGGATGTGAAGTAGGATAGGTGAGGAAGCTTGCTTTAAAATTTGAGGAAGATCCAACGGGTATCGAAGGCGTTATGGCGTTTCAAAGTGCTGAGTATTGCATGATTTAACAGATTAATCGATTAACCTATGGATTAATCGATTAGTGCCTGAATGTGGTGCAAAAATTAATCGATTAACCTACTAGCTAATCGATTAGGGCCAGAAAGTGTGCAAAAAATTAATCGAGTAAGGCTAGTTGCTGATCTTTGGCCAAATTACAAGGGGTTAATCGATTAACTGGGACTGTTAATCGATTAACCTAGTCTGCTGTTGAAAAAAATAAAAGAAATCACACGTTTCTCTTTCTTAATGTTCGACCTCTTCTCTCCTTCTTACTCTAGGGCACAAAACTCTTTGCTTCCATTAATCAAGAATTCAAGCATATCGTATCCAAAATCCATCATCAAATCTCTCTCTTTCTCAAATCCAAGTAAGTAATCAAGCTCTTGATTTCCTCCTCTCCCCTATGGTTCGAATTCCTCTCTCCCTCTTGCTCCCTTGGAGTTTTCAATTTTCAATCTAGGGAACTCCAATTTGGTTTCATGGATTCCCTCAAGTTTAAGGGCAAAGCATAATAATTTGTTTTGTTATTCTATTTGTATTAGGTTCCTCCCTCTTCTTTTGAATTGTGGCCAATTCTCAAGTGTAGAACAAGTACAAATCTCTTTATCTCTAAGAACTTGAGGTAAGGAGGTTTGTGTTACCATATTCTAGGGGGTAGGTTGTATTATGAATATAGTGGGTTGCTAGGAGTTATGTGCTAGATTTAGATTAAAAACCCTAAGATAGATATTATTGTATAAAGTATTTAAATTTGTTATTTTGTGCTAAAATATGATGTTGTTACTTGATATGTGTGATATTGTATTGCTCTAATTGTATGAAAATTTAGTTGTATAATTGAATAAAGTAACTATTGGCTCTATGACATTAATTAGACGGCTTTAAACTATCGTGGTGCAATTCCAAAAGACTAATGGTAAATTAATTAAAAGAGCCAGTCTTGTAAGACGTTGTCCGGGTTGTGGGACTGTACGCTTAGACTGGTGTGAATCAAGTCGTGTAAGACGTTGTCCGGGTTGTGGGACTGTACGCATCGACTGGTTCGATCGGAGGTCGTGTAAAACGTTGTCCGGGTTATGGGACTGTACGCATCGACTGATTTGACTTGATGTCTTGTAAGATGTTGTCCGGGTTGTGGGACTGTACGCATAGATCGCGTAAGACGCACATAGTGCGCAGCTGTAAGACGTTGTCCAGGTTGTGGGACTGTACGCAATGATGGATCCACGTGAATAAATTTCCAAATGTTATGAGAAAATCAAGGTATAGGTAAAGAGAAAAGAAATTATGGAAATCAAGAGATATGGTGAAAAAAAAAGGGGGCATATGTGAGAATCAAATGAAAAATACATGTGGTAAAAGATCAGGGAATGGTACAAAGAAAGAATTGTGATGTTATATATGAGATTGAGAAGTATGTCAAATTGTATACCCTGGAAATGTATGAAATAATGAAATTAAAACTATGAAAGGACTATCTTATTATGGAAAGGAAAATAATTGAATTGTTTGAGAATGCTTACTGGTTTATATGCATTATATGAGATGTGTTTGGCTTAGTGGTTCATTATAGCATAATAGAAATTGCTTCCCTATTTTATTGTGTAATACTCACCTCCTTACCATTTTTCAGGTACTGAGTCGAAGTTTACACCAGGACCGGCCGAGAAGGATTACTCTCCCTCACAGGGAGAGTAGGGTTGTGGGATTTTAGATGCATTTACTAACCTAAGCCTCCTACATTCTTTTTGATGTATATGCGATGTATATACTTTTTGAGTGAGGCTTAGGATGTCTTATTTTGGGAATAGTTATGTATTGTACTTGATTCACATACTTGGTTTTTGCTGTGGCACTCTGATAATTGATGCTGTTGTCTTACATTTGAGCCCATGGGGAAACTATATGATTCATATACATATAATTAGAGCCCTGCTGGCTACTGTAGATAGTATGTGAATGTATTCCACAAGTTGAGAATTTAGAAAAGTCCGAAATACAAACGAAACTCCGTCCGTTTGACGGATGATTTTTATTAAAATAAAAAGGAATTTTTAAACTTGCATTTTTTTAAATAAGGGAATTAAGGGTAGTTAATTATAGGGTGTTACATCACCCATTAGGAGATTTCCACCCAACAGGAATTTATCCAACCTTCAGGAATTTCCCACCCATTAGGACACACCCGTTAGGACTTTCATACATAATAACACAATCCATGCACACACACAATCACAATTATCTTCATCCTACAAATCTTTAAATCCTTTTAATTGCGCATAATGATCCATGGGTACACCCTTCACCTTACGGGCTTTTCCACCTAATGGGCATTTCCACCTGAAGGGCCTTTCCACCTAATGGGGCTTTCCACCTAGGGGAATTTCAACCTAACAGTGCATTTCGCCTAATGGGACGGTGTCACCCATACGGATCATTAGTCAGTGCATCAATATTACAAACCCTCCATGGCCACATTCATTTTCTTTTCATTATTTACTTACCATTATTCTCTTTCTATTGTTTTTCCTTATTTCTCTCTTAATCTCCTTGTGAGTTCTCTACTTTGTTGTTCTTAATCACTCCCTCATTTATTTTCTATTTAGCCATTTGTTCCTTTTCTACTTATAATCACATAAACTCATTCTTCTAAAGTTATAATATGTTCCTTTTCTTCTTACATAATACTCATCTTCAATATTCATATCAACTACCCTAATGTTTTATATTTTACTTATTCCTCTACCCCTAGTCATCACTATAACAAAAGAGAAACTATACCCAAAGTCAAAGTAACACCACCTTCTTACCTCCACTGAAGATAGAGATGATGAACCTCAAACCCTAGCTTCTTATTCCTTGCCCTTGTGAACCCTTAAGGCTTGAACCTCCTAAGCTTGGCTTTCAACCCCAATAAAGCTACCAAGCGGTGTATTGGAATAGAGTCTAGTGGATGTATTGATGGAGAAGGATAGTCTCCCTTTCACTTGTGAGTGTAGAGGTATGAGAGAGGGTGAGCCTCCATGGTTATGGAGCTTCAAAGAGAGAAAATCCAAGCTATAGTGACGAGGGAGGGAGGCGTGGGGTGTTGGTGGTGGGGGGGTGATGTTCTTGCTTCTTAGTTTAAGTGTTTAGGGCTTGAAGATGATGAATGAGTGTTCTTGATTCTTGATGATGAATGATGTTATGAGTTGATGATGCTCTTGGGTTCTCATGAAAGAAGAGGAAATGAAGAAGAAGAGTAAATGATGTGTGTTGTATGTGTTGTTGTGTTTATTTTGCATAGGAATGAAATGAGTGGTTATTAGGCAATGGCTTCTCAAAGAAGCTTGGAAGGTGTGGTTGTAGTGAATGGCTTCTTGGAGAAGCTTCAAAAGAGTGGCCTCCAAGTCATTTTTTTTTCTAAGCTTTACGACTGGTAATCGATTACCTCAGGCAGTAATCGATTACCACCCTAATTCTTCAACTAATCACTTTCTCACAGAAGCCTGATAATCGATTACCTTCCCCAAGGTAATCAATTAATTCCCTTAAATCAAATTTAGGGCTTCTCACAAAATGATTGTAAACAATTACCATCCCAAGGTAATCGATTACATCACTAAATTTTCATATTTTGATGGTTTCTAACTCTAGGGCATTACTCTTAACTCAAATACATGATTAACTACTAATTCTTTCATTGGTCCTAACTTAAACATATTCTGATTAAGCTTGGAATCATAAATCAGGATGTTACACGTTAAACATGACACGTTAATACAAAATTCCAATTCAAATACTGATTTTACAATTACACTTTTAAAATTCCAAAACTTAGATTAGATCCTTTCGGGTAAAAGCAAAAACACAATTCTTTTCTCTCAATTTATTTCAAAGCTTTTCAATACTTTAAATACGTCAAAACACTTTAAGAATAATCAACAAACAAATTTTAAATAAATAATTAGCTTCTGGTCCGTCTTGGACAACAACTTATTTAAATTCGAAAACACCGAAAAACTTTACTTTTTCAATCCAACTTTCTCCTAAATCAAGTACTACTAAAAACTTAAACTTTAAACCACTTGGACACATTTTTAAAATTGGAAAACAATTCAAACAAATTCTGGACAACATTGAAATAAGTTTTAGAAATCACTTTTTCACAATTCGAAAACACCGTAAAGTCATACTTTATTCATATAACACATTGCCATAAAATAAACATTTAAACAATTTATTTTTCAAACCTTAACACCAAGAAATAAATTAGGACAACACCTAAACAAGTCCAACATTTTTCAATTAAATCCAAACTAAACCACTCTAAAATCAACTAGTTTTCAAAGGCTAATTACTCGATCAAATGCTTATAACACATCAATTAAAACTTAGTCAAAACACAACACTTTAACTAACTAAACCACATAACCAAATAACTCATTTTCCTTCACTTCCTTCAATATATAGATAACCCAAAACAAGGAAACACATAACTAATCAATTATCATATATCACATAAAACAAATCAACCTAACCTTAAAACTTAATCCCTAAACCGAAACACAACAACAACAACAACAACACTTATCATTTAAAAAAACCATTTTCCTTCACCCATATACATACCTAAACCGAATCACATTGTCCAAACAAACCAAAATCAATTAATTTTTCTAACCATCCTTAAGGATACCGAATCAAGCATTACATAATCAAACTTTATCATGTATTCAATTAACCAACTCTAAGCAAAACATATGTCAAGTAACCAACTCAAAACAATTAAGTTTTCACCCTCCTATACCCAAACATATAGGTACCGAAGCAAATAGAGAAAATAAGCCAAAATCATAACTTTTAAACACTAAAATCAAGTTAACCACATTGAAGCACTAACATGCAAGTCCACTTTATGGAAATAAAGATCACCTAACAACCTACATGCATGGCCGAATAACATCATTAAACAACAAACAAACTCAAATGAATTCAATACATGTACACATACTTATATTTATAAACCGTATAGCATTTACAAGTATCAAACCAAAACAAAATCAACTTATTAATTATTTTCCTTAAAGAAACTGAACCATAGAGCAAGAAAATAATTAAACTTCATCAAAACATAACATGCATTTCAAACTAAAATCATTTCCCTTAAATCCTAACCTAGACCGAAGCACATAGAGAGAAATAGGTTTGATTTTTGCAAAATAACTTAAGAAATCAACATGCATTCAAGAACAAGCACAAAAATCAATTTTTGTTTACCCATTATCAAGCTCAAACCGAAACAACCAAAGAAAATAAAATTATTTGTGCAAAATACTCCTCAAAACCGAATGGACCTCATCAAACCACATGCATGTTCATTTTCTTGTTTCAAGCTCAAATCTACACATGCAAGTACTTAAAAATTAAAGAGCATAAATTAAAACCAACATGCAAAAGCTCATTCCAATCAAACCAATAAAATCTCCAAGAAAACATGTAGAACCCGAAAATAAAAGAAGAAAAGAAGTTAAGATTGGAAATGAATACCTAAGTGAAAATTGAAATGAGGTTGAAAAATCAAAGAAATCCCTTCCTTCTTCCTCTTGGGGCTCACGGGTTCCCTTCTTCTTCTCACCCTCTCTCTTTGATTTTTTTCTAATTTGTAAAATGATAAGTGCAAAAGTGGGAAAGAATGGGAAAGAGGGGTATTTATAAGGGTGGGTTTAAATGGGGTTTCATGGCTAAAATGTGGGGTTTAGAAAAATCAAGAGTCACAATGGCACTTTGGTAGTTTAGGGGAACTTTATGGGTTATGGTTATGTGTTAAAAAGTAAGGCAAAAGTGAGTAAGTTTTTAATTTAGACAAAAGTAGGTTTCTTGGGAAGCTAACAAATCATTACATTTTTTGAATTTTAAAAAGAGACATTAAAGTGCTTTCTCACTTAGCTTGTTGGGTAAGGCTAAAATTTTTCCTTTTCCTCCTAGACTAAGCCGTGGCACCCATTAGAGAGGGAAATTTTAAATTTTTCCTCTCTAATTTAAAGGAAGTACAAAATTAAAATCTTATTTAATTAAATAAATAAATTTCGGTTTTAATAAAAACAAAAAAAAAAAATATAAATTCACAATTTCTCAATTCTTAACAATTAAATTGAAACAATAGCTCGATCTAATTGTGAAAACCAAATTTTTATAATTTTACAAGAAATCAAATACGTTATTTAAATCTTTATTTTATTTTTCGATATTAAAAATAAACAAGGAAATTGCGGGTATTACATTAATTCCGTGAATATAGTCTATATGGTCATTTTTCAAGATTTGAAAGTTAGAGATCTAGGTTCTATCCTTAGGCACCTTCCTTTGGTGAATTATTGGTAGTTTTAATTTCTTTTCACCATCCTCGTCAAAAACTTTTCCTTAGAAAAAAAAAATAGTTCCTTCCTGTTCAGCACAAATCCAGTAACCCAAAAACATACATGTTTGGAACCTTAGTTAGCTACGGAATTCATCTGATCAAATTCCAAGAGTACATCCCGAGACTTGGTAAATTCAGATCTCAATAGGACAATAATGGAGACTTCTGAACACATGTTGAAGGGCACATATGTTATAAAGAAAAGAAAATCAATTTAACTCATAAATTTGAGCCCAAATGTTATAAAGAAAAATAATCAATTTAATTCAAAGACCACCCTCTCCCAAGAAAATAATACTCCGTAATTGTTTAAACATCATGTACACAAAACAAGCAGGATAACTGTTTACCGCCTTCCTTGCTTTCTTGTGTAAATCACAAGCAACAATAGACTCGGTAGTTTTAAATTTTGATGCTTCATCCTAGCTTCTAGTAGCCTAGTTATTTGATTCTGCAAATAGGTGTATATGCTAAGACTAGACTCAATTTGCAAATACAAGTAACTTAATCTGGACTTGGCATGAGTATAACTACCTAAAAAAACAAATAAAATACACATTGGTATAGAATATTGATTTTGATCCCTTAACAAGAAGTAAATTAAGCGTATGCACCAATTGGCATTGCTTATCCATTCACAAGTAAATAAATAAATGACAGGTTCTGGAAAAGCAAAAGCAAAATATTATGCAACCAAACCAAAAGAAACTTCTGGATCATATCATCTATCAACATTGACAGTAATGTATTTCTAGCACCCATGAATTTTATAAGCCAAGATAAAGAAGCATTAGGCGTCTCCAGACAAGTCCTGAACTAAGAAGGAAAACCCCCATCTACCCTGTCCTTCCACACCAACCATAACCTTAGAGCCCAAGTCAATCTCTAACCAACAAGTTAGCTTCACCTTTCTCCCAACCTTTGAACAGGAGTGACACTTCGTGAGTAGCTCCTTCTTCACCTTCTCCTTGGCCTGGAGGAAATACTTGGTGTGTAGCTTCTCCTTGAGCTCAACCTTTGAACACGAGCAACACCTTGTGGGTAGTAGCTCCTCCTTGGCCTGAGCGGGCCACTTTGAGAAATTGTTCGATTATAGCGATCATCAGGTGAGTGATTTCTTGAGTCAAAGGTATTATAAGAATTGTCATTCGAAGTTTCAGATGACGAACTATCACTGCTACTATGATGTGAAGAATATGGTGAACGACTTCTAATACGACCTGAAGAATTTGATAAATGTTGGTAACCTGTTAGATAAGGAGAATAACTAGGAGAGGGTGAACGGAAACGCAATGGAGAGGGTGTCGGAGATGGAGTACGGGAGCGCCTTGATGGGGGAGGTGCTATAAAAAATTATGAAATGAGATAGTGGAGGTTAGATAGAATATAAAACTGTGGACAAACAAAAATAAAATCGTAAGAAAGAAAACATACCACGAAGAGTATTGCATACATGTCCAGAATTCCAATCCTTCCCACACTCATAGCAGAAGTTGCATCCACATCTGAAAAGAGCAAATCAAGCTTGCATAGTTATTTTTGGATACGTGATGATAAAAATACAGAATAAAGTTCCTCCTGGTAAAAGGAGTTAACTTACCTCCTCAAAACCAATCAAATTTAGACACACTTTCTTATTTTTTTTTTAAAATTTTATTTTAAATCTAAAATCAGCTAAGATTGGGAAATTATTAAATCTTCAAACAAAATGCAGAGAAAACATTGCTGCCATACTTTGCCACACTCAGGACACAACATCCATCAACCTCCATGCCGTCCCGCCACCGTCAAGCCACCTCATTGGACCACAATGTTAGTTGCTAATTCATCTCTTTCTTCACACAACATTCACCCACCTCTGTGCCACGCCACCATTGCCACCGTCACCACAGAGAAGAGAGAAGAAAACAAATTAACCAGCCACCGTCACCACAAAGAAGAAAGAAGTAGCAGAGATCGAATAACAATATCAAATCACAAGTGGAATTGGTCACCGTCTAATGGTTCACCATCAAGGATTATTAAGAATTATTAAGATTATTAATGGTTCACCATCAAGGAATTGGTCACCGTCTAATGGTTCACCATCAAGGATTATTAAGAATTATCAAGGATTATCACATCACAATTCCTTTTCTTTGCCGCTTTAAGATTATATTGCTATTCATCTCTAGTAATTTACATTTACTATAATCGGCAGTGTGTGTTGAAACTTGATTTTATTGAAACAAAATATTTGATACAAATGGTAGTCTAATTGTCTTACAAGCCACAAGCTCTGGTGCACTAACTTGCACAATTATATCTGAAACGAAATGATGTAAAAAGATGAGTATATGGAGTAGGGAGGCTTTTTGTTGCAGGGGATGTGTTTGGGTTGCGTGTGAGGGAGAGAGGATCTCCATCATATCTGTTGGTTTGACGACGAAGGTGAGTTTGTCCTCCGTGATGTTGTGTGGCGCTGCTCTTGTTAGGTTTTGGAGCAGATTCCGGCCTTTTGGATTTTCCCAATAATAAATTTCAATTTTTAATTATAAAAAAAAATTAAAATGGGAAATATGTCATGAATTGATTGGTTTGAGAAGATAAGTTTCCTCATGATATAAGGAGGAACATTATTCTGTAAAAATATTGAAATTATATAGATTGAGAGTTCAAAAGTGAAGAAATTGATTAAAAGGCAGTAAGTGAAGATAGGTTCATAATAAAACCTGCAGGTCATGTGTTCACATCCACTATGCCTTTGAACATAGAAAAGAGCATTTGGGACATTTTTGCCACATTTCTTTGTTGGCTAACTCCAAAAATTTCTGATCCAAATCTTCTTCACCTTTTCTCCCTTTCCCCTCTTGGAACTCCTTGCAATTTAGTCCGCCATGCCATGGAACCTTACATTGAGCACAGAATAGCCTGTGGCAGTAGGGACACTCACAACTAGTCACAACATTTCCTTCATCTCCATCATTCACCAACAAAATAGAGCAATCCTTAAATGGGCAGTAAATCTTTTGCCACAAAGCAATTAAAGACTCGCATTTTTCAGATTCCCAACGATCAATAACTTCCTTAGGCAAAATGGATTGCAAATACTTGGGCTTCAACTCCACATTACAGCTTGGATTTGGGCAATTCACCTCTAACCTGTTTTGCTGTATTTGAGCAGCCACATGCTTGGATATGCAGTCAATGCAAAAGGGGTGTTTGCACTTTCCCTTTCGGAACATATCAGGTGCTGGTTTAAAATCCAAGCATATACCACAAAAGTTTTTTGAGGATTGATGAACCATGTTGTCTTTTTCTTCCTTTCGCATTGTAATACCTGCACAATGAAAAGAAGGAAATTATTGTAATAAAATAAATCATATTTTTAATAGAACTTAACTCAATTGCAATCAAAATTTTAATACTTTATTCTGCACTGATTATACAGTGTCCCTTAAAGCACTGTTTACATGTTTTAGAATGTCCTATCCTAGTTGGAGAATTCCTATGTTAGTAACATCAATGCAGACTGTAGAATTAGCTTATGTCTTTGGTAATATATGAGGATGAAACCATCTACTTCAAATTCCATTAAAAGTAATCTAAAGTACTAGAACACAATAAGAAATATAATAACAGAATGCTAGAAAATATCAAACAACAATAATATCGTATACATTCCATATTGTTTCATAACATGAGACAATGTCCAAGACAGAAGACAGAAGCTTGAATATTAGATTTATATTTTATACTAAATTGATAACAGTTCCAACCAGCAATCTTTGTCAAATGGATAAAGAGGATGGATTTGGATTAGGCCATAATAAATGTCCCTTTGTTTAAACTTCTATAACAAAAAGGTTTAATGAAACAAAAAGTTGGAGGAGACTTTTTATTACAAGCTTCAAAATTTGGCTTCTCCTAAAAGCTGAATTTGATTTTCAGTAAAACCCAAGCAAGGGCATATAAATGTCAAAAGAGATATATTTTTTTATCAGAAAATGTGCTACAGGCCATTAGCTTCTCTACATAAAGTTTCTTAAAAGTTAAAAGCTTTTACTTTTAAGTTATTTGAAAGTTTTTTTTATGACTAACCAAATCCAAAATAGCATAAAAATCACTTTTTTTAAAAAAATTATATTTCTTAATCATGCAAGCCCAGGTTACAAAACAAGACTTGTCATTAGTGAAAACTGAAAAGTAGTAAGAAGTTAGAAAGGGGAATGTATAAAGAACCTCTAACGTGGAAAATCATCATTTAATGGAAAATATCATTTAACGGTTTGTTAGTTTTTCGGTTTTTAGGTTTTCCAATATACACTCCAGCCTTCTATTCTACATTAGCCAAAGATTGAACCCAAGACCTTCGACTCAAAGTTCTCATTTTTTTTAAATGAAGAATGAGTTTCATCAACATTCAAGACTGTAACTCTATTGGAGTAATCATTACATGAAACGTGGTTGGATGGAACACATAGCTATAACAATAAAATGAAAAGTGAACATACGTTTGAATTGAATAGTGACAGAGAAGAGAATGCTTACCGGACAAGGAAGACCACGTAACCGTCTAACACCACTGTGACTCGAGAGGAGAATCTCACTAGGAGGAGCGGTAACAATGATGAAAGGTTAAAATAGGTCTCAGAAGGAAGGGGAATGAATGGACAAGGGGTAAAATCATGCGGCCCTATTCATTTTTTGGCCCAAGTAAGTGCATAAGATTGTTGAGATTGACAAAAATATCTTTCCTTTTGATAATCTTTTCTTTTTTCTTTGATAATCTAATCAAGATTATATAAAATATCTTTCCTTTATCTATAAAAAAAGCTTTCCTTTATCTAAAAATATTGTACAAATGAAGCTTCAAAATTCAATCTTATTCGGATACGGTCTCCTCAGAAAAAGTTGGACTTTCCTACTCATTAAAAGCTTCCACATGGAAAAACTTGAAGTTATTAGAAATGTTTAACTTTACAAATTTAAAAATTATTTCCTAGTTTCAAGTGGTTATATTACATAATTTTTTTTAAAGTTATATCATATAATTTTTAAATTTAAATTGCATAGAATTTGTAAGTTATAATATCTACCATATGGGCTTATTTCACTAGATCTTTTGATAACGTATAAAATATAATATAATTTTGATATATAATATTATTATAATAATATTTACTATATATATTAATTATTATTATGATATATATATATATATATATATACACACACTCTGTAATATAATATAATTCTAACCATTAAAATAAAATTGCCCCTTAGATTAAAGTATGATATATTTCTAACCATTAGATTAAAGAAAAATTTAATCTAAAAAAAATAAATAAAATATACTGCTCGCTTAGATTATCTTAGATTCTTATAAAATTATAATCACCCATGATTTTTTGTTGTTGAATTAAAATTAAATGCACTTACGTTGCACAATTAACAAGTGTAAGAAAGTATAAAAAAAATGTTTTATGGATGGGTGAGCAAGAAACCAAATAAGAATATTTCACAAGTGATAACAAGTGATGATATACACTATCATCAAGGAGGAAGGGTTAAAAGATTAATGTATAGTGTTATATCGAGTGATATTTTTTTCATGTTGGTGTAGGATTCTCATGTTTTGATGCTAACAATCTCTCTCCAAGCAACAACATTGGCAACAAGCAAGCTACACCACATGAAGATTAGAATTAGGATTTTTATTAATTCTATTTCAATGTAATCTTTATTTTATGCAATGCATCTCATTGGTGTGGGTAGCTTAGGTGATTTTAAGAATATTTAAATAATGTTTGATTAAGAGTGAAGATACTTTAAATCTTGATTAAATAGCTTGTGAAAATCATTTTAGAAAAACTTTGTTTTTATTCAGATTCTGATCAGTTTACTCGAGTAATAAGTACTGAATCACTCGAGTAATTTATGTCATGACAGGTTAATCGAGTAATGGTTTACACATCACTCGAGTAACTTAATCTGACATGTTTCACTCGAGTGACGTTGTTTGGTTTACTCGAGTAATTCAATCAGTGTTGGGAAAATTTTAAAAGGACTTAATTTTCTCTTTCATAAAGATATACTTTCATTCTTACAATTTTATAATACACTTTTCAAAAGCAATCCAAGAGCTATTTTACATCTTTCAAGAGCTATCAAGATTCAACAAGAAATTTTTCTTCTTCACTCTATTTTCTATCATTGTTCAAATATTCTTGAGATCATATTTTTGTTCTTAGTGGTTGTTGAAGATTTGCAATTTGTGATTGCATTATTGAAGATTTCTAGTGAAGAATCTCTCTTGATTTAAGAGGGGACTGGAGTAGCTTTCAAGTGGGTGAAAGTGAACCAGGATAAATCCTTGTGTCTCTTTTATTTTCATTCCTTGTATTTCATTAATTCATTAACAATTGCATTTTTTAGGTTAGAATTGGGGGTTTCTTAATTCTACTCAATTGATCTAAAATTGCATGTTAATATTACTTGAAATTGTTCATATTAATCATTCATAATTTGTTGAATCATCATAGCATTGTTATTCTTGAAGAACTCCATTGAAAACTCAGTTTTTAATTGAATTTTACCCAGTTTACTCGAGTAAAGTTCTTGTCACTCGAGTAATCTGCTTTCAGTTTTTGAACAATACTCGAGTAGGTTTTCTGTTACTCGAGTGATTTAAAAAATAGATTTCGTAATACTCGAGTGATTTGCTGAATACTCGAGTGAAATTATTTTTGCTTGCGTATTACTCGAGTGAAGACTTGAGTTACTCGAGTAATCTGAACTGAATTTTTAGAAAACTTATTTTTCATAAAACCATTCTCTTAGGTGGACGAAAAATCTATAATAAGGCTTCAATATTCTATTCACCCCCCCTCTAGACTATATTGAGCCGCTTGCTGGTTTCCAACAAGTGGTATCAGAGCTTGGACGAAAAATCCGAGCCTTAAAAAGCTTTTTCGAAAAGATCTTTTTTACTTGGAAACAATGGGCTCAATTTCAAATCCTTTTGGTGGTGAAGGAACTTCCATTAATCGTCCTCCACTATTCAGTGGTGAGGGTTACGCTTATTGGAAGGTCCGCATGAAAATTTTTATTCAAGCCATAGATATGGAAATTTGGAACGCCATAGAGAATGGACCTTTTGTTCCTCAAACGAAAGTAAATGATGTTGTTTCGATTAAACCTCAATCGAGTTGGGACAATGATGATAAGAAGAAAGTTGCATTTGATTTAAAAGCTAAAAATATCATCACGTCCGCTCTTTCTTATGATGAGTTCTTTCGAGTATCTCAATGTGTTGATGCTAAACAAATGTGGGACACATTACAAGTCACACATGAGGGCACTTCGGAGGTTAGAAGGGCTAGGCTAAATACACTCATGCATGAATATGAACTCTTTCGTATGTTACCTAATGAAAATATAGGTGACATGCAAAAGCGGTTCACTCATATCATTAATCATCTTTCTGCACTTGGAAAAGTTATAACTAATGGTGAAGTTGTTAATAAGATTTTGAGATGTCTTAGCAGGGAATGGCAACCTAAGGTGACGGCCATTATGGAAGCTAGAGACGTGGATCAAATTGACTTAGAAACTCTATTCGGAAAGCTTCAAGAGCATGAAATGGAGCTTGGACGGTTATCCATGAATGAAGATGCCGATAGAAAGAAAAAGGGGATTGCTCTTAAATCAACTTCAAAATCCCTTAAGGCACAAGAGGAAAACTTTCAAGCGGATGACTCGGACTCCGATATAGATGATGAGACCCTTGGCTTGCTAGTTAAAAAGCTTGGTAGGTTCCTTAAAAAAAAAGGGAACTTTAATAGAAATAGACAAAGAGATTCTAAGGACTCACAACCAAGAAATAAGACTAACAAGGATCACATCAAGTGTCATGGGTGTGGAAAGCTTGGTCACTATCGATCGAATTGTCCAACTAATTCTAAGAAGTCGGAAGGTGACAACTCAAAGTTCAACTCATCTAAAGGAAAAAGGGCTTACATAGTATGGGATGAAGTAGAGAGTCAATCAACATCTAGCTCGTCGGATGATGAAGAACTTGCAAATCTATGTTTAATGACAAAGCTTGATGAAGAGGAATCTTCGAGCATTAAATCAAGTGAGAACGTCAATGAGGTAGATTATCTTTCCGATGCTAGCTCAAGTTCTAATTCTCCTTCATTCAATGAATTGTACAATGTGTATGTAGAGATGCATAAAGAGTTGAAGAAACTTGCTAAAATAAATGTTGAAAGAAAGAATTTCATAATGAAGCAACATGAAAAGATAATTGAACTTCAAAAAGATTTAGAAGAACTTAAGCTTCAAAATGAAACTCTTGAACTCATTTATGCAAACTCTACATGCAATTGTGAATTGAAATCAAATGAGACTCCATCTTGTGAAAATTGCAAGTCTTTGGAAAAAGAAGTTTTTAATTTGAATGATCGACTTGCAAGGCTCATGAAAGGAGATACTTCTTTAGATCATTTGCTTTCAACTCAAAGGAACAATAGCAATAGATCCGGTCTTGGCTATACCAAACCTAAGAAACGCAATTATCGCAAAGTTGGTGGATTTTCAAAGAATAAGATTTCTAAAAACCCAACTTGCCATTATTGTGGAATCTTTGGGCATACCACGAATAAATGTAATATAAAGAAATTTGGTATACCAAGCGGAGAATATATTTGGATTGTTAAGGGGACTTCTCCTCATGCTAACAACAAAGGACCCAAAACCACTTGGGTACCTAAGTCAACCAAATGATATCTTTCTTGTAGGTGTGTCTTCGAACAAAAGAGCGAAAATGGTACTTGGATAGTGGTTGTTCGAGACACATGACGGGAGACAAAACGCACTTCATGGAACTTACTCCGAAAAGTGGTGGATTTGTGACATACGGCGACAACAACAAGGGCAAAATTCTAGGAGTTGGGAAGATCGGTAATGTATCTAACCTTGTCATAGAAAATGTCCTATACGTAGAAGGCTTAGAACACAACTTGCTTAGTATAAGCCAACTATGCGATATGGGCAATTATGTAACTTTTACTCCGGAATTATGCTTCATTAAGTCTTCTATAGATGATAGTGTTAAGTTTGTTGGTCGCCGCTCTAATAACACTTACTTAATTGATTTGGATGAGATAACTTCACTATTTTCAAAATGTTTCAAATCTTTTGATGATGAAATTCGTCTTTGGCATAGACGAATTGCTCATGTGAATGTGAATCAATTAAACAAACTTTTACGAAAAGATTTAGTGATTGGTTTGCCTAAACTAAACTTTAAGCTTGATGGCATTTGTGACTCTTGTCAAAAGTGCAAGCAAGTTAAAAGTTCTTTTAAACCTAAAAATGTGATAAGCACAACAAAGCCTTTGGAGTTAATCCATATGGATTTGTTTGGACCTTCACAAATTAAAAGTTTAGGTGGAAATTACTATGGATTTGTTTTAGTAGATGATTTTACTAGATTCACATGGACTTTATTTTTATCCGCAAAAAGTGAAGTTTATAAATGTTTTAAAAAATTTGCAAAACTTATCCAAAATCAACTAAGTTTTAAAATTGTGTCTATTAGAAGTGACCACGGAGGTGAGTTTGAAAACACTAGGATTGATGCGTTTTGTGATAAGTTTGGTATTGATCATCAATTTTCGGCCCCTAGGACTCCGGAGCAAAACGGAGTTGTAGAAAGGAAAAATAGAATGTTAGTGGAACTTGCTCGTACTATGTTGAAAGAATCAAATGTTCCTAAATATTTTTGGGCCGATGCGGTAAACACCGCTTGCTATGTGCTTAATAGGGTTCTTATTCGTCCGCATTTAATTAAAACACCTTATGAACTTTTAAAAGGGCGAAAACCAAATATTTCACATTTTCATGTTTTTGGGTGTAAGGTGTTTGTTTTAAATAACGGAAAGGAACCGGTCGGCAAGTTTGACTCTAAAGCCGACGAAGGCATATTCATAGGTTATTCAACTCATAGCAAAGCATATAGAGTCTACAATAAAAGAACATTAACCGTTGAGGAATCCGTGCATGTTGTATTTGATGAATCTTCGAAAGGAGATTGTGTTGTTTCTTGTGATGATAATATAGGTACATTTTTGGATCATGAGAATTCAACACCACAACAAATGGAAGAAAATCAAAATGAAGATAGAGAGGTGCAAGCACAAGATAAAGACTTAGCACAAGAGATTCAACCTCAATTACCAATAGCTTGGAAGTCCAACAAAAATCATCCGATTTCTAATATCTTAGGTGACATTGCGAAGGGAGTGGTAACCCGACGCACTTTAAATAATTTTTGTTATTATGTTGCCTTTGTATCTCAAATAGAACCTAAGAATATCAAAGAGGCTCTTCAAGATGATCATTGGATTATGGCCATGCAAGAAGAATTAAATCAATTTGAAAGAAACCAAGTTTGGGAGCTTGTGCCAAAACCCGATGATCGTCCTGAAATTGGTACTCGGTGGGTCTATAGGAATAAGTTAGATGAATCAGGTATTATTGTTAGGAATAAAGCTAGTTTGGTAGCACAAGGTTATAGTCAAGAAGAAGGAATCGATTACGATGAGACATATGCTCCCGTTGCTAGACTAGAAGCTATTCGTATTCTTCTCGCTTTTTGCTTCAATTATGAATTTTAAATTGTTTCAAATGGATGTTAAGAGCGCCTTTCTTAACGGATACATTCAAGAGGAAGTTTATGTGTCACAACCTCCCGGATTCGAGAGTTTTGAGCATCCGGACTACGTTTTCAAACTGAAAAAGGCTTTGTACGGTTTGAAACAAGCTCCTAGAGCTTGGTACGATCGACTAAGCAATTTTTTATTACAAAAAGGTTTTAAACGAGGCACTGTTGACACTACTCTTTTTATTGAACGTTCCGGTAAGGATATTTTATTGGTTCAAATATATGTTGACGATATTATATTTGGTGCTACTAACGATAACTTGTGTAAAAAGTTTTCAGAATTGATGCAAAGTGAATTCGAGATGTCAATGATGGGAGAGCTTACATTCTTTCTTGGCCTTCAAATAAAGCAGCTTAATGATGGCATTTATATTCATCAAAGTAAATATTGTAGAGAGCTTATCAAACGTTTTGGAATGGATTCGTGCAAATCCGCTTCTACACCAATGAGCGTTGCATGCTACCTAGATCAAGATGAGGCTGGAAAAGCGGTAGAGGTAACGAAGTATCGTGGTATTATTGGTAGTTTGTTATACTTAACTGCATCTAGGCCTGACATCATGTTTAGTGTATGTATGTGTGCACGTTTTCAAGCAAAACCGAAAGAGTCGCATCTAACTGCTGTCAAAAGAATAATGAAATACTTAAAGGGTACAACAAATACTGGACTTTATTATCCTAGGGATGCTTTTCTAAAAGTTATAGGTTATTCGGACTCTGACTTTGCCGGTTGTAAAGTTGAGCGAAAAAGTACAAGCGGAACATGCCATTTAATTGGTAGTTCACTTGTATCGTGGTTTTCCAAAAAGCAAAATTGTGTAGCTTTATCAACCGCCGAGGCCGAATACATAGCTGCAGGTAGTTGTTGTGCTCAAATTTTATGGATGAAGCAACAATTATCTGACTTTGGTTTAAATTTGACAAAAATCCCTATAAAGTGTGATAACACTTCGGCAATTAATTTGACTAAAAATCCAGTATTACACTCAAGGACAAAGCATATTGAAATTAGGCATCACTTTTTGAGAGATCATGTTCAAAAAGGTGATTGTGTTATTGAGTTTGTTCAAACTTCAGATCAATTAGCTGATATTTTTACAAAACCATTACCAAGGGACACATTTTATAAGATTCGAAGAGAACTTGGTATTTTTGATGAATCAACTATTAGCTAATTGTATTTGATGCTTTTTGAAATCACCTTCAAGCCTATTTCAATGTGATTTGTATTTTGAGTTGTTGTATCTTATTAAAGTGTTTCTTAACTTTTTGATATGTAGTCATGTGTGTATGTGTTCTATAATATGCTAATTGCTTTATTTGTATGTGTGTTTCTTGCAAAATGCTAAGTGTTTCTCTGTGTTTGTGCATGAAAAATGTTTTTGCATGAAAAATTGAAATTTTTAAAAATCTGGACAGTTCACTCGAGTAACAGATTTTTTTCACTCGAGTAATTTTAAAATCTCTTTCGTATTACTCGAGTAATTCTGTCTGTCACTCGATTAATTTTAAAATGACTTTCGTATCACTCGATTAAGTTCATCCATCACTCGAGTAATTTTTTTTTATCTTTCGGCATACTCGAGTAACATTCTTTTTCACTCGAGTACTGCTCGAATCACTCGAGTGACGTATGAACATTACTCGAGTAACTTACGTGATTTTAAAAGCTGAACTGTTGAAATCTGCATCATTTTCACGACTTTTTCTCTCTCTTGTTCGTCTTTCTCTCTTCTCTCTCATACGGGTCTTCATCAAATCATCATTTTTCAGCCACAAAAACTCACAAATCATACAAATTTTTTCCATATTTCCTCATTATATCATCATTTCTACTCATTTCATTCATCAATTTCACCAATTTTATCCAAAAATCCGAAAACCCCAAATCAAAACCCTAACCCCCAAAACCGAATCTGCACTTTCTGAATCAATGGCTTCTTCCTCTCACTATCAACCTCCTCAAAAGAAAGCAAAGCAAGGAGCAGGTCGTAATGATCCTTGGTTTTCTGGAATCAACCGAGATTTGCGGGAACCGGCATTTATCAATCGCTCTTTTGGTCTTACAAGGTATGTTAAGTTTGCTTGGTTGCGTAAGGAGCAATTTCCGTTTGTAGAGGATTTAGAATTTCAGAATTTGAAGAGGTTTTTGGAATTTGAGACTCATTATTACCCTAGGCTTGTCAGACAATTTTATCAGAATTTTACTAAGCTAGATGGTGAGTATCAAACAATGGTTAGAGGACATCATTTTGTTATAAAGCCTGCGGATTTGACTATGATGTTTGGTTTAGAAAACAAGGGAACTTTTATTGGTGATACTGAATGTCTGGATTTGAATGTGGATACTACTCAGATTTATACTGATTTGTTGCGTACTGGTGAATCTTGGGGTGATAGGACTACTAGAACTGTATCACCTTTGCATGCTGTGGATAGGGTGCTCATGTACATTGTCTCTTATTGTTTGATTCCTAAATGCAATCAAAATTATGCTCAATTGGGAGATGATGATCTTACTTTGTTTCATGGGATTAAAAAGAGGTATGAGATGAATTGGAATAAAATGTTTTTAGCTCGTATGAAAGCTGCTGCTCAATCTCCTCCTACCCAATTCTTGCCATATCCTATGCATGTCACCAAGATCATGAGGTATTATCGTGTTCCAATCCCTGATGATGAGCCAGCTGAAATGGAAAAGAAAAATAACTGGTGTCTTAATGATTCGCACATTAGTTATATGAAAATTGCTTGGCATAGGGAAAGTCGCACTTGGTTATGGAAATCACAGATTAAGGAAATGGCTGAAGCTGCAAAGGCTGCAAGAGTTTCAGGTTCTAGAAAAAGGAATTTACTTTCTGATAGGGCTGGTGCATCTTCTTCTGTTCCTCCTTCTTCTACTGATCCGATGGATACCGATCGTGTTGAGGACTATATCGATTTGGATAATCTTGGTACTCCATTTGATGCACAGGCTGCTCATGAGTCATTGGTTGAGCACATCAATGCTCAATTGATGAACCATGTTGTCTTTTTCTTCCTTTCGCATTGTAATACCTGCACAATGAAAAGAAGGAAATTATTGTAATAAAATAAATCATATTTTTAATAGAACTTAACTCAATTGCAATCAAAATTTTAATACTTTATTCTGCACTGATTATACAGTGTCCCTTAAAGCACTGTTTACATGTTTTAGAATGTCCTATCCTAGTTGGAGAATTCCTATGTTAGTAACATCAATGCAGACTGTAGAATTAGCTTATGTCTTTGGTAATATATGAGGATGAAACCATCTACTTCAAATTCCATTAAAAGTAATCTAAAGTACTAGAACACAATAAGAAATATAATAACAGAATGCTAGAAAATATCAAACAACAATAATATCGTATACATTCCATATTGTTTCATAACATGAGACAATGTCCAAGACAGAAGACAGAAACTTGAATATTAGATTTATATTTTATACTAAATTGATAACAGTTCCAACCAGCAATCTTTGTCAAATGGATAAAGAGGATGGATTTGGATTAGGCCATAATAAATGTCCCTTTGTTTAAACTTCTATAACAAAAAGGTTTAATGAAACAAAAAGTTGGAGGAGACTTTTTATTACAAGCTTCAAAATTTGGCTTCTCCTAAAAGCTGAATTTGATTTTCAGTAAAACCCAAGCAAGGGCATATAAATGTCAAAAGAGATATATTTTTTTATCAGAAAATGTGCTACAGGCCATTAGCTTCTCTACATAAAGTTTCTTAAAAGTTAAAAGCTTTTACTTTTAAGTTATTTGAAAGTTTTTTTTATGACTAACCAAATCCAAAATAGCATAAAAATCACTTTTTTTAAAAAAATTATATTTCTTAATCATGCAAGCCCAGGTTACAAAACAAGACTTGTCATTAGTGAAAACTGAAAAGTAGTAAGAAGTTAGAAAGGGGAATGTATAAAGAACCTCTAACGTGGAAAATCATCATTTAATGGAAAATATCATTTAACGGTTTGTTAGTTTTTCGGTTTTTAGGTTTTCCAATATACACTCCAGCCTTCTATTCTACATTAGCCAAAGATTGAACCCAAGACCTTCGACTCAAAGTTCTCATTTTTTTTAAATGAAGAATGAGTTTCATCAACATTCAAGACTGTAACTCTATTGGAGTAATCATTACATGAAACGTGGTCGGATGGAACACATAGCTATAACAATAAAATGAAAAGTGAACATACGTTTGAATTGAATAGTGACAGAGAAGAGAATGCTTACCGGACAAGGAAGACCACGTAACCGTCTAACACCACTGTGACTCGAGAGGAGAATCTCACTAGGAGGAGCGGTAACAACGATGAAAGGTTAAAATAGGTCTCAGAAGGAAGGGGAATGAATGGAAAAGGGGTAAAATCATGCGGCCCTATTCATTTTTTGGCCCAAGTAAGTGCATAAGATTGTTGAGATTGACAAAAATATCTTTCCTTTTGATAATCTTTTCTTTTTTCTTTGATAATCTAATCAAAATTATATAAAATATCTTTCCTTTATCTATAAAAAAAGCTTTCCTTTATCTAAAAATATTGTACAAATGAAGCTTCAAAATTCAATCTTATTCGGATACGGTCTCCTCAGAAAAAGTTGGACTTTCCTACTCATTAAAAGCTTCCACATGGAAAAACTTGAAGTTATTAGAAATGTTTAACTTTACAAATTTAAAAATTATTTCCTAGTTTCAAGTGGTTATATTACATAATTTTTTTTAAAGTTATATCATATAATTTTTAAATTTAAATTGCATAGAATTTGTAAGTTATAATATCTACCATTATGGGCTTATTTCACTAGATCTTTTGATAACGTATAAAATATAATATAATTTTGATATATAATATTATTATAATAATATTTACTATATATATTAATTATTATTATGATATATATATATATATATACACACTCTGTAATATAATATAATTCTAACCATTAAAATAAAATTGCCCCTTAGATTAAAGTATGATATATTTCTAACCATTAGATTAAAGAAAAATTTAATCTAAAAAAAATAAATAAAATATACTGCTCGCTTAGATTATCTTAGATTCTTATAAAATTATAATCACCCATGATTTTTTGTTGTTGAATTAAAATTAAATGCACTTACGTTGCACAATTAACAAGTGTAAGAAAGTATAAAAAAAATGTTTTATGGATGGGTGAGCAAGAAACCAAATAAGAATATTTCACAAGTGATAACAAGTGATGATATACACTATCATCAAGGAGGAAGGGTTAAAAGATTAATGTATAGTGTTATATCGAGTTATATTTTTTTCATGTTGGTGTAGGATTCTCATGTTTTGATGCTAACAATCTCTCTCCAAGCAACAACATTGGCAACAAGCAAGCTACACCACATGAAGATTAGAATTAGGATTTTTATTAATTCTATTTCAATGTAATCTTTATTTTATGCAATGCATCTCATTGGTGTGGGTAGCTTAGGTGATTTTAAGAATATTTAAATAATGTTTGATTAAGAGTGAAGATACTTTAAATCTTGATTAAATAGCTTGTGAAAATCATTTTAGAAAAACTTTGTTTTTATTCAGATTCTGATCAGTTTACTCGAGTAATAAGTACTGGATCACTCGAGTAATTTATGTCATGACAGGTTAATCGAGTAATGGTTTACACATCACTCGAGTAACTTAATCTGACATGTTTCACTCGAGTGACGTTGTTTGGTTTACTCGAGTAATTCAATCAGTGTTGGGAAAATTTTAAAAGGACTTAATTTTCTCTTTCATAAAGATATACTTTCATTCTTACAATTTTATAATACACTTTTCAAAAGCAATCCAAGAGCTATTTTACATCTTTCAAGAGCTATCAAGATTCAACAAGAAATTTTTCTTCTTCACTCTATTTTCTATCATTGTTCAAATATTCTTGAGATCATATTTTTGTTCTTAGTGGTTGTTGAAGATTTGCAATTTGTGATTGCATTATTGAAGTTTCAACACAAGTGAAGAATCTCACAAGGAAGACTTTGAGGATCAAATCAAAGCAAGAAAAGAGGATTGGTTGGAAGCATCTTCAATCAATTAGCAAGGAAATCTAGAATTCTCAAAAGGGGTAGATTAGATCAAAGTGTTTGGTACACACTTTGAGTTGGGTTTTAAGATAGGAGAACTAAGAATCTAGTTGCATCTTAAAACATTGTAAAATCTACATTTGAAGATTTCTAGTGAAGAATCTCTCTTGATTTAAGAGGGGACTGGAGTAGCTTTCAAGTGGGTGAAAGTGAACCAGGATAAATCCTTGTGTCTCTTTTATTTTCATTCCTTGTATTTCATTAATTCATTAACAATTGCATTTTTTAGGTTAGAATTGGGGGTTTCTTAATTCTACTCAATTGATCTAAAATTGCATGTTAATATTACTTGAAATTGTTCATATTAATCATTCATAATTTGTTGAATCATCATAGCATTGTTATTCTTGAAGAACTCCATTGAAAACTCAGTTTTTAATTGAATTTTACCCAGTTTACTCGAGTAAAGTTCTTGTCACTCGAGTAATCTGCTTTCAGTTTTTGAACAATACTCGAGTAGGTTTTCTGTTACTCGAGTGATTTAAAAAATAGATTTCGTAATACTCGAGTGATTTGCTGAATACTCGAGTGAAATTATTTTTGCTTGCGTATTACTCGAGTGAAGACTTGAGTTACTCGAGTAATCTGAACTGAATTTTTAGAAAACTTATTTTTCATAAAACCATTCTCTTAGGTGGACGAAAAATCTATAATAAGGCTTCAATATTCTATTCACCCCCCCTCTAGACTATATTGAGCCGCTTGCTGGTTTCCAACAAGTGGTATCAGAGCTTGGACGAAAAATCCGAGCCTTAAAAAGCTTTTTCGAAAAGATCTTTTTTACTTGGAAACAATGGGCTCAATTTCAAATCCTTTTGGTGGTGAAGGAACTTCCATTAATCGTCCTCCACTATTCAGTGGTGAGGGTTACGCTTATTGGAAGGTCCGCATGAAAATTTTTATTCAAGCCATAGATATGGAAATTTGGAACGCCATAGAGAATGGACCTTTTGTTCCTCAAACGAAAGTAAATGATGTTGTTTCGATTAAACCTCAATCGAGTTGGGACAATGATGATAAGAAGAAAGTTGCATTTGATTTAAAAGCTAAAAATATCATCACGTCCGCTCTTTCTTATGATGAGTTCTTTCGAGTATCTCAATGTGTTGATGCTAAACAAATGTGGGACACATTACAAGTCACACATGAGGGCACTTCGGAGGTTAGAAGGGCTAGGCTAAATACACTCATGCATGAATATGAACTCTTTCGTATGTTACCTAATGAAAATATAGGTGACATGCAAAAGCGGTTCACTCATATCATTAATCATCTTTCTGCACTTGGAAAAGTTATAACTAATGGTGAAGTTGTTAATAAGATTTTGAGATGTCTTAGCAGGGAATGGCAACCTAAGGTGACGGCCATTATGGAAGCTAGAGACGTGGATCAAATTGACTTAGCAACTCTATTCGAAAAGCTTCAAGAGCATGAAATGGAGCTTGGACGGTTATCCATGAATGAAGATGCCGATAGAAAGAAAAAGGGGATTGCTCTTAAATCAACTTCAAAATCCCTTAAGGCACAAGAGGAAAACTTTCAAGCGGATGACTCGGACTCCGATATAGATGATGAGACCCTTGGCTTGCTAGTTAAAAAGCTTGGTAGGTTCCTTAAAAAAAAAGGGAACTTTAATAGAAATAGACAAAGAGATTCTAAGGACTCACAACCAAGAAATAAGACTAACAAGGATCACATCAAGTGTCATGGGTGTGGAAAGCTTGGTCACTATCGATCGAATTGTCCAACTAATTCTAAGAAGTCGGAAGGTGACAACTCAAAGTTCAACTCATCTAAAGGAAAAAGGGCTTACATAGTATGGGATGAAGTAGAGAGTCAATCAACATCTAGCTCGTCGGATGATGAAGAACTTGCAAATCTATGTTTAATGACAAAGCTTGATGAAGAGGAATCTTCGAGCATTAAATCAAGTGAGAACGTCAATGAGGTAGATTATCTTTCCGATGCTAGCTCAAGTTCTAATTCTCCTTCATTCAATGAATTGTACAATGTGTATGTAGAGATGCATAAAGAGTTGAAGAAACTTGCTAAAATAAATGTTGAAAGAAAGAATTTCATAATGAAGCAACATGAAAAGATAATTGAACTTCAAAAAGATTTAGAAGAACTTAAGCTTCAAAATGAAACTCTTGAACTCATTTATGCAAACTCTACATGCAATTGTGAATTGAAATCAAATGAGACTCCATCTTGTGAAAATTGCAAGTCTTTGGAAAAAGAAGTTTTTAATTTGAATGATCGACTTGCAAGGCTCATGAAAGGAGATACTTCTTTAGATCATTTGCTTTCAACTCAAAGGAACAATAGCAATAGATCCGGTCTTGGCTATACCAAACCTAAGAAACGCAATTATCGCAAAGTTGGTGGATTTTCAAAGAATAAGATTTCTAAAAACCCAACTTGCCATTATTGTGGAATCTTTGGGCATACCACGAATAAATGTAATATAAAGAAATTTGGTATACCAAGCGGAGAATATATTTGGATTGTTAAGGGGACTTCTCCTCATGCTAACAACAAAGGACCCAAAACCACTTGGGTACCTAAGTCAACCAAATGATATCTTTCTTGTAGGTGTGTCTTCGAACAAAAGAGCGAAAATGGTACTTGGATAGTGGTTGTTCGAGACACATGACGGGAGACAAAACGCACTTCATGGAACTTACTCCGAAAAGTGGTGGATTTGTGACATACGGCGACAACAACAAGGGCAAAATTCTAGGAGTTGGGAAGATCGGTAATGTATCTAACCTTGTCATAGAAAATGTCCTATACGTAGAAGGCTTAGAACACAACTTGCTTAGTATAAGCCAACTATGCGATATGGGCAATTATGTAACTTTTACTCCGGAATTATGATTCATTAAGTCTTCTATAGATGATAGTGTTAAGTTTGTTGGTCGTCGCTCTAATAACACTTACTTAATTGATTTGGATGAGATAACTTCACTATTTTCAAAATGTTTCAAATCTTTTGATGATGAAATTCGTCTTTGGCATAGACGAATTGCTCATGTGAATGTGAATCAATTAAACAAACTTTTACGAAAAGATTTAGTGATTGGTTTGCCTAAACTAAACTTTAAGCTTGATGGCATTTGTGACTCTTGTCAAAAGTGCAAGCAAGTTAAAAGTTCTTTTAAACCTAAAAATGTGATAAGCACAACAAAGCCTTTGGAGTTAATCCATATGGATTTGTTTGGACCTTCACAAATTAAAAGTTTAGGTGGAAATTACTATGGATTTGTTTTAGTAGATGATTTTACTAGATTCACATGGACTTTATTTTTATCCGCAAAAAGTGAAGTTTATAAATGTTTTAAAAAATTTGCAAAACTTATCCAAAATCAACTAAGTTTTAAAATTGTGTCTATTAGAAGTGACCACGGAGGTGAGTTTGAAAACACTAGGATTGATGCGTTTTGTGATAAGTTTGGTATTGATCATCAATTTTCGGCCCCTAGGACTCCGGAGCAAAACGGAGTTGTAGAAAGGAAAAATAGAATGTTAGTGGAACTTGCTCGTACTATGTTGAAAGAATCAAATGTTCCTAAATATTTTTGGGCCGATGCGGTAAACACCGCTTGCTATGTGCTTAATAGGGTTCTTATTCGTCCGCATTTAATTAAAACACCTTATGAACTTTTAAAAGGGCGAAAACCAAATATTTCACATTTTCATGTTTTTGGGTGTAAGGTGTTTGTTTTAAATAACGGAAAGGAACCGGTCGGCAAGTTTGACTCTAAAGCCGACGAAGGCATATTCATAGGTTATTCAACTCATAGCAAAGCATATAGAGTCTACAATAAAAGAACATTAACCGTTGAGGAATCCGTGCATGTTGTATTTGATGAATCTTCGAAAGGAGATTGTGTTGTTTCTTGTGATGATAATATAGGTACATTTTTGGATCATGAGAATTCAACACCACAACAAATGGAAGAGAATCAAAATGAAGATAGAGAGGTGCAAGCACAAGATAAAGACTTAGCACAAGAGATTCAACCTCAATTACCAATAGCTTGGAAGTCCAACAAAAATCATCCGATTTCTAATATCTTAGGTGACATTGCGAAGGGAGTGGTAACCCGACGCACTTTAAATAATTTTTGTTATTATGTTGCCTTTGTATCTCAAATAGAACCTAAGAATATCAAAGAGGCTCTTCAAGATGATCATTGGATTATGGCCATGCAAGAAGAATTAAATCAATTTGAAAGAAACCAAGTTTGGGAGCTTGTGCCAAAACCCGATGATCGTCCTGAAATTGGTACTCGGTGGGTCTATAGGAATAAGTTAGATGAATCAGGTATTATTGTTAGGAATAAAGCTAGTTTGGTAGCACAAGGTTATAGTCAAGAAGAAGGAATCAATTACGATGAGACATATGCTCCCGTTGCTAGACTAGAAGCTATTCGTATTCTTCTCGCTTTTTGCTTCAATTATGAATTTTAAATTGTTTCAAATGGATGTTAAGAGCGCCTTTCTTAACGGATACATTCAAGAGGAAGTTTATGTGTCACAACCTCCCGGATTCGAGAGTTTTGAGCATCCGGACTACGTTTTCAAACTGAAAAAGGCTTTGTACGGTTTGAAACAAGCTCCTAGAGCTTGGTACGATCGACTAAGCAATTTTTTATTACAAAAAGGTTTTAAACGAGGCACTGTTGACACTACTCTTTTTATTGAACGTTCCGGTAAGGATATTTTATTGGTTCAAATATATGTTGACGATATTATATTTGGTGCTACTAACGATAACTTGTGTAAAAAGTTTTCAGAATTGATGCAAAGTGAATTCGAGATGTCAATGATGGGAGAGCTTACATTCTTTCTTGGCCTTCAAATAAAGCAGCTTAATGATGGCATTTATATTCATCAAAGTAAATATTGTAGAGAGCTTATCAAACGTTTTGGAATGGATTCGTGCAAATCCGCTTCTACACCAATGAGCGTTGCATGCTACCTAGATCAAGATGAGGCTGGAAAAGCGGTAGAGGTAACGAAGTATCGTGGTATTATTGGTAGTTTGTTATACTTAACTGCATCTAGGCCTGACATCATGTTTAGTGTATGTATGTGTGCACGTTTTCAAGCAAAACCGAAAGAGTCGCATCTAACTGCTGTCAAAAGAATAATGAAATACTTAAAGGGTACAACAAATACTGGACTTTATTATCCTAGGGATGCTTTTCTAAAAGTTATAGGTTATTCGGACTCTGACTTTGCCGGTTGTAAAGTTGAGCGAAAAAGTACAAGCGGAACATGCCATTTAATTGGTAGTTCACTTGTATCGTGGTTTTCCAAAAAGCAAAATTGTGTAGCTTTATCAACCGCCGAGGCCGAATACATAGCTGCAGGTAGTTGTTGTACTCAAATTTTATGGATGAAGCAACAATTATCTGACTTTGGTTTAAATTTGACAAAAATCCCTATAAAGTGTGATAACACTTCGGCAATTAATTTGACTAAAAATCCAGTATTACACTCAAGGACAAAGCATATTGAAATTAGGCATCACTTTTTGAGAGATCATGTTCAAAAAGGTGATTGTGTTATTGAGTTTGTTCAAACTTCAGATCAATTAGCTGATATTTTTACAAAACCATTACCAAGGGACACATTTTATAAGATTCGAAGAGAACTTGGTATTTTTGATGAATCAACTATTAGCTAATTGTATTTGATGCTTTTTGAAATCACCTTCAAGCCTATTTCAATGTGATTTGTATTTTGAGTTGTTGTATCTTATTAAAGTGTTTCTTAACTTTTTGATATGTAGTCATGTGTGTATGTGTTCTATAATATGCTAATTGCTTTATTTGTATGTGTGTTTCTTGCAAAATGCTAAGTGTTTCTCTGTGTTTGTGCATGAAAAATGTTTTTGCATGAAAAATTGAAATTTTTAAAAATCTGGACAGTTCACTCGAGTAACAGATTTTTTTCACTCGAGTAATTTTAAAATCTCTTTCGTATTACTCGAGTAATTCTGTCTGTCACTCGATTAATTTTAAAATGACTTTCGTATCACTCGATTAAGTTCATCCATCACTCGAGTAATTTTTTTTTATCTTTCGGCATACTCGAGTAACATTCTTTTTCACTCGAGTACTGCTCGAATCACTCGAGTGACGTATGAACATTACTCGAGTAACTTACGTGATTTTAAAAGCTGAACTGTTGAAATCTGCATCATTTTCACGACTTTTTCTCTCTCTTGTTCGTCTTTCTCTCTTCTCTCTCATACGGGTCTTCATCAAATCATCATTTTTCAGCCACAAAAACTCACAAATCATACAAATTTTTTCCATATTTCCTCATTATATCATCATTTCTACTCATTTCATTCATCAATTTCACCAATTTTATCCAAAAATCCGAAAACCCCAAATCAAAACCCTAACCCCCAAAACCGAATCTGCACTTTCTGAATCAATGGCTTCTTCCTCTCACTATCAACCTCCTCAAAAGAAAGCAAAGCAAGGAGCAGGTCGTAATGATCCTTGGTTTTCTGGAATCAACCGAGATTTGCGGGAACCGGCATTTATCAATCGCTCTTTTGGTCTTACAAGGTATGTTAAGTTTGCTTGGTTGCGTAAGGAGCAATTTCCGTTTGTAGAGGATTTAGAATTTCAGAATTTGAAGAGGTTTTTGGAATTTGAGACTCATTATTACCCTAGGCTTGTCAGACAATTTTATCAGAATTTTACTAAGCTAGATGGTGAGTATCAAACAATGGTTAGAGGACATCATTTTGTTATAAAGCCTGCGGATTTGACTATGATGTTTGGTTTAGAAAACCAGGGAACTTTTATTGGTGATACTGAATGTCTGGATTTGAATGTGGATACTACTCAGATTTATACTGATTTGTTGCGTACTGGTGAATCTTGGGGTGATAGGACTACTAGAACTGTATCACCTTTGCATGCTGTGGATAGGGTGCTCATGTACATTGTCTCTTATTGTTTGATTCCTAAATGCAATCAAAATTATGCTCAATTGGGAGATGATGATCTTACTTTGTTTCATGGGATTAAAAAGAGGTATGAGATGAATTGGAATAAAATGTTTTTAGCTCGTATGGAAGCTGCTGCTCAATCTCCTCCTACCCAATTCTTGCCATATCCTATGCATGTCACCAAGATCATGAGGTATTATCGTGTTCCAATCCCTGATGATGAGCCAGCTGAAATGGAAAAGAAAAATAACTGGTGTCTTAATGATTCGCACATTAGTTATATGAAAATTGCTTGGCATAGGGAAAGTCGCACTTGGTTATGGAAATCACAGATTAAGGAAATGGCTGAAGCTGCAAAGGCTGCAAGAGTTTCAGGTTCTAGAAAAAGGAATTTACTTGCTGATAGGGCTGGTGCATCTTCTTCTGTTCCTCCTTCTTCTACTGATCCGATGGATACCGATCGTGTTGAGGACTATATCGATTTGGATAATCTTGGTACTCCATTTGATGCACAGGCTGCTCATGAGTCATTGGTTGAGCACATCAATGCTCAATTGATGAACCATGTTGTCTTTTTCTTCCTTTCGCATTGTAATACCTGCACAATGAAAAGAAGGAAATTATTGTAATAAAATAAATCATATTTTTAATAGAACTTAACTCAATTGCAATCAAAATTTTAATACTTTATTCTGCACTGATTATACAGTGTCCCTTAAAGCACTGTTTACATGTTTTAGAATGTCCTATCCTAGTTGGAGAATTCCTATGTTAGTAACATCAATGCAGACTGTAGAATTAGCTTATGTCTTTGGTAATATATGAGGATGAAACCATCTACTTCAAATTCCATTAAAAGTAATCTAAAGTACTAGAACACAATAAGAAATATAATAACAGAATGCTAGAAAATATCAAACAACAATAATATCGTATACATTCCATATTGTTTCATAACATGAGACAATGTCCAAGACAGAAGACAGAAGCTTGAATATTAGATTTATATTTTATACTAAATTGATAACAGTTCCAACCAGCAATCTTTGTCAAATGGATAAAGAGGATGGATTTGGATTAGGCCATAATAAATGTCCCTTTGTTTAAACTTCTATAACAAAAAGGTTTAATGAAACAAAAAGTTGGAGGAGACTTTTTATTACAAGCTTCAAAATTTGGCTTCTCCTAAAAGCTGAATTTGATTTTCAGTAAAACCCAAGCAAGGGCATATAAATGTCAAAAGAGATATATTTTTTTATCAGAAAATGTGCTACAGGCCATTAGCTTCTCTACATAAAGTTTCTTAAAAGTTAAAAGCTTTTACTTTTAAGTTATTTGAAAGTTTTTTTTATGACTAACCAAATCCAAAATAGCATAAAAATCACTTTTTTAAAAAAAATTATATTTCTTAATCATGCAAGCCCAGGTTACAAAACAAGACTTGTCATTAGTGAAAACTGAAAAGTAGTAAGAAGTTAGAAAGGGGAATGTATAAAGAACCTCTAACGTGGAAAATCATCATTTAATGGAAAATATCATTTAACGGTTTGTTAGTTTTTCGGTTTTTAGGTTTTCCAATATACACTCCAGCCTTCTATTCTACATTAGCCAAAGATTGAACCCAAGACCTTCGACTCAAAGTTCTCATTTTTTTTAAATGAAGAATGAGTTTCATCAACATTCAAGACTGTAACTCTATTGGAGTAATCATTACATGAAACGTGGTTGGATGGAACACATAGCTATAACAATAAAATGAAAAGTGAACATACGTTTGAATTGAATAGTGACAGAGAAGAGAATGCTTACCGGACAAGGAAGACCACGTAACCGTCTAACACCACTGTGACTCGAGAGGAGAATCTCACTAGGAGGAGCGGTAACAACGATGAAAGGTTAAAATAGGTCTCAGAAGGAAGGGGAATGAATGGACAAGGGGTAAAATCATGCGGCCCTATTCATTTTTTGGCCCAAGTAAGTGCATAAGATTGTTGAGATTGACAAAAATATCTTTCCTTTTGATAATCTTTTCTTTTTTCTTTGATAATCTAATCAAAATTATATAAAATATCTTTCCTTTATCTATAAAAAAAGCTTTCCTTTATCTAAAAATATTGTACAAATGAAGCTTCAAAATTCAATCTTATTCGGATACGGTCTCCTCAGAAAAAGTTGGACTTTCCTACTCATTAAAAGCTTCCACATGGAAAAACTTAAAGTTATTAGAAATGTTTAACTTTACAAATTTAAAAATTATTTCCTAGTTTCAAGTGGTTATATTACATAATTTTTTTTAAAGTTATATCATATAATTTTTAAATTTAAATTGCATAGAATTTGTAAGTTATAATATCTACCATTATGGGCTTATTTCACTAGATCTTTTGATAACGTATAAAATATAATATAATTTTGATATATAATATTATTATAATAATATTTACTATATATAATAATTATTATTATGATATATATATATATATATATATACACACACTCTGTAATATAATATAATTCTAACCATTAAAATAAAATTGCCCCTTAGATTAAAGTATGATATATTTCTAACCATTAGATTAAAGAAAAATTTAATCTAAAAAAAATAAATAAAATATACTGCTCGCTTAGATTATCTTAGATTCTTATAAAATTATAATCACCCATGATTTTTTGTTGTTGAATTAAAATTAAATGCACTTACGTTGCACAATTAACAAGTGTAAGAAAGTATAAAAAAAATGTTTTATGGATGGGTGAGCAAGAAACCAAATAAGAATATTTCACAAGTGATAACAAGTGATGATATACACTATCATCAAGGAGGAAGGGTTAAAAGATTAATGTATAGTGTTATATCGAGTTATATTTTTTTCATGTTGGTGTAGGATTCTCATGTTTTGATGCTAACAATCTCTCTCCAAGCAACAACATTGGCAACAAGCAAGCTACACCACATGAAGATTAGAATTAGGATTTTTATTAATTCTATTTCAATGTAATCTTTATTTTATGCAATGCATCTCATTGGTGTGGGTAGCTTAGGTGATTTTAAGAATATTTAAATAATGTTTGATTAAGAGTGAAGATACTTTAAATCTTGATTAAATAGCTTGTGAAAATCATTTTAGAAAAACTTTGTTTTTATTCAGATTCTGATCAGTTTACTCGAGTAATAAGTACTGGATCACTCGAGTAATTTATGTCATGACAGGTTAATCGAGTAATGGTTTACACATCACTCGAGTAACTTAATCTGACATGTTTCACTCGAGTGACGTTGTTTGGTTTACTCGAGTAATTCAATCAGTGTTGGGAAAATTTTAAAAGGACTTAATTTTCTCTTTCATAAAGATATACTTTCATTCTTACAATTTTATAATACACTTTTCAAAAGCAATCCAAGAGCTATTTTACATCTTTCAAGAGCTATCAAGATTCAACAAGAAATTTTTCTTCTTCACTCTATTTTCTATCATTGTTCAAATATTCTTGAGATCATATTTTTGTTCTTAGTGGTTGTTGAAGATTTGCAATTTGTGATTGCATTATTGAAGTTTCAACACAAGTGAAGAATCTCACAAGGAAGACTTTGAGGATCAAATCAAAGCAAGAAAAGAGGATTGGTTGGAAGCATCTTCAATCAATTAGCAAGGAAATCTAGAATTCTCAAAAGGGGTAGATTAGATCAAAGTGTTTGGTACACACTTTGAGTTGGGTTTTAAGATAGGAGAACTAAGAATCTAGTTGCATCTTAAAACACTGTAAAATCTACATTTGAAGATTTCTAGTGAAGAATCTCTCTTGATTTAAGAGGGGACTGGAGTAGCTTTCAAGTGGGTGAAAGTGAACCAGGATAAATCCTTGTGTCTCTTTTATTTTCATTCCTTGTATTTCATTAATTCATTAACAATTGCATTTTTTAGGTTAGAATTGGGGGTTTCTTAATTCTACTCAATTGATCTAAAATTGCATGTTAATATTACTTGAAATTGTTCATATTAATCATTCATAATTTGTTGAATCATCATAGCATTGTTATTCTTGAAGAACTCCATTGAAAACTCAGTTTTTAATTGAATTTTACCCAGTTTACTCGAGTAAAGTTCTTGTCACTCGAGTAATCTGCTTTCAGTTTTTGAACAATACTCGAGTAGGTTTTCTGTTACTCGAGTGATTTAAAAAATAGATTTCGTAATACTCGAGTGATTTGCTGAATACTCGAGTGAAATTATTTTTGCTTGCGTATTACTCGAGTGAAGACTTGAGTTACTCGAGTAATCTGAACTGAATTTTTAGAAAACTTATTTTTCATAAAACCATTCTCTTAGGTGGACGAAAAATCTATAATAAGGCTTCAATATTCTATTCACCCCCCCTCTAGACTATATTGAGCCGCTTGCTGGTTTCCAACAGTTGGGATTTTATTTCTTAAAATAAAAAAGAACAATAAATGTAGGAGATTGACACCATAAGACAATAAAAGAACAATATATTGTACTTTTAAAAGGTTTTCATATTTTAAATATTGATAAATAATTTGAGTAATTGGTCAGACTGGTCCCTAACTTTGTAGGTATAACACCCACTGGAATTATCCTCGAAAATAGTAAATATTAGACGAAATAGTAAATAGATATCATGTAGATGTTAAATAGATACTATGTGAATTTTATGTGAATATTAAGTGAATTTCAGTGAAAACATCACCCAAAGATTGTGTCATATCTCATTCGTTAACCGTTGGATCGCGCCCAAATTTGGAGACAAGCTTCCCAACCTTCTTGTCTTCAAATCCAATGGTGAAAATTGCATTTGGAGGCCAAAAAGCCTAGGTAATCGATTACCAAGACTAGTAATCGATTACTAGGTCAAAATTTCAAAGTTTGACCAAATTTAAGCCTAAGTAATCGATTACTAGGAAGTGGTAATCGATTACCACGACTTTGCTGAGCCAGAGTTAAGGCGGTTAATGAACGAATTGTTGAGAATTTCCCACGATTTCAGCCACAAATTGCCACAAAAATCTCCTGGAACTATAGAGGGTCGATAGGGACATGTTGGGGAGTGAATAATTTAAATAAATGGGGGGAGTATATGCATGAAACCTTAAGAACATAACCAAACTCTGCAGAATTCGTGTGTTTCTGTCATCAACTTCCTCTGATTTGTTTTCTATGATCCAAGCCTCAAACCCCAGCAAACTATATACCAAATTAAAGCTTGTTTAACCCTCTTCAAATTGATACCAAGTTTGTTGAATTTGGTGGCCTGTAGAAGGAGATATAAACCTACAAAGATTGGTGTTCAAGTCTGGAAACTGAGTTTCAGATTCAAGAACCCCACTTTTCTTGATTCGTGTGGTAAGCTCAAGCATTCTTTGAGCTTCAAACTTGTTTTATTTTCAAGATTTTATAACCTTGTTTTGATTCTAATCCTTGATCACGATTTGTTATCACTGATTCTTGATGAAAATCACTGATTTTGTGACCCTGTTGAACTGAAAACAGAGCCTTTGGCAGCTGAACCAAAACTTTGGGATTTTCCCAATCAAATCGTTTCTTTCCAGTCCAAAACAATCTGAATCTTTGCAATAGGTAAGGGAGAAGTTATTCGGGTGCTAGAATAATAATCATGCAGTTGGAAATATAGGAGTTCCAAGGAACTCAAGGGCAAAAGTGATTTTTATGCAACTTGAATTGGAATTATGACTTGGAGGTCATTTCAATTCTAATTCTTGATTTGAACAAACTCTATTTGTTGAATATATGTTGTATGAATCCCTGAATTGGTTTGTTTTACAAAGAAATTGAATTTCATATGCTAAGTTGTGATTTTACGATGTTTATGCATATTGAATGAATTGAATATGTAAGTGATGATTTGATTGCCTGAAACATGCATGAACATGTTTAAATATGTGTTTATGATCTGTTTTGACTTGAAATTGGTTAAAGTGAAGTGTACTAAAGATTGGTATGTCAAAACCCAATTCAGTGTGCATTCTGCTGCAGGGTAATCGATTACCAGGTACAGATTTACACTAAAAATTCAATTTACACGTGATAATCGATTATCACCTTGTGGTAATCGACTATTATGACCCCTGAATTGGAAAATATCAATTTTTATGACATGTAACCTTAACCAAACCTTATTATTGAGGATGGAGAATATATTTATGAATATTTGACCATTGTAGATGGCAAATATATTGATGTTTGATTAAAGGATCAAAATTATGAGGATGAATGTTGCATCAAATTGCATTTGCATTCGTATAAGGATTAGCGAATGTCGAGATAGAATGGTGAGAAGAAATAACTTAATGAAGATAAGTGGTGATTGGCATGGTCCCCCTTGGTCCCGAGTATCAAGGTGATGCACACGAGTTGCAAGTATCTGCCATGGGTGTGGTCCCACCTTGGTCCCGAGTATCGAGGTATGCACGAGAGTTGTACGTATCCACCCAAAAGTCTCGGTCCCGAGAATCGAGCAAGTCTCGGTCCCGAGTATCGAGCGATATTAAAAGATTGTGAATATCTAAAATAAATATGAAGGAATGAATAGTGGATATAGAATGCATAAGAGAAGGATCTAGTGATTATATTAGGGAACTAGGTTAGAAAAGAATTGTTCATACCTATGAAGATGTTTGTGATTGTCTTTTCTAGCTTATATTGTTTATTATTCAATGATGTGCTTCAGCTATGACTTACTCCCTGCCCTTTGTTTGTTAGGTCACAACTCAGAATCTGAACCATGTGGAGCTGAGGCTATTCCCTGATTGAGAGTGGCACGAGGTGGGCGTCGCATTCTCCTAGAAGGGGAAGTGGAGATTCTTATCTACCACCCGAATCCTCTTCCTCAGATGCATCCCCTCCAATCAAGGATTCCCATAGAGGAGTCACATATATTCCACCTATCCTAGGGGAATAATGACAACTTATGAACTTTTCTGTTTGAGTTTCGAACCAAAGCTCTGGGTTATGTCTTGTATTGTGATATAATGTGTATAGGTGTATAAAACTCGGAGTTTATCCTTATGACTGTTGACTATATGATGATGTATAACTGGAGTTTTCATGATTAATGTATCATGATGTATATTATTTGATGGTGTGGTTCGAGTTTATAGTGATGTGTAGAGTCGAATTAGTAACGTCTTAAATTTATTTTCGAAAAAGTAAAAAGTAAATCAACACATTTATATAAATAAATGAATATAAATTTAGGGGGTTACAGTAGGCGCCGGTCATGTTAGTCCCTGATTTTATCGAAATAGCAATTTAGTCCCTGAGATAGGAGAACGTCGATCGAGTTAGTCCCTGCCATCATTATCATAGGGATATATTTGCTTTAAAATGGGATAAAGACAGGAACGTATGTGAATTAAAATGCTATCTGAGGGACTATATTGCTATTTCGATAAAGTCAGGGACTCACTTTACCGACGCTTACAAAGTCAGAGACCAATCTGACCAATTACTCTTAATAATTTTATGTTTACGTATAAGTTACATATTCAATTTGAAAACACAAAATGGTTTACAATTATTTAATCATGATGATAATTAATAAGCCATCATGAAGATTAAAGAATGAAATAACATAAAAAATCATCATGTAAAAAATAAATCAAAATATCTACTTAATTTATCCAATTATAATTAGAGATTAATAGGTATACACTGACGGAGAAAAGTTTTTTACACCATCAGTCCATCATCCACCATTCATTTGGATTACTTTAATTTAAAAGTCAACAACCATAAACGGATGAATGATGGATGATGCACCGATGGTGTAAAAAACTTTACACTATCGGTGCATTATCCATTTTTTTTCTTATAATTAACTAATAATAATAAACAAACGAAAAATTCCCCACATACTGCATGATCTTAAAATTAAAACCAGTAAGGAAACATCTCATAGTGTAATCTGTAAACTTATTTGAACAAGCCTGTACTATGGTTGGCTTATATATATGGTAAAGATACAGTAAACAATTGCAAATTAGTTGATAAGTGTAAAATAAAATAAATTTTAATTTATAAATTATCGTAAGTAGTAAATCCAATATGAACTTATAAAGAAGGCCAGTCCTAAGTATAGGCATGAAGGAAACTAACCTAAGGCTCAAGAATTCTAGGGTTCTAAAAAAAATTATTCTTTGGGATGATATTAATCTTTATTTTAATTCAGGTATTCTTAAATTCAAAATTATAAAGGTAGAAGATTAATACTTGAAATATAGGAACTACTCTTCCCAAAAGAAATTTATCTTAGAACTTTAACCCGTGCACATTGACAATGGATGCTGTAAAAGTTGAAAGATATGGTATCACTTAAACCATTTTAGGCTTTATTACATTTTACCAAATCTCAAACCCGTGAGTAGCACAGGTTTGATATATATATATATATATTATATATATATATTTTAAATTTAAAATATTTTTTTAATCAAAATTGGTCTCATCTTATTGAAGTTCAAATATGAGTAAATTTTGCTAAAAATAAATATTTTTGTCATTTTAAATAGCAAAAAATAATTCAAAAATTAAATGAAATTGTGTTGCATAAATTATTCCATCTATTTCAAAATTAAAATATTTTACATATCTTTAATCAATGATCAAATCTTGCAAAAGTGATTAGAGGTAAAGTGACTTTTTTTTAAAAATAAAAATTACATTAAAAAAGTCAAAATGACTATTTCAACATAAATCTTCACATACCAACGACCTGTTGGTGCAGTGGTGCCAGAGGCTGCACTTGGTAGGGCGAACCACGGTTCGATCCCCCGCAACAACGTTGGGAGAGGAATAAAACCTTAACCCCGGGACCCCCTCGAACTGGATTAGTCGACCCAATGGGCCGAATACTAGGATGCAAACAAAAAAAAACATAAATCTTCAGCTTTTATATTTAAGAATAGTTATAATTTTATAAAGTATAATTAAAAATGTCAATAATTCAAAACCAAAAGAAATGTCAATAATTAATTGAATTAATTCATTTTTTTTATATTTAAAATCACATCTTGCATTTTTTGTCTATGTGCATATAGGTAAGCTAAATAGAGTAAAAATCTATAACAAAAATGTATCAATTTAATTTATAATTTTTTGGTAATCTACCTATCAAATGAATTTAAATTATCAATATGACGGAAAATATATAATTTGAAAAACTCATATATATATATATATATATATATATATATATATATATGTTGATCTTAATAGTTGACATTTATTGAAAAATTTATGATATTTCTATGTGACTACCTTTATTTACCTTTATTATTTTTTTTACTTCTAATTTTCTAAAAAATATTGAAAATATATTCGGTGGCATCTTCAGAGACAATAATTGAATCTACAATATAAAAAAACTATTTAAAAAGAACCAAATTAATATAAGTTAAATTTACGTAAAAAAACAAAAAAAAAATAATACAGTAAAATTAGGATTGAAAATTGATGCATTTGTTTTCGTTACACAAAATCATCTCTTGATCTTTTTTTTTTTTTTGGTGAACAAAAGGGACAAGCCCAACAGAAGGAAAACTAAAGTACAATTGAATCTCTGGGTAAAGCAGTTCCAGAGAAGTCTTGGAGCATAATGTTGCTTATATCTTGGGGAGGAACTTCCACAACATGACAGCCAAAGTCTTTGTCAAGGCTGTAATTTGCCATGAAGTGAGCACATCTATTTCCTTCCCGTAAAGAGTGGGAAAAGATGATTCTCCCATCCTTTTGCTGCATAATCCTAATGCACCTAAGCAGAGGGTTAATCTTGTTATGAATTCTATCATACCCCTTGCTTTAGTTGATTGACAATAGTTAGAGAGTCACATTCAACAATGATGTTTTTAAAACCTATCTCCCAAGCTATCTTGAGGCCCGTAAGGATTCCCCATAGCTCCGCAGTATATGCAGTAGTAATCCCAATCTTATTATAGAAGCCGAATAGTCAAGTTCCCACGCAATCCATAAAGACTCCTCCACAACCAGCCAATCCTGAATTGCCTTTCGAAGCCCTATCTGTATTGAGTTTTATCCAGCCTTTCTGGTGGTTCCTTCCAACGGAAAAACTGGAACTCGATCTTCCTACTCCCAGGATTGTTCTCATCATCAGCTTTGAGGTTTTGAACCTGCAACAAAATGAAATGAGTAGCATTAGAAGGATATCTAAAGTTTGTGTCTGCAATAGCATTGTTATGTCATTGGCACAAATAGTAAATTGAACACATAAATAATATCCTCCACTCCTGCGTAGTGAAGGATCCCCAACCCAAGAGAATGTTATCGCGACACCAGGTAACCAGATCGGTACCGAAGAAACGATTGTGTATTCATTGGTTGTCATAAGGCTACTCCATAGGTCTTGAGCAATCGGGCAGTCGCGAAGCACATGAAATAGTAGTTTCCTCCACGCCTCTACAGGGAATACAATCCGGTGCTCCTAAACCCCAATTGCTTTTTCTGGAATTGGCCGGTTAGAAGAAGATCATGGCCAGATTTTCAGAGTTGAAATTTCCATCTTTATGGACATTTGGATTTCCAAACAAATTCCCAAGGGATAGCTTCCACCGTGTGACACTCTTTTGGACAGCAGACAGTAAGCACTTTTAACTGTAAAGATATCATTCGCATTACTGCTCCAGGCTAGCTCATCTTCTCCTAAATCAGATTGAGGAGGCGGCATGATTCTGATTTTATCCAAAATTAAATGCTAACAAGGCTTTGCAACTTGCAAAAATCCCAATTTCCTTCTTGGTCCAGCATATCACAAACCAGAGTTATGTCATTAGAAACATCAATTTGTTGAAGAGCAAAGTCTTGAAGGGTGATGTTATCTCCGAGCCATCTATCTTTCCAGAACCAAGTACCTTTATCCCATTTCCAATCCTAAACTCTAAGTTATCCAAGATCATCAGCCACAACTTAACTAACCGCTTCCATAAAGTAGAGTCATGATTGGCACTACTCGCAATTTTCAATAAATCTCTTCCTCTGTCGTTTTACCTTTAAGAACTTGGACCCAAAGAGCATTAGGTTTTGACACAATACCTCAGCCAAGTTTCATGATAAGTGCATCATTAAAGATATACATACGCTTGAAACCAAAACCACCATGAGATTTAGGAAGACAAAGATTATCCCAGCTCAGAAGGCGGTTTACGTTGTTCTTGAGTAGAACCCCACACAAAATTCCTTTGTGCTTTCTCTATTTCCTTACAAAAAGAGATAGGAAGGATGCAGTGTTGCATGACGTGATTAGCAAGAGAGCCACAAACACTTTTAGCTAAAACCGTTCTAGCCGCAAGAGAGAGGCACCTAGATTTCCAACTCGCAAGTTTATTATTCAGCTTATCAATGAGGTGCTTGAAGCTTTCCGTTTTCGTTTATTTCCTTGGTCAATCGATCCTTTGTAAGAACCAATGCCTTTGTTCCATTTAAAACCACTTTGATTCAGAATGTCATTATTAGCCACTCACCTGTTAACATTAGAAGAAAAGAAAATGGAGGTTTTAGAATCATTAATTTTGTGCCCCGAGCTTAGCGCGAATTTTTCCAAACAATCCATAATTCTCCCAAGTTGATCAGTAGATGCCTCTGCAAAGACAAGGAGGTCATCAGCAAATATAAGATGAGACAAAATTTAAGAAACAAAATTTAAGAAGGTTAATTTACTTTTTTCTTATATTTTAGGAGTATGTTTTTTCTTATATTTCCAAAGAGAAGGAACTAATAATTTTACCTTATTTTATAAATATGTAATGTACATAAGTTTATATTTTCTATGTTCAAAATATAAATATTGAACCACTTCAAAAAAAAAAACAATATAAATATTGAAGTAGAGATGATAGTGGGATTTTCTTTAAGGTGATTGACTTTACCACTGAAATTCATGGCCATGTAAATAAATATTTCTCTTATGCATTAGATCTTTATGGCATCATCCATATCAATCTAACTTCTAATCTCTATTTCCTGTAAATAAAAAATAAAAAGCAGGGTATATATGTAAGTGATGAAAAAAGAGAGAAAATAGATATTTTATGACCTTTTTATATGTAAAATCGACAAATGTATTTTTTTTCAACTTCGATTTTTTTGTTACTTATTAACCACCAATGTTAAAAATGAAACCAAAAAGGTGTCTGATAATTTAAACTTAACTAGCTAATAGACCCGTGCGATGCACGACTTAATTGCTAATTAAAAAGTATATAAATATATAAATCAGACTCTATACTTTATGTTTTACAGTTAAGTCAATTAATTAACCTTCTGATATCGAAAAAGTAAAAATTGCCAAATATCTTCTAAAATAACTTATCTATATATATAGAGAGAGAGAGTCAGAGTTCTTATATTAAGTTTGAGTTGTACTTTTACATCGAAACAAAAATATAACTAAGTACCACACATTAATATATAAGAAAACTATTAACATTGATACTGATCTTCTAGTAACAACAAAGAAGGCGATAAAACTTTCAGTCAAAACAGCAGTTGAAGCTTTTGCCAAATCTATGTTGCATTCCCTTTAATAACCTGTTTAAATAGAGCAAAAATTACTAATGTTAGAAATATGTTAACATTTATAATAAGATACATTGAACTTAAGTATTTGTACTTTTCTTTCGGTTCTATGAAACACAGAGTTGTTAGAAATAGGGTAAGAACAGAACTGTTAGAAACATTGTGAACTCGTACATATGGGAATAAAATGTAACAAAAATGTGTTTGAATTGAAATTGGTAAAGTTATTATCAACTAAATTTATTGTCAACTTTCTATAACTCACCACTTGCAATATGACATTGATGTGAACAACATCCTCAAAGTGCTACAATAACATGAACAAATAAATGTAAAACTGAATAAAGTAATTAAATGAAAAAATAACATTTAATATAGTTCAATATATATAAATAAGTATAAGCTAATATTAAAAATGGTAAATTGAATACATCAAAAACATATAGCTAATAAGAAAACGAGCTTACAAATGACATAAATTTTGGATGGTTCATTTGCATTCACTCCAAGTTTGAATTTGTAACCTGGCTGTAAAAAGTGTTCATTGCAAAATTCCAACCAGCCCTCAGACAAATATGCCTCATTCTTCCTTCTTGTAGCTCTGATCATCTTCACAAAAAACTGATGTCCAATATCATCAATAAGAGAGAAATATAGTCTCTTTCCTGGGAATGCCTGTACAACAAAGCTTGATGGCAAAGACTGAATGCACCATGAAAAAGCAATTACTATTAAAAATCACTATACATTCAATAGAAAAAGAACCCAACCAAGTTCTGTATATGAGTTAAGTAACTAACCAATATTCCCTTTGTGCATTGATACTTTGAGAGGGTTTTTTCAACTTCGAAATCGAAGCTTCTAATGTGATCTATAATTAGCCCAAAAAATAGATATATTAAACTGTTTACATATCTCTGAATAACAAATGAAATAAGCAAATATTTAAAAATAGTTTCCAAATAAACAGTTAGTACCCCTGCAGAATGGACAACTGCAAGTAGGTAACTTTCTAGTTGTGCTTGAAATTGGAAAGTAAATAGGTATGTTATCTCTTCTTTCCACTCTTAACTTGTAGAAATTGTCATTAGTTGCAAAAATATCAATCATAACAGGGGCAGGAACATCATAGAAATGCATAAGTCTGTCCAATCCATCTGTAATGCTTAGATTTCCACATTGGGTGACAACCCGAAATCTGATTTCATGTAAATTACCCACACAATCTCGCGCAGTTATAGTTTTACATGGTTGAATCCCAATAAATTCAGAAGTTTCTCGATCAAGCCTAATATTTCCCTGTTATACAAAAGATACATAAAAACAAAATCAGACCGATAGATGATTGTATACGGAAAATTCTTTGTACGAACGCAGTTTTAAATCTTTCAAAATATAGGATGTCTAACCTCTCCACGCCTGTACATAAAACCAAATCCTTTCATGACTTGCTTGCCTATTACTGTGTATCAAGTTAATGATCTGATATATTAAAGAATAAGAAAAAGATAAATGCAACCACTGTTTGTGTATTTTAAGTAGTGTACAGTAATCATCCCATCAAAACAGTGTGTCCATATCATGATTTGATTTAAATTAGTACAAAAAATTGAAGTAAAGATGATATGTTTGAGTACTGCTTTGGTCTTAAACTGACATATTGCCTTTACTCTTATTTTTATAAGTAATATTTGAGTAAAGGTTGTGTGGAAAAATATGATTAACATATTTTTTTTATCGCCAATTTATATATTCCTGAAAAAGGTATGAAAATCATTATTGCGAAATAATAAGTAAATGTAATACAAAATAAGAGTGTGACCCAAATAAATAAGGAAATAAGGTTTGATAGTAAGAAAATTAAATTGAATAATGGGAAAAATAAGAGCGACCCATAGGCAGTGGTCCCCGAACCCTAAAATTGGTAAAGTCAAATTGATTTTGAAATATAAAGAGAGTGAAGTAGACTTACATAAAAGAAGCAAAAATTATAATAGTTCATGGTGATTGTTACCAACTGAGGATGAATGATTAATATATACAGAGAAAACGACGACAACAATGTACTTTGTTTACTGCGAAGAAACATACCTCAGATTGTTGTTAGCGTCTCCTTGTTTTGTTCGGTGCGTTTGACATCTCTCTCTCTCATCTTTTATACTTGGACCAGAGTCTTTTTTTTTCCCATAGTATGGACCAGTCAAAGCTGCGTTTCTTTATTTGGGCCACCATGTATTACCACCCAATTTAGATAGTGAAAACATACCTATATTCACTTATGTGCAGATAGTGCTAAAAATAGTACTAATTATTAGTCCATGTAACTGGTCCTAAGTTGTACTATAATATATCAATTTTCAGAAAATGAACTAACAATAAAATTTAATAATCACATTAATTTGTATGCACTAATTTTGGAAATTTTTCAACAACACCTACCATTCGTTCCTATTATAATTTAATTATTTAATTGGAAAAGTAATTAACCATGCCATGAAGATATAAAGATAATGGAAAGAATTTCCTAAAAAACATTGATACTATTAGTGTATTTATATTTTTTCTCCTAAGTAATATATATTAGTTTATAATCGACCTAAGATGGATTCCAGAAAAAAAAATATAAATTACTTTTTCTGGAAAATTATTTTATTCACTTGGCAGTCACCATAATTTCAGTAATATTTTTTGTTCAACATGACAAATAGTTTATCTACTTCGTAAGGTTATCTATTACTATGTAAATATATTTTGTCTATTTTTTCTACTACAATTTGTGTAAGTGTCAGACTAATAAGCTAAAGAGAAAAGTTTGTCTTCACTAAAAAGTCCAAAAAATTATATACCATTAAGATTCAGTATAACATTATACACCAATTTCAGTCATTAATTGAAAAATATATTGGCCAAAAATTTTGCTAATATTATGTTATTCAAGCTTAATGGACATTTCACATGTTTTTGTGTTAAGAATAAATGTTTAATTTAGATGGTGCTTTTAAAAATACACAACCGTAAGGAATTTTAACTTTGAACAAACATAAGATGAACTAATACATCAAATAATATATAACAAATCAAAATAACAATTCATATCCAATATTAATAGATTGGGTCAATGCACTATCTGTCATTAGTCTATGCACGACCTTGGATATTAAGCCATATAATTGCACCACGTGCTTTTGTCATACATATTTAATCAAAGATCACCATTCAAGAAAATAACAATTCGTTGGACCATCCAAATATCAAGGAGCTATGAACAAACAAAATTTACTCCTCTTTTAGAAAAGCATATACTTCCTACAAAAAGATGCTGCAAAAGGAAATAAAAAAGGGTTAATACAAAAATGAAAATAATAACTAATATTTAATAAGTGCAAAGTGCAACTTCAATTTTAATTAGCAAATTAAATTATTACCATAGGTCTGACACCAATTCCTATTTTTTTCTTCCTCGCACTTGATACGAAGGACTCCCTTGGAAGATGAAAACTGAGGAGTCTGAAAATCTCCAAGGCCAGGAATCTCTTCATTATCTTCAGTTGCTATCTGTTTCATCTTTCTCTTAGTATTTTCCGGAGTTGTAAAGTCAATAACTCCAACCTCTTTAACACCAATGTTGCTTGCCTAAACAATTATATAAATCAATAATTTGTAATGTTAAAATTCACAATTATCCAATGTAAGTATATGATACAGTTGATATATTTTGTAATATAAAAATTTTTACATGACATAGTTTGGAATAATTTCTTACACTTTCACTCCTATCCAGCAGAGCAATTGTCTGCTCATCATCAGTTCCATACAAATATTTGTCTGTGGAGCTCCCCTTCTAACCAATTATATCATTTACACTATACAACTTAGTATAGTGTGGATAACAGTTTTACAACATGTGGATATTGCTAACATTTAAAGACTGGGATCTTAAAATCAAAATAATTGCGATATAAATGGTAGACATTAACCTCATGAGTTGAGTTGGTACTGCGAAATTATTTTATATGTTCTTCCAATGGAGAAATATAAAGCACACCATAATTATCCTTTTTCAACTCAATATTGAATCTTTGATTAACTTCAATTAGAAAAACATACTCCTTGTTGAGCATTTGATAGAGATCTTCAGGAAACCCAAATTCATCGCCAGCCTTCAATAAATATGCATGCACAATGTAAAAAGTTCTGTCATTCGTAATTATGGGCATTCGTAGATCTATAGGATACAATGAATGAAAATTCTAACCTGTACTAATTCCTGTCGCATTTGAGTTGCTGTCTTGTTGAAAATTCTAAAAGCTTCTTTGTCAAATAAAATGAATGTAGCCTCACTGGTATTGTCAGCTACACGCAATTGAACCTTAAACCTGTTAACAGGTTCAAACATTCAGCACACGTTGTAATTCTACTACTATATGTTATATAACTAAACAAAGTAAAAAAACACATAATATTTACCTGGGAATTATCAACTTTGGAGTGTCTTCACATTTAGGACACCAATGAAATTCAATTTCATTTTGGTGCAGAGTTTTGATAGCTTTGTTGCATTTGGAACATGAATTATAGCACTAGTTGTTGTCCTCAATGATCTCTTTGACAATTGCAAGTGTAGCAAACTTACCTCCCTGTGCGAGATTAAGTTGAGAAAATCATGAACGTACATCAATGTAGTAATTCAGTAATTTAATAAGAATTTCACTAAAACTGTGGTTTAATATTCTTAATAATATACCATTTCGCTTTTAAGAATTCCCCTTATGTTTCTTCGTAAAGATGGGTCTGTCAAAGCAGTTCTTCCAGATGCTGATGGAGATATTTCACTGAATTGGGACTGGCTTAAAGTTTGAGTTGGTACAACATCAGATGATCTACAACAATCATTGTTGCAACATGTTGAAAACATTATAAACATTTTATTTAGGATCGCATGTAGAACGAATTAAACAGCAGGAATGAATACATCAAATAAATATCTTACATTTGCTTAAAGATCATAACTTCTTCAAGTGGTGGATTAACCATTACCTTGGTTGCATCCCAGTAAGTATTCAAAGCATAAGAACCTATGATGAAAAGTAACAATAACAAATTAAACCAAACCACCTCGTTCCATTGAATTACATTAGTATCTACTAATGCTAATGACAGTCAAATGTAATTGATACAAAATCTTACTGCCAAACTTGTTGATTTTGGCAAGTTGCATGACCACAACTTTTGGATAGTCAAGGCTGTTAAATTCTTCAAGAATATCTTGAGCATGATGACCAAACAAACAAACAGGCAATAAATGACCTCTGCAAAGAGAAGTACAATATTTCACACAGAAACTTATATCGGATTTAGATGTATTAAGGATAATGAGTCCAAAATGATCTATAAGGAATATAGATATATCAGACGCAAAATAAAGAGTTATTACGCTTCATCTGAAAGAGTGAAGTTTAGTTTCTGTCCCACAACTCCTCTGTTTTGAAAATTCTGGAGGTGTCCATGTTCAATTACCACTCCAATAGCATCTGAATTATAGGGTGCAGTACAAATTTATCAACATCTAAGAAAACATAAGGAATGTAATTCAAATATAGTTGAAAACTTGGAAAATGTTGTTTTAGATTAGTCATTACCTATTAAATATTGGTCTGGTTTTTCAGTGGTTAGAATTTCATTGAATGGCATAAATTCCCATCCCCACTGTGGAATGTCTTGAGTTGATGATAGATCAACTTTACTCCCATAGTTGATATATAGCTGCAATTGATTTTTACATACCCGATATTTCCCTTCCGCCACAACAGCATTGAACTTCGATATCCCAATCACTCGACCTTCTAGTAAATAGGTTTTGTGTTTGTTCATTGCATCCACAGACTTGATGGTTGCATGAATCTTGTCTCCCTACAATGTATCTTCTTCTTATATCAGAATTAGAATAATGAGCTTCAAGTGGAATACATATTCCATTGTTTACCAGTGTAAATATACTTACATTCTTGTCTATTAATAACAGATGCATAGCTGTAGCCTCACCATCCTTGCCAAAAACTTTCCACAAACGAAGAATTCGCACATCCAACTTTCGCACTTCTCTAGGAGTACAAATATTGTTGATAGTGCAAATCTCGGTCTTACAGCCATATAAAATATCAGTAAGTACATTAGGCAATTAACACATGCACATATTTTTTCTCATCAAAAAAATGATCTTGCAAATTAAAACATAGGAAGACATAGATGGAAAGTATAATATAAATATTCACTGGTTTTTTGTAAATCTCATAAGTAAATAGACTTTGAAATATAATTTCTGATTTGAAAACAGTATAATTTTAATTTTTATCACCATCATCTTATGATCATTATAAATCATATAAAACTATATATTATATATAACTCTACATTTAACGGAGAATTTAAATTATTCACAATAACCTTATTTTTTAAATGCATGTAACATTATTCTCTTGAAGACATTTATTGAATTCCATTCCATATATATTGATAGTGGACATATTTTTGACATGTATATCTGTCTTTCAAAATTCGCAAAAAATCATCTATGTATTAGTCAGAAAATATAAACCCCATTTTATATGTTACTGAAATACAACTTAAAAGTTACTAAACTTTTAAGCATGTATTTGTTCATAAACGTATAATCACCTCAGATACTTGCTTTTTCCCTTCTTTGATGGCAACCTAAATACATAAAAATAATAATTACAGATTACTATCGAAAAATATCGACGAAGATACGAAAATTAATAGCTAATATTATGCTCATCAGCAAAAACTTACTCTTCTCTCCAATTCCTTGCTCGAGTAGCTGTCGCCGTCCATGATTAAACGCCTTCTGGGTTTCTGAGAAAAAAAAAAAACAGAATCGGTGAACACGGTTTCAAATCCTATTTCTCATTGGTATTATGAAATTTTAACTAAGCTTCATCAAAATCCAGTTGCAAAATAAAAAAGGGTTCAAAATTAATCACTTCTTGATATCGTCAAACCCCAGTCTGCTGTTTACCTTGAATATTTGTCACAGAAAATTAATTGAAATATGAAAGAGAACAAATATCTTTCAACAGAGGTACTTACCAGATAGTATTGTAGAAAAAATTAGGAAACAGAACGGAGAGAGGAACGATGGGATGTTTACTTTCTTCTTTCTCATCTTCTTTCTCAATCTCCGTGTTTCAAGACAGATTGATTTGACAATTCGCTGATACATAAGGGATCTACTCTACTTCTAGTTCATTAAGTTGTAGTTCAACTAAGAAAGTTTGGCAATTTTGCCCCCTGTTGCTTCATGGAATTAATGTTTCCAAACTGATACTTAGGTTTCAGAACTGAAGGATGAACTAAGGTACGTAATCTTTAATATTTGGTGATGTCATTAACATTATTGAATCAAATCATTGATTAACTCAGGTAGAAATAGTTCTGTACAACATAGAAGGGAAAAAGGATATTTTTTTAAAAAAAAAATACCCTGGTCTATAAAATTGGTATGTAAATTTTTCTAAGAAATCAAAGTCACAACTTAAAAGGTGTCATGCATATTTAGTACATAGTAACACTTAAAGCAAATATTAAATACTCAACTTATTTTCTCTTCTCCTATTCATTTCCATTAATATTATATTTATATGAGTAACTATGGTTTCCTAAATTTTATAGGTTATTATGTGTAACTAACTATGTTAATGATGAAAATATATTCACCTAAAAAACAAAAGTGATACCATAAATCAGTTAGATAGTATAAAATTGTTTAGTTTAGTTTAAATCAAAGGTCCTTTTAGTATGCATAGCAATATACAAAAGCTATGACATTAACATTTAGATCCTTTAATTACTTTGTTAACTTTTTGTTTAAACACCTTGTTATAAAAAGAACTTGCAAGACTTGTGTCAATTTAGACGATCGAATATATATCCTAATGTTCTTGGTATAGGAATAGATTCTTTTAACATCTATATTAATTTAGAATTATGTACATATAATTACTAAAAAAAATAAGAAGCCGACATTTTGTTTTGTAGAAGGTTCAAATATTATATATTGTTTCACTTTACTCAATTTATAACTTTCAAAAGTTCATATTGATTTACTGATTTTTATACTTTACATACAATATAAATACATGACAACACTTTCAGATGAAATTCCAATGATTTATATTTGCATAATGATCACAACAACTATTCAGACTACTAATTAAGTTCCACCTATAATCAAGTACCAAAAACCGTATTAAGGTATTTAACATTATCTCTACTTTCTTTCTACATATATGCTATGTAATCGTAGTAGTTTTGTTTTGTGAAAACAAAACACACAATACATACGATTATGTATATAAAAAACAACAAATCAATTCACACAAACACATAGACTTAAAATATATATATATATATATATATATAAACTGAAAATTAAACTTGTCCAGAAAAAGTACATAGGAAACAAAGAGTTATAAAACTCATAAAAAAAAGACAAATAGTACTAAGAAAAATATAAAAACGGTCTACAAATAAAAAGGTAACTAAAAACATAAGTAAAGACAATAAACAGTATCTTAATCATCAGCATTAGATCCTCCAGCCAGGGCAGACACTTGGGTTGAATCAACTCCTCCCAATGGTTCCTCAACATGTTCCTCCTCCTCAACTGAAACCTCATCCTCCATGTAGCCTACGATATTGGCCATCCCTGGGTAGAGAATGTCATTCCAACCTAGCACTTCGACCCTGAATCTCTGCTGCCCAAGATAAAAAAAAATGAATAAGATCTCCATTATTTATGCCAAAACGAAGTAGCATGTCCTTCCAAGTGCATCCATGGACAATTCCAGATTTGTAGCCACCCGCATGGTAAAACAGCATTGTCATCTCTCCGTCAGGAAGGTAAGACACCCAATAGGTTCCAAGATCTTTTCCATATTTTTCCAGAAACTCAGGCATGACCCAGAATCCATCCTGCGTTTATTGCATTAACAACCAACTTGTTAAAGTTAAAAAAGCAATTTGAACTATAAAAAATTTAATTAAGAACATTATTGAGAATACCCAAGTCTAAAGAGAATGGAATCGTATTAGAAATCCTAACATCATATTAATAAAAAAAAAACACACACACTTACCAGTGAAAACTCCACAACAACAGAATGGTGAAAAAGAGAAGGCATATTCATAATTTGTTGGTTAGCCATGGACAATGTTTTCTTCAACCTACACAATTGAGAGTGATTAGATAGATATGTAAAAGTAATAATGAATGTATATTTGGTACGGGAAAGATGAATAGTAAGGATGAGTGTGTAAAAAGTAAGAATGAATAGTACCACTAAGGATGAGTTGATGTTGTAGGACAGAGTAAGTATATGTCGTATTTATAGGCCTCGGATGAAGTAAGCAGTCATTCAAAGCAACTCTTCACCAAATACGTCGTTACAGTTCTAAATTTGAAATGAAAAGACGCAAGTGGAACTGAATCATCATAACTATTCACAACTGGTTGTGATACCAACTGATCTGTTTCATTTATTAATTTTTTATTCTTACATTTGGTTTACATAACTACTTACTACTCCAATAAGTAATCAAGTAGTAATATTAAAAAATTTTACAAATACTACAAAAATACATGAAATATTATAAAATAAATTAATACAAATTAATAATTTTCACATAAAGAACAGTTTGATGATCCATTTCTACGATTCATATGCTGCCTTTTCTTTGCATTAATTATTTACAATTGATTTAGATTTTCCAAAGTTTCTATATATCATATAAAATAAAGTATGATAATTCTACAATAAAATATACTGATGAATATACCTCTATTTTAAAATTGAAACATGTAAAGTTGTTTATTTAATATTACATATTAGAATACCATAATTTGTTTATTGTACCACGAATTCTAAACTTTCCACAGTTTATAAATATATAATGTGGTCTTCTTTATTGCAATAATATTGAAATTAGAAACCTACCCCCTGAAAAATTGTAAAACATATTATTACTCCATAAGTTAATGTAAAACATTAACAAATTAAAGGGATAATTTAGTATGTTTTAATTTTCAATATTAAAATGCAATAACACTTTTGCAATCTAATAGGAGATTTTGTTCTTTGAATATAAAACATACTAACACTTTATCCTTTTTCCATTATAATGTAGTATGCGATCAGTTTATGATTTAAAGTAAATGGAAATCATTATGTTAAAGATAAAACATAGGAAATGGAGAAAAAACATGTACTCACAGTTCTGATAGTATTGAGGTACAATATACTGCATCACCAATGCACCTGGAAGCTATAAATAAAGAAAAAAAATTAAATACATATAACGATATGAAATGTTAGGAATCAAAAAAACTGCTGAATTATAAGGTGACTGTATAGCAACAATTTATACACCCTAACCACATCATACGTTTCAACACATCAACCTTAGTATAATATTAAATACAATAAATTGTAAGATACAGATAACGTAATATGCATAGGTATATAACAGTTGCAAATTTACGCTTTTGCCTGCTTTCAGCACCTGCCATTGTCACTGGACTGAAAAAGGATGAGCAAAGCTATATTCGGGAATGAGAGTTCTTGAAAATAAAAAACTTGCAGGACCTACTGAATCCTGCTTCATGAGTGGATAAACACTTAATTTAATAAAATTGAATTACCATATCTGTTGTGACATCAGAGGCCCATTTAAATTATAAGTAAAGTTAATTGAACACCAAGTTGTTCTATAACAAAAACCTTCAAATTAGTGAAAAAGACCATTAAATAACTCAGTGAGTAAAAGTTCATTGCCCAAATTGCAACACATACCTACGAATACCATGCTACTAATAAATAAAGGAAGTTGGTGTATTGAAAAATTACCTTGTTATAACCTTCATTTGTGAAAGCATCTGAGTTTGGTCCTCACGATTCATAATATCTATATATACATTAAATTATTTACTTAGAATTGTGAGTCAAAAGATATCAGTTCCAAAACAATACTTATCTTCTTTGCAAATGACAGTGCACTCGCATTTTTTGAACAGCATCGTATATTCTCCAAAACTTCCTTGAACACTACATTTCTCGTCGTACTTATTGGCTTCTGATCTTTGTCCAAAATAACACTTCAATCCTTCTCTGCACTTAACCCTGGAAATAGCAACGTAGAGTTGTCCATGACTAAACACAGGTTTAGGTAGATATATGGAAACAGATTGCAGAGATTGTCCTTGGCTCTTGTTAATAGTCATACAATAAGAGAGAGTAACAGGAAATTGACGACGAAGGAGCTTAAATGGGAAACGTGTATCAGAAGGAGTAAGATTCATCTGAGGAATAAAAACTTGATCTCCCAAACCATTGTCTGTCATCACCTTTGCCCCTATTACATGATCTCCTAAATGAGTGACAATTAACCTTGAGCCATTAACCAATCCTGCACCCTGATCTAAATTCCTAAGAAACATAACAGGAACTCCTAATTTCAAAGTTAGTTTATGATTAGGCATACCTGATATCTTTAAGTCATTCAAAATTGTTGTGCTAATACATTGAGCAGTGAGATCAAAATGATCACCAGAATTCATTACACTATCACTTGAGAGATAAATCTTTCTAGGTTCATCAATTTTAGTCAATATATATTCATTGACTTGTTCTACCACGTCCAGAGTTGGAGCCAAAATAGCCTTCTGCTTTAAGTAGACTGGATCATTATAATGATCCACAAAATTGGGGAACGTTGTTTCAAATAAAGCTTCAACTGGATCAGCAAAGTCAGTCAGACATAGATCCAGTGGAATTTCAATATCAACTTCACCATCATTTGGTTCATTAATCTTACCCTCTCCAACTGCCAGCATCCATTGCGAGAAGGTCCTCAATACCTCTACATCATTTACATTTCTTTGCTGCAGGCGCATATTCTTCGTCAATTTAAATTCTTTGCAGTAATTCCATAGATAAGATGAGTTAATAGTTGCAAACACAATATCAGATCTACTGCCATTGGGTATAACAGGCAGAATTTGCCTAAAATCACCCCCCAATACAACTGTTTTACCTCCAAAAACCATTGAAGCTGCATCAGGATTATGCATCTGCATTATATCTCTGAAAGTTCTATCTAAAGCTTCGTAGCACTCTCTTCTAACCATTGGAGCTTCATCCCATATTACTAACATGGTTTCTAACAATAATTCAGCTTGCATAGACCCCTGTTTCACATTACATGTTGATTCTTCAGTAACTGCTATTGGTATAGAGAATCTAGAGTGAGCCGTTCTTGCCATCGGGAGAAGAGTTGCGGCAATGCCACTCGAGGCCACACAAAGAACTATTTTACCCTGAGATCTGAGCTTCGCAGACAAAGCTCTCCAAACAAACGTTTTCCCTGTCCCGCCATAACCATTAAGAAAAAACAAACCACCTACAAACACACACATCGTTAAGCATAACCTATAGTGTTATATTAGATAAGAGATATTCTTTACAATTAGATAGTCATAGTTTTCTTCTTTAATAATATTATCATAATTAAACACATAATTTAAAAATAATAAACAGTACCTCGTCCAGACATTATAGCTGACATAATAGCTTCAAACACCAGCTTCTGCTCATCGGTCATTGAGGCTTCAAGCATACGGAATTCACTGTCCTGTTGCTCACGGTTGAAATTTAATTGTTCAGCAATGAGAGAATTTGTTAATCTCATCGTGCCTTCCCTTTCTGGCTGTGGCATTGTTGCAAAATCAGCTAAACATCTTCCACCTGTGCGAAGCATCCTTTCTATTTCCCTAAGTCCGAGATTCTGTATCTCATGTGGTTGTAATTGAACTACAAAAGATATAAATAAGATCTACAGTAAGTTCCAAATATTTTATAATCACTCATAAAGCTATTTTTCAATTTATAGACCTGTAATTTAATAAAACAAATCCAATTACCATTGTCTCCTAGTATTCTTGTAAATGGTAGAATTAGGTCTTCACACAACATCATCCAAGTCTCTTCCCAAACTTTGTCTGGTTTGCTCATAGAAGAAGATAGAAGAAGGGTGACAAACATTTTCCTCAGCATAGTTCCAGAACCCCAATGAGCATCTTCCTCAATTGCACGTATAAACTCCCTATCATCAGACAATAGACCTAAACTAAAGCAACATTCTCTAAACGTTGGATATTCCACATCACCAACGGTTCTGATTTGTTTAAAATTGGTTGGGCCCTTCACTTTATGCAATAATATACTTAAATAATATAGTTCACCGGTAGAGTATGGAACATATATCAATCTCCCAATGGAAATTCCTTTCTTTCTTCTATGCCATGTCCAAGTTTTTTTTATTATAGGTAAATTTCCAGGGAAATTGAACATAAGTAAGTTCCTTAGCTTCTTCATATATTTCATTTGCTTCCATCCAATCAATGAACATTGAAGTCAGATTTATCTCCTTATCAGCAACTGATTCTAGGTCATCTTCATCTTGGTATATAACTGTCTGCTCATTCTTGAGATGAAATTTCAATCTTTCAACACTTGGTTTCCTATAATTAATCTCAAATCCGTAAATTCTCCAGGCTGCTTCACACGGAGAAATGTATCGACAATCATAGTAGCACTTTATTTCATCAATAGGTTTACCCGATTCATCATTAGCTTGACGATACAACGCAGCATTGATTCTATCAGTCCCCTTGCTAATATACTTGAATAGATATTTTATAGATCTACTTTGGTTGCAGCATTCAGTGTTAATGTGTGACTGAAATTTTTCTAACAAAGTCTCATTGAAGGGAACAACATCTCTATTATCATATATAAAGGCACCATTTTCAATAGTTTGTCCAGTGTCTCTTCTTTTGTAGACAGCCATCCTCATTGACTTTTGTCTCTTCTTCGAATTTCTTTGGAAAGAATTTAGAACACCTCCCATCAACCATACAGGGCGAGTTTCTATTTGCAGTACCACATGGACCATGTAACATAAACTCTTTAACTACCTCATATAACCCAGGTTTTTCATTTGGATTGGGGATTTCAGCTGATATTATATGGTCAATATCCTCTGGATGTGGATGTTTGGCATCTTCATGAAGAAACACTAAAATATGGGCATGCGACAGTCCTCTCTTTTGAAATTCAATAGTGTACACAACTGCAAGTAAAAAAACAAAGACGGACCAACTTATTTCGACAATTTTCCAGAAAATAAACAAAACTTAAAATACATAAGACGTCAATATTCAAAGTTCAAGATCCTAACAAAAAAATTACCTGCTTTGCAAGGACCAAAGACTTTTCCATCCTTCAATAGTTTTAGTAACTGCCTAAGCTTCATCCTAAAAATCCTGGCCACAATATCAGGTCTGTCTTCTACCTTCAAAGATCTTTGATTTAGATATCTTGTGATCTCTGGCCATTTGGGATTGCATGTAAAAGTAATGAAGATATCAGGATAACCGGCCCATTTGCATATAGCCATAGCATCCTGGTAATTCTGCTTCATATACCTTGCACCATCTGTAAAGCTAGCAGGCAGAATAATCCTTTTCCCAGTAGATGAACCTTCTGTTCTCCCTTGCGAAATAGCGTCTGTTATACCTCTATAAAGTTCTTGTCTGATCTTATCTTGATTCTTTCTATAAAAGGCTAATCTCCAAGCCTCTACCATGGTATACCCATCAACTACAAACTGCTGAAATAACCTTATGGTGTGTAACAAAACGCCTTTTTCATCCTCCCTTTCTTGCAGTCTAAACGCAAAGAATTCTCTGAGGGTCAGTTTCTTATTTTTCCGAGTACGCTGCTGAGAAAGGTCACTATGTTCAGTATTCTCACAAAACCCATCCTCACCACGTGGCAAGGCAACCGGATACTGAAGAGGAAGATACAAAGGATGCAATTCATCAATCCTATGCAACGACCCACTGTGTTTCTCAACTATGATGTCTCTCTCCCCACTGTAAACAGTGGCATCACCAACAACCAAAGCTGCCACTTCATCAGCTGTCGGCAAATTATACATTCGACAATCTTTGGATCTTTTCCTAATAAGGCGCAACTTTAGATCGTCAACAACCTGACCTTCAAGCCTATCCCTAGCCATTCTAAAGACCTTTGCAATGGGATTAAACGTATCAATCATTTCTCTCAAGTTGTTAACAATTGATTCATGTATTGTATCTTCCGCCTCACCACAGCTCACCAACCTGTAACATTAAAAACACAGCTAAAGCATTAGGTAAATCATCACTGTTTACATTACTCAGTAGGCATTGCTCTTAAATATTGTGTTGTATAATTAGAGATATATTGGAGAAATTCCCATACCTACACGATGCGAGGCGATTGGAAATTTCATTTTCAGTATCATAAATATATAGCTGAGCAAACTTAGGACTCTGACCCACATTTGGTAACAACGATCCAATCTTATGGTGATTTTGACCTCCCAATCTATATACATATCTCCCACGGCCATCATTAACATCTTTGTCTACTTTACCTCCCATAGATGTGAAAGAAAACATCATATTAAAGAGTCTAATTTTGTTTTGAAAGTACAATGATTCATCGTCAAACTTGTCAAATATTAAATGATGCAGATAATCCGGAGCTTTACCAAGAATTGGAAGTTGCACCTTTCCAAGACCACAACAAATAGAGGAAACAGGCCGATCAGACTTCTTCCCTTTACTTAATTTCTCCATACTCCAGAATTTAGCACCACACCATTCACATGTACAGTCAGGATCACCAATATCTTCATATGTAATCCGGTTTTCAGAATGGTTGTTGCGATCCTGCCTTCTTCTCTTGTTTTGACTTTCATGAGTTACACCACCAAGACGACCACAAATATCTCTTTTTCTCACACCACTCTTACGGCTTAATATATAGTCATTCCCAGAACTCTCAACTGTAACAATGAATACGTAAACAATCAAATACATAAAAACCAATATAAGTTAACTTATTCTCTACATATCATAACTAATTTCTGACCTATCGCATACTGTTTACACTGAGGTCCAAGAGATGATCCTCCATTAGATCCATTTGTTTCCAAATGCATGTTGTCTTGTCTACATTTTGGGCGCATGGATAAAACACCATGTTTCTGCTCCTTACATTCTACTGAATACAATATCAAAACATAAACTATCTCAAAAAACATGTTTTCTGAAAGTACAATAACAAACGATATATAAAAATAAGTATAACTCCAGATATCTGAACTATTTAATTTTTGGACTTACCGGAACCTTGACTATCATGGCCGGTTATGTTATGCACGATATGATTAACACTTTTGTAATGTTTTCGTCTACCTTTAACTGGAGAAAGAACCGCATGACGATTATTGATATTAGTCACACAAAAAGATGTTTCTGAAATCACCTTACACTACTTTGAGCTATGATGGGATTGTGGAACCTCAACTGCACTGATGAGCATTTTATATCCCATTATTCCTTGCATTATTTTACTCCTATTATTGATACTTGTTGCCCATTTGACATTGATTAGCTTGATTTATTGATTTAGAGTTTATTGGACTAATATTCCGAATATTGTTTAATTTGGAATTATTTAGCCTAATTAATTCTATTTCTATTTTCAGGTAATATTTGGCACAAGGACACTTTGGGAAGTTTGGAAATGAAGATTGAAGTATTGAAGTGAAGATTGTAATTTGCATTTAGGTCCCTTTTTAATTGTAATTTTCAGAATAGTGTTTCTTAGGATTTGGGCCCATGTTTTAGGCCCATTTTGTGTCTTAAGAGGGGAAATTCGTGTAACCCCCAAGAACACACTTTCATTTCATATTTCTCACTCTCTCTCTAGGTTAGAACTTCTCTCTTGGCTCTCCCAAGTGGTGGTGGCTGCTAGGGTTTTGTTCTTCCCCATTTCTACTCGTTTTTCTTCATTTATGGCCATGGAAGGCTAGACTTCAAGGGTTAATCCCTTTGGTATTGTATTATCTACTCTTGAGCTCTTGTTATTAATGCAATTTTGTTTTCTCTTCTCTGTTTTCATGTTTATCGATGTGTAGTGGTTTGCTTAATTCCATTTCGTAGAGATAATACATGAATATAAATGCTTAATTTGTATTAACTCGTAAAAACTCCAATTCTGGTTTCTGATGCTTAATTAGAAGTTAGGGTTTGGAGTGATAACTGAATTTTCGCTTAGTATTTGGTTATCACGAGTTGGACAGAGGAGAGGAGAGGAATCGATCTTTAGTGAGCTAGGATTGAGTAGTGTACGTAGCCAAAGGGGTTTGCCCGCTCTTGTTTCTGATTTTCTTAGTTTTTATATTCTGTTTATGTTTTGTTCTTCACATTTGTCACACACAAAAACCCCCCTCATTTTACTGCACACTACGTGTTTGATACTTTGCCTAGACCGATATTCGCTGGGAAACGACCTAGGATCACCTTCCTAGTACTACAGAATAAACACCTTTTATTTTGATCGGGTACGACCTCGATCAAAATTTGGCGCCGTTGCCGGGGATTATCGGTTCTTGCCAAAGATCATACAGTAGTTAGTTAGATTAGTTAGTGTAGTTAGTGTAGTTAGTGTGTGAATAAGCATTCTGATAACTAATTGAAAGTTGCCCTGTTTGCTGATTTGCTGTTCTGCACAACTGATGCTATTCTAGTGATTCTGTGAGTGTCATTCAACATAGTTGTGGGTGGAATTTTTGCAGGAAAATTGGTATCCACACTTGTTTCATCATATATTAGTGTGTTGATGCATCACAGACACTCAGATAGGCACTGGTTGTGAGTTCCAGAAAAATTTTCCAAGTTTCAGCAGTACTTACTATAAATAGGCGTAACTTTTGATCCGTAAGTCGGAATTTGACGAATTTTATATCAAATCGAAGGGAATTTTCTGAATAATCTGATTTTTCTCACTTTGTCAGAAAACCCCTTCGTTTGGATCCCGAAAAAGCCTGTTTACTATTTCTTTTTTATTTTACAAGTTCTATTTCCTTAGTTTTTGGTCATTGTTTTAATTCTTTGACCTGGTTCCCTTTTGAATTTTGTCCTCAAACTTTCTGTGATATGTTTTCATGATTTTAGGGTGCTGAAAAAATAAATAAAAAATTTTAAAAAAATAAAAAAATTTTGTTGCCGATTTTGGTCATGCATATCTGTTACAGTATGCTATGGTTGATGTTGTTCTGTTCAGTACATGACTAGGGGCAACCCAAGTTATTTGCATCCTTACAACCCTGAAATTGATAGAACTTATCACAGATTAGTTAGACAAAATAGGAATCAGTCATTAGGTAGTGAGTCAGAGTCATCTTATAGTCCATCTAATTCTGATTCTGTTTCTATTTCTTCTATTCCTTCTACTTTTATTCAATCTGATTCTATACATTGTGATAACATGGCTCAACCCCCACCAAGGGAAAGGACACTTAGGGAGCTGGCTGCACCTGACTTCACTATTGAAGACTCGTGTATCCGGTATCCTGATGAGGATGTTCCTTTTGAGCTTAGAACAGGACTAATCCATTTGTTGCCCAAGTTTCATGGTCTTGCAGGTGAGGATCCTCATAAGCATCTCAAGAAATTCCATATAGTGTGCACCACAATGAAACCACATGATGTGCAAGAGGACCATGTCTGTCTCAGAGCATTTCCACATTCCTTAGAGGGTCTAGCACAAGATTGGTTATCTGACTTGGCCCCTGGTTCCATCACAAGCTGGGATGACTTGAAGAGGGCATTTCTGGAAAAATTCTTCCCTGCAAATAGGACCACTGCAATCAGAAAGGAAATTTCTGGTATCAGGCAACAACATGGAGAGAGTCTCTATGATTATTGGGAGAGATTCAAGAGGTTGTGTGCTTCCTGCCCTCACCATCAGATCTCAGAGCAGCTTCTCATCCAATACTTTTATGAAGGTCTCAACTTCATGGAAAGAAACATGGTAGATGCTGCAAGTGGTGGTACATTGGGAGATATAACACCCTTACAAGCCAGGAGCAAAATTGAGAAGATGGCTTCCAACTGTCAACAATTCCATGCAAGAAGCAACAGTGATGCAATAGTTGTGAGGGATGTAAATGATGTTGGTGCAGACTCGGGCAAGGTTGAGAAGCTTGAGCAGAAAATTGATTCTCTCACAACATTGGTCACACAATTGGCTGTCAATCAGAAAAAGATGATACTTCCTGCTAGAGTGTGTGGCATATGCACATCCATTGAGCATCCCACAGATGCATGCCCTTCCCTTCAGCAGCAACAGCCGATGACAAGTGGTGACCAACCTGAGGCCTATGCAGCAAACATATACAACAATAGAGGCCCACAACAACACAATCATGACCTCTCTTCCAATAGATACAACCCTGGATGGAGGAATCATCCCAATCTGAAGTGGTCTGATCAACAACAACAACCTCCTCCTAATGTTCCATTTCAGAACACCGTTGGACCGAGTAGACCACCATATGTACCTCCCCCCATCCAGCAGCAAAGGCAACAACAACAGCAGCAAGTGGTTCATCCTGCACCATCAGCCCCTCCATCCAACCAACCTACCTTGGAGGAGTTGGTGAGGCAAATGACCATGCAAAACCTCCAATTTCAACAAGAGACTAGAGCATCCATTCAGAGACAAGAGGCATCCATTCAGACTTTGACAAATCAGATGGGTCAAATGGCAACTTCTCTCAACAACTTGCAATCTCAAAATTCTGACAAGTTGCCATCCCAAACTGTGATCAACCCTCAAAATCAGAATGTGAGTGCCATCAACCTTAGGTCGGGAAAGCAGATTGTCACACCCACACCACAACCTCACCTCAACAATGATGCTCTAGCTTCCTCTAAAGGGAAGAGCCAAGTGGTAGATGAAGGTGAGCATGCTAGCACCAAAGAGAATCATCCAACTCAACCCTCCTCAACTTCAACCACAAGCCCTGCTGTTGTCCTACAACCTCCTCCTATTCCTCTTCCATTCCCACCAAGAGTGCCTCAAAACAAAAGGGTGGAAGAGGTGGACAAGGACATTCTTGACACATTCAGGAAGGTGGAAGTCAACATACCCCTTCTTGATGCAATAAAACAGATTCCAAGGTATGCGAAGTTCCTTAAGGAGTTGTGCACTCATAAGAGAAGACTCAAGGGCAACGAGAGGATAAGCATGGGAAGGAATGTCTCCGCTCTCATAGGTAAACCTATCCCTCACATTCCTGAAAAATGTAAGGATCCTGGAACTTTCTCTATACCTTGCATCATAGGCAATGTTAAGTTTGAAAATGCTATGCTAGATTTAGGAGCATCCATAAATGTCATGCCTATGTCTGTTTTTAAGTCTCTTTCTCTTGGACCTCTTCAACCTACGGGTGTGGTGATTCAATTGGCAAATAGAAGTACTGCCCACCCCGCAAGTTTGATAGAGGATGTCTTGGTTCGGGTTGAAGAGTTGATCTTCCCTGCTGATTTTTACATACTTGATATGGAAGATGACTCTCCCCGTAATGTTGTTCCTATTATTTTGGGGAGGCCATTTTTGAAAACAGCCCGAACCAAGATAGATGTGCATTCAGGTTCACTTTCCATGGAGTTTGATGGCAGTGTGATCCGATTTGACATTTTCCATGCTATGAAACATTTTCCTGAGGATCACTCTGTTTTCCATGTGGACTTGCTTGATGATTTGATAGATGAGCATATGCTTGACTTTTTGCATCATGATTTTGAATTGCCATCTTTCACTGATTCATTTACTTGTCCATCATGCACTAACTCTGGATGGTGCACCGCATGCACTGAAATAGCTCAGTTTCTAGACTCTGCCACTGCATCTGATGATTCATATGTTATAGATTCAGATTATGCCAACCCTAACCCCATATCTGTTATGCATGAGTCTGATTCACTTGTTCAGGTGCAGGCAGCAGAATCCATTTCTGCTGTCCCTTTAGTTCCATCTATTATGCAGGCACCCTCATTGGACCTGAAGCCCCTCCCTCCTCATCTCAAATATGCTTACTTGGAGGATGAGCAGAAACTCCCAGTGATCATCTCTACCTCACTTTCTGTTGATCAAGAGGAGAAACTGCTGGATGTGATAAGAAAGAACAAGAGGGCAATTGGATGGACTTTAGCGGATATTCCTGGAATTAGCCCCTCCATGTGCATGCACCGCATTTTGTTGGAGGATGGGGCTAAACCAGTGAGACAACCCCAAAGACGATTGAACCCCCAGATTCTTGATGTGGTTAAGAAAGAGGTCACCAAGATGCTCCAAGCGGGTATCATCTACCCAATTTCAGATAGCACTTGGGTGAGCCCGGTGCAAGTTGTCCCCAAGAAGTCTGGTGTCACAGTTGTCAAAAATGAGAAGGATGAGCTGATTCCCACTAGAGTGCAGAACAGTTGGAGAGTCTGCATTGATTACAGAAAGCTCAACCAGGCGACTCGCAAGGATCATTTCCCTCTCCCCTTCATTGATCAGATGTTGGAGCGCCTGACAGGTAAATCTCATTATTGCTTCTTAGATGGATTCTCTGGTTATTTTCAAATTTGTATTGCACCAGAGGACCAACATAAGACCACATTTACCTGTCCTTTTGGCACATTTGCATATAGAAAGATGCCTTTTGGCCTATGCAATGCTTCTGCCACATTTCAAAGATGTATGATGAGTATTTTCGCTGACTTGCTCGAGCATTGCATAGAGGTCTTCATGGATGATTTTAGTGTTTATGGTTCCTCATTTGATGCATGTCTTGATAATTTGACTAAGGTGCTTAACAGGTGCATTGAGACTAACCTTGTCTTGAATTTTGAAAAATGCCACTTCATGGTAGAACAAGGCATAGTCTTAGGGCACATTGTTTCGCACAAGGGCATAGAAGTTGACCCTGCTAAGCTGCATGTAATATCACATTTGCCTTACCTCTCTTGCGTGCGAGAGGTGCGTTCTTTTCTTGGTCATGCAGGTTTCTATCGCAGGTTTATTCAGAACTTTAGCAACATTGCCCTTCCTCTTTCCAAGTTGCTTCAAAAGGATGCCCCATGGGAATTTGGAGACCAATGCAAGAGGGCATTTGATGAATTGAAGAAAGCTCTAACCACCACTCCCATCATTCAACCACCTGATTGGACCCTCCCATTTGAGCTCATGACTGATGCTTCAAATTATGCTTTGGGAGTAGTTCTCTCCCAAAGGGTTGGTAAGCTGTCGCATGTGATTTATTATGCTTCTAGGACTTTAGATGCAGCACAGGTTAATTACACAACAACTGAAAAAGAACTTTTGGCTATTGTTTTTGCACTTGACAAATTTAGATCATATTTGCTTGGTTCTAAGGTTGTAGTGTACACTGATCATGCTGCTCTGAAGTATATTTTGAAAAAGACAGATTCCAAACCTAGGTTGATTAGGTGGATGTTGCTCCTCCAGGAGTTTGATCTTGAGATTCAGGATCGGAGTGGTGCGCATAACCTTGTCGCAGACCACTTGAGCAGGATAGAGAGAGAGGAGGATGCATTTCCTATCCGGGATGACTTCCCGGATGAGCAGCTTTTATCTTTACATGTTTCCCATCCCCTTCCCCAAACTCCTTGGTTTGCAGACATTGTTAATTATCTGGTTGCTTCTGTTTTTCCTGCCTTGGCATCCAAAGCTCAAAGAGACAAATTAAAGAGCGATGCCAAGCATTATGTATGGGATGACCCCTATTTATGGCGTTTTTGCAGTGATCAGGTCATTCACAGGTGCATTCTAGACCAGGAGATCCAATCGGTTCTCCAATTTTGCCATGCTTCACCAGTGGGAGGCCACCTTGGCACTCAAAGGACAGCACGAAAGGTGTTGGATTCTGGATTTTATTGGCCTACCATTTTCAAGGATGCGAGCAACATCTGCAGCTCGTGTGAGCAGTGTCAAAGAGCAGGAGGCGCCCTATCTTGGAGGCAACAGATGCCGCAACAACCTATGTTGTTTTGTGAGGTGTTTGACGTCTGGGGTATAGATTTCATGGGCCCCTTTCCTGTTTCTTTTGGTTTTTATTATATCTTACTTGCTGTGGATTACGTATCCAAATGGGTGGAAGCTAAGGCCACCAGGACTAATGATGCTCAGGTTGTTGTAGATTTTGTCAGGTCTAATATCCTTTGCAGGTTTGGCATACCTAGAGCCATAGTCAGTGACCAAGGCACACACTTCTGCAATAGATCCATGCAAGCTTTGCTCAAGAAGTATGGGGTTGTGCACAAAGTTTCTACACCCTATCACCCCCAAACCAACGGGCAAGCTGAGATTTCAAATAGAGAGATCAAGCGGATTTTGGAGAAGATGGTGAAGCCTAATAGAAAGGATTGGAGCACACGATTGGAGGATGCTCTGTGGGCCCATCGGACCGCTTACAAGGCACCCATAGGGATGTCACCCTATCGGGTTGTCTTTGGTAAGGCGTGCCACCTGCCTGTGGAGATAGAGCACCGTGCATATTGGGCTGTGAAGTAATGTAACTTAGCTCTTGATCAAGCGGGTGAGGAGAGGAAGCTGCAGTTGAGTGAGCTAGATGAGATCCGCTTGGAGGCCTATGAGAACTCCAAATTCTACAAAGAGAAGACCAAGAAGCTTCATGATAACTCCATTTCCAGAAAGGAGTTCTTGGTTGGTCAAAAAGTTTTGCTCTACAACTCTAGGCTTGGACTCATGAGTGGAAAGCTCCGCTCTAAATGGATTGGACCGTTTGTAGTCACCCAAGTGTTTCCTTATGGCACTGTGGAGATCAAGAGTGAGTCCACGAACAAGAGCTTCAAAGTCAATGGCCACCGACTCAAGCCTTTCCTAACCACCCCTTCTTTGGATGATGCACCTGTGGAGGAGGCCTCATTGGTCGACCCCACTTTTGAACAACCATGACTTAGGGAGTCTCCTTTTCTCCTTCCTTACTCTTTTTATTACACTTGTCTATATCTGTCTGATTTTGCTATTTGTGTTCCATTGAGGACAATGTGTGATTTAAGTGTGGGGGGAGAGTAGTTTAGGTTGCATATTTTGCTTTGATTTTTTTTAGGTTTTGCTTAGTTTTGGGCATTTTCTTGCATGTTTTTGCTTCATTTTAGTAGAGTTTTGGTATCTTGTGTCTGAATTCATGCATTTCTGTGTGTAAAGTTGCTTTTGATAATTAAGAGGTGGTAACACTGTGATAGAATTGTCCCTTTTGTGAGGATTTGAGCCTTAATTGTGGGTGGATTGCTATATATGCCACCTAATTTTCTTTCATGTGTGATTGCACTCTGGATTACTAGCACTCTAGAACTTGACTTGACTCTTGTTGATACTTGATTGCTCATGCACATTTTGAAATGATTTAGGCACTTTCTTTCTTGAATAAGCTACTAGCCATATGAGCCTACCTTGAATGAACGTATCCTTTTCTAGCCCCTTTGAGCCTTTTTATCCCTTTCCTTGTTCTTTAGCTCATTACAAGCCTATGACTGAAAAACCATGATTGTCCTAACCTTAGGGAATTTTGGAGCTTTGGAATTGTTTTGGGAATGGGTATTAGGTAAGAAGTGTGCTTTATGCTTTAATTGGTTGAGTTCTTGGTTTTGCCTTATTGGTTGTTATAGTTATGGCTTCATCTTCATGCCATTTGTGTTGTTTCTTCTTTTCTTTTTGTATATCTCTCACAAAAAAAAAATAGAAGACAAAAATATAAAAAAAAATGCAAAAAAAAAAAAGAAAAAAAAAAGAAAAAAAAGAAAAAAAAAGTGAATAAAAGGTTGTTGAGGCAAAGAGGATTGGAATTAGTGGTTGTTGATTTTGGGGTGGATTTTGCTTACTTTTTACTTATTCCCCATTGCTCCTCTATTCCCTTGGTTTTAGCTACATTCCCATATTTTTATCCTACCTTGTCCTTGGCCCCATTACAACCCTTAAAAGACCTTTTGATCATTTTGTGCATGTGTGTTGATGGTTGATGTTAGAGGCTTGTCAAGCTTATGGTTGTGTTTGTTTTTCATGATGTGCCTTGAGTGTAAATAATGATTAACTACAAACACTTGAGTGTAAACACTTTTGAGTGATCCTTGTGAGTTTCTATCATCTTTGTGACTATCCTCTTGATGTCATTGGTTTCTTTGCATACTTGAAGTAATTGGATGATGTTCGCGGATGCTTTGACTCTTTGATCCTTAACCATTTTGTGTGCTTGAGTTTGCCCATTTCTTTGCATTTCCTAGAATTCATTGTGAAGTATGTAATCTCTTAGGTTTGCATTTCTTAGTTGTAGTCATCTTGTTGCATGATTCACTTTGGTGCATATTGATCTTCATAGTCCTATCTTTTGGTTTTGCCCAGGAGTGCAAAAGGATAAGTGTGGGGGTATTTGATGAGCATTTTATTTCCCATTATTCCTTGCATTATTTTACTCCTATTATTGATACTTGTTGCCCATTTGACATTGATTAGCTTGATTTATTGATTTAGAGTTTATTGGACTAATATTCCGAATATTGTTTAATTTGGAATTATTTAGCCTAATTAATTCTATTTCTATTTTCAGGTAATATTTGGCACAAGGACACTTTGGGAAGTTTGGAAATGAAGATTGAAGTATTGAAGTGAAGATTGTAATTTGCATTTAGGTCCCTTTTTAATTGTAATTTTCAGAATAGTGTTTCTTAGGATTTGGGCCCATGTTTTAGGCCCATTTTGTGTCTTAAGAGGGGAAATTCGTGTAACCCCCAAGAACACACTTTCATTTCAGATTTCTCACTCTCTCTCTAGGTTAGAACTTCTCTCTTGGCTCTCCCAAGTGATGGTGGCTGCTAGGGTTTTGTTCTTCCCCATTTCTACTCGTTTTTCTTCATTTATGGCCATGGAAGGCTAGACTTCAAGGGTTAATCCCTTTGGTATTGTATTATCTACTCTTGAGCTCTTGTTATTAATGCAATTTCGTTTTCTCTTCTCTGTTTTCATGTTTATCGATGTGTAGTGGTTTGCTTAATTCCATTTCGTAGAGATAATACATGAATATAAATGCTTAATTTGTATTAACTCGTAAAAACTCCAATTCTGGTTTCTGATGCTTAATTAGAAGTTAGGGTTTGGAGTGATAACTGAATTTTCGCTTAGTATTTGGTTATCACGAGTTGGACAGAGGAGAGGAGAGGAATCGATCTTTAGTGAGCTAGGATTGAGTAGTGTACGTAGCCAAAGGGGTTTGCCCGCTCTTGTTTCTGATTTTCTTAGTTTTTATATTCTGTTTATGTTTTGTTCTTCACATTTGTCACACACAAACCCCCCCCCCCCCCATTTTACTGCACACTACGTGTTTGATACTTTGCCTAGACCGATATTCGCTGGGAAACGACCTAGGATCACCTTCCTAGTACTACAGAATAAACACCTTTTATTTTGATCGGGTACGGCCTCGATCATGCACATTCAGGTACCGGCTAAATGTTAATACATACCTCTTCCTAATATCTATCATGTGCTTATTCTGAGATGTTAGATTGCCAATAAACTTATGTAAAAAGATACAAATATAATTAATTACATATGGTACCTGCTGGATGGCTGAACTCCTTAGATAACTGGCGCACAATTTGATTAACACTCTTATAATTCAGTCTTTGTCCCTCTTTCGGCAATAATACAACATCTCGTTGTTGCCAATTATTCACAGATGCAGCCGACTTCACAGAATCCTTGGGGTCATTAACTGTATCTTGTGTATCATATTTCCTCTCAAGTGGTGTGTGCAAATATGATACTTCATCGTTTCCATTTGTTAAGGTTGACAATATCTGCCCAACTTGTTCACGGCTTTTCATAAGGTAAGTTTCTACATCTAGTAAACATAGCATGCTTTTAGAACAATATAACTTTTTTGAAGATACATTAATAAATATATTCACTTATTCAAAATATTTAGCAAAAAAGAAACACCAACGCAACGTGGCTTCTTACAATGGACCATTTAAATATCTGTTTTAGTTAACATTTACATAATTTGACTTATCTTAAAGGAGAATTAACAGATGAAACAAAATAATAACTTATTGAGCATAGTATTTTATATCAGAAATACAAAATCATGTGTATTTCAATTCAAAATTACATTTCCATTATTTCAAATATAAATTGTCAAATTGATTTAAGATTTTGAAATAATCGTAACAAATTTAACCACACAATGCTAAGTTGGCTCTTGAATGTCGGTTTCACATCCTGCAGGTGACACATTCATAAATCAATTACACATGGAAACTATTGCCACAGATATTCTAATATAAACAAAGAAATATATAATAAAATATAATTGCATATAAAAAACCACCTACCATCTGCCACGTTATTCTTCTTCGCCTGAACCTGGTGCCCAAGAGCAGAAATCACGGACATCTTCGCACTACCAACTAACAAACATTCATTATTACTACACTTGTCAACCGGACAATATGGTTGATTGCTAATGTCACGAAGTACATGAATCTGAGTAGTTTCAGGTATCATAGAACCGCAATCACCTTCTGTAAATATAAAAATTATAAACATTAGCAAGAGAATTTGATTAGATATAAGAAATATCAAACATTAGAGAATTATACTTCAGGAACTACTCTTCCAAGCAAATATATTCATCGATGCATCATTCAACTTTCATATAAACATATCAAATTTCTTAAGGCAAGAAAACAAATTTTAGCACTCCTCACGGCCAAACACCGAGATAACAGCAAAAGAAGTTGGAGATATACCCTTGCAAATGGATACACAACAAACACACCCAGATATTCTTTGCACTCTAGTGACTCACCAGATTGATTCATCGAATCTAAGAACAACGAATTCCTAAATGCAATCCTACTCCGAACAGTGCTTTGTCCGTCAGCATGGGTTCGTAAAGACATTACTAATATGTCATACCAAATTTAAGAAATAAAATGACAACTAAAAAGACGTATTAATAACACTCACCTTCAAAAATAGATGGCAAGATCGATGAAAATTGCGAGTTACACATCTTCTCACCTACATCGGACTTAACTAATCTCCTACGCTTCGAAGCTCGAGTCGGGAGAGTTGATGCATTGGATGCCAATTGTGACTGACATAAGTTAATGACTGCCACGTCTCCATGCTTTTGATTTATTTCAGGTGTATTGGAATCAAGTATATATCCTACCAACAAAAAGAGAAACATATAAAATTACATGTCTTTATTGGACAATCTTTGCGACTTGTGATAAAATCAATATCCTTTTTACTTCCTTACTAAATTATTACAATGATGTTACAAATTGGATGTACTATGTGATTAGTACAAACCATAACTAATCAAACCCTTTCGAATTAAACATGTAAAACATTATCTTTATAATCGAGGGTGTGCACATCATAACTCATTAATTAATCAAATAAAAACAGTTTAAAGATAATGTAATATTAACAAATCTCAATTCAAGATCAAACCTTTATTATTGCTAATGTCACTAAGAATTTGATTTGGTTTTGCTTCAGCTAACAGAGAACCACATTCCCCTCCTGCAAATATAAAAAATTATCACCTTATTGGCTAGACCATCGGATTACACAAAGAATATATCAAACATTACTAAACTGTCATCAGTAATAGCACTCACCTTCAGCTGAAGATCTCAGACTCACAGAAATTGGAGAATTACACATGTTCTCAGCTCCATCTGCATTAAGGAAACTCCTACGCCTCGAAGCTCGGCTCCAAAACATTGATTCATTCCCTGCCATTTCAAACCTAAAAACGAAAATATTGAAACCTGAAAATACGTGAAGATAGATTAAACTTCATTCCCCGATATATATACTATTATCGGGAAAGTAATATCGCAAAACAATAACAGGTTCGTCGGTAGATGATCAAGCCAACGATTAATGATAAGAAGGAGGGGAGAAGCCACAAATGAAGGTATACACAATTTTCCTTGAATGTACCTTCTTTAGAAAATGAAGCTGCCCAAATATCGACCGAACTACTCTCTCCTCTCTTGACATCCATATGTTGATAGGTACGTGGCGTATTAGAGAAACCACAAATTTTAAAACGGGTTCTCTCACTTTGCACTTGAAATGCACAAAAAACACTCTTGCCGTTCACTGTAGATCCACAGTAAATTGGGTCACTGTTCTTAAACCTGTCTTTAAATGGGTTGCGGTTTCACACATAAAATCTTAAGTAACATTTAGGTTAACTTTTCCTTTTACTGTCGATCTACAGTAAAAAAAAGCACTGTTCATTAGCTTGTTGTGATGGGGGCTGCGGTTTCACATTACAAATCTTAAGTAAATTTGAAGTAAAGTTGGCTTTTTACTGTTGATCTACAGTAAAAAGGGGGTACTGTTCATAAGCCTGTTTTGTATGGGTTGAGGTTTCACACCTGAGTTCAATCCTGAAATTTAATAATGTAGAGATAACATTATAGCTCTTGAAATTCAATGATGCAATACGTAAGAATATCAACAAAAAAAGTTTCCTAATTCATTTTTTTTATATATAAAATGATGATAGGAATGGAGATTCTTACGTATTTCTAAGTCACTCGAATGATCTTGACAATATAATGATGAATGTTTGTGAGAATTGGGGTAATAAAAAATATTAGATACTTGAGTAGGCCTAGGTGAGAAGAAGCTAAGCCTTACCTTTAGCTATTACTCCATCATACTTGCTTGCTTCATGCCTTACAATCTCAAAAAAAATTTAGTATAATAAGCTTAATATAAATAATAAAATCAAAAAATTTGAATGCTTGAGTAGATGGGAAAAACCTACCTTTAAATATTTGGGAAACATTATTATTGGAAGATATATAAACCACACTTAAATATGAGAGAACTTTTCTCTTTTAGAAAAAAGTGACCCAGAAGAAATTTAGAAAACATATGTATTGAGATTTTCACTAGCAGCAGTAGATGAAACACATATAATGTTATCTTTTATGTATCTATTCTCAAAACTGATGAAATATCAAAATGGAAAAAGAGAATAATATATATATGACCAACTTGAACAATTACATATGAGAATTCACACAGCCATCACACAGCCATGTGTTAATCTTTTTCTTAATGAATACTATAAATTAAAAATATTTACTATAGCAGTTTCAGAATTGACCAAAACATTATATATGCTCTGATCTAAGAATTAGTATTACCTAGATGACATTTATTAATATTATATTTTTTTTTGGGTTACCCAAGTGGTATCTGGGCTTCACTATTTGTGGTCCAACTAATCCACCCCGATCTCTAAAACTGAGCGAACCTTTGACTCTATGGTACGAGATCTCCCGTTGTTGCCTCAAGTAGGAGTCGAACCTTTGGTTCCACACTACATCAACACCCCAACCAGTTAACCACTAGGGCCAATCCTCTTGGGTATTATTAATATTATATTATATCTATATATTATACACGCATGGAACTTTATAGATATTAAATATATTGTTTTTCTTTTTTCTATTTCAGTTATACATTATACAAATTCTTTAGTATAGATTGTTAAATCTTATATTCATTTATTTATATATATATATATAGAGAGAGAGACAATGCAATGTAAATGGCATACTAAAGGATGGACAACAATGCTTTTTAGCATTGAAGTTTCTATAAGGTATTTTAAGGGAGTATTTATAGCAGTATTTGTTACTAAAGTGTAGTAAAAAATATATATAGATAAACGGTTGGATGAAGTGATATTTTTTAAAAGATTTTTTAGTTGATAATTTTTTGTAAAATATTTTGGAAATATTAAATTTTTTTTCTCACTTTTATCGCCATATTTAATATTAATGTATAATCTCATATATATATATATATATATATATATATATATATAGAGAGAGAGAGAGAGAGAGAGATCTATGGTTGGATGAAGTGACTTTTTTTTTTTAGTTTAATATTTTAATGAAGACTTTTTAGTTGAAATTTTACATATATATTAATAATTTCTTGCTAAAATATTTTGAAAGTATATTATTTTTATTTTTCTCTCACTTTAATCACCATATTAAATATTAATGTGTAGTCAACTTTTTATATATATGTATATATATATATGTTTTAGCAGTTGAAATTTCACATTGATAATTTATTTATTAAATATAATGTAAGTATATATTTGTATAAAAAACTTTTACTATATAAAATGCCTCTGTGAATTGCTCGCCCATTAGTTACGTTATAAATACCTAAAGTTGAAGCTAATACATTAATTCGAAGGAACCCATATATGCATCTTCCTTATCTGTAAATTAGTGAGAAAAACATTTGCTTTGGAAAAATACATTCTTTGTTATAAATATTAGATGCATTGTGGATGTCCATATTCCTTTTCCTTTGGATTTCCTAGAAGGTTATAATATTCCTTAGTAGATTATGTTTTGCATTGATCATGTATTGATCATAATTCATTCCATGAGTTACATTGTAATGCCTATAAATGTAACACCCCTAATTTTCGTCTCCCGGATAATAAGGAAATTAATAATAAATAAAGTTTTATTATTAATTAATAAATTTTTCAAGTTTATGTTTTGTATTTAATTAGTCTTGAAATATAAAAAAAAATAGGTGAAGGTATTTTATATGATAAAGATATACAAAAATATAGATATTTCATTTTAGTCCTTGGGTTAGGACCTAAATGTAATATTAGAAAGGTTCTTGGAGGGAAAGGTTTTAAAAGTATTAATTTTTAAATTTTACACTGATGTAACCGGTTAGTAATGCCCTATAACCGGTTAGTCGATGAAACCCAGAAACTGAGATAGTGGAGTTTGATGAGTAATCCAGCTGTGGATCATGTTCTTGCCACGATTACTTCCTTCCTCGAGTGGAGATAGACGTGTCGCCCTGCATGAGAAGCCAATTGCACTATAAAAAGCTTGGATTGAGATCAAAATCAGGGTTTTGGTGAGTGTTGGTTGGGAAATTTCTGTTCTAGGGTTCTTGTTTCATTCTGTTCGATTCTTCTTCTGTGTGGGGAGTGAGACTTTGAGTGATACATGAACACGAAGTGTAACATCCCTAATTTTATTTTCCTAATTTAATTGGGGAAATATTAGACTTAGGAGGTAAGAGTAAGAGAAAAACCCAGTGTTAGATATTAGAACCAAGAATAGTCAGAAAATAGTTAAAGTTTCTAAATAGGGAGAAAAATTAGGATTTAAATATTTAGAGCTCAAAACCCAAAACCCACCGTTGGATGTGAAGTTGGAATTATTAGGGAGCTTGCTTCCAAGTTTGAGCAAGATCCAACGGTTAACAAAGAAGTTATAGCATTCTGAAGGTGGAAGGTGCTGTCATATTTAACATTGGATATCTATATCCAACATAGGGATATCGATGTTGGATATCGATATCCACGACCCTGCAGAACCAGTTTTTAAGTCGATGGGCAGAGCTCATTTAGAGAAAATTTCATTCCTCATTCTCGACCCTCTTTGGCAAAGCTAGGGTTCTTAATTCTCATCCACAAATCATGATCGAAATCATTTAGTTTCTTCACAAAATCAAGTCCTCAACTCTTTTCCATCACCAATTCTCTATCCTTCTTCTCTTTTGGTTCAACATAAGCCCCTCTTCTCTCCAACCCAAGAAACCCCTTTCTTAACCCATAAACCCTAACTTCTTCATTCAAAGGGGTTTTGCCATAGGAGTTCAAATTAAGGCTTGGAAGGTGGTTTGGAGCAAGGAATTAGGAAGCTAGAGGTGTGGATTCAAGATGTGGGTTGTGGCTCTCAACCCTTCACTTTCTCAATTTCTCTCTCTAAAAGGTAAGAGAGGAGATATTCTCCTAATTAGAGGAAGGACCTATTTTTAGTAATAAGTATATAATATTATGCATGTGTTAGGTTTTAATTGTTGATTGGTTAAGTAGTATTAGAAACCCTAGATTTTCTCTATGTATTGAATGGTGAAATTAGTGTTTGATTATGTTTCATTTGTGCATTAATTGGCTGTTTGTGTGGTGCTGTTATTATTATGCATATTTCTATGCTTGGAACTTGATTATGGTGCAAAGTGGTTATGTTGGATTTTCTTAAGTTATAATTAATAACTTATAAAAGAACTATACCTTAATGGTTGGATTAATCAATCTACCCTAAGTTAGAGGAAAAGGGAATATGATTATATAAAAAGGCTCGACTATTCAATTTAAATTAAAATGTGTAGAAACACGTTCATTAAGAAGTGAGGAAGGACGTTAGGAATTGGAAAAGATCCGTGAACATTTTATGGACCGACGGGTACTGTAGAATGGACGGACGAGAGTGATATAGTGGCTCAATTGTGTTACTAACACAATTGTGGGAAAATTATCATAGAGGACTTCGATCTGCTAGAGGACCTAACACAATATGAGGTATTCTACAAAGGGATACGAGTATTGGATAAGTCGGGGATTGGTCCTACGCGAACTATGATAATTCTATCCGTCACTTATGCACATCTAGACTAGTCGAGGGTGGTTTCCGCTATAGCCAATTTGGGTAAAACGGCCCAAATTGTACGATGTACACTGGACGGGATAGCTTCCCACAGTGCTAAGGGGAAATCCACCCGACATCGTATTGAGCAAGCATCGGTTGGGGAACACTTACTCCTAGTTGATCTTTTCCAATTTGTGTGGAGGGTGATGTATATGGCAAACCATGGTATATGGTTATATTATGGAAAATATATGGAAATATGGAAACATGGACAAATAGAAATGGTATATGGAATATTATGGATAATGGCGGTGCATTGCATCATTGCATACATGGCATCATATGGCATTAGAAGGGAATATGGCATAACTATATATATATATATATTTAGTTATATGTTTGGGTGTCATGTATTTTGTTATGTTTTATTACTGTCTTTAGGTGTTTCCTTTGATTTTGAGTTGAGTTATATCTCACTCTCTGTGTTGACCATTTTAGGTATTGAGGAAAGAGTCACTACAATTTGCCAGAAGACCGAGGTTGGGTACACTAAGGTGTAACCCTATGTACATTGGGTTTATCCCTTTTCACAGTCAACCTATGCTCTCTTAGTATATAATGTAGGATTACTTTGTATTCAGGACTTTTTATATAAACTGTTGGGTTATCACCATTTGGTTTAATATTTGGGAAAAATTATATGTATTTACTGGTAGAATGGTGATATTCCACTTTTAATTGATAAACCTTAATTTCATTTCGGAACATGGTTTTCAACTATTCTGTTGTAAGTATTTTGACGTAACTGAACGAATAAATTAATTTTTGAATAATCTGGCTGACAGGTGACAGGTTTTAATCATAAAGGGAAAGTCCAAATTTTAGAATAAACCCTGTCAAAATTTTCTTAAAAACTTTTATAATAATATGGTATAATGGATTAAAATGGAATGTGTTACACGAAGCTTACATCCAGAGCTTCGTGTTGATATAAAATTTGTAAGCTAAAAGTGTGTGTGGAAGAAGAAATCAATCTCTGAAGTTGAAGCTTGAAAACTGGTTCAGTGTTGTTCTTGTTTCTGGAAGCTAGGTTTAAGCTCTGATTTTGGTAAGTACAGGTAACCTTTAAGCCTCAAATCACTTCAATCCTTTAGTGCATGTTACCTAGAGCAAGTCCTAATTATTTTCCCTAATTTGTTTGGTCAATCTATATGTCAAAATCCCTGGTATTTGGACCTTGTTGCTGAAATCGTGGTTAAGAGCAGAACTAAGGATTTCTGTGGAATCAGTGGATTTTTCTTCAATCTCAGTGTTATTACTCATCAAACACTATCCTAAGGTATGGGAGAAGTTTACCTTATACTAGATTAAGACGAAAATTTTGTGTTTTAGGATTTGAGTCAACAAAGACTCAAAAGGGCATTATATGAATATGTTAAAAGGTTTGGAGGCCAATCTGCAGCTCAATTCTATTTTGAGCAAATTTGGTATTATGCATGCAAGTGATTTTGATGGTTGAAACAGAATCTAAATGCTTATTATGAGTTTTGTGATATCAAGTTGTGTTTATGTTGAGTTATATGCAATTTGATGCTCTAAATTGAATGCATGCAAATTGAATATGTTTCTGTGGTTAAACATGTTTATATTAAGGTATGTGAACTCTGTTTATGACTGAAATTGGTTAGATTTGAGTATGGTAGAAAATGGTATGCAAAATCTCTTTTTGCAGTGTAAGTACTGCAGAATCTAACCGATTATTCTGAATCTGTAATCGGTTAGATACTGTCAGTCTTTCAAAGAAAATGGTTTTCTGAAATTGGCCCAGTATTCTTACCATTTTCACTCAAGTCTATACTCAAATTTCATTTGAAACCAATCTGAAATCATGTCAATGAACACTGTTTGTTTCAGATTGTAATTGATGAGTCAATGCCTTAATGTTAAAAGATAATTTCAAGTGGAAATTATGCTAAATTGGAATTGGATTGTGATTTAGACTTTTGAATGATGAAATCAGTTGGGTATGAGGTATATAACAATGCTGAGACTCTGTTTATGGATTCGGTAGAGAATTCAAGAAAAGGGTTTTTCTGAATTCCAATGGTTAGTAGGTTCAGGTCTGTAATTCTAACCGGTTAGTCTGGAACTGTAACCGGTTAGTACCTGAAACTGAAAAATAAAAGTTAAGTCTTTTAAGTGAAAAGTTTGATACCATTGGTTAAGTTTTTCCCAATCCAAGTCTAATTGCATGTTTTAAGTTAATTCAAGGATGAATTTTTATGTCAAGAGTTATACCTCAAATCAATCATTCAAAGGAGAGTTTGAAATATTTCTAAATCACAATAATTAAATTAAAGATAAAAATCAACCTTAATAATTGTGGGTGCACTCATTCATAGAGAATGGAGAATAGGTTGGCAAGAAACGTTTGTCATGTTCTAGGAACATGAGGATTGTACTCTGGGAGTACCAAATTGATACAACCTACTTGATGACACATTCTGGGAATGTGGCCAGTGTCTGGGACATGGTTTTTTTTATGCGTTCTGGGAACATAATGCACACTCTGGGAGTGGTGCTTGTTTTCCAAATATGGTTTGCCATACGTTCTGGGAACGTATGTTAGTGTTCTGGGAACACATTGATGTATTGGATGGACGTCCGAGATGGATTAGTATTGGAGGCCTCATTTGTGGATAGAAATCATGCATCATGCCACTTGCATTATAAGAGATATAATGTTGAAAATTGGTGTGCTCATATGTACTTGCATTATTGTCTGTCCATGATATACTTGTGTTTGTATTTTAGTCTTTATTGATTATGTATATGTGTATACTTACTCCCTATGCCCTGTTTAGGTGATGGCCAGATACCTAGCCTGCATCGAGATACGTCCTATCCCTAGTGGTATATGGACTTACGAGGAGCACCGAGCCACCTTTGAGGGGGAGGTGGAGATTACTCTCTACCACCCTAACCCTTTGGTTCGGGTGCAACCTCGTAGGTTTAGGATCCCTATAGTCTATACTATGCATGTTCCACCCTTTTACTCATATAGAGGACCACCCCTGGCTCGACCAGTGCGTCAATTTCATAGTTTTCGTTTTAGATCTGCCACTCGTACTCATCCTACTTCACATAGAGTTGTTACTGAGGAGACTCCTTCTCCTGGTCCGACCGGCTCTGAGAGGACTGCTTTTGCAGATCCTAGGCCCAGTGGTGTGATCTCTGCACAGTCGGGCGAGGTCGAGGAGGATCCCGTCGAGGATGAGTACGAGGAGGAGGTGCCTATCGAGCCTACTGTTTCTACTAGAGGTGGACCTGCTGGTTCTTAGGAGCTTGCATAGCATAGATATTTTGGATCGTAGGACTAGGGATAGAGCTGCAGAGGATCAGAGGAGCTGCTGAGGACATGGATGACTTGCTCTGGGACTTTTATTTTGACTTTGTTATATATTGTATATATTTTTTAGAGGTCTTAGAGTGAGGTTTATTTTGAGCAGCTAGTTATGTATATGTTTTATCAAAACTTGCTATCTCGACTGTGATACTTGCTACTATGATACTGGTGGGGGTGTTTATCTTATGGTATATATATATATATATATATATATATGATGTTTTTACCTCAGCAGTGCCCCACAAGTATTATTTTTACTTCCGCATACTCTGATTTTGGTTAAAAAAGGATTCGGCAAATAAGTTTATATTCTTCAAGCTCGATTAAACTCAAGAGACAATTGATATGTTTTTAATCAACGCTACGGGTATGTTTTACTATATTAAAAAGGTGTTGTCTCAAGAGGCTTTTGTAATTAAGATATTATTAAGCCGAATTCAAATTATTTGTCAAGGTTAAATGTGTTTATAATTGAGCAAGTATAAGTTAAAAAGGAAAAATTTTCTAGACCCAATTTTTGATAGCAAGTATTCTATATTTGGAAGTATTTATTATTTTCAAGATATTAAAACAAGGGTATCACACTTTGGTGGTATCAGAGCAATGGTCCTATCCCTCATGGCCCTGACGATGCAGATAAGTATAATATTCAATGTTATTTGAATATGTTTGAGTAAGTTAGTCAAATAAGTTGGGTGTGCTTATGTTTTAAAAAGACCTTTTAGTGACCCAAAGCCCATAGTGCAGGTCTCTGGCAACTAGAAATAGAAATTATACGAATGAGATGTTAGAGCGTATTACGGCTGTGCTGGAAGGTATGCAACAGCAACAACAACAACCACCTCAAGGACAAGCTAACCCACATGTTGGTAATGTGGTAAATCATGATGCAAAGACTCTGTCGGAGTTTAGAAAGTGCAATCCACCAAGGTTTGAAGGAGGATACAAACCTGATGAGGCAAATAAGTGGTTGTATGAAATCAACAAGATTTTCAGAACTTTAGACTGTTCGGAAACTCAGAAGGTAACATATGCAGTTTATATGCTTCATGGGGAGGCTGAGAATTGGTGGAATCATACGGTGCAATTGCTGAATTTTGAGAGAAGAGCAATCAGCTGGGAAGTGTTTATGGAGAAATTTCTTAATAAATACTTTCCAGAATATTTAAGGAGAAAGAAAGAGGTAGAGTTTATGCAATTGAAACAGGGAGATATGAGTGTAGGAGAATATGCTGCTAAGTTTGAGGAGTTGATGAAGTATTCTCCCTACTACCTGAATAACCCTGATGAAAGGAGTAAGTGTATCAAGTTTGAAGGTGGACTGAGACCGGCGTTAAAGTCTATCTTTAGTTACCAGAGAATTCAGAGTTTTCCTGCACTTGTGGATATGTGCAGAATGTATGAAGATGATAAGAAGGCGGAGTTGGTGGAAAGCCAAGGAAAGGGTAGTGGACAGAGTTATGGACCACAGAGGAAGAAGAGATTTGATCACCGGAATAATGGTCCATATGCTCAGAAGAACAAAGGCAAGAGCAAGACTGTGATTGATAACAGGAACAAGTCTCGCAATAATGCTCCTTATTGTGAGAAGTGTAAACGTTATCACCATGGTCAAGTCTGCTGGACCACAGGAGGATGTTTCAATTGTGGAAAGCAAGGTCATTTTGCTCGCAATTGCAAAGAACCTACAAAAGGTGATGCTAATGGATCTGCTGGCAAGTCTGTGGTGCAAGGCAAAGTGTTTACCCTGAGTGGTGCTGAAGCAACCCAAACCCCAAATCTCGTGCAAGGTAACTTTTTGCTTAATGATCAACCTTGCATGATCATGTTTGATTCTGGAGCTACACATTCTTTTATCTCTCCTGAATGTGTGAGTAGGTTGAATCTTGTTGTTTCTGATTCGCCTTGTTGTCGTAGTATAGATACCCCCTACTGGAATACCCATCTTTACCTCTAAGGTTTTCTTAGTGTGTGAAGTTGAAATCTTGGGTCGTGTTTCTAAAGTAGATTTGGTTTGTCTCCCTAAGTTACAATTAGATGTGATCTTGGGTATGGATTGGTTGATGAAGAACCGAGTGATCATCAATTGCGAGAGAAAGACAATCCAATATAAAACCCTTGAACCCGAAGGTTACATGTGTTTATTCTCTACTACCGGAGAAGGAGAGACAAGGCCAATAGAAAAGATTCCTGTGGTGAGGGAATTTCCGGAAGTATTTCCTAAAGAGATACCAGGATTACCTCCGAAGTGAGAAATAGAGTTTGGGATTGACTTAGTTCCTGGAGCTGGTCCCATCTCTATTGCTCCTTATAGAATGGCACCACCGGAAATGGCAGAAATGAAAAAGCAGATAGAGGAGTTGTTGCAGAAACAGATGATCAGGCCAAGTGTTTCGCCTTGGGGAGCTCCACTACTATTTGTAAAGAAGAAGGACGGAAGTATGAGAATGTGTGTGGACTGCAGACAGTTGAATAAGGTCACCATTAAGAATAAGTATCCTTTGCCAAGGATTGATGACCTTATGGATCAAGTTAGAGGAGCTACAGTGTTTTCAAAGATTGATCTGAGATCGGGCTATCATCATATCAGAATAAAGAAGGAAGATATACCCAAGACGACATTTCGATCTCGATACGGTCATTATGAGTATGTGGTGATGCCGTTCGGATTGACTAATGCACCTGCTATTTTCATGGATTATATGAACCGGATCTTTAGACCATACCTGGATTTGTTTGTGGTAGTGTTTATAGATGATATTTTGGTCTATTCTAAGAGTCCGGAGGAGCATGAAGACATCTCAGGATTGTGTTGAAGGTCCTGAAGGAGAAGCAGTTGTATGCCAAACTTGCGAAATGTGAGTTTTGGTTGAATGAAGTAAAGTTTCTGGGGCATGTGATCTCTAAGGAAGGAATTGCGGTGGATCCAGAAAAGGTGAGTTCAGTGTTGAAATGGGAACAACCTAAGACTGTGACTGAGGTGAGAAGTTTCTTAGGGCTGGCTAGATACTATCGTCGATTTATAGAAGGATTTTCCAAGATTGCATTGCCTTTGACCAAGTTGACTCGGAAAGATCAACCGTTTGTGTGGGACGACAGGTGTGAAAGTAGTTTCCGAGAGTTGAAGGAAAGATTAACATCGTCTCCTGTGTTAATCTTACCTGACCCTCATAAGAGTTTTGAGGTGTACCGTGATGCATCTAAGCAAGGACTTGGGTGTGTGTTGATGCAAGAAGGAAGAGTAGTGGCTTATGCATCACGACAGTTGAAGAGTCATGAAGTGAATTACCCGACACACGATTTGGAGTTGGCTGCGATCGTGTTTGCCTTAAAGATATGGAGACATCATCTCTATGGCACTACTTTCCAAGTATTTATCTGTTCGACCAAAAAGAGTTGAATATGAGGCAAAAGAGATGGATGGAGTTTTTGAAGGATTATGACTTTAAACTCCATTACCATCCGAGTAAGGCGAATGTGGTTGCGGATGCTTTGAGTCGGAAAGCAATCCACATAAGTGCAATGATGGTGAAGGAAGCAGCTTTGATCGAGGAGTTCAGAGACTTGAGCTTGTTGATGCAAGTGGAACCATCAAGCATCAAGTTAGGAATACTGCAGATCACAAATGAATTCTTGGAAAGAATTCGGGAGTTGCAACAAGTAGATGAGGAGTTGATTAACAAGATGAGATTAGGTTCGGAGGGAAGGGAACCTGATTTCAAGATTGGGCTGGATGGAATCCTTCGTTTTAGAACAAGGGTTGCATACCAAAAGATCAGGAGGCTAGGAGATTCATTCTTGATGAAACACATAAGAGTCGGATGAGTATGCATCCTGGATCAACCAAAATGTATCAGGATTTGAAGAAAATGTTTTGGTGGTCTGGTTTGAAAAAGGATGTCGCGGAGTATGTGGCTTCATGTTTAATCTGTCAGAAAGCTAAGGTAGAGCATCAAAAACCGGGAGGACAGTTGCAACCTTTAGACATCCCTCAATGGAAGTGGGATAGTATCTCAATGGATTTTGTATCTGGTTTGCCAAAGACAACAGCAAATCATGATGCAATCTGGGTGATTGTGGATTGGTTGACTAAGTCGGCGCATTTTATTCCGATAAATATGCGCCATCCTTCGAATAAGCTTACCCAGATCTACATTAAGGAGGTAGTTCGTCTTCACGGAGTTCCTTCAAGTATTGTGTCGGATCGGGATCCCAGGTTTGCTTCACAGTTTTGGAAGGGTTTGCATAAAGCTATGGGAACAAGTTTAAAGTTGAGTTCTGCGTATCATCCACAGACGGATGGTCAGACGGAGAAAACTATTCAGTCTTTGGAAGATATATTGAGGGCTTGTGCACTTGAAGAGTAGGGAAGTTGGGATCAAGTGTTACCTCTTGCAGAATTCACATACAATAACAGTTATCATGCAAGCATCGGAATGGCACCGTTTGAAGCCTTGTATGGAAGGAAATGCCAAACCCCGCTATGCTGGTTTCAAGTGGGGGAGAATTTAGTTGTTGGACCAGAAATTGTGCAACAGAAAACTGAGAAGATAAAGATGGTTTAGGAAAAGATGAAAGCAGCTCAGAGTCGGCAAAAGAGTTATGCTGATAAGAGGAGAAAGCCAGTAGAGTTTTCGGAAGGCGACCATGTGTTTCTTCGGATAGTTCCGATGAAGGGAATCAGTAGAGCCTTGAGAACCTGAAAGCTTTCACCTAAGTTTATAGGTCCATACCAAATCCTTAAGAGAGTTGGTCCTGTTGCCTATCAAATAGCTTTACCACCCTCTCTGTCGAACTTGCACAATGTTTTTCATGTTTCCCAGTTAAAGAAATATGTGCATGACCCATCAGTTGTTTTGAGAATTCAAACTGATGATCTAACCTTGAAGGAAAACCTTACCTTTGAAGCTAGACCGGTCCGGATAGAAGATCGTGAAGTTAAGCAGCTTAGGGGAAAAGTGATACCTTTAGTCAAAGTTATCTGGGAGAATGCCGACATGTCTGAAGCTACGTGGGAATTAGAGGATAAGATGCGTCAAGAATACCCTGAGTTGTTTATGTATGTTAGAATTTCGGGGACGAAATTCCTTTTAAGTGGGGGAGTAGTGTAACACCCCTAATTTTAGTCTCCCGGATAATAAGGAAATTAATAATAAATAAAGTTTTATTATTAATTAATAAATTTTCCAAGTTTATGTTTTGTATTTAATTAGTCTTGAAATATAAAAAAAAATAGGTGAAAGTATTTTATATGATAAAGATATACAAAAATATAGATATTTCATTTTAGTCCTTGGGTTAGGACCTAAATGTAATATTAGAAAGGTTCTTGGAGGGAAAGGTTTTAAAAATATTAATTTTTAAATTTTAAACTGATGTAATCGGTTAGTAATGCCCTGTAACCGGTTAGTCGATGAAACCCAGAAACTGAGATAGTGGAGTTTGATGAGTAATCCAGCTGTGGATCATGTTCTTGCCACGATTACTTCCTTCCTTGAGTGGAGATAGACGTGTCGCCCTGCATAAGAAGCCAATTTCACTATTAAAAGCTTGGATTGAGATCAAAATCAGGGTTTTGGTGAGTGTTGGTTGGGAAATTTCTGTTCTAGGGTTCTTGTTTCATTCTGTTCGACTCTTCTTCTGTGTAGGGAGTGAGACTTTGAGTGATACACGAACACGAAGCTTACATCCAGAGCTTCGTGTTGATATAAAATTTGTAAGCTAAAAGTGTGTGTTGAAGAAGAAATCAATCTCTGAAGTTGAAGCTTGAAAACTGGTTCAGTGTTGTTCTTGTTTCTGAAGCTAGGTTTAAGCTCTGATTTTGGTAAGTACAGGTAACCTTTAAGCCTCAAATCACTTCGATCCTTTAGTGCATGTTACCTAGATCAAGTCCTAATTATTTTCCCTAAATTGTTTGGTAAATCTATATGTCAAAATCCCTGGTATTTGGACCATGTTGTTGAAATCGTGGTTAAGAGCAGAACTAAGGATTTCTGTGGAATCAGTGGATTTTTCTTCAATCTTAGTGTTATTACTCATCAAAAACTATCCTAAGGTATGGGAGAAGTTTACCTTATACTAGATTAAGACTAAAATTATGTGTTTTAGGATTTGAGTCAACAAAGACTCAAAAGGGCATTATATGAATATGTTAAAAGGCTTGGAGGCCAATCTGCAGCTCAATTCTGTTTTGAGCAAATTTGGTATTATGCATGCAAGTGATTTTGATGGTTGAAACAGAATCTAAATGATTATTATGAGTTTTGTGATATCAAGTTGTGTTTATGTTGAGTTATATGCAATTTGATGCTCTAAATTGAATGCATGCAAATTGAATATGTTTCTGTGGTTAAACATGTTTATATTAAGGTATGTGAACTCTGTTTATGACTGAAATTGGTTAGATTTGAGTATGGTAGAAAATGGTATGCAAAATCTCTTTCTGCAGTGTAAGTACTGCAGAATCTAACCGGTTATTCTGAATCTGTAATCGGTTAGATACTGTCAGTCTTACAAAGAAAATGGTTTTCTGAAATTGGCCCAATGTTCTTACCATTTGCACTCAAGTCTATACTCTAATTTCATTTGAAACTAATCTGAAATCATGTCAATGAACACTGTTTGTTTCAGATTGTAATGGATGAGTCAATGCCTTAATGTTAAAAGATAATTTCAAGTGGAAATTATGCTAAATTATATTTGGATTGTGATTTAGACTTTTGAATGATGAAATCAGTTGGTTATGAGGTATATAACAATGCCGAGACTCTGTTTATGGATTGGGTGGAGAATTCAAGAAAAGGGTTTTTCTGAATTCCAATGGTTAGTAGGTTCAGGTCTATAATTCTAACCGGTTAGTCTGGAACTGTAACCGGTTAGTACCTGAAACTGAAAAATAAAAGTTAAGTCTTTTAAGTGAAAAGTTTGATACCATTGGTTAAGTTTTTCCCAATCCAAGTCTAATGGCATGTTTTAAGTTAATTCAATGATGAATTTTTATGTCCAGGGTTATACCTCAAATCAATCATTCAAAGGAGAGTTTGAAATATTTCTAAATCACAATAATTAAATTAAAGATAAAAACCAACCTTAATAATTGTGGGTGCACTCATTCATAGAGAATGGAGAATAGGTTGGCAAGTGTTAGATCACACGAGGAGATTGTTAGATCCGATGTGAAGGTTTTGATAATGACAAAGGATGACAAAAGGTTTTGAACAAGCTACAAGTGTTTGTGATCAAGCTCAAGTATGAAGAAGTTCATCAAACAACAACAAACAACAAATGATGAAGAGAGAGCAAGCTCATGAAGACTTAATTTGTGTATAATTGTAATATCTTTAGTTTAAGTCTTTTATTTTAATGAGTTTGGGTAGAGTCTTTAGAGGGTAGTGAATCTCTATCAAGGTCATGATTATATCATAATTTGAGTTTTCACTTAACCTAAAATCAATAGGTGGCTTAAAGGTTTGAAAGGAAAGGTTTGGTTTTGAGAAAACAAGTTTTTAATTGAATTTAGCAGTGGCTAATCGATTAATGGGTCATGTTAATCGATTAACACACATGTTACAGTGGTTAATCGATTAAGCCATGTGTTAATCGATTAAGACCTGTTAAACTGGTTTTTAAAATACGTTTTTAACTTCTCAAAATCAGTTTTTAAGTGACTTAACTTTTGGGTATTCTATATAAACCTTTTTCTAATCATTGTGATTATCAAGTATCATTTTTACATCAATTTTACAAAGATCAAGCCACACTATTCTCTCTCAATTTCATAGATCAAAGCTTTCAACTTTTACATTCTTTGATCAAGAATCTTTGAATCTCTTATGTTGATATTTTCATAGCTATTGAAAGAGATTCATAGGATTGTTATTGTGTTTTCATTGAGTTGTAATCATTGCAAAGGAGGCAAGCTATCTACAACATTGGAAGACTTGGTGGTTGTTCATCAAGCAAAAGAAGTCTTGGAAGTCTTGTTGTGTTAACAAGCATTTGGAAGCCTTGGTGTAAGGTATCATCAAGCACTTGGAAGACTTGTTGTGGGGATATCAAATAGCAAGGGAAGAGGTTAGATTAGATTCAATAGGGTTGCAAGACAAGAGTGTGGTATCTCTTGGAGGCTATCAAGAAGGGAGTCTTGAGAGGCATTTGCTTGTAATTTGAGAACTCTAATTCCTCATAGTGAAGAATCTCTCTTGGTTGAAGAGGGGACTGGATGTAGCTCTCAAGCGGATGAGAGTGAACCAGGATAAATCTCTGTGCAGTATCTCTATTCCCTTAACTCTTTACATTCAAGTCATTTGATATGTTCTTGGTTGAAAACCTAGAAAAGATTGATTTTCATAATTGATTGAATTGAATCTTAATTGTGCAAATTGTTTTTGGGGAAAATCATTTTCATAATCTTGGTAATCAATAAAAATATTGGTGTTAATCAATTCCGCTTTATCTCTGATCATACATGTTAATTGATTGATTTTCGTATTCGATTGAAAAGTGATTTTTCAGTTTTAACAGTGATTAATCGATTAACTAAAGGTGTTAATCGATTAACCAAAATCAAGCTTTCGGCATTAATTGATTAACTGGAAGTATTAATCGATTAATCATTTGAAGCCTTTCGGGTGTTAATCGATTAATTGAAGGCTTAATCGATTAAGAGCTTAAATTTTTGTAAAAATCATTTGTTTTAAGTGTTTCGATTCGTTTCTTTCGAAAATCTTTCAAGGTTTCTCTAACACCTATTCAACCCCCCCTTCTAGGTGTTCTCCTAGTGTCTCCTAGTTATTTCACCCACCGATTGTAGTTCTTACAATTGGTATCAGAGCTCGGTCGAAAGACACGAGCATAGAGCTTTTTCGTAAAGATCCTTGAGGAAACTACAATGGGTTCTACGAATCCCTTTGGTGGTGAAGGTGCTTCGATAAGTCGCCCTCCTATGTTTGGTGGAAAGGGTTATGCTTATTGGAAAGTTAGAATGAGAATTTTTATAGAAGCCATAGACATGAACATTTGGGAAGCCATTGAGAATGGTCCTCATATTCCCTCAAAACAAGTAGAAGGTGTACCTCAACTTACCCCCAAAGATAAGTGGACCGATGATGATAAAAAGAAAATTCAATATGATTTAAAAGCTAAGAATATCATCACCTCCGCTCTATCTTATGATGAGTTCTTTAGAGTCTCCCAATGTCATAATGCCAAACAAATGTGGGACACCTTGCAAGTCACACATGAAGGCACAAGTGAAGTTAGGCGTGCTAGATTAAATTCTTTGATGCATGAATATGAATTGTTTCGTATGTTGCCTAATGAATCTATATGTTTTATGCAAAAACGTTTTACACATATTATTAATCATCTCATTGCTCTTGGAAAAACTTTCATGAATTGTGAACTTGTTAACAAAGTTTTAAGATGTCTAAGTAGGGAATGGCAACCTAAGGTTACCGCAATTGTTGAATCAAAGGACTTGGACACCATGGACTTAGCAACACTTTTCGGAAAGCTTCAAGAACATGAAATGGAGCTTGAACGTTTGCATATGCATGAAGAGTCAGATAAGAGCAAGGAAAGAAAAGGAATTGCTCTCAAAACCAAAAGTTCATATAAAAAGGAAGAGAGTTCTGATAGTGATGATAATGAAGATTCCGATTCGGACATTGATGAAGAAGAGATGAAACTTCTACTAAGAAATTTTAGCAAGCTTCTAAGGAGAAAAGGAAGGTTGAACAAAGACAAAAGTAAAGAGAAGAATCCCCCACACCACAAGACCAAGACAACAAAAGAAGGAGTGGTTTGCCATGAATGCGGAAAACCCGATCATCTCAAGTACTATGCTCTAAGTATCTCAAGAAGAAGGATAAAGAAAAGAAGAATTCAAAGCATAAGAAGGCATACATCGTTTGGGATGATGAAGAGGAAAAGAAAAGCACATCAAGTAGTCCTTCGGATGATGAAGAAGTTGCTAATCTCAACTTGATAGCTCTAGTAGATGAAGAGGAAAGTTCAAGTGATGAATCATGTGAACAAAGCGAGGATAGCGATGTAAGTGAAACTAAATCCGAAATTTCTTCCAAATATGAAATTTTATATAATGCTTATGAAGAAATGCATGAACATCTTAAGAAACTAGCTTTGAAAAACATTGAAAGGAAGAAGCTCATTTTGAAACATCAATAAGAGATTTTAGAACTTCAAAAACAAGTTGATGAGCTTAATCTTGAAAATGAAACTCTTGATCTTATATATGCTAGTTCTTCTTGTGATTGTGCTAGTAGATTGAATATTGTGGTTGATTATGAGAATTGCAAGTTGCTTAAAGATGAAAATGCTATTTTGAAAAATAAGCTTGCAAGTTTCACAAGTGGTGATATTAGATTGCGCACATTGTTAAATTTTCAAAAAGGAAATTCAAACAAGTTTGGTTTGGGTTATACTAATGCTAAGAGTAAGTCTCATAGAAATGTTGTTGATTTTTCTAAAGTTGATTTTTCAAATGCACCAACATGTTTCTATTGTGGCACTCATGGACATACTTCAAATGTGTGTTATGTCAAAATGCATGGTGTGACGCTCTCTTTTTAACTTGAAAATAATTAATATTTCCAAATAGTTTACTACTTGCTATCAAAATTAGGACTAGAAAATTTTTCCTTTTTAATATTATTACTTGCTTAATCAAAACCTCTTTTTGACATAAACCGTTTCATGAATTCGGCTTAGTATTATCTTAGATTTGAAAAAGACTATCGAGAAAGCACGTCCTTATTTATAGGAAACCTTAGTAGTTATTATTTAAACATATGATTTGCCTCTAGAGTCAGATTTGAGTATATAAAATATAAACTTGTCGTCGAATCCTTTGTAAAGTGAAATCAGAGTTCGCGGAAGAAAAATAATACTTATGGGGCACTGCTGAGGAAAATAAACATCATATATATATATAGATCATACCATCAAATAAAACCCCATCAGTACAGTAGCAAGTGATAAAAAGTCGAGATAGCAAGTTTTGATAAGACATATACAGACCAGCTGCACTAAAATAAAAGCTCACTCTAAGACCTCTCAATATATACAATATATAACAAAGTCCAAAAGCAGAAGTCCCAGAGCAAGTCCTCCATGTCCTCAGCAGCTCCTCAGATCCTCCACAGCTCTATCCCTAGGATCTAGGATCCAAAACACCTATGCTATGCAAGCTCCTATGAACCAGCGGGTCCACCTCTAGCAGAAACAGTCGGCTCAACATGCACCTCCTCCTCGCTCTCATCCTCCACGGGGTCCTCCTCGACCTCGCCTGACTGTGTAGAGACCCCACCACTGGGTCTGGGATCTGCAGAGGCAGTCCTATCATACTCAGTCGGACCAGGAGAAGGAGTCTCCTCAGCGACAACTCTATGGGATGAAGGATGGGAACGAGTGGCAGCTCTAAATCTAAAACTATGAAAACGACGCATAGGTCGAGCCGGGGGTGGTCCTCTATAAGTGTAAAAAGGTGGAACATGCATAGTATAGACTAATGGAACCCTAAATCGACGAGGTCGCACCCGCACCAGAGGGTTAGGGTGGTAGAGAGTAATCTCAACCTCCCCCTCAAAGGTGGCACGATGCTCCTCATACGTCCATATACCGCTAGGGATAGGGCGTATCTCGATGCAGGCTAGGTATCTGGCCATCACCTAAACAGGGCACAGGGAGTAAGTATACACATATACATAATGGATAAAGACTAAAATTACAATCACAAATATATCATGGACAGATCATAATACAGATACATATGAGCACACCAATTTTTCAACATTATAACCCTTATAATGCAAGTGGCATGATGTATGATTTTCTATCCACAACTGAGGCCTCTAAATGTCCATCTTGGACGTCCATCCAATACACCATTGTGTTCCCGGAACACCGACATTAGTTCCCAGAACATAATGCCGAACCATACTTGGATAAAAAGCATCACTCCCGGAGTGTGCACCACGTTCCCAGAACGCCACGTTCCCAGAACGCATAAAAACCAGGTCCCGGACACTGGCCACATATCTATAATGTGTCATCAAGTAGGTTATACTTTGGTAATCCCGGAGTACCCTCCTCATATTCCCAGAATATGATAAACGTTCCTACCAACCAGACTTCCAGTCTATATGTATGCACAAACATCAGGGTTGGTTTTATCTTTATATTAATTAATGTGATTTAGAAATATTCCAATTTCTACTTTTGAATGATTTATTTGAGATATAACATTTGGCATAAAATTCCCCTTTGAATTTTTCTCAAAATATGCCTTTTTAAAACCCAGATTGAGCATTACAACTTCAATGGTATTTAAAAACTTAACTTTTTATTTTTCAGCTTCAGGTACTAACCGGTTACAGTTTCAGGCTAACCGGTTAGAATTACAGACCTGAACTGTTTACCATTGCAATTCAGAAAAACCCTTTTTTCTTGAATTCTCTACCCAATCCAAAACACATTTACCATTGTTTTATACCTCAAAAACCATTGTTTCAACATTCAAAAGTCCAAATCACATTTCCTTTTCCAATGAACATAATTTCCTCTTGAAATTATTTCATTAACTTAAGGCATAATTTTGATCCTTCAATTCAGAACTTTGACAACTCAAGTTCAGACCATGTATAATGAAATTTAAGCTTAAATTTGAGCAAAGGCCATTGAGATTTCAGAACTGATTAATAAACCAATTTTCTTTGAAAATCTGCAGTGTCTAACCGGTTACGAAAATCGTGTAACCGGTTAGATTATGCAGTCAGACCATTAAAACAAGAGTTTTAAGAACTCATTTTCTTCCTTTCTCAAATCTAACCAAATTTCAGTATACACGAAGTTCATATGCCTTAAAACAAACATGTTTACACTCAGAAACACATTCATATTGCATGCATCAAGTTTATTGTATCAAATTGCATGAAAATCCACATAAACACAATTTAACACAACCAAACTTAGATTAAGCACTCAAACACAGAATTCAGCATTTATATAGCTTGCATGCATCAAATTAAAGTTGCTCAAAACCACAGTGAGCAAGTTTTTGGCCTCCAAGCCTTTGTGCTTAAAAACACATAATGCCCTTTTGAGTTTTGTGCACTCAAATCCTAAATCACATGGATTTTAGTCTAATTCTAGTATAAGGTAGACTTCTCCATACCTCTAAGACGATTTTGATGAAGATTTTCACTGGATTAGAAGAAAAACCACAGATTCTCACAATTTCTCCAAGTCTGCTCTCAGATTCGGTTTCCAGCAACAGGGTCCAGAAACCACCAAATTTGACATGGAATTTGGCCAAATAAATTGGGGAAAATGGTTAGAATTCAAAGTAGGTAACATGCATGAGAGAATCAAAGAAGTTTGAGACTCAAAGATCAACTAAGCTTACCACAATCGAGTTTGGAAATCAGCTTCCAGAATCAGGATCCACAGAGAACTCAGCTTTCTACCTTCCACTTCCAAGCTTGATTTCTCCCTCCACACTAACTCTCAACTCACAGTGTTTAGATCTTTGTAAAGCTCTTGATGTAAGCTTCACAATCGTGTATCACTCGATTACTAACACTCAACAACGAAGACGAATTGCTCAGCACAATTCTGAAACCCTAATCACCCTCCTTCAACCAGAAATCAATTGATCAACCCCTAATTCATCAGAATTTCCACTATTTATAGACAATTGAAGGTAACATGCAGGGCGACGCGTGTTTCCCATTAACACCAGGTTGATTTCGTGGCGATTAAATGAGTAATTCAAGTGATTACTCATCAAATTCCACTAAACCAGTTTCTGAGTTCATCGTCTAACCGGTTACAGGGCATTACTAACCGGTTAGATCAGTTCAAAATTTAAAAATTATTATTTTTAAATCTTTCCCTCCAAGAGCCATTCTAATATTGCCTTTTAGTCCTCATTCAGGGACCAAACTGCAATTTCCTTATATTCTGTATTTATTTGCCATATAAAAATATTTTAACTTATTTTTATATTTAAGGCTAATTAAATACAAAATATAAACTTGAGAAATTCTATAAATTAATAATAAAACTTTTTATTATTAATTTCCTATTATTCGGGAGACAAAAATTAGGGATGTTACACATGGTATACCTAAAGGAAATTTTGTTTGGGTTAAGAAGGGTGAGAGTCCCTTAACTAACAAAAATGGATCCAAAACCATTTGGATACCAAAAGGCAAAGCATGATTGTTTTGTAGGTATGATTGAAGAGCAAAGGACTTACAAGTGTTATTCTTTGATTTGCTTCTTCAAGTCTCAAGTGAAAGTCCTACAAATTGGTACAATTGACATTGTTGGACATTTACAATTGGTATTACTTCTACAAAGTTCAATTGATATCATTGTGTGATCATTATATGATTATTATGCTATTGTCATCTATTATGGCATTTCTTTACACTTGATATCCTACTTTGTTAAGTGATATGATGATTTTTTTAGTTACAATTGGTATATTTCATTGTTATATTCCTCTCCAATTGGTATCACATTTCAAAGTATAGTTCATTAGTTTTACATTTGGTATCATTGATTAATTGGTATCAATGTTGTGAAGAAATGAATGTTATAATTTCTCTATTTTGGCTTAGCATTTTATATTTCAATTGGTATATATTACTTTTTGATAATGCCAAAAGGGGGAGAAAGGGTTGTTTTGTTGTTTTATATAGGTTGAGCAAAGTTGTTGAAGATAGGGGGAGATTCAATCTTAACTCAATTGGATTTCAAATGTCAAAAGCATTTATTGAGGGGGAGCAAGAGTCTCACCAAGTGATCAAATGGTTCAAGTATCAACAACTTCAAGCAAATTCAAAACATGTTTGTCATTTTCAAAAAGGGGGAGATTGTTAGATCACACGAGGAGATTGTTAGATCCGATGTGAAGGTTTTGATAATGGCAAAGGATGACAAAAGGTTTTGAACAAGCTACAAGTGTTTGTGATCAAGCTCAAGTATGAAGAAGTTCATCAAACAACAACAAACAACAAATGATGAAGAGAGAGCAAGCTCATGAAGACTTAATTTGTGTATAATTGTAATATCTTTAGTTTGAGTCTTTTATTTTAATGAGTTTGGGTAGGGTCTTTAAAGGGTAGTGAATCTCTATCAAGGTCATGATTATATCATAATTTGAGTTTTCACTTAACCTAAAATCAATAGGTGGCTTAAAGGTTTGAAAGGAAAGGTTTAGTTTTGAGAAAACAAGTTTTTAATTGAATTTAGCAGTGGCTAATCGATTAATGGGTCATGTTAATCGATTAACACACATGTTACAGTGATTAATCGATTAAGCCATGTGTTAATCAATTAAGACCTGTTAAACTGGTTTTTAAAATACGTTTTTAACTTCTCAAAATCAGTTTTTAAGTGACTTAACTTTTGAGTATTCTATATAAACCTTTTTCTAATCATTGTGATTATCAAATATCATTTTTACATCAATTTTACAAAGATCAAGCCACACTATTCTCTCTCAATTTCATAGATCAAAGCTTTCAACTTTTACATTCTTTGATCAAGAATCTTTGAATCTCTTATGTTGATATTTTCATAGCTATTGAAAGAGATTCATAGGATTGTTATTGTGTTTTCATTGAGTTGTAATCATTGCAAAGGAGGCAAGCTATCTACAACATTGGAAGACTTGGTGGTTGTTCATCAAGCAAAAGAAGTCTTGGAAGTCTTGTTGTGTTAACAAGCATTTGGAAGCCTTGGTGTAAGGTATCATCAAGCACTTGGAAGACTTGTTGTGGGGATATCAAATAGCAAGGGAAGAGGTTAGATTAGATTCAATAGGGTTGCAAGACAAGAGTGTGGTATCTCTTGGAGGCTATCAAGAAGGGAGTCTTGAGAGGCATTTGCTTGTAATTTGAGAACTCTAATTCCTCATAGTGAAGAATCTCTCTTGGTTGAAGAGGGGACTGGATGTAGCTCTCAAGCGGATGAGAGTGAACCATGATAAGTCTCTGTGCAGTATCTCTATTCCCTTAACTCTTTACATTCAAGTCATTTGATATGTTCTTGGTTGAAAACCTAGAAAAGATTGATTTTCATAATTGATTGAATTGAATCTTAATTGTGCAAATTGTTTTTGGGGAAAATCATTTTCATAATCTAGGTAATCAATAAAAATATTAATAAAAATATTGGTGTTAATCAATTCCGCTTTATCTCTGATCATACATGTTAATTGATTGATTTTCGTATTCGATTGAAAAGTGATTTTTCAGTTTTAACAGTGATTAATCGATTAACTAAAGGTGTTAATCGATTAATCAAAATCAAGCTTTCAGCTTTAATCGATTAACTGGAAGTATTAATCAATTAATCATTTGAAGCCTTTCGGGTGTTAATCGATTAATTGAAGGCTTAATTGATTAAGAGCTTAAATTTTTGTAAAAATCATTTGTTTTAAGTGTTTCGATTCGTTTCTTTCGAAAATCTTTCAAGGTTTCTATAACACCTATTCAACCCCCCCTTCTAGGTGTTCTCCTAGTGTCTCCTAGTTATTTCACCCACCGATTGTAGTTCTTACAGCAAGAAACGTTTGTCATGTTTTAGGAACATGAGGAGGGTACTCTGGGAGTACCAAATTGATACAACCTACTTGATGACACATTCTGGGAATGTGACCAGTGTCTGGGACATGGTTTTTTTATGCGTTCTGGGAACGTAATGCACACTCTGGGAGTGGTGCTTGTTTTCCAAGTATGGTTTGCCATACGTTCTGGGAACGTATGTTAGTGTTCTGGGAACACATTGATGTATTGGATGGACGTCCGAGATGGATTAGTATTGGAGGCCTCATTTGTGGATAGAAATCATGTATCATGCCACTTGCAATATAAGAGATATAATGTTGAAAATTGGTGCGCTCATATGTACTTGCATTATTGTCCGTCCATGATATACTTGTGTTTGTATTTTAGTCTTTATTGATTATGTATATGTGTATACTTACTCCCTATGCCCTGTTTAGGTGATGGCCAGATACCTAGCCTGCATCGAGATACGTCCTATCCCTAGTGGTATATGGACTTACGAGGAGCACCGAGCCACCTTTGAGGGGGAGGTGGAGATTACTCTCTACCACCCTAACCCTTTGGTTCGGGTGCGACCTCGTAGGTTTAGGATCCCTATAGTCTATACCATGCATGTTCCACCCTTTTACTTATATAGAGGACCACCCCTGGCTCGACCAGTGCGTCGATTTCATAGTTTTCGTTTTAGACCTGCCACTCGTACTCATCCTACTTCACATAGAGTTGTTACTGAGGAGACTCCTTCTCCTGGTCCGATCGGCTCTGAGAGGACTGCTTCTGCAGATCCTAGGCCTAGTGGTGGGGTCTCTGCACAGTCGGGCGAGGTCGAGGAGGATCCCATCGAGGATGAGTACGAGGAGGAGGTGCCTGTCGAGCCTACTGTTTCTACTAGAGGTGGACCTGCTGGTTCTTAGGAGCTTGCATAGCATAGATATTTTGGATCCTAGGACTAGGGATAGAGCTGCAGAGGATCAGAGGAGCTGCTGAGGACATGGATGACTTGCTCTGGGACTTTTATTTTGACTTTGTTATATATTGTATATATTTTTGAGAGGTCTTACAGTGAGGTTTATTTTGAGCAACTAGTTATGTATATGTTTTATCAAAACTTGCTATCTCGACTGTGATACTTACTATGATACTGGTGAGGGTGTTTATCTTATGGTATATATATATATATATGATGTTTTTACCTCAGCAGTACCCCACAAGTATTATTTTTACTTCCGCATACTCTGATTTTGGTTAAAAAAGGATTCGACAAATAAGTTTATATTCTTCAAGCTCGATTAAACTCAAGAGACAGTTAATATGTTTTTAATCAACGCTACTGGTATGTTTTACTATATTAAAAAGGTGTTGTCTCAAGAGGCTTTTGTAATTAAGATATTATTAAGCCGAATTCAAATTATTTGTCAAGGTTAAACATGTTTATAATTGAGCAAGTATAAGTTAAAAAGGAAAAATTTTATAGACCCAATTTTTGATAGCAAGTATTCTATATTTGGAAATATTTATTATTTTCAAGATATTAAAACAAGGGTGTCACAATAAATGGGCTATACTCTTTGTATTGGGTGATGGAAGAATAGATATAATTTTCTCTTTGCTTGTTCTCACTCTCTCAAACTTCCTATTTCACTAACATATATATTATTGAGTTAAGTTATTTTACAACATGTTATCAGCACGAGGGTCTAACCAACTGAGAAGGTACATACGATTGTTAGAAGTCCACATTTTCGAAAAAAATTAAAGGTATAATTCTAGATTCTCAATCATATTTGTATTAAGCAGTGCAACACGAGTAGTTTAGCATTCTCTATATTTCTTGATTATTATTAATTTTCATCGTTATTTAACCTATGTTAATACAATATATCTTCCGACCATATTCTATAAGTGCAAAAGAAATGATGACGTATATTATTTTATTAAGATATAAAATTTCTTAACTAATTCATTAGGACAATCTATTGACATAATTTTATTATTCTTTTAACATAATTTTTCATTCTTTCTATGTTGATGTCTCTAACTTGTTATATTTTCTTGATAGTATTAATCATGTCAAATATTGCAAAACTTGAGTTTTTGGCACTTGATATTACTAGAAAAAATTACTTGTCTTGGGTGTTGAATGCTGAAATTCATTTGGATGTTAATGATCTTGGAGACACTATCAAAGAAGAGAACAAAACATCTAACCAAGATAAGGCCAATGCCATGATATTTCTTCGTCATCACCTCCATGAGGGGTTAAAATCTGAGTATCTTACGGTCAAGAACCCGCTTGTTCTTTGGAACAATTTAAAAGAAAGATATGATCATAAAAAAACTGTTATTCTTCCAAAAGCATGTTATGATTGTATGCACTTATGTTTACAAGATTTTAAGACTGTAAGTGATTATAATTCTGCAATGTTTAGAATTACTTCCCAATTAAAACTGTGTGGAGAAAAAGTCACTGATGTTGACATGTTAGAAAAAACATATTCCACTTTTCATGTCAATAATATGGTCTTGCAGCAACAATACCGTGAAAAGGGTTTTAAGAAATATTCTGAGTTGATTTCTTGTCTCCTTGTTGCTGAACAAAATAATGAGCTCCTAATGAGAAATCATGAGAGTCATCCAACTGGTAGAGTCCCATTCCTTGAAGTGAATGTGGCTAGACACGATCGCCATACTCGTGTTCGTGGTCGTGGTCGTGGTCGTGGTCGTGGCCGTAATTATGGTCGTGAACATGAATATAATAGACATGGTCAAGGTGGTAATTCAAAGAACACATCACTCGGTGGTCATAGTCATGGTGGTAATCCAAAGTACACTTCTCCCCACATGAAGTGGAAAAATAATTAAAAGATTGAAAAATGCAAAGTTGGGCAAAGTAACAAAAATGATGAAATATGCTATCGTTGTGGTAGCAAAGGTCATTGACATCGTCTAAAAGATAGAGATCAATTTTTGTGAAGATGGTGAACCTGATGATTATGGCCAAATGGATGTTACTCATCTTGATGTTGCAGATTTCTTTGCTGACCCTGATGGAGAAATTGATCACCTGATTGGTGATGGAAATGTCCAAATATAAACTTATAGTGATGAACTTTTATGTGGTGGTGAATTTTTATGCATTACTTTATGTCATTGGATTTTATATTTGGAGTGTTTTCCCTTTTTATATAAATAAAGTTTATATATTAGTGTGTTTTTTCCTTTCAATAAAGTTATTGTAACGTTTCCTTTACTAATAAGATGAAGATGTTTTTGGGTATTATTACACTTCATTTTTTTCCTTCTCCCTCATAATAGTACTTCTTCATATTAACTATCTGAATATTTTTTTTTTATTTTTCTAATGAAGAATGAGTAATTTCTTGGTTGGCACCACCACCAATAATGGAGACATCTGCTTAGTGGATAGTGCAACGACTCACACTATACTTAAAAATGAAAAGTATTTCACTAATTTGATAAGAATGGAGGCAAATGTTCATACAATATCGGGAACTGCAAATATGATTGAAGGCTCTGGAAGAGCCACTATATTGCTACATGGAGAAACAAAGTTTATAGTAGATAGTGCCTTGTTGTCTACTAAATCAAAAAGGAATCTGTTAAGTTTTAAAGATATACGTCGCAATGGATTTCATATTGATACAATGAATAAAGACAATAATGAGTATCTTAATATCACATCAATTGTCTTCGGTGAAAAAAATATAGTAGAAAAATTGTCTGCTTTTTCCTCTGGTTTGTACTATACGCGTATTAGTACAATTGAAGCATATGTTATAGTGAACCAGAAGTTTACTAATCAAAAGAGAAACTTTATAATTTGACATAATTGGTTAGGCCATCCCGGGTCGATAATGACGAGAAGAATTATACAGAACTCAAATGGCCACACTTTGAAGAACCAAAAAATTCTTCTCTCTAATGAGTTCTCATGTGCTGCATGCTATAAAGGAAAGTTAATCATTAGACCATCACCAACAAAAGTTGAGAATGAATCTCCTTATTTTCCTGAACGTATTCAAGGAGATATATGTGGGCTAATTACTCCTTCATGTGGACCATTTAAATATTTTATGGTATTAATAGATGCATATACTAGATGGTCTCATGTATGTTTATTATCCTCTCGTAATATGGCATTTGCGAGACTGCTTGCCCAAATAATTCGACTACGAGCCCAATTTCCAAATTATATGATTAAACAATTCATCTCAATAATGCTGGAGAATTCACATCCCAAGCATTTAATGATTATTGCATGTCAATTGGGATAAAAGTTGAGCATCCAGTGGCCTATGTACATACACAAAATGGCCTAGCTGAATCTCTTATTAAGCGATTACAATTAATCGCCATGCCCTTACTTATGAAATCCTAATTATCATCTTCCGCTTGGGGCCATGCGATACTACATGCTGCAACACTTATTCGATTAAGACCAACTGCTTATATCCCCGCTACAAATTGTGACTGGCTAGCAACCAGATATAACCCATCTAAGAAATTTTGGTTGTGCAGTATATGTCCCAATCGCTCCACCAAAACGCACAAAGATGGGTCCCCAAAGGAGGTTGAGAATTTATGTTGGTTTTGAGTCTTCATCAATTATTAAATATCTTGAACCATTAACTGGAGATTTATTTAGAGCAAGATTTGCCGATTGCCAATTTGATGAGACTATGTTCCCAACATTAAGGGGAGAAAAACAAAAGCTGGAAAATGAAGATACCATATGGGTTACACCATCCATTTCCTATCTTGATCCTCGTACAAGTCAATGTGAATTTGAAGTTCAGAAAATTATCCATTTGCAAGAAATTTCAAATCAATTACCTGATGCATTTGTAGATGCAAAGAAGGATACAAAATCTTATATTCCAACAGCAAATGCTCCTGAAAGAATTAAACTTCCCTTGGAAGAATCAAACTCTAATTTACCCCTAAAGCATGGTCGACCACCCAGTTCCAAATATAAAAATCCAAGGAAGAAAAGGGAGTTTAATACGAAGGTTGACATAAATAATGTTTTGAATTCTCCATATGAGAAAATATAAGATGATCAAGTAGATGACATAAATAAGCAAATTACTACATAAGAGGTTCATGTACCTGAAAATATTGAAAATGATGAGATCTCTATAAATTATGTCTCTACAGGAAAAAGATGGAACCGAAATGAAATTTTTATTGATGAATATTTTGCTTTTGTAATAGCTATTGATATTATAAATGAAGAATAGGATCAAGAACCGAATTCAATTGAACAATGTCGAAAAAGAAATGATTGGCCAAAATGGAGAGAAGCAATTCAAGAAGAATTAAATTCTCTTGAGAAACGTCAAGTCTTTGGACCTGTAGTTCAAACGCCTAAAGGCGTACAACCAGTAGGCTACAAGTGGGTATTTGTGAGAAAACGTTATGAGAAAAATGAAGTTGTGAGATATAAAGCTAGACTTGTAGCAAAAGGCTTTACACAAAAACCAGGAGTTGATTTTGATGAGACTTATTCTCTTGTGGTGAATGTAATTACTTTTAGATTATTAATTAGCTTGGCAGTTCTTGAAGGACTTCAAATGCGTTTTATGGATGTTGTAACAACTTACTTATATGGATCACTTGATAGTGATGTGTACATGAAAGTCCCTGAAGGACTAAAAATGCCCGAATGAAGCATAGAGGGATGTATTCTTTAAAATTGAAAAGGTCTTTATATGGCTTAAAGCAATCTGGTAGAATGTAATATAATCGTCTGAAGGAATACCTCCTAAAAGAAGGATATCAAAATGATCTCATTCGTCCATGTGTGTTCATCAAGAGATCTGAAACTGGGTTTGCTATAATTGTTGTTTATGTGGATGATATGAATATAATTGGAACTGCTGAAGAGTTTGATAGTACAACAACATATTTAAAAAAGGAATTTGAAATGAAAGATCTTGGAAAAACCAAATTTTGTCTCAGCCTGCAGATTGAGCATTTAACAAATGAGTTTTTTATTCATCAATCCAATTATATAGAAAAGGTTTTGAAAAGATTTTATAAGAACAAAGCTCATCCATTAAGCTCACCAATGGTTGTTCGATCTCTTGACATAAAGAGGGACTGCTTTCCTACTAAAGAAAATAATGAAGAAATTATTGGTCCAGAAATACCATATTTAAGTGTAGTTGGTGCGTTAATGTATCTAGCCAATAATACACGACCTGATATAGCATTTTCTGTAAATTTTCTAGCAAGACATAATTCTACACCAACGAGAAGGCATTGGAATGATATTAAACATATCCTTCATAATCTTCGAGGAACAACTGACATGGGATTATTATATGTGAAAGACTCAATGTCCAAATTAATTGGATATTCAGATGCTGGATATTTGTCAGACCCACATAAAGCAAGGTCACAAACATGATACTCGTTTACATATAGTGGAACTGCTATTTCTTGGCCCTCAACCAAACAAAACTTGGAAGCAACATCATCAAATCTTGCTGAAATCATAGCACTTTATGAGGCAAGTAGAGAATGTGTGTGGCTAAGATCGATGATTCAACATGTTCAACAGTCAAGCGATCTTGAGACAATCAAAGGGAGCTCAACAGTGATGTATGAAGATAATATTGCATGCATTGCTCAAATAAAGGAAGGTTATATTAAAGGAGATAAAACCAAGCACATATCTCCAAAGTTTTTCCACACATGAACTTCATAAGAATGGTGATATAGATGTTCATCAAATCCGTTCAAGTGACAATCTAGCAGACCTTTTCACAAAATCATTACCGACTAAAACTTTTGAGCAGCTGGTGCACAAGATTGGACTTCGTCGACTTAGAGATTTGTCTACATGAGGGGGAGAAATTGATACGCACTGTACTCTTTTTTCCTTCGTCATGGTGTTTTTCCCTGACATGGTTTTTAATGAGTCAGTTTTTACCGCATATAAGATATAAAGAATAATGTACTCTTTTTCCTTCACTACTTTTTTTCCCACTGGATTTTTACTAGTAAGGTTTTAACGAGACACATTTCAAAAGTATCTACATCCAAGGGGGAGTGTTATAAATATTAGATGCATTGTGGATGTCCATATTCCTTTTCCTTATAAGGTTATAATATTCCCTAGTAGGTTATGTTTTGCATTGATCATGTATTGATCATAATTCATTCCATGAGTTACATTGTAATGCCTATAAATGGGCTATACTCTTTGTATTGGGTGGTGGATGAATAGATATAATTTTCTCTTTGCTTGTTCTCACTCTCAAACTTCCTATTTCACTAAAATATATATTATTGAGTTAAGTTGTTTTAGAACACTCTTTTTTTAGTTATAAATTTATGGTGTCAAAGCATAATTGAATGGCATAAACCTTGCTATAGTTATAGCATGTTACATGTTTTCCTGTAATTTTTATAGTTGATTTAGAATTTGTTTTTGCAGGTGTTTCGTATTGATTTGTAGTGCATTAATGAATAATGGCTTTGGCTAAAAAACATCAAATATTTTTGTGTGAGTGAACCATGTGTTAATTGAATAATTGAATCTACCCGCAAAAATAATTGAATAATATGGAAATCAATTTTTAGTATGTTAAAAAAATATTGGTTCTATACTTTAAATTATAGCATTCCATAGTAAAACTTTTAAAAAATGCCGCAATTAAAAATAAAAAGGATGTGGGCCGGCCCGCACATGGCTCATAGCCACTTAGGGTGGGTTTAGGTTTCATATTAGGGTACTCAATTTGCAACCGAGTTTTTTGGTCCGAGCCCAATCTAGCCCAAACCTGGCCAAACGATCCGTTTTAACAAATGTACCTCCTCGTCAACATTTTTCATCCAATTTTGATATATAAAAAGTAATAATAATTAGAGATTAAAAATAAAATAAAATAAAAAATAAGAACTGATATAATGAGAATGTCTCATATTGATATAACAACATAAATAAATCTTTGCTCTCGATTTATTATTTATTTTTAATTATGATATCTATTATGGGCTCATTTGGTGGTCAGGATAGGATAATGACATGATAAGATAGAGAGCAAGATAAGAGCAGGATAAGATATGAGCATGATAGATTTTATCTTATCCAGTGTTTGGTGCACATCAGAAAATGATGACATTGATAAGATGATAATGGTGGTGACAGTGTGATGATGGTGGAGACAATAATGTTAATGTCTAAAGGTACGAGGGGAAAATTGCACTATCCTATCTTGCTCATTTCTAACCCAGCTCAGCATAGGATAAAAAATATACTAAGCAGATAGGATAGGATAGGCCAACAGGATAATATTATCCTATCCTGCTAGCTAACCAAACTCAGGATAGTAACATGATACAAGTAAACCTTAACTAAAACACTCTTATAGTTCCCAAGGTGTGCTAGAGGTTTTAAAAGTATAAACAAAAACTGTTGTTTTAATTCTATCGCAGAATCTCACACATAATTAAAGGTTAATGTGTGTTGTGGGGATCTCAACTAATGAAATTCTGTAAAGTCCAAGGGAACTCCACATTATAGGATATAGTTGTTGCTTCACATCACTACGTGTTAATTCAAATCCTATGGATATTAACACTTAAGCATTTAAAAAAAAACTTAAGGTTGCTCATCTTTTCCTATCTCTTTTGGTCATAGTCATTAGTGGGGGATTATTGGAATAATGGCTAGTCTCACATTGCTCATTTTTAGTTAACCTTTAGTCTTTATATATACTCATTTCCTTCTCACTAGCAAATATCTAATTGAGTTTTTGAAGTGGTCACATTGAGCCCAAATACTACACGTGCGCGCACGCTGCTGTACGTCGTTCAGGCTTGGGTGTAGAGGTCCTCTTTTTGGGAGGCCACGGGCCAAACTTCTTTTTGTGTTTTTTCCACGTTCATGTAAATGGCCGTTGTGACTTTTATGGGGTATTAATTTAGCCGTTTCTCCCACAATGATACAGCCATAAGTGAGGTGGTCGTTTTCTAGTTTATGGCTCATTAACACCTCATCTTCTGACTGCTACATATGTTAAGCTATATATAGAATCCCTGCATTGTCTTCCAAATTCACACAAAAACGAAATACTACTCTTTCTCCTTTCTTTTCTGAGCAATCTTCATTCTTTGTGAGATTCCAAGTTCTCGGTCCCAAGTGCACGGGTTTGTAAGCTGCTGTGCTAACCTTGGGAGCAAGACTGGTGATATAGTTGCACCACGGATATCCGACAATCTTTCTTTTAAGGATGTGGTTATTCCACGACACAACTATCAACAACAATACGTTCTAACAATTTAAAGCAATATTATCTGTTGATTCGATGGCTGCTCTTCTTTTCAACACAATCAATTTGCCTGACATCACCAAAATCAAGCCACTTGATGGGACAAATTACAAGTGTTGGCCTCAGAAGCTTATCATCTTCTTCAAGCAATTGGAGGCCGATTTTGTTCTAGTCACTGACCCCCATGCTATCCCTGGAACTGAACATGCAGCGACTGTAGAACTCACTCAGGCGTTGGAAAATTACAACAAATATAACAAATGGGTTCGTGGTCATCTGCTAAGCAACATGTCTAACAATCTGTTTGACTTTTTTGTGACTAACAAGTCAGCCAAATCAATGTGGGAGACGGTGGAGAAAAATATGGGGTTGATGATGCTGGGAATCGGAAATATGTCACTAGCAAGTGGCTGTAGTTTCAAATTGTGGACGACAAACGAATAATGGATCAAGTGCACGAGTTTGAAAATCTAGTAAATGACATCCTCAACGAAGGAATGAATATGTTTGAGATTCTGCAAGCAAATGTTCTGCTGGAAAAATTCCCCCATTCATGGAATGACATCAAAAACCATCTCAAGCACAAAAAGAAGGACTTCAATCTGCAGAAACTGATCAGCCACATGAGAACAGAAGAGGCAAATCGTCTCAAGGATATGTATGAAAATGATTTAAATTTATCTAATGTTAATCTTGTTGAGTTTGTTGCTGGTTTTTCAAGGAACAGGTTCAAAAATCAGAAATAAGGAAAACATCGAGGCCAAAACAACAAGCAAAATCAAAAGGGAAACAATCATGCCCTGAAAGCACATAATGCAATCCAGTAAAACAAAGAACTGTCATATTGGTACTTCTAAAAACCAGGACCCAAGGCTTACCACTGCAAGGTGTAACATCCCGAATTTTAATTCTAATAATAATTAGAATAATAATAAGATTCGGAAGTAAGGATTATCCTAAAAGGGATTTAAAATGATGGATTAGGAATTCTCTGAGTGCATAAAGGAATCAAGGAGCATTGGCATCGGAAAAGAAATTTAAAGAAGACCAAACGAGTGTTAAAAGTCGATGTTTTCGGTGTTATAAACACCCTAAATTAGGAAATTCAAAATAAAAGATTTGCATCTCTAAACACGAATTCCACCGTTGGATATGGAGATAAGGGTCTTAGGATGCGTGTCTCCAAATTTGGGCAAGATCCGACGGTTAACGAAGAAGTTATAAGACGGTCTACCCAAAGTCAACCATCTCGCGTTCAGGCGCGCGGCTTGCATCAGACATGAGCCATAGTGATGCTCGTGCTCAGGCGTGGAGGGCCGTGCTCAGGCGCGGATTTGATTGAAAGTCGTGTTTGGGGAGGGTGGAAGCCCCATTCCCTCCCCTCCTCCCTCAACCTCGGTCTACTCTCTCCCCCTTCTTCCTCCACAACCCCCACCTTCAACCACCCCCGGAGCCGCCCCAAGCCGCCGCCGCCGTGGCCCTTCCTCCTTCTCCCACGATCCATTTGCTCTCTTCTCTCTCTTGGCCCTTTCTCCCTCCTTGGTCTCTTTCTTCCTCTCTTCCTTTCCCTCCACCGGAGCCGCCACCGTGGCCGCTGATCGCACCACCACGACCCACCGCTCACCGCCACCATCATAAATCCCTTTCTCTCTCTCTCTCTCTCTCTATTTACCCCTTGGCCTTTCTTTCTCTCTCTTCCTCTTCCCTCTCTTTGATCTCCCTCTCTTCTCTCTCTTTTCGGCCGAACCGCCGTCGCCTTGGACCACCGCCACCACAACCCAACACCATAGCCACATCTTCTCCCTCATTTCCTTCCTCTCTCATCCACGAGCTTTTTCTCTCTCCACGGATCTCACCGGCGCCGTTACCGACCCGTGATCGTGTCGGGCTTGTGTCGGGTGCCCCGAAGCTCGAAGCTCTTGCCTTTGTGACACCCTTAATATAATACTTGAAATTAGAGTAATAAACATACTATTACTCATATTAGTTATGGACTTGTTAGTATTAGAAAATACAGGGCTTAAATTTTCCCTTTTTATTTTCTAAAAGAAGCGGGTGCACAAACCAAAATATGGAGTCCTTGGAGAATATATGTTACATCATTTTTAACATTATACTGAATTCGGCATTTTCTAAGACAAGAAAATCTTTTCACAATTCTGGTAGCATCGGTTCTTCGAAATTGTAATAGTAAAAACTTAAGTGATGCCATCCATTCTTTCGTTTGCGGAACTGATACCATTTTCAAATATCGTAGCCGAACTCTTTAAATAATCTTTATCAGAGTAAGCGGAAATAGTAGGACTATGTGATCGAGGCCGTACCCGATACAAATAAAAACAGTTTAAATATAGTACTAGGAAGTGACTCCTAGGTCGTCTCCCAAGGAATATCTTATCAAGCAAAAGGTCGAACACATAGTATGCATAGAAAACAGGGGGGGTTTTTTATATTGAATATTGAATAATTGAAATCAAAACAGAATTAAATTAAAACGAAGAAACAGATAAGGAAAAGCGGATAAACCCCTTTGGCTCGCATTCACAACTCTATCATCGGTCACAAAAGATCAATTTCTTTCCTCTTCACTGTCCAACTCGTGAGAATTAAATACTAAGCGAAAATTCAATTCTCACCCCAAAACCCAAACCTCTAATTAAGCATTAAAAGCCTAAGCATGGAGTTTTTACGAGTTTGCATAAATTAAGCATTCATACACATGGATTATCTCTATAGAATGGAACTAAGCGAACCATAACATATCAATAAGCATGAAAACAGTGAATAAAAACGAAATAGCATTAAGAACAAAACCTCAAGAGTATGTGATACATTACCAAAGGGATTTAACCTAAGAGTTTAGCCTTCCATGAAGAAAAATACCAAAAACGTGTAGAAAGAGAAGAGAGAGAAACCCTAGCAGCCTCCACAAGCTTGGAGAGCAAAACTAAGCCTTCTCTATGAGAGAGAATGTAAAAAACGTGAATGGAAGGTCTCCCAAGGGTTTACACGAATTTGGCTTTTTAAATCACAAAACGGGCCTAAATCATGGGCCCAAATCCTAAGGAAAGCTTATCTCTAAATTAAATCTAAAAATATCTTATAGATAAAATCTAAATCTTAAAAGATATAACTAAATCTCAACTAATCCTAAAGATAGATTACAATCTTCACTTCATCATATATCTTCTCTTCCAAAATTAAATCTTCATTCCCAAAATGTCCAAAAAGCCCTTGTGCCAAATATGACCTGAAAATAGAAATAGAATTAATTAGGCTAAATAATCCCAAATTAAACAATATTCAGAATATTAGTCCAATAAACTCTAAATCACTAAATCAAGCTAAACAATGTCAAATAGGCAACAAGTATCAATAATAGGAGTAAAATAATGCAAGGAATAATGGGAAATAAAATGCTCATCAAATACCCCCACACTTATCCTTTTGCACTCCTGGGCAAAACTAAGAATTAGGACTGAGAAGATCAATATGCACCAAAGTGAATTATGTAAAAAGATTACTAAAACTAATGAATGCAAACCTAAGAGATTACATACTTCACAATGAATTCTAGGAAATGCAAAGAAATGGGCAAAATCGAGCACACGAAGAAAATAAGGACCAAAGAATCAAGGCATTCATGAACATCATCCAATTATTTCAAATATGCAAAGAAAACCAATGACATCAAGAGGGTAGTCACAAGATGGTAGAAACTCACAAGGATCACTCAATAATGTTTACACTCAAGTGTTTAAGGTTAATCAGTGTTTACACTCAAGGCACATCATGAAAAACAAACACAACCATAGGCTTGACAAGCCTCTAACATCAACAATCAACACACATGCACATTAAGATCAAAAGGTCTTTTCAGGGTTGTAATGGGGCCAAGGACAAGGTAGGATAAAAATATGGGAAATGTAGCTAAAACCCAGGGAATAGAGGAGCAATGGGGAACAAGTAAAAAAAAATAAGCACAATCCACCCCAGAATGAAATGGTAAACATAACAACAACCTCTAATTCCAATCCTCCATGCCTCAATCAACCTTTTATTCCATTTTTTTTCTTTTTTTTTTCTTCTTCTTCTTTCTTTCTTTTTTTTTCATCATTCACTTTTTCAATTTTTTTTTTCATTGCAGAACTTCATGAACGAAAGGAAAGAAGAAACAACAAAAATGGCATAATGAGATAAAGCCATAATTACATCACCGACCATAGAGGCAAAACCCAGAACTCACAAGAGATGAAGAACAAAGCACCCTCGCTTACTTAATACCCATTCCCAAAACAATTCCAAAGCTCCAACATTCCCTAAGGTTAGGACAATCATGGTTATTCAGTCATAGGCTTGTAATGAGCTAAAGAACAAAGAAAAGGGATATAAAGGCTCAAAGGGGCTATCAAAGGATAAATTCATTCAAGGTAGGCTCATATGGCTAGTGGCTTATTCAAGAAAAAACAATGCCTAAATCATTTCAAAATGTGCATGGGAATATCAAGTATCAACAAGAGTCAAGTCAAGTTCTAGAATGCAAGTAATCCAGAGTGCAATCACACATGAAAGAAAAATTAGGTGGCATATATAGCAATCCACCCACAATTAAGGCTCAAATCCTCACAAAAGGGACAATTCTATCACAGTGTTACCACCTCTTAATTATCAAAAGCAACTTTACACACAGAAATGCATGAATTCAGACACAAGATACCAAGACTCTACTAAAATGAAGCAAAAACATGCAAGAAAATGCCCAAAACTTAGCAAAACCTAAAAAATCAAAGCAAAAATATGCAACCTAAACTACTCTCCCCCCCACACTTAAATCACACATTGTCCTCAATGTAAAACAAATAGCAGAATCAGACAGATATAGACAAGTGGAATAAAAGTAGTAAAGAAGGAGAAAAGAAGACTCCCGAAATCATGGTGGGTCAAAAATGGGGTCGACCAATGAGGCCTCCTCCACAGGTGCATCATCCAAAGTAGGAGAGGTTAGGAAATGCTTGAGTCGGTGACCATTGACTTTGAAGCTCTTGTCTGTGGACTCACTCTTGATCTCCACAGTGCCATAAGGAAACACCTGGGTGACTACAAACGGTCCAATCCATTTAGAGCGGAGCTTTCCACTCATGATTCCAAGCCTAGAGTTGTAGAGCAACACTTTTTGACCAACCAAGAACTCCTTTCTGCAAATTGAGCTAAAGTTCTGAATAAACCTGCGATAGAAACCTGCATGGCCAAGAAAAGAACGCACCTCTCGCACGCAAGAGGGGTAAGGCAAATGTGATATTACATGCAGCTTAGCAGGGTCAACCTCTATGCCCTTATGCGAAATAATGTGCCCTAAGACTATGCCTTGTTCTACCATAAAATGACATTTTTCAAAATTCAAGACAAGGTTAGTCTCAATGCACCTATTAAGCACCTTAGACAAACTATCAAGACATGCATCAAAAGAGGAACCATATACACTAAAATCATCCATGAAGACCTCTATGCAATGCTCAAGTAAGTCATTAAAAATACTCATCATACATCTTTGAAAAGTGCCAGGAGCATTACATAGGCCAAAAAGCATCTTCCTATAAGCAAATGTACCAAAAGGACAGGTAAATGTGGTCTTATGTTGGTCCTCTGGTGCAATACAGATTTGGAAATAACCAGAGAAACCATCTAAGAAGCAATAGTGAGATTTACCTGCCAGGCGCTCCAACATCTGATCAATGAAGGGAAGAGGAAAGTGATCCTTGCGGGTCGCCTGGTTGAGCTTCCTATAATCAATGCAGACTCTCCAACTGTTCTGCACTCTAGTGGGAATCAGCTCATCCTTCTCATTTTTGACAACTGTCACCCCAGACTTCTTGGGAACTACTTGAACCGGGCTTACCCAAGTGCTGTATGAAATGGGGTAGATAATACCAGCTTGCAGCAGCTTAGTGACCTCTTTCTTTACCACATCAAGAATCTGGGGGTTCAACCGTCTCTGGGGTTGTCTCACTGGTTTAGCCCCATCCTCCAATAAAATCCAATGCATGCACATGGAGGGGCTAATACCAGGTATGTCTGCCAAAGTCCATCCTATTGCCCTTTTGTTTGCTCTAATCACATCCAGTAGTTGCTTCTCTTGATCAACAGAAAGGGAGGTAGAGATGATCACTGGAAGTTTCTGCTCAGCCTCCAAGTAAGCATATTTGAGATGAGGAGGAAGGGGCTTCAGGTCCAATAAAGGTGCCTGCATCACAGATGGAACTAAAGGAGCAGCAGAATTGGATTCTGCCGCCTGCACCTGAACAAGTGAATTAGACTCATGCAAAACAGAAATGGGATTAGCATGATCTGAATCTATATCATATGAATCAACAGATGCAGTAGCAGAATTTAAAAACTGGTCAATTTCAATGCATGCAGTGCACATTTCGGAATCAGAACATGCAGAACAAGTAAATGAGCTAGTGAAAGATGGCAAATCATAATCATGCAAAAAGTCTAGAACATGCTCATCAATCAGATCATCAATCAAGTCAACATGAAAAACAGAGTGGTCATCAGAAAAATGTTTCATAGCATCAAAAATATTGAATCGAACCACACTGTCATCAAATTCCATGGAAAGTGTACCTGCATGCACATCTATCTTGGTTCGGGCTGTTTTCAAAAATGGTCTCCCTAATATGATAGGGACAGCACTACGAGAGGTGTCCTCTTCCATATCAAGAATATAAAAATCAGCAGGAAAGATAAGCTCTTCAACCCGAACCAGGACATCCTCTATCAAACCTGCGGGGTAGGCAGTAGATCTATTTGCCAAGTGAATAACCACACCCGTAGGTTGAAGGGGTCCAAGTGAAAGAGACTTGAAAACAGACATAGGCATAACATTAATAGATGCTCCTAAATCTAGCAAAGCATTCTCAAATTTAGTATTACCTATGATACAAGGCACAGAGAAAGTTCCAGGATCCTTACACTTTTCAGGAATATGAGGGACGGGTTTACCTATAAGAGCAGAGACATTTCTTCCCATGTTGATCCTCTCATTGCCCTTGAGCTTCCGTTTGTGTGTGCATAGATCCTTCAAGAACTTTGCATACCTTGGAATCTGCTTGATTGCATCAAGAAGGGGTATGTTGACTTCCACCTTCCTGAATGTGTCAAGTATCTCTTTGTCAATCTCTTCCATTTTCTTGCTTTGAGTCACCCCCCTTGGTGGGAAAGGAAGAGGAATGGGGGGTGGTTGTTGGGCAGCAGCAGGTGTTGTGCTTGTGGAAGGCTGAGCTGGATGGGATTTTCTGGTACTTGTGTGCTCACTCTCCTCGACCATTTGGCTCTTCTTGTTGGTTGAAACTAGATCATCTTTGTTGAGGTCAGATTCTGGTGTGGGTTTGACAATTTGCTTCCCTGACCTTAGACTAATGGCATTCACATTCTGGTTTGGATTGATCACTGTTTGGGATGGCAACTTGTTAGAATTCTGAGATTGCATAGTGTTGATTGCTGTTGCCATCTGTCCCATCTGATTGGTCAAAGATTGAATGGAGGCCTCTTGTCTTTGAATGGATGCTCTAGTTTCCTGTTGGAATTGGAGATTTTGCATGGTCATCTGTTTCATCAGCTCTTCCAATGAAGGCTGCTGCTCAGTACTAGGAGCTGGTGGTGCAGAATTAGCCTGTTGTTGTCTCTGTTGCTGGACTGGAGGAGGTACATATGGTGGTCTAGAATTGTTCTGAAATTGAACCTTTGAAGGTTGCTGCTGATCAGACCATCTCAGGTTGGGATGGTTCCTCCAACCAGGGTTGTATCTATTGGTAGAGAGATCAAAGTTCTGTGGCTGCTGGTTTCTACTGTTAAAGATGTTGGCGGCATATGCCTCAGGTTGGTCAGCACCAGTCGTGGGCTGCTGCTGCACAGAAGGGCATGCATCTGTGGGGTGCTCAGCGGATGTGCATATGCCACATAATCTAGCAGGCAGGGACAACTTCTTCTGGTTGATGGCCAATTGAGTGACCAAAGTTGTAAGTGAATCTATCTTCTGTTCAAGCTTCTCAACCTTACCAGAACTTGTGCCAACATCATTCACTCCTCTCACTATGATTGCATCGCTGTTGCCCCTTGCATGGAATTGTTGACAATTGGAAGCCATCTTCTCAATCTTGACTCTGGCTTCTAAAGGTGTCATGTCTCCTAGGGCACCACCACTGGCAGCATCAAGCATGTTTCTCTCCATGAGGTTGAGACCTTCATAGAAATATTGAATAAGCAGCTGCTCTGAGATCTGATGGTGGGGGTAGCTCACACACAGTCTCTTGAATCTCTCCCAATACTCATAGAGACTTTCTCCACTTTGTTGCCTGATGCCTGATATATCCTTTTGGATTGCTGTTGTTCTGCATGCAGGGAAGAATTTCTCCAAAAATGCCCTCTTCAGGTCATCCCAGACTGTGATAGAACCAGGGGCCAGATCGTACAACCAATCCTTGGCTAGCCCCTCTAGGGAGTGTGGGAATGCCTTAAGACAAACATGATCCTCTTGCACATCATGTGGTTTCATAGTAGCACAGACAATATGGAACTGCTTGAGATGTTTATGAGGATCCTCACCTGCAAGACCATTAAACTTGGGCAACAAATGAATTAGTCCAGACCTTAGCTCATACGGGTCATCGGGATACTGGATGCACAAATCTTCAATAGTGAAAACAGGTGCAGCCAGCTCCCTCAATGTCCTCTCACGTGGTGGAGGTTGAGCCATATTTTCAGAATAATTAGAATAAGAATCAGAATTTATAGGAATAGAAGAAAAAGAAGCAGACTCACTATGTAAAGACTCAATAGACACACTACCTATGGACTGGTTCCTATTTTGTCTAACTAGTCTGTGATAAGTTCTATCAATTTCAGGGTTATATGGATGCAAGTAGCTTGGGTTGCCCCTAATCATGTACTGAACAGAACACCATGTAGCATAGCAAACTGTCACTAATATACATGACCAAAATAGGCAACAAAATTTTTTATTTTTTTAAAATTTTTTCTTTATTTTTTTCAGCACCCTAAAATCATGAAAACATACCACAAAAAGTTTGAGGACAAAATTCAAAAGGGAACCAAGTCAAACAATTAAATCAAAGACCAAAAACTAAGAAAATAAAACTTGTAAAATAAAAAAGAAATAGTAAAACGGCTTTTTCAGGACCCAGACGAAGGAGTTTTCTGATTATTCAGAAAACAAAGTCAGAAAAATCAGATTATTCAGAAAATTCCCTTCGATTTGATATAAAATTCGTCAAATTCCGAGTTACGGGTCAAAAGTTGCGACGATTTGAAGAAAGTGCTGCTAAAACTTGGAAAATTTTTCTGGAACTCACAACCAGTGATGATCTGAGTGATCGTGGTGCCTCGAAACCTTTTTATATGATAAAAGTAGTGTGGATATAAATTTTCGTGCAAAAATTCCACCCACAACTATGTGAACTAGCAACCACAGAATCAATCAAATACACTAATTGCAACAAAATAGCAAAACAGCAAACAATGCAACTTCAACCGGTTATCAGAATTGACTACTAGACCCTAAATCAGATACGACACACTATAATAACTATACTAACTATGACACTAACTAACTACTAATGACCTTTGGCAAGAACCGATATTCCCCGGCAAAGGCGCCAAATTTGATCGAGGACGTACCCGATACAAATAAAAACAGTTTAACTATAGTACTAGGAAGTGACTCCTAGGTCGTCTCCCAAGGAATATCTTATCAAGCAAAAGGTCGAACACATAGTATGCATAGAAAACAGGGGGTTTTTTTTTTATATTGAATATTGAATAATTGAAATCAAAACAGAATTAAATTAAAACGAAGAAACAGATAAGGAAAAGCGGATAAACCCCTTTGGCTCGCGTTCACAACTCTATCATCGATCACAAAAGATCAATTTCTTTCCTCTTCACTGTCCAATTCGTGAGAATTAAATACTAAGCGAAAATTCAATTCTCACCCCAAAACCCAAACCTCTAATTAAGCATTAAAAGCCTAAGCATGGAGTTTTTACGAGTTTGCATAAATTAAGCATTCATACACATGGATTATCTCTATAGAATGGAACTAAGCGAACCATAACATATCAATAAGCATGAAAACAGTGAATAAAAACGAAATAGCATTAAGAACAAAACCTCAAGAGTATGTGATACATTACCAAAGGGATTTAACCTAAGAGTTTAGCCTTCCATGAAGAAAAATACCAAAAACGTGTAGAAAGGGAAGAGAGAGAAACCCTAGCAACCTCCACAAGCTTGGAGAGCAAAACTAAGCCTTCTCTATGAGAGAGAATGTAAAAAACGTGAATGGAAGGTCTCCCAAGGGTTTACACGAATTTGGCTTTTTAAATCACAAAACGGGCCTAAATCATGGGCCCAAATCCTAAGGAAAGCTTATCTCTAAATTAAATCTAAAAATATCTTATAGATAAAATCTAAATCTTAAAAGATATAACTAAATCTCAACTAATCCTAAAGATAGATTACAATCTTCACTTCATCATATATCTTCTCTTCCAAAATTAAATCTTCATTCCCAAAATGTCCAAAAAGCCCTTGTGCCAAATATGACCTGAAAATAGAAATAGAATTAATTAGGCTAAATAATCCCAAATTAAACAATATTCAGAATATTAGTCCAATAAACTCTAAATCACTAAATCAAGCTAAACAATGTCAAATAGGCAACAAGTATCAATAATTGGAGTAAAATAATGCAAGGAATAATGGGAAATAAAATGCTCATCACTATGCACAGTTATAATATATATATATAAAAAAGTCATGAAATACTTAGTCCAAGTGATAGTCTCCAAACTCCAGTACAAGTCCATAAAACTGTAATACCAAAATAGATCATCACTCCATAGTTCTCAAAAGCTATATACAATATCTACACATTAAAAATAAAGACTCTGAAGTTGATCATGGAACATAAGTAGCCGTAGTAGTAGTAGTAGTAGTAGTAGAAGTCTCCAAGAAGTAGCAGTAGTAGCAGTCATCATCCAACATCATCAGCAGCAACATCTCCTCCACAACATCCATAACACCGGATCTCTGATCCTCATCATCTACTTTATGCACATACCTAGGGATCATCGTCCCTTCACTGACTCCTGGTAGAGTGAACGACAGGCTCGCCTCCACTCTCGTCCTCCACAGGGTCCTCCTCTATCTCATCTGAAGGAGTGTGTACCCTTCCACTGGGTACAGGGTCAGGTGATGGCGAGACCCTAACAGGGCTCCTCGGATCAGATGGGGGAGTCTCCTCGCGGACGACTCTAGAAGAAAAAGGGTGTGAGCGGGTAGGTCGAAAGCGAAAACTGTGATATGAGCGAGCTGGTCGTGTGGGAGGTGGTCCATGGTAAGTGTAAAAGGGTGGTACGTGCATAGTGTATATGATGGGGATCCTAAACCTACGAGGATGAAACCGGATCAGTGGGTTGGGGTGATAGAAGGTAATCTCTACCTCACCCTCAAATACTGCTCGGTGATCCTCGTAGATCCATATGCCACTAGGAAGTGGTCGGATCTCGATGCAAGCGATGTAACGTGACATCACCTACCAGGGCACAGGGATAAGCAATTCTATACACATAATAAATAGAGCATAAATAAATGCACAATATGAGTATGTAAATATGCAGCAATAATCAACAACCACATTTAGCACTTAGCAAGTATTTGATGCAGGTAAGATGCTCATACTTATTTTCATTTATCAATTTTAGATTAAATGAGTGGCATGATGTATGAGTCTAGCTCTCAATCCTAACTCCATCAATCTATGTCACTCTCTGACGTCCATCCTTTACTTCATATCAGCACTCAACAGTGCGTTCTACTCCTAGGTGTACAACATTCATACATTCACAATGAATGTACACGGCAAGCTTGGAAATGGTACATAACGTGCTCCTCGAGCAACGTCCCGTCGTCTCAACGGAATAACCATATCATCAGCATCTCACTTTCGTTGGCCACATCGTCAACCATAATGTGTCAACAAGTAAGCCGTCAATTGGCACTCCTAGAGGCCCTCCTCATGTTACCAAAACATGAAAAACGATCTAACATCCGAACTCCAGAATGAATGCAATTTCTCAACTTAAAAGAATTGATTGGTATATCTCAATTAATAGTATCTCACATTATTAATTCAATAGTTTCATACTATCATCAATCAATTACTTTTAAGTCATAGATCACTTGGATTATTACCACTTGATGTTAACATAATGATTCAGAATTAAAAATGGCATTTTTAAGTTTTCTGATAAAAAAATACTCGAGTATTCCCCATAGGACTCGAGTAGTTCTTCAAACTGCCCCTTAGACTCGAGTGGTTTATGAAAAGACTCGAGTGAATTACAAATTTCCAGAAAATTCTTGATTCAGGTTTTCTCAAAAATACTCGAGTCGTTCATGATACACTCGATTCATTCATCAACCCAGAAGACTCGAGTGATTCATGCAAGACTCGAGTGGTTCATCAGAAAAGTTCATTGGTGCATCAGTCATACCCAAGTCTTGGACCAGAGGCTCGAGTGGTGGTGCCAGCAGACGCGCAGGTTCGTCATAAAACACTCGAGTCTCGAGTCAAAGACTCGAGTCTTATCATACAGTGGACAGTGAAAACTGAGTTTTAACATGCCATTTTCATTTCTAACCAATTCTAATCCAATCCAATGATCAACAGAGTTAATATGACCAATATTAAACATGTTCAAGCACTTAGAACACATCAAATTACATAATTCACAGAGATTCACAAGATTATGCTTGAAATTTAGAAAACTCACAACTTAACATGTCAATTTGCATAATTCACAGAATACTCATGATTTTAAGTTCTAAATAGCTTGCATGCAACATGTAAAACTTTCTCAAAACAGATTTAGAGCACAGGTTGGTCTCCAAACCAATTTCCCTATTCAAACTAAGCCCTTAGAGCCTCTTGGTGGCTCTCTAATCAAATCAATGTAATTTAAACTCTATCTAGTGAATAGAAAGCTTTCCCCTTACCTCTCAAACGTGACTCAAAAAGAAAATTGCAAGGAAGAACTCCACAACACCAAGAACCACTTCACCCATCAATATGCAGGACAGTTTGAGCAGAGGTCCAAAATAAGAATATTTGAGTGGGTTATTGTAACATCCTACTTTTTAAACCTTAAGAAATTACTCTAAATTAATATTTATTTACGAAAACGTTCGGGGTTTACAAAAATTTTGGCAGAGTTTCCTTTATAAATCGGACTTTCCCCGAATAGAATTAAACCTGTCAGTCCAGAACAGTTTTCAATCCCGTAAAATAAAACTTTCAATTCAAACTATACAAACTTTCTGAAATACTTTCAATAGATAAAAGAGAGGATATAATTTAAACATTAATAAAATACACTTAAATAAAAACATCATTTGAATTTTAAACAATATGTACAAAAATATCTAATTAGTACAATATTGAACCTATGAATGGTTGCACTATCTAAATGGGACCATAAGGTCACCCTATGCAATATACTCTTCAACAAGAGTATGACTTTCTCGGCCTTGATGTTTTGTGCCTGTCTCCTTGGTGTACCTAATATGTCCACTGTAAGGGTGAGTACTTTGAAATTTAGATCAAAGAAAACATTTAAAAACAGTAATAAATCATAATTAGGTATATTCATACACAAACATTGGCAATTAAGCAAACAACAATTCAATTAACAAGTAAAATATTCCAACCTAATTCAATTTAGTAACTATGCATGCTGAGAGAGTGTAATACTATAATATAATACTATAATGCACAATCACATGGTTATGCTCTGCTAGAGTCACACTTAGATGATTTAATTCTCGAATCTGTTATTGAACAATTCATATCATTTTAAACACTTTAACACTTTTGATCGGATTCGTTGAATTAAAACATCTATACAATGCATTCACACTTTCCCTTCTACTTTCACACTTTAACTTTAATAATTAACAATTTAACACTTCTAACTTTAACAATCATGTGCATTGTACTTCACCTCCACTTCGGAAGGTCCCTCATACAATGCACAAGTAATAACTTTTCCCTTTTTCTAATAACAATATAACAATCTCACATACACCCTCCACTCTGGGGAAAAACCGACCAGGAGTAAGTATTTCTCAACCTATAGTTGGGTGCTTCACCTCCACTTAGGAAGGTCCTTCGCTCACCCGCTTGCACAACACTTCACCTCCACGGTGGAAGGTCCCTCATGCGATTTGGGTTGATTTGTCCAAATCGGGCTTTAGCAGAAATCACCCTCGACTAGCCAAGACGAGCCAAAGTAATAGAATTATCGTGGTTTGCGTAGAACCAACCCCCAACACGGGAAGCAAACCCGTGTCCTTTGCAAGATCAAAGTTCTCCACAATAATTCCAATATTTTATTTTTGCCCTCATCTATCGTAAAACGACGTGTGTTTTTCCCCTACTCCTAACATCCACCTTTACACCATGCATGATCCAATATTCTAAGTATTTCTCAATTGAATTTAAGACCCTCTATGTTCTTTAGAAAATGTCGTTTAATTGGTTTAAACTTAATTGAAAAATACTTGGTCCTATTTGATGCATAACTATATGAATATCACTTTACAATTCATAACCACACACTTCACATTTTAATAATAATAATCATATAACAATATCAATTTCTAGGCAATCAGTATAAACATACATAATTAACATGTCAATTGAACTTAGGGTTTTCTAACTAAACTCTACCCATATACCCATCAACCTAACCAATCAATCAATACACCTATTTATAACTCTATTACTATAATTAAACCTATTCTCTAATACTAAACCCAAAGTACACCCCTTACCTCTTGAAGGGAAGAGGAGAAAATGAGAAGTTGAGGGAGCACCAACACCGACCCTAACCCAAGCTCCTAAGTTCTTCCTCTCTTGATTCCTATGGCTCCCCAAGCTCCTTGGACCAATTTGAGACTCCAATTGACCAATTTCCCAATTTGGGGTTTAGGGTTAATTTGGGGGTTTTGAGAGAAAGAGAGGAAATTGAGAATTGAGAAAGGGAAATACAAGAGGGAGTGATAGGGAGATGATTTGGGGGTTTTATTTGTTGATCTTTTGGGTGGTTTCTTGAGAAATCAAAAGCCCTAGGGAAGGGGAAGAGAGAATTCGTGTGAGAGGAGAGAGAAAATTCTGTGAAAAATTGCTCAAAAACGTGTTTATTAAGCTGATTCAGCAGTGGTTAATCGATTAACCAGTGTAATCTGGGCCAAAATCAACTTTCAGGCCTTAATCGATTAACCTCATGCTTAATCGATTAATTTGTGTGCATCATTCAGGTCTTCATCGATTAACTCAAGGCTTAATCGATTAACTGGTTCAATCCACCATTCCTTTGCACTTCAAAGTGTCATAACGTTTTCGTTAACCGTCGGATCTTGCTCAAATTTTGAGGCAAGCTTCCTAAGACACTTATATTCACATCCAACGGTGGGATTTGGGTTTAGAGCTATGGATCTTCCATTCCTAATTTTATAAAGTCCTATGCTCTTAACTCTTAAATATCCTTTCTAAACCACAAGTTTAACCTAACATATTCCTTTCTCTACACTCTAAACCTATTCTAACTTATTTCTACCTCATACAAACCTACTCTTAGCTAAATACAACACTCTAAACACTTAAGCACATCCCAATCTACGTCTACTAACTATTCTAAACGGACATCGGAAATTGGGGATGTTACAGTTATCATGCAAGAGAATTAGGAGTTTTGGTTAGAATTCATTCTCTGCAACATAAACTAGGATTTAAAACAAATTCGAGGTTGATTGGACACAAGAGCTTACCAGAATGGAGGATCAAAGTAAGCTCCAGAAACTGGTTGACAGCCACAAGCTCCAACTTTCGAGCTCCAATTCTTCCAACACACAAACTCTCTTCTCACGATTTTGGTGTCTATACAAAGCTCGAGATGTGAACTTCGTATTGGTGTATAGTTTATGACTCAAATCGAAACAGAGAGGGAGAATTGATTGATCGAACCCAGGAACCCTAGAACATGCAAACTCCACGAATTTTGCCAAAATGCTTCTCAATTCGGGTTCAATTGGTTTATATAGCTTGATTAGAGGCTCATGCAGCTCGACACGACTACTATGGATGTGTAGTGGTGGTGTTTTCGTGTTACTCGTCGGGAATCGTTGGTGGTGACTCACCAAAACGCACTAACTGGTCCAACTCTGACCAGAATACTCGAGTCTTCTCAGGAATACTCGAGTATTTTGGTCAATTTTTGAAAAATATTTATTTTATTTTCTTCCCCTCCAAAACCTATCATATAATTACTTCTAGGTCCCAAAGCAGGGACTAATATACAAATATATTTATTTTTATGCATAAACATAATTTCCAATTCACATTCACACATTTACATACCACCTAAACATAGATTTTAATCAAAGATTAAAAATAGAAATAATTAATTATAATAAACTTTATAATTAACATTTCATTAATCAGAGATTAAAATTTTGGGGTGTTACACTACTCCCCCACTTACAAGGAATTTCGTCCCCGAAATTCAACTTATACAAACAACTGAGGATAGTCCTGACGCATCTTATCCTCTAATTCCCAAGATGCCTCAATTACATCACCACAAATCCAGATAACCTTGACCAAAAGAATATCCTTCCCTCTAAGCTGCTTGACTCTTCGATCCTCAATACGGATAGGCATGGCTTCAAAGGTTAGGTTCTCACGTATTTCTAGGTCATCAGGTTGGATTCTAAGAACAATGGTGGGGTCATGAATATACTTTTTCAACTGAGACACGTGAAACACATTATGAAGATTAGCTAATGACAGGGGTAGGGATATTTGATAAGCTACTGGACCAAACTTTTTAAGAATTTGGTAAGGACCAATAAACTTAGGTGATAGTTTCTGGGTTTTCAAAGCTCTACTAACACCTTTGGTTGGTACTATTCTAATGAAAACATGGTCACCTTCAGCAAATTCTAAGGGTTTCCTCCTCCGATCAGCATAGCTCTTCTGCTTGCTTTGAGCAGTCTTCATCTTCTCTTGTATCATCTTAATCTTCTCAGTTGTCTCTTGCACAAAATCTGGTCCAATAAGAGAACTTTTCCCCACTTGAAACCAGCATAGCGGGGTCTGACACTTTCTCCCATATAGAGCTTCAAATGGTGCCATTCCAATGCTCATATGATAACTATTGTTGTAAGTAAATTCCACGAGCGGCAACATTTGTTCCCGATTTCCTTGACCTTCCAAAACACAAGCTCTTAAGATGTCCTCCAGTGACTGAATAGTCCTTTCCGTTTGACCATCAGTCTGAGGATGGTATGCAGAACTCAACTTCATTCTTGAACCCAGAGCTTTATGTAGATCCTGCCAAAACTTCTATGTAAACCTTGGATTGCGATCTGACACGATACTTGATGGCACACCATGCAGGCGAACAACTTCCTTGATATACAACTGAGTGAGATTTTCCAAAGAGTAGCGCATATTAACTGGAATAAAATGCGCTGACTTCGTCAAGCGATCTACAATCACCCAGATTGCATCATGACCAGCAGCTGTCCTTGGCAATTCATACACGAAATCCATTGAGATACTATCCCATTTCCATAACAGACTCTCTAAGGGAAGTAATTCTCCTCCTGGCCTTTGGTGTTTCACCTTAGCCTTCTGACACACCAAACAACATGCTACGTACCTTACCACATCTTTCTTTAAACCAGGCCACCAAAATATCTTCCTCAAATCTTGATACATTTTGGTAGCTCCCGGATGCATACTCATCTTGCTCCTATGCGCTTCATCCAGAATCATTCTCCTTACTTCTGAATTATCAGGCACACAAATCCTTGTTCTAAAGCAAAGAATTCCATCCTTCCCTTCTTGAAATTCTAACTCTTTGCCTTCCTCCATAAGCTTCCTGTTTTCCTTAAGCTCATCATTTTCTTGTTGCAAATCTCGAATCCTTTTCAAGAATTCATTAGCAATCTGCAACATCCCCATCTTGATACTCGTCGGCTCCACTTGCATCGTCAAGCTCAAATCTCTAAATTCTTCTATCAACGCGGCTTCTTTGACCATCATTGAACTGATATGCATTGCTTTTCGACTTAATGCATCCGCCACAACATTCGCTTTCCCAGGATGGTAATGAAGCTCAAACTCATAATCCTTCAAGAACTCCATCCAGCGATGTTGCCTCATGTTCAACTCTTTCTAGTCAAAAAGGTACTTTAAACTCTTATGGTCCCTAAATACCCGAAACATAGTGCCATAGAGATAGTGCCTCCAAATCTTTAGACCGAAGACAACAACTGCCAGCTCTAAGTCATGAGTTGGATAGTTAATTACATGAACTTTTAGCTGTCTTGAGGCATAAGCGACTACCTTTCCATCTTGCATCAACACACTCCCAAGTCCTTGTTTCGATGCATCACAGTATACCTCAAAATTCTTTTGTGGATCAGGCAAAATCAACACAGGAGATGATGTTAATCTTTCCTTCAACTCTCGGAAACTCCTTTCACACTTCTCATCCCATATAAATGGTTGGTCTTTCCGAGTTAGCTTCGTCAATGGTAGCGCAATCTTCGAGAAACCTTCTATAAATCTTCTATAGTAGCCAGCCAAACCAAGAAAACTTCTCACTTCCGTGACCGACGTTGGTTGTTCCCATTGTAGAACTGAACTTACTTTCGCCGGGTCAACCGCTATCTGTAGAGTTTTGATGTTTTGATGTTAACAACCTAAAGCCAAGCAACAACATTCAACAAGGAAGCACCACTCATGAAGATTAGAATTAGGTTTATTTTATTTCTAATCAATGTAATATTTTATTTTGGATATCATGAGAGTGGGTGGTAGCTTTAGGAATCTCAATTAGATTTATAATATTGTTTGATTAATAGTGAAGAAAGATTAATCTTGATAAAATAGCTCTAAATAAAGTATTTGTCAAAGCATATTTGAAAAGCTTTATTTTTAATCACTTTTTACAGTGGTTAATCGATTAGCAAGTAAGGCTTAATCGATTAACTCAAATAACTGTACAACACTGATTGTGTTAATAAAGGTTAATCGAGTAGTGTGTTACACGTTAATCGATTAGCACGAATTAATACAGGTTAATCGATTAGTGTGTTTACCTTAATCGATTAATTGTTGTTGTTTCTGAAAAATAATATTTTGTTTAAAAAGACTTCATTTCTACTTTGACAAGGTTACACACTCTTTCATAATTTTTATATAGAGAAACATCTTTCAGATTTTCAAGAGCTATTACTACTTTCCTTTTGTGATATCAAGATTCAACAACTTTCAATTTTCTTCACTCATGATCTTTCAATATTCTAAGTTCTATTGAGATTCAAGTTTTCTAGTTTTCTAGTTTTTAGTTTTGTGTTGAAGCAATTCACAACAATAAGGTTGTCACATTCAAGCTTTCAACAAAGAAGTGAAGAATTCACAATTCAAGACTTTGAAGAATCTCAAAGCGATTGGAAAAGGAATTTGGTTGGAGAGCATCCTTCAACAAATTCAAGAGGACAAGATACGGATTCAATTGGGTAGATTATCAAAGAGATTGGTACTCTCTTTGAAGGGGTTAAGATAGGATAACTAGTGAGAGTTGCATCTTAACATTGTATTCTAACAATTGAAGTATCTAGCAGAAACTCTTTATCTTTTGATAAAGGGGACTGGAGTAGCTCTCAGTGGTAGAGAGTGAACCAGGATAAAATCTTGTCTTCCTTGCTTTTAATTCTTCTAGTTTTCATTAACCAAGAACAATTGAATTAGGTTTAATTTGGGGTTTTTCAATTCCTTGTTAATTAACCTAAATTGGCTTGGTAAATTTACTTGATATTGTTCAATCATTCATTCATCATTTGTTAATGCATCAAGGCATTGCAATCTCCATTGAATTCCGATTAAAATTGAAATTGCATCAGATACTGTTCAGATTAATCGATTAAGTTGATTGTTAATCGATTAATTTTTAAGTTGCTTTCGGCATTAATCGAGTAACGTCTTAGTTAATCGATTAGTTTGAAAGTAAGCTTCGGCATTAATCGATTAATACTGAAGTTAATCGATTAACCAGTACATTTTTGTAAGAAAATTTATTTTCTCAAATCCATTCTCTTTGGTGATCGAAATATTTGTAGTAAGGCTTCAAAATTCTATTCACCCCCCCTTCTAGACTATTTTGAGCCGCTTGTTGGTTTCCAACAAGTGGTATCAGAGCTCGGTCGAAAGATCCGAGCCTTAAAAAGCTTTTTCGAAAAGATCCTAATCTTTGGAAACAATGGGCTCAAATTTCAATCCTTTTGGTGGTGAAGGAGCTTCCATTAATCGACCCCCACTATTCAACGGTGAGGGCTACGCTTATTGGAAGGTCCGGATGAAAATTTTTATAGAAGCTATTGATATGGAAATTTGGAATGCCATAGAGAATGGGCCTTTTATTCCTCAAACAAAAGTTAATGATACTGTCTCTTTGAAACCAAAGGCAAGTTGGAATGATGATGATAAGAAGAAAGTTCAATATGATTTAAAAGCCAAAAACATCATCACTTCGACATTGTCTTATGACGAATTCTTTAGAGTATCACAATGCACTGATGCAAAACAAATGTGGGAAACTTTAAAAGTCACACATGAGGGCACGAATGAAGTTAGAAGGGCTAGGCTTAACACTCTCATGCATGAGTACGAGCTCTTTCGTATGTTGCCAAATGAAAACAGAGGCGACATGCAAAAGCGCTTTACTCACATCATTAATCATCTTTCTGCTCTTGGAAAAAGACTAACTAATGGTGAAGTTGTTAATAAAGTTTTGAGATGTCTTAGCAGGGAATGGAAACCTAAAGTCACGACCATTATGGAGTCTAAGGATCTTGACGAAATGGATTTAGCAACACTTTTCGGGAAGCTTCAAGAGCATGAAATGGAGCTAGGAAGATTATCCATGAATGAGGATGCCGATAAAAAGAAGAAAGGGATTTCTCTTAAAACTAATTCAAAATCCTTAAAGGCACATGAAGAACACTCTTTAGTGGATGACTCCGACTCGGATATCGATGATGAGACACTTGGGTTGTTGGTCAAAAAACTTGGACATTTCCTTAAGAAGAAGAATAATTTCAATAGAAATAGATCAAGAGACTCTAAGGACGCTCAACCAAGGAACAAGACCAATAAAGACAACATCATATGTCATGGGTGTGGGAAGCCGGGCCAATATAGATCAAATTGTCCAACAAATTCAAAGAAGGCCGAGAATGACAAATCGAAGCCCAATCAATCTAAAGGAAAAAGGGCGTACATAGTGTGGGATGAACCGGAAAATCAATCTTCAACTAGTTCATCGGAAGATGAAGAACTTGCTAACCTTTGCTTGATGACTAAGTTTGATGAAGAAGCATCTTCAAGCATGAAATCAAGTGATAACACAAATGAGGTAGATTATCTTTCCGATGCTAGTTCCAATTCTAATTCTCCCTCCTTCAATGAACTTTATAATGTGTATGTAGAAATGCATAAAGAGTTGAAGAAATTAGCAAAAATCAATGTTGAAAGAAAGAATTTGATCTTGAAGCAACAAGAGAAAATTTTGGAATTACAAAACTCCCTAGAGGAGCTAAAGCTTCAAAATGAAACCCTTGAACTCATTTATGCAAATTCTACATGCAATTGTGATTTGAAAACAAATGATATCTCCACTTGTGATAATTTCAAATCTCTTGAAAAAGAAGTTTTTAATTTGAATGATAGAATTGCAAGGCTTACAAGAGGAGACACATGCTTAGATCATTTGCTTTCTAATCAAAGGAATAATAGTAATAGAACCGGACTTGGGTATACCAAATCCAAAAATCGTAATTTTCGCAAAGTTGGTACATTCTCCAAAATTGATTTTTCAAAAACTCCAACTTGTCATTATTGTGGGATTTTTGGGCATACTACGAATAAATGCAATATTAAGAAGTTTGGTATACCAAGTGGAAAGTATGTTTGGATTGTTAAGGGGACTTCACCCCAAACTAACATCAAAGGACCCAAGATAACTTGGGTACCTAAGTCAAGTAAATGAGCTTGTGCCAAAACCCGATGATCGTCCTGAAATCAGCACTCGTTGGGTTTATAGGAATAAACTAGATGAGTCGGGTATAATTGTTAGGAATAAAGCTAGGTTGGTAGCAAAGGGGTATAGCCAAGAAGAAGGGATATATTATGATGAAACATATGCTCCCGTATCTAGATTAGAAGCCATTAGAATTCTACTCGCTTTTGCATCTATAATGAACTTTAAATTCTATCAAATGGATGTAAAAAGTGTTTTTATTAACGGATACATTCAAGAGGAAGTGTATGTCTCACAACCTCCCGGATTTGAAAGTTTTGAACATCCGGACTATGTTTTTAAATTGAAAAAGGCTTTGTATGGTCTTAAACAAGCTCCTAGAGCTTGGTATGATCGACTAAGCAACTTTTTATTAGAAAAGGGTTTTAAAAGAGGTGCTGTGGACACTACACTTTTTATTGAAAGATCCGGTAAGGATATACTTTTGGTTCAAATATATGTGGATGACATTATTTTTGGTGCAACTAATGAAAATTTGTGCAAGAAATTTTCTGACACTATGCAGAGTGAATTCGAAATGTCTATGATGGGGGAGCTCACTTTCTTCCTTGGGCTACAAATTAAGCAACTTGATGATGGGATCTACATTCATCAAGGTAAGTATTGTAGAGAGCTTCTCAAACGGTTTGGCATGGAGTCATGCAAGGAAGCATCAACTCCAATGAGCGTCACATGTTATTTGGACAAGGATGAAGCCGGAAAACCGGTTGAGGTAACAAAATATCGTGGCATGATAGGTAGTTTACTTTATTTAACTGCTTCTCGCCCTGATATTATGTTCAGTGTCTGTATGTGTGCGCGTTTTCAAGCTAATCCGAAAGAGTCACACTTAACTGCTGTTAAAAGGATTATGAAATATTTAAAAGGTACAACCAATACCGGTTTATGGTATCCTAGAGATGCCCTTTTAAATCTAATAGGTTATTCGGATTCCGATTTTGCGGGTTGTAAAGTTGAAAGAAAGATTACAAGCGTAACATGCCATTTGATTGGTACTTCACTTGTATCGTGGTTTTCTAAAAAGCAAAATTGTGTAGCTTTATCAACCGCGGAAGCCGAATACATTGCGGTCGAAAGTTGTTGTGCTCAAATCCTTTGGATGAAGCAACAACTCTCGGATTTTGGTTTAATCTTGTCAAAAATTCCTATTAAATGTGACAATACATCCGCAATAAATTTAGCTAAAAACCCGGTATTGCATTCAAGGACAAAACATATTGAGATTAGGCATCATTTTTTAAGAGATCATGTTCAAAAAGGTGATTGTGTTATTGAGTTTGTTCAAACCTCAGATGAATTAGCTGACATTTTTACAAAACCATTACCAAGAGATACTTTCTATCGTATTAGAAGGGAACTTGGTATTTTTGATGAATCTACTATTAGCTAATTGCATTTGAAATTTTTTGTAATCACCTTAAGCCTATTTCATTATGCTTTGTGTTTTTTGAGTGGTTGTATTTTAACAAAATTATTTCATAATTCTCTTGATAAGTAGTTGTGTGTGTATGCGTTTCTATGATATGTTTAATTGCTTAATTTTGTGTGCTAAATGCTAAGTGTTAATATGTGTGTTTGTGTGCATGAAATTTTTTTTTCAAAATTTCAAAAATTTGAGCTTTGTGCAACATTAATCGATTAATGGCTTTTCAACTCGATTAATTTTTAAAATGCTTGCGCACTTAATCGATTAATGACCTTTTAACTCGATTAAATTTTAAACTGCTTTCGCAAATAATCGATTAATGATCTTTTAACTCGATTAAGGTACTTTCTACTCGATTAAGGGTCAAGCTAATCGATTAAGGGCCTCACTAATCGATTAATGCGTGAATTTATAAAAAGACGTTTTCAGCACACTTGCTCATTTTTCTTCTTTCTTTTCTCTCTCTTCTCTGAATTCTCTCCTCTTCTCTCATGTTCGAAAATCGCATATGGAACACTAAGGGCTACTATAACTCCAAAATTAACCCATTTCTTCCCTAATTTCTTCATCCTAACATCAATCCTACCTGAATCCATCATCAATTTCACCAAATTTCCCACAAAATCGAATTTCCCCAAAAATCCGAAACCCTTACCCTAGAACGACCCTAACCCTCTTTTCCAGCAAAAATAGCCTCCTCCTCCTCTGATCCTCCACGCAAGAAGAGCAAGCCACACAAGGATAGGAACAATCCGTGGTTTTCTCAGGCTGAGCGTGATTCAAGGGCACCGAAGTTTGACAATCGGCTATTTGGGATCATAAGGTACATTAATTTCGCTTGGTTAAGAAGTAAAAGGTTTCAATTTCATGATGACCTCCTTGCTCAAATGTTCAAAGATTCTTAGAATTTAATACACACTATTATCCTAAGTTGGTTAGGCAATTTTATCAAAATTTCACTAAGATAGATGGTGTGTACCAAAGTCAAGTTAAGGGTGTGCATTTTGTTGTGAAACCAGATGATTTACGATTGCTGTTTGGTTTGGAAGATAAGGGAACATTTTTTTGGGATAATGATTCAGTTGAATTAGAGGTTGATCCTGCCACTGTGTATCAGGATTGTAACACCCCAAAAATTTTAATCCTGGATTAATGAAATATTAATTATAAAGTTTATTATAATTAATTATTTCTATTCTTGATCTTTAATTAAGATCTTTGTTTATATTGCTAGAATTTATTTTGGTGAGTAAATTTGTGCATAAAATAAATATTTTGCAAATTAGTCCCTGGATTGGACCTAGAGGTAATTATAGGAAAGGTTTTGGAGGGAAAGTAAATAAAATAATTATTTTTCAAAAATTGGGCAAAATACTCGAGTATTTTCTGAAAAACTCGAGTATTCTGGACAGAGTTGCACGAGTTAGTGCGTTTGGTGAGTCACCACCACCGATTCCCCCTTCGTTGACACGAAATCACCACCATGCCAACGCCATGGATGTCGTGTCGTGATGCATGAGTCTCTCCCACGTCTATAAAAGCCTATCAACACCGATGTATTGAGGATTTTGGTCAAATTCGAGTTTTCTACTCAAGTTAGGGTTCTGCAATCGTTTCCTTCGATTCTCCTTGTGTGCTTAGATTCAAGTAACAAATCATACACCAATACAAAGCTCACATCACGAGCTTTGTATAGACATAAAGTTTGTGAGCTGAGAGTGAGTGTGCTGTTAGAATCAAAGCTGAGAAGTTGAGGTTTGGGTGCTGTCATCAGTTCTGGGAGCTCACTTTGATCATTGATTGTGGTAAGCTCACGAGTCTCTGAGTCTCAAATTCAGTTCCTTTAGTTAGATGATGTTGCATAGAGTCTAGAAAACCTAATTTCCTTAATTCTATTCTCTGTTTCATGTGTGAACCAATTCCACTATGGTGTTGCACTTAAAACTGCTCTGCATGTTGGGTTAAAGTGATTTTGGTGCTGTGGAGCTTTTCTTTGGGGAATTTCTTTTTTGATTCACGTCTGAGAGGTAAGGGGAAGTAATTATATTCACTAGATAGAGTTTAAATTTCATTAATTGTGTTAGAGAGCCACCAAGAGGCTCTAAGGGCTTAGTTTGAATAGGAACTTTGGTTTGGAGACCAATCCATGCTCTCTGACTGTGATGAGCAAGTTCTATATCATGCATGCAAGCTTAAATGAACTTTGTTTCATGAATATTGTGCTTATTTTGCAATTTGAAGTGTTAAGTTGCTAAATTGTATATTTCATCCATAATGGATTGACTCTCTGTCAAATTTGTTATTTGATATGAAATGAGTATGTTAACATGTTCAATATGTGGTATATGAACTATTGTGATCACTGTTTTGGGTTAAAAATGTTTAGAAATTGAAATGGTATGTAAAAACCAAGTTTCACTCTGTTCTGTCTGCAGATACTCGAGTATTTGGCTTAATACTCGAGTATTTCGTGGTGCACCAGAGTGAAAATTGGCGCACCAACTTGGGAATCAGATTGGACACTCGAGTAATATATGAACTACTCGAGTATTCTGGGTAATGGAATACTCGAGTATATCATGAATTACTCGAGTATCTCATGAATTACTCGAGTATATTTATGAAGACCTGAAAACCTAAAACTCTGAAAGGATATGAACGACTCGAGTATAATCATGAACCACTCGAGTAGAATCTGGGAAATGATAAACTACTCGAGTATTTTGGAAAATACTCGAGTATTTTTAGTCAGACACTTAAAGTACCATTTTCAATTCTAAGTCATTTTGTAACTCTTAAAAGGACAATAAACCAAGTGATCCTGGACTTAAAAGAAATTGATTGACGTTATGATGTTTCATTTGAATAATGATGATACGTTGCTCGGGAGGCACGTAGTGTATTAATAAAAGGACGAAACATCAATCAATCCCTTTTAAGTAAAGTTAATGCATTCATACTGGAGTTTGGATGGTAGGACGTATATCATGTTTTTGGTAAACATGTGGAGGGCCTCTGGGAGTGCCAATACGCTTGCTTGATGACACGTTGTTGACGTGGTCGGCTTAGTGGATGCCGATATGGTTATACCGTTTGGATGACGGACCGTGTGGATGACGGGACTATGCTCGGGTGGCACGTTATAACTATGCTCGGGTGGCATGGATTCCAAGCTTGTCGTGTACATTCTAGGTGAATGTACGAATTGTTGTATACCTAGGAATACAACGCACTGTTGAGTGCTGGTTTGTCAGGGATGGACGTCAGAGAGTGACATAGTATGATGGAGATAGGCTTGAGAGCTAAAGTCATGCATCATGCCACTCATTTAAACTAATGGCAATAAATGAAATAAGTGTGAGCATCCTATATGCATTCATTAACTGCTAAGTGTTGTATGTGATTGTTGCTAATTGATGCATATTTACATATTCATACTGCACAATTTATTCTCTATTGGTTATGTGTATAGAATTGCTTACCCCTATGCCCTTGTAGGTGATGTCTCGTTACATTGCTTGCATCGAGATCCGGCCACTTCCTAGTGGCACATGGATCTATGAGGACCATCGCGCGGTGTTCGAGGGTGAGGTAGAGATTACCTTCTACCACCCGAACCCGTTGATCTGATTCCGTCCTCGTAGATTTAGGATTCCCATCATATACACTATGCATGTACCCTCGTTTTACACTTACCATGGACCACCTCCCACGCGACCAGCTCGCTCATACCATAGTTTTCGTTTTCGACCTACCCGCTCTCACCCTTTTACTTCGAGAGTCGTCCACGAGGAGACTCCCCCTTCTGACCCGAGGAGCCCAGTCAGGGTTTCATCATCACCTGACCCAGTACCCAGTGGTAGGGTACACTCTCCCTCGGATGAGATTGAGGAGGATCCGGTGGAGGACGAGAGTGGGAGCGAGCCTGTCGTGCATTCTACTAGGAGTGATTGGAGGGACGATGATCCCTAGGTATATGTATAGGATATATGATGAGTATCAGAGGATCCGAGGTGTGGAGGCTGTGGAGGAGATTTGCTGCTGCTGTGATGATGATGATGCTACTACCCTTTTTACTACTTGGAGACTGCTGCTATCACTACTACTACATCTGATGCTACCGGATCTACGTGAGCACCCTGGAGTTCATATTTTGGTTATGTATATATGTTGTAGACATACTTTTTGATTACTCTAGGGCTTTGGTCATATTACTATGCAGATCGGATTATGGACTTGTATTTTGGAACTTGGAGACTTGATATGGGGACTATGTACTTATCACTCTTTTCATACTTATGAATATATATTTATGTTTATATTATTCTCACTTGCATAGTCCTATAACTTCCGCTTACTCTGATCGAAAGAGTTCGGCTGTGAAAACTATTCAATGGTATTAGTTTTATCAAACAAAGTAAGGGTAGCTTCTGTTATTTTCTATAATATATGAACGATTCTAAGAGACGAATGCTACCCAATTTTCGAAAAGGTTTTAGAAATCGCCGAATTCAATGTAACTGTTTTATAATGCCTTAGGGTTTATTCTCCAAGGATTCCAAGTGTTGGTTTGTGCACCCGTTTAAAAAGGAAAATTTTATCTTCCATATTTTCTTAATACTCGCAAGTCCATATATTATTCAATATAATAGCTTAAATATTAGTTTATATTTGGATAATCCGGAAGGGTGTCACACTGAGTGGTATCAGAGCAAAAGTCAGATCCTGTAGTAGTGGAAGTAGTTCAGCAAGGTAGCCATCAACATCAAGCAGGTATCTCCAGGGTATTTACACTATTTGAATGCTATTATTTTGGCTCGTTGAGCTTTAGATACCCTCGATTTGTTTGTATCTTGTCTCTTTTGAGTACAAGACACAATTGATTGTAGACTTAAAAATTTAAGATAGAGCCTTAGTATAGGTGGTGTGATGAAAGCTTCTTTAGTACAACATATGTGACCATAAGCCCATAGCGCAGGTCTAATATGGCAACTAGAAACCAGAATCACACCAACACGATGTTAGAGAGAATTGCCGAGGTGCTGGAAGTTATGCAACAACGACAATCTCAGCAACCACCGCAATCGTTTAATCCGCCTCATCAGTGTAATATGGGTAGTACCGAGGCGAGGAGTTTGATGGATTTTAGGAGTTGTAATCCACCTAAATTTGAAGGAGGATTTAAACCTGAGGAGGCTAATAAGTGGATTCATACCATGGATAAAATCTTCAGAACGTTGGATTGCACGAAAGCTCAGAAAGTGGCGTATGCAGTCTATATGTTGGAAGATGAGGCTGAGAACTGGTGGAATCATACAATTCAGCTTTTGCGTTACGAAGGAAGGGGAGTGAGTTGGGATGTATTTATGGAGAAGTTTCTCAATAAATATTTCCCTGAGGATTTGAGGAGAAAGAAGGAAGTGGAGTTCTTGCAGCTGAAGCAAGGAGACATGAGTGTGGGTGAGTACGCAGCCAAGTTCGAGGAATTGATGAAATACTCTCCATATTATCAGAACAATCCAGATGAAAGGAGCAAGTGTATCAAGTTTGAAGGAGGCTTAAGACCCAAATTGAAGTCTATTTTCAGTTATCAAAGGATCCAAAGTTTTTCTACATTGGTGGACATGTGTAGGATGTATGAGGATGACAAGAAGGCAGAAAAATTGCAAGCATCAGAGAGGAAAGATAGTCAGGGTTACAGACCTCAAAGGCACAAAGGTTTCAATAATCGAGGCAAAGGTCCGTATGATCATCGGGAAAAAGGTAAAGAAAAGGTTGGGGATATTAATGGAAGGAACTCCCGAAGCGAGACTCCCTTCTGTGACAAGTGCAAACGTCGGCATCATGGTCGTTTTTGTTGGGGAACAAATAACTGCTTCAATTGTGGGAAACCGGGACACTTTGCGAAAGATTGCAAGGAACCGGCCAAGACTAATTCAAGAGGAGCAGCTGACAAGCCCGTGGTTCAAGGAAGGGTTTTCACCATTAGAGGTGTGGAAGCACGCCAATCCTCCGATCTTGTGCAAGGCAATCACTTGCTAAACGGTCAGCTCTGTAATGTGTTGTCTGATTTTAGTGCTACGCATTCACTTGTTTATTATGAATATGTGAATTGTATAAACTTGCCTATATCTGAAGTATTCTATGCTTTTATGATAGAAACCCCTACGAGCATTCCTGTAAGTTGTTTCTAAGACAAGTCTTAACGATTGTATGGAAGTGTTAGGATGAGCCTTTAGAAACGATTTGATCTGTCTACCTTTATCGTATTAAGACGCGATTTTGAGAGTGGGCTGATTAAGTGCTAGTATAGGATCATTAGTATACTCCCTTAAGCCAAGTACTTGCAATCAAGGTAATCTGGAAGGATTAGCATTTCATATGAAACAAGAATGCAACGAGGATTTTCAGTGATTGAAGGGGAAGACTAACAATCTCTCCTGCGTTGCTCTTACTCGATTCATGCGAAGATATGAAAGAATAGTTTCATGTATCAAAGCAAGGACCTGGAAAGGAATAGTCTGAAGGAAGGAAAGTAGGTGTGTATGCATCAAAGTTATCGAATACACACAAAGTAAGCTCTTATTACATGACTTGGAGTTTGCAAAGAATATGTTCACTCTATGAGATTTGAAGGCTTAGTCTCTATGGCCCTGTGTCTTGAGAGCTTAGAAACCAAGGGAGTAGGAAGGAATTGAATTAGAGTTATCAGCGGTGGAGGGAGTTTGGGAGCTTTGATTTTAAGCCCCATTACCTACCTAGTAAAGTGAAAGGTGGTGACAACTTTGGGTCAAAGAGTAGACTTTAAGGTAACTAAAGGGGTTGTTCGAAGTAAGGAAGACGAAAAGAAATAAGAGATTGATTTATGGAAGGGAAGGAATCCGATTTCCATAGATGGATGGGAGAAATCCTTCGCTTCATACCATAAAATTTCCATTCCAAGTGATACATGGATTAGGAGTGAAATTTTTGGTATTGTGCATACAAGAGATGGATGAATAGAAAGTTAGGTCACTTTTATGTTAAGTGGTGTAGCGAAGAACTTGCAGAAATCATATAGGACAAATGTTGAAACAAAGGATTGATACATCATTTGAGCAACAATTGAAAAGCAGTCTTTGGGAATTGAAGAGAGTTTTTCAAGAGGCATGATAAGGATTCAAGGAACTGAAATGCTAAACATTGAACGGGAAAGTAATAGTCTCAGAGAAGGCGTCGTCAAGTTCAAACGACTGAGGAAGTATGATTCATAACGACCCGGACGAAAGGTTCAAATATGTGAAGTTAGAATGGATTGTGCCCGAACCTTAAGCAATCTATCAACTATCAGCGTATAAGGAGTTTCCCGATACTGGAAGAATGTGTGGAATTTATAGGTACGATGGAGAGGCGTAAGAAGTGGATAGAATGAATGTCCAAACCAGGTATGAAGGGGACCTGGGCAAAGGAAGTATTCAATTAGAAAAGTGGAAATGTAGTTAAGTGAATTAATCATGGGAGAATGACAATTTAACCAAACTTCGACCGTGGGGATTATCGAGTATGCTAATAAGAAGTAAAGGACTTGCCCATTTCTATGTGTAAAGTAAGAGATGCATCACTTTGGACTAAGTACTGGTATACCTATTAGGACATTCGGTTGGAGCTATAAGAGACTAAGGTTTTAATGCGCCAGAGTCATCAAAGGTTAAAGAGTTAGAGGGGAATGGTTATAAAGCGAGTTAAGTTCGGAAAGGTGATCAACCTGCTAGGATGCGAGTTAGATTTGAGTATAGATAGTTTGAGTTTACCCTTTTCTCTGATCGGGATTAACGTAATCAATGTTTTCGATTGCGTTGGTTAAATCGTTATGTAATTTGAAAACCTGAGCAGGTCTGTGATTTGAATTTCTGTGATCAAAACCCTTATCACAGTTGGATGTGATAAATATCTTTGGGCGCCACAGAAAGAGAAAGATCAGTTAAGACTAGAGAGATTAATAACCACCGGGATAGGACAAGTATTTGTCTCCCCAACGGAAACAACTCTAGCACTTGGCTATCTAGCTGTATCTGATGGTGACAAGTATCCCATCTTTAAGTTCATCTAACTTAAAGATGTGTCGTATGACTTTTCCTGTGAAAAGTTATATCTGAAAAGAATGATTTTATTATTAATGGTTTGAATATTAGGACTGATCACCCTAATGTTTGCAACTATTAAGGAATAAAGTCATATAAATGATTCGTTAATCGTGCTTAAGTGATCAGAGTGCGCAACGGGTCAAGTTTCCCTTGGAAATATCTTTGGAAAATGTTTTAACTGAGGAGTATATATATATTTAAAAGGTATTATTTGAAAAAGTTTTAGCCAAAATATTTCATTTGAAGTAATCGTAAAATGTTATGAAATTGAAACGTGTTCTTCTCGAAAAAGTTTATGAGGGAAAGTTTTAATTTAAGCTAGGTATTTGAAACATCTTGTCCGGGAAAAGGGCGATCAAAAGATTTTCATTTGGATTTAATTATGAAATAATTTTCGAGAAAGTTTAAGAAAACTCTTTTATGAGAAAAAGGATTGGTATATGCTTTTGAACACAAGGGTGTTATTCGAAAAAAGTTTTATTTTAAATGTATAGTGGAACATTTTGAGACGGAGAAATTAAGGGAATATGAGAAATTCTTTTAAGTGGGGAAGGACTTTCCCTAAAGATGTTTTGAGAAACGATAAGATAATCTTTTATTTAAATTTGAGAACGTGAAATTTTGAAGAATGAATTTCGGGGACGAAATTCCTTTTAAGTGGGGAAGTAGTGTAACACCCCAAAAATTTTAATCCTGGATTAATGAAATATTAATTATAAAGTTTATTATAATTAATTATTTCTATTCTTGATCTTTAATTAAGATCTTTGTTTATATTGCTAGAATTTATTTTGGTGAGTAAATTTGTGCATAAAATAAATATTTTGCAAATTAGTCCCTGGATTGGACCTAGAGGTAATTATAGGAAAGGTTTTGGAGGGAAAGTAAATAAAATAATATTTTTCAAAAATTGGGCAAAATACTCGAGTATTTTCTGAAAAACTCGAGTATTCTGGACAGAGTTGCACGAGTTAGTGCGTTTGGTGAGTCACCACCACCGATTCCCCCTTCGTTGACACGAAATCACCACCATGCCAACGCCATGGATGTCGTGTCGTGATGCATGAGTCTCTCCCACGTCTATAAAAGCCTATCAACACCGATGTATTGAGGATTTTGGTCAAATTCGAGTTTTCTACTCAAGTTAGGGTTCTGCAATCGTTTCCTTCGATTCTCCTTGTGTGCTTAGATTCAAGTAACAAATCATACACCAATACAAAGCTCACATCACGAGCTTTGTATAGACATAAAGTTTGTGAGCTGAGAGTGAGTGTGCTGTTAGAATCAAAGCTGAGAAGTTGAGGTTTGGGTGCTGTCATCAGTTCTGGGAGCTCACTTTGATCATTGATTGTGGTAAGCTCACGAGTCTCTGAGTCTCAAATTCAGTTCCTTTAGTTAGATGATGTTGCATAGAGTCTAGAAAACCTAATTTCCCTAATTCTATTCTCTGTTTCATGTGTGAACCAATTCCACTATGGTGTTGCACTTAAAACTGCTCTGCATGTTGGGTTAAAGTGATTTTGGTGCTGTGGAGCTTTTCTTTGGGGAATTTCTTTTTTGATTCACGTCTGAGAGGTAAGGGGAAGTAATTATATTCACTAGATAGAGTTTAAATTTCATTAATTGTGTTAGAGAGCCACCAAGAGGCTCTAAGGGCTTAGTTTGAATAGGAACTTTGGTTTGGAGACCAATCCATGCTCTCTGACTGTGATGAGCAAGTTCTATATCATGCATGCAAGCTTAAATGAACTTTGTTTCATGAATATTGTGCTTATTTTGCAATTTGAAGTGTTAAGTTGCTAAATTGTATATTTCATCCATAATGGATTGACTCTCTGTCAAATTTGTTATTTGATATGAAATGAGTATGTTAACATGTTCAATATGTGGTATATGAACTATTGTGATCACTGTTTTGGGTTAAAAATGTTTAGAAATTGAAATGGTATGTAAAAACCAAGTTTCACTCTGTTCTGTCTGCAGATACTCGAGTATTTGGCTTAATACTCGAGTATTTCGTGGTGCACCAGAGTGAAAATTGGCGCACCAACTTGGGAATCAGATTGGACACTCGAGTAATATATGAACTACTCGAGTATTCTGGGTAATGGAATACTCGAGTATCTCATGAATTACTCGAGTATATTTATGAAGACCTGAAAACCTAAATCTCTGAAAGGATATGAACGACTCGAGTGTAATCATGAACCACTCAAGTAGAATCTGGGAAATGATAAACTACTCGAGTATTTTGGAAAATACTCGAGTATTTTTAGTCAGACACTTAAAGTACCATTTTCAATTCTAAGTCATTTTGTAACTCTTAAAAGGACAATAAACCAAGTGATCCTGGACTTAAAAGAAATTGATTGACGTTATGATGTTTCATTTGAATAATGATGATACGTTGCTCGGGAGGCACGTAGTGTATTAATAAAAGGACGAAACATCAATCAATCCCTTTTAAGTAAAGTTAATGCATTCATACTGGAGTTTGGATGGTAGGACGTATATCATGTTTTTGGTAAACATGTGGAGGACCTCTGGGAGTGCCAATACGCTTGCTTGATGACACGTTGTTGACGTGGTCGGCTTAGTGGATGCCGATATGGTTATACCGTTTGGATGACGGACCGTTTGGATGACGGGACGATGCTCGGGTGGCACGTTATACTATGCTCAGGTGGCATGGATTCCAAGCTTGTCGTGTACATTCTAGGTGAATGTACGAATTTTTGTATACCTAGGAATACAACGCACTGTTGAGTGCTGGTTTGTCAGGGATGGACGTCAGAGAGTGACATAGTATGATGGAGATAGGCTTGAGAGCTAAAGTCATGCATCATGCCACTCATTTAAACTAATGGCAATAAATGAAATAAGTGTGAGCATCCTATGTGCATTCATTAACTGCTAAGTGTTGTATGTGATTGTTGCTAATTGATGCATATTTACATATTCATACTGCACAATTTATTCTCTATTGGTTATGTGTATAGAATTGCTTACCCCTATGCCCTTGTAGGTGATGTCTCGTTACATTGCTTGCATCGAGATCCGGCCACTTCCTAGTGGCACATGGATCTATGAGGACCATCGCGCGGTGTTCGAGGGTGAGGTAGAGATTACCTTCTACCACCCGAACCCATTGATCCGATTCCGTCCTCGTAGATTTAGGATTCCCATCATATACACTATGCATGTACCCCCGTTTTACACTTACCATGGACCACCTCCCACGCGACCAGCTCGCTCATACCATAGTTTTCGTTTTCGACCTACCCGCTCTCACCCTTTTACTTCGAGAGTCGTCCGCGAGGAGACTCCCCCTTCTGATCCGAGGAGCCCAGTCATGGTTTCATCATCACCTGGCCCAGTACCCAATGGTAGGGTACACTCTCCCTCGGATGAGATTGAGGAGGATCCAGTGGAGGACGAGAGTGGGAGCGAGCCTGTCGTGCATTCTACTGGGAGTGATTGGAGGGACGATGATCCCTAGGTATGTGTATAGGGTATATGATGAGGATCAGAGGATCCGAGGTGTGGAGGCTGTGGAGGCTGTGGAGGTGATTTGCTGCTGTTGTGATGATGATGATGCTACTACCCTTTTTACTACTTGGAGACTGCTGCTATCACTACTACTACATCTGATGCTACCGGATCTACGTGAGCACCTTGGAGTTCATATTTTGGTTATGTATATACGTTGTAGACATACTTTTTGAGTACTCTAGGGCTTTGGTCATATTACTATGCAGATTGGATTATGGACATGTATTTTGGAATTTGGAGACTTGATATGGGGACTATGTACTTATCACTCTTTTCATACTTATGAATATATATCTATGTTTATATTATTCTCACTTGCATAGTCCTATAACTTCCGCTTACTCTGATCGAAAGAGTTCGGCTGTGAAAACTATTCAATGGTATTAGTTTTATCAAACAAAGTAAGGGTAGCTTCTGTTATTTTCTATAATATATGAACGATTCTAAGAGACGAATTCTACCCAATTTTCGAAAAGGTTTTAGAAATTGCTGAATTCAATGTAACTGTTTTATAATGCCTTAGGGTTTATTCTCCAAGGATTCCAAGTGTTGGTTTGTGCACCCGTTTAAAAAGGAAAATTTTATCTTCCATATTTTCTTAATACTCGCAAGTCCATATATTATTCAATATAATAGCTTAAATATTAGTTTATATTTGGATAATCCGGAAGGGTGTCACAAGGATGCTGTAAGGGATGGTGAAGTATGGGATAAGGGTACTAAAATTGTAACTTTGCTGAATGCTGATGATAGAGTGTTATTATACATCATAGCATATTGTCTTCTTCCAAAAGGAAATCAAAATTATGCTCAAGTTCAAGAGGATGACTTGAGACTTTTTTATGGAATTAAGAAGCATGTTGAAATTAATTGGAATAAGATAGTATTAGCTAGGATGCATACAGCTGCTCAATCTGCATCTACACAGTATCTTCCATATCCCATGCATGTTACAAAGTTACTTAGGCATTATGGAGTTCAAATTCCTGATAGTGAACCATGTGAAACTGATCCTGAAAAGAAGTGGTGTTTGAATGCTCATCATATTAATTACATGAGGATTGGGTATCATAGGCCTACAAGGACTTGGTTATGGAAGTCACAGATTAAGGCATTGGAGCAAGCTGCTCAAGCTGCCCAAGCTGCTCCTGTTCCTCCTCCTGCTGCACAAGCAGCCCCTGCTGCTCCTCCACCTATTGTTGATCCTATGGACACGGATCAAGGGCCAAATATTGAGGATTTCATTGATTTTAATAATTTGGAACCCCCATTTGATGCACAGGCTGCTCATGCTTCTCTTGTTCAGCATATTGATGAGCAACTTGCAGCCATGGAACAACGTATGGATATTAAGAATCTTGCAATGGAGCAAAGATTGATGGAGCACTTCTCAAGCCTTTTCACCCACCATTCACCTCCTAACCCTTAGTCCTTCTGGTTTCTATGCTGATTTTCACCTTTTATCACCTTATTTTCACTAACTTTTGCTGCACTGTTTTCACTGCTGGTTTATGATGTTTGTTAACTGTTTTTGATGGTTTTATGGACTTAGTTCTGACTTGACAGCTTTGTTTTAGCTATGGTTGATGTACCTAGGGTCTGTATATGGCCTAGATTATGTTTTTCTTGCTGTTGGACTATTATGTATGCACTCTGTTTATGGTGTTAACATTTGCAAATTTGGACTGTTCATGTATGTTTGGCACTATTTTGGTTTATGCACTCATGGATGAAAATGTGGTTTCATTATGGTCTTGGTTATGGCCAACTTTCTATGTTTTACTGCATTATTTTTATTATCCTATTTAGTGCTTATTCATATATATATATATATATATATATATATATATATATGTCAATGTTCGCACTTACCTCCAACTTTTGGCAAAGAAATTTTCTTCTTAAATTCCATACTTTTTAATGATGCCAAAAGGGGGAGAAAATGTTTGTTGATGTTGTTCTTGTAGGATAAGTTTTTTTAGATATTATTCCTAAGTGTATTACATTTAGAGGGAGTATTTAAAAAACTTAGTGCTTAATTGTAAAGAAGGTTTGTCATCATCAAAAAGGGGGAGTTTGTAGATTTTTGATGTTTTGATGCTAACAACCTAAATCCAAGCAACAACATTCAACAAGGAAGCACCACCCATGAAGATTAGAATTAGGTTTATTTTATTTCTAATCAATGTAATATTTTATTTTGCATATCATGAGAGTGGGTGGTAGCTTTAGGAATCTCAATTAGATTTATAATATTGTTTGATTAATAGTGAAGAAAGATTAATCTTGATAAAATAGCTCTAAATAAAGAATTTGTCAAAGTATATTTGAAAAGCTTTATTTTTAATCACTTTTTACAGTGGTTAATCGATTAGCAAGTAAGGCTTAATCGATTAACTCAAATAACTGTACAACACTGATTGTGTTAATAAAGGTTAATCGAGTAGTGTGTTACACGTTAATCGATTAGCACGAATTAACACAGGTTAATCGATTAGTGTGTTTACCTTAATCGATTAATTGCTGTTGTTTCTGAAAAATAATATTTTGTTTAAAAAGACTTCATTTCTACTTTGACAAGGTTACACACTCTTTCATAATTTTCATATAGAGAAACATACTTTCAGATTTTCAAGAGCTATTACTACTTTCCTTTTGTGATATCAAGATTCAACAACTTTCAATTTTCTTCACTCATGATCTTTCAATATTCTAAGTTCTATTGAGATTCAAGTTTTCTAGTTTTCTAGTTTTTAGTTTTGTGTTGAAGCAATTCACAACAATAAGGTTGTCACATTCAAGCTTTCAACAAAAAAGTGAAGAATTCACAATTCAAGACTTTGAAGAATCTCAAAGCGATTGGAAAAGGAATTTGGTTGGAGAGCATCCTTCAACAAATTCAAGAGGACAAGATACGGATTCAATTGGGTAGATTATCAAAGAGATTGGTACTCTCTTTGAAGGGGTTAAGATAGGATAACTAGTGAGAGTTGCATCTTAACATTGTATTCTAACAATTGAAGTATCTAGTAGAAACTCTTTATCTTTTGATAAAGGGGACTGGAGTAGCTCTCAGTGGTAGAGAGTGAACCAGGATAAAATCTTGTCTTCCTTGCTTTTAATTCTTCTAGTTTTCATTAACCAAGAACAATTGAATTAGGTTTAATTTGGGGTTTTTCAATTCCTTGTTAATTAACCTAAATTGGCTTGGTAAATTTACTTGATATTGTTCAATCACTCATTCATCATTTGTTGGTGCATCAAGGCAATGCAATCTCCATTGAATTCCGATTAAAACTGAAATTGCATCAGATACTGTTCAGATTAATCGATTAAGTTGATTGTTAATCGATTAATTTTTAAGTTGCTTTCAGCATTAATCGAGTAACGTCTTAGTTAATCGATTAGTTTGAAAGTAAGCTTCGGCATTAATCGATTAATACTGAAGTTAATCGATTAACCAGTACATTTTTGTAAGAAAATTTATTTTCTCAAATCCATTCTCTTTGGTGATCGAAATATTTGTATTAAGGCTTAAAAATTCTATTCACCCCCCCTCTAGACTATTTTGAGCCGCTTGTTGGTTTCCAACACTATCCCCTTGTTTGATATCACATGTCCTAAAAACTTAACTTCCTCCAGCCAAAACTCACACTTTGTAAGTTTGGCGTACAATTGCTTATCCTTTAGGATACTCAACACTATTCTCAAGTGTTCAGCATGCTCCTCCGGGCTTTTGGAATAAATAAGGATATCGTCAATGAACACAACCACGAATGAATCTAAATAGGGTCTAAAGATTCGATTCATGTAGTCCATGAACATAGCTGGTGCATTAGTCATTCCGAACGGCATCACAACATACTCATAATGCTCGTATCGGGATCGAAATGCAGTCTTAGAGATATCCTCTTCTCTAATCCTGATCTGATGATACCCCGATCTCAGATCAATCTTGGAAAATACTGAAGCCCCACGAACTTGATCCATAAGGTCATCTATCCTTGGCAAAGGATACTTGTTCTTGATTGTGACCTTATTCAACTGCCGGTAGTCGATACACATCCTCATACTACCATCTTTCTTTTTGACGAACAAAACCGGAGCACCCCAAGGCGACACACTTGGTCGGATCATCTGATTCTGCAACAACTCTTCAATCTGTTTCTTCATCTCAGTCATCTCCGGTGGTGCCATTCTATAAGGAGCGATAGAAATGGGACCAGCTCCAGGAATTAAATCAATCCCAAATCCAATCTCTCTCTTTGGTGGCAAACCAGGTATCTCGTCAGCGAAAACCTCAGGAAAATCTCTGACAACGGAAATCTCTTCAATCCTTGGGCCATTCTCTTCCACTTCAGTGTTGAACAAACACATATAGCCTGAAGGTTTTGGGTTTCTATAGATCACTGCTTTTCTATCACAATCAATGATCACTTGGTTTCGGCTTAACCAATCCATTCCCAAGATCACATCCAATTGCGATAAGGGTAAACAGATCAAATATACTGTAGAGAGTTGTCCTAACACTTCTATACAACAGTTAAGACATGCTCTAGAAACAACTACAGGAGCATTAGTAGGGGTTTCTACTTTAAGAGTGTATGATAACTCAGATATGGGTAAACTCAAACGATTTACACATTCATATGAAATAAATGAATGCGTTGCACCAGAATCAAACAACACATTATAGAGCTGACCATTTAGAAACTAATTACCTTGCACAAGATCAGAGGATTGGCTTGCCTCCACACCACTAAGCGTGAAAACCCTTCCTTGAACCACGGGCTTGTTAGCTGCCCCTCTCGAATTGGTCTTGGCCGGTTCCTTGCAATACTTCATCAATTCCTCGAACTTGGCTGCGTACTCACCCACACTCATGTCTCCTTGCTTCAGCTGCAAGAATTCCGCTTCCTTCTTTCTCCTCAAATCCTCTGGGAAGTATTTATTGAGAAACTTCTCCATAAATACACCCCAATTAACATCCCTTCCTTCATAATGCAGGAGCTGAACCGTATGATTCCACCAATTCTTAGCCTCATCTTCCAACATATAGACGGCATACGCCACCTTCTGAGCTTCCGTGCAATCCAATGTTCTGAAGATTTTATCCATGGTATGAATCCACTTATTAGCCTCCTCAGGTTTAAATCCTCCTTCAAACTTGGGTGGATTACAACTCCTAAAATCCGCCAAACTCTTAGCCTCGGTATTACCAACATTACATTGATGAGGTGGATTAACCGGTTGTGGTGGTTGCTGAGATTGTTGTTGTTGTCGTTGCTGCATAGACTCCAACACAGCGGTGATTCTCTTAAACATCGCATTAGTATGATTTTGGTTTCTAGTTGTCATAATAGACCAGCGCTATGGACTTATGGTCACATATGATGAACTAAAGAAACATTTATCACACGACCTATACTAAGGTTATAACCATAACCTCAAACAAAACAATCAATTGTATCTAGTGCTCCAAATAAGCAAGATACTAGCATTCAAGACAATAAATATGCCCTGTGGATACCTGCTTGATGTTGATGACTACCTTTCTGGGACTACTTCAACTACTACAGGATCTAACTTTTGCTCTGATACCACTCAGTGTTACACCCTCAAATACATACTTGAAATTAGAGTAAAAAACATACTATTACTCATATTAGTTATGGACTTCTTAGTATTAGAAAATACAGGGCTTAAATTTTCCCTTTTTATTTTCTAAAAGAAGCGGGTGCACAAACCAAAATATGGAAGTCCTTGGAGAATATATGTTATATCATTTTTAACATTATACTGAATTCGGCATTTTCTAAGACAAGAAAATCTTTTCACAATTCAAGTAGCATCGGTTCTTCGAAATTGTATTTACATAGTAAAAACTTAAGTGATGCCATCCATTCTTTCGTTTGCGGAACTGATACCATTTTCAAATATCGTAGCCGAACTCTTTAAATAATATTTATCAGAGTAAGCGAAAATAGTAGAACTATGCACAGTTGTAATATAAACATAAGATATATATATATATATATATATATATATATATATATAAAAGTCATGAAATACATAGTCCAAGTGATAGTCTCCAAACTCCAGTACAAGTCCATAAAACTGTAATACCAAAATAGATCATCACTCCAGAGTTCTCAAAAGCTATATACAATATCTACACATCAAAAATAGAGACTCTGAAGCTGATCATGGAACATAAGTAGCCGTAGTAGTAGTAGTAGAAGTCTCCAAGAAGTAGCAGTAGTAGCAGTCATCATCCAACATCATCAGCAGCAACATCTCCTCCACAGCATCCATCACACCGGATCTCTGATCCTCATCATCTACCTTATGCACATACCTAGGGATCATCGTCCCTTCACTGACTCCCGGTAGAGTGAACGACAGGCTCGCCTCCGCTCTCATCCTCCACAGGGTCCTCCTCTATCTCATCTGAAGGATGTTGGAAACCAACAAGCGGGCTTTAACAATTACTAGAGGGGGGTGAATAGTATATTGAGGCAGTGATATAAAATTTTCGATTGTTATTGATAAGGTTAAGAATTGAAATGAATGAAACAGAAGAACCTGATATTTTTGCTCACTGTTACACGAGGATATCGATATCCAAAGGATGATATCGATATTCAGTATCGATATGAGAAGCAGGATATCGATATGCAGTCTGAACTTCAGTGAATCAGATATGCTATTGCTGCAACTAATTGAAAATGAAGGGAATACAATGCAATAGCAAAATAGTGATAATAAGCTAATTAAAACAGAGTTATAATAATTTAAATACAGCGGAAAATAAAAACCCCAAAGCCTATCCTATGGTTCAATTGATGCAACAATGAAAGATCCAAGGAAAGCAATAAAGGGAGATCAACACAAGGAAATTATTATACTGGTTCACTCATAATGAGCTACGTCTAGTCCTCCTAAGCCACTTAGGAGAGTTTCTATTAATCAATTGACTAGAACAATTGCAAGGAATTAATTGAGATCCTCACTCAACCTAACCCCTTTCCAAGAGTGTACCAAACTCTTGAAATTCTACCCCAACTGATTTTGATGGAGAAGATGCACTTCCACAGCTCCTTGAACTCTTGGTCTTCTTGCTTGAGAACTCTCAAGACTCCAATAATCTAAGGAACACTTGGATTAGCTTGGCACACCCCAAGACTTTTGATTACAAGTGATAGGAAATGAGTATAACGAATTTCACAAATGAATTCGTGACAATAAGCTCAGCCCACAAAATGGGTCTCAACTCAATCTGGTCTGAAGATGTTACAGTATGAATGAAGGATTGAGTTTTTAAGGAAAATCACTTGAGAGAGAAAGATTTCAGCTTGTGTGTTCAAAGGAAATTGTGTGTCTTCTTAGGGTTCATGGAGTTTTTGATTTAAAGCTCAGGACCTGAGAAAAACGGTCAGAAACGAGATTTCAGAAAATCCTCCACGAATCCCTTCAATGCCTCTTCCATGATTTCAGGAAAGAGATTTCAGAAAATCAAATTCTGAATCGTGCATATCGATATCCACTTGTGCATATCGATATCCAACATCGATGTCAACAAGTGCATATCGATACCCATAACACAGATTTGCAAAATTACTTTTAAAATGATTTTCTTTCTCTCAAGTGTTAATTTAAGTTAATCTCAATCAAGCATGAATATAACTTAATCAAACTAGATAGAGATTAAACCTACTAAGCTACCCACGCTCAACAAAAAATAGAAAAATTACAACAAATTGAATCTTGAGCATGAGTTGACCAAAGCCTTGATTCTTGAATCTTTGACACTTGAATCTTCAAGACTTGCTATTAATTACTTTGTCATCATCAAAACATTATCAAAAATAACTACTTGAAGAATTGAATTTACAAAGGAGTGTGTACCCTTCCACTGGGTACAGGGTCAGGTGATGGCGAGCCCCTAACAGGGCTCCTCGGATCAGATGAGGGAGTCTCCTCGCGGACGACTCTAGAAGAAAAAGGGTGTGAGCGTGTAGGTCGAAAGCGAAAACTGTGATATGAGTGAGTTGGTCGTGTGGGAGGTGGTCCATGGTAAGTGTAAAAGGGTGGTACGTGCATAGTGTATATGATGGGGATCCTAAACCCACGAGGATGAAACCGGATCAGCGGGTTGGGGTGATAGAAGGTAATCTCTACCTCACCCTCAAATATTTCTTGGTGATCCTCGTAGATCCATATGCCACTAGGAAGTGGTCGGATCTCGATGCAAGCGATGTAACGTGACATCACCTACCAGGGCACAGGGATAAGCAATTCTATACACATAATAAATAGAGCATAAATAAATGAACAATATGAGTATGTAAATATGCAGCAATAATCAACAACCACATTTAGCACTTAGCAAGTATTTGATGCAGGTAAGATGCTCATACTTATTTTCATTTATCAATTTTAGATTAAATGAGTGGCATGATGTATGAGTTTAGCTCTCAATCCTAACTCCATCAATCTATGTCACTCTCTGACGTCCATCCTTTACTTCATATCAGCACTCAACAGTGCGTTGTACTCCTAGGTGTACAACATTCGTACATTCACCAAGAATGTACACGACAAGCTTGGAAATGGTACATAACGTGCTCCTCGAGCAACGTCCCGTCGTCTCAACGGAATAACCATATCATCAGCATCTCACTTTCGCTAGCCACATCGTCAACCATAATGTGTCATCAAGCAAGCCGTCAATTGGCACTCCCAGAGGCCCTCCTCATGTTACCAAAACATGAAAAACGATCTAACATCCGAACTCCAGAATGAATGCAATTTCTCAACTTAAAAGAATTGATTGGTATATCTCAATTAATAATATCTCACATTATTAATTTAATAGTTTCATACTATCATCAATCAATTACTTTTAAGTCATAGATCACTTGGATTATTACCACTTGATGTTAACATAATGATTCAGAATTAAAAATGGCATTTTTAAGTTTTCTGATCAAAAAGACTCGAGTATTCCCCATAGGACTCGAGTAGTTATTCAAACTGCCCCTTAGACTCGAGTGGTTTATGAAAAGACTCGAGTGAATTACAAATTTCCAGAAAATTCTTGATTCAGGTTTTCTCAAAAAAACTCGAGTCGTTCATGATACACTCGAGTCATTCATCAACCCAGAAGACTTGAGTGATTCATGCAAGACTCGAGTGGTTCATCAGAAAAGTTTATTGGTGCATCAGTCATACCCAAGTCTTGGACCAGAGACTCAAGTGGTGGTGCCAGCAGACGCACTGGTGCGTCATAAAACACTCGAGTCTTGAGTCAAAGACTCGAGTCTTATCAGACAGTGGACAGTGAAAACTGAGTTTTAACATGCCATTTTCATTTCTAACCAATTCTAATCCAATCCAATGATCAACAGAGTTAATATGACCAATATTAAACATGTTCAAGCACTTAGAACACATCAAATTACATAATTCACAGAGATTCACAAGATTATGCTTGAAATTTAGAAAACTCACAACTTAACATGTCAATTTGCATAATTCACAGAATACTCATGATTTTAAGTTCTAAATAGCTTGCATGCAACATGTAAAACTTGATCAAAATAGCTTTAGAGCACAGGTTGGGCTCCAAACCAATTTCCCTATTCAAACTAAGCCCTTAGAGCCTCTTGGTGGCTCTCTAATCAAATTCATGTAATTTAAACTCTATCTAGTGAATAGAAAGCTTTTCCCTTACCTCTCAAAGGTGACTCAACAAGAAAATTGCAAGGAAGAACTCCACAACACCAAGAACCACTTCACCCATCAATATGCAGGACAGTTTGAGCAGAGGTCCAAAATCAGAATATTTGAGTGGGTTATCATGCAAGAGAATTAGGGGTTTTGGTTAGAATTCATTCTCTGCAACATAAACTAGGATTTAAAACAAATTCGAGGTTGATTGGACACAAGAGCTTACCAGAATGGAGGATCAAAGTAAGCTCCAAAAACTGGTTGACAGCCACAAGCTCCAACTTTCGAGCTCCAATTCTTCCAACACACAAACTCTCTTCTCACGATTTTCGTGTCTATACAAAGCTCGAGATGTGAACTTTGTTTTGGTGTATAGTTTATGACTCGAATCGAAACAGAGAGAGAGAATCGATTGATCGAACTCAGGAACCCTATAACATGCAAACTCCACGATTTTTGCCAAAATGCTTCTCAATTCGGGTTCAATTGGTTTATATAGCTTGATTAGAGGCTCAAGCAGCTCGACACGACTACTATGGACGTGTAGTGGTGGTTTTTTCGTGTCACTCGTCGGGAATCGTTGGTGGTGACTCACCAAAACGCACTAACTCGCCCAACTCTGACCAGAATACTCGAGTATTTTGGTCAATTTTTGAAAAATATTTATTTTATATTCTTCCCCTCCAAAACCTATCATATAATTACTTCTAGGTCCTAAAGCAGGGACTAATATGCAAATATATTTATTTTTATGCATAAACATAATTTCCAATTCACATTCACACATTTACATACCACCTAAACATAGATTTTAATCAAAGATTAAAAATAGAAATAATTAATTATAATAAACTTTATAATTAACATTTCATTACTCAGGAATTAAAATTTTGGGGTGTTACAGCCTTGGTCCAGCCCGGGATCGTTCTCGCCACCGGCGTCGATCGCCGTCGACCCGTTAATCACCCCGGGTCACTAAAGCTTCACGGATCGCCGCTCCCTCCCCGGAGTTGAGGTTATCTCTTTACTTTCGTCAACCGAGGTAGGACGGGTTGCGTTACCTTTTCTTAGAGAGTAAATTGAAGGATGATGTAGTGGTAACTAAGAATAGGGTAATTAAGAAATATGTTAAAGAACCTTAGGGTAGTCCCCGCTGATATAAATGAAGTATTTAAAAATGTTAATGGAAACCACACCTTAGGGAATAGAATGTATGTGCGTAGAATAAGGTTTGGAATGAATGAGTGTATATATAGGATATTAAATTGGTTAATAATGAATGAAAACGTAGATAAACATAAAATAAAATCGAGGGGAAAGTTAAGAAAAACCAACAAAAACGTGAAAGTGAGAGAATAAAAAGTAATTGTAATAGGTAAGGAGTGAGTGTTACCTTGATTGTAGGAAATAGTTTCTAGTATTATATGGTGATTGCTAAGAATGTGTGTTAGATTGTGAAATTGAAGTATAGGATAGTAAAAAATAATAATAAAATTGGAATATGTAATGAATAAGTGAATCCAGGTTGAGAAATGTTGATGTTTGAACATATGATATTGTGCAATGTTGTTAACTTTGAATATATGTTGATTGAGAAATGTTACGGTGTGCTTGAATGAATAAATGAGTTATGTGTTGAAGTACATAATTGATAAGTGAATGAATAAAATGAATTAGAATAAGAGCATAAATGTAGAGCATTGAATTGGATTATTTTGTGAATTTATTGTGATGATTGGAAGCTATATGTATTTATTTATTGGTTTTTAATTTTATGGTGTATTTGGAAAAATATGACAAGATTAAAGGAAATTGTGGAATTAATAAAAGTTGACACAAAAAGAGAATAATTTGTTTATGATTTAAAAAGATTAAAGGCAAGTTAAGTGATGATCCAAATCTTGTAAGACGTTGTCCAGGTTGTGGGACTGTACGCATAGACCGGTGTGTTTTCATGTCTTGTAAGACGTTGTCCAGGTTGTGGGACTGTACGCATAGACTGGTGTGATTGAGGTCGTGTAAGACGTTGTCCGAGTTGTGGGACTATACGCCTAGACTGTGTGATCCAGAGCTTGTAAGACGCAGGTGTGCATAATTGGACACAAGATTTATACAGCGTAAGACGCAGGTGCGCAGCTATTTATTTTTATACACCGTAAGACGCAGGTGGGCAGCTTTTTATATTTATACAACGTAAGACGCAAGTGCGCAGCTCTAAGACGCAGGTGCGTAGATATTTATATTTATATTTATACAGCGTAAGACGCAGGTGCGCAGCTCTAAGACGGTGGTGCGCAAATATTTATATTTATATAGCGTAAGACGCAGATGCGCAGCTTTATGACGCAGGTGCACAATGATGGTTACAAATTATCAAAATGTAAGAGAGATTTGAATGTAACGTAAGAAGAGGAAAATAAGTGAAAAGGAAAGGAAAATGAAGATGAGAAATGAATATTTATTAGAACTTGGATTGTGTGAATGTTGCCTTGTTAAGTGTAAATGTGATATATATGTTGTTGGACTCAGTCATAAAGAAAAGGAAAAAGATAAAGAAAAAGAAAAAGGAAGAGAAAAAGAAATAGAAAAAGAAAAAGAAAGAGAAAGAGTAAAAAGAAAAAGGAAGAGAAGAAGAAAAAGAAAAGAAAGAGAAGAAAGAAAAGAATAGAGAACTAAGAATGAAAAGAGAAATGTGAAATAAATGAATAGCGGACAAAAAGTGGAATGAAATGTGGGAAAGTGAAAAGAGATTAAGAATTAAAAGAATGTGAGAATAAGTGAAGAACAAGAAGAAATTAATTAGATGGATATTTATGAAGAACGTATGTTAATAATAGTGTAGGCTTAGTTTATTACTATGTGTCTTATAGAATTTAACTTTTTAAGTTCTGTGCTACCCTTCTTGCTATATTTTGCAGGTACAGAAGCGGAGCTTACATGGGTCATGGCCGAGCAGGATAACGTTCCACTACGTGGAATGTATATTTATTTGAGTGAACCGTTATTTTGTAAAGTAGAATATGAAATAGTTATATGCCCTGAGACTTGTATTAATCGGTATCTGGCTATTAAACTGTTGTGATTTATGTTTTTTTTAAATATTCCTGGATTGACAGGTTTGGAGAAGAAAATTCTTGGGAAGTCCGAAAAACAGAGGAAACTTTGCCGGATTTTCGTAAGAACTTTTTATAACTAATCAAGTTTAAAAAGGGATTTTTCCAACACTAATTTTATTAAAACATAAAATTAACTAATTAATGTGAGGGTGTTACATTTATGGTATCAGAGCAGTTTCCCTCGGCCTTGGAGTGTGGACTCACAATTCCTTTGGGTTACTCACCAAGCGAGTAACCGATAGATAGTTAAGTGTCTAAGTCAGATGAATATGATACATATATATAATTATATTTATAGGGAGGCACATATAATTCTAGGGACTAAGTGATAAGATTTGGAAGCGTAGTGATAGCGATAAGCCATGGAACACAGGTTTAACTTTAATTGGATTCGGCGATGGTGTTGTCATTTGATGGAACGTAAGGTCAGAACTGATGACTCTGATCCTTGCATCTGTTAAGTGATAATATCATCAACAATTGCTCCAATGATGTTGCTATCGATAGATGGGAGATTGGGACTGATCACCTCGATCTTCGCACCTATTCATGGTCGATGCCATTGGAAGCTCCTAACTAAAACAAAAACCGATCCGAAATAGAATTTCCCCAAGAAGTACCAACTTTAGGAGGAAGGAAGCCAACCGGACAGTACCTTCCGAACCCTTCATGCAACATCCTGGAGAGAATCAAGCTGCACTTAGGAACCCCTTCTAACTTGCATGAGGAACCAAATCAAATGTTGCTAGCCGTAATCTCATCGGAAATCTTTCCACAATTCTTGGACGGCCACCCACGAGACAAAAAAAAAACAAGTCTTGACGATTCCATAAAGTCTCCACGCTGAGACTAAACGATTTTAGCAATTGAGCACCAACAGGTAGTAAGCATAACCTGACCCTTAGTCTTGGAAACGATGTAAACCCCTAAGAGTGTGGGCCTACCTCAATCCATGGCCACTAAGTGTCATTCAAGGCTTTATTCATGTCTCGTTGAACCGTGAGTAATGATTCAATTCGTGCGAGTAAACATCCATCTTCTTATTTTGATCTTCGTGGTTCTGAACCAAATTTGATGCAACAATTTCAATCCTAACCAAGTGCATTCATGCTTCAACCAACTAAGGTTAGTGAACTCTTGATTTTCCCTTTGTTTGTCTTTGGTAAATATCAGACGTTCATGGAGTTCTAGTTTTGTCTACTCGATTTGGTTACCTCGTATGAGTAAAGCTGGACCACTGTACCAGGTACCCTCACTGAGATCGATCAAGTCAATCATCGCTTGGAAAGTACATCTATCGATGATTTCTTAATGAAAGTGCATTCTCTGGGATAATCTCCATTGTCTTCTTGCTTGACATGTACCCAATCATGCTGCCAACCTCGATGTCTGTACTGGCATGAACCTTTCTCGATCTTGTCACCCAGCACATCCTTGATCACCTTGCAAAGATCATTAAAATTCCCCTTGAGTCTGTAACATCCCAAACTTTATTTTAAATTAGATTATTAATGAAAACCTTAGAAAAATTGGAAAAAAGTGACTTAATGAATTTTGGTAGATAGGTGAGTGGTGATTATAAGTCCTAGGGGTTGTATAGAAGGCAATTGTGGCTTTGGGCAAAGTTAAATAAGCGAAATCGGGAGTTAGATCGGCGTTTTAGATGTTAGAAATCAACCGAAAAGAGAAAATTAGGAATAAAATATCCATAGCTCCAAACCAAATTCCCACCGTTGGATGTGAAGATTAAGGTCTTAGGAAGCTTGTCTCAAAATTTGGACTCGATCCGACGGTTAACGAAAAAGTTACGGCGAATCGAAGATTTGAAAAGTGAAACTCGCCCAGGCGCATGAGCCACTCGCCCAGGCGAGTTCACTATTCATTTGAGCTCAAATCCAGTGAAAAACTCGCCCAGGCGAGAAATAGGCTCGCCCAGGCGAGTCCCTGATTTTCAGCAGCACGTGTTCAGATGCCAAAACCCGCCCAGCCGAGAAATAGGCTCGCCCAGGCGAGCGACGCAGACCAGATTGAATCTGGTGCGTCCAATTAGAACTTGGGGGCCAAGTTGTGGCCTCTTGGCCACACGATTTTGCTTTTCTTGGGCATGAACAAACACCCAACAACAAGAACACCACTCACTCCTCACATTCCATCATCAACATCATCTCTTCACCCATTTTCTCTCCATCTCCAACACACTCCCACCACTAATCCACCATAAACACTTGATCTTGGGCACCCCAAACCCAAAATCAAACACACCCATCAAGTCTTGCACCATGGATATTGTTTGAAGCTCGTCCTCTTCCTTCTTGGGTTCCCACGAATTTCACCCTTCTTCCCTCTCTTTGGATTTTCATTTTCTCATCATTGATTTGGGTAAGTGAGTTTCATGCCATAAGTATTTTCCTTTTCAATCAAACTCTTCTTAGTTCATGGATTTTATTCTAAAACCCTAGGATTCTTGCACTCTTTATGATATAGGGATTGTGTTTCATGCCTTCCAACTCAAACCAAGGCAAAGATAAGGATCATTCTTCTTGTGCTCTCTCAAATAGGATTGGGTACCATCATTTCATCATTTCCTTATTGAGGTGGCAAGCTCAAGCTTAGGGCAAGTTGAGATCTCCATATCTCCAAGTGTTTGAGGTAAGGGAGTGGATATAGTGAGCTTTGCCTTGTTCTAGGGAGTAGGTTCTAGTTGGTATATAATACTTGTTAGGGTTATGTGTTAGGGGAGGAAATTAGATTATAAATCCCTAGGATATTGAATATGAAATTCTAAATAATTAAATATTCATGATGAATTGATGTTAAGACTAGGAAAAAGGAAACTCAATAATGTGAGAACGAATGATTTGATAAATGTAACTTTGTTAATGATGATAAGGAAGTACAATAAGATATTGGTAATAAGGTAGGGAAGATGATATAAATGATTTCTATGACTATGGATTTTAATTGTCAAGTTATGTATAAAATGATAATTGATTGATGTTGCAAATGTATGTATGTATTATGGAGTAATTTGACATAGAAAGAAAATGGAACGGAAACGACTATGTGTGATGTACGTGTGTAGTTGTATTTAAATGCTAAATGAGAATAAATGTTAAGTAATAACAATTGCTAACAAGGTCGTAGCTTATGTATTGAAGTGTGAATATAGGAGAAGGAAGTAAACGTATTATGCATAAATAAAAGTAAGAGGTGATTTAAATGAAAATAAAGTGTCGACCTCTGACCTGAGGGACACATAAATAAAATAAAGTGTCGACCTCTGACCTGAGGGACACATAAATAAAATAAAGTGTCGACCTCTGACCTGAGGGACACCGGATTTAATAATGAATTAAGTGTCGACCTCTGACCTGAGGGACACATAAATAAAATTAAGTGTCGACCTCTGACCTGAGGGACACCGGATTTAATAATGAATTAAGTGTCGACCTCTGACCTGAGGGACACATAAATAAAATTAAGTGTCGACCTCTGACCTGAGGGACACCGGATTTAATAATGAATTAAGTGTTGACCTCTGACCTGAGGGACACCGGATTTAATAACGAATTATTTGTTGACCTCTGACCTGAGGGGCACTTAATTTAAATAAAGGAAATGAATGATGAAGTGAATAATGAAAATGAACATTGAAATGAATAATAAGAATGGAAATGTGAAATAAATAATGAGTATGGAAATAATGAAATGAGTATGGTGTGTAATATGTGAATATATGCTTACTTGCTAATTGTGCTTGACCTAGTGGGTTGTTATGTCTAGTTAGAAACTGCCTTCTATTTCATGTGCAATGCTCACTCCTTTACATTTTCAGGTACGGAGATTGAGTTGGCACAGCCCCCGGCCGAGCAGGAGTACTTTCCCTTACAGGGAGAGTAGGGTGATACGGGTTTAGAGTATATTATGAACCTAAGCCTCTTATATTATTTTGATGTAAATTTAATATGCATATTCTGAAATGAGGCTTAGGATGTTCTGTTAGACAAAGTTATATGTGTTGGTTATGACACTCAAAACTAATATTTTTCCGCTATTACTCTGATAAATTATTGTACACTGATTTATATATGTAAATCTGAAGCCCTGCTGGCTATTAGATGTTTATTTGAAATTGATTATCACAGGTTAAATTTTGGATTAGTCCGAAAAACAAACGAAACTCCGTCCGTTTGACGGGAGATTTTCTTATGGATTAAAAGTAACTAAATGTTTTTCCTAATCAATTCATAAGTTTAAAATGAAATTTTCAAGTTGCTATTTTTATTTAAGGGTAAATAAACCTAGGTGTTACATTTTATGGTATCAGAGCAGTTTTTCCTCGGCCCGAAGGGAGTAACTGATTACTCCTGTAGTTACTCATCAAGCGAGTGACTTGTAGTTAAATGTTAAACTGCTTTGTGGTCTAGTCAGGTGTTGTTGTAGTATGATATTAGGCATAGTTGCTGAGTCTAGCATAGTGAGAACTCTAGATTCCTTTAAGTTTGTTGAGTGATTTGAGGAGCGCGATTAGCATCTGACGATTTCTTTTAAAAAGCATGGTAAGCATTGGAAAATCTTTTCTAAGTCCACTCAAATCATGTTCAGTTTACCATGCTAAACTTGAAATCTTGTGGAAATCAATGAGTCATATTTAGAAGTGGATGAATGACGAGACTAAGGAAAGCAATACCCCAACGGGCAAGAGCACTAGATTGCTACCCCACCGGGAGAAAGTGATCTTTAGTTTCGCGCCAAGTAAAACAACTCTAAATGTGACACACAAAGCAAGATTTCAACATTTTAAAACTAATCGGCTATGCGTTTCAAACTTAAGTAAGACGAGAATGGTCTTATCATCGATATGATGTATGGTTGAGCCTGATCACCTCAAGTATACACATATTGGAGGATATCATCATCCTGTCCTTAAGTTTCGGCGAGTATTTTGGGAATTTAGTGAGATCCCAAATTTAGGAGAATTAGAGGTCCTTGTCATAGGCTTCCGTATGCGTAAGTATTTTAGAATCAGAATTGCGCAACGGAAGTGTAGGAAGTATTGTCTTGTCTTAAGATAAGAGAAGTAGCTAGTTAGGAATCCTAGATAGCTATGATAGACTGCTAGGATTTAGGTGTTTAGAAATGAACGTAGGAAACCCCAAGATAGTACATAGTGGTTGTTCTAAGTCTAGACGAATGGATGCTTGAAATTTTAGTAAGTGCATAGAATTAGCATAAATGCTTGTGTTGAATTAATAAGATGCTATGTATTGTCTTGCGCTTGCCTACATGATGAATTGTACATTTTAATGATAATTTCTATTGTCCGAACATGTGCACGACGAAAACTGTTTTGAGCATAAAACCTTTCGCGTACCTCTTCATGAAGTGGTGTTGCTATCAACAAATTGCTTGGTTCCCAAACGTAATCATTTCAAACCAGGAACCGTTCGATTTTAAAGTGTGATAGCAACCCCAATGAACTTTTAAGTTTTGGAATTGAATTCAAAAATGAATATCACTGTTTTAACATGATCGAAAATCATTCTAAATTGAGTGCTAAGTCGTATCGCAAAATTTTGAAAAGTTGATTAATAAACTAAGGATTCCAAAGTAATCAGGCGGTGAACTAGTTCATTTCCCTAATCAAGCCACACGCTGATTAAATAGGAACCCTTCTATGTGACTTTACTCAATTCGGAATGAAGCTTTGTTGTCAAACTCAAAGTAAAAGGGGAATGTGACTATTTTGATTGTTTGGGAAACATTGAAATAAATTTTCTAGTAAACCACATACTCCCATTCTCATTGAGTTTGCTAATCTTGAAAAATCATATACACCTTCACCTAAATTTCTTGAAGTTAGATGAAGGAAATCCTTTTAGAAATATATTTATATATACATATATGCTTTGCTTTATAAAGTTTGTTTTTGGAACTTCATCCAAATTAATTTGGCACGAACATATCAAAGTTTTAGAGTGTGAAATAAATTTTCCTGATTTACTCTTTTCCTAAGAATTTTACGAAAAATAAATCAATATATTTTTCATCAAGGAAAGGATTCGATTTTCAAGAATAATGACTCCATCGACACACCACCACATCAACATTTGTTGATGTGCCATTTTTGACTGGTGCATATGTAAGGTCCTTTCTTGCATGATAAGCAAAATTTCTAAACATAGATGAACTCATACATGTTTTTGGCATACCCCTTTGGTTTTATAAATGCATAAATGCACAAATGAATTTCCGAACGCTATTTTGATTTTCATAAAAACACACATGTTTTGAATGTATGGATTTTAATTATTAAACTTTGAAACCATACAAGTGATTGGTTTTATTGAAATTTTTATCTTGACATGCATAACTTGAATGTGTGAACAAAATCATGGGAAACCATGCAAATTTTCAAAATCTTCTTAGATTGCATTTGAAATGTGTGCATGGATTTAGACATGAGTTCTAGGTTTGATTTAGGTAGATCGGGATTGGAGTAGAATCAAGTAGAGATTGCCAAGTTAGTGGTTGCATTTATGTGCTGATATGAAATGTTGGTGTGCGTATTTGAATTTTGATTGTTATGTATGTGCTAACTGTTTACTTGTCAATGAGTGTGATTGCTTAGGACTTAGAATAGTGCCTAAGTGTAGATCACCAGGTAGATTGTGATTAGAATTCTTTCAATGTTTGACCGTCATCGGAGTAAACCTCAAAACTCTTAGAGAATTTTTCTTCGAGTCCAACCAAACTAAACCATGATTTGTATTCTTCATTGGATGCATGAGTCCAGTGGCGTACTTAAGCAAGGTAGTATGCCGATTCAAAGTGGGGGAGTAGAACCTAGTGCAGAATGTATCGTAGTTAGAAAACCCTTGGTTGGGATGGTTCTCCATTTGAAGGAATTGAAGGGAATTTCGGGGACGAAATTCTAATAAGTGGGGGAGAATTGTAACATCCCAAACTTTATTTTAAATTAGATTATTAATGAAAACCTTAGAAAAATTGGAAAAAAGTGACTTAATGAATTTTGGTAGATAGGTGAGTGGTGATTATAAGTCCTAGGGGTTGTATAGAAGGCAATTGTGGCTTTGGGCAAAGTCAAATAAGCGAAATCGGGAGTTAGATCGGCGTTTTAGATGTTAGAAATCAACCGAAAAGAGAAAATTAGGAATAAAATATCCATAGCTCCAAACCAAATTCCCACCGTTGGATGTGAAGATTAAGGTCTTAGGAAGCTTGTCTCAAAATTTGGACTCGATCTGACGGTTAACGAAAAAGTTACGGCGAATCGAAGATTTGAAAAGTGAAACTCGCCCAGGCGCATGAGCCACTCGCCCAGGCGAGTTCACTATTCATTTGAGCTCAAATCCAGTGAAAAACTCGCCCAGGCGAGAAATAGGCTCGCCCAGGCGAGTCCCTGATTTTCAGCAGCACATGTTCAGATGCCAAAACCCGCCCAGGCGAGAAATAGGCTGGCCCAGGCGAGCGACGCAGACCAGATTGAATCTGGTGCGTCCAATTAGAACTTGGGGGCCAAGTTGTGGCCTCTTGGCCACATGATTTTGCTTTTCTTGGGCATGAACAAACACCCAACAACAAGAACACCACTCACTCCTCACATTCCATCATCAACATCATCTCTTCACCCATTTTCTCTCCATCTCCAACACACTCCCACCACAAATCCACCATAAACACTTGATCTTGGGCACCCCAAATCCAAAATCAAACACACCCATCAAGTCTTGCACCACGGATATTGTTTGAAGCTCATCCTCTTCCTTCTTGGGTTCCCACGAATTTCACCCTTCTTCCCTCTCTTTGGATTTTCATTTTCTCATCATTGATTTGGGTAAGTGAGTTTCATGCCATAAGTATTTTCCTTTTCAATCAAACTCTTCTTAGTTCATGGATTTTATTCTAAAACCCTAGGATTCTTGCACTCTTTATGATATAGGGATTGTGTTTCATGCCTTCCAACTCAAACCAAGGCAAAGATAAGGATCATTCTTCTTGTGCTCTCTCAAATAGGATTGGGTACCATCATTTCATCATTTCCTTATTGAGGTGGCAAGCTCAAGCTTAGGGCAAGTTGAGATCTCCATATCTCCAAGTGTTTGAGGTAAGGGAATGGATATAGTGAGCTTTGCCTTGTTCTAGGGAGTAGGTTCTAGTTGGTATATAATACTTGTTAGGGTTATGTGTTAGGGGAGGAAATTAGATTATAAATCCCTAGGATATTGAATATGAAATTCTAAATAATTAAATATTCATGATGAATTGATGTTAAGACTAGGAAAAAGGAAACTCAATAATGTGAGAACGAATGATTTGATAAATGTAACTTTGTTAATGATGATAAGGAAGTACAATAAGATATTGGTAATAAGGTAGGGAAGATGATATAAATGATTTCTATGACTATGGATTTTAATTGTCAAGTTATGTATAAAATGATAATTGATTGATGTTGCAAATGTATGTATGTATTATGGAGTAATTTGACATAGAAAGAAAATGGAACGGAAACGACTATGTGTGATGTACGTGTGTAGTTGTATTTAAAAGCTAAATGAGAATAAATGTTAAGTAATAACAATTGCTAACAAGGTCGTAGCTTATGTATTGAAGTGTGAATATAGGAGAAGGAAGTAAACGTATTATGCATAAATAAAAGTAAGAGGTGATTTAAATGAAAATAAAGTGTCGACCTCTGACCTGAGGGACACATAAATAAAATAAAGTGTCGACCTCTGACCTGAGGGACACATAAATAAAATAAAGTGTCGACCTCTGACCTGAGGGACACATAAATAAAATAAAGTGTCGACCTCTGACCTGAGGGACACCGGATTTAATAATGAATTAAGTGTCGACCTCTGACCTGAGGGACACATAAATAAAATTAAGTGTCGACCTCTGACCTGAGGGACACCAGATTTAATAATGAATTAAGTGTCGACCTCTGACCTGAGGGACACATAAATAAAATTAAGTGTCGACCTCTGACCTGAGGGACACCGGATTTAATAATGAATTAAGTGTTGACCTCTGACCTGAGGGACACCGGATTTAATAACGAATTATGTGTTGACCTCTGACCTGAGGGGCACTTAATTTAAATAAAGGAAATGAATGATGAAGTGAATAATGAAAATGAACATTGAAATGAATAATAAGAATGGAAATGTGAAATAAATAATGAGTATGGAAATAATGAAATGAGTATGGTGTGTAATATGTGAATATATGCTTACTTGCTAATTGTGCTTGACCTAGTGGGTTGTTATGTCTAGTTAGAAACTGCCTTCTATTTCATGTGCAATGCTCACTCCCTTACATTTTCAGGTACGGAGATTGAGTTGGCACAGCCCCCGGCCGAGCAGGAGTACTTTCCCTTACAGGGTGAGTAGGGTGATACGGGTTTAGAGTATATTATGAACCTAAGCCTCTTATATTATTTTGATGTAAATTTAATATGCATATTCTGAAATGAGGCTTAGGATGTTTTGTTAGACAAAGTTATATGTGTTGGTTATGACACTCAAAACTAATATTTTTCCGCTATTACTCTGATAAATTATTGTACACTGATTTATATATGTAAATCTGAAGCCCTGCTGGCTATTAGATGTTTATTTGAAATTGATTATCACAGGTTAAATTTTGGATTAGTCCGAAAAACAAACGAAACTCCGTCCGTTTGACGGGAGATTTTCTTATGGATTAAAAGTAACTAAATGTTTTTCCTAATCAATTCATAAGTTTAAAATGAAATTTTCAAGTTGCTATTTTTATTTAAGGGTAAATAAACCTAGGTGTTACAGAGTGCTTCGTGTTTCTTCTTTTCGTCTTCACTCTCTCCGAGTTTCAGACGTCTAGTGATAGAACACAGACGTATACATAGGAATTCACCAAATCGTAGGAATCCAGCATGATTCAATACCACCCACAGGTAGCCAACCCCGCACCACTCCCAATCCCGGATGACGTCAGGAAAATCCATGTGCTCGATTCTTAACAGCGACCAAACTGACCCCTAGCATGGATATAATCAAGTATGTCGATGCCAAGTGGGGGAGGATTTCAATCCAAGGAATGGGAGATGGAACTTTAATAATAAGGAAATTGTGAACCCTGTCACGATAAAGGAGATACGTAGCATCCGAGGATAGGCATGACAATACTAGGAAGAATGGACCTAAACACACAAGAAGCAGGGAAATAGAACCGACAGGAACCCCATTAGCGGGATGGTTCTCCACTTTACGAAGCAACCCGAATTTCGGGGACGAAATTCAAGTAAGTGGGGGAGAAATGTAACATCCCGAATTTTAATTCTAATAATGATAAGAATAATAATAAGATTTGGAAGTAAGGATTATCCTAAAAGGGATTTAAAATTATGGATTAGGAATTCTCTAAGTGCATAAAGGAATCAAGGAGCATTGGCATCGGAAAAGAAATTTAAAGAAGACCAAACGAGTGTTAAAAGTCGATGTTTTCGGTGTTATAAACACCCTAAATTAGGAAATTCAAAATAAAAGATTTACATCTCTAAACACAAATTCCACCGTTTGATATGGAGATAAGGGTCTTAGGAAGCTTGTCTCCAAATTTGGGCAAGATCCGACGGTTAACGAAGAAGTTATAACACGGTCAACCCAAAGTCAACCGTCTCGCATTCAGGCGCGCCAGACTCGCGCTCAGGCGCGCGGCTTGCATCAGACATGAGCCATAGTGATGCTCGTGCTCAGGCGCGGATTTGATTGAAAGTCGTATTTGGGGAGGGTGGAAGCCCCATTCCCTCCCCTCCTCCCTCAACCTCGGTCTACTCTCTCTCCCTCCTTCCTCCACAACCCCCACCTTCAACCACCGCCGGAGCCGCCCCAAGCCGCCGCCGCCGTGGCCCTTCCTGCTTCTCCCACGATCCATTCGCTCTCTCCTCTCTCTTGGCCCTTTCTCCCTCCTTGCTATCTTTCTCCCTCTCTTCCTTTCCCTCCACCGGAGCAGCCACCGTGGCCGCCGATCGCACCACCACGACCCACCACTCACCGCCACCATCATAAACCTCTTTCTCTCTCTCTTTTTCCCCTTTGGCCTTGGTTTCTCTCTCTTCCTCTACCCTCTCTTTGATCTCCCTTTCTTCTCTCTCTTGTCGGCCGAATCGTCGTCGCCTTGGACCACCGCCACCACAACCCAACACCATAGCCACAGCTTCTCCCTCATTTCCTTTCTCTCTCATCCACAAGCTTTCTCTCTCTCCATGGATATCACCGGCGCCGTTACCGACCCGTGATCGTTCCAGGCTTGTGTCAGGTGCCCCGAAGCTCGAAGCTCGAAGCTCTTGCCTTGGTCCAGCCCGTGATCGTTCTCGCCACCGGCATCGATCGCCGTCTACCCGTTCATCACCCCGGGTCACTAAAGCTTCACGAATCGCCGCTCCCCCTCGGAGTTGAGGTTATCTCTTTACTTTCATCAACCGAGGTAAGACGGGTTGCGTTACCTTTTCTTAGAGAGTAAATTCTAGGATGCTATAGTGGTAACTAAGAATAGGGTAATTAAGAAATATGTTAAAGAACCTTAGGGTAGTCCCCGCTGATATAAATGAAGTATTTAAAATTGTTAATGGAAACCAGACCTTAGGGAATAGAATGTATGTGCGTAGAATAAGGTCTGGAATGAATGAGTGTATATATAGGATATTAAATTGGTTAATAATGAATGAAAACGTAGATAAACATAAAATAAAACCGAGGGGAAAGTTAAGAAAAACCAACAAAAACGTGAAAGTGAGAGAATAAAAAGTAATTGCAATAGGTAAGGAGTGAGTGTTACCTTGATTGTAGGAAATAGTTTCTAGTAGTATATCGTGATTACTAAGAATGTGTGTTAGATTGTGAAATTGAAGTATAGGATAGTAAATAATAATAATAAAATTGGAATATGAAAATGAATAAGTGAGTCCATGTTGAGAAATATTGATGTTTGAATATATGATGTTGTGCAATGTTGATAACTTTGAATATATGTTGATTGAGAAATGTTACGGTGTGCTTGAACAAATAAATGAGTTATGTGTTGAAGTACGTAATTGATAAGTGAATGAATAAAATGAATTAGAATAAGAGCATAAATGTAGAGCATTGGATTGGATTTTTTTGTGAATTTATTGTGATGATTGGAAGCTGTACGTATTTATTTATTGGTTTTTAATTTGATGGTGTATTTGGAAAAATATGACAAGATTAAAGGAAATTGTGGAATTAATAAAAGTTGACACAAAAAGAGAATAATTTGTTTATGATTTAAAAAGATTAAAGGCAAGTTAAGTGGTGATCCAGATCGTGTAAGACGTTGTCCGGGTTGTGGGACTGTACACCTAGACTGTGTGATCCAGAGCTTGTAAGACGCAGGTGTGCATAGCTGGACACACGATTTATCCAGCGTAAGACGCATGTGCGCAGCTATTTATTTTTATACAGCGTAAGACGCAGGTGCGCAGCTATTTATATTTATACAACGTAAGACGCATGTGAACAGATATTCATATTTATATTTATATTTATACAGCGTAAGACGCAGGTGCGCAGCTCTAAGATGCTGGTGCGCAAATATTTATATTTATATAGCGTAAGATGCAGATGCGCAGCTTTATGACGCAGGTGCACAATGATGGTTACAAATTATCAAAATGTAAGCGGGATTTGAATGTAACGTAAGAAGAGGAAAATAAGTGAAAAGGAAAGGAAAATGAAGATGGGAAATGAATATTTATTGGAACTTGGATTGTGTGAATGTTGCCTTGTTAAGTGTAAATGTGATATATATGTTATTGGACTCAGTCATAAAGAAAAGGAAAAAGAAAAAGAAAAAGAAAAATAAAAAGAAAGAGAAAGAGAAAGAGTAAAAAGAAAAAGGAAGAGAAGAAGAAAAAGAAAAGAAAGAGAACAAAGAAAAGAATAGAGAACTAAGAATGAAAAGAGAAATGTGATATAAATGTAGCGGACTAAAAGTGGAATGAAATGTGGGAAAGTGAAAAGAGAATTAAGAATTAAAAGAATGTGAGAATAAGTGAAGAACTAGAAGAAATTAATTAGATGGATATTTATGAATAACGTATGTTAATAATAGTGTAGGCTTAGTTTATTACTATGTCTCTTATAGAATTTAACTTTTTAAGTTCTGTGTAATGCTACCCTTCTTGCTATATTTTGCAGGTACAGAAGTGGAGCTTACATGGGTCATGGCCGAGCAGGATTACGTTCCACTACGTGGAATGTATAATTATTTGAGTGGACCGTTATTTTGTAAAGTAGAATATGAAATAGTTATATGACTTGTATTAATCGGGCGTTAGAATCTGATCTGGCTATTAAACTGTTGTGATTTATGTTTTTTTTTTTTAAATATTCCTGGATTGATAGGTTTGGAGAAGAAAATTCTTGAGAAGAAACTCTGCTGGATTTTCGTAAGAAGTTTTTATAACTAATCAAGTTTAAAAAGGGATTTTTCCAACACTAATTTTATATTGTTATGTTTTAGCACATGAAATTTTAATATCATGTATATATATTTATTTATGAACTTGTACAGTTGTATCTAGTTTTTTAGAAATTCCTATACTGTATTGGTGCAACGCAGTTTATAAGTTCTCTAATCTTTCAGCTTCCTATATATTTATAGCAGGTAGACTCAGTTGTGAAGGTTTGATACCAGTGAAAATTATTGTTTAATTCTAAGTGATAATTAGTAAGCAAAAGGTCTTCCTCAATCAGCTAAAACTGTTTCATCATTCTCTGATGTATCTTTCTTTAATTTGTCATGTGCAGCTTTGCATATATCATCTCTCTTTCCATTCCTTTATTTTGTGGTGAGTTTTACTAACTATTTGGATTTACTAGTTACCTTCCATGCAAACTCTGATATAGCCACATTGTTATTTCTTGGATTCACTGTTGCTTTTTTAATTTATAGTGTCACCAACAGTTATCAGCTTTTGGAAGTGTCAGTGTCAATTTCTAATTGCTTATTTCTTTACCTTCTGCATTCTTATTTCTATTTTAGGACTGTTATGTCAGTTTGTGAATTTCAAATTTATAAACCATTTACCTGTGTTATTATTATCAATTATCTTAGGCTCGCACAGGGGAGGCACTTGATGGGTGTGCTGTGGTTTGGAAAGATAAATTGTAGGTTTCCATTATATTGCTCTTAAGTGCCCTTCATATATAGACCTCACCAAGCATTTATTCTTTTCAGGTCATTCTTGGAGAACAAGTCCATGCCATCATCATCAAGCTAAGTTAAGGAAATTTTGTTCTTTTTTTCACTTGATGAATAATCATAGTACTAGTACAATAGTAGTACCACCATTCTTGCAGCCTTGAAAATGTATTTATTTGTACGTATTGTTATTCTTTGTTATAAGGTTTCTATTGTGCAAAGACTATGTCATGTACTCATGTAAAAAAACTGTACTCATTATTCATAAATGGAAAGTTTCAACTTTGTTATTTTCTCCTTGTTAATGTGGAATTAAAAGTTTTATATCTTTGTTTTATAACAGTCAGTTAGTTTTGTTATTCTAATTTTTTTTTTTTGATTGCATGGTTGCATCAGCTGCATTTTGGTATGAGACATGGCTGGCAAGTTTCTTTTATAAATCATGCAATTATGAACTGTCGCTAAAAAAAAGACTTTTAAAATCGATCATAATTGTAACCGATTTTGTAAATTCAACTTTTAAAATCGGTCGTTTTGGTAAATGCAACTTTTAAAATCGGTGGTTACAACGATCGATTTTGTAAATGCAACTTTTTAAAATCACAACGACCGATCTTAAAAAAACATTTAAAATCGATCAAACGACCGATTTTAAAAGTCTCACTTTTAACATCACCGTTTTCCACATCATCTCAACGATCGATTTTAAAAATCCAAAATGACCGATATTAAACGTGTTTTTTTCAGTAGTGTGCTATTTTTTTTTCTTTTTTGGCCTAGTCTTGTATAATGAAGCTTTAAATTTTTGCTTGTGACCTTGTTTTCCTTGTTATATTAAACAAATCTTATTTTATAAACTAATTTTATTCCTTTGATTTCGTATTCCTTGTTATATTAAACAAATCTTATTTTGTAAACTGATTTTATTCCTTTGATTTCGTCATCCGTATTTGGTGCTTACTTTACTTCCCATTCTATTTGTTGGTTATCATTAGCAAGTTTCTTAGTTCCTAATTCATGTTCTTCCAAAGTGGGGAAGGGAACTGTTTTGGCTCATGTGTAAGGCCTGTTATTTCCTGCATAAGAGCACTATTGTTCTTTTCTTTAAAGTTAGCCGGAAAGAGAGTTGTACTTATGTAAAAATATTCTAAATTTTTATCATAAAGGAATAGGGAAGTATATTAATAAACATTTGTTTCTCTTCCTAGCTACATACACGCCAAAAAGTACTAATTTCATTTGGAAGTTATGATTACACAAAATATAATACATAATAATGATGAAGACTACATTAAGTTTTCATCAGGTCATTATTTTGTGGAGGATGCAGGCACCAAGAGCCAATGCTGTTGATTTAATAGCAAGAGTTGTTGGCAACTTGCCATCGTCCAACATCTAGCATGTTGCAATTGTCTATATTGTTGAGTCTCTATGGTAATGTGTTGATCCATGAGCCAAGTTTAAATTATATCTTCATTTTCTACTCCATGCTCATTGATGCAACAGTTTACTTAGCTTCCGCATCCATCAAAGCAAACTTTTACTATGCTAGATTAGAATGTGTCAAAACATGACCGGAGTATCCACCGCCGACCGCAGTGACTAATCTCCTCGCTGGCTTGTAGGCACCTCTAATGGGTGGGACAGCTGGCCCCGAGATTTAACGCTGCTGCATGCACAAGGCAGGATTCGAACACCTGACCTTGCTTAAGCGTGGATCAATCCCTACCACTGAACCACACGCTCGGGGTTATTCATGATGTATGTCTAAATCACCAATTACCTTCTTACAATTAGCTTCAATTTCAATGAATTTCCAATTGCAACAATGATCAGGACAGAGTTGGAAATATAAAAGACTCATATACCAAAATATGATTAAAGACGCCGAAAACACCGTTTTTAATACTTGTTTGTTCTTTTTTAAATTTTTTAACCATTGCCAATGCTTCTTAACCCTTTTATGATACTCAGAGGAATCCTAATCCATCACTTTAAATCCTCTTAGCATAATTATCATTTTTCCGACCTTATGATTATTCTAATTGTTCATGTAATTAAAATTCGGGATGTTACGTAAGTTTTGTACATGTTAGAGTTTGATTTTTGTATTATTTGTTTGAAATATGTGAAAGATTTATTGTTCTGCAATTGGGTTATGTCATTTTTCCCTTCTTATTTTCGTGTTTTATTTTAACTCTAGCCATGGAATCAAATAAGTTGAAGTTGTGAATCAACAATGGTATGCTCTATGGTTCCATGCATGGTTTGACTTCATTCATATATATATATATATATATATATATATATATATATATATATTTTGCTACTTATATTTTTTTCAGTTTTTGAGAGCATGTATTCAATATATTCAAATGGGAGTAAAGGTCATGCTTAACTACCCGATTTTCATAAATAATTTTATTGATAGTGTTAATAAGTGTAGTCTTGATATCAATGTGTTAATAGGCGTAGCCTTGCGGGGATTAAACGATTAATGTGTTAATACGCGTAGTGTTACCATTATCGAATAAAATAGCAAAAGGAACATCATAAATTCATACCAAGTATTTATATCTTATCCTTATTACTTGAATATATTTTGAGCCCAATTATGTTTTGTTGGATTGCCTCGGAACACCAAGTAATTCTTCAAACATAACATACAAAAGACTTTAATCTTTTACTTTTATTTTAACCAATATATATTACGGAACAGAAATTCAATCTCATACTTATACAATCATCTGATACAATCATTAAATTCAAAGGAATGAGCAATTTTGTCTTCTAGTAATTTCATGAAATGACAGATTACTCATGCATCTCTTGAAGAATTACAAATCTAAGATGTATGTGATGTCGTCCAGACAATTGATTCGCCACTGCAACTTAAAACCATCCATATAATTTTAATCATGTTGAGAAAAAAAAAAAGAAAGGAAAAGCTTGACAAGCAACAGAACTAGCATAGTTAAAGAGCTAGTATATGACGCTCACGTCAGAAATCAGCAAAAACACTGAAAAGGTCACCATTGACATAATCATTCTCTACCAAGCTGACCAAGAAGAAGCTGCTCCCCACCTATGACACAATCAGAAAGAATTATCTCAGCACTAATCAAATACCAAAAATAAAATAAAAGCAGCGCAATGCAATGCAATCAATACTAGGTATTTTAATAGCATATTTGGTTTAGGAGTCAGAAAATCAATTCTGGTCCCAAAATCACGATGGAGCAAAAGCAACTGTTAGTACCGTTGACATTCCATAATTAATTCTGGACTAATTCACCGTAGAACCAAACATGCACTAAGTTTATAAAAGGAATGTGTTTGCAAGGTTTATATAGGGGTATGTTACATTTAGGATTATGAACTAACCTCTTCAACCAGTTTCCTGGATATATCACCCTCCGGGTACAAGGCGGCCCATCCTCTTGACCAAATTTCAAATGCCTCATCCTTCCATACCTTGAAGCTGGCGGGATCTACAATGGTTGGTTGGATTATCTCCTTGGCTGGGAAGACCCCCCATGTGACAGCATTCACATCAGTTGGGCCCACATTAGATTTCCAGGCTCCTTCTTTGTTCACTGCCATATAAGTTAGAGATGACCAATCCTTGGATTTAATAACGAGTGCATCCAGCTTTTCCTTTGAGCAGAAGAACTCTACATATGCCTTCTGATAAACATACCCACCAGGTCCACCCCAGCCTACGCCATATATTGAAACATAGGATTTAGTATATCACAACAATTAAGATTTTTCCTTACTGTAAGAAAAATCATGCATGGACATGAAACTACATCGTTTACACTCACCTACAGTAGGGGAATCAGATCTTTCCCCATTGACAGCTGGCTGGCTATTGATGGTGAGGAAGCCCTTTGTGTTAAGCTTTTCCAGCTGCTCGTTTATAATCTCTGTCTCTGGCTGAAGACCATTGAGTTCTGACCAAGGGCTGCTTCTCAACTTTCCAAGGCAATACAGTTTAAATCTCTGATATACATATATAAATATAACAGAGCACGAAGTTAGATGACTCGAAGTTTTGGTGACAACAACTAAGCCAAAGTCCAAGTATAGAAACTAATAACTATACCTCATAAATATCTTCAATACTTTTTAAGGGAACTGCCCATTCTTCGACAAGCTTCTTGTCCCTTGAACGTGGGCGCATGAACTGCAGGAAAGAAATGAGATGTGTAGCACTTGATCAGTTATAGCAGCAGCAAAACTACAAAACTTCGTCAAATTTTTAAAGCTTCAATGTAGCCATGTAGGTCTGTCAATCAATAGTCATTATATGAGCAAAAACCATGCAAGATGTTGGAAAAATTTCAATATATTGTTATTGATTGAGCATAGTGTTTTCTATGTGGAAAAACATTGTAACGAAAAATCCAGAAATATGAATAAATATTGCAAAGGAAATAATATGCCATAAATGTATATGGGAAGAATCATGGACATCAAAATCCCAAGCTTAAATTCATGAAAGAAAATAAAAAGTGTAATGGTCACAAAGTAAAATCTGAAAGTGGCCACATGTACCTGATAATCGGTTAATGCTCCATATGATGGACTACCAGAATCACCCCAACGCCCATGTGGGTACTGATCCCATCCTATTGTCCTTGATATGTAGCTTTTTGGACGATTTGCCCTGCGATAGTTGGAAAAAGAAAGTAAGACATCCTTCAAACAAACAAACACAAATGTAATTTTTAATAAATATTTTTTTAGAACATATAGCAATTGCAAAGGTAATATACCAAAAGATTGGACGAACATCTTCTCTAACACGGAAAACATTTGCAGGGCGTCTCCAAGGTAAGGACCTATAAATTTTGGACTCTTCGATTAAGCCAAGATTCTGCAAGCATTAACAGTAATAACAACTTTCAAGTCAGTGAGATGTTGCAAAAATAACACTAAGAACATGCATATCAAATCAGAATATTGCATAGAATAGGAGAGACAACCGTTAGTATTGCTAATGCTGATTTCTCCATATTTAGAGTGTAAAGATGCAAGTTCCTAATTCCATGAGCTAAAATCTTTCTGCACATTTCAGTTCCGAAGTGAATTCCATAAGCCTTGACAGCTTCTTCATTGTCCTTGATAGGCTCTAGAGCGGCCATAACATCAGCAGGTATCTATAAATATTTCATTTATAAGGAAAGATTCTATTAGAGCACATGGAACTTGGCTAATATTACAAATAGTAAAAAAATAAAACAACTATCATTTCTCAGTTGTTATTGCCCAATTATCTGCCAGTTCATGTGGTTGCAGATTAATCGTCAACTGAAAGCCAAAAACAGAAGTTTTCCTAAAATGACATAGCTTGCAAAAGATCATAAACTGACACAGTACTACTTTAGAATAATTTTCACTTTTAGTGATGGAAGTGCTTGACAGTATTTAATACTGAAAAGCCTATACAATAATTTTTGCATACCTTTGTTTTACAAAAGCCAGTCATGCGGAGAAAGCCCTTGTAATTATTGATGGGCATAATTCCTGGCACAATAGGAATGGTAATTCCAATTTGACGACAGTCATTCACAAATTTGAGGAATATATCTGTATCATAAAATAATTGGGTGACAATCACATCTGCCCCAGCATCAACCTACAAAAAGAACACAAACTCAGAAAAGGGGGCCAGATAAAAAGGCCAGAAAGATGAACAATTAATGCAGCGTTCGTCATGAATCTTTACTTCAACTTTTTAAACATTCTAGTGGCAAAATAAAAACAATTCTCTAAAAGTGTATATCTAGGACCGGTAATGAATATAGCTTTAAGGCACAAAATGGGTCATTGTAATTTAGTCACAATACCTTGCTCTTCAGGTAAACAAGGTCATTTTGATAACCTTCTGGTGGAGCTAAACCGTCACTTGCTATAACATCTGGATGTGCCTCTGAAGAATAAGACAACAAAGTATCAGAGCAAATGACATAGGAATGAGCCAAACCAACAAAACAACACATAATAGAATGTGATATCGAAGTTGAAAATAATGATAACATAAACAAGCACCTGGATAACCAGCAACCGTAATGCCAAAGTAGTCACCATATTTGTCTCTGATATGTTTCACCTGAAAAAACAACAGCATCCACCTAGTCAGAACGCATGACCAGGCAAATGGCCTAGCAGCATCAAAAGCAACTTGCACTAGCAGCCATCAAACTCTTCAGTGAAATTAAGCTTCAAGGTGTACCATAAGTTAGAATGAAATATAATGTCAAACAAAAAATGTTTACTGCATTTTTGAAAATTTGAAAAAGAAAAGGCATATCCTTCTTTGCAATTTTGGATTTTTGATTATGTGTTGGTATGAAAACATTTTCCAACAACAACCAAAACCTATTCCTACTAGGTAGGGTCAGCTACACGGATCAAACAACACCATTGTGTTTAGTCATAAATCATGTCTTCAATAAAGACCATACAGCTCTAAGTCATTTTCAATAGTTTCCCGGTAGCTTTTCTTGGTTTTCCTCTATATCCAACTATTTGGTTAGCCTCCATCTAATCTACTCGTCTTGCCCAGGGTTTTAATAGTCTTCTTCTCATATCATCTTTTCCTCAACAAATGTTAACTCTTCTCTCTTGAATGCATTCATTCCTAATCTTCCAATGCAACAACACTAGGCTTATGCTCTTATTAACTCTATACTACCGCCAGACATGCAACCCTGCTTTAAACATTCACAGTCCTGTCACTATGTGGTAAAATTTCCCTTTAAACATGAGAGACACCTTTCGATCATGAATAACATCCGAAGCACTTATCCATTTCATCCACATTGCTTGAATCATATGGTTTACATCGCTCTCTTTTTGTCAATTATTTTGAAGATAGATCCAAGATACCTAAACCATGTGATAGTTCGAAAGCATTTTCCAATGAAATTGAGAACACTAAATAGTGAGCGGATACATATAATTTAACGGATGTGGATCTTATATGAACCTAAGAGTGTGTTGAAGGCAATGTTGAAAACAGTTGGTCATTTGCATTCTTGATGCTGTGAATTGTGATTATGTAAAAGCGTCGGTGCTTGGTTAATAAACATGGCAACAAAGAGAAAAATATGAAATGTTGTCATACCAGGTCCCGCGCGCAGGCGAATCCACCTTCGGTAACGACAAACTTGTCCTGACCATGAGGTGGATCGCCGCGAAGAGCGAGCACATTCTGGAGACCATTAGCCTTAATGGTCTCGAGAGCATGGTCAATCTTGTCCACAGGCATGTTGGTGCAGGTGAGATGCATCATGGTCTCAACGCAGATCGTGTTCTGCATCCTGTTCGCAATCTCCAGCGTCAGATCGGCAGTCGTTCCTCCAGCGCCCCATGTGATGTCGCAGAACAAAGGATTGTGAGCCACCATACGGTCCATTCTCTCGAACAGGTTGTCTACACCATCTTCGGTCTTCGGTGGAAAGTACTCGAATGAAAAGGTCACCCTCTCTGGATCTGCTGATGCAGCTCTTATCTTCTCTATCACCTTCATTTTCTGTTAATTTTATCTGAATTACAAAGGATTAGAGCATATAATAATAAAAGAGAAATGTTAAGATTTCTTCAGTGAAATGGAAAGTGGTTATTTGCCTGCAGATCTCAGAAGAGAAGAGTTGTTAGGGGCAATTTTCGTTAAGTTATATGCTAAACATCAACATTTTTAACTCTAGTGAAATTGCAGGAACAGATCCATTACGTTTAAAATAAAATCAATGGCTGGATTTGAAATAATCATTAAAACTACGTCGTTTTGGGATTGCGAAATTTTTCCTTCACTCTTAGGGGCATTCATGGACCAGTTTTTGGTTAAAACTGGTATAAAATCCATATAAACCATATTATTGGACCAGATAATTATCCAAACTGGTTTTAGCTTAACAAATGGATTTGGATTGGATTTAAACCGGTTCTAAACCGGTTCGAAATCTAAACCGGTTTTCACAACTAAAACTGGTTTTAACTGGTTTTTAACCGGATTTTTTCAATAACCGGATTTTTTAACTGGATTTAAAAAAAAAAAAAAAACTGGTTTTTCAAAGTGGATTTTTGAAAATTCGTCTTCTTTTTAAACATAAAAAACTGGTTTTTATAAGTGGATTAATGAAAAATACAGTTTTATATATATATATATATATATATATATATATATATATATATATAAAAACTGGTTCTTTAACTGAATTTAAATTTACTGTATCTAATTGAACATAAAGTTTTGATTAAGCGGAAGTTAATTTCAATTCACAGCCTACAAAATTACAAACAATAACTAACATGAGAATCCAAAACATAAGATCCTATGACATAATGAAATGATGATGCAAATCCACAAAGCCTACTGCCTTCAGGAAAAGGAGTCTAGCTACAAAATAACTCAAGGTAATCAGCACAAAACATAAGTTGCTTTAACAGCAGCATTTATACACTCCAAAAGAGCTGCAAGAGTACTATGGTTTTTGATCAGCACAAGTCCAGCTCCAAGAGACTTCAGTGATTGATCCAAGTGATTGATCAAATTCAGGAATGATATTTGTTAGCAAGAGAAGAGAGCCTAATGGCCCTGATCCCATTCACAACAGGTACACACATCTCTCAAATACTTACTTGCATTTGTCCCGTGGACAGAAGAGGATGGAACAAGACATTCAATTCTATTGTCTTCGTTTCACCGTAGAATATAAATGTTTCACTTTTCAATCATATGTCATATGCTCTGTTATATTTATAAAATATAGTACTTAACATAGGATTGAATTCACATTACATGTCTACCAAATACTAGTTTAGTGACACTTATGTTTGTATAATTTAATTTATCAACAAGAACAAGAGTCACAGAGTCAGAAAGATGAAAACCTTTGATATTGCATTTCAGAACCAGTAAAACAGTGCAGACATAATTTATCAGAAAATGATCAAATCAAACTATCACAAGCACAGAAAGATGAAAACCTTTTATATTAGACAACAGGAAATGATCAAATTCTTCAACAATTTACATAAGAAGGGTTTTAAAAAAAGAGACCGAATTCTGAAACAAAACTACAAAAGGTCTCACAATTGAAAATTCAATATCTAACTAATAAGAGTTACTTGCTTCATAATTTAGCAGCAAGGAATTGCAAAGATAAACAATAAATATTGAGCTATCAAGACCAAAACCAACACCAAGTGCTCCAAAGTCAAAACTCATCACAAGCGATGATTTTTTTAATTAAAATGTCATTATGTCAAGGTACAATTCAGTTTCAAGCAAATAGAAAAGCACCCTGCACTATAAAAGCAAGTTTTATGTATGTTTGACATGTATCAGTTAACATATGTTTTGACCAAGTTCTAGTGCTGATAATGGTTGGACAAAATTGACAAAGTTCCAGCAACATATATTCCAAGCTTATAAGTTAAAAATAACCAGAAGCAATCATGATAAAAATTGCATCAAAACTTGAGATTTATATCTGATTCACAGCATTACACAAGAGTTTATGATATTAATCCAAAGAACCGGCATGTGCCCAGAACACAGAAAATATAGCACAATGATTTATCAATACTGAGTTACTGACTACTATACGCATAATGAAAATTTTCAACAACAACAAAGTTATTGTAAAGCTTGAAAATTGAAACATGTGATGATTATAATTAATAAACAACAAAAACAAGTACAAATCAGAGTGTGTTCTTACATGATAGATCCGAGATGATGAGGAATTGAGGATGATATTGGTTAGTGGTTGGTTGCTGAGCACCAACTCCCCCCTTTTCAAATTTTCCTACTTGTATTTTTTTTCCGAATTGGAAAATTGATTGAAAAGAGGTGCATAGAGAGAGTAATGAATGAGAGCAATAATTAGGGAGGGAGGGAAATGAATGAAAGAAAGAGAGGGATGGATGGAAGGAGGTGACGTGCCTTTGTATGGAATGCAGAATGTGAGGTAAGAGAAGGGAGCAGATGGCAAGCGCGCAATGGAAAAAGCGGTTTTCTGGTTAATTTATAGGCACAATCATAGATAGATCTAAGATCTGAGATGATGAGGAATTGAGGATGATACTGCTTCGTGGTTGGTGGCTGAGCACCAACTCCCCCCTTTTCAAATTTTCCTACTTTTTTTTTTTTTTTTTTTTTTTTTTTTTAAGGAGAGTAAGATTAAGGCTTTGTTCGAAATGTTTAGTCACGAGTTTTTTAGTTAGTTACAAGTTTTTAGATTTAGTCAATAAGTTATTAATCCAGTTCGATAAAGACAAATTCGAAGGAGCTTGTAGTTTTTAAAAAATGAGCTTGCAGCTTTTGAAATCTAGGTTTTAAAAAGTTACTTTTTAAGAAACTAAACTAATTTTCAATAATTTATATACCATCAAAAGAATTTCGAAATTATTTACCCACCGTGACAATTTATTTTTTTAATTAATTGTTAATTTAATAATTATTAATTTTTATTTAATATTTTTTGTATAATTAATTAATTAACTACATAATTAATAAAAGGTGACAATAGCATAACTCATGATTGATCTAAAGATATCCAACGAATAATTACATCAATTTTTTTTTTTTTGCTGTTTTTCTTTTTTTTTTCTCTGTATGTCTTTTTTTTTTCTAAGCTGAATAGTATCAATTTGGCATTCCTTGGTTGTATTGTCTATGTAGTGTTTGATAAAATGCTTACTTGGTTGTGCTGCCTATATTTTTTTTTAAGTGATAAAATGTAAGTGTATGTAAGATAGATTTAATCTAAAGTCCATCCAAATTTTCGGTCACTGGTATATATAAAAGTAATTATACTTTTAGTTGTTCACTTAGAAAATAAGTTTGTGATGATGCCTCCGTTCACCGTGAATTGCTCAATGTTGTTACTTGTTCACATCAAGAAAGGGTAGTGGAAAGAACATTCACTCAATTATGTGATAAAACATCACAAAAAGAAGTCAGAGGTTATAAAACTAAAATCTGAACACGGGATTTGTGAAACATCGCTTAAAACATTCACTTATTTTAATTTTGATATTTATTACATTTGAAAGGATGTTATGTGTTTGATGAAATGCCTTATTGACATGAACAACAAGTATTTTGTTAAAATGTAATGCTGTGAAATGCCTCCAGGCCTTTACGACTCCATTCACTTATTTCCATGTCTTTGAATCAAGGAACTGTAATACTAAAAGAACTACGGTTGCTGAACAAATATCAATCTCAAACTCAGAAGTTTGTTCAATAATGTATGTACTAAAATTTTGGAGGAAGGGGTTTCATGGTCTTATTTCCTATGATATTGTATGTACTCGGAAGTTTGTTTTGCTGTTATGTAGGTGGATAACTTTAATATGAAGTTATGTTGAGGATTCAAATTTTGCTTTTCTCTTGCCTTGCTTAGTTTCTTTTTGGGTTACAGGTAATCTTGTGTTTGGGTGATGTTAAAGGGCACCAACCCATGACAAGAATGTACAAGGCTTGCTGCAATGGCAAAGAGAAGTTGAAGCAAAAGACAAAAAGAATCTGAAGAATTTTGAATGCTAAGATGTGTTAAACCTCAAAATTGAGATTGGTTAAAATTCTACATTGCAAAGTATGTTGAAGTTGGATAATTTTTCAAGGTAGAAATGGTGCAAGTTGATACTAGATTAGGAAAAAAAATTGTATATTAGGATAACTCTGCAATGTTTGTAATCAAAAGGTTTTGCCAAAAAGAGTTATAGAATAGGAACAATACTTGTAATTATGGGTATCCTCTAATTATTATGGGTACCTTGTAATTATTATAGAATAGAAACAATACTTGTGCCAAATACTTTATCCTAGCTTCTCGACCTGAAAGAAAATAAAGGTAGAACTTTGCCAACTTCCAATTCTCATCAGTGTTACTTATAATTACTAATTGTTTCTTCCACACACAAAAAAAAATGACACCCATCATGCCCAAGTTTATGCCAACAACAGAGCCAACAATCATAGACAAGTACCAGTCCAACAAAATACATAAAATATCACAACAACGAGCAGCAAATGTAGCTTTGTCACCCTGTTGACCCTTTGGTTAATTTTTGCATCTATAGTTTTACACATGACAGATCCCAAGTTAGAATTAAAATCAGCATGGGTGATGCACATTAGTTATAGACTTATGACACTATACCATCACCTTCCTTTAATATTACCATGATTGCAACTATGACTATCATGAACCCAAACTTTGTTCACTTTGATTATGGGAATGGTTCAGTGAGTGTGGTATATGGGAATGATGAAAAGATAAGCCAATTCCCCAAATCATCATACCCTCCAATTCAATCTTTTGGTTCTAACACAACAAACACAAACAATAGCATGCTTTTATTAAATTTCATATAGAGACGTTATGGCTCAATTGCATTTCCTTAAATCCATTGCCAAAAGCACAACACTAGAATTTTACAAAGTACAAAATAAAACAGCCAAATATATCAAAAAAATTTAAAAGTTTGAATCAAACTAAAACAAAAATCAGCAACAAAATCTGGCAACTACCCTTTAGCTTTGTCTTTGACTAACTCGAGTTCTCTTTTAAGCTTGCTTTTTCAAACAAAGCATAGTCCCAAGCAAGACATAGATAATCATGACTCTTGTAGTCACTAATTTCATCATTGAGCATAGTCCCAAGCAAGAGGGACACCACTGCTACCGGTCCAACTGCAATGTCTCTTGAACTTCCCATGAATGCATACACAAGAGGAGCCACAAAGCTAGTGTCTGCACATAGTGAATCAAAGCCAAGTCACTTAACTGAAGTCTAAAGAACTTAGGGCCTTTTTGGTTTAATAAAAGGTTTTTTGGTTTTCATTTTATGTTTTTATTAACATTGCTAAAATGCCATCCTGTTTAAGCTTTGTTTCTTGTTTTCAAATATTTGTTCAAGAAACAATTGAAACAACAAAACGTTGTTCTCACTTTTTCGTATATAAATTCTTCATAAAAAAAGAAAACATAATGAAAACAATGTGTCATTCTTTTAATTGTGAACAAAATCCAAAAAAAAAAAAAAAGAAAATGCTTTTTCGAATTAAAGAGGGCTTAAAATATCAAAGTTGCTTGAAACAAATTAAAATACTCACATAGTTCATGTTGTGGATCCAAATTTGCAAGCTTTGCATATGCAATGCTCTGTTATGCACTCATAAGTTAACAAGTAATAATCAGAAAACACAAACCAAAATTTAAGGGATTGTAATAAGAGTAACACTATATTGCCAAAGAAGCTTTTGATAGAACTTAATCAGAAGTTACTATTCACCTGAGGAACATAGAGACTTGCAGTGGTAACCAATATCAAATTAAACACATGACTAGCATTGGCAAAACAGGCGGGCAGGTGGGCATGGCCCGTGCCCGCACTCGGCCCGCAAAAAAAATTAAGGACTAGTCCCGGTTAAAATAACTTTCAGGGACTAAAACCAAAACACGTTGAACTTTTAGGGACCAAAACCATAAATAAGCCTAAAAAAAAAAACTTCACACTTTCAAAGCCACAAGTGTACAACTAAGAAAATTCTTTTGCTTAAATAAAAAAAAAGGTTGTCGGGCCGACCCGCATAAGCCCGCTACCCGCATAGTGCGGGCTTAAACATGAATTTGGAAGCCCGATTTTAAGCCGAGTTTTTTTAGCCCGGCCCGGTCATGGCTTGAGCCTGAACCGGGCCAGCCCGAACTCATTCGGGTGGCCCGAATTGCCACCTTTACCAATTAGGATTTGTAATTTAAAATAATAATAATAATAATATTTTAATAACAATAATAACTTAAATATAAATATTATATATTATTAATGGGTCAGCCTATTAGGTCTATAAGGCTTTTTTATGCAATAAAGTCTAGACTCTCAAACTAAATAGGTTATAAAAAAAGCCTATGATTGACTCTTTAGCCAAACAAGTCCAGGCCCTTAATAGGCCAAGCCATAGGCCCAACCCCCATTTTAATTGGGAAAAGACAAAAATACCCTCTTCAAACCCCAAACCCCACTCTCTCTCCCTTCACCTTCTCTCTCTCCTCTCTTCCCTTTCCTCTCTCTCTCTCCCCTCTCTTCCTGAAAAGGCGCCGCCACCCACCCTCAATCACCGCAGCCCATCCCAACCACCGCCACCTTCCTTCTATCTCTCGCCGTTCCTGTAGCAACATGCAAGCCAAGCGAAACAGCGAGCCCAAACATATTGAGCAACACAACAATCCTCGAAAATATACATACCTATTTCCACACCAACATCGCATAACACACAGTGCTGATGAAGACAATTTCGTACGTGTAAGTTTAATTTCATAGGTAGCCTAGTCCCCTGCCCACTGTTCTTTTGCTTCATTTAACACAGTTTTTTTTTATTTTTTTAAAAAATTCCGACGTACCCGTGTTGGAATTTCGATAATTCCAACAGGGGGATCTCGGAAATTTGTTACAATGTTTTTTTTTAAAAAAAAAAAAAACTCCGACATACCCGTGTCGGAATTTTGAGAAAATTCGACACTGTCATGTCGGAATCGCTTCAATAATGTAAAAAAAAAAAAAAAAACTGAAAGTGGAAAGGGACGCAGAAGAAGGAGAGAGCAAGGGTGGCGGTTTTGGCTGCTGGGTAAGGGTGGCGATGAAGGAGGGAATGGGCAGTGAAGAAGAAGCAAGATAAGAAGGGATGAAGAAGAAGGGTGGGAGGAAGAAGAAGGGTGGGAGGGGTTTGAGGAAAAAATTGAAGGAGTATTTTTGTCTTTTTGCAATTAAAATGGGGGTTGGGGCTAAAGGTTGGGGTTTGGGAACTAAATCTCGGCCCCTAATAGGTGACCGGCCTATTTCCATCCCTATATAACAGGTACATGGCATACAATAAATCGAACGATTTGAAGTACATATTAGCACATCTCAGGTGTCCAAACACAACCTTAAAAATGATAACAAATTTGCTTCACCAGCAAAAACGAGCCTAAGCTGTAAATCTATTGGCCTAAGATGAAGAAAACAAATCAACTTTAGCTTCCGAATTGCTTCTGAATATCCTTGAAAGATATAGTGGCTGATCCCCTTCGTTTTGCTTTCTGTTGTGAAGGATGTTCCCTCCAACCCGTCATGTATATGACCTGCAAAACAGAATGAACCGAACATTTTCAAGATTTATAAGAATGTTGTGACACTTGCTCATTCCATTGAAGCATAAGCAAAACATATTTATCATGATTTTGTCATTCCTGACAATGCAACAGTTTCATGATTTAGCCAATTTCCTTCGGGAGTGTATTTTGATGCCCTTGAACAAATGGCAAAAAGACATCTTTACCCATCCTCCTGGATTCCCCCCTTTATCCCCCACCCCTATCATTCTATCAGCAGGGAACATCACTATACTACAACCCCCCCTTTAGGTGTTCATTGGGGCAAGGGTTAATTTTGAAAAGTTTTCTAGATTATCAACAATGTTTTCTTACATATGCAACAGTTACTTTGCAAAACCAACATCATCAACATAAAAATGCACAAGACTCAAATGAAAGCCACATCCAAAATACCATTTATTTCGTCCCAAAAGAATGTAGAAAGTTTTTCACAAATCATTATCAACCAACCCAACATTATTAGCTAGGATGAACGCTGAAATCAAAGGCCTATAACTTCAGAGGGTATCTTACCAGGCTTTGGAGACATGACATATTGAAATGGTAGAGGAACTGATTTACAGTTCATTAATTCAATTGAGATTAAATCATGGTCGAACTAAAATATAATTTAGGCTTAAATATTTTTTTGTCCTTTATCTTATTTTTAGGTTTCAATTTGGTCCTTTATCTTTAAAAAGAGTCAATTTAGTCCTACATAACCAAAGCACTCACAAACAGGACATAACCAAAAGCCAAAAGTCAAGAAACAAATACAAAAGCTGAAGCATCCAAACATGAAAACTGATATACAATAGGTAGAAAACAAGATCAACGCAGCAACAAGCATATAGAGAAGAATAGGATCAGTAGCACTATTCCTACCAATAGCTGTAATGAAACAATAAGAATACTAGCAACATACAACCAAAATCTATAGCAAATGCATGATCATATGATATATCCATGAAAACAAAAACAAAAACAAAACAACAGCTGAAAGTGCAAGATGGCAGCACATGGAAACAATAGTTGTGTTGTACAAAATAACAGATATATCCATATCAAAATGTTACAGCGGCACCATATACTAGCATTGCAAAATAGAGAAAATGCAAATGTCAAGACCATAAAATTGAAACCAAATCCATAACATCTAAACATAAGCAAAAGGTTCTAAGCCACAAACTACACTCCAAAAATACTTCGTCTAAAAGGCATTACGAACTAGAAACTGAAAAAGCAAAAACAATCCAAAAACTGAAATTAGGCCTACAAACTAAGATCCTATGAAACTAAGTAAGTCCATGACCAAGGAGAGAGTCGATCTGCGATTGAAGCCCATCATCCTAGTCATGAGCCTTGTCTCAAAGTTGCTTATGGCCCGAAGCACTTCCTACTTGTTATCATTGCTAGCCTTCATTAATGCTTCCATTTGAGCTTGGAAAGCCTCAATAGCACCTTGACCAACACAATCATGTTGTGCAGCACCTGCATGCTGCATTCCCAACATTTCCCTTAGCTATTTTTTAGGAATTGGAGCATTTGGTATATGGGAAGTTCATGCTTCCAAACCCAATGTTCATCCTCACTATGTGTTTGTCTTTTCTCTTTCCTCTATTTCCATTCCTAGGACTGTACAGGAGGCAATATCCAAGGAATCACGGACACGACACGGGATACGGATACGACACGACACGGGACACAGCGATACAGCAAAAAAATATAAAATGTTAAAGTAAATGGTTTAAAGTATCTACAATAGACACGATACCTATCGGACACGATACGGCAACAAATATGAAGTATCGGTGCTTCCTTGGCAATATCACATTCAGGTTGGCGACAAGCAATGATTGACGAGATGCAGTATGAGAAACCAATAGAGAGAGAGAGAGAGAGAGAGAGAGAGAGAGAGAGAGAGAGAAATCTGAAATTCTGTTATTCATTCAATGAATTAGTTAGTTACAACAATGAGGGCTCAATTCTATTTATAGAAGAGGCTTGACTACTTAAGTTAAGTGATGAGCTGTCAGCTTATCTGTCAGCTTATAAGCTGACAGCTAAGCTAAACTAGACTTATTACATAATATCACTAATAGTCCCCTTAGAAACCAACCCTATACAATATCATCTAATAGTCTCCCTGAAACTAAACTACCCAGGACTGATCTGAAATGTCTGATGAACAGGAACAGGACAGCACCCTAAGAGTGAGTCTTTCTGAGAAGAAATCTGAGTTTTACTAGTGATGCACAACTTGCTCTTGAGAAGGCTGAATCTAGTATTAGATAGGGGTTTTGTGAGGATGTCAGCAACCTGTTGTTCACCAGGAACATGCTCAACAATGATTTTCTTATTGAGTACTTTCTCCCTGACCCAAAATAAATCGAGTTCAATGTGCTTTGTCCGAGAGTGTAAAACAGGATTCTTAGTGAGCATAACTGTACTCAAATTATCACAGTAAATCACTGGAACATGAGTATTATACCCTAGCTCACTAAGCAAACTCTGAATCCACATTAATTCCCCTGCAGTGTTTGCTAAGCTCCTGTACTCAGCTTCAGCAGTTGACCTAGCAACCCACTCTTGTTTCTTGGACCACCAAGACACAAGATTAGAGCCAAGATACACACAAGAGCCAGAAGTAGACTTTCGGTCATCTGGATCTGATGCCCAATCAGCATCACAATAGGGCAATAGGCAAATAAACTGTGTGGAGAATGAATAGAAGTTGGTTTGATTAGGAGACCCTGGTCTGCAGTACCACTAAGATACCTGAGAACCCTTTTTAGAGCCTTCCAATGTTCTTCAAGAGGATGAGAGAGAAATTGGCAAAGCTTGTTAACACTATAACAGATCTCAGGTTTGGTTGTGGTGACATACTGCAAAGCCCCTGCCAAAGACCTGTACAGAGATGGATCAGCCAAAAAATTACTGCCTTCTTTGGTCAGTTTCAGATTGCCAACCATAGGAGTGGGTTGACTTTTCAGGTTAGTGAGATGAGACCTTTCAAGTAGATCTTTGATGTACTTGGATTGAGTGAGTAGAAAGTCTCCTGAGGAAAGTCTTTTAATCTCAATTCCCAAAAAATAATCCAAGGAACCAAGATCCTTTTTGAGCAAAAGCAAGATTCAACTGAGAGATAAGATCCTTGATAAGAGTAGAAGAAGTCCCAGTAATAATGATGTCATCCACATAGCAAAGAACAAACAATCTGTGAGAAGAAGTGTTCTGGATGAAAAGGGAATGATCACATCTCCATTTTCTAAAACCAAGAGACAGTAATGTACCACCCAACTTTTCAAACCATGCCCTGGGTGCTTGCTTAAGACCATAGATTGCCTTGTTTAGTTTGCAGACCATAGAATTGTCACCAATTTTAAAACCTTCTGGTTGCTGCATGAAGACTTCTTCTTGCAAATCGCCATTCAAAAATGCAATGTTCACATCAATTTGTTGGACATCCCATTTTTGAGTAAGTGCCAAAGTTAGAACCACCCTAACAGTAACCGGTTTCACTACTGGAGAGAAAGTCTCAGAGTAGTCATGACCAAGCCTTTGATCATACCCTTTTGCTACAACCCGTGCCTTCAACTTATTGAGAGAGCCATCAGGGTTTTCTTTGACCCTGTAAACCCACTTGCACCCTATAGCTTTCTTGCCTGCAGGTAAGGGAACTAAAGTCCAGGTCTGATTATTAAGAAGAGCATGATATTCAGCCTCCATAGCTGCCTTCCAGCATGGTAAAGTCAAGGCAACTTTAGCATAAGTAGGTTCAGCATGGGCAATATAGGTTTCAGGACAGGACTGTATACCAGTTTTAGATTTAGACCTTGTAGTCATGGGATGAATATTAGAAGACACAGGTAACACAGCCTGAGAAGAAGAGAGAGATATAGTTGGTGAAGCAGTAGAGGGTAAAGAAGTAGATGCAGAAGAAAGAGGTGAAGGAGGATCAGCAGTATTAGGTGAGAGAGATAAGCACTTGTAGCCTCTGTGACTTGGTGAGTAACCCAAAAAAGTACACTGTGAGGACACATATACCCTCTGTGGACACATATACCCTCCCAGAAGAAGATAAGCACTTGTAGCCTCTGTGACTTGGTGAGTAACCCAAAAAAGTACACTGTGAGGACCTAGGCTGTAATTTGTTGCTATTATAGGGCCTTAGACGAGGATAGCAAGAACAACCAAAAACCTTAAGAAATGAATAATCAGGCACTGTTTTAAACAGTAAAGTATAAGGAATTTTACCCTGAACTGAAGTGCTAGGAAGTCTATTTATAAGATACAACACTTATAAAGGCATGATCCCAATAAGATACGGGCAATGAGGCTTGAGCTAACAATGTGAGACCCATTTCAACAATGTGTCTATGTTTTCTTTCTATCACACCATTTTGATGATGAGTGTGAGGGCAAATAACTGTGAGTTATGCCCTCAGAAACCAGAAAAATAGTAAAGGGACGAAATTCCCCACCCCAATCTGACTAAACTGCTTTAATCTTGGTAGAAAATTGAGTTTGGACATAGGTATGAAAATGCTGAAAAGATTGCAAGGCTTCAGATTTCTGATGAAGCAAAAACAGCCAGGTATATCTAGTACAGGATTCAACAATGGACATATAGTACTTAAAGCCAGTGGATGACAAAGTAGGTGCTGGACCCCACAAGTCAACATACACTAAATCAAAAGGATTTTGATAAACTGTAAGAGAAGGACTTGAGGGTAATTTATGAGATTTGGCAACAGCACATGCATCACAAAAGAAAGTATCCTTTTTATTGAATTGACAAGGAATATTACATGATTGTAAAACTGCCTTTACAACATGATCATTAGCATGACCTAGCCTACTATGCAACAATGAGTGTTTAGAAGTAGAAGTAGTTACATTGAAAACTGAACATATACTAGGACAAGCTACACTTTTATTTTCATAAAAAGCATTATTACAATTTGAAACAGCATCAGGAACATGTCGAGAATCTGCAGCAGTAGATGAAGTGTGAGAACTAGAAATGGACTGTGACTTGGACTGAGGCTGGAGAATGTCATGAAACATGTAAAGACCATCAGCACCAAGTGTGCCTTCAAGTAGGATAGCATTGGAATCCTGAGATTTCACAAAACAACGATCAGCATGAAACTCAAAAAAGACAGAGTTGTCTTTTGCAGACCTACCGACACTAACCAAGTTTTTAGTTATGGAAGGCACAAGCAATAGATTTTTAAGATGTAGAACAGTATTGGGAAAAATAGGAGAAGAAAAGGAACTGGTACCAATTCCTGTTATTGGTATACCTGACCCATTACCCAGGTAAATCTGATCCTGTCCAGGAAGAGAGGTCTTAGGGCCAGTTATATTAGAGGGATCAGCTGTCAGATGATGGGTAGTACCCGAATCTGGATACCAAAGCTGATAGTTGTAGGCAAGTGGTTCCATTAGCATAGCATGTGGCTGAGGCCTGATAGCTGGAAAAATAGGCTGAGGTGCCCATGAACTTGGTCCAGGACCTAGAATAGAGGGTGCTGCAGGCCTGGGAGCAAATTGTGGAAATGACATTTGCTGCATTGGCACTTGTTGGACTGACCAGGGAGGCAAGGGCATATAGAATGGAGTAGGATAGGGAGCAATTGGAGCCTCTGTTGGTGCTGTGTATTGGCCTTTCTGAGACTTGTTTGACTGAGTCTGTGACTTGGAACCATTGCCATTACCATTGTTATTATTGGCAGCCATACAATGTCCATCTTGTGCCAGCATTGCAAAGCCTCATGACCAGGTTTATCACATAACTGACATTTCACTCTTCCTTTACCAGATTTTCCTTTGGTAGGTTTAGGTCTGCCACTTTTGAAACAGTTTGCTCATAACCATTTGAGTCACTGCTTTCATTATCAGACTCAAAAGGATTTGTAGATTTAGGAGGATGAGGTGGAGGGTTTTGAGCAGGAACAGTGTTTGCATTAGGTTGTGTATAGCCAACACTAGGTGTGGCAGATGCAGGATACTGAACTGGCTGAGGAAAAGGATTCTGATAGTACATAATACCTTGAGAGGATTGCTGTGCATTAGGAGAAGGAACAGCTGCATAAGAGAATTGTGATTGTTGAACAAATTGAGAGGGCATAGGAGAAGGAGAAGGACCCTGAGCCAAATGAATGGAGAAGGCATCATTCACAACTGGATGAATTCTTTCTAGATATGCCTCTTGAGTAACTAATCTGGCTTCCAGAGCTCCAAGAGTTGGATCATCTTGGATCAGCAAGGAGGTCACAAATGCCTCATAATCCGAAGGCAAGCCATCAAGAACAGTTCTAACTTGTTCCCTTTGTGACACTGTTTCTCCAACTGCTGCTAAGGAGAAAACCAAGGCCTTGATTCTGGCCACAAATTCAGTTATACTCTGACTTCCTTTCTTGGAAGATCTCAACTGTGAATGAAGCATTTGGCTTCTGGCTTTGATCAGAGAACTGAAATAGGAGTGTAATTCATCCCAAATCTGATAGAAATGTACACAACCTAATACCCTAGCCTGAACTGGTTCCGAAAGGGACTGTAACAGCCACGAAGTAAGGTGCCGATCTTGCTCCTCCCAGTTGAGGTAATTAGGGTTTATGCGATCAAACTCTTTATCATCATCAGAGAGATATCGTGGAGGAATTTGTGGACTCACCACAAATCGCTGAAGATGATGAGAAGCAATAACAGCTTCAACTTGTTGCTTCCAGACGAAATCATTCTTGTCAGAAAGCTTCGCAGAAACAGAATCCGAAAATGTCACTGGAGTGAAAACCGAATTCAACGGATGCGGTGGAGAAGAAGGAGCGGAAGCCATGAATCTGAATCGAAGGATCGAAAACGCAGTGCGAATCACAAGAAGTGAGAAGAGAGAGAATCGAAGTCAAAATCGCAGAATGAGAATCGCAAGAGAAGAAGAATTACGATTCAGCAGAATCGCAAGAGAAGAAGAACCGCAAGAGAAGAAGGATCGCAATTTCAACAAGATCTCACGATCGCGATTTCAACAGGATCTCACTTCACGCGCGAAATTGCTCTGGATACCATATGAGAAACCGATAGAAATTTGAAATTTGAAATTTGAAATTTGAAATTTGAAATTTGAAATTTGAAATTTGAAATTTGAAATTTGAAATTTGAGATTTGAGAGAGAGAGGGAGAGAAATTTGAAATTCTGTTATTCGTTCAATGAATTAGTTAGTTACAACAATGAGGGCTCAATTCTATTTATAGAAGAGGCTTGACCACTTAAGTTAAGTGATGAGCTGCTAAACTAGACTTATTACATAATATCACTAATATGCAGGCTTTAGAGTCTAATCCTACATGGTTTCTAGTTCCACCTCCTCCAGAGGAGTCTATTGTTGGTTGTGGATGGGTCTATAATGTTGAGGTAGCCCCTGATGGACAGGTTGATAGATTGAAAGCTCGTCTAGTGGCAAAGGGGTACACACAGGTTTATGGTTTGGATTATAGTTATACTTTCTCACCGGTTGCAAAAATGGCACCGGTTCTTCTCTTTTTAGCTATGGCTTTCTATAGTTAATCCCAGATCCCATAGCATCCCAACCTTCCCCAAAAATAGGATAACGGGATAGCGGATAGCGGGATGGCCGGGATAGGGATGTTTAGGAAAGCAAAATAAGCAATTTATACTATATACATATGAAGGCCAAAAACAGAATTATACACAAAATTAAAATCATAAGCTCAAAATCAATGACATAAATCTAATAAAGGTTCAGGGATTTGTCGAAATGATCCAAAGGTCCCAAACAAAGCTACACGTCATTTTAAAAATGAGTTCAAAATCGTTTTAAACTCGTTGTCCCTTTCCCAGCGAGATCCCAGTGAGAAATTGGGATTTTGAACCTGGGATAGCTGGGATTTGGAGTTGGGACAGCCGGGATGGAAATCTGGGATGGGATAGCAAATCCCATCTCAGCTCTATGAAAAACGAGGATGGGATCCCGGGATTGCATGGGATCCCACTGGGATTGACTACAGAGCAGTTCCATGAAGCATTGGCCTTTGTTTCAGTTAGATACTAAAAATGCTTTTTTGCATGGTGATTGGGAGGAGGAGATTCATATGGAGCATCTTCCTGGGTTTGTTGCTCGGGGATGGGCTCTGGCCATGTATGTAAATTGAAAAAGTCTCTATAAGGCTTGAAACAACCACCTTGTGCTTGGTCTGGACGATTTAGCAATGTTATACAGGAGTTTGGAAGATCCGTTGTGAATCAAATCACTCAGTTTTTCAAAGATGTTCACCTTCCAATCTCTCTCTCTCTCTCTCTCTATATATATATATATATATATCTTGTGGTCTATGTAGATGACATTGTGATCATGGGTGATGATAAAGAGGGTATCAATGTTTGAAACAACAAGTATTTAAGCATTTTCAGACGAAAGACTTGGGACGTTTGAGCTACTTTTTTGGGATTGAGGTGGCTTGATCAAAGACAGATATTTCTATCTCTCGATGGAAGTATGCGCACTTCTAGATTGTAAACCAGTTGACACCCCAATGGATCCTAATGTGAAGCTTCTACCTAACCAGGGGGAGCCCTATCCTGATCCAAGTAGATACCATAGGATAGTGGGAAAACTAAATTATCTCACCATGATCAAACTGGATATATCCTTTCCGGTCAATGTTGTTGGTTAGTTTATGAACTCTCCATGTCTTAGCCATTGGTATGCAGTAGTTGGGATACTAAAATACATGAAAGGGTCACTTAGAAAGGGACTTACTTACACAGCTCAAGGTCATACTGGCATTGTTGGGTATTCGGATGCAAATTGGGCAGGAGACCCAACTGAAAGATGGTCCACTAAAGGTCACTGAGTTATAATAGGTGGAAACCTTATTTTGTGGAAGAGTAAGAAGGAGAATGTTGTTGCCAGGTCACGTAAAGAAGTCGAGTATTGAGCTATGGCTCACACCGTAGATGAGCTTATGTGGCTGAAGCATTTACTTCAGTAGTTGCAATTCTGGAGAGTTGATTCCATGTGGCTAAAATGTGACAACCAGTCGGCTTTGTACAACTCCTCTAACCCGGTTTTTCATGAGAGAACAAAGCATATCGAGGTGGCTTGTCATTTCATTAGAGGAAAGATCGTAAGTGTCATCACGACTTCTCATGTTTGTTCCGGGGATCAGCTTGCCGATATCTTCACCAAAACTTCACAAGATCCTCGCATATCATACATAATTACATATGATACAAGCTGGATGCATATGACGTATATGCTTCATCTTGAGGAGTGTAGAGATGTTGTTGTTATTATTATTACTATATATGATTCTATTAGATATTATATCTGATTCTATTAGACGTTTTGTTGCTTTAGATAGTAGATACTTTTATTAAAAAGTTGGCAAAAGAATAAATCTTTATTGATGTCGAGTGCAAGGGGCACCCAACCCAAAACATATGAACGAATCTTTAGATAGTTGATCCTTATCCCTAAACTTAAGGGATTGATTAGGCTGACCTTATGCATAAATATTATACGATCCCTTAATCAAATAATAAGTTATTCAGCTGATCAAAAAAAAAAAAAAAGTTATTCACGTATTCTTGTTCAAGTTTAATGACTTGGGTAATCCTTCTCCTATGAGCTAGCTTTTGGGGGTGGAATTAGGTCCAATTAGTCTGTAGATAACCAATTGAAACATGTTACAGTATGAACTAAAAATTTACATATCGTTAACAAGTATATTCGAGATGTAGAATCACAAGTGGGAACCGAAAAGTGAAAATTGGTTTTTTATGTTCAAAAGACACTTTTATTTTGTTTACCTGGAAGGTTGCAGGTACAGTGCCATCTTCTGCAGCAAACATTGAATCATAAATAGCTGCAGTTGCTACGGCCGTATCCCTCTTTAGGACCTGTTTTATTCAAGCACAGCCGTTTTTCATGATGTGATGCAACAGCATTCAAAGTTCAATATTTGAGGAAGAAATGTGGAATTCTATTTGCACCTACTTTTTGCTAATTGAACTCGTTTTTCAATTTTTATGCAATGATTTTTCATTTTTGTTGTACATTCGAATAGTCTATCCAATCGAAAACACTATCTGAATGTATGATTTCTTTTGGATAATGTCTCTGCTCCACACCACCACCTGCTTTTTACATTCGATAAACTATCCATTCTATCCATTCGTTTTTGTTACACATTCAGACAGACTATCCGAATATACAATTTCTTTCTGATAATGTCTTCATCCCACACCCACACCTGATTTTTACATTCAATACACTACCTATTCGTTTTTTATTGTAATTCGAAAAGTCTATCCGATTGAATTGTCTATCTGGATGTGCAACGGAAACGTAAAAAAAAAAAAAAATGAAAATTTTGAAAATCTAAGTGAAAAAACTTAAAAGGTCAGTACAAGTAGCAAATCCCAGGTGTCAATCGAATTCCAAAAAAAAATATTTATTTAACATTCATTGGTATGATAGGAAAGAATAACATTACAGTGTTCATTTGAAAAAGTGCATTTGTTTCACCCATTGCACGGAGATGTTCTATTAGCTCCAGAGCTGCATTAAATAGAGACAAGAACCACCAATTTAAAAACGAATCACCAGTGTGAAAAGGTTGTTAACGTGATATATATTAGTCAATGGAGAACTTGAAAGAATCTTGATATCGCTCGTTACAGAGGATGTAAACAAGTTGATTTAAAAAAAAAAAAAAAGGTGGCCCGGTGCACGAGGCTTCCACCTAAAAACAAAGAATGAAATATAAAATTAAATGTTTTTTAAACGCGGACCGCCAGCGGGCAGGCAGGGCCTGAAAATTAGGCCCTAAATATTTTAACGGGCGAGCAGCCGAGTGCGGGCCCGCCCGCCCGTTTTGCCAATGCTACACCTAGTGTTGTATAAGGAGGGTAAATGTACGCAACCTTATCCCTGCAAGATGAGAGGTTGTTTTCAAGATTTGAACATAAATTTGAAGGTTCTGTTAAACAATTTTTTGTAATGTGGGAATCAAATAATCATTATTTATTTTTCTTCAAATACTCATCAACAGGGACAGTGAAAACAGACCAGTATATTCTGGTCAGTGAACTAATTGGGACCTCTAACACCCAAAGGTTGGATTCCATCACTAAAGGTTGCATTTGAAATAACCTTCAATAAAGTATTCAATGGTTAGGTGAATAGGTTGCTGACTGGTGACAGGGTTACATGAACAAATAAAAGTATGTATAAACCTTCAATTGATTCATCTCTTGTTTAAAGTTTTTTTTTTAAAAAAAAAAAAAACTCATTGCGCAAAACTTCGACCCAGAGAAGTCTTGAGAGAATAGATGCACGCAGTCTTGCACCCGTAAGTAAAGAGGCTATTTAAAATTTGAACCTATGACAACAAGTCACCCTCGTCGAGCATAAAATGTAATGTGGCATAATTGAATCATTGAATTAAATGTCATTCAATAGTATTTAATTCAATAATGCGATCAACAAGCTTCGATATCATAATTATAATAAAAAAAACAAAACATAAACAAATATCATCCACTAATAAAAGCCAAGCAATTGAATCCTTCTTAGAAGGTGGCAAGACCTCTTTTGAGGCTTTTTCTTTCTATTGATTCAATTTTGTTGGCGGTAATTGATTTACTTTTACCAAATAAAAAAAAGAAAGCCAAGCAACTGTAATGCCAGATGGAATGTCTCTTCCATTATCACCCTAGTAAGTTCTCAAGTTGCATTTTAAGCATTTTTTTTTTCTGCTATGCAAAAAATTGCATTTATGGATAATATTTGAGTGTGTCATGTGTTAGGGTTAATTTCAGTCTACCACAAGTCCACAACCAAATATTACTACATCAGGTTGTGCTGAGGACTAACACTGTTGAAAACCAAACAAAGAAAGGATAAAAATTATAATCACTCAATATATACAGAGTCATCAGTTAACCACCTAAACAAAGAACATGCAAATCATTCTTCTTCCATATTGTTGCTTAAACAACTGAAACCATAACAATCACAGAAATAATCAAAACATGGAACCAGCACAAAAATCATAACATAACCATACATGAACTTGAAGTAATGGTCCTTATCTTGTTATCTTGTTATATAATGCAAATTTCCAAAACTTAACACACATCAACCATAACAAACGAATAACTAAAAAATTAAAACCCCACACACAAATTTGACAAATTCCTCATTATCGCAATTGAACCAATAATAAAATCTAACAACATTATGTAACTTAATTAAAGTATATATCATCAATCACCAATTATGATCACCACGCAGTGAATAAAGGCATGTATTGAAGACAAAACATGAGTTCCTAACTGCATGAGAAAGAATTATAATAACAAAATAATCAATGCAAGAAGGGTGCTTTTGTATTTCATAAAATTATGCAGTTTCAGCACACAAGACAATGTGGAGAAAAAACAAATTTTGATCTAAAGAGTCCAACTATATAGCATATTTTTTTTACACAGTTTCTGAATTACTAAATCTCTAGAAACTTGTTCACAAAGGTTAGCAATAAAATCAATCGTTCTTACACCTAAGTAAATAAATTCTTATTTTTGTCATCAACCAGAGTTGAAATTTTAAACTAAGAAAGGACTCTCACGCAGCGAAAGTTGAAGAGAACTCATCACTCATGAAATTCACTGATGTGAAATAATTCAAATATACAAGACCAAGTGGCAACTCTCACCACTTTCATATTTAACTACGTACTCGTCAACATCAACACTTGGAAGGGTGAAGGCTGCCCTAGTCAAAAGATTCCCAGCATCTCGCACCTGAAAATGGAGGTCAAAAGGTTTTCTCAGTTCCAGGCTTATTCTTCTATTTGTAAAATAATATTAGTCTTTGTTACAAGTATCAAAGCTACAGCTAGCCTTGATAAACCAACAGATCTTGAAGAGGTTTGTGATAGAAAGTAGAAACTGGATTAGAATAGAGATAAAATGTTTATTATTGACAGAAATCACTTCGAATTACATTTAACTATCCAGGTATTCGAGAGACCTAGAACTCTCCCCATGCCCAAAGGCCCTAAACCTTTCTCTACCAAATGACTAGATACTTTCCCTCTCAGCCACCTATCAGCAGAAGATTCTGCTGTGAATATTTGGGTGGATTGCAACAGCATATCCAAATATTATCAGCTGAATATCAGGGACTGAAATCATATCAGTTCCAAATATTTTGAGCTGAATATCAGGGATTGATATCATATCAATCATAATTGTATTCCTTATTTAGCTTAGCAGCAATATTTGTATAGTCATTATTTTAGTATAGCAAGAATCTTGTAAAGAGCTGAAAATCAGCAATATAGTGATACATATTCATCTATTTAATGAGAGAACCCTGAGAAGAGAGGGTGAAACAGTCCAATTTAGTCATTTTGACATGGTGTCACAGAGCTAGGCTCATTTTTCTTGAGTTTCTTGAGGTTCTAGGTTGTGTTTTTTTTTTTTTTTTTTGGGTTTTGGGCTGTGTTTTCCTTGTTAAGTGTAAACAGGGTCTTGGGATTTTCTTGTTTTGCTGCAATGGCAACGGGAAACACAAACTTTTGGGGTGAAATTCACAGGAAAGAATTACTCGACCTGGGAATTTCAGTTTCGCATGTTTGTTATGGGGAAAGAATTATGGGGTCATATAGATGGCAGTGATGCTGCTCCAAAGGAGACGGACGTGTCTCAATTAGCTCAGTGGAAGGTCAAAGATGCTAGAATCATAAGCTGGATTTTAGCATCTGTTGATCCTCAATTTGTTTTGATTTTGAGGCCATACAAGACAGCTAAGAGCATGTGGGAATACTTGAAGAAAGTCTACAACCAGAATAACTCAGCTCGACGATTTCAGTTGGAGTACGATATTGCTGGCTATACGCAGTGAGACCTTTCCATTCAGGATTATTATTCTGGATTTCACAACCTATGGGAGGAGTTTACCGACATCATTTATGCAGATGTGTCGGAAGATTCTCTTGCTGCTGTCCAGAAGATCCATGAACAAAGCAAAAGGGACCAGTTCCTAATGAAGCTACGGCCCAAGATTGAAGCTGTCCGTTCGAGCCTGATGAATCATACACCTCCTCCCTCCTTAGATTTGTGTTTTGGGGAACTGCTGCGAGAGGAACAACGTCTAAATACTTAGGCCAGTTATCAAACTCAAGTACCAACTAATTCGATGGCATATGTAGCCCAAGGGAAAGGGAAAGGAAGAGACATGAGGAAGGTTCAATGTTTCAGCTGCAAGGAATTTGGACATATTGCTGCACACTATGGGAAGAAATTCTGCAACTACTGCAAGAAACCAGGACATATTATCAAGGAATGTCCCATTCGGCCTCAGAACCGTCAGGCGTACCAGGCAGTAGTTGGTCCTTCTAACCCCACAGTGGCTGAACCTTCGACTGTTACTCTTGAAATGGTACAACAAATGATCTTATCTGCTTTTTCAGCCTTTGGACTTAAAGGTAATGATTCCACTTTATCTTCATCATGGCTTGTGGATTCAGGTCCCACAAATCATATGACTAAGTCCTCTAAAATGCTTAGCAAATTTACGGACATATGAAGGATCCTCGTGCATTGAGACTGCTAATGGTAGTCAATTACCTATCCAATCTATTGGTGATATCAATTCCACATTCAAAAATGTTCTTGTATCACCTGCACTCTCTACTAGCCTAATTTCAGTAGGTCAGTTGATAGAAATGTAGAGAGAGAAGAGTTTCTGAATAAGATTCTGTTATTGAATCTGAAATGAGTTAGTTACAATAATGTGGCACTCATTCTATTTATAGAAGAGTCCAATACATTAAGTTAAGAAGATGTGCTGTCAGCTTAGCTGACAGCTGTCTATCTAACTAACTAATATTTACTATTTACAATATACTCTAATAGTCCCCCCAGAAACCAAACCACCTATACAGCATTTATCTATTACTCCCCTTTCAAAAACTAGGCTACCCAGGAGGAATAGGAGGCTTGAAACCAGTAGATGCATCTTTGTGTTTGGTGTTCTGTAAAGAAGGAATGGGACAGCAACCAAGTAAAGAAGTGCTTTGAGATAGAGCTTGAGATTGACTAATGATGTTTAATTTTCCCTTGAGTAGACTGAACCTAGTGTTTGACAGTGGCTTGGTGAGGATATCTGCAATTTGTTGCTCACCAGGAACATGTTCCACTATAATCTTCTTGTTGAGAACCTTTTCTCTGACCCAAAAAAGATCAAGCTCAATGTGCTTTGTTCTTGAGTGAAGAACAGGATTTTTAGTGAGCATAACTGTGCTCAAATTATCACAATAGATGACTGGAGTATGTGAGTTGAAACCTAACTCATTAAGCAAACTCTGAACCCACATTAGTTCACCAGCAGTGTTTGCCAAACTCCTGTACTCAGCTTCAGCTGTAGATCTAGCCACCCACTCTTGCTTCTTAGACCACCATGAAATAAGATTGGAACCAAGATACACAGCAGATCCTGATGTTGATTTTCTATCATCTGGATCTGATGCCCAATCAGCATCACAATAGGCATACAAGCTGAGAGGTGTATGAGCAGAAGTAGGTTTAAGAAGAAGGCCTTGATCAATAGTGCCACTAAGATACCTGAGAATACGTTTAAGAGCCTTCCAATGTTCTTCAAGGGGCTGAGATAAAAACTGACAAAGTTTATTAACTGAGTAGCATATTTCAGGTCTTGTTGTTGTAACATACTGTAAAGCCCCAGCCAAAGACCTGTAGAGAGAGGGATCAGCCAGAAAATTACTACCCTGCTTAGTGAGTTTCAGATTACCAACCATAGGAGTAGGTTGACTCTTCATGTCAGTGAGATGAGACCTTTCGAGCAGATCTTTGATGTACTTTGACTGAGAGAGAAGAAAATTCCCTGATTCCAGCCTTTTAATCTCAATTCCTAGAAAATAATCTAAGGAACCAAGATCCTTCAAGGCAAATGCAAGATTCAGATTTGAGATGAGAGTCTGAATGAGAGAGGATGAGGTACCAGTGATGATGATGTCATCAACATAACACAGAACATAAATTCTGTGAGATGAGGTAGTCTGAATGAAAAGGGAATGATCACACCTGCATTTCCTGAAACCCAAACTGATCAAAGTACCAGCCAGCTTATCAAACCAGGCCCTAGGTGCTTGTTTAAGACCATAAATGGCCTTATTCAGCTTGCAAACCTTAGACTTATCCCCTATCTGAAAACCCTCTGGTTGTTCCATGTATACCTCTTCCTCAAGAATGCCATTAAGAAAAGCATTGTTAACATCAATTTGTTGAACATCCCATTTGTGAGTAAGAGCTAAAGTGAGAATAGTTCTGATAGTCACAGGTTTAACAACACGAGAGAAAGTTTCTTTATAATCAAAACCTTTCCTTTGATGATAACCTTTTGCCACAACTCTTGCCTTAAGTTTATTGATAGTCCCATCTGGATTTTCTTTAATTCGGTAGATCCATCTATAACCAATAGCAACTTTCCCTTTAGGTAGAGTAACAATATCCCAAGTGTTATTCCTAATGAGAGCATTATACTCATCTTCCATAGCCAATTTCCAGGCAGGTATAGTAAGTGCAACCTTGGCTGACTTTGGAACAGTAATAGGACCAATGGATGTTGATGTAGAGTCAGAACTAGCTACAAGAGCTCTGTGTACAGTATTGGAACCAGCCTTAGATCTAGTAAGCATAGGATGAGTATTTATAGGTTGCTGAATAGGACTAGAATCAGAGGAAGAAAGATTTATAGTAGAAGAAGCAGTGTGAGGCAGAGAAGTAGAATTTGTAGAAGAAGAGAGATGAGAAGAAGAAGGATCAGACTCAGAAAATTGTTCTGTGCTGATTGAAGAAGGCACTTGTTTTAGAACAGTGAGAGGAGGAATTGAGTCTGGAGTTTTAACAATTTCAGTGGTACTTGTACTTTGCTGAAAAGGGAATTTGGTTTCATCAAAAACAACATCCCTAGACACATATACTCTCCCAGTAGGTGAAAGACACTGATACCCTTTATGACTAGAGGAATAGCCTAAGAAGGTACACTGAGTAGACCTTGGCTGAAGTTTATTTTTGTTATAAGGTCTAAGATGTGGGTAGCAGGAACAGCCAAAAACCCTTAAGAAAGAATAGTCAGGAGTAGTGTTGAACAAGAGAGTATAAGGAACCTTGCCCTGAACAGAAGTACTAGGAAGTCTATTTATAAGATAGACAGCACTAGTGAAAGCATAATCCCAATAGGAGACTGGTAGAGAAGCTTGAGCCAAAAGAGTAAGACCCATTTCAACAATATGCCTATGTTTCCTTTCAATCACACCATTTTGATGATGAGTGTGAGGGCAAATAACTCTATGAGTCATGCCTTGATCATTAAGGAAACTAGTAAAGGGTCTAAATTCACCACCCCAATCAGTTTGAACTGATTTAATTTTGGTTGAAAATTGAGTTTGAACATAGTTAGTAAATTGCTGAAAACACTTTAAAGCTTCAGATTTTTGATGAAGCAGAAACAGCCAAGTATATCTAGTGCATGAATCTACTATAGACATGTAATATTTGTAACCAGTAGATGATAGAGCAGGTGCTGGACCCCACAAGTCAATATAAACAAGATCAAAAGGATGATTGTAAACTGTAAGAGAAGGACTAGATGGCAACTTATGAGATTTGGCAACAGCACAAGCTTCACAAAACATAGAAGTAGTTTTATTCACATTGATGGGTATATTACAAGATTGTAGAATAGTTCTTACAACATTGTCATTAGCATGACCCAACCTAATGTGCCATAAAGAGTATTTATTGTTGGCAACAGATACATTGAAAACAGAACCTGTACTAGAACTAGATACATCAGAATTTTGACTAGAGCTAGGTACATATGTATGTGCATTTTCAGAAGAAACGACATTAGTACAAGTACGACCAGCATTATTGGAAACTCCAGAACCAGCAGAAAAAGTTGAAGTAGAATTTGTGGACTTAGTCTTGAGTATGTCATGAAAAATATAGAGCCCATCAGCACCAAGTGTGCCTTCAAGCAGGATAGCATTGGAATCCTGAGATTTCACAAAGCAACAATCAGCATGAAACTCAAAATAGACAGAATTGTCTTTGGCAAACCTGCTAACACTAACTAAGTTTTTAGTTATGGAAGGCACAAGTAATAAATTGTTTAGGTGTAGAGTAGTGTTAGGAGAAATAGGAGAAGAAAAAGAGCTGGTTCCAATTCCTGTAATTGGTATACCTGTACCATTACCCATGTAAATCTGACTTTGGCCAGATAGAGGATTAGTAGTGCCTGTCAGATTTGAGGGATCAGCAGTAAGATGATGCGTGGCACCTGAGTCTGGGTACCAAAGCTGAGAATTGTAGGCCATTGGCTCCATAACCATAGCTTGAGGTTGAGGTCTAGGAACAGCAAAAGATGGCTGTGATGCCCAGGAATTAGGTGCTGGACCAAGAATAGAGGGTGCAACAGTAGGTCTTGCAGCAAATTGAGGATACTGTATTGGCATCTGTTGCATTGCCCAAGGAGGATATGGCATGAAGAAGGGAGAAGGATAAGGAACAACTCCAGTAGTTGAAGAGTTAGAATTCTGGCCTTTTTGTGCCTTATAGGATTTATTTTGAGACTTATTTGCATCAGCAGCCATGACTATATCTACCTTATTCCAACACTGAAGTGCTTCATGGCCATGTTTGTCACAAAGTTGACACTTAACTCTTCCTCTACCAGACTTCCCTTTAGAAATGTTGCCCTTACCATTTGTTTTCTGCTTAGAGACAGCTTGCTCATAACCATTTGAGTCACTACTCTCATTGTCAGTGTCAAATGGATTTGTGGACTTAGGAATTTTAGTATTAGGAGCAGTGATTGGTGGTGCTGGTGCTGAGTTTGAAAGTTGCACCTGCTGAGGAAACTGAGCTGGATTTTGAAAATACATCACATTCTGAGGTGTTTGAGTGCTAGAAGATGGAACAGGACCATATGCAAAGGGCTGAACAGGAGGTGGTGCAGCTGAGAGGGTTGAATGAGGTCCTTGAGCCAACTGAACAGAAAAGTTATCATTCACCACAGGATGAATACGTTCCAGATAGGCTTCTTGAGTAACCAAAAGAGCCTCTAAGGCACCAAGAGTGACAGGATCATCACGAATGAGCAATGAGGTAACAAAGGCCTCATAATCTGATGGTAAGCCATCCAGAACTGCTCTTACCTGTTCCCTCTGAGATACTGGTTCTCCTACTGATGATAGAGAAAACACTAAGGCCTTGATTCTGGCCACAAACTCAGAAATAGTTTGATTACCTTTCTTTGAGGAACGAAGCTCTGAATAAAGCATTTGAGTTCTGGCTTTAAGCAGAGAACTGAAGTAGGAGTGTAATTCATCCCAAATCTGATAAGAATGAACACATCCCAATACCCTAGCCTGAACTGGTTCAGATAGAGACTGCAACAGCCATGAAGCTAAGTGTTGATCCTGCTCCTCCCAGTTAAGGTAGTTAGGGTTAACTCGATCGAATTCGTGATCCTCTGCAGTAAGATATTTAGGAGGAATCTGTGGACTAACCACAAACCTTTGAAGACGATGAGAGGCAATCACTGCTTCTACCTGTTGCTTCCAGACTAAGTAATTCTTATCTGAAAGTTTGGCAGAAACTGAGTGAGAAAAAGTAACCGGAGTGAAGAATGTATTCACTGGTTGAGGTGGAGTATGAGGTGCGGAAGCCATTGATGATCAGGATCGAACAACACAAAAAAAAAAAAAAACACGGATGAGAAGTGAATGAAAGCAATCGCAAGTAAGAAGAAGAAGAGAACAGAGGTGCGATTTCAGAATTGTGAAATCGCAAGGAGAAGAAAACCCTAATTTTGCGATTTGATAATTGAAATCGCAAGGGAGATGAAAAGTGAAAATTAGATGCGATTATAGAAAAGAAAATCGCAAATGAGAAGAATGAAGGATGCGATTTCAGAATGAAGATCGCAGATGAGAAGAAGAATGCGATTTCAGAGTGAAGATCACAGGTGAGAAGAAGAGAAGGTGCTATTGCTGAAGCTTCTCAGGTGTGAAGCGATTGATACCATGATAGAAATGTAGAGAGAGAAGAGTTTCTGAATAAGATTCTGTTATTGAATCTGAAATGAGTTAGTTACAATAATGTGGCACTCATTCTATTTATAGAAGAGTCCAATACATTAAGTTAAGAAGATGTGCTGTCAGCTTAGCTGACAGCTGTCTATCTAACTAACTAATATTTACTATTTACAATATACTCTAATATCAGTTGGTTGACAATAATTGTGACGTCCGTTTTTCTCGTAATGGTTGTCTTGTGCAGGATCAGGTGTCGGGGAAGATACTCGCGAAGGGGCCTAAAGTTGGACGACTGTTTCCTCCGCAATTTTCCATCCCTCCTTATATTTCCATGGCTTGTACTGCTGTAGCCAATAAAAATAAAATATGGCATAAACGTTTGGGTCATCCTAACAGTATTGTTTTATCTCATTTAATAAATTCTGGTCTGTTAGGTAATAAAGTTCAGTTTTCATCTCATATATCTCTTGATTGTTCAACCTGCAAATTGGGTAAAAGTAAAACTCTTCCATTTGCATCTCATGGGCATCGTGCTGAAAACTGTTTTGACTTGATTCACGGTGATGTATGGGGCATTACTCCAATCATATCCCATGCTCATTATAAATACTTTGTTACCTTTATTGATGATTATAGCAGATATACTTGGGTTTATTTTCTTCGTTCTAAGTCTGAGGTTTATTCTGTCTTTCAGCGGTTTGTAGCCTATGTTGAAACCCAATTTTCTATGAAAATTAAGGTATTCAGGTCTGACTCGGGAAGTGAGTATATGTCTCATGCTTTTCATAACTTCCTTCACCAAAAGGGCATTATTTCCCAGCGTTCCTGCCCTTATACACCTCAGCAAAATGGTGTGGCAGAAAGGAAGAATGGTCATCTTTAAGACGTCGTTCATACACTTTTGCTTGAGTCATCCGTTCCACCAAAGTTTTGGGTAGAGGCGTTATCTACAGCAGTTTACCTAATTAATAGGTTGCCTTCTAATGTTTTAAATTTTGAAACTCCATACTATTGCATGCACCATGAGCATGCTAATTATCTTGACATGCATACATTTGGTTGTGTTTACTTTGTCATTTACCACCTCATGAACGCAACAAATTGTCTGCACATTCTGTTAGATGTGCTTTTTTGGGTTATAGTGTTCCTCACAAAGGTTATGTGTTATGATGCATGTTCCAACAAATTTCATATTTCTTGAAATGTTGTTTTCTAGGAAAATCAATTTTTCTTTCCCAGGAATGTTGAATCTCTCCCAACTAAGTCATTTCTTCCAACTTTTGGAGTATTGCCTCCTGTTCCTATGCGGTACAAGCCTAGATTTGTGTATCAACGAAGGCAGAGAGCTTTGCCCCTTCCCGAGACAGCCCCGCCATCTGTTCCACAATATTCTCGCGAAGATTTGCATGTTGACCCAACTCAGACATGTGATACTACCATTCAACAGTATCAGAATATAGAGAGTTCAGATTCAGGTACTATCCGGTGACACTCTTCCCGAATTTCTAGGCCGCCTGATAGATATGGATATTCTCATAAATCACTTCATGCTACTTTATCATCTGTTCGCATTCCTAGAAGCAAGCAAGAATGTTGGGAGAAGGCAATGGAGGAAGAAATTCAGGCTTTAAAGGACAACCATACTTGGGATGTTGTTCCATGTCCTGAGAACGTGAAGGCCATTGGGTGCAAGTGGGTATACTCAATCAAGCTACGCTCTGATGGGACCTTGGATAGGTATAAGGCACGGCTGGTTGCTCTTGGTAACAATCAAGAGTATGGGGTGGACTATGAGGAGACATTTGCTCCAGTAGCCAAGATGACTACGGTTAGGACTATCATCTCCATAGAAGCTTCACAAGGTTGGTCACTTCACCAAATGGACGTCAAAAATGCTTTTCTTCATGGTGATCTTAAGGAGGAGGTTTACATGACACTACCTGTTAGATACTGTATAGTTTCAGTATTATGTACTTTTCAGTATTGTATAGTTTAGAATTCACAACTGTAACACTATGCGTTGACAGCTGTCATGTAACTTAAGTTAAGTTAGTTGAGACTCCTACTATAAATAGATAATTCACTCTCAGTCAATAACAGATTTCTCTCTCTCTCTCTTAAGGAGGAGGTTTACATGACACTACCTGTTAGATACTGTATAGTTTCAGTATTATGTACTTTTCAGTATTGTATAGTTTAGAATTCACAACTGTAACACTATGACACTACCTGTTATCGTGTCATAGTTTCAGTACCTGTTAGGGAGGAGGTTTACATGACACTACCTGTTAGATACTGTATAGTTTCAGTATTATGTACTTTTCAGTATTGTATAGTTTAGAATTCACAACTGTAACACTATGCGTTGACAGCTGTCATGTAACTTAAGTTAAGTTAGTTGAGACTCCTACTATAAATAGATAATTCACTCTCTTACATGGTATCCAGAGCTATTTTTGCGTGCCAAGCTTTCTCTTCTCACTTGCGATCGAGCTTCTTCCTCTATGGTGTGATCGCTTCATTTTCTCAGCACCATCTGTGATTGCTATTCTGCAGCTGTGTCTTCTCACTTGCGATTCTGCAGTTGTGTCTTCTCACTTGCGATTGTGATTCATCTTCTCTGGTGCGATTGCTGCGTTTTCTCCCTTCTGCGATTGCTGTGTTTGATGCGATTGCTGCGCTAGGGTTTTTCTGATTGCGATTTCATTCTGTGCTTCTTCTAGCTTTGTGCGCTTCAATTCTCTTCGTTCCTGATCCTGCAATTTTCTTCAATGGCTTCCGCTCCAACACCTTTAAATTCGGTATTCACTCCTGTTACCTTCTCTCACTCTATTTCTGCTAAACTCACAGATAAGAACTATCTGGTGTGGAAACAGCAAGTTGAAGCTGTGATTGCTTCACACAGACTTCAACGTTTTGTTGTTAGCCCTCAAATTCCAGAAAAATGATATTGAATTTGATCGAGTAAACCCTAACTATTTGAATTGGGAAGAACAAGATCAACACATTGTATCTTGGTTATTGCAATCACTGTCTGAACCTGTTCAGGCTAGAGTTCTTGGTTGTGTTCATGCCTATCAAGTGTGGGATGAACTTCATAACTATTTCAGTTCTCTCACAAAAGCACACAATCAGATGCTTGAATCTGATTTGCGTTCCTCTAAGAAAGGATCTCAGACTATTTCTGAATTCATAGCTAGGATAAAGGCATTGGCCTTTTCACTAGCTGCGGTTGGAGAACCTATTTCTCAGAAAGAACAAGTCAAGATTGTTTTGAATGGCTTACCTTCAGAGTATGAAGCCTTTGTAACTTCTCTGTTAATTAGAGACACTCCAGTAACTATTGGTGCCTTGGAGGCTCTATTATTGGCTCAAGAAGCTTACTTAGAAAAGTTACATCCTGTTGTAAATGATGCCTATTTAGTGCATCTTGCTCAGGGCCAGATTCAGCAGAATCAAGTTCAGCCCTCAACTCAACCTACTCAGGCTGCACCTTCTCAATTTCAGCAAGCCTCTCAGGATATGGTATACTATCACTCTTCTCCTCAGTTTCCTGTGCAATCCTTTCCTTCTCAATATCCTGCACAGCAATTTGTTGCACCTACTTAGTCAGCAACAAGTGTAGGGTTTGTTCCTGCTGCACCTATTCAACCTCAAACTACTGCAGCAAAACCACAGAAATCAACCAATCCATTTGCATCGATTCTGATAGCACTGATTCTGCAGATCATTCTACTGCACCAAAGCAGAATACATATAACTCCAATTCCAAAACTTCCTACAAAGGAAAATCTGGGAAAAACAGAGTGAGGTGTCAACTCTGTGATAAACCAGGCCATGAGGCCTTAAAATGTTGGAACCGAGTTGATATTGTCATGGGTTCTAACACTGATCAGTCTTCAAACAAGTCTGCAACCAGATCTCAGAAATCTAACAAGGGTCAATCAACTGCACCTATGTTTCCATTTCCTCAGTTTCCAGCTGCTTATTTTCCCTACCAGCACCCTATGCCATTTCAGCAAATGGTTGCTCCACCACTCATTGCCCCTAGAGCTTCTATCCTAGGGCCTGGACCCTCTTCTTGGGCTCCTCAACCCTCCTTTCCTGCTATTAGAGCTCCTCAAGCTCTCCTCATGGAACCACAGGCCTACAACTCTCAAGTTTGGTACCCAGATTCTGGTGCTACCCATCATCTGACTGCAGATCCAGCAAATTTTACTCACTTGAGAGCTCCTCTTTCAGGTCAAGACCAGATTTTCATGGGTAATGGTTCTGGAATTCCAATCACAGGAATTGATACTAATTTGTCTTTTAATAATCTACTGTTAGTTCCGTCAATTACTAAGAATCTAGTAAGTGTCACTAGGTTTGCCAAAGACAATTCTGTTTATTTTGAATTTCATCCTGATTCTTGTTGTGTGAAATCACAGGACAACAATTCTATTCTTCTTGAAGGATCTGTTGGTGCTGATGGTCTCTATAGGTTTCATGATGCTATTCAGCCTCAACCTACATCTCAGCAGTTTTTTTATTCTACTTGTTCTAAGTCTTTGAATAAAAGTGTATCTAGTGGTTCTTGTACTAGTGCATCTAGTAGTCATTTTTCTAATTCTTGTAGTGTAAATGCTGTTCATGCCTCTAATAATAATTTCTCTATGTGGCATAATAGACTTGGACATCCCAGTGAAAGCATTGTAAATTCAGTTTTAAAGCATTGTAATATCTCTTCTACTATCAATAAAACTTCTGAATTCTGTAATGCCTGTGCAGTAGCAAAATCTCATAGACTACCTGCAACCCCTTCCCCTACTGTGTATAAATCTGCCTTTGATTTGGTTTACATTGATTTGTGGGGTCCTGCTCCCGTTTCTTCTTCTACAGGATTTAAATACTACTAGTCTATTGTTGACTCTTGTACTCGATTTACTTGGCTGTTTTTGTTAAAACAAAAATCTGAGGCCATTCAGACATTTTCTCATTTTCTACAGTATGTGAGAACTCAATTCTCACTTACTATTAAGTTTGTTCAAACAGATTGGGGGGGTGAATTTAGACCCTTTACAAAATTTCTTGAGTCTCAAGGTATTTTACATAGGGTTATCTGCCCACACACACATCATCAAAATGGTGTTATTGAGCGAAAACATAGGCATATAGTAGAAATGGGACTTACAATGCTTGTTCATGCTTCCTTACCCACATCCTATTGGGATCATGCATTCATAAGTGTTGTATATCTTATTAACAGGTTGCCTAGTTCATCTATTGAAGGGAAAGTTCCATATACTGCTCTCTTTAATTCTAAACCTGATTATGGTTTTCTTTTTGGCTGTACCTGTTATCCTTGCCTTAGACCTTATACTCATAATAAACTACAACCTAGATCTACCAAGTGTACGTTCTTAGGTTACTCACCTAGTCATAGAGGATATAAGTGTCTTGCTTCAAATGGTAGAATGTATATTTCAAAGGATGTTGTGTTTGATGAAAGTTCTTTTCCTGCTGCTACTTCAGCAACCACTCCTTCTATTCCATCCACTACTATTCCTACTCATCTTACTGTCCTAAGTCCATCTATATCAGATACTGTTATGTCTTCATCCAGTCCAACACTATCTCCCTCCTCTGTTTCACAGGATAATTCTCCTACTTTACAAAGCACACATATATCTCCCATCCCTACTACCTCTTCTTCTTTACCTTCTACAGCTTCTCCTACTATTTCTCTTAGCTCTGAACCTTCTTCTTCAAATAGTTCTGTGTCTGTTCCTATTAATACACACCCTATGGTCACAAGGTCAAAATCTGGTACTAATTCAAGAATTCCAAGAGTCTATACAGCTCATTCTAAATCTGCAGCATCAAAGAGTATCTATGCTGAACCTGTTTCAGCAAAGGTTGCACTTACTATTCCTCACTGGAAACGTGCTATGGAAGAGGAATATCAAGCCTTAATCAGAAATAAGACCTGGACTTTGGTTACTCTGCCAAAAGGAAAGAAAGCTATAGGATACAAGTGGATTTTTAAAGTAAAAGAAAATCCTGATGGCACACTCAACAAGTTTAAGGCTCGTGTGGTGGCAAAGGGTTTTCATGAGAGATATGGACATGATTACAGTGAAACCTTATCACCAGTGGTTAAACCTGTCACAATCAGGGTTGTTCTTACTCTTGCTCTTACTCATGGGTGGGACATACAGCAGATTGATGTGAATAATACAGCAGATTGCTCTTACTCGTGGCATAACTTCCACCTCTTCCTCGGATGTTTGTAAATTGAGGCGTTCATTTATGGACTAAAACAGGCTTCAAGAACCTGGTTTGACAAATTTCGCTCAACCATGCTTCAGCTTTCCTTCCAGCAAAGCAAGTATGAGTCTTCATTATTTTTTTGCAAGTCCTCAATTGGTGTTGTTCTGCTCCTCCTTTATATTGATGACATTGTCATAACTAGAACAGACTACACCTTGATTAGCCATCTCAAGCAGCAACTTCAGCTGTCATTTCATATGAAGGATCTCGGTCCCCGCACTTATTTTCTAGGTTTGGAAGTTCAAACTGATCAGTCTGGTATTTTCTTGCATCAACACAAATACGCACATGATCTAATTATGTTAGCTGGTCTTAAGGATTCTACTCCTGTGGATACTTCCTTAGAAGTAAACACTAAGTATCGGAGTTCAGAAGGGGAGCTTCTATCTGATCCAACAGTGTTTTGTCAGCTTGTCGGTAGTTTGAACTATTTAACTATTACTAGACAAGATATTTCCTTTGTTGTTCAGCAGGTTAGCCAATTCATGCAAACACCTCGGCATCTGCATCTAGCCGCTGTTCGTTGCATCATCTGTTACCTTCTTGGAACATCAAACCGAGGATTATTTTTTCCAACTGGATCCCCTCTACAACTCACTGCATATAGTGACGCAGACTGGGCTGGATGTCCGGACACCAGAAAATTTGTCACAGGTTGGTGCATATTCCTTGGCAATTCTCTGATTTCCTGGAAAAGTAAGAAGCAAGATCGTGTCTCTAAGTCCTCTACTGAATCTAAATATCGGGCAATGTCTTCAACATGTTCCGAAATCACATGGCTTCGTGGTTTTCTATGTGAACTAGGTTTTCACCAATCAGGTCCCACTCCCCTTCACGCCGATAACACAAGTGCGATCCAAATTGCAACTAATCCGATTTTTCATGAGCGTACAAAACACATTGAGGTGGATTGTCATTTCCATTCGGGAGGATGTTGATAATCGTGTTATCACTCTTCCTCATATTTCCACTGCCCTTCAGCTAGCTGATCTTTTTACCAAGGCCATGACACGACAACGGCATCAGTTTCTTGTTGGCAAATTGATGCTTCTTGATCATCCCGCATCAATTTGAGGGGGGATATCAGCATAAGATTCTGCTGTGAATATTTGGGTGGATTGCAACAGCATATCCAAATATTCTCAGCGGAATATCAGGGACTGAAATCATATCAGTTCCAAATATTCTGAGTTGAATATATCAGGGATTGATATCATATCGATCATAATTGTATTCCTTATTTAGCTTAGCAGCAATATTTGTATAGTCATTATTTTAGTATAGCAGGAATCTTGTAAAGAGCTGAAAATCAGCAATATAGTGATACATATTCATCTATTTAATGAGAGAACCCTGAGAAGAGAGGGTAAAACAGTCCAATTTAGTCATTTTGACACCACCTTCCTATTTATAGGCAACAAGCCTTATTTCCAACAAACTAACACCCTAAAAGTATCCTAACTAATTCACTAAAGGGGCTACCTATCAGTATGCAGCACTAATGTTGCCATGATGAACATGGGAAATGTAAATTTATTCGTTCAAAAAGATCCACCAACGATACTTACTTTTAAACAAAATCACGGATTAAAGTATGTTTGGATCAGCTATGAAAATTAAATTATTTCGATAACTTATTATAATCGATTATACGTAAAATAGATTATTCGATCACCTTAATGCATCATCTCAACAGCGTTTTCAGAAAGCAAAAGCCGTTTTTCAAAAAATTAGTCCAAAACCAAACATACCCATAGTAACAGAATTCAATTATTCTACTCAGAAAAAGACACTCATGCATTTGTTCAGTGCATTTTTTTTTAGAGGAGGAACTTGTTAAAATTCCATCTCAAAACCAAATAGCAATAAGAGTAGTAGCCCAGCAAGAATTTAAATCACACCCAAGACAATAAGGCAGGTGATGTGGGACTTACTTCCCAACATCCCACCTCTATAGAAGCCTGCCGGACCAGGTGATGAGACGATGAGTTACCTTTTGGCCTATGAAGAAAGGGCATTTTTTTGCCCATGACAACAGGAGAGAAGTTGGGCTTTGGTTCTGATACCAACTTGAATCTAAATACGTGAATAACTAGTTAAACTCTTGAGTTAACTCTCTTACGAGTTTACGGTTCTGGGTCACAAAAACGAGTTAACTCTTATGTGAACTCTCTTTTTGGTTAACTCATGAGTTCAAGTAAACTCTGTCAAAACTGATAAACACTCGAGTCAACTCTCGAGTTTATGAACCCACATTTACACATTGATTTGGTCTCAGTAAATTTTTCTCGTTATTATCTAATACCTAGGTTGAATTACATATATCTTGCAATAAATAATAGAATTATAAAGCTAATTTTAATTTTTAGTATTGTATATGTATTGTTGTTTGAGACAAAGGCTTGGTTGTTGTTTATGTGTATGTATTGTTGTGTCAAGCTACAAAATAAAGTAAGTGATCAACTAAAAATCGTATAATAGTTAGGGGAAAATATTAAGTTATGATTATACTTTATATTTTTATTTGCTTTATTATAATGATAGGATGTTTAAAAATAATTTTGGATATCTCATTAAGGTATGTTTTTGTCCAAGAATATCTTATTAACTAGTAATATTTTTGAGCTATGTAAACTCTTACATGTTAATGAGTCGAGTTTACCTTTCGAGTTTACCAAAGCTCCACGAGTTTACCTAAACTCTCGAATTTGAAAACCATGCTAATGGGTACGATATTTATATACATATGAAGACATAATCAATCCCTAAACTCAAGGGATTATGATCAGCTATCTAGGGAAACAATAAAGATGATGGTCAGCTAAATACAAATCATATCTTATAATATCTCAACAGAACTATTGCATTTGTTCAAGATATGCTAATCGATAAATAAATAATTCACAAGACAATATTTTTAAAATAACACATGCCTGTGCCAAAGGTGAAATACGGGGACTAATCCCTCCGTCACGCTCCATTTGTGCCATAGTACAAGCTATTCTGAGCTCCCTGGTGGCAGCACAAATATCATAAAAATGCTCCATACATTGGTGTACTAAAAGGAATTTCTAGAAATACTTTAAGGTTTCTCCACCAAGAATAGCAGCTAAAAATAAGCCATCCGGTTTCAACGCCAATCTAGACTGCAAAATATTAAAAAGCATGTCAGAATAATAATAAATGATATTTAGAGTGACATTTAGATAAGGGGAAAGAAAGGTGATTTGCATATAAAAATTTGCAAATTACAGTCAAGCGTTCCTTGAGGGTCTGGAGACCAAACTACTTGAATTGTGGATAGTTATTTTCCTTCATACTTCTATTGTTTCTATATAACTTTTTCTTCTCTTCTTTCTTTTTCTCTTCATTTTCTGATATCCAGGAATGTAAACATGGATAAGCACATAAGTGATTACATACCCCAAACCATGACTTGTTTGAACTGAATTAGAAAATAACTCATGACAGAAAGTAGAAAATATATTCTTCGATTTATCAAGTCTAGATTCAGAAAGCCACAAAATTATAGAAAGTCTGGCTCAAGCACAAGCAAGACAAGCACCTTGATGTGGCAGGATCCAAGTATATGTCCCATGTATGTGTAACAGATGGAAATGACAGAGAGGGCATAGGAGAAAAATTTCAAAAAGAGCAAGGGCAATTTAGTCAAGAAGAGCCAAGGGAATCTTCTGCATTGCAACCAACTGATGTTGACAGCCAGGAAGGACAGATGGCTGATGATTGTGAGGCACATGAGGGAAGCAAACGTGTGAGGCTGCCAAATACACGTTTGAAGGACTTTGTATGGAAAGGGAATTAGTTATATAGCAGAGGGTGGGGTAGGAGAGAGAATTAGGCAATGATTGGAAATTCTTTCCTCTCTCTCTAGGTGTATGTAAGAGAGAGAAACTAAGCTAGAGAATGAGAAAGAAGAGAGAGAGAGAGAATTCTGTTATTTCAGTTATTTCTGAATTTGGTAAAATGAAAGGGTAAGATACATTGAGTGCTATTACATCTATTTATAGAAGAATAGAATAGTGTGACTTACTTGACAGCTGTCAAGTAACCACACGCCAGCTGGCTACAGCTGGATAACTAATACCCTAACTAAACTAACCAACAATACAAAATATAATACAAGCAAAATACATGCTTAGTTCTAATACTCTAATACACCCCCCTTAAACCGAAGTGCCTATGTAATGGAGCTCCCTTGAACAATTCGAAGACGTGGCTTGAGTTCATGAAACCGAGCTTGAGATAAAGGCTTAGTGAGAATATCAGCAGTCTGCCATTTGGAAGGAACATGAGTGACTGTTAAAGTTCTTTTCTGCACCTTCTCTCGAACAAAAAATAAGTCCAACTCCATATGCTTAGTTTTATGATGTAGTACAGGATTGTGAGCCATTGCAACAGTGCTGGCATTATCACAATACAATGTAGGAACTGTATAAGGGAGCTGAAGTTCAGTCAGAAGAGATTCTATCCACATGAGCTCTTGTGCAGCAAGAGCTAAACTCCTATATTCTGCCTCAGTACTAGATCTGGACAGAGTATGTTGTTTCTTAGACCACCAAGTAACTAGGTTAGAACCTAAGAAAATACAAGCCCCTGAAGTTGACTTCCTATCATCCTGATCCCCTGCCCAGTCAGCATCACAAAAGGCCTGAATTTTTAGAGGAAGGTGAGGATCAGAAGGCTGAAATATCAGCCCATGAGAGACTGTCCCTTTGAGATACTTAAGAATTCTCTTAACAACTGACCAATGTTCTTCAAGGGGTTTTGAGAGATACTGACACACTTTGTTAACACTAAAGGTGATGTCAGGTCTTGTAATGGTAGCATACTGCAATGCTCCAACAATGGATCTGTAGAAAGTAGGATCAGCTACATCTTGACCCCCAAACTTTGATAGTTTGCAACTACTCATCATAGGTGTAGAAATATCTTTAGCAGTAGCCATATTAGCTCTTTCCAACAAGTCTCTAATGTACTTTGACTGATTAAGAAGAATCATGCCATTAGAAAGATGTTTGACCTCAATTCCAAGAAAGTAATCCAGTTTGCCCAGTTGTTTTAAAGCATAAACAGAACTAAGTTTCTGGATAAGTGTGTTTATTTGAGATTTGGAAGATCCTGTGACTATAATGTCATCAACATAAACTAGGACATATAGCACATAAGTGGAAGTCTTTAGCAAAAACAAAGAGTTATCACATTTGCTAACTTTGAAACCTAAACTCTGCAGAGTATTTTTCAGACTTTCAAACCACTGCCTAGGGGCTTGTTTCAGCCCATATATTGCCTTGTTCAGTTTGCAAACTAGTGTTTTATCACTATGCACAAAACCAGGTGGCTGTTTCATATATACTTCTTCCTCTGATGTACCATTTAGGAAAGCATTGTTGACATCTAGTTGTTGAAGATCCCACTTGTGAGTTACAGCCAAAGTCAAAATAATTCTAACAGTAATAGGTTTGACTACAGGTGAAAAAGTTTCATTGTAATCCTGTCCATGTTTTTGATGGAAACCTTTTGCCACTAATCTGGATTTGCGTTTATGAATTGTGCCATCTGGATTCTCTTTAATCCTGTAAACCCACTTATTTCCTATAGCCACTTTGTCAGGAGGTAGAGGAACTAGTGTCCAGGTATTGAGTTTTATGAGTGCATCATACTCTGCTTGCATAGAAGCTTTCCATTCAGGACTAGAGAGAGCTGCTTTCACTGATGTAGGTTCAACTTCAGAGTGAGCTAAATGAACACTAGGAATAATAGCCTTTGAAATACCAGACTTAGATCTTGTTTGCATAGGATGTGTTGAATTATTTCTAGAAGTATGAAGTGGGGAAACAGAGGAAGAGGAAGTATCATCAGAATTTTGTGTTGGAGAATCTGAGGAGAGCTGTTGTAAAACTGGAGAATCTGAAGCCAAAGGAGGAGAATGCGCTGCAGATGTAGTAGGAGAAACTGGTGAAGTGGTTACAGGAGCAGAGAAAGTATTTGAAGGTGAAGTAATAGTGGTAGGAGAAGAAGTAGGATAGAAGGAAGTTTCTGGACTTAAGTGTTGTGTGTTTGTAGAATCAGGAGTTGATGCTGCAGTAGAAAAGGGAAAGCTATACTCATTGAAAATGACATCTTTAGAGATGTATACTTTGCCTTCAGAACTGAGACACTTGTATCCTTTGTGTGAAGGAGAGTAACCCAGAAAAGTGCACTCACTTGAATGAAAATCAAGTTTGTGTTTGTTGTAAGGCCTTAACAGAGGATAGCATGCACAACCGAATACCCTTAGCAAAGTATAATCAGGATCAGACTTGAAAAGAAGGTTAAATGGAACCTGATTGTTGATAGAGGTGCTAGGTAGCCTATTTATGAGATACACAGCTGTTTGGAATGCATGATCCCAATACACTAATGGTAGGTGAGCATGTGCCAAGATTGATAACCCTGTTTCAACAATATGTCTATGTTTGCGTTCAACAGTACCATTTTGATGGTGAGTATGAGGGCAAGTTACCCTATGAATAATTCCCATTGTTTGTAAGTAAGTAGTTAGTGGCCTAAATTCACCACCCCAATCACTTTGAACAGCTTTTATCTTTGTATTAAATTGATTTCCAACCATTGTTATAAAGGTTTTGAACATTAGAATAGAGTCTGACTTTTGTTTTAAGAGAAATAGCCAAGTGTATCTAGTATGTGCATCAACAATGGACAAATAGTATTTGAAACCACTAGAAGACAGATTAGGAGAAGGTCCCCACACATCAATGTAAACTAAGTCAAAAGGAGATGAATAACTAGTAGTAGATGCAGGGGAATGAATTCTATGAGCTTTACCATAACAACAAGAAGAACAAAAATCATAGACTGTTTTATTAGAATGTGGTATCTTACAATGATTTAATACTTTCTGTACAATAGACTCACTAGGATGGCCTAACCTACAATGCCATAATGTTTACACAGTAGGATTTTTATTAGAATCAGAAAGAGGTACAGAAACTACATTTGCACTAGACCTAGAATCAAAGAGATTACAACTTGGAGCAGTAGAATTATTTGTAACTTGGCAAGGAATATGAGTAGGATGAAAGCTATAGAGCCCTTCAGAAGTTAGAGCTCCTTTCAGCAACAATTGTTTAGTGTCCTGACATTGCACAAAACATTCATTAGCTGTAAAGACAAAGAAACAATTATTGTCTCTAGCAAATTGACTAACACTTAAAAGATTTTTAGAAATGGTTGGAACTAATAAAAGCTTGTTCAGTTTAAGTGATTTTTGAATGCAATATGGTGAAGTAAAGGCAGAGCAACCAATAGCTTTAATAGATAAGCCATGACCATTACCCATGTAGATTTGTTCATTGCTGAACTGTTCAACTGGATGTTGAACCAAAGTGTTATCAGAGGTAAGGTGATTGGTTGCTCCAGAGTCAGGGTACCAGATTGGTTGAGCTCTTGTGGCAGTCATAGCAGCAGGATTAGAATTCAGTGGAGGATGAAGTAGTCCTGAATCTACTGAAGAGGTCACTGAAAGAGGTGTTGCTGGATTCTGTGAATGATAGTAGGCATGATGCTGCTGATTTGGATGAGGAATAGTGTTCCTATATGAAGCTCTAGGTACAAGATCATAGCCTGGTGGTGCTGTAGGAACAGGTGCTGCACGATAATATGGAACTCCATAGGCTTGAGGAGGTCCATAGGTGATGTTAGAGTCATGTGGTGCATACCAACACTGTGACAGATCATGACCAAATCTGTCACAGTAAGCACAATAGGGCCTTGAACCACCACGACCTCCACCACGGTCACGGCCACCACCACGGCCATTACGACCACCACGATAACCAGAATTATCAATTCTATCATTTCTATAGGATGAATTCTCAAAACGATTAACACGTTCACTATGAAAATCAGAATTATCTATCCTATTGTTCTCATGTCGATAAGAGGGATTATCAAAACGAGAATGATGATTATTGCGATTTTCATATCGAGAATTTACCGGCGAACGTGAATCCGAACGTGCTTGAGACCCTGCCACATTCACTGACATAGCATTTGACAAAGTTTGTTGTTGAGCTCTCTCCATGCGTGACTCATAAGTGAGAAGAAGTGATTCCAATTCTGTGAGAGAAGGCGCGGTACTGTGACTTTCAACAGCAACTATGAGAGGTCGATATTCCGCTGGAAGTCCCTCAAGAATAACATCAACATGTTCAGTGATAGAAATTGGCGATCCAATAGAGATGAGAGAATCGACTATCATCTTGATTCGCATCAAATAGTCCGCAATTGATTTTCCCCCTTTCGTTAGGGTTTTCAATTCGGATCGTAATTGACGACTGCGAGCTCTAGTATGCGATTGACAATAGTTGTTGACTTCATCCCAAACCTCCCAATAAAGTGATCGCATCCAACAACACGAGGTTGGATCGATTCCGAAAGCGTATTGAGAAGCCAAGCGAACACTGATTGATCGTGTTCCTCCCATCGGAGAAACTCAGGATTCACGCGATTGAGCTGGCGATCTTCGTCGAAGAGAAAATGCGGCGGCGCAACTGGTAAGTTGATAACGTACTCAATATGATTCAGACGAAGCACCGAAAGCACAAATTGCTTCCAATTGAGGAAATTCTTATCATGGAGCTTGACCGAAGGAAGAGGAAGGTTGAGAGAAGAAGAATTTTGCGGTGGAACAGTGTTTAATGGCGGAGCAGAAGCCATGGTTTTGCAACTGATACCATGTAAGAGAGAGAAACTAAGCTAGAGAATGAGAAAGAAGAGAGAGAGAGAGAATTCTGTTATTTCAGTTATTTCTGAATTTGGTAAAATGAAAGGGTAAGATACATTGAGTGCTATTACATCTATTTATAGAAGAATAGAATAGTGTGACTTACTTGACAGCTGTCAAGTAACCACACGCCAGCTGGCTACAGCTGGATAACTAATACCCTAACTAAACTAACCAACAATACAAAATATAATACAAGCAAAATACATGCTTAGTTCTAATACTCTAATAGTGTAATTCCTTTTCATTGCTGAAACCTTTGCACTTAGCTTTTCCATTTCGGTTGTACTTGATTACTCTTATATTTCCAGTGATTTCCTAATACAGACTCAGATTGATTCCCTTGATCCCATTTGAACTCAAGGAAGTGCAATCTGTTCATTATAATTTGTGTTTCTTGTTACCCAAGTCACTGCTCTATTCGTTTTTTCCTTATTCCTTAGCTTTCTGCCATCGTTCCTCTTACAGTATGTCTGGCATATGCCCGCATGTGACATGTCGATGTAACATCAATGTAATAGAAATAGACACTCAATCTCAAGTTGTCAACAAACTGGAAAGTTATATATCCTCCAATGAACAACTTTATCTTAAGAATTTCATTAGGAGAAAATTCCTAGTGCGCAGTGTATAAATTATAGGGCTTTAGACAGGGAAATAAAAAAAAGGAAAAGAGAGAAACATGAATAATGTTTTTATACTGAATGATTGACAATACTCCACATTAACCTAAAACTCCTATTTATACTTAAAATTGACAGGTACAAAAAATACTAGCACAGGCAAAAGCCAACTAACAATAAGACCACTAATCCTAATATTCTAAAAGTAGTTGTAGGGTGGGGTAGTCAATAGTGCAGGAAAGATAGATGAGAGAACAGAATGCATACACTACTACTCATTGCTAATGCTAAGGTACTCTTTTCATAAATATTATAAAAATTAATACAGGTAAAAGCACTCCAACAGTTAATTGCCTTGAGTATTTGTTGTCTTTCTATTAAACCTATCTTTGTTTAGGTTGTGTTTATGGCTCTGAAAAAATTATGGCTAGCTTATTACTCATGATTACTAACTTCACTGCTCTTGTGACTTCATCACAGATTAGTTGTCTGCTCTTCTGGTTAACCAAACTATAGGGTTAACCAGTATTACCAGCAGTCCTTACTAAACAAACTTTGGCCGAATACATGGTCGGCATATCAGAAAGCCCACCTGACCTCTGCACAAGTTGGAACTACGCCAGTTAACCCAACCTCGGACGGATCAGGAGTCGCTAGCCCTAACTGACCTCCCGCAGGCCAAAGGCGTCTCATCCGATATGATGTTCGTCAGATCGGACCTCCCACATGGTCGCTGACCAACCATACACTCGGCCTCCGTCAGGAGTACACCAAGTGGCCCAACTAGGGATGGGTAGGCCTTTATCCGACCTCGGGACGTCATATAGGTCACGTGCCACACACCCAACATCCTTAAACGAGCTAGACATGAGAAGGGACAAGCTGACCTGTCCAAGTCCAAGAATATGAAGCGTTACCCTAATTCAGGGAAAATCCCAGATATTTTGCAGATATTCTCTGAACCTGACGTCAGCATGTAAACCCTAAAGGGCCTCCCTTTTGGGCCCTGTCCGCCAGACCCTATAAAAGGCATGATGCTGCCTAGGGTTCAAGTACGTTCTCTCATCCCTAAGCTTTCACATTGCACACACTTTATTGACAGAGGGAGACTCTGGGTATTCCAACTGAATATTCAAATATTTCCATAACCGCACACATAAACCCCTGATCTCACTCAGATTTCACGACCACTAGTGATTGGTCTTGAAGTCCCCTGGATCAGGGACATTTTTTATTTTTCTGATCCACTACACAAACTTTCACTATGAGACTCCTAGGCACACTCAACCATAACCAAAGCGCATTTGCAATGTAATTGTTGAGATACACATTAACAGCGACATTGACTTGCACATAGTATAGTTAAACCCTTGGAAGGCAGAAGTCTGCAAGACTGCAACTCCTGCATGCTATGAAATCCTTTCCACGTCATTTTTATTAGGCTTAATTATGTCACAAGTTCCTGAAGTTTGGGGTACTTTTGCAAGATATCCTTATTTTTTTTTTTCAATGTCTTACTCCCCGAAGTTACCTATGGGTTTGTCATATACCCCTACTACCAATTATGGACAATTTTGGTGACATGTAACATCGGAATCCTGATCAGACTCAGGAGGTTAAGCACCTGATGCCCCGTGGGCGAAGATCCTTTTTTTTTTTTGAATTTAAAACACTAAAGAACTTCATATTTTTATGTTTTTAGTTAAATAAAAAAAAGAAAAAAAATTGAAGAGAGAAGTCGTCTTTGCCTGTGTGATATCATGCACCACATGACCAACCTCCTGCGTCTGACTAGGATTCTGATGTTACATGTCATCAAAATTGATCAGAATTGGTACTAGGGGTATATGACTATAAGAGTGATAAAACTAGAAGAGATAGAGAGAGAAGAAAGAGAAGAGAGAGAGAAAGAAGAGAGAAAAAGTTAGTTAAAACTGAATTTCTATTATTGAAAATCTAAGAGGGATAGGTTACAATCATACTATTTATAGAAGAGTAAATCTATCCTAGCTGTCAGTCACCAATAGGTGACTTTAGCATAGAGAACTAACTAACTAACTATATTCTAACAATACAATAACAAACTAACTATGTTTGTACATAATGCACAAGTGAACCGAAGTTCACTGTGTGCTTTACTTCCTATACTCTATTATACCCCTCTCAAATTGAGGGCAGGTTGATAGTCTGCCCTGTTTAGAATCCTTAGTTTTTGTCTGAGATCTTCAAATCTGGTGGTGGACAAAGGCTTTGTCAAAACATCAGCAATTTGAAATTCAGAAGACAAGTGCTGAACAGCCAATAGCTTGGACTGAACTTGCTCTCTAAGAAAGAAGAGATCCAGTGCAATATGTTTGGTCTTAGCATGAAGAACTGGGTTGTGAGCAAGGGCAACTGTGCTGAGATTATCACAAAATATGACTGGAGTTTTGTAGGGTATGTGCAGCTCAGTAAGTAAAGACTTAACCCACATAAGTTCAGTAGAAGCCAGTGCCAATGATCTATATTCAGCCTCAGTGCTGGATCTACTAACTGTGTTCTGTTTCTTAGACCACCAAGTAACTAGGTTAGGTCCTACAAAGAGAGCAGCCCCAGAAACTGAGCGTCTGTCATCAATATCAGTGGCCCAGTCAGCATCACAAAATCCAGTAAGAGTGAGAGGTCCAGTAGCAGCTGGTTTAAGAACCAAACCATGATGTAGAGTGCCTTTAAGGTACCTAAGAATCCTTTTTACAGCAGCCCAGTAAGTGTCAAGAGGCTTAGCTAGATATTGACAGACCTTGTTAACACTAAAGCTAATCTCAGGCCTAGAAATTGTAGCATACTGCAAGGCACCTACAATGGACCTGTAGAGAGTAGGATCAGTAAGAGGAGAACCCGAGTCCTTGGTGAGTCTGCAGCTTCCAGCCATGGGTGAAGCAATACCTTTAGCATCAGACATGTTTGCTTTGACCAAAAGATCTTTGATGTATTTGGACTGAGAGAGCATAAGGCCACCACCAGGAAGTTTGACAACTTGAATACCCAAGAAATAGTCAAGTTCTCCTAGATCCTTTAAGGCAAAGGAAGTATTGAGTTTGAGAACTAGATTGTTGATAAAAGTAGGATTGGAACCAGTGACGATAATATCATCAACATAGACTAGAAGGAAGACTGTCACTGTAGGAGTTATGTAATAAAAAAGAGAATTATCACACCTACTGACTTTGAAGCCAAATGACATTAGAGTTCCTTTAAGTTTCTCAAACCATTGTCTAGGAGCCTGTTTGAGGCCATAAAGAGACTTATGAAGTTTGCAAACCAAAGACTTGTCCTCATGTTCAAATCCAGGGGGTTGTCTCATATAGACTTCTTCATTCAAAACACCATTTAAAAAGGCATTATTAACATCCAATTGCCTTAAATTCCATTTATTCGTGAGTGCAAGAGTAAGAATTATCCTTACTGGGATAGGTTTAACTACAGGAGAAAATGTCTCAGAATAGTCAAACCCAGGCTTTTGATTAAAGCCCTTTCCTACAACTCTAGCTTTCAGTTTTTGAATACTCCCATCTGGATTTTCTTTGATGCGCCAAACCCACTTAACACCAATTGGTTTTCTGCCTTCAGGAAGAGGTACTAGAGACCAGGTGTTATTATTAACAAGAGCTGTATATTCAGCTTCCATGGCTTTCCTCCAATCAGGATTTGCAAGTGCCTCTTTTACAGATGAAGGTTCACATTGTGTGAGATGAAGAGAAGGATAAAGAGCTTTTGAAATTCCAGATTTTGCCCTGGTCTGCATAGGATGAGAATTTTGAGGGTGTATGTTTATGGGAGAAGGCAAAGAGGATGATGAGGAAGATGTAGTTGACTGATCAGAAGCAGATGGTTGTGGGACAGAAATAGGAGCTGACCCTTCTGAAGTAGAGGAAGAAGACTGAACAGGGGATGAGCCTTGAGGAGAAGGGGCAGGGGCTGGCCCAGATGAAGGAGAAGCTGAAGAAAAAGAAGAGAATCCTGAAGAAATGCTTGAACCAGAAAGAGTTGGAGGTATGGTAAAGGACAATGGATCAGTATTGAATATATCTGAAGATGCTGAAGTTGGAGAAGAGTGCTGAAACTGTGCAGTTGCAAATGGAAAGAGGAACTCATCAAAAACCACATCTTTGGAGATGTAAATCCTACCATCTGAAGCCAAGCATTTATAGCCCTTATGTGCAGTAGAATAGCCCAAAAATACACAGGTAGCTGATCTGAACTGGAGTTTGTGTTGATTGTAGGGTCTAAGATAGGGATAGCACCCACAACCAAATACTTTTAGCTCATTGTAGTTAGGACTGTGACCAAACAAAGTTGTATAGGGAACCTTGAAGTGATTTGCAGGTGAGGGCATTCTGTTTATTAGATAAACAGCAGAGGAAAAGGCATGATCCCAGAAATGCATGGGGATGGAGCCTTTGGCTAGTAAAGCAAGACCAGTCTCAACTATATGTCTGTGTTTGCGCTCAACAGAGCCATTTTGATGAGATGTATGAGGGCATGTTAATCTGTGGACAATGCCTTGGTCATGTAAAAATTTTGTAAATGGCCTAAATTCCCCACCATTGTCACTTTGAACAGCCTTAATTTTGGTGGAAAATTGAGTGGAAACATAAGATTGAAATTGCTTAAAGAGTGTGAGTGTGTCAGATTTTTGTCTAAGTAAAAATATCCAAGTATATTTAGAGTAGGCATCAACTACTGAGAGGTAATATTTGAAGCCAGAGTTAGAGAAAAGAGGGGCTGGACCCCACAAATCAACATATAACAAATCAAATGGATGTGAATAAGTATGTTGTGAGGGAGGAGAATGAAGCCTGCTAGATTTGCTAACACAACAAGCACTGCAAGTATCAAACACTGTTTTATTGATAAGAGGTATCTTACAAGTTTTGAGTACTGATTTAACTACATCCTCATGAGGATGACCTAGCCTACAATGCCACAACAAATAGTTGGAGGGCTTACAAAGCATAGAACCAGAATTAGAAGTGCTATTACAAGACAAAGAGCTAGAACTATTTACAATAGGAAATTCTGAATTACAATGCAACTTAGAAGAAGTAGGAAAAACAGTAGAGTGACAAAGAGGTGCTGAAGAGGCTTGAAGAGGAGGAAAGGAGTACAGTCCCTCAGGTGTGACAGTACCTTTTAGAAGCACTTGGTTATTAGCCTGAGATTTCACAACACAAAAGTTAGGATGGAATTCAAAATAACAATGATTATCCTTGGAAAATTTACTCACACTCATTAAGTTTTTGGTAATGTTAGGCACTAATAACAGATTATTAAAGGATAAGCATGTATTAGTAGCCTCAGGAGATTGAAAAGAAGAATTGCCACATTTAGAGATTGGAACAGGGTGGCCATTACCCATGAAAATGTGCTCAAATGAATGCTGCTCCACTGGCTGATGAACTTGTGCAGCATCAGATGTAACATGGTGAGTGGCACCAGAATCTGGATACCAATTCAGTTGAAGTGCTGGTTGAGAAGCCACTGCTGCCATAGCATAAGGAGCAGATGGATGAGCATAATGCTGATTTGGACCATAACCATACTGAGGAGTAGGAAGGAGGCCAGCACCAGCATAATTGGCCTGAGATCTGTAGTTCTGTGGTGGAAAATTTCTTGGCTGGAAATGAGAACCAGGTGGAGGCAGATAAGGCCTTGGTGTAGGAGCATTAAAAGGGACATGCTGAGCCCCATAGCCATAGGAATTATGCTGATGACTACCATAGGCAGAGGAATTAGAGTTATGAGGAAGGGGAATGTAAGAATTAGGGTTAGAATCATCCTCATCTTTGTTATAATAGCAATAGGAGATATCATGTCCAAATCTCTGACAGAGAGTGCAGTAACCATTGCCTCTGCCACGGCCACCACCACGACCTCCACGACCACCACGACGGCCACCACGACCACCACGGTTGAAAGGAGCATTTGACATACCACGACCAACAGAAACCTGATTAACAGAGGTTTCACTGAGCTTGGATGAAACAGAGGGAGAGTGATTTCCAGTATTAGATTCAACAACATTTACAGACATAGCATCACTGTGTGCTTTTCTAGAGGCTTGAGCTAAACGGTTTTCAAAGACTAACAACAAAGATCGAAGGTCTTGAATAGAATAAGGTTCAAGATGGCTTTCAATTGCAACAACTGCAGGGTTATACTCCTCTGGTAAACCCTCTAATATGGAATCCACATGTTCAGCATGTGTAATGGGAGTGCCTACAGAATCCAGCGCATCCACAATAGACTTGATCTTAAGGAAATACTCTTCAACTGAGAGGTTACCTTTGGAAACAGAGCGCAATTCAGAACGAAGCTGCCTAGAACGAGCTTTTGTGTGCGCATGGCAGTGAGAAACAATTTGATCCCACAGATGCCAAGATTGTTGAGATGAGAGAAATCGAAGACGCATGGAGTCAGAAATGGAGTTGAGGAGCCAGGAGAAGATCGTTTGATCTGTCTCCTCCCATTTCGCAAACGCTGGATTGATGCGACAGTGAGCACAATCCTCATCGGAGAGAAATTCCGGCGGAATCACCGGAATCTCATTGATGAAGTGGAGAAGGTGCGACGCGCGCAGAACGGAGACGACGAATTGCTTCCAAGCTAGGAAGTTTGTTTCGGTGAGCTTGTATGAGGTTGGCGGAAGCGAAATCGGTAGCGACGGAGGAACGACTGTGATCGGAGGTGCATGAACAGCGCCGCCGGAGCCAGAAACATCGCCGGAGCCAGGATCGGCCATGGTTCACGATGATACCATATAAGAGTGATAAAACTAGAAGAGATAGAGAGAGAAGAAAGAGAAGAGAGAGAGAAAGAAGAGAGAGAAAGTTAGTTAAAACTGAATTTCTATTATTGAAAATCTAAGAGGGATAGGTTACAATCATACTATTTATAGAAGAGTAAATCTATCCTAGCTGTCAGTCACCAATAGGTGACTTTAGCATAGAGAACTAACTAACTAACTATATTCTAACAATACAATAACAAACTAACTATGTTTGTACATAATGCACAAGTGAACCGAAGTTCACTGTGTGCTTTACTTCCTATACTCTATTAATGACAAACCCAGAAGTAACTTCGGGGAGTCAAACATTGAAAAAAAAATAGTATAAGGATATTTGACAAAAGTACCCCAAACTTCAAGGACTAGTGACATAATTAAGCCTTTTTATTACTATTCCTCGAGTGTTCTTTAACTTCAGAATAGTTTTGGACCAAAATACACTTGAGAATAGAATTGTATAACTTTCTCTATTTTCTGAACCACCACAGGATACAAAAGAGGGAAAAGGAAGTAGAAAGGGATGCTAGCTAAACAAGACCAGATAAGCATAATCCAACCACCCAAGGAGAAAAAATCACTCTTCTAACAATCTAACAGCTTGAATATCTTAAAAACACCATGATCCCAAAAGGATAAAATACATGGATTACATCACAAAGGATGCCAAGAAATGAGAGGTCCGTGAAGAATTTGACAATATGCTAAAGAAGTGAAAGAACCTACCAAACCAGTTTTAGATGCTAGAGACAAAATCCTCTATCTTCATCAACCTATCCTTTTTTGGGGAATGATTGAGATAAAGGTAAAGTTCATTGAAATCAATTTTACTCATCAAACACTTTAAGGAGCTTTATCTTTCCCTAAAGTCCTAAACTAAACACCACCCAAAAATTCAAATTTCCTCCTTTTTGAAAGGCCTTCACAACCAATGAGCCTTGTCATGTAAAAAAGGAAAACCTCATAATAAAACAGAGATGTCGAAAGGAATAACCACATTGTCTCTCCTAAAACTACCATCCTCGAGTTCTAACTCTTTGATTAAACTCTTTCTACGTTCATAAAAGCCAGCCTATGAAATAACAGACTTAGCATCCCTTTCCTTAGCCGATTGAAATTTCATCATTTGTCTCCTACATTCTTCCCTGATCAAGTGACCAGAACTGCTGCTAGATCTAATCTTAACTTCTTCCTCCTAGAGCAAGAAGATTCCAGAAGGTTACCATCTAAACTCGGTCTATCAAGAGAAGGTTACCGTCTATTAGAGTATAACTTAAGTCTAGTTAGACTAAGTCAGCTTAAGTTATTAAGCTGACAGTCTTAGTCTTGTTTCCTCCTATAAATAGGAGATGAACCTCTTGTAACCATTCGCTCACTTTCTAATAACTGAGTGAGTTACTGAATTCTCTCTGTTTTCTCTTTTCTCTCTTCTCTCTCTTCTTAGTTTCTAATACCGTCTAACAAATCTGTCCTTTTCGTTAACTTTTTCCGTTAAGTGACACGTGTCACTCAACTAATGGTGTCATGTGTTAAAAAAATGGTTTAATGATTTTTTTTTTAATTTTCTTATGGTGCCACATGTCCCTTAACAGAAAAAATTAATGGAAAGGACTGATTTGTTGGGTGACAATAACTTACATGACTTATTTGAAAGAAAAAAAAAAAAAAAAAAAACTTAAGCAGGGCTGATTTTTAACCTAAAAATATCTTAAAGAGACTAATCTAATAGTTTTGCACTTTTGCCTTTTCTATTTTAATACTAATATCCCCCAAAACAGATTTTTTCCGCTCTTTCAACTTAATCTTGCCAAGTTTTAGTTTCCACATCATTTACTTTCTGCATAACACATAAATCTTAAGCATTTTAAATGTCTAAAATAGATTATCGTTTTAAGAATGTTCCTTCAATTTACTAGAGCCTTCACCTTGAAGAATTGCTACTAACTCTTGCCACATAAGGGTTCCTAGTGCTCTAAAAGCGGTATATTTGATACTTGATTGTTTAAACTATTTGCGATAAAAAATCATACACAATCTGAGTCTTCAACATTACGAGGACATTTCTCCAATCCCAACCCTACCAAACCCCTAAACAGGCAGAAAACCAAACAACAAACAATATACTCTTCTAGCACTTTCGTGTAATTATTTTCCGAATACCATGTAATGTTCATTTTTAAGCATTACACCCTCCGGTCTTGATTATAAGCAAAAATAACTAATTTCACGGGTATTAAGAAAAGTTAGTTGAATGTATTTAATTTTCTCAAATTCATAAAAAAGTAGACTACTTTAGTAAACTTACATTGAGAATGAAACAAGAATTAAATGATTCAACCACTTTATAGATATATTTTAGGAATGATTCTATTGGGAATAGAAAGTTAGTTAAATTTTGCTTATATTTAAGACCATTAGTGGGATGTTTTTTTTGCTTATAATCAAGACCGGAGGGTGTACCTCTTTCTAGAACACTATTAGACAATGACAAATTCAAACACAAACCAAGATGATAAACACCTCAAATCACGACAACTGCATAAGAAAGTATATACCTGTATCATTGCTCCAGGCAGATCATTAGTCCAGTGGAGACCCAAGCAACTAATAACCAAATCCACAGAGCTGCAAAACCACATATAAAAGGATTTAAAAAGAAAAAATAATATTAGATCAATACCAAGTGTAAAATTATAATCAAATATCAATAAAGCTGACTCCACATGCACCTTTCTTTTATTGGCAAAAATTCTTCATCACCAACCACATACACTGACTCAATGTTATCATTGTTTGACACATCAGCAGCATTTTTACAAACTTGTAACATTTCATAGGATGCATCCATCATAATTAGCTTTTCTATGGCACCTGAGATCAATATTCCATTAAAATACTATATAGCATTCACCTTAAAAAATGTTATTCTGCAATTAGGAGACAGATAGACAATCTAAGTCAAATTTCCATATTTTGGACAACTTATTCTCCTATTGTCAATAAAGGAGTGTTAAAAATAATGTCATTAAATTCAGAAATATCAAATGCAGCTGTATAGACAGAAAGCTAAAGTAGAAAGCGGAGACAACAATTCTACTTATCTTCAAAATGATAGAAGTCTAAGAATTCATGACCAACATGATAGCATAGCAATCTTGTGGGAATCTGAAATATTGCATCTTTCTATATATGAATGAAATGAGAGAAAATTAAAGGACCTTTGCCAAGGAAAAAGATAGACAGAATATGCAGATACCAGGTGTTCAACATACAAGTTCGGAGAACAAGACCAGAAACCATCATCAAGTGAGCATTAATATTTGTCAACAGATTGTGGTGGAACAATATTTACTCTCAGATCGTCAGGAAAACTCAATCTATGCAAATATACTTGCTCAATGGGCCGCATCAAATGCTAGCATGGTGCTGGTGGAAGACCAAGGGCACCATGTTTCATGCATATAAAATTAGCAATCAATCCTTCAATCTTTTTGCATCTGTCTGTTTTTTCATTTCTATAAACAAAACTGAGTAGCAAAAGACATACATACAACCTCCTGCTCTCCTTGACAAGCTTATATAGGCAATAGCATTCACTTTACCAGAGAACAAGTCTAGTATGCAATGATTTAAATTTAGGTCTATGTTGGTACAAAGAATACTAGCTAGCGCATACTTACTGATGAAGGCTGAGGCAGGTAAGTGAATATTGCTCAATTTCATTGTCTATGAAAATTTATTTATATTATAGAAAAGGCCAAACTTCTCTCCAGTATCAACAGTATTAATTAAAGTTTATCTTACCACGACCACTGCTAAGTGAGCGCCTGATAGCTTGCAGTGAGCCTCCCAAACATAAGGCTGTTGGAAAATTCTTCTTACAGTCCTGCAAAAAAATATCAAAAATATATATATGTGTGTGTGTGTGTGTGTACCCGACATAGTTTTAGATTGAGTAAACTACCACTTGTCCTTGAGATTGTAAGTTTCTCACTTCAGTCCTCAAGATTTACAAAATTCTAAAAAAAAGTACTTTAGACTATCAAAAGCCATTCACTTTGGTCCTTATGGAATGTTTTTTGTCAAAAGTAGGCATAATTTTTCAAGAACTAGAATGACCTAAAGATACAAACTGTCAAGGAAGAAATTGTATTAAATTAACATATCTCATTCTCAGGTACCAACGTGATTGAGAGTTAACATTCATTTTTAGTTTCATAAATCTCGGGGACCAAAGTGATGGTTGCTTGCGATGACAAGGACAAAAATGGTAGTTAAAAAAATAAAGAGTGGGTACCAATTAAGTCCATGATGTTTTTTTAGCTATACCAACATCTCTGAAAATTTATAAATACATATTTAGCCCCTCAAGATTTTCAAGTGTACCAATTTGAACCATCAAGATTTCTTTTTTTGGTAAACTGGTCCCTCGAGATTTTGAATATACCAATTTGGTGCTTAAAACATGAGTGACCAAGTTGGTATATAAGAAAATCTTGAGGGACTAAATTGGTATATTAAAAAATTTTGAGGATCTAATTGCGTATAATTTATAAATTTCCAGGGACTTAATTGGTCATGAACTGAGTTGATACTATAGCCAAAAAATAAAAAAGTACCTGCAAGCGATCAAGTAGATTATCAGCAACATTATCAAGCAAAGGGTCCTTTGAGGGCATCAACCATGCAGCTCGGTCTCGCTGCATCCACACAGACAGAGAAAAAGACAATCATTTAGTAAATGGTAGTCAAATAGAAAAGTGAAAATAAGATAATTAAATTAAATAAATAAACCTGTGTACGCTTGAGTTGGCGGTCGAAGATCTTGACTTTCGAGTTTTGAGTGTCATCATAGTTGTGTGTTGAGAAGGGAGCTAAAGAGAAAGCAGCAAATGGCTGTTTAGTGGTTCTCCTGCGGGCTGAGCAGCTTGTGCTTGTGCGGAAGAGGGACGACAGTGCTCTCATTTTCTTTTCTTTTTTTTAGCCTATTTGATTGTGAGGATATGGAAAAAAACTAATACTCTCCAACACGACGATTAGAACAAGTGATACTTTTATTTTCTTTTCCAGGTAGATGTCAATTGGGTGAGAAATTAGGGAAATTTTATTAACACCTGTATTGTTATTTTGGCAGAAGAACATCCTGTATATTGTTACTTACGTTTAGGTTTTATAATTTTTAACATCAACTTTTCAATGTTACCCTTATCCTATTGCTCACATTCATATATCTATTATTTACACTCATTCTTATTATTTACACCCTTATCTTAAAACTTATATATATATCTATACTCACACCCTATGTATTACTTCTCACACCCATCTTATTCTCCATGAAAAACCCTACTCACCCAAAATCTTACTCACTCAAAACCCTACTCACCAAAACTTTGCTCATTCAAAACCTTGCATACCTTCGTAAAAACTTGATCACTGGAAATATTGTTGATGTATTCTTTTTAACCAAAGGTAATCCTTTCTTTCTATCGTGTGTTGTGTCAGGTTTCTAAGAAGCAAGTCGTGTGCCATAGAAACATATACGGATGGGTTGTCCGTGCCGCATTCGGATGATGCATCAGTCTTTAGATCTCACGTCTCCACGGATGGGGGATCCGAACAATCAACATGGATGCACGATCCGTGAACAAACACGGATGCATGATCCGAATTTAAGACAGATGAGGAATCCGTTTGGAAACAATTTTAATATTTGTGAAGGATAATCCATCCGTTAAAGTGTACGAATGACGTATCCGTTTAGTATACAGATGGCACATCCGTTCCAGTATTGCATCTTTTTTTTTTATTTATGTTTTATATTTTTTAATTTTATAAAAAATCTTATATTACTTTTTTTTATTATTCAGCTACATCAATCATGGAAGACAATTCTCATAAGGAGAATGATAAGGAAAAAGTTAATGAACCTCACGATGGCTTCCCGGATTTTTCTAATGCTTTTGCAATGACACAAGTAATGATCTCTCTCTTTGACTCTCATATAGTTAACCTTATTTATTAAATTTTCATTTTAATAAAAATTATGAATTTGTAGGTTTTTCCTTCTCGAGATGAAATAGTAGAATGGTGTCAACAAGTTGGACGCGACAATGGATTTACCGTTGTCATTGTTCGATCCGAGCGAGATCGTTCGGGTAATCCAACAAGGGCAACTTTAGGATGTGAAAGGAGCGGAAAGGTTAGAATATACAAACATAAAGGTGAAAAGAAGGAAAGGATTACTGGAAGTAGAAAAACTGAATGTTCGTTCAAATTAATGGCGAAGCTGTTTAAAAGTGATGGTGGTTGGAAGGTTATAGTTAGTAATTAGTTTGCATTAAGAATGTATAAAAATGAAAAAATAATTGAGTAATTATTTGGCATATGTTTATGATTTTTTTAAAAAAAAAAAAAAAATCGGCCTCCTATTGCTCGAAGAAGAGAATAAGCATATGAAACCAACGCTTGTAAATCGTCCCATCAAGTGGTTCAATTTTGGTGATGTCAGGTAAATTGGCTTTGTTAAAAAGAAGTGTAGCCATCGAATCAGGAGATAATCTTGCTTTTAAATCACGACCTGTGCACTCGGAACCGAGAACTTGAAATCTCACAAAGAATGAAAATTGCTCAGAAAAGAAGGGAGATAGGAAGATATTCATTTTCGATGTTTTTCGATGTATATATGTGGCTGGCCAAAGGTAGCATTACAAAGCCACGGCTAAAACCTCTTCAATAGCCATAAAATTATGGCTCATTATTTGACATTAAACCAAAAAACTGTTTAAGCATTTAGAATGGATTTAAAAATTGCAATGGCTAAAAACAGAAAAACATGCAAAAAAAATCTAAAAAGATGGTTGGCCAGTGGTCTTCCAAAAAGAAGACCCCTACACTCACGCCTCACACTGTCCGAACAAACGGCGGCTCGCGAGCGCGCATGTTTCATTTGGGCGTGTAGTATTTGGGTTTAATATGTCCACCCCAAAAACCCAATTAGATATTTGCTAGAGAAAAAGAATGATTAAATATGTATTTGTTGTTGTTTTCACCTTTTAAAGCCCCTAACACACCTTGGAAACTGTAAGAGTGTTTTAGAAAGATTGCCTAAGTCTTTCATAGAAGGTGGTTTAATCCTTCTCACTCATAGAACTATATACATCAAGTGCGTCTCTATAGCACCACCCAATTTAATGGGCTATGTAACTTTTATTCTATGTTTTAGTAATAGTACATCAAGTGCAAACTTTCAAAGCACCACCCTAACACATGGTCTATGTATTTATTACATCCAGCATTGCCATAGGTATGAACACCAACACAGGTCTTTTCGGCGTGCTTTGTCCTCACTCGCACACTTCCCGGGAAAACTTCCCAGGAGGTCACCCATCCCAGAATTATCCCAAGTCAAGCACGCTTAACTTTGGAGTTCTTAAGTGATCGGCTACCGAAAAGAAGATGCATCTTGTTGATATGGGTAGTACCAATCAATTCATTTAAGCTTTCTTGTACTATGTAGTCCCATTCCTACACAGTCTTAGGATCACCCTCTCGTTCCGGTGTGTCGGTTCATTCATGTACCCCTCCCTTAGAAGTCTTGCCAGGAGTTGCTCCTTGTTCGTGCCTCTTGCAGCGGCGATCACTCCCCACCCTCATCAGCCCGGGTGTTACATGCCCACCAACTTCCGCCTGGTTCGTCCCCGAACCACACGTACTGGGAGAGGAGCCGCTCTGATACCATTTATGTAACACCCCGATTTAGAAACTTTTAATTCATAAAAATACGGGTCGATTTTTATGGTGGCTACCCATTACCCCTACCCGCACGCATTGACCCTGGAGCTGAAGAGGTGGATGTCTATGAGGACTTGGATCCCATAGAGCCTCTCGAGGAAGGTCTTGAAGCTTTGCCTCAGAGTGACCCTGATGAAGTTGAAGAGGACCCCAGTGAGGGCTCGACCCCAGCCGAGTATTCCGATGCGGATGTTTGGGAGTACGATCCGGAAGAAGTACCTACTTCAACATCCAGTGATGAGGATCAGTAGTTAGCTTATTTTTAAATAAGTATTATGAGTCATGTATGTTATTGGACTTTAATAACTTTGCTGGATATCATGTAACTCCCGTATTTGTAATAATGTTTACTGGACATGACAATCGAAATAATATGATGATGATTTAACGTGGGATTCCAAAGCGCGGTGTTGGTAACATCTCGATTTGGAAACTTGATGGATGACATGGAACATGATTGTATAATTGTAACAAAAAAATGTTTTTGGAAAAGAAACGTGTTTGCAATAAAGGACCCATGTCCATGTCATCAAGTAAAAAAAAATCGACCTGTATTTTTATGAATTAAAAGTTTCTAAATCGGGGTGTTACATAAGGCACATCCCCCTCGACAAGTCCAAGACTACTTCCCCTTGGTTAAGGGGTTGACTAAGTTCTTTTCACTTTTTACATAATCAAGAGTAATTACACCATTTAATATCAATTGTTTAACACTACCATGTTTGACATGAATGTGTCTTTTCTTTCCATTGTAAGTGTTATTGTTGACAACTCTAATTGCTGCTTGAGAATCACAATGCAGCGAAACTGGTGGTGTTGGTTTCCCCTATAATGGTATATCTTCCATGAGACTTCTGAGCCATTCAGATTCTTGTCCTGCCAGCTCCAAATCTATGAATTCAGATTTCATAGTTTAGCGCGCTATACAAGTTTGTTTTGCTGATTTCCATGATATAGCTCCTCCACCTAAGATAAAAAGAAAATCATTGGTGGAACTCACCTCATCATTGTCAGATATCTGGTTTGCATCACAATAACCTTCTAAAACAGCAGGAAGCTTAGTAAAATGCAAACTACTATCAATAGTTCCTCTTAAATATTTTAAGAGAAGTCGTAATGCATTTCAATGATCTCCACTAGGATTATGAGTGTAACGACTCAATCTACTCACAACATATGCAATATCAGGTCTGGTGCAATTCATAAGAAACATCACACTGCCAATAATTCTAGCATAATCAGATTGAGATACACTTGTTTCACTAGTATTTTTCTTCAAATGAAAACTAGGATCATATGAAATTCTAACCGGCATAACATTAAAACTATTGAATTTCCTAAAAAAATTCAACTTAGTGAGATTGATTTAGAGAAATCTCATTTTCAGTTTTTTTTTAATTCCAGGGATCACATCAGCTTCTTCTAAATCTTTCATCTCAAATTTTGAACACAAAAACTCTTTGGTTTCATTTATCACATTCAAATGCATTCTAAAAATCAGCATATCATCCACATATAAGCATATTAAAACTCATTCAGATTTTAACATCTTTGCATACACACTGTTGAGAATCATGTTCCCTATGATGATATTTTGATGATGACAACATGAACATTAATATGTATACAGATACATGGATGATGTCATGAAGTTTGTGCGTGCTTGTAGTATTTAACCTTTTAGGGTTTAGTATATATTGTAAAACAACAATTAGCCTAAGGCACTCAAGTTCAATTTTAATATTGCTAAGATAAGATGATGATGCTTTTCTTATTGAAAACTAGAAGAAGATTTTTTCGTATAACTTTGCTCCTGGAAAAGTATTTTGCGAAAACCTTTACGAAAATCTTTGGTTACAAGTTTTTTATGAAAATCTATTTTAAAGTGGAAATAATCGATTACTCCTTTGAAATAATCGATTACCTTCTGCAAATTTTGTAACCTGAGAGTAAGTAATGAATTACTTAGCTTCTGTAATGGATTACTCTCTTGGGCTGGTCACCTGAGTGTAAGTAATTGATTACTTGAAGATAATAATCGATTATCTTTGATGCTGCAATCTTTCTTTGAAAATCAGTGAGTAGGTAATCGATTACCCAGACCAAAGTAATCGATTACTGATGCTGCAATTTTTGAAAATCAAAACCGGAGAGTAGGTAATCGATTACCCTTTCCGAAGTAATCGATTACTCATTTTAAAATTTTGAAAAACGTGCTGAAATTAATTTGATTCTCAAAATGATTTATTTCCTTAATTGATTGATCACGTTTCTGATTTTAAAAACCCTTCTTCTACATTTTTGAAAAGGCTCTTCATCTCTTCTCCAACACATTTATTCATTGCTACATCATCTTTTGAAAAACCTTTTTGGAGAATCATTATCATCATCATCTTCTTCTTCACTCGTTTCTAAGAAGATCAAAATCTTGAGTGTCCCTTAGTACTAAGAGTTGTTATAGGACTTCATTGTTGTATCCGCTCTAATTAGAGAGCATTATTGTTAGTTGCACCAAACTATCATTTGTAAACCTTTATCTGTAAGGGGAGTGTTACCCTTAGCGATTAGGGAGTGTTATCCCTTAGTATGAACGTGTGTCGCGTTCTTAGGGTGAGAAAACCCTTGTGTTTGGGTAGTGCTAGACAAACGGTGGGGCACCTAATAGTTAGGCTATCTGGGAAATCTAGGAAGGGTCTTCCTAGTTGTTTGTATTGAGGTCCCTAGAGAACGGAGGTTCCTAGTAGCGTGCGGGGCGCTCTTTGCTTTTATTTGGGGTTGGTTGTCCTTGTTTCAGTTAGTGAAGAAAAGCTCAAGCGGGTCGCTTGAGGACTGGACGTAGGTCTTTCGCTGGAAAGACTGAACCAAACTCTAGTGCATAATTTTCTTATCCCTTATCTCTTTACGTTTCGTGTTTCTATTTTGTGATAATCTTATTTTCACGAAGTAAAAACTATTTTCATGTTTTAAAGTTACTAGTGTGAGTATTGCGTTTTAGTGTTGTTAATCTATTCGATCTCGCGAATAATAGTTTTCCGATATTAGTATAAATATATTGTTTCGCTTGCGGTTAAAACGTTTTTAATCGTTCTTTAAGTCTTCTTCTACGTAAAAACTCTTTAATCTTTTTAAGAACGTTTTGATTCGATCGTTTTCTAATGTTTTTATAAACACCCAATTCACCCCCCTCTTGGGTGAAGGCTGCCAATCCTAACACACACATTTATCAGAAGTATTAACAGAAAAACCATTTTCGATCAATGCATTGTTAAATTTCTCATATCACTGTTTAGGCATTTACTTCAAGCCATACAAGGATTTTTTAAGCTTGCAAACTAAATTTTCCTTTCGAGGAAAGACACAATCCTTAGGTTGTTCCATATAAATTTCTTCATTTAAATCGTCGTTTAGAAAGGTTGTTTTTACATCCCTTTGATCTTTAATCATATTTTGTATAGCAACTAAAGCATGCACAGTATAAATTCTAATAACAGGTGAAAAAGTTGTTGGAAAACTACACTCGGTGGTTGAAACAAATAGGAACACTAGGAGAACACCTAGAAGGGGGGGTTGAATAGGTGTTATAGAAACTTTGAAAGATTTTCGCAAGAAACAAATCTAAACGATTAAAACCAATGAAAATCAATCAATTAACAAATATTATATGATCAGAGATTAAGCGGAAACAATCAACACCAATATTCTTATTGATTCACGTAGGTTATGAAAATGATTTTCCCCAAATTAATTTGAACAATAAAGATTCAATTCAATCAAATATAGAAAAATCACTTTTTCTAGGTTTTCAATCAAGAACACAATTAATAACAAGAATTGTAAAGAGTAGAGAGTTTAGAGATACGACACAGTGATTTATCCTGGTTCACTTTCATCCACTTGAAAGCTACTCCAGTCCCCTCTTCAACCAAGAGAGATTCTTCACTATGAGGAATTAGAGTTTCTCAAATTACAAGTAAATGCCTCACAAGACTCCCTTCTTGCTAGCCTACAAGAGATACCACACCCTTGCCTTGTAACCCTATTGATATCTAATCTAACCTCTTCTCTTGCTTGCCGATACCCACAACAAGTCTTCCAATTGCTTGCTTCACTCACAAGACTTCCAATTGCTTGTTCTTCAACAAGGCTTCCAAGTGCTTGATGAAATGCCTCACCAAGGCTTCCAAATAACTTTGCTTGATTTCACAAAATCAAGGCTTCCAATGTTGTAGAATGTTTGCCTCTTGCAATGATTACAACACAAATGAAAACAAAATAACAATCCTATGAATCTCTTTCAAAAGCTATGAAAAGATCAACATGAGAGATTCAAGGTTCTTGATCAAAGAATATGAAAATGAGAGCTTTGATCTTGAGAGAGTGAGAGAGAATAGTGTGGCTTTGATTCTTTGTAAAATTGTGTATCAAAATGATTCTAGTTGATTCTCATTGATAGAAATGATTAGGAAAATGTTTATATAGAATACCCAAAAGTTAGAGCACTTAGAATGGCTTTTGAGAAGTGAAAAACGTATTTAAAAAACCATATCTGATCAAGTTACTCGAGTGAAATGAGTGTTACTCGAGTAAACCGAAAGCAAGATAATTTTCACTCGAGTGAGACCAAAAATACTCGAGTAAAGGTGGAGATAATCGATTATCAAAAGTTTGTTAATCGATTATCAGTTCAAAATACACTGTTAATCAATTATCAAAATCTGTTAATCGATTATTAACATTAAAAATCACTTAAAACTTATTTTCTCAAAAACTAAACCTTTTCTTTCAAACCTTTAAGCCACCTATTGATTTTAGGCAAAGTGAATACTCAAAATATGATATAATCATGCAATCAAAAGAGATTCACTACCCTCTAATAAATTCTACCCAAACTCATAAACTCATAAAAACAACAAAACAACCTTTCTCCAAACATACCATTTAAAAAAAAATATTTCTCCCCTTTGTTTCAAAACATCATATTTCTCCCCCTTTGGCATTATCAAAAAGAAATATATACCAATTGAAATAAAAGATCTAAGCCAACATAGAGAGATTAATGAGATATAACAACCAAAGCATGATACCAATTGTAAAACAATTGAAAGAATTTGATACCAATAGTATTTTCTCAATAGTATAAACAATATCACATTATAAGAAATAATACCAATTGAGAGAACTATGAGCAATATCTAACAATATCAATTGTAGATACCAATTGTATAATATCAAATGTTACCAATTTGTAGGATTTTCTTCTTGATACCAATTGAAGAAGATCAATAATGTCAATTGTATCAAATGTGTATAGACCTTCATTTGCTTCTTCAATCATACCTACAAAACAATCATGCTTTGCTTTTTGGTATCCAAATGGTTTTGGATCCATTTTTGTTAGTGTAGGGACTCTCACCCTTTTTCATCCAAACAAAATCTCCTTTAGGTATACCATGCACTTTAATATAACACACATTTGAAGTATGTCCATGAGTACCACAATAGAAACATGTTGGTGCATTTGAAAAATCAACTTTAGAAAAATCAACAACATTTCTATGAGATTTACTCTTAGCATTAGTATAACCCAAACCAAACTTGTTTGAATTTTCTCTTTGAAAATTTAACAATGTGCGCAATCTAATATCACCATTTGAGAAACTTGCAAGCTTATTTTTCAAAATAGCATTTTCATCCTTAAGCAACTTGCAATTCTCACAATCAACCACAATATTCAATCTACTAGCACAATCACAATAAGAACTAGCATATATAAGATCAAGAGTTTCATTTTGAAGATTAAGCTCATCAACTTGTTTTTGAAGTTCTAAAATCTCTTGTTGATGTTTCAAAATGAGCTTCTTCCTTTCAATGTTTTTCAAAGCTAGTTTCTTAAATTGTTTATGCATTTCTTCATAAGCATTATATAACATTTCATAATTTAGAAGAAATTTCGGATTTAGTAAGACTTACATCGCTTTCGTCACTTTGCTCACTTGATTCATCATTTGAACTTTCCTCTTCATTTACTAGAGCTATCAAATTGAGACAAGCGGCATGTTCATCATCCGAAGAACTACTAGTTGTGCTTTTCTTGTCTTGTTCATCATTACTATTCCAAACTATGTATGCCCTTTTGTGTTTTTCATTTTTCTTCTCTTTCTCCTTCTTCTTGAGATACTTAGAGCATGAGTACTTGAGATGACCGGGCTTTCCACATTCATGGCAAACTACACCTTCTTTTGAAGTCTTGGTCTTGTAGTGTGGGGGATCCTTCTCTTTACTTTTGTCCTTGTTCAACCTTCCTTTTCTCCTTAGAATTTTATTGAACTTTCTTAGTAGAAGCTTCATCTCCTCTTCATCAATATCCGAATCGGAATCTTCATTATCATCATCATTGGAACTCTCTTCCTTTTGATATGACCTTTGAGCTTTAAGAGCAATTCCTTTTCTTTCTCCATACTTGACCGATTCTTCATGCTTATGCAAACGTTGAAGCTCCATTTCATGTTCTTGTAACTTTCCGAAAAGTGTTGCTAAGTCCATTGTGTCCAAGTCCTTTGATTCAACAATTGCGGTAACCTTAGGTTGCCATTCCCTACTTAGACATCTTAAAACTTTGTTAACAAGTTCACAATTCACGAAAGTTTTACCAAGAGCAATGAGATGATTAACAATATGAGTAAAACGTTTTTGCATAAAACATATAGATTCATTAGGCAACATACGAAACAATTCATATTCATGCATCAAAGAATTTAATCTAGCACGCCTAACTTCACTAGTGCCTTCATGTGTGACTTGCAAGGTGTCCCACATATCTTTTGCATCTTTACATTGGGAGACTCTAAAGAACTCATCATAAGATAGAGCGGAGGTGATGATATTTTTTGCTTTTAAATCATATTGAATTTTCCTTTTATCATCATCGGTCCACTTATCTTTGGGAGTTAGTGTAAGCACACCTTCTACATCTTTTGAGGGAATATGAGGACCATTTTCAATGGCTTCCCAAATGTTCACATCTATAGCTTATATAAAGATTCTCATCCTAATTTTCCAATAACCATAACCCTCTCCACCAAACATAGGAGGGCGATTTATTGAAGCACCTTCACCACCAAAAGGATTCGTAGAACCCATTGTAGTTTCTTTAAGGATCTTAACGAAAAAGCTCTATGCTCGTGTCTTTCGACCGAGCTCTGATACCAATTGTTGGAAAACTACACTCGGTGGTTGAAACAAATAGGAACACTAGGAGAACACCTAGAAGGGGGGGTTGAATAGGTGTTATAGAAACTTTGAAAGATTTTCGCAAGAAACAAATCTAAACGATTAAAACCAATGAAAATCAATCAATTAACAAATATTATATGATCAGAGATTAAGCGGAAACAATCAACACCAATATTCTTATTGATTCACCTAGGTTATGAAAATGATTTTCCCCAAATTAATTTGAACAATAAAGATTCAATTCAATCAAATATAGAAAAATCACTTTTTCTAGGTTTTCAATCAAGAACACAATTAATAACAAGAATTGTAAAGAGTACAGAGTTTAGAGATACGACACAGTGATTTATCCTGGTTCACTTTCATCCACTTGAAAGCTACTCCAGTCCCCTCTTCAACCAAGAGAGATTCTTCACTATGAGGAATTAGAGTTTCTCAAATTACAAGTAAATGCCTCACAAGACTCCCTTCTTGCTAGCCTACAAGAGATACCACACCCTTGCCTTGTAACCCTATTGATATCTAATCTAACCTCTTCTCTTGCTTGCCGATACCCACAACAAGTCTTCCAATTGCTTGCTTCACTCACAAGACTTCCAATTGCTTGTTCTTCAACAAGGCTTCCAAGTGCTTGATGAAATGCCTCACCAAGGCTTCCAAATAACTTTGCTTGATTTCACAAAATCAAGGCTTCCAATGTTGTAGAATGTTTGCCTCTTGCAATGATTACAACACAAATGAAAACAAAATAACAATCCTATGAATCTCTTTCAAAAGCTATGAAAAGATCAACATGAGAGATTCAAGGTTCTTGATCAAAGAATATGAAAATGAGAGCTTTGATCTTGAGAGAGTGAGAGAGAATAGTGTGGCTTTGATTCTTTGTAAAATTGTGTATCAAAATGATTCTAGTTGATTCTCATTGATAGAAATGATTAGGAAAATGTTTATATAGAATACCCAAAAGTTAGAGCACTTAGAATGGCTTTTGAGAAGTGAAAAACGTATTTAAAAAACCATATCTGATCAAGTTACTCGAGTGAAATGAGTGTTACTCGAGTAAACCGAAAGCAAGATAATTTTCACTCGAGTGAGACCAAAAATACTCGAGTAAAGGTGGAGATAATCGATTATCAAAAGTTTGTTAATCGATTATCAGTTCAAAATACACTGTTAATCAATTATCAAAATCTGTTAATCGATTATTAACATTAAAAATCACTTAAAACTTATTTTCTCAAAAACTAAACCTTTTCTTTCAAACCTTTAAGCCACCTATTGATTTTAGGCAAAGTGAATACTCAAAATATGATATAATCATGCAATCAAAAGAGATTCACTACCCTCTAATAAATTCTACCCAAACTCATAAACTCATAAAAACAACAAAACAACCTTTCTCCAAACATACCATTTAAAAAAAAAATATTTCTCCCCTTTGTTTCAAAACATCATATTTCTCCCCCTTTGGCATTATCAAAAAGAAATATATACCAATTGAAATAAAAGATCTAAGCCAACATAGAGAGATTAATGAGATATAACAACCAAAGCATGATACCAATTGTAAAACAATTGAAAGAATTTGATACCAATAGTATTTTCTCAATAGTATAAACAATATCACATTATAAGAAATAATACCAATTGAGAGAACTATGAGCAATATCTAACAATATCAATTGTAGATACCAATTGTATAATATCAAATGTTACCAATTTGTAGGATTTTCTTCTTGATACCAATTGAAGAAGATCAATAATGTCAATTGTATCAAATGTGTATAGACCTTCATTTGCTTCTTCAATCATACCTACAAAACAATCATGCTTTGCTTTTTGGTATCCAAATGGTTTTGGATCCATTTTTGTTAGTGTAGGGACTCTCACCCTTTTTCATCCAAACAAAATCTCCTTTAGGTATACCATGCACTTTAATATAACACACATTTGAAGTATGTCCATGAGTACCACAATAGAAACATGTTGGTGCATTTGAAAAATCAACTTTAGAAAAATCAACAACATTTCTATGAGATTTACTCTTAGCATTAGTATAACCCAAACCAAACTTGTTTGAATTTTCTCTTTGAAAATTTAACAATGTGCGCAATCTAATATCACCATTTGAGAAACTTGCAAGCTTATTTTTCAAAATAGCATTTTCATCCTTAAGCAACTTGCAATTCTCACAATCAACCACAATATTCAATCTACTAGCACAATCACAAGAAGAACTAGCATATATAAGATCAAGAGTTTCATTTTGAAGATTAAGCTCATCAACTTGTTTTTGAAGTTCTAAAATCTCTTGTTGATGTTTCAAAATGAGCTTCTTCCTTTCAATGTTTTTCAAAGCTAGTTTCTTAAATTGTTTATGCATTTCTTCATAAGCATTATATAACATTTCATAATTTAGAAGAAATTCGTGAATTATGTCATTTTTCTCACAGAAATCTCTAAGACTATTTGTTTTGTATTTTTCTCCTTTATAAGTTCCAAGTCTCTTAATTTTTTGATCTAACTGATTTTCCACTTCTGTGTTATATTTCAGAAATATTGACTCAGCTTCATCTTTTGATCTTAAAAGGTAGATTTTTGTATGCCTTGAGAAATCGTCTACGAAAGTTATGAAATATCTTTTGCCACCTCGACTTACCAAACTTTTAAAATCTGCCAAGTCGGAATGCACTAATTCTAAAAGTTCGGTTTGTCGAGAAGTCAAAGAATTAAATGATTTCTTAAAGTATTTAGCCTCTACATATACTGGACATTTTGAATTTGTTCTTTTAGATAAAGTGGGTAGTATACCCATATTTCTTAAATTTTTGTGATGAACCAAAATTCAAATGTCCTAATCTACTATGTAACAACCTAATTTTCTTAACCTGATAATATATAATCTTAGACAAATGATTGGTGTAACCCTCTAAATACATTAACAATAATTGAAAAGTGTTAAAAATCATAGTAGGGTAGATTAGAACCACTAGAAAAACATAGAGAAGCCTTAAGGATTGTTAGGATGTGTAAAAAGAGAAATTTCCATGAAGTAATCAATTACCACAAGGAGTAATCGATTACCTTCCAAACAGAAACCTAATAACTGCTTATCTTTGGTGAGATAATGGATTATCTATAGAAGTAATCGATTACCTGGATAAAGTAATCCATTACTTCCTGAAAAATCTGCAAGTTTCTAGAAATTTCTAGGGAATTCTGGGATTTTCAGGTGAAGTAATCGATTACCCTCACAAGGTAATTAATTACCTCCTTCGAATTTTATAAAAACATGAGTTGGTGCATCATTTTCAGAATTCCTTTCCTTTCTTCTCTCTAGAAAGCTCGACCCTTCTCTCCTTCTCTCTAGAACCTTCTTGCTTCTTCACCAAAATCTACCACCAATCATCACTTATTTCACTTCCCATTGTAACATCCTGAATTTTTATTCCAAGCTTAGTTCGGTTAAATTTGAGTTAGAAGCCATTAGTACATAACAATCTGTTAATGTAATCGATTACCTTGGGGTGTTAATCGATTACAATCATTCTGTGAGGTAGTTAAGCCTTAGCAAAGAACAAGCGGGTTTAAGTGTAGTAGCTCGGACCCCAGTCCGACCAAATTCCATCTTAGCCGACCAAAAGCGAGATTCAGAGTTATAAGCCGACCTCGTTTCGTCTCTCACCCCTCGTCAGTGATCAAACGACCACAACGAGCCGTCTCATGTCAGCCGATCTGAACCAGTAACCAGTCTTCTCGGGTTTAAAGGACGATGGATCGAATAGTTAGCACCGAGCTCAACAGTAGCACTGAGCTCATGAGAATCGACCTCGTTTCGTTTGACAACCCTTGGCAGTGAACAGCTAACCATATCGAGACGATTCACGTCGGACGATCATACGCATAATACCTCAGCAATATCCCATTGGCCACAACAAGTCGCCTCGTATAAGTTTGGTCTCTTACCGACCATCGATAGGCCACACCGACCTCGCATCGACGTCAGGGCATCTCAGCCTCCACGTACCTAGCATCTCGTTGGTGAGGTTAAACCGATCTTGCACCGACGACAAGATATCTCGGCCTCCACGCGCCGAGCATTTCCTTTTCCTTGTCTCAATCCGAGAAGGTGCTTCCAGGAATCCGAACACCGAGGTCCCAACACAGTCCCATGACTCCAGTCCGATCTATTCGATCGTACGCCGACTAGTTAGCACTCAGTTATGAGCACCGACCACGATATGGTCAGATTCATAACACACCAAGCACTAGAGCCAAGATAGATGGCTCTCACAGTGTTTTCCGCGCCCAGACGCACCATTCTCCACGCCCAGGCGTGCACGCGTCAAACCTTGGTTTCCTCTCAACCACTCGTTTGTGGCTTCCTTAGGAAGCCATTAATTTATAACCACATATTTGCCAAGCTTCCAAGCTTCTCATAAGGTCCACATGTTTATTTCCAAAGTAAAATAAAACAAAAAAAACAAAGGCCAACATAACCAACACTCATTTATTCCTTCGTCACTCTTATTTCTTCTTCTTCCTGAAACCATTTTCTATCAAGGCTTAGGAACTCAAGAGCTCCCTAATATTCATCATCATCACCAAATCAAACAAGTATATCACCCCATCTCCTTGTCCAAGAACGAAGAGCACCAATACCACCCAAATATCATCACACGGGTTGAACCCTCCTCATCGAAGCAAGTCGGCAACTCCTCAGTGGAAGCTTTATGGAGCTAGGGCACAAAGAAAATTCAAGGTTCAAGGTTCCCTTACATCTCTTGACACTCTTGAGGTAAGGAGTGAGTGTTACCTTAGCCTAGGGAGTAGTTTGTAGTGTGTATATAATGGGTATTATGATTATGTGTTAGCTTAGGATGTTACACATTAGGGTAGTTGATATATTTAATATTTAGAGGAGAAGAGCTAGGAAAATCAAGTTATTATGTTATTTGTGATATTATGTGGATTGTGGTATTATGTGTATATGTGTTATCTGTTATATATGTTTGAACTAGAGTGAGCATGTAAGCATGACTTTAGAATAGGAACATGGTTGATGGCGCAACATGCTAGGGAAATAGAATAAATTGAGAATAATAATTAGGTGATAAATAGACAGGAAAGGAGGGTATGAGTGACATTAGATGAAAGGGGGATAGATAAGTTAGGAAACATGGTTGTGCGAGCCTGGTCATGTAAGACGTGCGGGGTGCTGTATGCTATGATTGTGTAAGACACATTTGATGTGTTCATGTGTAGTTGTAAGACGTGCATCATAGGGTGCACGCAGTAATGACTCACACAAGATTCCTAAGAACGGAATCGGTTAGGATGTGCTCCTGGTCATGTAAGACGTGCGGGGTGCTGTATGTCATGATTGTGTAAGTTGTTCGCGATGCGCATCTGTAAGACGTGCGGGGTGCCGTATGCTATGATTGTGTAAGTCGCACGCGATACGCAGCTGTAAGACGTACACCGGGGGTGTGAGCGGTAATGGACACTTCATAACTCCAATAAGAAAGGTGTAAGACGTACACTGGTGGGTGTGTGCTTCCTAAAAGAAGAAAGGTGTAAGACGTACACTGGTGGGTGTGCGCTTCCTAAAGGAGGAAAGGTGTAAGAGGTACACGGGGTGTATGCTTCCTAAAAGAGGAAAGGTGTAAGACGTGCACAGGGTGTATGCTTGACGTACACGGGGTGTGCGCTTCCTAAGAGGAGAAAAGTGTAGGAATAGAGTAGAGAATGACACTAGAAAATAATATAAGTGAGAGGAAGTGTAAGGAAAGGAGATAGGCAAGTAAAAGTAGAAGATAAGGGGGGTAGGAAAAGATAGTTAGGATTGAATGAATGATGATAACTGTGTTTAGGATTGAATGAATGATGATAACTGTGTTTGATGCATGATTTGAAATGAATATGTGATTATGTGCATTATTTGACTATCTGTGTTTGGCTTAGTAGGTCATTATGTCATATTAGAAAATGCCTTCCTATGTTATGTGTAATGCTCATTCCTTACTATTTTTACAGGTTTTGAGCCCGATCTAACACATACCCCGGCCGAGCAGGAGTACTCTCCCTTACAAGGAGAGTAAGTTTTATTAGTTAGAACATATGTCTTGTCCTGGGTCTTGTTGATTGAGATGATGTGGTTTTTGGATATTTGTATAAAAAGGAAAATGTTATTTTTGAGTTTGACTCAGGACCATCCTTTTGGGTAAGGGATATTTTTGGGAAATACAACCTGTTAATAGTGCTGCTATCTCTGTTGTAATTATAACTGTTATGTGGAGTGCTTCATGATGCACAATGTTGTTTTATGCCCTGTGTAACACCCTATATAATAATTACCCTTAAACCCGAAAATTAGGATTTAAAATTTCTTTTAAAACGAATATGAGTAAGTGCCAACTTGATATTTCCTTTCATTAATACTAAAACATCAAAGTTATAAAGCGGAAGACTTAATACATCAACAAGTAAAAGTGAAACGACATAGTTACACCGAGTTCATATTCAAAATACAAGACAATGTTTTAGCTCGGCCAACTGGCCGAGGCCCATCTAGGCTATCCGACTCTAATGACTTACTCTCCCCGTGAGGGAGAGTTAACCTGCTCGGCCGGGGACTGCGTCTGCTCGGGCTCAGTACCTGAAAAATGTTAAGGAGGTGAGCATTACACAGAACTTAAGTAAGCAGTTTCTAACATGACATACCGAACTACCAAGCCAAACACAAGTAGTCAATTAGCATATAAATAACAAGTAATCAAACCATATATCACATGCATACATCATCATTTAGCTCGGTTCACATCATACAATCTCATTTAGCTCGGTTCACATTATACAATCTCATTTAGCTCGGCTCACATCATTATCCAGTTTACCCATTATCTATTAGTTATACCTCGGTTCATTCGATTAATTCCCCTTATGCCCTTTCCTTAATTCTTACACTCGGTTTCTCGGCCACTATTCTCTTTCCTCGGCAAACCATCTCCATCTCGGATTCATTACTCATTATCCCATTTTTACATAGCTTATAATCTTTTACTCTTCTCGGATGCATACACCCAGTGCATGTCTTACACCATTTAAGGTCAGATATCGGAGTGTCCATAACTGCGAGTACCCAGTACCCGTCTTACAACTGCACATACCCAGTATGCGTCTGACGCGATCAATGCACGCACCCAGTACGGGTCTTCTATGACCAAGAGCACTACCGCCGATCATTCTATGGAGTAAGGAGTGTCCATAACTGCGAGCACCCAGTACCCGTCTTACAACGGCGCATCTTGGCGTCTTACGTGATCAATGCACGCACCCAGTACGCGTCTGCTATGACCAGGAACACATCCCACCGATTCCGTGCTCGGAACCTTGTGTGAATCATAACTGCGAGTACCCAGTACCCGTCTTACAGCTGCACATACCCAGTATGTGTCTGACGCGATCAATGCACGCACCCAGTACGCGTCTGCTATGACCCGATCACACAGCCATTTCTCTTTAATTCCTCTTACCTTATTAACCATCTCTTTAGCTCTGCCTATCTCGGCTCAACCCTTTAACCATTCTTTTTCCATTAACCTTTCTCATTATCGGACTTATTACTCTACCTCTCCTTCTTTCCATATTTACCATTTTCTCATACCCACTCCCAACCTCTCCTAGCTCGGCCACAGACATAAACAATGAATATCAAAGCTCATAAACACTTATACCACAACAACAATATGAATAAAGCATTTAACCAGTCCATCATGTAAATATAAGCATATAACCGAAAATAATGTTCCCTCTTCACCTAAAATTCATGTTTCTAGTTCATTCATTTGTTCCCATTACCCTTTTTACCTTTTATCTCTAATATTATCCTACGTCCATTCCCTAATCTAACACCCACTCTTAGCACCCGTTATGAACACCCTAGAAACCCAAACTCAAGTAGAGGTAACACTCACTCCTTACCTCAAACCGTATGAGATAAGAGTTGAGAGTTGAGAATGGCTTTCCCCTGATGCTTGACCTTGTGAGCTTCACACCTCTTGGATCCTTTCCTCCAAGCTACACACGAATGCCACGACGGTCCAGGGACGTCCGAAATGGAAGAGAACTGAGAGAAGGAGGGTTTTCCAGTTGGTACCACTTAGTGGAAGAGAGGGTTGTTCGTGAATGAGAAGAGAGAAAGAAAATATGTTGGGGTTTGAGTGTTGCTGGAACTTCAGAGAAGAAAATGAGAGATATTCGAAGGAGAAAGAGAATGAGAGTGAGAAGTGTTATGTGTTGTGTATTTTGATTTTCTTTTATTCATTTAGGGGAAATATTTGTGTGGTTCTCATTGGAGGCTTCTTTGAGAAGTCAAAACATGTGGATAGGATTCATTGGCTTCTAGAGGAAGCCATGAATAGTGACTTGAAAAGGACATAAAGCAATGATAGTGACATAAAGTGAATGATAGTACATTGTACGGATGGTGCGAAACCCAATGGGCCAACAGCTCAACATGAGCTGTCACGGAGGAGCTAGGATACGTCGGCTCGGTATAGAGGAACAGCAGTAGTCCGAGCTTCCTTCTCGGATAATAATGTGAGGTGCGCAGAGGTCGGCTAATCCGAGCTTGAAAACAGGTTCCGCATTTGACCCCATTCAGCTCGGCCGGAGTCGGTCCGAGGTCCAATACTTACATACTAGGTCGGCCTATGCTTCCTATTACCTCACTACCCTTATACAATTTCTACGGCTTAATTTTATTCCTAATTATATCAATATGTATTATATATATACATCTAAAGTTATTATATTTAATATTAATTTTCATGATGTTACATTCCTCTCCCACTTACAGGAATTTCGTCCTCGAAATTTAGTCGGTATTGAACAGTTGCGGATATGACTGCTTCATCTTCTCCTCGAGTTCCCAAGTAGCTTCCTCCATATCATTCCGATTCCAGACGTCCTTGACCAAAGAGATTTCCTTCCCTCTGAGCCATCTGACTTGTTTGTCCTCAACTCGGACTGGAAGAACTTCAAAAGTCAGGTTGTCTTTTAGCGGCAGCTCGTCCACTGCTATCACATGTGAGGGGTCATGAATGTACCTCCTAAGTCGTGAGACGTGAAATACATCATGGAGTTTAGACATGTGCGGAGGCAGAGCAATTCTGTAAGCTACTGGTCCGATCTTCTCCGATATCTGGTATGGTCCGACAAACCTAGGGGTCAACTTCTTTGATTTGATAGCTCGGCCGATACCTGTTACAGGGGATACCCGCAGGAATACATGATCTCCCTCAATGAAGTTAAAGGGTTTTCTTCTCTTGTCGGCATAGCTCTTTTGTCGATCCTGAGCTGCCTTCATCTTTCCTTGTATCATTCGGATCTTCTCGGTCGTCTCATGAACAATGTCAGGACCAATCAACCAGTTTTCTCCTATCTGGAACCAGCATAACGACGTCCGACATTTCCGACCATACAATGCTTCGAAAGGAGCCATTCCGATACTTGAATGGAAACTGTTGTTGTAGGTGAATTTGACCAATGGCAGAAGTGCTTCCCAACTTTCCGACTGTTCAAGAACACATGTTCTCAGCAAGTCCTCAAGAGTCTGAATGGTGCGCTCGGATTGTCCGTCGGTCTGAGGATGATAAGCGGTGCTAAACCTTAACTTTGTACCCATGGCTTGCTGCAAGCTCTGCCAAAATTGGGATAAGAAGCGAGGATCACGGTCTGACACTATACTGCTCGGAACACCGTGGAGCCGAACAATGTCCTTTATGTACAGTTGCGTCAGTTTCTCTAGGCTGTACTTCATGCTGATCGGCAGGAAATGGGCACATTTTGTAAGTCGGTCCACCACAACCCAAATGGCTTCCTTCCCTGATCTCTTTCTTGGTAGACCCGACACAAAATCCATTGAAATGTTGTCCCACTTCCATTGCGGAATCTCCAAAGATTTGAGTAATCCTCCTGGTTTCTGGTGCTCGATCTTGGCTTTCTGGCATGTCAAACACCGAGACACATAATCTGCCACATCGGTCTTCAACTTCGACCACCAAAATAACCTCTTCAGATCATGGTACATCTTTGAGGCTCCTGGGTGAAGGCTCATCTTCGTTTTATGAGCCTCTTCCATTAACTCTCTTCGGACTTCAAAGTCCATAGGAATGCAAACTCGGCCCCGAAATCATACGAGACCATCGGGTCCTTTAGTGAAGTCGGGTTCATCCTTGTCTCCTGCTCTTTCTAGTAGCTTCTGGAGTTCTAGGTCGGTAGCCTGTCTTTCCTTGATGAAACCCACAAAATCATTGGTTACTTGCAGCATTTCCAGTACAACACTGTTTTCCTTCTTCTGTATGCCGAGGTTAAGATCGCTAAACTCCTGCATTAACTGCATCTCTCGGACCATCATATTGCTCAGATGAAGGCTTTTCCTGCTTAGGGCGTCGGCCACAACGTTGGCTTTTCCAGGATGATAGTGCAAGTTAAAATCGTAATCTTTCAAGAATTCTACCCATCTGCGCTGTCTCATGTTCAGTTCCTTCTGGTCGAACAGATAGCCAAGACTCTTGTGGTCACTGAACACCTCGAATTTCGTGCCATACAGGTAGTGTCTCCAAATCTTAAGGGCAAACACCACAGCTACTAATTCAAGATCGTGGGTGGGGTAATTCTGTTCGTGTTGCCGAAGTTGCCGAGAGGCATACGCCACCACTTTTCCCTGTTGCATCAGCACACAGCCGAGACCCTGTTTCGAGGCGTCACAAAATACGTCAAAGGCTTTGGTCGGATCGGGCAAAATCAACACGGGCGAACTCGTCAACCTTTTCTTTAGCTCTTGAAAGCTCTATTCGCACACTTTGGACCACTGGTAAGGTGCATCCTTCCTGGTTAACGAAGTCAACGGTAAGGCCAGTTTAGAAAACCCTTCGATGAATCTCCTGTAGTACCCTGCAAGACCGAGGAAACTCCTGATCTCGGTTACTGAGTTGGGTCTCTCCCACTTGAGAACCGCTTTCACCTTGGAGGGATCAACTTCTACACCGTGCTCGGATATCACATGTCCGAGGAAATGAACCTCTTTGAGCCAAAAACTGCACTTAGAAAGCTTGGCGTAGAGTTCCTTGTCCTTCAAAACCTGCAACACCGTTCGCAAGTGCTGCTCATGTTCACTCGGACTTCTGGAGTAGATGAGGATGTCATCGATGAAGACTATCACAAACGAGTCCAGATAGGGTCGGAAGATCCTATTCATGTAGTCCATAAAGATGGCAGGTGCGTTGGTAAGTCCAAAGGGCATGACCACATACTCAAAATGCCCATATCTCGTCCTGAAAGCTGTCTTCGGAATATCTTCATCTCGGATACGGATCTGGTGGTATCCTGATCGGAGGTCAATCTTAGAGAATACCGACGCTCCCTTAAGTTGGTCTAACAAGTCATCAATCCGAGGTAGGGGATATTTGTTCTTCACCATTACCGCGTTGAGCTTTCTATAATCAGTGCACATTCTGAGGCTACCATCTTTCTTTTTAACGAACAGGATTGGAGCTCCCCAAGGCGACACGCTTGGCCTGATCAGCTTTTAGGCCAAGAGCTCTTCTAGTTGTTTCTTAAGCTCTTCTAGTTCGGGAGGTTCCATTCTGTACGGAGCAATTGAAATCGGGTGATTGAGGTCCAATATATAGTGATTTGAGCATGATTTAGACTCCCTTTTACTATGTATTTGGCATGTTTCTCTAGCAAATTTAGGACTTTTTAGTAGATTTTAATTATTTTTAGTAGTTTAGGGTCCTTTGAACGTTTTGATCCGTTTGTTAGTGTTTCAGGTACTTTTTGGAGCTTAAATGGATAAAATATTTATGGACCTGAAAAGAGGACGAAAAGATCTTGCAAATGGAAAAAGAACGGAGCGAAACGGAGCCGGAGTAGGCCCCGCGCGCCTGAGGCGCGGGGACGGGTGCGCCTGAGGCGCGCCTGTGTGGAAAAGAACAAGTCATCAGACCTGCGCGCCTGGGGCGCGAGGTCGCGTGCGCCTGGGGCGCGCGTGCATGTTGGAAGCCCAATTTGATCAGATTCTGAACAAAGTAGAAGAAGAGAGGTCTAATTTGGCTTCATATCTTAGACTTGGTCAGAAATTAAAAGATAAACATGGACCTTATCTACTAGATTTAATTAAGATTTATTTTAGGATTTGTTTTACTCTTTAAATAGAGGATTTGTAAATAGTTTTCAGTAGGTTTTGAGATCAGAGAATTCAATTAGGATTAGAGAGAGAGGTTAGTAACATCTATTGAGAGCAAGGAGGCAAGGCACAAAGATTGGAGATCATCACTACAAGAGAGATATGCGTGAGGATTGAAGGTCTCTTGGAGAGTTAACCTGTATTGTCTATGATATGAGGTTTTCTCTTTGCTTCTGTTTTCTTTATTTCTATATGTGTAACTAAAACCTCTTGTTAGGAACATGGTGTAAATTGTATGGTGTAACTTATTTTAATTTATGATTTAGTATTTTCCTGTTTTTAATTCATGCGTTAATTGTGTTTTTATTGAATACGTAAACCTGATCAATTTATGTTTTGGATTTCTTAATTCGCAACGAGAGTTGGAATTTTGAATAGGCCATGCAATTAACGGTATAATCAGTTTAGTTATAGAGATATGATTAAATGATTATTGACTTGGTAATTCCCTTGTGCTAAATATGTTATTTTCTAATATTGTAATTTGTTGAGAGATCAAGGATTAAGTATTTAGAGAATAAGGGTAATGTTAGAGAGATCTAATTATTGCTATTTGAGAGGAATTGTCCATGAATTAAAGGAAAATCTAAATTATAGTTGAATAAGTGAATCATACAATGAAACCAAGTTCCTAACCTTTTTCTATTGCTTTCTATACATCTTATCTCCTCAATCTTTTTATTTATTTTATTATTTAAATTCTCTTTCTCCTTCTAAAGTTCAATAACAAGTTGCATTAATAATTACGAATTGGTGAAAGTTATTAGAAACAATTTGCAATCCCCGAGTGGAACGATACTCACTTACTATCTGTATTACTTGTCGACCTAGTACTCTTGCTAGACATTCAACATCGGGCCAGTTCCCGGAATGAGGTCTATACTGAACTCTACTTCTCTTCTCGGCGGTAAGCCAGGCATTTCGTTCGAGAAAACCTCTGGGAATTCTCCGACTACAGGAATTCGGTCTAAGGCCGGTTCCTCTGTTGCCTCTAACTTTGCAACAGAAGGGCCACTAAAGATGACAGTTTTCTCTCGGCAATCGAGCAGGACATGGTGTTGGGACATCCAGTCCATGCCGAGGATAATGTCTAGTTTGGTTAGGGGCAAGAAAATCAAGTTGACCTTAAACTCTCGGCCTAACACTTGGATAGGACATTCTAGACACATTTGGGAGGTAATTACAGAAGAATTGGTTGGGGTAGAAATGGATAGTTTGTAAGGCATTTCTACTGGGGATAGCTTTAGTCTGTTCATACAGTCAAGGGAAATGAAAGAATGTATGGCTCCACAGTCAAATAACACAGCACACATAATGTTGTCTACTTGACAAGTACCTCGGATTAGCTCGTCGGCATCAGTAACTTCTTCACCATCCATAGTGTAAACTTTTCCTCTCTGCATTGGTCGGTTAACACCAGTCTGATGAGCCTTGGTCACATTGACCTCTTCTTTCACAATGTTCTCGGTACACCGAGCTGCAAAATGACCAGGCTTTCCACAGTGAAAACAGGATCCTCTTGTTCTGCTCGGATCTAGACTCCAGCATTCTCCCTTGTGCTGCTTTCCACAGTGCTGACATATCGGATAGGGACCAGGGACAACCACCATCTGACCACCACTCCTCGGAGCTGTTGACATTCTGGAGCTCGGATTCACATAGGGAGCAGATCTCTGAACAACTCCTTTTCCTCGGATTGGACCCACTGCTTTTTGTGCCGACCTGCTCCGCTTTCCGTCGGCTTTCCTCTTGAGCCCCTTCTCATATGTGCTGGCCATGTTCACCAACTGCGAGAGATTGGCCACGTTTTGATATTCGAATGCAAGCCAAATATCATCACGGAGACCGGACTCAAATTTGATGAACTTGGTACGCTCATCAGCATCTCTGTAGCTTCCTGAGTAGCGGATCAAATCCTCGAACTGAGCGGCATACTCCCCGACACTCAAGTTCCTTTGTTCCAGCTTGAGAAAAGCGAGCTCCTTCTCTCTCCTGACATCTTCGGGAAAATACTTTCCGAGAAGTCGAGCTCGGAACAAATCCCAAGTAATGGCTTCATTAGCCGCTTCCAGTCCACGGCTCTGTTGTTCCCACCAGTGTTCGGCTTCACTCGCCAGCACAAATTCAGCTAACCTCACCCTATACTCATAGGGCGGTTGCAGAGATCGAAAAATCTTCTCAATGTCCTGGAGCCATCTCTGAGCTCCATCTGGATTATAACCCCCTTCAAACCGAGGTGGTTGGTTCTTTCTAAATCGGCTCATCCAGTCGATCTCGACCGGAGCCGGAGGTTGAGGCTGAAGGGCTGCGGCTGCGGCGATGTTCTGAGCGAGGTTCTCAGCCTGATTCTGCTGAGCCTGTGCTTGGTTCTGCTGCAGTTGAACCAAAGTTTTCAGCACGGCAGCAATTCGGTCGTTATCGGCTCTTCTCCCAGCCATGCTGCTCGGTCATGGAGAGAAAGCCAATTAACCACCGACCAATTAAATATATATATATATACATAAACATATACATCTATGAGCTCTATTGTCTAACTTAGACTTCTAGGCTTTACTTATTCGTCACTCTCTTGGTGAGTAACCACTGGAGTCCTTCGCAACTCCAATAGGCCGAGGAGAAACTACTTTGATACCAAAAATGTAACACCCTATATAATAATTACCCTTAAACCCGAAAATTAGGATTTAAAATTTCTTTTAAAACGAATATGAGTAAGTGCCAACTTGATATTTCCTTTCATTAATACAAAAACATCAGAGTTATAAAGCGGAAGACTTAATACATCAACAAGTAAAAGTGAAACGACATAGTTACACCGAGTTCATATTCAAAATACAAGACAATGTTTTAGCTCGGCCAACTGGCCGAGGCCCATCTAGGCTATCCGACTCTAATGACTTACTCTCCCCGTGAGGGAGAGTTAACCTGCTCGGCCGGGGACTGCGTCTGCTCGGGCTCAGTACCTGAAAAATGGTAAGGAGGTGAGCATTACACAGAACTTAAGTAAGCAGTTTCTAACATGACATACCGAACTACCAAGCCAAACAAAAGTAGTCAATTAGCATATAAATAACAAGTAATCAAACCATATATCACATGCATACATCATCATTTAGCTCGGTTCACATCATAAAATCTCATTTAGCTCGGTTCACATTATACTAGCTCGACTCACATCATTATCCAGTTTACCCATTATCTATTAGTTATACCTCGGTTCATTCGATTAATTCCCCTTATGCCCTTTCCTTAATTCTTACACTCGATTTCTCGGCCACTATTCTCTTTCCTCGGCAAACCATCTCCATCTCGGATTCATTACTCATTATCCCACTTTTACATAGCTTATAATCTTTTACTCTTCTCGGATGCATACACCCAGTGCATGTCTTACACCATTTAAGGTCAGATATCGGAGTGTCCATAACTGCGAGTACCCAGTACCCGTCTTACAGCTGCACATACCCAGTATGCGTCTGACGCGATCAATGCACGCACCCAGTACGCGTCTTCTATGACCAGGAGCACTACCGCCGATCATTCTATGGAGTAAGGAGTGTCCATAACTGCGAGCACCCAGTACCCGTCTTACAGCGGCGCATCTCGGCGTCTTACGCGATCAATGCACGCACCCAGTACGCGTCTGCTATGACCAGGAACACATCCCACCGATTCCGTGCTCGGAACCTTGTGTGAATCATAACTGCGAGTACCCAGTACCCGTCTTACAGCTGCACATACCCAGTATGTGTCTGACGCGATCAATGCACACACCCAGTACGCGTCTGCTATGACCCAATCACACAACCATTTCTCTTTAATTCCTCTTACCTTTTTAACCATCTCTTTAGCTCTGCCTATCTCGGCTCAACCCTTTAACCATTATTTTTCCATTAACCTTTCTCATTATCGGACTTATTACTCTATCTCTCCTTCTTTCCATATTTACCATTTTCTCATTATAACGCCCCGCATTTTCCCGAACGTGCGTAAACGATTTCGATGAAAATAAACCTTGAAATTTTGTTTTCCAAAAAGGATTTTCTAAAAGAGGATTTATGATTTTATTAAAAGTGAATTTCTTCATGGAATAAATTTGCATTTTGGGTTGGTGAGCTTTGAAAGTGTGATCTTTTGAATTTTTGATTTGATTTACAAAATTTATTTTGAAAATTGTGAAGGATGAAATTTTTGAGAAATAATAATTTTTGGAAGTTAATGACTTTAAATAAATTTGTCTTTTGGAAATTTCTCATTTGCATGGAAGTTTGATTTTTCGAGATTTTTAATTGTGTGTATTATATGTAGATAATTATTTTACTTTGAAAGAGCCTAAGTTTTCTTTATAATAAAATGTGTTCTTGTAGGAAATTAAACCAACTGCCATGACATGAAATTAATTCATGATGTATGTTCAATATGATATGTGTTTGTTTTAATATGTGAATATTACTTGAAAAGTAAATGTGTGTGTATATATGTGTGAATGGTGCTACGGTTTTGTGTGTGTATGTGTGTATATGATTTTTAAAAATGTTTGTATGATTATAATGTCTCAAAACAAATGTGAGTAGAAAATGAAAATGAAAATGCATGATGTGTGTGCATGTGTGTGTGCCACGGTGATGCGTGGGTGTGTAAGGGGTAGGATTTTGAATTTTGGGGCAAGAAGACCTTAGGATGACATGAGAAACCAACAAGTGGACTAAGTGAGTAGAAAGGAGGAGATTTGAAGTGACCTTGCATGATGAAGCCTAAGCCCTAAACTATGCCCTATGTCTCCCTTTGATTTAACCCTTTCCATGAAAACTTTTGGAAATCCAAGTTTGCCCTTCCACTTGATGCCTTGGCCGAACCTCCATCCAAGGGCAAAGAGGACCACTTCGGTTGCCCATATATACACATAGCCTTGGTTCATTTCCTTACTTTCTTTCCATTTCCTTTCCACTTACAACCCAAACACTTCTAAGGGACTATCAAACCCTTAGAAAAGAAAAGAGAGAGAAGAGAAAGAGAGTGTGGCCGTGAGGAACACAAAGGAAGAGGAAGGAGATTTAGATCAAGACCTTGAATTTTCTCTGGAGATCAAGAACCTTAGAAGTTAGAAGACCCACTTTCTTGGTAGGTTATGTGAAGATCAAGAGGAGAACCATGAGAGTTAGGATTTTCTTTTGGTCTTGTAATTTTTCTTTTTTCTCTTTTCATTGCATGTTTATTTTCATAGCTTGAGAGATGAGTGCAAGTGTGACTTAGATTCTACTATGGACTTTTAAATTGGTTTGTAATATATGAACTCATGGACTCTCTATGTGCTTCGGTTATGGCTTCTTTAGGTAGATCATGATGATTTTCTAAATAAACTTTTAAAGGATCTAAATTATTACTTGAGATTTTTGTGAAAACTAAAATGAAACTCCATGCATGTTGAATCTATTCTCTTAAACCGTGAACCGTGAGGTTTTTATGAAAGAATTTAGCAAATAAATTATGATCTGAGCATGATTTGTGATAAAGTAAGGAATTTATGTCTTGCATGTTGATTTCTTGTGTTCAATCCGTGATCTATGTGTCTCTATGTGAATATTTGATACACCTTTACATGATCTAAGTTTATTTGAGAAGAAAATAGGGATTTTTAGCTTTGCATGTTGACCTTGTAATGGTTTTGGTTGATCTTTGTGTGTGCATGTTCATTATCTTACAAGTTAGGACTTTGAGGCTTTGCATGTTAAGTTTTCAAGTAAAGAAATTAAGTTTTCCTTTATGTATGTCTCGGTCTAGAGGAAATAAATAGGGTAATGGTCTTTAAAATGATTTTTCTTTTTATGAGCATGATTTGATTTAAAGATTTGTTTTATATTTGTTGTGTTGGTGTGAAGGCCATTCGGCCATGGTTGATGAAAGTGTGATGGTGCTTGATTTTTGGGTGCATGTATGCATTAGGAATAGATTTAGTAGGTCTTGAGTTCATGCATGCTATTTTTTTAGAAGATCAAGTTATAATTCAAATTTTTATTTAGGAAAAATTATGAGTTTGAGTTTTAATAAAAAAGTCTAAGAAAACCTCATGATGATTCATGCATGTTGATGTAATATGACTTGCTTTGCTTTAATTGTCTTTAGTGCATTGAAAAGTGAACTAAGATTCTTGTCTTATGTGTGATAACATTCGGCTTTGAGATAGGAAATAGGGAAGTGTGTTTGATCATCATTGAAGTTGCATGTAGACTAAGATTAGCCTTATTTAGGAGCATAAAGATGCGTACATGAAGTGATTTGTGGTTTTGATTGTTGCTTTGAACTAAGTTAAGAAAAATGAAATTGAAATTGTTTAATTTCCCTATGATGCTTACGGTTTTAGTCTTGGAAGAAATAAAATGATTTCATTGTTTTATGTCTTTGATGGTGTGTTATATTTTGCAAGATTTTACTTGAATTATTCGGTTAGTGCATGTGTAGGTGCTTAGAATGATTTTTCTTCTTAAATGACTAATGAGAGTGATTAAATTCTATGTTTGTGTTATCATATGTTGGATACCATGATGTGCTAATTTCTTTTATTCTTTTCGGTTTTAGAGACTAGGAATAGGTAGAATTAATTGAATTAATTTTCATAATGTTAATCCTATGATTTCAAGGTTTAGAATTTATTAGAATTAGGAAATGTTAATTATAGGCAATTCGGTTTTGCCATGATTTAATTCCTGTGCATGATTGAAATTGTGTGTTAGTGTTATAATTTGATTAGTTAATTTCTTTAGCCCAAAAGTGTTTTGTGATAAGTGAATGATGAATGTTTTAAATTAAGTTTTAAATAATGAAAGGAGGTTTATTTGAATAAAAGAGCATTTCTAAGTTGTTTTCAAAGTTTTTCTCAAAAACCTTTTTAATCCTAGATTCAAGTTGAATTTGAAAAGTTTTGAATAATTAACAACAAGTTTTCAAAAAGAGAATTGTTTTCAAAAACGAATTAAGAGAGTGTATCAAAATCGTTTCTAACGCACGGAAAAATTTCTTAGTTCGAGCGACGGACGCGAGGATATGAGGCGAGGAAAGATGACCGGGAAACTTTGGAGAGCGTTAGGATGTTTGTCATCGAGGTGAGAGAGGGGCTTTCCCTTAAGACGTCGTGGTAATTAGGTACATATTAAGGCATCCAATCATCTCAAAGATTGGACTCCAATCTCATTTAGCGTAGTGGTGTATGTGATAGCGATTGTTCGATTGGTTTAGCTATCCACCCGAACGACTAAGATTGGATTATCAAAAATGATATTATGATTTCTGATTGTTTGTGCTGAATTATTTAATTTTCTTATGATTCGTTTATTTGTCATATGTATATAATATTGTTGAGAATTATTTGATTGTGCGTTAGTAATAAAGTTATGGAAGTAACAAGTTAAGAATGATAAGAAAAGAATAATGGATTTGAATAATGAGAATAAATAAGGGAGAGAGGCAAGTTATGATGAGATTGAATTGTGAGAAAAGTAGATGGTAATTGGAAATTTGGGAATTTGGAAAGAATGAGAGAAGTTGCTGATGCTGCTGAGCCCGAATTGGCGAGAAAGGACACCAGTGATGCTGCTGAGTCACAATTGGCAAAGAGGACAATGATGGCGTGCTGAGTGACAAGTTGACTTGAAAGAGTGATGCTCATGTTGATGAGAGCAATGTTGCTGTGATATGAGAAAGAGAAAGATGATGCAATGATGTTGTGATGATTCAAGTGATAGTATATGAGCTTTAGGGGGAATAGATGCGAACGATTAGCGATCGGGTCTCATTGAAGGGATGCACCAAGGATGAGCCGATCATTAGGATTAAGCCGTAATTAAAATTCTTTAAAAGATTTTAAAAGACATTAATAATTGCGGTGAGGTATGAGTGTCGTATCGAAGTAGTGGAGAGGAAGGAACCATAAGTATCTACGGATACTTAGGAGGAGATTGCATTAGGGGAGGACAATGACGGTGATACGTCAAGAAGTCTAGAGTACTTTTCTAGGCGGAACAATTCCACAAGTGGCGCACTAACGTGGTGGGGACTGGGTCCAATGCCGTGACAAGTTCTGCTTTCGAAACTAGAATAAGTACTGTCGCCCCCTAGATTGCAAATCGAGAACAGTGAGAGGGACTGGAACGGGGCATTGTGTTTTGCCACTGCGTGGACAGTGAGCCTTGATATTATGAAATTGAATTGATTTGAGGACGAGATCCTCCATGTCTGGGACCATTTATGTGTTGAGACAGCTGTCGTGCCCGCGTGGTAAAGGTCCTGTACTCCTGTTTGCTTTCGACTAGGTTGGGTGGTTGACCGAGGAGATGTAGACGTGTGTGAGCTCAATGATGTTTCCCCCTCATCATTGATGCTAATCGAAATGATAAAACTTAAGGAACCAAGATATCTTTAAAAGTAAGTGTTGTGATAATAATGATGATCATGCTAACCATAAAATATTCCAAGTGATGAAAAAGACGGATGAAGTATTTGTGATACGGAACCTTGAGGCATACGTTGAGTGTGTGAATGAGGAAGGAAAAGAAGTACTAAGATTGAGAAGGGGTATTGAGGAAATTGTGAAAACATCATTGTTTATAGATGGTTAAATGTGTGTTTATGTTTATATCTCGTTAAAGATTATGTGTTGTTTGATTTTTTTTATTTGTTGTTGAACTTAAGATGTTGTAGTTATTCTGTCTTAATATTTACCTGATGTAATCCCACATAGTCGACATTGCCGTTTTGGGTTGCTCACTCTCTCTATCATTTCTATTCTGTTTTGTACGATATCTGTACGGATTTTAGATGGCCAACATTGCGAAATATCAGTTGATGCGGGAAATAGGTGCGACTCCACGGAGAGGTGACAACAACACCATGTCGGTGTATGTGATGTTCTTCATAGAGATTCCACGTAGGAGGGCAGAGCTAGAAGAGAAGGATGCTGCTTCGGAGGAGGAAACAGATGGTGAGTTGGATGACTCCACAGTGGAGGTTGCTGATGAGGCTGAGGAGGAGGATCCCGACCTTTAGTCTGAGGATGACCCAGAGGAGTATCTCAGTGATGAGAGCTGGATCTTTAGCCTTGAGGATCTGCTGGCATATGACGAGGACGAGTGACAGAGTAGTATTAGAATGTATGCATTAGTAAAGGTCCATGATTAGAAGATTAGGTAGTTCCCTTTTGAGTTTGTGATGAGCATTTTATTTCCCATTATTCCTTGCATTATTTTACTCCTATTATTGATACTTGTTGTCTATTTGACATTGTTTAGCTTGATTTAGTGATTTAGAGTTTATTGGACTATTATTCTGAATATTGTTTAATTTGGGATTATTTAGCCTAATTAATTCTATTTCTATTTTCAGGTCATATTTGGCACAAGGGCTTTTTGGACATTTTGGGAATGAAGATTTAATGTTGGAAGAGAAGATATATGATGAAGTGAAGATTGTAATCTATCTTTAGGATTAGTTGAGATTTAGTTATATCTTTTTAGATTTAGATTTTATCTATAAGATATTTTTAAATTTAATTTAGAGATAAGCTTTCCTTAGGATTTGGGCCCATGATTTAGGCCCGTTTTGTGATTTAAAAAGCCAAATTCGTGTAAACCCTAGAGGAGACCTTCCATTCACGTTTTTTTTACATTCTCTCTCATAGAGAAGGCTTAGTTTTGCTCTCCAAGCTTGTGGAGGCTGCTAGGGTTTCTCTCTCTTCCCTTTCTACACGTTTTTGGTATTTTTCTTCATGGAAGGCTAAACTCTTAGGTTAAATCCCTTTGGTAATGTATCACATACTCTTGAGGTTTTGTTCTTAATGCTATTTCGTTTTTATTCACTGTTTTCATGCTTATTGATATGTTATGGTTCGCTTAGTTCCATTGTATAGAGATAATCCATGTGTATGAATGCTTAATTTATGCAAACTCGTAAAAACTCCATGCTTTGGCTTTTAATGCTTAATTAGAGGTTTGGGTTTTGGGGTGAGAATTGAATTTTCGCTTAGTATTTAATTCTCACGAGTTGGACAGTGAAGAGGAAAGAAATTGATCTTTTGTGACCGATGATAGAGTTGTGAACGCGAGCCAAAGGGGTTTATCCGCTTTTCCTTATATGTTTCTTCGTTTTGATTTAATTCTGTTTTGATTTCAATTATTCAATATTCAATACAAAAAAACCCCCCCTGTTTTCTATGCATACTATGTGTTCGACCTTTTGCTTGATAAGATATTCCTTGGGAGACGACCTAGGAGTCACTTCCTAGTACTATACTTAAACTGTTTTTATTTGTATCGGGTACGGCCTCGATCAAATTTGGCGCCGTTGCCGGGGAATATCGGTTCTTGCCAAAGGTCATTAGTAGTTAGTTAGTGTCGTAGTTAGTATAGTTATTATAGTGTGTCGTGTCTGATTTAGGGTCTAGTAGTCAATTCTGATAACCGGTTGAAGTTGCACTGTTTGCTGTTTTGCTATTTTGTTGCAATTAGTGTATTTGATTGATTCTGTGGTTGCTAGTTCACATAGTTGTGGGTGGAATTTTTGCACGAAAATTTATATCCACACTACTTTTATCATATAAAAAGGTTTTGAGGCACCACGATCACTCAGATCATCACTGGTTGTGAGTTCCAGAAAAATTTTCCAAGTTTTAGCAGCACTGTCTTCAAATCGTCGCAACTTTTGACCCGTAACTCGGAATTTGACGAATTTTATATCAAATCGAAGGGAATTTTCTGAATAATCTGATTTTTCTCACTTCGTCAGAAAACTCCTTCGTATGGATCCTGAAAAAGCCGTTTTACTATTTCTTTTTTATTTTACAAGTTTTATTTTCTTAGTTTTTGGTCTCTGATTTAATTGTTTGACTTGGTTCCCTTTTGAATTTTGTCCTCAAACTTTTTGTGGTATGTTTTCATGATTTTAGGGTGCTGAAAAAAATAAAGAAAAAACTTTTAAAAAATAAAAAATTTTGTTGCCTACTTTGGTCATGTATATTAGTGACAGTTTGCTATGCTACATGGTGTTCTGTTCAGTACATGACTAGGGGCAACCCAAGCTACTTTCATCCATATAACCCTGAAATTGATAGAACTTATCACAGACTAGTTAGACAAAATAGGAACCAGTCCATAGGTAGTGAGTCTATTGAGTATTTACATAGTGAGTCTGCTTCTTTTTCTTCTATTCCTATAAATTCTGATTCTTATTCTGATTATTCTGAAAATATGGCTCAACCTCCACCACGTGAGAGGACATTGAGGGAGCTGGCTGCACCCGATTTCACTATTGAAGATTTGTGCATCCAGTATCCCGATGACCCGTATGAGCTAAGGTCTGGACTAATTCATTTGTTGCCCAAGTTTAATGGTCTTGCAGGTGAGGATCCTCATAAACATCTCAAGCAGTTCCATATTGTCTGTGCTACTATGAAACCACATGATGTGCAAGAGGATCATGTTTGTCTTAAGGCATTCCCACACTCCCTAGAGGGGCTAGCCAAGGATTGGTTGTACGATCTGGCCTCTGGTTCTATCACAGTTTGGGATGACCTGAAGAGGGCATTTTTGGAGAAATTCTTCCCTGCATGCAGAACAACAGCAATCCGAAAGGATATATCAGGCATCAGGCAACAAAGTGGAGAAAGTCTCTATGAGTATTGGGAGAGATTCAAGAGACTGTGTGCGAGTTGCCCCCACCATCAGATCTCAGAGCAGCTGCTTATTCAATATTTCTATGAAGGTCTCAACCTCATGGAGAGAAACATGCTTGATGCTGCAAGTGGTGGTGCCCTAGGAGACATGACACCTTTAGAAGCCAGAGTCAAGATTGAGAAGATGGCTTCCAATTGTCAACAATTCCATGCAAGGGGCAACAACGATGCAATCATAGTGAGAGGAGTGAATGATGTTGGCACAAGTTCTGGTAAGGTTGAGAAGCTTGAACAGAAGATAGATTCACTTACAACTTTGGTCACTCAATTGGCCATCAACCAGAAGAAGTTGTCTCTGCCTACTAGATTATGTGGCATATGCACATCCGCTGAGCACCCCACAGATGCATGCCCTTCTGTGCAGCAGCAGCCCACGACTGGTGCTGACCAACCTGAGGCATATGCCGCCAACATCTTCAACAGTAGAAATCAGCAGCCACAGAACTTTGATCTCTCTACCAATAGATACAACCCTGGTTGGAGGAACCATCCCAACCTGAGATGGTCTGATCAGCAGCAACCTTCACAGGTTCAATTTCAGAACAATTCTAGACCACCATATGTACCTCCTCCAGTCCAGCAACAGAGACAACAACAGGCTAATTCTGCACCACCAGCTCCTAGTACTGAGCAGCAGCCTTCATTGGAAGAGCTGATGAAACAGATGACCATGCAAAATCTCCAATTCCAACAGGAAACTAGAGCATCCATTCAAAGACAAGAGGCCTCCATTCAATCTTTGACCAATCAGATGGGACAGATGGCAACAGCAATCAACACTATGCAATATCAGAATTCTAACAAGTTGCCATCCCAAACAGTGATCAATCCAAACCAGAATGTGAATGCCATTAGTCTAAGGTCAGGGAAGCAGATTGTCACACCCACACCAGAATCTGACCTCAACAAAGATGATCTAGTTTCAACCAACAAGAAGAGCCAAATGGTCGAGGAGAGTGAGCACACAAGTACCAGAAAATCCCATCCAGCTCAGCCTTCCACAAGCACAACACCTGCTGCTGCCCAACAACCACCCCCCATTCCTCTTCCTTTCCCACCAAGGGGGGTGACTCAAAGCAAGAAAATGGAAGAGATTGACAAAGAGATACTTAACACATTCAGGAAGGTGGAAGTCAACATACCCCTTCTTGATGCAATCAAGCAGATTCCAAGGTATGCAAAGTTCTTGAAGGATCTATGCACACACAAACGGAAGCTCAAGGGCAATGAGAGGATCAACATGGGAAGAAATGTCTCTGCTCTTATAGGTAAACCCGTCCCTCATATTCCTGAAAAGTGTAAGGATCCTGGAACTTTCTCTGTGCCTTGTATCATAGGTAATACTAAATTTGAGAATGCTTTGCTAGATTTAGGAGCATCTATTAATGTTATGCCTATGTTTGTTTTCAAGTCTCTTTCACTTGGACCTCTTCAACCTACGGGTGTGGTTATTCATTTGGCAAATAGATCTACTGCCTACCCCGCAGGTTTGATAGAGGATGTCTTGGTTCGGGTTGAAGAGCTTATCTTTCCTGCTGATTTTTATATTCTTGATATGGAAGAGGACACCTCTCGTAGTGCTGTCCCTATCATATTAGGGAGACCATTTTTGAAAACAGCCCGAACCAAGATAGATGTGCATGCAGGTACACTTTCCATGGAATTTGATGACAGTGTGGTTCGATTCAATATTTTTGATGCTATGAAACATTTTTCTGATGACCACTCTGTTTTTCATATTGACTTGATAGATGATTTGATTGATGAGCATGTTCTAGACTTTTTGCATGATTATGATTTGCCATCTTTCACTAGCTCATTTACTTGTTCTGCATGTTCTGATTCCGAAATGTGCACTGCATGCATTGAAATTGACCAGTTTTTAAATTCTGCTACTGCATCTGTTGATTCATATGATATAGATTCAGATCATGCTAACCCCATTTCTGTTATGCATGAGTGTAATCCATTTGTTCAGGTGCAGGCGGCAGAATCCAATTCTGCTGCTCCTTTAGTTCCATCTGTGATGCAGGCACCTTTATTGGACCTGAAGCCCCTTCCTCCTCATCTCAAATATGCTTACTTGGAGGCTGAGCAGAAACTTCCAGTGATCATCTCTACCTCCCTTTTTGTTGATCAAGAGAAGAAGCTGCTGGATGTGATTAGAGCAAACAAAAGGGCAATAGGATGGACTTTGGCAGACATACCTGGTATTAGCCCCTCCATGTGCATGCATCGGATTTTATTGGAGGATGGGGCTAAACCAGTGAGACAACCCCAGAGACGGTTGAACCCCCAGATTCTTGATGTGGTGAAGAAAGAGGTCACCAAGCTGCTGCAAGCTGGCATTATCTACCCCATTTCAGACAGCACTTGGGTAAGCCCGGTTCAAGTAGTTCCCAAGAAGTCTGGGGTGACAGTTGTCAAAAATGAGAAGGATGAGCTGATTCCCACTAGAGTGTAGAACAGTTGGAGAGTCTGCATTGATTATAGGAAGCTCAACCAGGCGACCCGCAAGGATCACTTTCCTCTTCCCTTCATTGATCAGATGTTGGAGCGCCTGGCAGGTAAATCTCACTATTGCTTCTTAGATGGTTTCTCTGGTTATTTCCAAATCTGTATTGCACCAGAAGACCAACATAAGACTACATTTACCTGTCCTTTTGGTACATTTGCTTATAGGAAGATGCCTTTTGGCCTATGCAATGCTCCTGGCACTTTTCAAAGATGTATGATGAGTATTTTTAATGACTTACTTGAGCATTGCATAGAGGTCTTCATGGATGATTTTAGTGTATATGGTTCCTCTTTTGATGCATGTCTTGATAGTTTGTCTAAGGTGCTTAATAGGTGCATTGAGACTAACCTTGTCTTGAATTTTGAAAAATGTCATTTTATGGTAGAACAAGGCATAGTCTTAGGGCACATTATTTCGCATAAGGGCATAGAGGTTGACCCTGCTAAGCTGCATGTAATATCACATTTGCCTTACCCCTCTTGCGTGCGAGAGGTGCGTTCTTTTCTTGGCCATGCAGGTTTCTATCGAAGGTTTATTCAGAACTTTAGCAAGATAGCCCTTCCACTATCCAACTTGCTTCAAAAGGATACCACATTTGAGTTTGGAGACCAATGCAAGAAGGCATTTGATGAGCTAAAGAGAGCACTCACCACCACTCCCATCATCCAACCACCTGATTGGACCCTCCCATTTGAGCTCATGACCGATGCCTCGAATTATGCTTTGGGAGCAGTTCTCTCCCAAAGGGTTGGTAAGATGTCTCATGTGATTTATTATGCATCTAGGACTTTAGATTCAGCACAAGTTAATTACACCACAACTGAAAAAGAGCTGTTAGCCATTGTCTTTGCACTTGATAAGTTTAGATCATATCTGTTAGGTTCTAAGGTTGTGGTGTATACTGATCATGCTGCTCTGAAGTATCTTTTGAAAAAGACAGATTCCAAACCTAGGTTGATTAGATGGATGTTGCTCCTCCAGGAGTTTGATCTTGAGATTCAGGATCGGAGTGGTGCACATAACCTGGTCGCAGACCACTTGAGTAGAATAGAGAGAGAGGAGGATGCATTTCCTATCCGGGATGACTTCCCGGATGAGCAGCTTTTAGTTTTGCATGTTTCACATCCCCCTCCCCTTACTCCTTGGTTTGCTGATATTGTAAATTATATAGTTGCTTCTGTTTTTCCACCCTTGGCATCCAAAGCTCAAAGAGACAAATTGAAGAGCGATGCGAAGTATTATGTATGGGATGACCCCTATTTGTGGCGTTTTTGTAGTGATCAGGTCATTCGCAGGTGCATTCCAGACCAGGAGATCCAATCGGTTCTCCAATTTTGCCATGCTTCACCAGTTGGAGGCCACCTTGGCACTCAAAGGACAGCACGAAAGGTGCTGGATTCTGGATTTTATTGGCCTACCATCTTCAAGGATGCAAGCAAAATCTGCAGCTCATGTGAGCAATGTCAAAGGGCAGGAGGCACCCTATCTTGGAGGCAACAGATGCCGCAACAACCTATGTTGTTCTGTGAGGTGTTTGATGTCTGGGGTATAGATTTCATGGGCCCCTTTCCTGTTTCTTTTGGTTTTTATTATATCTTACTTGCTGTGGATTATGTATCCAAATGGGTGGAAGCTAAGGCCACCAGGACTAATGATGCTCAGGTTGTTGTATATTTTGTCAGGACTAATATCCTTTGCAGGTTTGGCATACCTAGAGCCATAGTCAGTGATCAAGGCACACACTTCTGCAATAGATCCATGCAAGCTTTGCTCAAGAAGTATGGGGTTGTGCACAAAGTTTCTACACCATATCACCCCCAAACCAATGGGCAAGCTGAGATTTCAAACAGAGAGATCAAGCGGATTTTGGAGAAGATGGTGAAGCCTAATAGAAAGGATTGGAGCACACGATTGGAGGATGCTCTATGGGCCCATCGGACTGCTTACAAGGCACCCATAGGGATGTCACCTTATCGGGTTGTTTTTGGTAAGGCATGCCACCTGCCTGTGGAGATAGAGCACCGTGCATATTGGGCTGTGAAGCAATGCAACTTAGCTCTTGATCAAGCGGGTGAGGAGAGGAAGCTGCAGTTGAGTGAGCTAGATGAGATCCGTTTGGAGGCCTATGAGAATTCCAAGTTCTACAAAGAGAAGACCAAGAAGCTCCATGATAGCTCAATTTGCAGAAAGGAGTTCTTGGTTGGTCAAAAAGTGTTGCTCTACAACTCTAGGCTTGGACTCATGAGTGGAAAGCTCCGCTCTAAATGGATTGGACCGTTTGTAGTCACCCAGGTGTTTCCTTATGGCACTATGGAGATCAAGAGTGAGTCCACAGACAAGAGCTTCAAAGTCAATGGTCACCGACTCAAGCCTTTCCTCACTACCCCTTCTTTGGATGATGCACCTGTGGAGGAAGCCTCATTGGTCGACCCCATTTTTGACCCACCATGATTTAGGGAGTCTTCTTTTCTCCTTCTTTACTACTTTTATTCCACTTGTCTATATCTGTCTGATTCTGCTATTTGTTTTACATTGAGGACAATGTGTGATTTAAGTGTGGGGGGGAGAGTAGTTTAGGTTGCATATTTTTGCTTTGATTTTTTAGGTTTTGCTAAGTTTTGGGCATTTTCTTGCATGTTTTTGCTTCATTTTAGTAGAGTCTTGGTATCTTGTGTCTGAATTCATGCATTTCTGTGTGTAAAGTTGCTTTTGATAATTAAGAGGTGGTAACACTGTGATAGAATTGTCCCTTTTGTGAGGATTTGAGCCTTAATTGTGGGTGGATTGCTATATATGCCACCTAATTTTCTTTCATGTGTGATTGCACTCTGGATTACTTGCACTCTAGAACTTGACTTGACTCTTGTTGATACTTGATATTCCCATGCACATTTTGAAATGATTTAGGCATTGTTTTTTCTTGAATAAGCCACTAGCCATATGAGCCTACCTTGAATGAATTTATCCTTTGATAGCCCCTTTGAGCCTTTATATCCCTTTTCTTTGTTCTTTAGCTCATTACAAGCCTATGACTGAAAAACCATGATTGTCCTAACCTTAGGGAATGTCGGAGCTTTGGAATTGTTTTGGGAATGGGTATTAAGTAAGCGAGGGTGCTTTGTTCTTCATCTCTTGTGAGTTCTGGGTTTTGCCTCTATGGTCGGTGATGTAATTATGGCTTTATCTCATTATGCCATTTTTATTGTTTCTTCTTTTCTTTCGTTCATGAAGTTTTGCAATGTAATGCAATTCAAAAAAAAAATAAATAAAAAAGAAGAAGAAGAAAAAAAAAAGAAAAAAAATGGAATAAAAGGTTGATTGAGGCATGGAGGATTGGAATTAGAGGTTGTTGTTATGTTTACCATTTCATTCTGGGGTGGATTGTGCTTATTTTTTTTACTTGTTCCCCATTGCTCCTCTATTCCCTGGGTTTTAGCTACATTTCCCATATTTTTATCCTACCTTGTCCTTGGCCCCATTACAACCCTGAAAAGACCTTTTGATCTTAATGTGCATGTGTATTGATTGTTGATGTTAGAGGCTTGTCAAGCTTATGGTTGTGTTTGTTTTTCATGATGTGCCTTGAGTGTAAACACTGATTAACCTTAAACACTTGAGTGTAAACAGTATTGAGTGATCCTTGTGAGTTTCTATCATCTTTGTGACTACCCTCTTGATGTCATTGGTTTTCTTTGCATATTTGAAATAATTGGATGATGTTCATGGATGCCTTGATTCTTTGGTCCTTATTTTCTTCATGTGCTCGATTTTGCCCATTTCTTTGCATTTCCTAGAATTCATTGTGAAGTATGTAATCTCTTAGGTTTGCATTCATTAGTTTTAGTAATCTTGTTACATGATTCACTTTGGTGCATATTGATTTTCTCAGTCCTAATTCTTAGTTTTGCCCAGGAGTGCAAAAGGATAAGTGTGGGGGTATTTGATGAGCATTTTATTTCCCATTATTCCTTGCATTATTTTACTCCTATTATTGATACTTGTTGCCTATTTGACATTGTTTAGCTTGATTTAGTGATTTAGAGTTTATTGGACTATTATTCTGAATATTGTTTAATATGGGATTATTTAGCCTAATTAATTCTATTTCTATTTTCAGGTCATATTTGGCACAAGGGCTTTTTGGACATTTTGGGAATGAAGATTTAATGTTGGAAGAGAAGATATATGATGAAGTGAAGATTGTAATCTATCTTTAGGATTAGTTGAGATTTAGTTATATCTTTTTAGATTTAGATTTTATCTATAAGATATTTTTAGATTTAATTTAGAGATAAGCTTTCCTTAGGATTTGGGCCCATGATTTAGGCCCGTTTTGTGATTTAAAAAGCCAAATTCGTGTAAACCCTAGAGGAGACCTTCCATTCACGTTTTTTTACATTCTCTCTCATAGAGAAGGCTTAGTTTTGCTCTCCAAGCTTGTGGAGGCTGCTAGGGTTTCTCTCTCTTCCCTTTCTACACGTTTTTGGTATTTTTCTTCATGGAAGGCTAAACTCTTAGGTTAAATCCCTTTGGTAATGTATCACATACTCTTGAGGTTTTGTTCTTAATGCTATTTCGTTTTTATTCACTGTTTTCATGCTTATTGATATGTTATGGTTCGCTTAGTTCCATTGTATAGAGATAATCCATGTGTATGAATGCTTAATTTATGCAAACTCGTAAAAACTCCATGCTTTGGCTTTTAATGCTTAATTAGAGGTTTGGGTTTTGGGGTGAGAATTGAATTTTCGCTTAGTATTTAATTCTCACGAGTTGGACAGTGAAGAGGAAAGAAATTGATCTTTTGTGACCGATGATAGAGTTGTGAACGCGAGCCAAAGGGGTTTATCCGCTTTTCCTTATATGTTTCTTCGTTTTGATTTAATTATGTTTTGATTTCAATTATTCAATATTCAATACAAAAAAACCCCCCCTGTTTTCTATGCATACTATGTGTTCGACCTTTTGCTTGATAAGATATTCCTTGGGAGATGACCTAGGAGTCACTTCCTAGTACTATACTTAAACTGTTTTTATTTGTATCGGGTACGGCCTCGATCAGTTTGTATTTCCACTATGAGTTCTTAGCGACCTGGTGATGTCAAGCTGTAACCCCAACTAGTTTATTCAAGTACTGAGGTTTTGTAAACTAAGTCATATGGGCTATCTTGTTTAAATGATGTATTGGAAAATGAGTTTCGAAGCGCGGTGTCTTGTGACATCTCGATTTGAAACTTGAAAGAGTTGATGCATCATGAGGACATGGGTTTTATATGTAACTATGTTTTGCAAATAGAAATGTTCTCGTTTTGCACATTACTCATTTTAAAAAAAATGGCCCTAAATTTTCACTTAAAATGATTATGGTTTCAAGTTGCCAAATCGGGGTGTTACAGTTGTGGTATCAGAGCGGTGGTTGAACTAAGAACTCTTGTGTGTGGACCTACATACTCTACCGTGTAACTCTGAGTGTGCGCTAGTAGTAAGATAGTGATAGATAAGAATAGGAACGCTAGGAATGCGTCGATGTATTTCTGGAAGGTGTTAGTCTCCATCCGCAATAGAATCCGGGAGCAGTGTTCAGTGCTATCTTGTGACGTTGATTTGTGATTCTAACTTTTTTTGTTGAAACACTTTTCTGATGAGAACCTCTTATTGTTTGAAGTAACCTTTGAGTTATTGACCTGAGATCTTGTCTTGTGACTAGAACTCTCCTTTTTGCTGGAAACTTTCTTGTGCAAACCCTGAATTTTGCCAAATTGTTTTGGCAAAACATTTGCAAGAGCCTTTTTCCGAAAATTTTTAACCCTTGCTTATCAAGGAAACTTGATAAATTGCTGCAAACAATGATAAAACCCAAAGTTTCCTCTTTAACCTTGCTCAAATATTTGTTCTCTCCTAAAGCCTTATTGAAATTATAAACCCTGATATCCGGCATCCGTCATACAAATGTTCTTAGATTAGACAGTGAATGGTGAAGTGTTGTAAGGTAAGAATTGTAAGTACTAAGGAAAACTGAGGATTGGTTGACATGAACGGAAGAAGTGTGAGCCTTAGAGAAGGTAGGAGTACTCTTTAGAGTTGTAGAAAGGTGATGAGTTATTCGGAATAAGTAGGAATTAGAATTTTGAGGGTGAATTGGTTCAAATGGTGGTCCGTATGGTGGTAAGCTAAGGGAGGAATTTGAGAGAATGTTTAGAACCTGAGTCCCTAAGTGTGTTGATTTGTGAAAGGAGAGAGGTTAGAAAGAGGAGAATAGGTGATAATGTGGTAAGGTTGAATCAATGAGGTGGTGGAACTCATGATTAGAACCCTTAGGTGTGACCTAAAGTTAGGATGGAGTGTTAGGACTTGACGTTTTGAGGAATAATAGGCCTTCGAACCGAAGGAATATTGAGGGTGTAGAACTCGAGATAGATAGAAGGGTTGGTAAAGTGTATAGAATGTCTAAATTGTATGATTAAGTATTTAAGAATAGGAAGTGGAATAGTACGTATTCCTTGAGGATTAGTGGCAGTTAAGAAAAGGAGGAGTTAAGATAGTGACCCTAGAAGTTGGATAAGGGCGACTAATGGATGAAGTATAGGACAATTAAAGGTTAGATTGGGATTAGGTGGCGAGAAATTGTGTAAGACTGAGAGAGATGTGATAAGGGATGAGAGTTTTAGGGGTGAAGTTGTGATTAAAGAGGTAGTGTGTGGAGGTATGATTTATTTAAGTTGGGGAGCAAGTGGAGATATGAAATCTTAGGAGACAGTTTGACTAGGCTTGAACGGGGGAAGAAGAATTTAACCCTACGAGGTAGCAGAGTCTTAACCCAAATAAGTCTAACCCTGTTATGTCTGGATATTGCTCGGATATCTCGAAACTCTTTATTCTTTTGCTTTCCATGAAAACCGTATTGTTTGGACCCCATTTTGTTGTTGTTAAAAGTACCTCAAGAGATTTCTTTCGCAAGTAATCCGTTTGATTAGCCGAAAGGATAGTAGATGGACAGTTCGCGACCGTGGGTGTTTGCACCGATTGCTGCAGTTAGAAAATAAAGGGAGCATTCAAAGGAGTTATGCGTCCATAGCCCAGGCTCGCTCAGCATTTCTCGAGGACGAGAAATCTTTAAGTTGGGGAGAATGTAACGCCCCGCATTTTCCCGAACGTGCGTAAACGATTTCGATGAAAATAAACCTTGAAATTTTGTTTTCCAAAAAGGATTTTCTAAAAGAGGATTTATGATTTTATTAAAAGTGAATTTCTTCATGGAATAAATTTGCATTTTGGGTTGGTGAGCTTTGAAAGTGTGATCTTTTGAATTTTTGATTTGATTTACAAAATTTATTTTGAAAATTGTGAAGGATGAAATTTTTGAGAAATAATAATTTTTGGAAGTTAATGACTTTAAATAAATTTGTCTTTTGGAAATTTCTCATTTGCATGGAAGTTTGATTTTTCGAGATTTTTAATTGTGTGTATTATATGTAGATAATTATTTTACTTTGAAAGAGCCTAAGTTTTCTTTATAATAAAATGTGTTCTTGTAGGAAATTAAACCAACTGCCATGACATGAAATTAATTCATGATGTATGTTCAATATGATATGTGTTTGTTTTAATATGTGAATATTACTTGAAAAGTAAATGTGTGTGTATATATGTGTGAATGGTGCTACGGTTTTGTGTGTGTATGTGTGTATATGATTTTTAAAAATGTTTGTATGATTATAATGTCTCAAAACAAATGTGAGTAGAAAATGAAAATGAAAATGCATGATGTGTGTGCATGTGTGTGTGCCACGGTGATGCGTGGGTGTGTAAGGGGTAGGATTTTGAATTTTGGGGCAAGAAGACCTTAGGATGACATGAGAAACCAACAAGTGGACTAAGTGAGTAGAAAGGAGGAGATTTGAAGTGACCTTGCATGATGAAGCCTAAGCCCTAGACTATGCACTATGTCTCCCTTTGATTTAACCCTTGCCATGAAAACTTTTGGAAATCCAAGTTTGCCCTTCCACTTGATGCCTTGGCCGAACCTCCATCCAAGGGCAAAGAGGACCACTTCGGTTGCCCATATATACACATAGCCTTGGTTCATTTCCTTACTTTCTTTCCATTTCCTTTCCACTTACAACCCAAACACTTCTAAGGGACTATCAAACCCTTAGAAAAGAAAAGAGAGAGAAGAGAATGAGAGTGTGGCCGTGAGGAACACAAAGGAAGAGGAAGGAGATTTAGATCAAGACCTTGAATTTTCTCTGGAGATCAAGAACCTTAGAAGTTAGAAGACCCACTTTCTTGGTAGGTTATGTGAAGATCAAGAGGAGAACCATGAGAGTTAGGATTTTCTTTTGGTCTTGTAATTTTTCCTTTTTCTCTTTTCATTGCATGTTTATTTTCATAGCTTGAGAGATGAGTGCAAGTGTGACTTAGATTCTACTATGGACTTTTAAATTGGTTTGTAATATGTGAACTCATGGACTCTCTATGTGCTTCGGTTATGGCTTCTTTAGGTAGATAATGATGATTTTCTAAATAAACTTTTAAAGGATCTAAATTATTACTTGAGATTTTTGTGAAAACTAAAATGAAACTCCATGCATGTTGAATTTATTCTCTTAAACCGTGAACCGTGAGGTTTTTATGAAAGAATTTAGCAAATAAATTATGATCTAAGCTTGATTTGTGATAAAGTAAGGAATTTATGTCTTGCATGTTGATTTCTTGTGTTCAATCCGTGATCTATGTGTCTCTATGTGAATATTTGATACACCTTTACATGATCTAAGTTTATTTGAGAAGAAAATAGGGATTTTTAGCTTTGCATGTTGACCTTGTAATGGTTTTGGTTGATCTTTGTGTGTGCATGTTCATTATCTTACAAGTTAGGACTTTGAGGCTTTGCATGTTAAGTTTTCAAGTAAAGAAATTAAGTTTTCCTTTATGTATGTCTCGGTCTAGAGGAAATAAATAGGGTAATGGTCTTTAAAATGATTTTTCTTTTTATGAGCATGATTTGATTTAAAGATTTGTTTTATATTTGTTGTGTTGGTGTGAAGGCCATTCGGCCATGGTTGATGAAAGTGTGATGGTGCTTGATTTTTGGGTGCATGTATGCATTAGGAATAGATTTAGTAGGTCTTGAGTTCATGCATGCTATTTTTTTAGAAGATCAAGTTATAATTCAAATTTTTATTTAGTAAAAATTATGAGTTTGAGTTTTAATAAAAAAGTCTAAGAAAACCTCATGATGATTCATGCATGTTGATGTAATATGACTTGCTTTGCTTTAATTGTCTTTAGTGCATTGAAAAGTGAACTAAGATTCTTGTCTTATGTGTGATAACATTCGGCTTTGAGATAGGAAATAGGGAAGTTTGTTTGATCATCATTGAAGTTGCATGTAGACTAAGATTAGCCTTATTTAGGAGCATAAAGATGCGTACATGAAGTGATTTGTGGTTTTGATTGTTGCTTTGAACTAAGTTAAGAAAAATGAAATTGAAATTGTTTAATTTCCCTATGATGCTTACGGTTTTAGTCTTGGAAGAAATAAAATGATTTCATTGTTTTATGTCTTTGATGGTGTGTTATATTTTGCAAGATTTTACTTGAATAATTCGGTTAGTGCATGTGTAGGTGCTTAGAATGATTTTTCTTCTTAAATGACTAATGAGAGTGATTAAATTCTATGTTTGTGTTATCATATGTTGGATACCATGATGTGCTAATTTCTTTTATTCTTTTCGGTTTTAGAGACTAGGAATAGGTAGAATTAATTGAATTAATTTTCATAATGTTAATCCTATGATTTCAAGGTTTAGAATTTATTAGAATTAGGAAATGTTAATTATAGGCAATTCGGTTTTGCCATGATTTAATTCCTGTGCATGATTGAAATTGTGTGTTAGTGTTATAATTTGATTAGTTAATTTCTTTAGCCCAAAAGTGTTTTGTGATAAGTGAATGATGAATGTTTTAAATTAAGTTTTAAATAATGAAAGGAGGTTTATTTGAATAAAAGAGCATTTCTAAGTTGTTTTCAAAGTTTTTCTCAAAAACCTTTTTAATCCTAGATTCAAGTTGAATTTGAAAGGTTTTGAATAATTAACAACAAGTTTTCAAAAAGAGAATTGTTTTCAAAAACGAATTAAGAGAGTGTATCAAAATCGTTTCTAACGCACAGGAAAATTTCTTAGTTCGAGCGACGGACGCGAGGATATGAGGCGAGGAAAGATGATCGGGAAACTTTGGAGAGCGTTAGGATGTTCGTCATCGAGGTGAGAGAGGGGCTTTCCCTTAAGATGCCGTGGTAATTAGGTACATATTAAGGCGTCCAATCATCTCAAAGATTGGACTCCAATCTCATTTAGCGTAGTGGTGTATGTGATAGCGATTGTTCGATTGGTTTAGCTATCCACCCGAACGACTGAGATTGGATTATCAAAAATGATATTATGATTTCTGATTGTTCGTGCTGAATTATTTATTTTTCTTATGATTCGTTTATTTGTCATATGTATATAATATTGTTGAGAATTATTTGATTGTGCGTTAGTAATAAAGTTATGGAAGTAACAAGTTAAGAATGATAAGAAAAGAATAATGGATTTGAATAATGAGAATAAATAAGGGAGAGAGGCAAGTTATGATGAGATTGAATTGTGAGAAAAGTAGATGGTAATTGGAAATTTGGAAAGAATGAGAGGAGTTGCTGATGCTGCTGAGCCCGAATTGGCGAGAAAGGACACCAGTGATGCTGCTGAGTCACAATTGGCAAAGAGGACAATGATGGCGTGCTGAGTGACAAGTTGACTTGAAAGAGTTATGCTCATGTTGATGAGAGCAATGTTGCTGTGATATGAGAAAGAGAAAGATGATGCAATGATGTTGTGATGATTCAAGTGATAGTATATGAGCTTTAGGGGGAATAGATGCGAACGATTAGCGATCGGGTCTCATTGAAGGGATGCACCAAGGATGAGCCGATCATTAGGATTAAGCCGTAATTAAAATTCTTTAAAAGATTTTAAAAGACATTAATAATTGCGGTGAGGTATGAGTGTCGTATCGAAGTAGTGGAGAGGAAGGAACCATAGGTATCTACAGATACTTAGGAGGAGATTGCATTAGGGGAGGACAATGACGGTGATATGCCAAGAAGTCTAGAGTACTTTTCTAGGCGGAACAATTCCACAAGTGGCGCACTAACGTGGTGGGGACTGGGTCCAATGCCGTGGCAAGTTCTGCTTTCGAAACTAGAATAAGTACTGTCGCCCCCTAGATTGCAAATCGAGAACAGTGAGAGGGACTGGAACGGGGCATTGTGTTTTGCCACTGCGTGGACAGTGAGCCTTGATATTATGAAATTGAATTGATTTGAGGACGAGATCCTCCTGGTCTGGGACCATTTATGTGTTGAGACAGCTGTCGTGCCCGCGTGGTAAAGGTCCTGTACTCCTGTTTGCTTTTGACTAGGTTGGGTGGTTGACCGAGGAGATGTAGACGTGTGTGAGCTCAATGATGTTTCCCCCTCATCATTGATGCTAATCGAAATGATAAAACTTAAGGAACCAAGATATCTTTAAAAGTAAGTGTTGTGATAATAATGATGATCATGCTAACCATAAAATATTCCAAGTGATGAAAAAGACGGATGAAGTATTTGTGATACGGAACCTTGAGGCATACGTTGAGTGTGTGAATGAGGAATGAAAAGAAGTACTAAGATTGAGAAGGGGTATTGAGGAAATTGTGAAAACATCATTGTTTATAGATGGTTAAATGTGTGTTTATGTTTATATCTCGTTAAAGATTATGTGTTGTCTGATTTGTTTTATTTGTTGTTGAACTTAAGATGTTGTAGTTATTCTGTCTTAATATTTACCTGATGTAATCCCACATAGTCGACATTGCCGTTTTGGGTTTCTCACTGTCTCTATCATTTCTATTATGTTTTGTACGATCTCTGTACGGATTTTAGATGGCCAACATTGCGAAATATCAGTTGATGCGGGAAATAGGTGCGACTCCACGGAGAGGTGACAACAGCACCATGTCGGTGTATGTGATGTTCTTCATAGAGATTCCACGTAGGAGGGCAGAGCTAGAAGAGAGGGATGCTGCTTCGGAGGAGGAAACATAGGTGAGTTGGATGACTCCACAGTGGAGGTTGCTGATGAGGCTGAGGAGGAGGATCCCGACCTTTGGTCTGAGGATGACCCAGAGGAGTATCTCAGTGATGAGAGCTGGATCTTTAGCCCTGAGGATCTGCTGGCAGATGACGAGGACGAGTGACAGAGTAGTATTAGAATGTATGCGTTAGTAATGGTCCATGATTAGAAGATTAGGTAGTTCCCTTTTGAGTTTGTATTTCCACTATGAGTTCTTAGCGACCTGGTGATGTCAAGTTGTAACCCCAACTAGTTTATTCAAGTACTGAGGTTTTGTAAACTAAATCATATGGGCTATCTTGTTTAAATGATGTATTGGAAAACGAGTTTCGAAGCGCGGTGTCTTGTGACATCTCGATTTGGAACTTGAAAGAGTTGATGCAACATGAGGACATGGGTTTTATATGTAACTATGTTTTGCAAATAGAAATGTTCTCATTTTGTACATTACTCATTTAAAAAAAATGGCCCTAAATTTTCAATTAAAATGATTATGGTTTCAAGTTGCCAAATCGGGGTGTTACACTCATACCCACTCCCAACCTCTCCTAGCTCGGCCACAGACATAAACAATGAATATCAAAGCTCATAAACACTTATACCACAACAACAATATGAATAAAGCATTTAACCAGTGCATCATGTAAATATAAGCATATAACCGAAAATAATGTTCCCTCTTCACCTAAAATTCATGTTTCTAGTTCATTCATTTGTTCCCATTATCCTTTTTACCTTTTATCTCTAATATTATCCTATGTCCATTCCCTAATCTAACACCCACTCTTAGCACCCGTTATGAACACCCTAGAAACCCAAACTCAAGTAGAGGTAACACTCACTCCTTACCTCAAACCGTGTGAGATAAGAGTTGAGAGTTGAGAATGGCTTTCCCCTAATGCTTGACCTTGTGAGCTTCACACCTCTTGGATCCTTTCCTCCAAGCTACACACGAATGCCACGACGGTCCAGGGACGTCCGAAACGGAAGAGAACGGAGAGAAGGAGGGTTTTCCGGTTGGTACCACTTAGTGGAAGAGAGGGTTGTTCGTGAATGAGAAGAGAGAAAGAAAATATGTTGGTGTTTGAGTGTTGCTGGAACTTCAGAGAAGAAAATGAGAGAGATTCGAAGGAGAAAGAGAATGAGAGTGAGAAGTGTTATGTGTTGTGTATTTGGATTTTCTTTTATTCATTTAGGGGAAATATTTGTGTGGTTCTCATTGGAGGCTTCTTTGAGAAGTCAAAACATGTGGATAGGATTCATTGGCTTCTAGAGGAAGCCATGAATAGTGACTTGAAAAGGACATAAAGCAATGATAGTGACATAAAGTGAATGATAGTACATCGTACGGATGGTGCGAAACCCAATGGACCAACAGCTCAACATGAGCTGTCACGGAGGAGCTAGGATACGTCGGCTCGGTATAGAGGAACAGCAGTAGTCCGAGCTTCCTTCTCGGATAATAATGTGAGGTGCGCAAAGGTCGGCTAATCCGAGCTTGACAACAGGTTCTGCATTTGACCCCATTCAGCTCGGCCGGAGTCGGTCCGAGGTCCAATACTTACATACTAGGTCAGCCTATGCTTCCTATTACCTCACTACCCTTATACAATTTCTACTGCTTAATTCTATTCCTAATTATATCAATATGTATTATATATATATACATCTAAAGTTATTATATTTAATATTAATTTTCAGGATGTTACACCCTGATGGCTTATGAGAGAAATGAATTAGTGATATAAATATATGCGTTTATCAGGTTTCAAGAAAAATCTATTTTTGGGAAAGCTGGAAAAACAAGGGAAACTCCGTCCGTTTGACGGAAGATTTTCATAAGTTAAAATGTTCTTAAAATGAAATTTTTAAGTTTATATTTTATTACTGGGTAATTAAGGGTAAATCTTAGTAGGGTGTTACACCCATCATCCATACACCTTGGATAATCTTCTTCCACCTCTAAATCTCTTCTCTACTCTCTATCAAATTCCCAAATCTCCATCAACCATTATCTCCAACCATAAGTTCTTCATCCTTTGGTTGAAAGAACAAGGTTTCAGGGCAAGAAATCACAAGAAAAGGAACTAAAAGAAGAACGAAATCAAGGAGTGGTGACCCCAAGGTTCAAGTGAAGCTCTTTCTCTTCCCATGTTTCTATCCTCTCCTCAAGCAAGGTAAGAAGGAGATACTTTCTATTCTTTAAGCTTAAGAGTTAATGAAATCATAATAAAATTGGGCAGAAGTAGGAAATAAGAATCAAACCATAGTAAACTATTTCATTTTTAAAAGAATGAAAACTTAAGTAAATTATCATTATTATTGTGTAGTAATACATAGATAGATATAAATCTAAAGTACCCTATGAATAACGATTAGAATCCAATAGATGAAATGAAAACTCCTAGGCAGAGGATTTATATTGTGATACCGAGACACTGTAACATCCTGGTTTTTATTAACCTAATAATTATATTTAAGAATGTTTTGCGTATATGGAGTTGACGTGTTAATAATGATTTTCAACTATTTTCTTAGTATATATGTGTATGTATAAGTGTTTGAAAACGTTTTCCTAGAATATGTATATATTGGTATAAATATATCCTTGCGTAGGTATTAGTATTTGTGATTATATTCTTGAGTATATGAATGTATGTGTGAGTATTTGCATGTGTATGCTTATATGTATATATGTGCGTTTCGGTTTAGTTAGAGTAGGTATATATATATATATATAGGTTATGTGTGCTTGTGTGCATCCCTAAGTATAAGTACTTGTGCATGCCTTCTTGTGTGTATGTGTACTTGTGTTTGTGATCGCATCGTTAGGGTTTGATAGGGATGTGTTCTAGAGTCGTTAGTTATAGTCGAAGGGTAATGGGTTTAGGTTTAGATTGGCGTAGTTGCGATCGTGCAAGTAGGGTTTGTGTAGGCCCGGGGCTTGGAATGTTCAATAGCCCATATAAGTGTCGTTTAGTGCTTCGAACCTGATAGAGTGAGTGGATTAAGGACCCTAGGATAGAGCCTTGAGCATAAGGATAGACCCTAGTGTCTATGTTCGGGGAATCCCTCCGAACTCACGTTTCGAGTTTAATAAATGTGAGAGACAATTGAGATCAATTCGACCCTATTGGTTATGCCTCGAGAGTGATTGGTATTAGGGTTAAGTGGTTATAGGGTTTGTCTTAGATCGATCGGGTTAGATCGAGAGTTTTAGAAGAGGTTAAGTCTAGGATTCGATTTTTAGTTCGTTCCGTCCTTCCGTGTTTGTGATTTATGTATTCATTATTGTTGTAAATGATGACTGTGATGTTTGGTATGTGTTTAGAGGTGTTTAGGAGGTGCTTAGATAGTGGTATTATGATAGGACAAGTTAGGGTGTATTAGGAATGACTTAGAACCCTTAGAATGCTTGAAAGAAAGGAAAATATAGGGCATTAATCGATTAAGAGGTCCCTTAATCGATTAATTTTTGAGCCACCTTCAGCCACTAATCGATTAAGACTTAGCTTAATCGATTAGAATTTAGAGCACCTTGAGGCACTAATCGATTAGCTCATGTATTAATCGATTAATCCTTTGTGAACAATTAGTGTTAATCGATTAACCAAAGTGGTTAATCGATTAACCACTGTCAACTCAGATATAAAACACGATTTTCAAGTGTGTTCTTCATTTGTTTCCCTTTTCTCACTCGAGCTCTTCCTCTTCTCTCTTCCCCAATCCTTCTCAATCACCAAATTAACACCAAATAACTCCAATCCATCAACCCATAATCATTCCCCATTAACTTCCCATCTTTTTCCTTCATCAAAAACACCAATTACATTCTCTTTCCCTCAAATCCCCAATTTCCTCTCTCTAAACCCTAACTCTCTCAATCCTCCTCTTTGGGTTGGATATGTTGGAAGTCATGCTTTCCCAAGGACTTCAAGTGTAAGTATTATATGGTTTTGATGATAACAAACTCAAGTTTCTCAAGCTCTTATCAAGTGCAATCACAAGCTCTTCAAGCTTCAAGTCCAAGCAAATGAAGACACAAGCAAATCTGAATACAAGCTTCACGTTGAAGATTCAAGAAAATGAAGATGTTATCCCTTTTTCCTTAGGACATCATGTAAGGTAATGAAGTCAAGGTTTATATTATGTTAAAAGGCCAATATAAGTTTTTCTAAATATATTTTTTATATAAAAGGAGAAGCAAAAGAAGTTTTGTGAAAATCAGTTTTTATATCTTAGTTTTGGTGAAAATACTTGATGATACAAAACTCTGAATATTTTTATGTTATGCAAGAAGGAGTAATCGATTACTTGCTTGAGTTAATCGATTAGCTTTGTTGCATCATAGAAAAATCAGAGAGGTTGTAATCGATTAAGTGAACTTTGCTAATCCATTACTTTCTTATGAGAGTAATCGATTACCTAGCTCAAGTAATCGATTAGAATTGTTGCATCATATATTTTCCGGAGGCACGGTAATCGATTACATGTTGCGTAGTAATCGATTACATATGTTGCATCACATAATGAACAGAGACTCAGTAATCGATTAAATGAGTTGTATCATACATTAAACAGAAGTGAAGTAATCAATTACATGCATGTGATAATCGATTACTGGTTTTTAAAATGAATTTCAAAGTTTCTTTTTTTAAAGGGATAATCGATTACCTCCCTGAAGTAATCAATTACCTCAAGTTTTATTGAAAAACGTGTCAGAATCATTTTGATTTATTTCCCGATTTGTTTTTACTTCATTGATTCTGATTTATTTTCAAAATTCGAATTTGATTTTATTTTTGAAAACATTCCTTATTTGTTTTAAGAATCAAATCTTTGTTTTATTTCTTAAATCTTTTTGATTTGTTTATGATTTTAAAACTTATTTCAAAATCTTATTTTATCTTATTTTGATTTTCAAAATGATTTTAATTTATTTCTTAAATCTTTTATTTTATCTTTTGATTTGTTTTGATTTCAAAATTAACTCTATTTATTTGTTTTTCAAAATCAGTTCCACTTCTAAATTCTCTGATCATCACGCTTTTTCTCTTCTTCTCCATTCTTCTCTGGTTTTAACGTTCATACATTTTTGAAGAAAAAAAAAACTAAACCTTGTATTGGCCTTGTAACTCTTTCATTTGACTTCATTATCCTAGTGCTTTATTTTTGTATCTGTGTTGCTTAGAACACATCACTGTTAGAGTGCCTAATTGTTGTATCCGCACTATCAAGAGTGCATCATAGTGGTTGTACCCAATCAATCATACCTTAACCAGTGTTGTAAAGGGGAGTGTAACCCCTAGAGACTAGGGAGTGAATCTCCTAGTGCGGACGTGCGGCGTTCGTGGTGTTTAGGGTGAGGAACCCTTGTGTTTGGGTAGTGCTAGATGAACGGTGGGGCACCTAGTAGTTAGGCTATCTGGTTGTTGTTGAGGTCCCTAGCGAAAGGAGGTTCCTAGTAGCTTGCGGGGCGCTCTGGTTGTATTCGGGGACGCGGGGGCGTCTTTGGAATATTAGTGAAAAGCTCAAGCAGGTCGCTTGGGGACTGGATGTAGGCCGGTTTGCCGAACCAGGATAAAATCTATGGTGCAATCTCTTCTATCCCTCATCTCTTTTTTTTCCGTTATTATTGTTGCATGTGCGTTATTGCTATTATTATCCTTCTTGCAACAAAGCGATTATTTTAATAATAATTAATTTAATTGTTTTAAATTAATTAGCGTGGTAACGTTTCTCGTTGTTATCGTTTTTAATAGTGCCGCTCATATTAGTTTTTATATAATTATTATTATCAGCTTCCGCGTAATCGCTTTTCAACATTATATTGTTTTCTGCTGCAAAATCTCCTTAAGTTTGTTGAAATCGATTTAAAACGAATAATTTCCAATGTTTTCGTAAACACCCAATTCACCCCCCTCTTGGGTGACGGCTGCCAATCCTAATAATAATTCTAACAGGATAATCATCAAGGGAGCTAGAAATTGATCATGGAGCAAGGAATTAGAGACTTAGGAGCTTGTCCCAAGGGCTCGGTGGAGTGCACATACACCCTCTTCTTCTCCTCTTCTCTTCAAGAGGTAAGGGGAGATTCTTTCCACACTTTGAGTTAGGGATAGTTATAGTTTATAATAGGATTTGAGATTAGTAGTTAAATTAGAGTGTGGTAACAAATAGTGTAGGTTAGAGTTTAATTATTTGTAATTAATGTAGCTTTTAGTTAACTTTAAGAATATTATAAATGTTATATTAATTTATTTTGTGAATTGTTAAAGTAGGAAGTGAAGAACATTAGGGAGATGACTTAAATTACTGCACTCTGAGACATACCTGAGTATGTCGACTGATTTATTGGTTACTTGTTGATTTGTTGTTTGTTATTGATTGTTAAATTGATTGTCATACAACCTAAGTGCTAAATGCTTATAATTGTGACTAAGTGTTATGATGGTTTAATTGTTAAAGTGTACAAATATTGGAATGGTTAAATAGAAATGGAAATGAGAATGAAAAGGGAAATGGAAACGAAGTGAATAATGGAAAGTTGAATGAATATGAATGAAATGAATGGAAATGGAATTGTGAGTGTGATTGTGTGTTGTTGCCTTTATCTTTGATTTGGTTATTAGTCTTAAGTTTTATTATGAACTATTTATTGTCCTTTTAATTCACTGTATTGTGAAAGATCTCACCCTTAGTGGTTAACAATTTAGGTACATGTTCAAGAAGCTTGGAGATCAGAGTGCGCAGCGGAACAAGTCGAAAGAAAGGGGATTTTATATAAATAGTTTGTATTGTAATAGGGCGCCCCACATTTGTATAGACTTAATTTGTAAAATGTAACTTTTAAAGTTATCCGTTGTATTTTCAAACTCTGATTTATGTAATACAATTAATGAAATTACTTTTAAAGTTCCATAATTATTTCCAAAACTTTTAATTTTCGTATATTTTTATATTATGAAAATCGGGGGTGTTACAATATGGTATCAGAGCAGTTCTTCCTTTCGACCTAAGGGAAAGTAATCCCGAATCCGCTGCAAACACTCTTGTCTCAAGTTTCTTGAATAAAGGTGAGACTTATATATTTAAGTGAAAATGTTAATGTCAAGTGTTTATTGTGTATGTTTGATGTTATTGTTAGACATAATTAGGAATGAATGTGCATATTGGTTGCTAAATGATTGTGAATAAGTGTGTGCACATTTGAAATGTGAGTGTTGCATCATATGGCTTCATGTTTTAGGTTAGAAAACCCTCCCAATGAATCTATATAAATACAGAATGGATAATTAATACCCCTAAAACGAACTAGAAACACGTGCATTCATGGAGAAAGGTGGACCTTAGGTATTTTGGGAAAGATTATCGAATCCAGGTTCTATGAACTGAAGAACCCTCCTACGGGGAGAATGTGAAGGTTCATAGAACTAGTGGCTGTGAATAGATAGTGATTTGATTGTGTTTATGGAACAATCACGGGAGTTACTATAGAGGACTTTGATCACCCTAGTAGTAAACTAATATGAAGAACCCTTCTTCGGGGAGAATGTGAAGTAACAGTTGAATTGGTGATTGGTCCAGTGCACACTATAGTAATTCTATCGGTCACTTACTGTAAGACCCTATATTTTGAATAAATAAATAAATATTTAGTATTTAAAATAATAATGTTATTATGTTGAATAAAATATTGAATTTCCTGAAATTAGGTTAAATACTCGAGTGATTTGGAGAGGACTCGAGTATAATCACTAACTGTTAAGGAAATTTGAATTTTTAGTCGAAAGACTCGAGTCTTTCAGAAAAGTACTCGTGTAACATCCCGAATTTTAATTCTAATAATAATTAGAATAATAATAAGATTTGGAAGTAAGGATTATCCAAAAGGGAGTTTAAAATGATGGATTAGGAATTCTCTGAGTGCCATAAAGGAATCAAGGAGCATTGGCATCGGAGAAGAAATTTAAAGAAGACCAAACGAGTGTTAAAAGTCGATGTTTCGGTGTTATAAACACCCTAAATTGGGAAATTCAAAATAAAATAATTACATCTCTAAACACGAATTCCACCGTTGGATGTGAAGATAATGATTTTAGGAAGCTTGCTTTCAAATTTGAGCAAGATCCGACAGTTAACGAAGAAGTTATGTCGATTTGAAGCAGGAAGAAAATAAAAGGAAAATAGAAAAATGAATTAATGGGGAACTGGGTAAAATACTCGAGTAGTCTGAGTAATACTCGAGTATTTCATGCTGACAGTGAAAAAAATATATACGGGGATCAACCCCATTTCACCCCAAACCCATTCCTTTCTCCCTCCTCACCCCAAAACCGCCCCAACACCACCAATCCTTCCTCCATTGAAGCTCCACCTTCCTTGGTCCCTTTCTCTCTTTCTCTCTCTCTCCTCTTCTCACTTGATTCTCCCTATCTTCCTTGTCCCTCCACCGGAAACTGCCGCCGCCACCTAGACCCGCGGCCACCACCACCGATACAACCCACCACCACCATCATAAACCCCTTTCTCTCTCTTCCCCCTTTGCCCTTGCTCTCTCTCTTTCTCTCTCTCACTCGAATCTCTTCCCATGGATCTCACCGGCGCCATTATCAACCCGTGACCGTGTCGGGTGCCCCGAAGCTCGAAGCTCTTGCCTTGGTCCAGCCCGTGATCATTCTCGCCACCGACATCGATCGCCGTCAACCCGTTCACCACCCCGGGTCACTAAAGCTTCACGGATCGCCGCTCCCTCCCCGGAGTTGAGGTTATTCCTTTACTTTCGTCAATTGAGGTAAGAGGGTTCGCGCTACCTTTACTTGAGAAGTAAATTCTAGGATGCTATAGTGGTAGCTAAGAATAGGGTAATTAAAAAGTATGTTAATGAACCTTAGGGTACCCCCGTTGATATAGATAAAGTAAATAAAATTGTTACTAGAAACCATACCTTAGGGAATAAAATGTATATACCTAGAATAAGGTCTGGAATGAATGAGTGCAATGTATGTGCATAGAATAAGGTCCGGAGTGAATGAGAGTGTTAGGATATCAAAAAAGTTAATATAGAATGAAAATGTAGAAAAGCACAAAATAAAACCAAGGGGAATTAGTTAGGGAGAACCAACGAAACGTGAGAGTAAAAGAATATAGAGAAATTGTGATAGGCAAGGAGAGAAGGGTTATTAAAACTAAATGTAAGGTAAAAGAGGAGTTAAAATACGAAAACCATAAAGAAGCGCGGAGGGGACTTAGTTAAGAGTTGTCGGGTAATAATGGAATAGGAATAAAATACTAAACAAATTTTAAATATAAGTAGGTAATAAGTAAAGAATTTAATGAAAAGATAATAATACAAGAAGATGGAGTGTAATAGCGGTAGATAAACAGAGTAAAGTACTATTATAGGGAAAATAAGTGAATAAGTAAATAATAGTGTGTGAGAGAGGAATAGTAGAATTAATTAAGAATTTGCAAACGGGAATTTAAAATATAATGATTATACTAAAGCTAAGTAGAGTTAGATAGACATTAGGATAATTAATAGTAGAAAAAGGAAAAGAAAGAGAAATACTGAAATAGAGGTAAAATAAATAATATGATGATAAGCCACAAAGTAAAGCTGGATAAAAGCGAGAGTAATTAGTAAAAAGAAAGAGATTAAAGTAGGAAACGAAGGAAAATGTGATAAGTCATAAAAGAAAATATAGAGTAAAAGATTGAGATAAGCATAAAAGAGTTACTTAAATTATAATAAGAGAAAAGATAAATAATTAAGAAAGAAAAGAGAACGACTGATGGTCTGTTGGACTCAGTCGTAATAAAAGAAAAGAATGGATTCGATAGCAGGCGGACGGAAGTCCCTGTTATCACTAAAAGAAGTAAAAGAAAAGAATGGATTCGATAGCAGGCGGAAGGAAGTGCCTGTTATAACTAAAAGAAATAAAAGAAAAGAATGGATTCGATAGCAGGCGGACGGAAGTCCCTGTTATCACTAAAAGAAGTAAAAGAAAAGAATGGATTCGATAGCAGGCAAACGGAAGTCCCTGTTATCACTATAAGAAATAAAAGAAAAGAATGGATGCGATGACAGGCGGACGGAAGTCCCTGTTATCACTAAAAGAAATAAAAGAAAGTGATAATTTCGATGACAGGCGGGCGGTAGCCACTGTCATCACTAAAAGAATTAAATGGTGGGGTGGCAGGCGGTCGGTAGACACTGTCACCAGTAAAGAAATAAAGGAATAATAAAGGTAAACGGCTGATGGTCTCTTGGACTCAGTCATAAGGAAAAAGGAAAAGATAAAGAAAAGGAAGAGAAGAAGAAAAAGAAAAGAAAAGAGAATGTAAGAATAAGTAAGGAACTAGAAGAAATTAATTAAATGAATAACATATATTAATAATTATGTAGGCTTAGTTATTTACTATGTCATCTTTTAGGATTTATCTTTTTAAGTTCTGTGTAATGCTACCCTTCTTGCTATATTTTGCAGGTATTGAAGTGGGGCTTACATGGGACATGGCCGAGCAGAATTTTCATTCCACTACGTGGAATGTATATTTATTATTATGAGTGGACAGTTATTTTTATAAATTTTAGAATATGTAATAGTCGTATGCCCTGAGGCTTATACTAATCGGGCGTTAGGATCTGAACTGGCTGTAGAACTATTATGTTTTATGATTTTAAATATTTCTGGCCTGACAGGTTAAAAGAAGGAAATTTTTGGGAAGTCCGAAAAACAGAGGAAACTCTGCCGGATTTTCGTGAAACCTTTTATAAGAAATCAGGTTTTAAAATAAATTTTCTAACACCAATTTTAATAAAACTTAAAATTAACTAATAAAAGTGAGGATGTTACAACTCGAGTATTGGGGAAAAGACTCGAGTAAATCGAGCAGTCTGGTTAAGTGTATAAGTCGGTTTTCATTTGAACTTCGCACCAAAACGCGTTTTCTTGAGGTTCCAAGCACAGAGCTGGACCTTACTTCGAAGGAGAGTAATCCTAGCCTATAAACAAGTGATCAATGAAACCTAAACACCCTCAAATCTCTTGAAACTCGAATTATTGGCAAAATTCCCCTGTTCTGCATAGCTCACTTTGATCCTTTCGTTCTTTCTCAAATTTCATCCTTTTCTTTTGAAACCTAAACACAAACTGAAGTTCTGATTCCACTCTTGAATCAGAACTCGAAATCACTTCAAATAGTCTCCTGTAGATCGAGTTATAGACAACCAAAGTTGAGGTCTTGAAGCTGTGAAAAACAGAGCAACTTTCAGCATCAAGTACTCATCTTCCTTGAATCCGTTTGGTAAATCCAGGAACCCTTTCGATTCCAAACTTGTTTCCATTTAAAGTTAGCATTTCCTAGTTTTTAAAGCTAACTGGTTTCACTCTTTTTCATGTCTTATTCATTGTGAAATTGATGGCCAAAGTCAGTCAAGTGCAACCGTTTTTGCACCGGTCCAGAAACCAAGTTTGAATTCAATCACTCTCTTGATCAATCTATACTTTGTTTAGCTTCTCTGAGGTAAGGGAGGAGTTATCTAAATACTAGAATGAGTAATTTCAAGCTAGAAATGTAGGAACCATTGAAGGTTCAAAAGAGGGATGAAACTTGAATTGGGATTCTGACTTGGAGGTCAGAGACCCATAATTTTATGACTCAAACAAGTTTAAATGAACCTAATCAAGCTCACTGTAATGTGTTTCGAAATTAAAATCAAGTGGAAATGGATTTCATGTTTTAAATTGGATATTTGCAAGATTTGATACAATCTGTTATTTGATGTTGTTTCAGTGATGATTAAGTGTTCTAACATGTTTATTTTATGAGCCTAAGTTGCTGTTTTGCATAGGAATGAAGATATAAAGCAAGGAATTCGAATTGATATTAAAAAGTGCAGAAACTGGTGCTTTTGCAGCAAAAACACTCGAGTAGTTTAAGGAAGACTCGAGTATTCTGGAAAATTGGAAGAACACTCGAGTATTTCTTAAGGACTCGAGTAACTTTACATGAACACTCGAGTAGTCAAGAACTACTCGAGTAATTCAAAGGATTTTTCAGAAAACCTTTATTTTTCTACAATTTCATTAAAGATTAACTCGTCTAAGCTCCTAGATTACTAAACTCTAAATCTTTCTATTTATGCTTAAAACCTAATCCCGTTGGTCGATAATTATCCTGGAGGTGTCCTACTGGAATTCTATTCAGTGGTTGATTATTTACCCATAGGATTCTCAATGGAAGTGCGTACACCCATTTGGTTGATATGATCCCTAACGTCCCAGTGAAAGTTTTCTTCACTTGGGTGATATTTTCTATGGGAATCCCAATGGGGTCGTTGCAATAAATATCCGCCAATAGGAGGCCGTGCCTCGACGGATTATTAAATAAATGTTTATATACTATTCCTAAAACCATCGCAAAGTGGTTGGACCACTGATGGATTTTATGAAATCACAAGTTTAAAGCAAGTAAACCCATCCCAAAATGGCTATGCCTCTGATGGTCCTTTTTGAATGCACCAGCACCAGCTAAAGAGAAAAACTAATGAAATGAGATGCTGATGAGAATGATGAAAAGAAAAGAAAGGAACTGAAACTCTCATTGTGGCATTGTCATGCATGGAGTTGCTCCGATTTAGATTGTGGAATCTAGCATAGGTTAGACGTATTCCGCAGCATTGAATGAGCTGTGATGTCATAGCCCTGAAGGTGCTATGATGATTTGGATTCCGTAGCATGAGAATGCTATGAAGGCTAATTCCCAATCAATCGTGATGCATGGGATATGGATACGCTCCAGTTCGATGAAAACATAGGTTTGAAATGGATTCCCGAAAGGATGCCGAACTGTGAAGCATGAACGAGGAGTAGGCATGCATCATGTCACTAATGAAATTAAAGATGTGTAAAATCAGTTTGAGCATACATTTACACTCTTGATGCTTTTGGATTACATGTTCTTGTTATTTTTAGCCTCTGTTATGCTCATTTGTTATTGTATTTAGCTATGACTCACTCCTAATCCCTTGTTGTAGGTCATGGCCAGGAATATGATCTGCGTGGTGATGAGGCCGCTCCCTAATGGGGAGTGGAACTTCGAGGATCATCGGGCTATTTATGAAGGGGACGTGGAAATCACTTTTTGTCACCCAAACCCATGGTCCCGAATGCGGCCGCGTCGAACGAGAATCCCAATGATGTACATTATGCACATTCCGCCAAATTTTGTGTTTCGCCATGGAACACCACCACCACCACCAAGACGTTTTCCGAGACGCACCCTCCCACCAAGTCCATTACCCTCTGAGGAAAGAATCATTTTAGAGGATCCCGCTCCCTCTCGTCCTTCCACTAGAGCCCGATCCCGGACTCCAGTTTATGTGCCAACTGATCCAGCACATGAGGAAGAGGAGGAGGAGGATCCTATAGAGGATGAGGATCTGGTGGAGGATGCCGATCCGGTGGCGGATGATGATTTCATGGACAACTCAATTGGAAGTCAGTGGGGAACTGATGACTGAGTTGAGTCCTGAATGTCAGAATGTGGATAGTGCGACTCATCAGGTTTCTCTTAATTATGTTATGTTTTGAGTTTCGAACCTATTGCTCTAGGTTGTTATAAATTTTGTTGTAATATATGTAATATAACGTAATGACCTAGAGTAACTGAGCTAAGTTTAATGTTGGTAGCTTTTGATGTAATGAATATGTACTTTCCTTTCATGATGGAATATAAAAGTTGATGTTTTCTTTCATGAGATTTCGAATGTTTTCCGCAAGAATTGACATGGATGATGACTTGATTTATGATAAAAGGAAAAATAAAAAAAATGGTCATATTTTTGAGTCTAAATATTTTATTTAGAATAGAAAGTCAGGTCGTCACATTTAGTGGTATCGGAGCAATGGTTCAACTCTCCGCCTTGGAGTGTGGCCTTACACACTAACCATTGCGTACTCTAGAATAATGATTGTATTTTGAGAGATAGCGTAACAGAATCTAATTAAGTTTTGCCCTTTGGATTCTGTAGGATAAGATGGCTGGACGAAATAACGCTAACATTGCTGAGGCTCTGACCCGTATGGCTACGGTTCTGGAAAACTTGCAGCAAGTCCGTCCTCCTAGCAATGGAACCCCAGCGGAATTTCAAGGCCTAGATTCATTCCGTAGATGTAAACCCCCTGGTTTTTCGGGTGGCCGTTGCCCGGAGCAAGCTCAGTCCTGGCTAGCTGAGATGAATAAGATTTTCCGAACGCTGACCCTCACGGAAGTTCAGAAGGTCACGTTTGCGGCGTACATGCTGAATGGTGAAGCTGCAACTTGGTGGGAGCAGACCCGCCAGTTCTTGGAATATGATTATCGCGAGCTCTCTTGGGAAGTCTTCACGGAGAAATTCTTGGAGAGGTATTTTCCGGATGATGTTCGGATCCAGAAGGAGATGGAATTCTTAGACTTGAAGCAAGGCAGCATGAGCGTCGATCAGTATGCTGAGAAGTTCGAGGAGCTGATGAAGTACTCTCCGTACTTCCAATATCATCCTGACGAATACTCGAAGTGCACGAGGTTCGAGAATGGGTTGAGGTCGGACATCAAGTTGGCAGTGAGCGTAAAAAGGATTCGCCACTATCCAACCTTGATTAGTGCATATCGCATTTTCGAGAAGAATAACTTCAAGAAGGAAGTCAGCCAAGGAGGCCATGGACCGCACCGACACCAGCATAAGAATAATCGTGGGAATCGTGGAGGTCCTTATTCACATAAAGGGAAAGGAAGAGCACCACCCTTTGGAGCAGTCAGCCTTCCAGCTCCGGCGGAGATTTGTAGCAAGTGCCAACGTTCTCATCCTAGTCAGGAGTGCTGGAGAGATAAGCCACCAGTCTGTTTCAATTGTGGAAGGACCGGTCACATTGCCCATGCATGCCGTCAACCCCAGCACCAAATCAATCAAGGACAAGGAAGCAAACCCCGGGTCAACGGAAAGGTGTTCACTATGTCCGGAGCTGAAGCAAAGCAAGCCGACAATCTTGTGCAAGGTAACCATTTCCTCAATGGCATGCCTTGTCGCTTTCTATTTGATTCTGGAGCGACACATTCTTTCATCTCCGAAAAATGTGCTAAGCGTTTAAGTTTGTCTATCTCGGAGACCCCGTTTAATCTGAGTGTATCTACCCCCACGAATGCTCCTGTTGTTGCAACAAGAGCATGTGTCGGATGCATGGTTAGCATAGGAGGTCAGATTTCTCGTGTGAGTCTGATTTGTTTACCATTATCCAACCTCGATGTTATCTTGGGCATGGATTGGATGGCATCCAATCATGTGGTAATCGACTGCAAGACTCGAACAATCGTGTTTCCTAGCAAGGAATCTCCTGCCATTCAACCTGGAGGTTATGTGTGCTTATTCTCAGCCATCGCTGAAGAGAAGAAGGATGAAGTGAAGATCGAAGACATTTCGATTATTCGAGATTTTCCCGAAGTCTTTCCCTATGAAGTGCCCGGTTTGCCGTCGCATCGAGAGATAGAATTCAGTATTGACCTAGTTCCCGGTACTGGTCCTATCTCTATTGCCCCATATCGTATGGCCCCAGCGGAATTAGCGGAATTGAAGAAACAAGTGGAAGATTTGTTAGAGAAGCAGTTCATCAGACCAACCGTGTCACCTTGGGGAGCGCCAGTTTTGTTTGTGAAGAAGAAGGATGGATCTATGCGGATGTGCATTGATTATAGGCAACTCAATAAGGTTACGATCAAGAACAAGTACGCATTGCCAAGGATTGATGATTTGATGGATCAAGTAAAAGGAGCATCAGTGTTTTCAAAGATTGATCTAAGATCGGGTTACCATCAGATCCGGGTGAAGGAGGAAGATATTCTGAAGACTGCTTTTCGGTCACGGTATGGACACTACGAGTATGTGGTGATGCCATTCGGCCTGACCAATGCTCCAGCAATATTCATGGATTATATGAATAGAGTGTTCCGACCCTATCTGGATTCCTTCGTTGTGGTGTTTATTGATGATATTCTCATCTATTCGAAGAATCCGGAGGAGCACGCTAATCATTTGAAGATTGTTTTGGAAACTTTAAAAGAGAAGAAATTATATGCTAAGCTGGCCAAGTGTGAATTTTGGCTTGAAAAAGTCAATTTCTTGGGACATATAATTTCAAAGGATGGTGTTGCTGTAGACCCAACTAAGGTGGAAACAGTTTTCCAGTGGGAAAGACTGAAGACAGTTTTCTTGGGTTAGCTGGATATTATCGAAAATTCATCGAAGGTTTTTCCAAGTTGGCTCTTCCGTTAACTCGTTTGACCCAGAAAGAGCAACCTTTTGTCTGGGACGAGAAATGTGAAGTTAGTTTCCAGACGTTAAAGGACAAGTTAACATCGTCTCCAGTGTTAACTTTGCCCGATCCTAGGAAAAGCTTCGATGTTTATTGTGATGCGTCTAGAAAAGGCTTGGGTTGTGTCTTGATGAAAGAAGGGAAGGTTGTTGCTTATGCATCTCTCCAGTTGAAGGTGCATGAAGAAAACTATCCTACTCACGATTTGGAATTGGCTGCCATTGTCTTTGCTTTGAAGATTTGGAGACATTACCTATATGGTAATACGTTTCAAGTATTCAGTGACCATAAAAGTTTGAAGTATCTCTTCGACCAAAAGGAACTGAATATGAGACAACGTAGGTCGATGGAATTCTTGAAGGATTATGACTTCGAATTGCATTACCACCCCGGCAAAGCTAATGTTGTAGCCGACGCTCTAAGTAGGAAGATGCTGCACGTGAGTGCAATGATGGTGAAGGAAGCCCAGTTAATCGAAGAATTCCGAAACTTGAATCTGGCGGTTCATTGTAAACCAGAGTGTATCAAGCTAGGAATGCTTCAAGTGACAAATGAATTCCTTACTCAAGTGAGGAACTTGCAAAAAGAAGATGAAGAATTGATAGAAAAGAAAAGATTGGGTGTGGATGGAGTATAACCTGATTTTCAAGTTGGAGCTGATGACATCTTAAGATTTCGAGACCGTGTGTGTATCCCCGCTAATCAGGAATTAAGAAGAGCAGTTTTGGATGAAGCACACAAAAGCAAACTGAGTATGCATCCTGGATCGACGAAGATGTATCAAGACCTGAAGAAGATATTTTGGTGGCCCGGATTGAAGAAAGATGTTGCGTCTTATGTTGCATCTTGTCTTGTTTGCCAAAAGGCGAAGATTGAACATAAGAAGCCTGGAGGAGAATTGCAACCTTTGAGCATACCGGAATAGAAGTGGGATGGAGTCGCAATGGACTTTGTGTGTGGTTTTCTGAGAACAAGAGATGGTTTCGATGCGATTTGGGTTGTAGTTGATCGTTTAACGAAATCAGCTCATTTCATTCCCATCAACATGCAGTATCCGTTAGAGAAGCTTGCAAGATTGTACATCAAGGAAATCGTCAGATTGCATGGTATTCCCTCAAGTATCGTATCGGATCGTGATCCTCGTTTCGTGTCCCGATTCTGGTAGAGTTTGCATCAAGCTTTGGGAACACAGCTAAGGATGAGTTCAGCTTATCACCCGCAAATGGATGCTCAATCGGAAAGGACAATTAAATCCCTTGAAGATCTGCTTCGAGCATGTGTTTTGGAGTTTCAAGAAGGTTGGGATCGTTTCTTGCCGCTTGTGGAGTTCACCTACAACAATAGTTATCACGCAAGCATTGATATGGCCCCGTACGAAGCCCTCTATGGAAGAAAGTGTAGAACCCCACTATGTTGGTTTCAAGTGGAGGAGAATGTTCTCATTGGACCTGAATTGATTCAAGAGACAACTGAGAAGATCAAGGTTATCCAAGAAAAAATGAAGACTGCACAAAGTCGTCAGAAGAGTTACGCCGATCAGCGAAGATCCAAGCTAGAATTTCAAGAAGGAGATCATGTATTTTTGCGAGTGGTACCAACAACCGGTATTGGAAGAGTAATGAAGCCAAAGAAATTATCTCCAAAGTTTATCGGCCCTTATCAGATTTTGAAACGAGTTGGTCTTGTCGCGTATCAGATCGCCTTACCCCCGTTCCTGTCCAATCTGCACAATGTATTCCACATCTCTCAGCTTCGAAAGTTTGTCCAAGACCCATCTTCGATCGTTAAGTTGCAACAAGATGTGATACCATTGAAAGAGAATCTCACGTTCGATGTTGGGCAAGTGCGAATAGAAGATCGACTAATCAAAAAGCTGCGAGGGAAAGAGATTCCATTAGTACGAGTCCTTTGGAGTCAGAATGGAATATCTGACTCTACGTGGGAATTAGAATCTAAGATGAGAGAGGAATATCCGCATCTTTTTGTGTAAATCAGAATTTCGGGGACGAAATTCTGTTCAAGTGGGGGAGGATGTAAGACCCTATATTTTGAATAAATAAATAAATATTTAGTATTTAAAATAATAATGTTATTATGTTGAATAAAATATTGAATTTCCTGAAATTAGGTTAAATACTCGAGTGATTTGGAGAGGACTCGAGTATAATCACTAACTGTTAAGGAAATTTGAATTTTTAGTCGAAAGACTCGAGTCTTTCAGAAAAGACTCGAGTGATCTTTGAATTTCTGAAAAGTACTCGAGTATTGGGGAAAAGACTCGAGTAAATCGAGCAGTCTGGTTAAGCAGTTTTCATTTGAACTTCGCACCAAAACGCGTTTTCTTGAGGTTCCAAGCACAGAGCTGGACCTTACTTCGAAGGAGGGTAATCCTAGCCTATAAACAAGTGATCAATGAAACCCAAACACCCTCAAATCTCTTGAAACCCGAATTATTGGCAAAATTCCCTTGTTCTGCATAGCTCACTTTGATCCTTTTGTTCTCTCTCAAATCTCATCCTTTTCCTTTGAAACCTAAACACAAACTGAAGTTCTGATTCCACTCTTGAATCAGAACTCGAAATCACTTCAAATAGTCTCCTGTAGATCGAGTTATAGACAACCAAAGTTGAGGTCTTGAAGCTGTGAAAAACAGAGCAACTTTCAGCACCAAGTACTCATCTTCCTTGAATCCGTTTGGTAAATCCAGGAACCCTTTCGATTCCAAACTTGTTTCCATTTAAAGTTAGCATTTCCTAGTTTTTAAAGCTAACTTGTTTCACTCTTTTGCATGTCTTATTCGTTGTGAAATTGATGGCCAAAGTCAGTCAAGTGCAACCATTTTTGCACCGGTCCAGAAACCAAGTTTGAATTCAATCACTCTCTTGATCAATCTATACTTTGTTTAGCTTCTCTGAGGTAAGGGAGGAGTTATCTAAATACTAGAATGAGTAATTTCAAGCTAGAAATGTAGGAACCATTGAAGGTTCAAAAGAGGGATGAAACTTGAATTGGGATTCTGACTTGGAGGTCAGAGACCCATAATTTTATGACTCAAACAAGTTTAAATGAACCTAATCAAGCTCACTGTAATGTGTTTCAAAATTAAAATCAAGTGGAAATGGATTTCATGTTTTAAATTGGATATTTGAAAGATTTGATGCAATCTGTTATTTGATGTTGTTTGAGTGATGATTAAGTGTTCTAACATGTTTATTTTATGAGCCTAAGTTGCTGTTTTACATAGGAATGAAGATATAAAGCAAGGAATTCGAATTGATATTAAAAAGTGCAGAAACTGGTGCTTTTGCAGCAAAAACACTCGAGTAGTTTAAGGAAGACTCGAGTATTCTGGAAAATTGGAAGAACACTCGAGTATTTCTTAAGGACTCGAGTAACTTTACATGAACACTCGAGTAGTCAAGAACTACTCGAGTAATTCAAAGGATTTTTCAGAAAACCTTTATTTTTCTACAATTTCATTAAAGATTAACTCGTCTAAGCTCCTAGATTACTAAACTCTAAATCTTTCTATTTATGCTTAAAACCTAATCCCGTTGGTCGATAATTATCCTGGAGGTGTCCTACTGGAATACTATTCAGTGGTTGATTATTTACCCATAGGATTCTCAATGGAAGTGCGTACACCCATTTGGTTGATATGATCCCTAACGTCCCAGTGAAAGTTTTATTCACTTGGTTGATATTTTCTATGGGAGTCCCAATGGGGTCGTTGCAATAAATATCTGCCAATAGGAGGCCGTGCCTCGACGGATTATTAAATAAATGTTTATATACTATTCCAAAAACCATCGCAAAGTGGTTGGACCGCTGATGGATTTTCTGAAATCACAAGTTTAAAGCAAGTAAACCCATCCCGAAATGGCTATGCCTCTGAGTTGCTAATTCCTTGGTTTTCACGCCTTCCGTACAGATGTCCAATCTATCACTTTTTGTCTTTGTCAAGTCACTGTTGGTGGCTTCCCTTAGAAGCCAATAAAATCTGTCCACATATTCTAAGCTTCTCAAAGAAGCCTCCAATGAGAGCTACACAAATAATTCCCATAAAAAAATAAAAGAAAAACCCACAAACACAACAACACTTTCTATTATCTTTCTTCTTCGTCTCTCTCATTTTCTTTGAAACTCCAACACCCCAAAATCCAATATACACACTCCTCACTCACGCATACCTCTCTTTCACTTCTCCTCCACCAAGACTCACCAACTGGAAACCCTTCTTCTTTCCGTTCCTCCCCGTGTCGGACGTTCCTGGAGCATTCGGTGTTTGGGTGTGCAGCTAGAAGAAAAAAGGTTCAAGGGGTCCTAAGCACATGAGCTCAAGCAACAAAAGAAACCACACTCAAGCTCTCAAACTCTTATCTCTCACGGATTGAGGTAAGGAGTGAGTGTTACCTCTGCTTAGGTTTGGGTTGCTAGTGTGTTCATAACGGGTGCTAAGAGTGGGTGTTAGATTAGGGTAGAGACATAGGGTAATATTAAGAAGAAAAGATAAAAGGGTAAGGAAAACTAATAAATGAACTAGGAATATGCATTCTTGAGATAAGGTGAAATATTTGTTTACCTGCTAAGTGCTTCTAATTATATTGCGTTACTGTATCAAATTTTATGAGTGGTGGTATTCATTGTTATTATTACATATCTAAACCTGTCTGAGACCGAGCATGAGAGATCGAGAATGGATATGAGATATGTGGGTAGATGTTAAAGGAAGAAAATATAAGTTAAAGAATTAAATAATGAGAGAAACAAGCGGAAAAAGGGAATAACTACGAGGTTGAGCCGAGAGAGGCTGAGTAAAAAGATGGTTAAAGGATAAAAGAGTAATTAAAGAGAAATGGTTGTGTGATCTGGTCATAGAAGACGCGTACTGGGTGCGTGCATTGATCGCGTCAGACGCATACTGGGTATGGGCAGCTGTAAGACGGGTATTGGGTACTCGCAGTTATGACTCACACAAGGTTCCGAGCACGAAATCGGTGGGATGTGCTCCTGGTCATAGAAGACGCGTACTGGGTGCGTGCATTGATCGCGTAAGACGCCGAGAGGTGCAGCTGTAAGACGGGTACTGGGTGCTTGCGGTTATGGACACTCTTTAACTCCATAGAAGAATCGGCGGTAGTGCTCCTGGTCATAGAAGATGTGTACTGGGTGTGTGCATTGATCGCGTCAGACGCATACTGGGTATGTGCAACTATAAGACGGGTACTGGGTACTCGCAGTTATGGACACTCCGGAATCCGACCCTAAATGGTGTAAGACATGCACTGGGTGTATGCAGCCAAGAAGAATAAGAGATTGTAAAATATGTAAAAGATGAATAATGAGTTATAAGACCGAGAAAGAGAATGATTACCGAGAAAGGTAAGTGATGGCCGAGTAACTAAGTGTAGAAGTTGAGGAAAGAATATAAGGGTAATCGATCGGATAAGTATAAGTGTAAATGATAGGTAAAGAATATACTAGATAATAATATGGACCGAGCAAAATGAGGTTGTATGCATGTGATATGTATTTGTGTGATTATCTGATTAACATGCTAGTTGATTACTTGTGTTTGGCTTGGTAGTTCGGTATGTCATATTAGAAACTGCTTACTTAAGTTCTGTGTAATGCTCACCTCCTTACCATTTTTCAGGTACTGAGCCCGAGCAGATGCAGTCCCCGACCGAGCAGGGTCTCTCTCCCTCACAGGGAGAGTAAGTCATTGAGTCGGATATTTAGGATGGGCCTCGGCTAGTTGGTCGAGCTAAAACACTGACTATGTATTTCATGTTTTGTATAATTAACTGATGTAACTAAGTGACTTTACTTTCTTACTGGTGTATGAGCTATATCTTCCGCTTAAACTTTGACGTTAATAGCAAAGAAACGGATTAATTATTTTGATCATCATCATAACTCTTTTAAAAAGAATATTCTAAGTCCTAATTTTTGGTTTAAGAGTAAATTTCTTTTAGGGTGTTACATTTTTGGTATCAGAGCAGTTTCTCCTCGGCCTATTGGAGTTGCAAGGGACTCCAGTGGTTACTCACCAAGGGAGTAACCGATAAGTAGAGTCAAGTGTCTAGGCTAGTCAATAGAGTTTGTAGACATGTATATACATATACATTATTATTTGATTATTCGATCGTTGATTGGCTTTCTCTCCATGACCAAGAAGTATGGCTGGGAGAAGAGCTGATGATGACCGAATTGCTGCTGTGTTAGAAACTCTGGTTCAACTGCAGCAGAACCAAGCGCAAGCTCAGCAAAGCCAGGCTGAGAATCTTGTTCAGAACATCGCCGCGGCCGCAGCAGCTGCAGCTGCAGCCCTTCAGCCTCCACCTCCGGCTCCGGTCGAGATTGACTGGATGAGCCAATTTAGGAAGATTGAGCCACCTCGGTTCGAAGGGGGTTACAACCCAGACGGAGCTCAGAGATGGCTCCAAGACATTGAGAAGATTTTCCGATATTTGCAACCGCCCTATGAGTACAGGGTGAGGCTAGCTGAATTTGTGCTTGCTGGTGAAGCCGAGCACTGGTGGGAGTAGCAGAGTCGAGGATTGGAAGCGGCCAACCAAGCCATTACTTGGGATTTTTTCCGAACTCGATTTCTCGGCAAGTATTTTCCTGAAGACGTTAGGAGGGAAAAGGAACTTGCTTTTCTCAAACTAGAACAAAGGAACCTAAGTGTCGGGGAATATGCCGCTCAGTTCGAAGATTTGATCCGCTACTCAGGGAGCTACCGAGATGCTGATGAATGCACCAAGTGTATCAAGTTTGAGTCTGGTCTCCATGATGATATTCGGCTCGCATTTGAGTATCAGAATGTGGCCAATCTCTCGCAGTTGGTGAATATGGCTAGCACTTATGAGAAGGGGCTCAAAAGGAAGGCCAACGGAAAGCGAAACAGGTCGGCACAGAAAGCAGCGGGTTCTATTAGGGGGAAAGGAGTCATTCAAAGATCTTCCCCCTATGTGAATCCGAGCTCCAAGGTACCAGCAGCATCAAGGAGTGGTGGTCAGATGGTGGTTGTCCCTGGCCCCTATCCAATATGTCAACACCGTGGAAAGCAACACAAGGGAGAATGTTGGAGTCTGGACCCAAGCAGAGAAAGAGGATCTTGTTTTCGCTGTGGCAAGCCTGGCCATTTTGCAGCTCGGTGTACCGAGAATATGGTGAAGGAAGAAGTTAATGTGACAAGGGCTCAGCAGTCTGGTGCTAACCAACCCCTACAGAGAGGCAAAGTTTATACCATGGATGGTGAGGAAGTGACTGACGCCGATGAGCTGATCCGAGGTACTTGTCAAGTAAACAACATTCCCTGTGCCGTGTTATTTGATTGTGGAGCCACACATTCTTTCATTTCCCTCGATTATATGAACAAGCTAAAACTACCCCCAGTAGAGATGCCTTACAAATTATCCATTTCTACCCCTACCAATTTTTCTGTGATCACTTCCCAAATGTGCTTAGAGTGTCATATCCAAGTATTAGGCCGAGAGTTTAAGGTCAACCTAATTTGTTTGCCCCTAACCAGATTAAATATTATCCTCGGTATGGACTGGATGTCCCAACACCATGCTCTGCTCGATTGCCGTAAGAAGACCGTGATCTTTAGTGACTCTTCTGTTGCAATGATAGAGACGACAGAGGAACCAACTATAGAACAAATTCCTGTAGTCGGAGAGTTCCCAGAGGTCTTCTCGGACGAAAAGCCCGATTTACCACCGAGAAGGGAAGTAGAGTTCAGTATAGACCTCCTTCCGGGAGCTGGCCCAATTTCAATTGCTCCGTACCGAATGGCACCTCCCGAGTTAGAAGTACTTAAGAAGCAGCTGGAGGAACTTTTGGCCAAAAAGCTAATCAGACCAAGCGTGTCACCTTGGGGAGCTCCAATCTTGTTCGTTAAAAAGAAAGATGGTAGTCTCAGAATGTGCACCGATTATAGAAAGCTCAACGCAGTAACCGTGAAGAATAAATATCCCCTCCCACGGATTGACGACTTGTTAGACCAGCTTAAGGGAGCATCAGTGTTTTCGAAGATAGACCTCCGATCAGGATACCACCAGATCCGTATCCGAGAAGAAGATATTCCGAAGACAGCTTTCAGGACAAGATACAAGCACTTTGAGTATGTGGTTATGCCCTTCGGACTTACCAACGCCCCTGCCATTTTTATGGACTACATGAATAGGATCTTTCGACCCTATTTAGATTCGCTTGTGATAGTCTTCATCGACAATATCCTTATCTACTCCAGAAGTCCGAGTGAACATGAGAAGCATTTGAGAACGGTATTGCAGATTTTGAAGGACAAAGAACTCTACGCTAAGCTTTCTAAATGCAGTTTTTGGATCAAAGAGGTTCACTTTCTCGGTCATGTAATATCCGAGCACGGTGTTGCGGTTGATCCCTCTATGGTGGAAGCTGTGCTCAAGTGGGAGAGACCCAATTCGGTAACCGAGATCAGGAGCTTTCTCGGTCTTGCACGATACTATATAAGATTCATCGAAGGGTTCTCAAAGCTGGCCCTGCCGTTGACATCGCTGACCCGAAAGGATATGCCTTATAAGTGGACCGAGGAGTGCCAACAGAGCTCCCAAGAGCTGAAGAAAAGATTGACGAGTTCACCAGTGTTGATTTTGCCAGAGCTGACCAAAGCGTTTGACGTGTTTTGTGACGCCTCGAAGCAGGGTCTCAGCTGTGTGTTGATGCAACAAGGAAAAGTGGTGGCTTATGCCTCTAGACAGCTTCGGCAACACGAACAAAATTACCCCACCCATGATCTCGAATTGGCAGCTGTGGTATTTGCTCTCAAAATTTGGAGGCATTACCTGTATGGCACGAGATTTGAAGTGTTCAGCGACCACAAGAGTCTCGGCTATCTGTTCGACCAGAAGGAATTAAATATGAGGCAGAGCAGATGGGTGGAATTCTTAAAGGACTACGACTTCAACTTGCACTATCATCCTGGAAAGGCCAACGTGGTGGCCGACGCGCTGAGCAAAAAAAGCCTTCATCTGAGTAATATGATGGTCTAAGAGATGCAGTTGATGCAGGAGTTTAGTGATCTCAACCTCGGAGTACAGAAAATGGAAAGCAGTGTCGTGCTCGAAATGCTGCAGGTGACAAATGACTTCGTGGGTTTTATCAAGGAAAGACAGGCTGCCGACTTAGAACTTCAGAAATTACTGGAAAGAGCAGGAGACAAGGATGAACCCGACTTTACTAAAGGACCCGACGGTCTCATACGGTTTCGGGATCGAGTCTGCATCCCCATTGACTTTGAAGTTTGACGCGATATAATGGAAGAGGCCCATAAAACGAAGATGAGTCAGCATCCGAGAGCTACAAAGATGTACCAGGATTTGAAGAGGTTTTTTTGGTGGCCAAAGTTGAAGACCGACGTGGCGGATTACGTGTCTCGGTGTTTGACTTGTCAAAAAGCCAAGATCGAGCACCAGAAACTGGGAGGATTACTCAAATCTTTGGAGATTCCACAATGGAAGTGGGACAACATCTCGATGGATTTTGTGTCGGGTCTACCGAGAACAAGATCAGGGCATGAAGCCATTTGGGTTGTGGTGGATCGACTGACAAAGTGTGCCCATTTCCTGCCGATCAGCATGAAGTGCAGCCTAGAGAAGTTGACGCAACTGTACATAAAGGATATTGTTAGACTTCACGGTGTTCCGAGCAACATTTTGTCGGACCGTGATCCTCGCTTCTTATCCCGATTCTGGCAGAGTTTGCAGCAAGCCATGGGTACGAAGTTGAAGTTTAGCACAGCTTATCATCCTCAGACCGACGGACATTCCGAGCGCACTATTCAGACCCTTGAGGACCTGTTGAGGACATGTGTGCTTCAGCAGTCGGAAAGTTGGGAAGCACTTCTGCCCTTGGTCGAGTTTACCTACAACAACAGCTTTCACTCGAGCATCGAAATGGCTTCTTTCGAAGCGTTGTATGGTCGAAAATGCCGAACGCCGTTGTGCTGGTTCCAGATAGGGGAAAACTTATTGATTGGTCCAGACATTGTGCACGAGACAACCAAGAAGATCCGAATGATACAAAGAAAGATGAAAGCAGCTCAGGACCGACAGAAGAGCTACACCGACAAAAGAAGAAAACCCTTGGACTTCAATATAGGAGATCATGTGTTCCTACAGGTGTCCCGTATAACGTGTATTGGCCGAGCTATCAAATCAAGAAAGTTGACCCCTCGGTTTGTCGGACCGTATCAGATATTGGAGAAGGTCGGACCAGTAGCCTACAGAATTGCTTTACCTCCACACCTGACTAAACTCCATGATGTATTTCATGTTTCACAACTTAGAAAGTACATTCATGACCCCTCACATGTGATAGCAGTGGATGAATTACCCCTAAGAGACAATCTGACCTTCGAGGTTCTTCCAGTCAGAATTGAGGACAGGCAAGTTAGACAACTTCGAGGAAAGGAGATTTACCTGGTCAAAGTTATTTGGAATCGAAATAATGTAGAAGAGGCTACTTGGGAACTCGAAGAGAAGATGACACTGTCGTATCCGCAGCTGTTCAATACTGGCTGAATTTCGAGGACGAAATTCCTGTAAGTGGGAGAGGAATGTAACATCCCGAAATTTAATACTTAATATAATATATTTAAATATAAATTTATTTAAGAATAGGATTAAGTCATAGAAGTTGTATAGTGCCGCGAGCGCAATAGGAAACGTAGACCGACCAGATGAGCCAAGGTTGGGCCTCGGACCGATCCCGCCGAGCAAAATAAGTAACGAATGAGAAGCCTAAGGACATTGTCGAACTGGATAAGCCGACCACGACAAGCCTCGCGGTGCTCACCGAGAAGAAACTCAGACTGCTACTGCTTCTCTGTAACGGCTCACTCTGAGTTGCTAATTCCTTGGTTTTCACGCCTTCCGTACAGATGTCCAATCTATCACTTTATGTCTTTGTCAAGTCACTGTTGGTGGCTTCCCTTAGAAGACAATAAACTCTATCCACATATTCTAAGCTTCTCAAAGAAGCCTCCAATGAGAGCCACACAAATAATTCCCCTAAAAGAATAAAAGAAAAACCCACAAACACAACAACACTTTCTATTATCTTTCTTCTTCGTCTCTCTCATTTTCTCTTATAAACACTCCTCACTCATGCATACCTCTCTTTCACTTCTCCTCCACCAAGACTCACCAACTGGAAACCCTTCTTCTTTTCGTTCCTCCCCGTGTCGGACGTTCCTGGAGCATTCGGTGTTTGGGTGTGCAGCTAAAAGGAAAAAGGTTCAAGGGGTCCTAAGAACATGAGGTCAAGCAAAAAAAGAAACCACACTCAAGCTCTCAAAATCTTATCTCTCACGGATTGAGGTAAGGAGTGAGTGTTACCTCTGCTTAGGTTTGGGTTGCTAGTGTGTTCATAATGGGTGCTAAGAGTGGGTGTTAGATTAGGGTAGAGACATAGGGTAATATTAGGAAGAAAAGATAAAAGGGTAAGGAAAACTAATAAATGAAATAGGAATATGCATTCTTGAGATAAGGTGAAATATTTGTTTACCTACTAAGTGCTTCTAATTATATTGCGTTATTGTATCAATGTTTATGAGTGGTGGTATTCATTGTTATTATTACATATCTAAACCTGTCTGAGACCGAGCGCGAGAGATCGAGAATGGATATGAGATATGTGGGTAGATGTTAAAGGAATAAAATATAAGTTAAAGAATTAAATAATGAGAGAAACGAGCGGAAAAAAGGGAATAACTACGAGGTTGAGCCGAGAGAGGCTGAGTAAAAAGATGGTCAAAGGATAAAAGAGTGATTAAAGAGAAATGGTTGTGTGATCTTGTCATAGAAGACGCGTACTGGGTGCGTGCATTGATCGCGTCAGACGCATACTGGGTATGTGCAGCTGTAAGACGGGTACTGGGTACTCGCAGTTATGACTCACACAAGGTTCCGAGCACGGAATCGGTGGGATGTGCTCCTGGTCATAGAAGACGCGTACTGGGTGCGTGCATTGATCGCGTAAGACGCCGAGAGGTGCAGCTGTAAGATGGGTACTGGGTGCTCGCGGTTATGGACACTCCTTAACTCCATAGAAGAATCGGCGGTAGTGCTCCTGGTCATAGAAGACGCGTACTGGGTGCGTGCATTGATCGCGTCAGACGCATACTGGGTATGTGCAGCTGTAAGACGGGTACTGGGTACTCGCAGTTATGGACACTCCGGAATCCGACCCTAAATGGTGTAAGACATGCACTGGGTGTATGCAGCCGAGAAGAATAAAAGATTGTAAAATATGTAAAAGATGAATAATGAGTTATAAGACCGAGAGAGAGAATGATTACCGAGAAAAGTAAGTGATGGCCGAGTAACTAAGTGTAGAAGTTGAGGAAAGAATATAAGGGTAATCGATCGGATAAGTATAAGTGTAAATGATAGGTAAAGAATATACTGGATAATAATATGGACCGAGCAAAATGAGGTTGTATGCATGTGATATGTATCTGTGTGATTATCTGATTAACATGCTAGTTGATTACTTGTGTTTGGCTTGGTAGTTCGGTATGTCATATTAGAAACTGCTTACTTAAGTTCTGTGTAATGCTCACCTCCTTACCATTTTTCAGGTACTGAGCCCGAGCAGACGCAGTCCTCGGCCGAGCAGGGTCTCTCTCCCTCACAGGGAGAGTAAGTCATTGAGTCGGATATTTAGGATGGGCCTCGGCTAGTTGGCCGAGCTAAAACACTGACTATGTATTTCATGTTTTGTATAATCATCTGACGTAACTAAGTGACTTTACTTTCTTACTGGTGTATGAGCTATATCTTCCGCTTAAACTCTGACATTAATAGCAAAGAAACGGATTAATTATTTTGATCATCATCATAACTGTTTTAAAAAGAAAATTTTAAGTCCTAATTTTTGGTTTAAGAGTAAATTTCTTTTAGGGTGTTACAATAATCATCAAGGGAGCTAGAAATTGATCATGGAGCAAGGAATTAGAGACTTAGGAGCTTGTCCCAAGGGCTCGGTGGAGTGCACACACACCCTCTCCTTCTCCTCTTCTCTTCAAGAGGTAAGGAGAGATTCTTTCCACACTTTGAGTTAGGGATAGTTAGAGTTTATAATAGGATTTGAGATTAGTAGTTAAATTAGAGTGTGGTAACAAATAGTGTAGGTTAGATTTTAATTATTTGTAATTAATGTAGGTTTTAGTTAACCTTAAGAATATTATAAATGTTATATTAATTTATTTTGTGAATTGTTAAAGTAGGAAGTAAAGAACATTAGGGAGATTGTTACCTGTTGATTTGTTGTTTGCTATTGATTGTTTAATTGATTGTCATACAACCTAAGTGCTAAATGCTTATAATTGTGACTAAGTGTTATGATGGTTTAATTGTTAAAGTGTACAGATATTGGAATGGTTAAATAGAAATGGAAATGAGAATGAAAAGGGAAATGGAAACAAAGTGAATAATGGAAAGTTGAATGAATATGAATGAAATGAATGGAAATGGAATTGTGAGTGTGATTGTGTGTTGTTGCCTCTATCTTTGATTTGGTTATTAGTCTTAAGTTTTATTATGAACTATTTACTGTCCATTTAATTCACTGTGTTGTGAAAGATCTCACCCTTAGTGGTTAACAATTTAAGTACATGTTCAAGAAGCTTGGAGATCAGAGTGCGCAGCGGAACAAGTCGAAAGAAATGGGATTTTATATAAACTGTTTGTATTGCAATAGGGTGCCCCACATTTGTATAGACTTAATTTGTAAAATGTAACTTTTAAAATTATCCGTTGTATTTTCAAACTCTGATTTATGTAATACAATTAATGAAATTACTTTTAAAGTTCCATAATTATTTCCAAAACTTTTAATTTTCGTATATTTTTATATTATGAAAATCGGGGTGTTACAGACACCCCCGTGGGTGTTGATTAATTGTTTTGAAAGTGAATATTGGTGAATGGTTGCATTTATATATATATATATATATATATATATATATATATATTGTTATAATTGAACACAAGAGTATATTATTATTGAGTATGATTGAATGATCATGAGTATTTAACTATAATAAATATATAATAAATATACCTATACATATAAATTCAAGTAATTAATAAGAAGAGAATAATCATAATTGGTATGTGTATATATATATAGCAATGTGTGTGGGTGCTTGAATGGAATGTTAAGATTGTGTTTTAACTTTATGGAAAACATTAAAATAGTAGTTGAAAAACAAGATAAATGTAAACAATTCCGTGAAGTATTAAATATCAAGATAGAAGTGGAGAACTAATAATGAATTAACCATAAAAGATAACATTATTCCTAACTTAACCGGTTAGTTGAATTCAATAATTGGTTAAGATTTCATCATTGTAATTAAGGTTAATAAAATTCTAAGGAATCAATGAGTTATTTGAAATAATCTAATAGGATCTATATTACCTTATGGATATGGTTTAATTCTTCATGTTTCTATTATTGTTTCCCTTAATCCTTTTGCTTAAAATATAGATAAGTGTCTCACTCCTTGTGGCTTAACATTTTAGGTACTTATTGGAACAAGCAAAGAACTAGAGATTCACAACGATGAAGGCAAAGGAAAGAATTTTCTTTGAAGAAATCGTCTTTCCATGTTGTATAATCCCAATGTCCTTTTTACTGTACAACCACAATTTTGTAAATTTGAAACGATAACAGAATGTTTTTATGACATTATAAAACTTTCTGAATAAAATATAAGTTGGGATGTTACAATATGGTATCAGAGCGGTACTTTACTTTCGGCCTGGGGAAATGGTCCCTATTCTGTTGTGAATCTTCTGTTCCAAGCTCTTTAGCTCATAAGGAGTGAGATATATGATATTATGTGCTATAAGTTGTTGATGAAATATATGATATTGTGTGCTATAATTTGTTGAGTATAAGGAAGTCTGTAATATCCTATGTTTTATAATTATGTAGAAAATGTTCGAAATTAGTAATTTAGTGTATATAGCTGGTAGTATGCCTTAAATATGCATAAGGATCATTTAGAAACACTTTATATTATAAAATTAGAAATAAAAGATTTACAACTTTAAATACATATTCCACCGTTGGATGGGAAGATAAGTATGTGGAGAAGCTTGCTTTCAAATTTGAGCAAGATCCAACGATTAACGAATGAAATATGACCTCTTAAATGCAAAATAAAGTGAAAATTGATAGGTTCTAATCGATTAAAACATCCGTCTAATCGATTAAACCTGTTCAGACAGCAAAAATTCATGATTTTAAAAAGGCAATTCACGTGTGATTCAACCAAAAACTCACGGCTTCTTCTTTTCTCTAGAAATTTCTTGAACCCACTTCATAGACCCACCTTAATCCATCCTATAATCATCTCTAATCATAGAAATAACTCCATCAAGCTTCCAAACTTATACTCCACTCCATAACCTTCATTGAAATCACACCCTTTTTCATACCCACATCTCCAAACCTCCATATTCTTGTGTTCTTCCTACATAATTTGAAGAAAAAGTGCTTAATAACAAAGAATTAGAGGGAGAGGAACTAATTAAGGAAGAGAAGCAAAGCACCATAGCCATTAAAGCTTCCATTGGAGCTTTTTCTCACTAGGGTTTTCTCTTTCCTCACCCAAGGTAAGGGAGGAGTAGTTTTCTTTATTTAAAGTAAAGAATTGAGTATTTATAACATAGAACCATATGATTGATGATGATATATATGAATTTGAGTCTTAATAACTTTGTGCTAGATTAGTAAGTATGCTTGGAAATATTACATAATGTTGATTTTAATTGAATTATTGTATTTGGTTATTATGTAAGATTGATTATGTGAATATAATCTATTTGGTATCATGGAATGCAATGTTGATATTAAGCGATTAAATTATACGTAATTATAAGTAGGTTGAATAATTAAACTTGAAGACTTTGAATATTAATTATAATATTGCATTGCATCTTCATATATTAGGAAAGCAATTATACTTTCCAATTGAAGTCAAACTCAATTGTGAATTAATCTCAAATTTCAAATTTTAAATAGTATGAATTCAATTGAGAAGTGATTAGAAGCATGCATCATACATGGAGTTATAAGGTGGACGGTGAGGAAGTTGGGAAATACATACGCAGAGGCACGTGAGTGATATATGACTAGGTTGTGCTAATGAAACAACCGCGGGAATTGTTGTTGGGTGGAACTTTAATCTTCTAGGAGGGCACGAACTGGCCACTCGTGTCAGGGAATTGGTTCTGCACTTACCACTATAATTCTATCGGTCACAGAGTCACTTCGGGACCGGTTGAGGGTGGTTCCCTGCTATAGCCAACTTGGGTCTTCAACCCAAGTTGTACTGGACCGAGAGAGATGGCCAGTAATGTGCAAGCCACAGTAGAGGGACACTTACTCCCGGTTGGTCTTTCCCTGGAGTGGAGGGTGAAGCGAGGTAAAAGAGTGAAGTGTTGAATGATGAAATGCAATGATGATGAGAATGTGAAAAGAAAAGAGATGTGGAAAAGATGAAAAGAGTGAGATGGAGATTATATTTTTAATAATCCTTGATTGGATCCAATGTATTGAGAATGAAAAGGTAAATTGAGAAGAAGTGGAATTTGACAACAATGTGATGATGATGTTTTTCTAAAATCATTGGATTCAATTGCGGATTAAGAGAGTCGTGCATGCATCATTTCATGAAATTTTAAGGATAGAGTTTTCATGCATCATTGCATTACTGATATTATGAATATGATGTTAATGTATGTTTATTCAATTAAAGAATTATTTTTTAACATTAACTCCTTGGTTTTTGTGTTATTGCCCTTAATTCTTTATTTTAAATTATGTTAAACCACTCACTCCCTTATGTTGACATTTTTAGGTATCGCATCCGGTGATGTCTTTTCGGTTCCCCCTGCCGAGGAGAGTCATACTCCATCACATGGAGTATAGACTGAGTGATGTGGCTTTGCCACTTTTGGTGCAACCTAGCTCGTTGATATAGCAAGTCTCACACTTTTGATCACTTAAACATAATGTTGTGTAAAACTTTATAAATCCTTTACTTTTGGTCATGTAAAGTTTTAAAAACAAACTTTTATTTTTGTAGTTTTTAAAATAGTGCCATCATCATGGTATAATATATACCATTGTTTTGGATGTGAGAGCATGGTGGCTAAAAGTATTTTGATGTGCATTCAAACTTTATATATATATATTACTGGATCTGACAGGTACTTGAATTAAAAATTTGAGATAGTCCGAAAAATAAAGTAAAATCTGTCAAAATTTTTCTAAATATTTTTTTTTGAAATATTAACAAATATAAAGTAAGATAATCAATCTTATAATTAGGAAATTAAAAACTAGTGTTACAATCTATGGTATCAGAGCAATGGTTGCAATCCTTGGCTGTGGAATATGGACTCTCATACTCTCGACGTGTTACTCCACAAGAGAGTAACCATTGAATAGTGTAGTCTAGGAAATTGTAGGTTGTTATTGTTCTTATTGTATTGGTTCTATTTCATAATTTGAAGATGGCCGGTAGAAACAACCAACTTCTTGAACGAATCCCCGTTGTTCTCGAGGTGTTGGCCCAGAACTAGAATAATCAGGCCAACCAAAATCAACCTCAAGGACAAGCGAAGATAGTGGGGCTGACCGTGTTCAAGAAGTTAGACCCTCCTCAGTATGATGGAGAGTTTAACCCCGATAAAGCTAAAAGATGGATTCAAGAGCTGGAGAAAATCTTTCATTCGATGCCTTGCACTAATGAGAAACGCGTCAATTTCTCCGCCTTTATGCTGACTGGAGAAGTGGAAGATTGGTGGAATAATACAAGAGGAATGTTGGAAGCTGAAGGACGGGCGATTACGTGGAATCCTTTCAAGGAGAAATTCCTTCAAAAGTTTTTTTCGAAAGATGTTCGCCAAAGGAAGGAGATTGAATTCATAGAACTGAAGCAAGGGACTATGACAGTGGCTGAGTATGCATCTAAATTTGAGGAGCTAATCAAGTACTGTTGGACTACCGGCAAGTATACCGGGTCACAAGTAATAAAGAGTAAGTAAAATTATTGTTCCACTTGGGGATTGCAAATTGTCTCTAATAATTCTTTTGGTTATTTGAGATTACTATGTGAAACTTGTATTTGATTGATTGAATTAAGAAAATATGAGTTTGAGTGAGGAAAACAGCAAATTAAAGATAAAAAGAAACAATTGGGAAAAGACTAGGAACATTGTTTCATTGTAGGACCGTAGTTACTAATTATGAAAATCCGCTTTCCATTAAATAAATGACATTCCAGAGGTAGTAAAAGCTTGATCTCTCATGGCAATTACGTTTCTTATTAAACTATACCCCTTAATCCCTTAAGTGAGTCTTAGTTTAATAATCATTAATTAAAACACTGGAATTAATAAAAGTCATATAATCCCCAAAAGTATCCCTACCACTTGGGTAATTATAATGTTTGGTTTAAAGGCCTAATCTAATCCTATTTTTCCAATTGAAAGATTAGATTACCAAAGCAAAACATAAAGTGGCCAATTCTATGAATTATAATTAAAACACAACCAAACAATTGATTTAAAAGGAAAACATCAAAACGTAAATTAATAAACTATTTAGAATCCATACAATTACACCATATTCCTAACAAGAGGTTTAGTTACACATAATGGGAGAAGAAATACAATAATTAAGGGAAGAACTCATAATCATAGACAATAATGAATTTACCCCAAGAGATCTTCAATCTTCAAGTGGATCCCTCCATTGATGATCTAAAATCCTTGCCTTGCGTCCTTGCTCTCAATTGCAAAACTAGCCTCTCTTTCTAAACCTAATTATATTCCTAATATCTGAAAAAGCTGCTAAACCTAATGGAAAAACCTATATTTAAAGACTAAAACTGATCCTAATTGAATCGGAACAAATTTGATCAGAAAGTGGCCCAAGTGGGCTTGCTACGTGGGGCGCGCGCCAAGGTGCCTAGGGGAATCACGCCTGGGCATGCCAGGCTGATCTGGTGCTGGTTGACGGGGGCTGCGCGCCTGGGCGTGGGGAGCTCCACACCTAGCATTGACAATTTGGGCCAATGCCCACAGGGCCCGCCCGCCCGCCCACAAAAAATTGCGGGCAGGGCATTAATTTTGAGCCCAGTAAAAAAAATGCCCGCCCGCCCTGCCCAATTTTTTTGCGGGCATTCTTGGGCGGGCAGCGGGCTGCCCAACATTTAATTAAAAAAATAAATTCAAAAAATGAAAAAACTGACCTACTGGCCGCTGGGTACTGGCTAATTTATATATAAAAAAAACTAAATGGCCCAAAAGCCAAAACAAAGCCCAAAAGAAAAAAAAACCTAACTCTAAAGTCTGAAGTCCTAACTCAAGTACTCAACTCTTAATTCCTAAAATCTTAAGCAAACTAACAACTCCAGCCGCAGCCTCCAGCGTCCAACTCCTGGTCGTCTTCGTCCCCCAGCCCCTACAGTCTTGCTTCGTCTTCCTCCAGCCTGCTCCAGGCTTCGTCCTCCAGCTCCACTTACGGCACCGTCAACACGAACCAGACCAGGAACCGAACCAAATCGGCGCTATCTCCTTTGTCGCTCGAACCAAACCGTCCCCATCAACACCGAATAGCACGAAGCAATGGAGTCTAAGCCAAGACCAGGAACAAGGACCAAGCTTCGACAAAGAGGCAATTCCTTATTCTCCTACTTCTAATTATTTGGGATTTAGGGTTTTCTTGTTTTGGAATTATTGCTAATTATAGATTTATTTCATTGACTGTTTTATATTTGAGATTATTGCTAATTAGGGATTTATTTAATTTTTGTTCTTTATTTGGAATTATTGCTAATTGGGATTATTTCATATTTATTGTTTTTTTTGGGCTTTCATTGACTATTTTTTATTTTTTTTCTTTGTTTGTGTTATTTATTTCAAATAGAACATGTGGTTGAGGTAGCTGAAGCAAATAAAAATGTTAATGCACATGGTAATGTGGTTAATGAGGATGTCATTGTGGTTGAGAATGAGGATCTTCAGGAGGATGAAGAAAATGAGGATGCAGATGAGAGTCCTGATGGGGCAGTTAACTCTAAGGGAAAAAAGCCAAGAACAACAACAAAAGCTAAATGTTGGGAATATTTTGCAGTGGTAGAGATTGTGGATAAAGTTAGAGGGCATAAAAAGGTCAAATGTAAAGGTTGCAATTCAATTTATCTAGCAGGTTGTAATCATGGGACAAATTCTATGTGTCGTCACTTGTTGGATTGTAAGAAACATGAATGTAAAGATGTGGGTCAAATGTTTTTGGATGGGCAAGCAAAACTTAAGTCTCGCATGATTGATCAAATGGTATCACGTGAGATGTGTGCTTCCGCGATAATTGAGCACGATCTGCCATTCAACTTTGCTGAGTACAAAAGTGTTAGAGCTTGGCTGAAGTACTTAAATCCAGATTGGATTCCTATTTCTAGGAATACGGAAAAGGCTGATGTATTAAAAGTTTACATGCGTGAGAAGCAGAAGTTAAAGGAAACATTGGTTAGCATTCCTAATAGGATATGCCTAACTTTTGATTTGTGGACTGCTTGCACTACTAAGGGCTACATATGCTTGACTGCTCATTATGTTGACTCAACTTGGAAGTTAAATAGCAAAATTCTCAACTTTTGTCACATGCATCCTCCCCATTCTGGTTTAGAAATTTGTGCAATGTTATTAGAATTTTCGAAAGATTGGAATATAGAAAAAAAGATTTTTTCTATTACTTTGGAAAATGCGACATCTAATGACACGTTGGTGACAACATTGAAGCATAAACTTGATGAGAAAATGGGTTGGTGGCTGGAGGTGAATTTTTTCATGTGTGTTGTTCTGCACACATTCTAAATTTGATAGTTCAAGATGGCTTGAAAGTGGCTAGCGATGCATTGCACAAAATAAGAGATAGTGTGAAGTATGTGAAAGGTTCAAAAATTAGAAAGAAGAATTTCAAAAAATGCATTGAGGAAACGAGTGGCATTGATTGTTCGGTAGACTTGTAGCTTGATATGCCAGTTAGGTGGAATTCAACATATATTTTGCTTCGCACTGCTCTCAAATATAGGCGGGCATTTATTAATATTCCATTGTATGATTCTGCTTATAAATATTGTCCATCCCCTCAAGAGTGGACAAGAGCAGAAAGAATTTGTGAATTCTTGTTTCCATTTTTTGAGACTACTGAGCTGATCTCTTCTTATCCTACAGCCAACTTGTATTTCATGCAAGTTTGGAAAATTCAACGTGTTATACTCAATAGTTTAAAGGATGAAGATGAAGTCATAAGGGCCATGGGTGTGAAGATGATGGAAAAGTTTGCCAAATATTGGGATGACTATAGTGTAGTGCTTGCTATGGGGGCGGTTCTTGACCCGCGGATGAAATTGAATATGTTAAGATGTTGCTACACGAAAATTGATGTTTCTACTGCTGCTCATAAGGTACTCCAAGTGAGCTCAAAGTTAAGTATGCTTTTTGAGAAGTATAAAAGTGCAAATCGAAATTCTCCTAACTCCAATGTTGAAATTGTTCAAGTTCAACCAACTCCACCTCTTTCTACAAGTTTGCCAACGGGATCAATATTTGGTACCAAAGGCCTGTTTGATGTAAGTTTAATTATATTTATATTTGTATTTTTGTTCTTTAATAATTTGATTGTTCTTTATTTTAAGGCCAAACTATTAGATTGGTCCTGTAAGTTATTTTTTGGTTGCAATTTCGTCCCTTAACTTTTTTTCGTTTCAAATAAATCCGGAAGTTTGTAACATGTTTCAAATAAATCCTTCTGTCCAATTATGTTTTAACATCGTTAATGGGAGTCTTACGTGGCAACCAATGGTCTTACAAGGCTAAAAATCAACGTTAAACTCCAAAACGATGTCGTATTAGACCAAAATAGAAGCTTATTGGGTCATCCCTAACTGTTTTGGTTTTCTCTTTTGGCCTCATATGACATCATTTTGGGGTGTAACGTTGAGTTTTAACCACGTAAGACCAATGGTTGCCACATAGGAGGCTCCCATTAATGGTGTTCAGACAAAATTGGATGGAAGGATTTATTTGAAACAAGTTACAAACTTACGGATTTATTTGAAACGAAAAAAAGTTAAGGGACGAAATCGCAACCAAAAAATAACTTCCAGGACCAATCTAGTAGTTTTGCCTTATTTTAATTTGTGTATTGCATTAATTGTGATTTGTGATAGGATTTATTCAAACACAATCAACAACTTATAAATGACACTAGAAAATCTGAACTGGATATTTACTTGGAAGAACCAATTTGGGATATCCGAGTTAATCAAGAGTTGGATGTCTTGAAGTGGTGGAAGGATAATGAGGCTCGTTTTCCTAATTTATCATTGACGGCTTGTGATTTGCTAAGCATCCCAATTACTATCGTTGCATCTGAATCTGCATTTAGCATTGGTGCATGTGTCCTAAGCAAGTATAGGAGTCGCCTCTTGTGTAACATCCCTAATTTTAATCCCTAATATATTTATAAGTTGTATTGACTTAAATAAATGTTTCTTAAAAATCAATTATTTAGCTCTGTATTTTTTATAAAAATACATTATGTTAATTACGAAAATAAGTTTTATTTATTTTATGTTCTAAAGTAAATTCATTTAAAATAGTTATCCTATATCAAAAATATACTTTATGTGTTTTACTTTATTTTGATATATTTCATATGAAAATATTTTATTGGAAATATTTATAAGTTTCTTACTTTATAATTTTTATTTTAGTATTTAAATTGATTATTGGTATTTTGAGTTTTAAAATAAAAGAAAAATAAAATAAAATAAATAAAAAATAAAAGTGTGTATTAGTATATATGTTTAAAAAAAAATTTATTAGTACTTTTAAAATAATACTAATAATAGTTGGAGTAATCGAAATAATAATAATAAACCATAAATAGGTATTTAAAATAAGTATTTTAGCATAATAAAAAGAAAAATAATAATAATAGTAATAATAATAATAATATTAATAATAATAATAATAATAATGATAATGTAATAATAATTTAAAAAAAAAAATAATAATAATAAAACAGGGGAAGGGGTTCGAACAACCCCCTCCTTCCTTCTCCAGCCGGCTCTAAAAGGGCAACAACATCAGCAGCCTCATTCCCTCTCACCATCGCTTTCTCTCTCCCTCCGTCGGCCACCACCCTCCCAGCCGCCACCGCCCTTAGCCTCTCTCTCTCCTCCCTCGAGTTCCCTCTCACAGCCGCTCTCTCTCCTTCTCATGGACTCCAATCGCAAGCTCTCTCTCTCCGCCGGACTTCTCTCTCCCTCGCGACTTCTCCTCCTCTCTGGACCGCCGCCAGGCGCGTTCTCCCTCCTCTGGTCACGCCGCAGCCGCCACCATCATCGTTCGCTGTTGCCGCCGTGCACGAAACACGAATCGGGGCCTCGTGTTCTCTCCCGGGGTTCCTTGCCACCGCCGCCTCTGTTGGCTGCTGCTGCCACTGCTGTTCTTTGCGGCTTCAGCCATGGAGTCACGCTACCACCTCTTTCCTCCCTCTGATCCGATGTGTGTTGCTGCTAAGGATCGTCACTGACGCCGGTATCATCGTCATCGTTACCGGGGCCAGCCTCTCTGCTGTGTTTGAACCGGGTTAACCGAACCGGCATCCAAAACCGTCTTCGAGGGTAAATCTCTAATATCTCTTTTTAATTGCTTTATGTTGTATTTTAAAAATAATAATGATAATAATATTAATAATATTGGTAATAATTATATAGTATAAAATTGTTTTAGTACGTGATTATTATTTTGAAAAATGAATTGTACTATGAATTAGTGTTTATCTTAGTTAAAGTATTATTTTTAATGATTTTAATTAGTTACTTTGATTTGGGATAATATCGGATTAAATGTTGTGTCAAATAAATTGTTTTAAAGAGTACTTTAGTTAAACGTGTAGGGTCCCTAAGTAAGTGAGCTGTCGTTTAGCTTAGTGGAATTGTCCCTAGGCTAAACAATATCTCAGTTAATTAGAAACCTCATATATTTGGCGTAACGTTAATCCGAGATAGGGCGTTGAACATTAATTTCAAACTGAAGGGAAGTGTAATTGTTTTAAGATTATAATAGCGACTTGGACTTATTTTTGAATTGAGCACACTTCCTTTTAGTTCGGAATTAATAGTGTCAAGTTACGCAATTGATTTTGTAACTTAAAACTAAAATTACTTTACTTTAATGTATTTTTGACGAAAATGCTACTTTTGAAAGTTAGTGTACTTTTAACAAAAAGATCTAAGATTTTATTGAGAAAACAATAGTCTTAAGTTTAAATTTCTATTTGACCTTGACTTACGAATTTTAGTTAAATGCTTTTCAACAAGAAACTACACTATTTTATTGAGAAAACAACGATTTTAATTTGAAACTTCATGTTAATTGTTGCGATTTCAAATTGAGACGATTTTGGCACATTAAATTGATTCATATTTGATTTAATAATATAGTCAGACGATGAAGGGCTTTAGGACCAGCTAAAATGCGAACAACGAACCGCGTAATGCCGCGAGTAGAAACAGGATCTCCTCGTCGTGCCTCGAAACAGGTTCTGATAGAACCCCAAGGTAAGGGGTTTATTTGCCGTCTCGGTGGGTGAGATACTAGTACTGTATAATCTGGTTCAAGGTTAATTGCTTATGTGTGATTAGGGAATTTAGAATTTATTTTAATGAGATAATATGCCTGTATGAGATAAATGCTATTTGAAATGTGTTAAATGCTTAAGTGATGAATTCTTTGAATTATACGTTAATTATATATATATATGTATGAGTACCTGAGTAAGTGCTATTTGATGTTAAGAATTGTAATTGTTAACTGAATATTTAATTGATGATTGTAATTTATATGTTTGATGGGTTCAAAGAGGTAAAGTGAGTTGGGTTTGCGTAGGTGCTACATTGGAAGAGAATAGAACATAGAGGAAAGTTTAGGGAGAAAAAGAGGAAATATGTTAGTAGAAGAAAAAGGTGTTAGGCGAGGCCGGAATAAAATTGAGAAAAAAGAAAAGAATAAAAAGAAAAGGGTAAAAAGGAAAAAGGAAAGAAAAAGAGAATATTGGTATGCGGTTTGGATCCTATAAGACACACGGTGGGGTGCAATAAGTCGGGTGCGCAACACCTGCAATAAGCCGCTGGCTGGTACGTGTGCAAGGGTTGAGTTAGACGTGCGGCCTTTGGGGATCCGTACGCATCGGTAAGACGACACCAAAGGTGGGTCGCAGTGGCAAACTCGCATAGCCAAGGATTTTGTGGCATTTTGGCCGTGTAAGACACGCTCTCGGGTGCAGGAAACAGAAGCCGCCTTGGCAGAGTGCGCAGTGGTTGAGTTAGACGTGCGACCTTTGGGGATCCGTACGCATCCGTAAGACGTACCCGGGATGGGACGCAATAGTGAAACCACAAAGATCCCGAAAAAGTAAAAATAAAGGAAAAGAATGAAATGAAAAGAATGAAATGAAAAGAAATAAAAAGAAGAAAGTTGAGAAAGTGGTGAATGAGATGGAGAAATGAGAGATAGAAATTAGAATTAGTTAACTGGAGAAAAATAGGAAGAATGTAAGTAAAAAGGAGAAATGGAAGAAGAATTGAGAGTTTAAGTTTAGGTGAGGGTAGAAAGCTAAGAGAACGGAAATAGAATAGGAATTGACATTAATTAGGAAATGCGAATAATTGGAGATGTTTGTGTTTGCAGTGGATAGGTGATTGGGTGTGATGTATTTGCATTGTTTGGTTAATTGCTAAATGTGTATGACTTGACTCGTATTATGCTTTACTAGTTGTGCAATTCTCACCCTTACAACCACCACAGGTACAGGTCAGGAGCATAGTTGTTATTTGGGCCGAGCAGGAGCACACTTCCCCACGGGAAGTGTGAGTAAATTATTTTAATTATTGTTGAGTCGTACCGGGCCATATTATGGATTACTATGTATTTTTAAGAATTATTTAATAATTGTATTTTTAATCTCAGTTGTATATTGGGTGGCCCGGGCTCTTTATTTGGTTCTTCGAAAATCTAAGTATTTTCATCTTAGTATTTATCCCCAGATATTGGGAGAAGAGTTAAATTATGTATGAATATTTATCCTGGATGTCTGGATGTTGTTAAAACTGTTTTGAATAGGTTGCAGGTAAAATGTAATTTTTGGGAATGTCCATAAAACAGAGGAAACTCTGTCCGATTTTCGGGAAAAATTATAATACGTATTTTTAATTAAAAAGAAATTTTCAAATCCATATTTTTAAAATAGGTAAAATAAAATAGGTTGTTACATTTATGGTATCAGAGCAGTTGTCCTCGGCCACGGAGTTGCGAGTTACTCCAATGGTTATCTCACCAAGAGAGTAACCGAAAAGTAGTGTCAAGTCCTGTTGTAGTAGGTCAGTATGTTTATATATAATATGTATATATATATTTATATATATTTAGGTGGACTTAGCCAATTCTATAGTTATCAATTATTCATGCCTTAACTTGTTTCTATTACTGAACTCTAGTATTATGGGAGACACATCTAGTAATAGAGCTAAGGTTGTGTCAATCCTAAGGGACTTAGTTCAGATGGACTTAAGTCAAATAGAGGCGATTGCCGTTTCATGTGCTACACTACTATGCCCATTATGTGGGAAACCTCATCGGGGTATATGATGGTTCTTGGCTCAACTCAAAGAGGAGGAATGTATATTATGGTTGAAAAGGATGAAGGGAATCCAGACGAGAAGTGTAGAGGCATATTATGTCCCTAAGATAGGAAATTACATCAGAACCTCAAGTCTCCATCCCGATTCAGTTATATAAGACAAACTTGTCCAATTCAGTTTAGAAAGAAAAGACGAGCGCTAGTATTCTAGTTAGAGACCCACCAATCGCATTGATAATATTGTCACTAATGGAGAGTAAGGTTAGAACTGATCACTCTAACTTTTACATATGTTAGGGGATAATGTTATCGACAGACCCAACAGTGATATTGCTCTTAGTAGAGGTGAGATTGGGATTAGCTACCCCAGTCTTTGCGTTTTCTAACAGATGATATCATTGCAATTTCCAATTTAATTAGAACAACCAACATAGGAAATTCCAACCCCGTAGGACCAAATCGAACTCCCGCTCCTTAGGAACCTGTTAGAATTCATAAACATCCATTAGCTAGACATATCAATTCCTGACAACACCTTCAATTACTTCCATTTAACTCAGCTCGGTAGAAACGCCGACCCACTTTTTCACTTGGTGCAAGAGCTCGGAGAGATGTAAGTATGTGCGATTTCCATACCTTAGAAAATTTACTACATATTTGATAGCACGGACAAGTAGTCAACATGGTCTTAAATCTTGCCGTGCTAACTAATCGAAAAGGTAGACAAACCAACCCTTGCAACAGGAGCGAACCTAACGCCAGAACTTAGGAGATGAAAGCCTTAAGATATCACCCTCGCCTAAGGTAAGCACCATTAGACATAGAACCCCAATAGGACCTCGCGAACTCTATAGTGGTCACCTGAGACCCTTTGAAAACCAAACTAGATATTCAGAAACTCAAAACTCCCTAAGTATCTATTAAGACTCTTAAATAGTTGCCAGAGAAGCCGACAGATATCCATCCACAGCCACAAGTCGATCATTAATTTGTAGAAATTCTTCATTGAAGATGCAATCTCTAGAATAATCTCTGTTGTCTTCTTGCTGGACATGTACTCAGCCATGTTGTTAACCGGCAATACCTGTGCGTGCACGACACTTTCATGCCGACAATCCAGTCGTATTCGTCAATTATAATGTATCCAACAGAAGAACAACGACACGGCCTTACCTCCCAATTTCTCAACCTTGTCGCCTAAAACATCCTTGGTCACCTTGTGGAGACCATTAAACCCTCCTTGCATAATTCTTCTTTTCATCTTCACTCTCTTCAAGCTTCAGATACTTCATGAAAAGATTTGGATACACTCTGGAGCATTCGCCAAGACTACTGGAACTTAACCGAACTCAATATTCACCAACCATTAGTAAAACCCCGTGTCATTTCCAATCTCAAAATAATATATTCGAGAATCGGAACGACCAACTTTTGATAGCGACCGAACCTACTCCCTCGGCATTGATATAACTATGTCGATGCTAAGTGGGGGAGGATTTCAATCCAAGGAATGGAAGATGAAACTTTAACAACAAGAAAATTGTGGATTCTATCCGAGTAACAAGGTGGAATGCAGAACGGTAACGAAGCGTAAGGAAGATTGTATCAAGCCGGACTCAATGTCCGATGATCATACCATAACCCGTAGAGCTAATGAATAACTCACCCCAAATGTAACATCCCTAATTTTAATTCCTAATATATTTATAAATTGTTTTGACTTAAATAAATGTTTCTTAAAAATCAATTATTTAGTTGTGTATTTTTATAAAAATATATTATGTTAATTACGAAAATATATTTCATTTCTTTTATGTTATAAAGTAAATTCATTTAAAATAGTTATCCTATATCAAAAATATACTTTATGTGTTTTACTTTATTTTGATATATTTCATATGAAAATATTTTATTGGAAATATTTATAAGTTTCTTACTTTATAATTTTTATTTTAGTATTTAAATTGATTATTGGTATTTTGAGTTTTAAAAGAAAAGAATAAATAAAATGAAATAAATAGATAAATAAAAGTGTGTATTAGTGTATATGTTTTAATAATAATAATAATAAGAATAATAATGAATTAAAAAAAAAGAAAAAAGTAGTGCACGTGTGTGCTGTGTGTTGTGCATTTGGGGGAAACAAATTTCCCTTCTTCTTCTTGCCAAACCAGTGCCGGCCCTAACCCACCACCCACCCAGCCGCTCTCTCTCTCTCTCCCTCTCCTCCCTTGAGTTCTCTCACAGCCGCTCTCTCTCCTCTCCTGGTTTTCTCCCTCTCTTCACGCCGACCGTTCTCATTGCCGCCACCCAAGGAGCCATGGGCGCCGCTCGTTTTCTCTCTCTCTTCCTCTTTCCAGTCGCTAGTCGCGACTCCCTCCTTGGCCAGGGTGAATCGCCGCCGCTTGCTGCCGCGTTGAGCCACCCTTCTCGTCTTCCTTCATCCTATTCGCGCATGCCTCTCCAGGGACCAGGAGGTCATGGTTCGCGTTCTCTCCTTCCAGTCCAGTCGCAATCTCTCTCTCCTCTTCCAGCCGCCGGTCTTCGAAGCCAGCACTGTCGCCGCTGCCAAGGACGGAATCCACCTCCGGTGGCTGTGTTGTGCTTGATGTGGGATGCTTCTTGGTCCATATCGGTGGCCGTTCTCTCCACCGATGCCGATATTGACGTCACCATCAACGTACCATGTCCAGCCACTTCGATGTGTTTCGAACCGGGTCGACCGAACCGGTTTTCAAAATCAAATTGAGGGTAAATTCCTAATACTTTTCTAATTGCCCTATGTTGTGTTTTAATTTTTGTATTATTACTAATTTTGATGTTGTTGGTACTAATTATTTAATATTGAATTGTTTTGGAAATTAAACTATAATTTATATTAATTTTGTTATGTTGTTAATGATGATGAATTTAATTACTCAGAATTAAACGTTATGTCAAATTATGAGTTTTGAAAGTGTTTTTATTAAATGCGTTAGATTCCTAAGTAATTGGGTTGTTGGTTAGTGAGCTGGAATGTCCTTGAACTAACAACAAATCAATTAAATAGGAATCCGGTATATACTCGGCATAATGTTAATTCAAATTAAAACGTTGAACATTAATTCCAAACTGAAGGGGAGTGTAAGTGTTTTAAGATTATTTGGACTTATTTTTGAATTGAGCACATTTCCTTTTAGTTCAGAATTAAATAGTGTGAGGTGACAACATTTGATTTTGTAACTTAAAACTAAAATTACTTTATTTTAATGTATTTCTGACGAATATGTTATTTTTGAAAGTTAGCGTACTTTTAACAAAAAGATCTAGTATTTTATGGAGAAAACAATAGTCTTAAGTTTAAATTTCTATTTGACCTTGACTTACGAATTTTAGTTAAATGTTTTCGAGATTAATTTGTTTCGAATTCCAAGTTAAAGTTACTTAACTTTAAATGTATTCTAACGATTATATTAGCTTGGAGGTTAAATGCTTTTCAATAAGAAACTACACTATTTTATTGAGAAAATAACGATTTTAATTTGAAACTTCATATTAATTGTTGAGATTTCAAACTGAGACGATTTTGGCGCAATAAATTGATTTCTATTTGATTTACTAATATAGTCAGACGATGAAGGACTTTAGGACCAGCTAGAATGCGAGCAACGAACCGCGGAATGCTGTGAGTAGAAACAGGATCTCCTCGTTGTGGCTCGAAACAGGTTCTGGTAGAACCCCCAAGGTAAGGGGTTTATTGCCGCACGGTGGTTGTGTAACTAGTATGTGTGTGCGTGTTGAGATTATTTGGTTTGTGTAGTTGAGATTATTGATTGATATTTATGAATTATAATATGAATTGATAATTTATTGTGCTAAGTGATTAATTGATATATATGTCCTGATAATTGTGCTGTGAACTGTTAAATGTTATTGGAGGCCATGAATTAGGTGCAATTGTTGAAAATATAAGAATGACATGTATGTGCTAAATTATGTGAATTAATTGGATAATGACTTGTATTATAATGTAATTATTAAATATATTGAATGGTGTATGTATGTTGTATTTAGAGATTGATTGAAAGCGGAAAGGAGTGAACGGAGGAGTGAGCCTTGAATTTAATAGTAACACCCAGAAGAAAAAGGAAAGGGAAACAAATCGGGGAAAATAGGATGTGCCTTTAAAAGTGATAGTGAGTAAATTCTAGGGAAACAGATTAGTTGGAGTAGAAGAGAAAAAGAGGAAAATGAGAGTAGAAGAAAAAGGTGTTAGGCGAGGGCGGATTAAAATTGAGAATAAGGAAAAGAATAAAAAGAATAGGGTAAAAAGGAAAAAGGAATGAGAAAGAGAATACTGGTATGCGGTTTGGATCCTGTAAGACACACGGTGGGGTGCAATAAGTCGGGTGCACAACACCTGCAATAAGCTGTTGGCTGGAACGTGTGCAAGGGTTGAGTTAGTCGTGCGGCCTTTGGGGATCTGTACGCATCAGTAAGTCGTATCCTCTGAAAGACTGGGGAACGCAGTGGCAAACTCGCATAGCCAAGAATGAATAATGAAAAAGGGAACTCTTAGCGCTCAGTACCGTACGGCTGGCTGGGGATGGACTGCCTAATGAAAAATGGAATTGAAAAAGAATAAAAAGAAAAGAAAAAGAGAATATTGGTATGCAGTTTGGATCCTATAAGACACACGGTGGGGTGCAATAAGTCGGGTGCGCAACACCTGCAATAAGCCGCTGGCTGGAACGTGTGCAAGGGTTGAGTTAGTCGTGTGGCCTTTGGGGATCCGTGCGCATCGGTAAGTCGTATCCTTTGAAAGACTGGGGAACGCAGTGGCAAACTCGCATAGCCAAGGATTTTGTGGCATTCTGGCCGTGTAAGACACGCTCTCGGGTGCAGGAAACGTAAGCCGCCTTGGCAGAGTGCGCATTGGTTGAGTTAGACGTGCGGCCTTTGGGGATCCGTACGCATCCATAAGACGACACCAAAGGTGGGTCGCAATAGTGAAACCACAAATATCCCGAAAAAGTAAAAAGAAATGGAAAAGAATAAAATAAAATAAAAAGGAAAAGAGATGGAAGTTGTGAAGGTGATGTGTGAGATGGAGAAAGGAGAGATAGAGATTAGAATTAGTTAACTTGATAAAATAGGAAGAATGTGAGTAAAAAGTAGGAATGGAAGAAGAATTGAGAGTTTAAGTTTAGGCGAGGGTAGAAAGCCAAGTGAACGGAAATAGAATAGGAATTGACATTAATTAGGAAATGCAAATCATTGGAGATGTTTGTGTTTGCAGTGGATAGGTGATTGGGCGTGATGTATTTGTATTATTTGGTTAATTGCTAATTGTGTATGACTTGGCATGCATTATGCATTACTAGTTCGTGCAATTCTCACCCTTACAACCACCACAGGTACAGGTCAGGAGCATAGCTGTTATTTGGGCCGAGCAGGAGCACACTTCCCCACGGGAAGTGTGAATAATTAATTTTATTTTTTTATTTTGTGTTGAGTCGTACCGGGCCATATTATGGGTTACTATGTAATTTTTAAGAATTTATTAATAAATGTATTTTAAATTTCAGTTGTATATTTGGCGGCCCGGGCTCTTTATTTGGTTTCTCGAAAATCTAAGTATTTTCATCTTAGTATTTATTCTCGGATATTGGAGAAGAATTAGATTGTATATGTATATTATATCTGGCTTTCTGGTTGTTATTGAAAACTGTTTTGAGCAGGTTACAGGTCATAACTAAATTTTGGGAAAGTCGGAAAAACAGAGGAGACTCTGTCCGATTTTCCGGAAAAATTATAATAAGTATTTTAATTAAAAAGAAATTTTCGAATCCATATTTTCAAAATAGGTAAAATAAAATAGGTTGTTACATTTATGGTATCAGAGCAGTTGTCCTCGGCCACGGAGTTGCGAGTTACTCCAATGGTTATCTCACCAAGAGAGTAACCGAAAAGTAGTGTAAAGTCCGGTTGTAGTAGGTCAGTATGTTTATATATAATATGTATATATTTATGTATATATATATATATTTAGGTGGACTTAGCCAATTCTATAGTTATCAACCGTTCGTGGCATAATTTATTTCTATTATAGAATCTTAATGCTATGACCAACGCACCTAGTGACAGCACCCCGCTTCGATTGAGATCAATTGTTTAGCTGGGGGTAGGAAGATGGAAATTGCCTTCCTAAATCGGAAGTAGAGAAGTGAAAGAGTAGACAGCGACATTTGAAGACTTGATTCGGTGAACTACAGGCTACATAGGAGTAGATTGGAAGGCGAAGTGCCTCGAATTCAAGTGGGACTGCTACTTGGAATCAGGTTACCTTGGGAAAGTCATGGTGAGTCAAACTCGTCTTGACTGGCGAAGGTGCTAATCACCTATAAAATGGGATTGGCACTAGAAACAAGCGATGACGAAAGGAGACACGACAATTAATCGGGGGTCCCAAACAGAACGAGATCGCTTCACGGGTTACACCACTATGCCATAGTGAGGGAAACCCCACCGTGATATAGATTGGTTCCTGAACCATTTTTAATAGGAAGCTTATTGCTTTAGGTGCGAGTAGTCGGGCCACATTACTTCAAACTATTCCAAGAAAGAAGAGAATTTGTTCGGAAGGACTTGAGCGGAATGATTAGAGGCACATTCTGCTACTAATATGGGGAATTATTTTAGAACCTGAAGACTCCATCTCTGCTAATCCTTTAAGGAGGACCTTGCTAAACTCATCTTTCCTAGAATCCAAATTCCGAACCTCTCACTAAGAGGAACTGTGAAACTTAGGGAGTATGTATATACACATATAGGCTCAATCCAAATTCGTAGGAAATCATGAAAAATTATAGGAAATCCCAATCAGTTGTAAGATCTCATTGAGAAAGTTAACCGAAAGGACCTTGTGATAGTGTTATCTTTTAATGGAATGTAAGGGTAGGGTTGGTCATCCTTACTCTTGCGCCTGTTAAAGGATAATATTATCATTATCTGCGACGATGATGTACTGTCGATAGATGTGAGATTGGGACTGACCACCCCGATCTTCGCGTTTATTGATATGCTACATTATTGCAATCTATTAGTTGAAATCAGAACAACCCACATAGGAATTCTAGTTTCATCAAAGCCAAATCTAACTTTCAGCCCATTAAGAACCTTACCAAGCACCGTGAATAGTTGGTTACAAAACCATCCAGTTTAGGGCAACTTTATTTAGTACTTCCACTCGGACCAGTTAAGTAAAAACATCAACTCACCCTCTTCTCTTAATGCAAGAGCTGAGATATGGCCTAGGAAATTTAAAAGTAACACCAATAATACTGACTAGAAGTTAATTTAGCCATGTACCACCTCGCCAACCAATTAAGTACTTAGCTAATAAATTCTTAGGATCAACCTAGTTTCTCCCTGCCTTCGACCTACTCGGGTATGTTGATACTAAGTGGGGGAGACTTGATGACACAATTCGGATCCTATCCGATTGACAAAGGTGAAGGAAAAAGGATAAGAGTGAAGTCGCGAAGTGAAGCCTCACTTAAGGTGTCATGCCGGTGCACCGCAAGTGATGACCTCAGTCTCTGGAAACACTGTGCATTTGACAGGACCCCGATTGACCGAGATAAACCCCATAGGAGACAAGTAAGTATGCCGACGAACTTTCACCTTAAGAATTCCTCCAATGGAAGAATGAAACCGGAGGAATCAATTGACATGGTTGGAAACTATGCCAAGGGATGCTCCTCCAAGTTACGGGACAACTGGAATTTCGAGGACGAAATTTCAATAACTGGGGGAGAAATGTAACATCCCTAATTTTAATTCCTAATATATTGATAAATTGTATTGACTTAAATAAATGTTTCTTAAAAATCAATTATTTAGTTGTGTATTTTTATAAAAATATATTATGTTAATTACGAAAATATATTTCATTTCTTTTATGTTATAAAGTAAATTCATTTAAAATAGTTATCCTATATCAAAAATATACTTTATGTGTTTTACTTTATTTTGATATATTTCATATGAAAATATTTTATTGGAAATATTTATAAGTTTCTTACTTTATAATTTTTATTTTAGTATTTAAATTGATTATTGGTATTTTGAGTTTTAAAATAAAAGAATAAATAAAATGAAATAAATAGATAAATAAAAGTGTGTATTAGTGTATATGTTTTAATAATAATAATAATAATGATTAAAAAAAAGAAAAAAGTAGTGCACGTGTGTGCTGTGTGTTGTGCATTTGGGGGAAACAAATTTCCCTTCTTCTTCTTGCCAAACCAGCGCCGGCCCTAACCCACCACCCATCCAGCCGCTCTCTCTCTCTCTCTCTCCTCCCTTGAGTTCTCTCACAGCCTCTCTCTCTCCTCTCCTGGTTTTCTCCCTCTCCTCACGCCGGCCGTTCTCATTGCCGCCACCCAAGGAACCATGGGCGCCACTCGTTTTCTCTCTCTCTTCCTCTTTCCAGTCGCTAGTCGCGACTCCCTCCTTGGCCAGGGTGAATCGCCGCCGCTTGCTGCCGCGTTGAGCCACCCTTCTCCTCTTCCTTCATCCTGTTCGCGCGTGCCTCTCCAGGGACCAGGAGGTCATGGTTCGCGTTCTCTCCTTCCAGTCCAGTCGCAATCTCTCTGTCCTCTTCCAGCCGCTGGTCTTCGAAGCCAGCACTGCCGCCGCTGCCAAGGACGGAATCCGCCTCCGGTGGCTCTGTTGTGCTTGATGTGGGATGCTTCTTGGTCCAGATTGGTGGCCGTTCTCGCCACCGATGCCGATATCGACGTCACCATCAACGTACCATGTCCAGCCACTTCGATGTGTTTTGAACCGGGTCGACCGAACCGGTTTTCAAAATCAAATTGAGGGTAAATTCCTAATACTTTTCCAATTGCCCTATGTTGTGTTTTAATTTTTGTATTATTACTAATTTTGATGTTGTTGGTACTAATTATTTAATATTGAATTGTTTTGGAAATTAAACTATAATTTATATTAATTTTGTTATGTTGTTAATGAGGATGAATTTAATTACTCAGAATTAAACGTTATGTCAAATTATGAGTTTTGAAATTGTTTTTATTAAATGCGTTAGATTCCTAAGTAATTGGGTTGTTGGTTAGTGAGCTGGAATGTCCTTGAACTAACAACAAACCAATTAAATAGGAATCTGGTATATACTCGGCATAATGTTAATTCAAATTAAAACGTTGAACATTAATTCCAAACTGAAGGGGAGTGTAAGTGTTTTAAGATTATTTGGACTTATTTTTGAATTGAGCACATTTCCTTTTAGTTCGGAATTAAATAGTGTGAGGTGACAACATTTGATTTTGTAACTTAAAACTAAAATTACTTTACTTTAATGTATTTCTGACGAATATGTTATTTTTGAAAGTTAGCGTACTTTTAACAAAAAGATCTAGTATTTTATGGAGAAAACAATAGTCTTAAGTTTAAATTTCTATTTGACCTTGACTTACGAATTTTAGTTAAATGTTTTCGAGATTAATTTCTTTCGAATTCCAAGTTAAATTTACTTAACTTTAAATGTATTCTAACGATTATATTAGCCTGGAGGTTAAATGCTTTTCAATAAGAAACTACACTATTTTATTGAGAAAACAACGATTTTAATTTGAAACTTCATATTAATTGTTGAGATTTCAAACTGAGACGATTTTGGCGCAATAAATTGATTTCTATTTGATTTAATAATATAGTCAGACGATGAAGGACTTTAGGACCAGCTAGAATGCGAGCAACGAACCGCGGAATGCTGTGAGTAGAAACAGGGTCTCCTCGTTGTGCCTCGAAACAGGTTCTGGTAGAACCCCCAAGGTAAGGGGTTTAATTCCGCACGGTGGTTGTGTAACTAGTATGTGTGTGCGTGTTGAGATTATTTGGTTTGTGTAGTTGATATTAGGGATTGATATTTATGAATTATAATATGAATTGATAATTTATTGTGCTAAGTGATTAATTGATATATATGTCCTGATAATTGTGCTGTGAACTGTTAAATGTTATTGGAGGCCATGAATTAGGTGCAATTGTTGAAAATATAAGAATGACATGTATGTGCTAAATTATGTGAATTAATTGGATAATGACTTGTATTATAATGTAATTATTAAATATATTGAATGGTGTATGTATGTTGTATTTAGAGATTGATTGAAAGCGGAAAGGAGTGAACGGAGGAGTGAGCCTTGAATTTAATAGTAACACCCAGAAGAAAAAGGCAAGGGAAACAAATCGGGGAAAATAGGATGTGCCTTTAAAAGTGATAGTGAGTAAATTCTAGGGAAACAGATTAGTTGGAGTAGAAGAGAAAAAGAGGAAAATGAGAGTAGAAGAAAAATGTGTTAGGCGAGGGCGGATTAAAATTGAGAATAAGGAAAAGAATAAAAAGAATAGGGTAAAAAGGAAAAAGGAATGAGAAAGAGAATACTGGTATGCGGTTTGGATCCTGTAAGAGACACGGTGGGGTGCAATAAGTCGGGTGCACAACACCTGCAATAAGCCGCTGGCTGGAACGTGTGCAAGGGTTGAGTTAGTCGTGCGGCCTTTGGGGATCCGTACGCATCGGTAAGTCGTATCCTCTGAAAGACTGGGGAACGCAGTGGCAAACTCGCATAGCCAAGAATGAATAATGAAAAAGGGAACTCCTAGCGCTCAGTACCGTACGGCTGGCTAGGGCTGGACTGCCTAATGAAAAATTGAATTGAAAAAGAATAAAAAGAAAAGAAAAAGAGAATATTGGTATGCGGTTTGGATCCTGTAAGAAACACGGTGGGGTGCAATAAGTCGGGTGCGCAACACCTGCAATAAGCCGCTGGCTGGAACGTGTGCAAGGGTTGAGTTAGTCGTGCGGCCTTTGGGGATCCGTACGCATCAGTAAGTCGTATCCTCTTAAAGATTGGGGAACGTAGTGGCAAACTCGCATAGCCAAGGATTTTGTGGCATTATGGCCGTGTAAGACACGCTCTCGGGTGCAGGAAACGTAAGCCGCCTTGGCAGAGTGCGCAGTGGTTGAGTTAGATGTGCGGCCTTTGGGGATCCGTACGCATCCGTAAGACGACACCAAAGGTGGGTCACAATAGTGAAACCACAAATATCCCAAAAAAGTAAAAAGAAATGGAAAAGAATAAAATAAAATAAAAAGGAAAAGAGAAGGAAGTTGTGATGGTGATGTGTGAGATGGAGAAAGGAGAGATAGATATTAGAATTAGTTAACTTGATAAAATAGGAAGAATGTGAGTAAAAAGTAGGAATGGAAGAAGAATTGAGAGTTTAAGTTTAGGCGAGGGTAGAAAGCTAAGTGAACGGAAATAGAATAGGAATTGACATTAATTAGGAAATGCAAATCATTGGAGATGTTTGTGTTTGCAGTGGATAGGTGATTGGGCGTGATGTATTTGTATTATTTGGTTAATTGCTAATTGTGTATGACTTGGCATGCATTATGCATTACTAGTTCGTGCAATTCTCACCCTTACAACCACCACAGGTACAGGTCAGGAGCATAGCTGTTATTTTAATTAAAAAGAAATTTTCGAATCCATATTTTCAAAATAGTTAAAATAAAATAGGTTGTTACACCAAACGTTCCGCGTTAACTGTCGAAGAGGTTCGCGGAGAATGGAACGATAATTAAACTAAGAATCAATCAATACCTTCTCGGACCATCAGACAATTGGGAAATAACTTTAGACCCTGACCTCAACCCTTAAGTGAAATCGACCCGTAGGAACCCCTATACCAAATTGAAATCGTTAAACGAACGGAAGGGAAGTACCACCGGAGTAGAATACAGATTTAGCTAAGGTGGATTTGAAGGGCGACCTCACTAGACTCACTTGAAGGAGTAAGAAACGAATAGGGAAAGAGTGGAGTCGCGAAGTGGAGTCTCACTTAAGAGGTTATGTCGGAGCACCGCAAATAATTGTCTCAGTCTCTTAAGACTCTGTGTATTACGTGGGTTCCTGAGTGACTGAGATAAACCATACATGAGGCGAGTAATTATACCGCAGAACCCTTAACTTAGAAATTCCTCAAAGGGAAGATTGGAACCGAAGGAATTAAAATGACATGGTCGGAAGCTATGTCAAGGGATACTCCTTCCAGATAAGGGACAACTGGAATTTCGAGGACGAAATTTCTATAAGTGGGGGAGAAATGTAACATCCCTAATTTTAATCCCTAATATATTTATAAGTTGTATTGACTTAAATAAATGTTTCTTAAAAATCAATTATTTAGCTGTGTATTTTTATAAAAATACATTATGTTAATTACGAAAATAAGTTTCATTTATTTTATGTTCTAAAGTAAATTCATTTAAAATAGTTATCCTATATCAAAAATATACTTTATGTGTTTTACTTTATTTTGATATATTTCATATGAAAATATTTTATTGGAAATATTTATAAGTTTCTTACTTTATAATTTTTATTTTAGTATTTAAATTGATTATTGGTATTTTGAGTTTTAAAATAAAAGAATAAATAAAATAAAATAAATAAAAGTGTGTATTAGTATATATGTTTAAAAAAAATGTTTATTAGTACTTTTTAAATAATACTAATAATAGTTGGAATAATCGAAATAATAATAATAAACCATAAATAGGTATTTAAAATAAGTATTTTAGCATAATAAAAAGAAAAATAATAATAATAGTAATAATAATAATAATATTAATAATAATAATAATGATAATGATAATGTAATAATAATTTTTTTTTAAAAAAATAAAACAGGGGAAGGGGTTCGAACAACCCCCTCCTTCCTTCTCCAACCGGCCCTAAAAGGGCAACAACACCAGCAGCCCCATTCCCTCTCACCATCGCTTTCTCTCTCCCTCCGTCGGCCACCACCCTCCCAGCCGCCACCGCCCTTAGCCTCTCTCTCCTTCTCATGGACTCCAATCGCAAGCTCTCTCTCTCCGCCGGACTTCTCTCTCCCTCGCGACTTCTCCTCCTCTCTGGACCGCCTCCAGGCGCGTTCTCCCTCCTCCGGTCACGCCGCAGCCACCACCATCATCGTTCGCTATTGTCGCCGTGCACGAAACACGAATCGGGGCCTCGCGTTCTCTCCCGGGGTTCCTTGCCACCGCCGCCTCTGTTGGCTGCTGCTGCCACCGCTGTTCTTTGCGGCTTCAGCCATGGAGTCACGCTACCACCTCTTTCCTCCCTCTGATCCGATGTGTGTTGCTGCTAAGGATCGTCACCGACGCCGGTATCGTCGTCATCGTTACCGGGGCCAGCCTCTCTGCTGTGTTTGAACCGGGTTAACCGAACCGGCATCCAAAACCGTCTTTGAGGGTAAATCTCTAATATCTCTTTTTAATTGCTTTATGTTGTATTTTAAAAATAATAATGATAATAATATTAATAATATTGGTAATAATTATATAGTGTTAAATTGTTTTAGTACGTGATTATTATTTTGAAAAATGAATTGTACTGTGAATTAGTGTTTATCTTAGTTAAAGTATTATTTTTAATGATTTTAATTAGTTACTTTGATTTGGGATAATATCGGATTAAATGTTGTGTCAAATAAATTGTTTTAAAGAGTACTTTAGTTAAACGTGTAGGGTCCCTAAGTAAGTGAGTTGTCGTTTAGCTTAGTGGAATTGTCCCTAGTCTAAACAATATCTCAGTTAATTAGGAACCTCATATATTTGGTGTAACGTTAATCCGAGATAGGGCGTTGAACATTAATTTCAAACTGAAGGGAAGTGTAATTGTTTTAAGATTATAATAGCGACTTGGACTTATTTTTGAATTGAGCACACTTCCTTTTAGTTTGGAATTAATAGTGTCAAGTTACGCAATTGATTTTGTAACTTAAAACTAAAATTACTTTACTTTAATGTATTTTTGACGAAAATGCTACTTTTGAAAGTTAGTGTACTTTTAACAAAAAGATCTAAGATTTTATTGAGAAAACAATAGTCTTAAGTTTAAATTTCTATTTGACCTTGACTTACGAATTTTAGTTAAATGCTTTTCAACAAGAAACTACACTATTTTATTGAGAAAACAACGATTTTAATTTGAAACTTCATGTTAATTGTTGCGATTTCAAATTGAGACGATTTTGGCACATTAAATTGATTCCTATTTGATTTAATCATATAGTCAGACGATGAAGGGCTTTAGGACCAGCTAAAATGCGAACAACGAACCGCGTAATGCCGCGAGTAGAAACAGGATCTCCTCGTCGTGCCTCGAAACAGGTTCTGATAGAACCCCAAGGTAAGGGGTTTATTTGCCGTCTCGGTGGGTGAGATACTAGTACTGTATAATCTGGTTCAAGGTTAATTGCTTATGTGTGATTAGGGAATTTAGAATTTATTTTAATGAGATAATCTGCCTGTATGAGATAAATGCTATTTGAAATGTGTTAAATGCTTAAGTGATGAATTCTTTGAATTATACGTTAATTATATATATATATATATATGTATGAGTACCTGAGTAAGTGCTATTTGATGTTAAGAATTGTAATTGTTAACTGAATATTTAATTGATGATTGTAATTTATATGTTTGATGGGTTCAAAGAGGTAAAGTGAGTTGGGTTTGCGTAGGTGCTAAGTTGGAAGAGAATAGAACATAGAGGAAAGTTTAGGGAGAAAAAGAGGAAATATGTTAGTAGAAGAAAAAGGTGTTAGGCGATGGCGGATTAAAATTGAGAAAAAAGAAAAGAATAAAAAGAAAAGGGTAAAAAGGAAAAAGGAAAGAAAAAGAGAATATTGGTATGCGGTTTGGATCCTATAAGACACACGGTGGGGTGCAATAAGTCGGGTGCGCAACACCTGCAATAAGCCGCTGGCTGGTACGTGTGCAAGGGTTGAGTTAGACGTGCGGCCTTTGGGGATCCGTACGCATCGGTAAGACGACACCAAAGGTGGGTCGCAGTGGCAAACTCGCATAGCCAAGGATTTTGTGGCATTTTGGCTGTGTAAGACACGCTCTCGGGTGCAGGAAACGTAAGCCGCCTTGGCAGAGTGCGCAGTGGTTGAGTTAGATGTGCGGCCTTTGGGGATCCGTACGCATCCGTAAGACGTACCCGGGATGGGACGCAATAGTGAAACCACAAAGATCCCGAAAAAGTAAAAATAAAGGAAAAGAATGAAATGAAAAGAAATAAAAAGAAGAAAGTTGAGAAAGTGGTGAATGAGATGGAGAAATGAGAGATAGAAATTAGAATTAGTTAACTGGAGAAAAATAGGAAGAATGTGAGTAAAAAGGAGAAATGGAAGAAGAATTGAGAGTTTAAGTTTAGGTGAGGGTAGAAAGCTAAGAGAATGGAAATAGAATAGGAATTGACATTAATTAGGAAATGCGAATAATTGGAGATGTTTGTGTTTGCAGTGGATAGGTGATTGGGTGTGATGTATTTGCATTGTTTGGTTAATTGCTAAATGTGTATGACTTGACTCATATTATGCTTTACTAGTTGTGCAATTCTCACCCTTACAACCACCACAGGTACAGGTCAGGAGCATAGCTGTTATTTGGGCCGAGCAGGAGCACACTTCCCCATGGGAAGTGTGAGTAAATTATTTTAATTATTGTTGAGTCGTACCGGGCCATATTATGGATTACTATGTATTTTTAAGAATTATTTAATAATTGTTTTTTAATCTCAGTTGTATATTGGGTGGCCCGGGCTCTTTATTTGGTTCCTCGAAAATCTAAGTATTTTCATCTTAGTATTTATCCCCAGATATTGGGAGAAGAGTTAAATTATGTATGAATATTTATCCTGGATGTCTGGATGTTGTTAAAACTGTTTTGAACAGGTTGCAGGTAAAATGTAATTTTTGGGAATGTCCATAAAACAGAGGAAACTCTGTCCGATTTTCGGGAAAAATTATAATACGTATTTTTAATTAAAAAGAAATTTTCAAATCCATATTTTTAAAATAGGTAAAATAAAATAGGTTGTTACATCTTGCCTAAAAATGTCCAAGCTTTGATTTGTACTCGCAGTTGGTTGCATGGTTTTGGTGAAAATGGTAATTTACTTATTTATTGCAAACTAACTTGTGAATTATTTTGAATCATAATTTACCGATACATTTGATTATTTTCTTCTTTATGTAGATGATGAAGACAATGATATATGATTGTCAGATTGGGAATGAGAGCAAGAATTGAACGAGCTTTTCTTGTAACATCCTGAAAATTCATATTAAATAATATAATTTTAGTATATAAATATTTATTTAAGGATAGGGTTAAGCCTTAGAAATGGTACAAGGTTAGAAGGGTAGTATGAGCATAGGCCGACCTAGGATGTGAGTATGGAATCTCGGTCCGACCCCGGCCGAGCTAGATAAGGTGGTGTGCATATGAACCGAGCAGGATGGGAATCAAACGCGGAACTTGTTCTCCAGTCCGGATTAGCCGACCTCAGCGTCCTATCCGAGAGGGAAGCTCGGACTACTGCTGTTCCTGCAAACCGAGCCGACATATCCTAGCTGATGTACCCTAGCCGACACGTCCTAACTCCTCCATGCCAGCTCATGTTGAGCTGTAGCCCTTTGGGAGTCGTACCATCCGTACACTGTCTTTGCCATTCACTTTATGTCATTGTCATTGCTTTATGTCCCTTTCAAGTACTATTCATGGCTTCCCCAAGAAGCCAATGAATCCTGTCCACACAATCTAGCTTCCACAAGAAGCCAATGAATCCTAGCCACACAAATGTTTTCCCTAAATGAATAAAAGAAAGCCCCACCCACAACACTTTGCATTTTTCTAATTCTCTTCCTCCTTCGAATCTCTCTCTTTCTCTCTGAAAATTCCAGCACCAACATACTTTCTTTCTTCTTCTCTTTCACCAAGTTCAACCCCAACCGGAAAACCCTCCTCCTCTCTGTTCTCTTCTGTTCCGGTGTCCCTAGACCGGCGTATTGTAGTGGTGGCAGCCAAGAGCTGTACCGTGTGTGAGAACCTACAATCGGTGAGTGAAACAACTAGGACACACTAGGAGAACACCTCGAAGGGGGGGTTGAATAGGTGTTTAAGAAACCTTGAAAGATTTTCGCAAGAAACAAATCAAAACGATTAAAACAAATGATTTTCTTGAAATTCTTTAGCCTTAATCGATTAATGACATGAACTAATCGATTAATGCCTCTGTATATTGAAAAAATCACTTTTCAATCAAATACGAAAATCAATCAATTCATAAGAATAATCAGAGATTCAGCGGAAACAATTAACACCTATATTCTTATTGATTAACCTAGGTAATAAAAATGATTTTCCCAAACTTAATTTTGCACAATAAAGATTCAATTCAATCAATTATGAAAAATCACTTTTTCTAGGTTTTCAATCAAGAACACAATTAATAACAAGAATTGTAAAGAGTAGAGAGTTTAGAGATACGACACAGTGATTTATCCTGGTTCACTTTCATCCACTTGAAAGCTACTCCAGTCCCCTCTTCAACCAAGAGAGATTCTTCACTATGAGGAATTAGAGTTTCTCAAATTACAAGTAAATGCCTCACAAGACTCCCTTCTTGCTAGCCTACAAGAGATACCACACCCTTGCCTTGTAACCCTATTGATATCTAATTTAACCTCTTCTCTTGCTTGCCGATACCCCACAACAAGACTTTCAATGCTTGCTTCACTACAAGACTTCCAATTGCTTGTTAACACAACAAGGTTTCCAAGTTCTTGATGAAATGCCACACCAAGGCTTCCAATATAACTTTGCTTGATTCAGAACCAAGACTTCCAATTGTTGTAGATAGCTTGCCTCTTGCAAAGATTACAACTCAAATAAAAACAAAATAACAATCCTATGAATCTCTTTCAAAAGCTACGAAAATATCAACATGAGAGATTCAAGGTTCTTGATCAAAGAATATAAAAATGAGAACTTTGATCTTGAGAAAGTGAGAGAGAATAGAGTGGCTTTGATTCTTGTAAAATTGATATGAAAATGATAGGTAATTGTAATAATGATTCACAAAAGTTAGGAAAAGGTTTATATAGAATACCCAAAAGTTAGGAATGGTTAGAAATGCTTTTGAGAAGTGAAAAACTCATTTAAAAACAGTTACAGCTCGTGTTAATCGAGTAACAAAATCACTACTCGAGTAATCAGTGTAATAAGTGTTCACTACTCGAGTATTTAAGTTTCTACTCGAGTATTTACGCAAGGCTGAATAATTCTACTCGAGTAATCAGCCCCTTAATCGAGTATTTGCGCAAGTCTGCAATATTCTACTCGAGTAATCAAATGGCTAATCGAGTAGTCAGTTCAAAAAACACTTAAAAACTTGTTTTTCTCAAAATCTAAACCTTTTCTTTCAAACCTTTAAGCCACCTATTGATTTTAGGCAAAGTGAATACTCAAAATATGATATAATCATGCAATCAAAAGAGATTCACTACCCTCTAATATACTCTACCCAAACTCATAAACTAAAAGACTTGTGAGGCAAAAGATAAAACATAAAGCATAAACTACCAAACTAAGTCTTCCTGAGTTGGCTCTCTCTTCTTAACTTGATGTTTGTTGTTGCTTGTTGAGCTTGAACTTGATCAACACATTTGTAGCTTGTTCAAAACTTTTTGGCATTTATCAAAACATTCTTCATGGATCTTACAATCTCCCCCTTTTTGAAAATGACAAACATGTTTTGAAAGTATGAAGTTCATTGAAGTTGTTGATGCTTGAACCATTTGAACCATTTGATCACTTGGTGAGACTCTTGCTCCCCCTCAATAAATGCTTTTGACATTTGAAATCCAATTGAGTTAAGTTTGATTCTCCCCCTATCTCCAACAACTTTGCTCAACCTACATAAAAACAACAAAAACAACCTTTCTCCAAACATACCATTTCATTTCTCAAAAATGATCAAAACATAATATTTCTCCCCTTTTTCAAAACATCATATTTCTCCCCCTTTGGCATTATCAAAAAGAAATAACAAATATATACCAATTGAAATATAAGATCTAAGCCAAAAATAGAGAGATTAATAAGAAATAACAACCAAAGCATGATACCAATTGTAAAACAATTGTAAGAATTTGATACCAATAGTAAGAACTATGAGCAATATCCAAACAATATCAAATTGAATATACCAATTGTATAATATCAAATGTTACCAATTTGTAAGATTTTTCTCCTTAATACCAATTGAAGAAGCAAATGAATGAATAACACATGAAAGTCCTTTTGCTCTTCAATCATACCTACAAAAACAATCATGCTTTGCTTTTTGGTATCCAAATGGTTTTGGATCCATTTTTGTTAGTGTAGGGACTCTCACCCTTTTTCACCCAAACAAAATCTCCTTTAGGTATACCATGCATTTTAATATAACACACACTTGAAGTATGTCCATGAGTACCACAATAGAAACATGTTGGTACATTTGAAAAATCAAATTTAGAAAAATCAACAACATTTCTATGAGATTTACTCTTAGAATTAGTATAACCCAAACCAAACTTGTTTGAATTTTCTCTTTGAAAATTTAACAATGTGCGCAATCTAATATCACCATTTGTGAAACTTGCAAGCTTATTTTTCAAAATAGCATTTTCATCTTTAAGCAACTTGCAATTCTCACAATCAACCACAATATTCAATCTACTAGCACAATCACAAGAAGAACTAGCATATATAAGATCAAGGGTTTCATTTTCAAGATTAAGCTCATCAACTTGTTTTTGAAGTTCTAAAATCTCTTGTTGATGTTTCAAAATGAGCTTCTTCCTTTCAATGTTTTTCAAAACTAGTTTCTTGAAATGTTCATGCATTTCTTCATAAGCATTATATAACATTTCATATTTAGAAGAAATTTCGGATTTAGTAAGACTTACATCGCTTTCGTAGCTTTGCTCACTTGATTCAGCATTTGAACTTTCCTCTTCATCTACTAGAGTTATCAAGTTGAGACAAGCGGCATCTTCATCATCCGAAGAACTATTTGATGTGCTTTTCTTGTCATCTTCATCATCACTATTCCAAACTATGTATGCTCTTTTAGATTTTGAATTTTTCTTTTCTTTCTCCTTCTTCTTGAGATACTTAGAGCATGAGTACTTGAGATGACCGAGCTTTCCACATTCATGGCAAACTATACCTTCTTTTGAAGTCTTTGTCTTTTAGTGTGGGGAATTCTTCTCTTTACTTTTGTCTTTGTTCAACCTTCCTTTTCTCTTTAGAAGCTTGCTAAAATTTCTTAGTAGAAGTTTCATCTCCTCTTCATCAATGTCCGAATCGGAATCTTCATCATCATCATTATCATCATCGGAACTCTCTTCCTTTTTATATGACCTTTTAGCTTTAAGAGCAATTCCTTTTCTTTTTTGTTCTTGTCCGATTCTTCATGCAAATGCAAACGTTCAAGCTCCATTTCATGTTCTTGTAGCTTTCCGAAAAGTGTTGCTAAGTCCATGGTGTCCAAGTCCTTTGATTCAACAATTGCGGTAACCTTAGGTTGCCATTCCCTACTTAGACATCTTAAAAATTTGTTAACTAGTTCACAATTCAAGAAAGTTTTTCCAAGAGCAATGAGATGATTAACAATATGAGTAAAACGTTTTTGCATAAAACATATAGATTCATTAGGCAACATACGAAACAATTCATATTCATGCATCAAAGAATTTAATCTAGCACGCCTAACTTCACTAGTGCCTTCATGTGTGACTTGCAAGGTGTCCCACATTTCTTTGGCATCACGACATTGGGAGACTCTAAAGAACTCATCATAAGATAGAGCGGAGGTGATGATATTCTTTGCTTTTAAATCATATTGAATTTTCCTTTTATCATCATCGGTCCACTTATCTTTGGGAGTTAGGGTAAGCACACCTTCTACATCTTTTGAGGGAATATAAGGAACATTTTCAATGGCTTCCCAAATGTTCACATCTATGGCTTCTATAAAGATTCTCATCCTAATTTTCCAATAACCATAACCCTCTCCACCAAACATAGGAGGGCGATTTATTGAAGCACCTTCACCACCAAAAGGATTCGTAGAACCCATTATAGTTTCCTCAAGGATCTTAACGAAAAGCTCTATGCTCGTGTCTTTCGACCGAGCTCTGATACCAATTGTGAGAACCTACAATCGGTGAGTGAAACAACTAGGACACACTAGGAGAACACCTAGAAGGGGGGTTGAATAGGTGTTAGATAAACCTTGAAAGATTTTCGCAAGAAACAAATCAAAACGATTAAAACAAATGATTTTCTTGAAATTCTTTAGCCTTAATCGATTAATGACATGAACTAATCGATTAATGCCTCTGTATATTGAAAAAATCACTTTTCAATCAAATACGAAAATCAATCAATTCATAAGTATAATCAGAGATTCAGCGGAAACAATTAACACCTATATTCTTATTGATTAACCTAGGTAAATAAAAATGATTTTCCCAAACTTAATTTTGCACAATAAAGATTCAATTCAATCAATTATGAAAAATCACTTTTTCTAGGTTTTCAATCAAGAACACAATTAATAACAAGAATTGTAAAGAGTAGAGAGTTTAGAGATACGACACAGTGATTTATCCTGGTTCACTTTCATCCACTTGAAAGCTACTCCAGTCCCCTCTTCAACCAAGAGAGATTCTTCACTATGAGGAATTAGAGTTTCTCAAATTACAAGTAAATGCCTCACAAGACTCCCTTCTTGCTAGCCTACAAGAGATACCACACCCTTGCCTTGTAACCCTATTGATATCTAATCTAACCTCTTCTCTTGCTTGCCGATACCCCACAACAAGACTTTCAATGCTTGCTTCACTACAAGACTTCCAATTGCTTGTTAACACAACAAGGCTTCCAAGTTCTTGATGAAATGCCACACCAAGGCTTCCAATATAACTTTGCTTGATTCACAACCAAGACTTCCAATTGTTGTAGATAGCTTGCCTCTTGAAAAGATTACAACTCAAATAAAAACAAAATAACAATCCTATGAATCTCTTTCAAAAGCTATGAAAATATCAACATGAGAGATTCAAGGTTCTTGATCAAAGAATATAAAAATGAGAACTTTGATCTTGAGAAAGTGAGAGAGAATAGAGTGGCTTTGATTCTTGTAAAATTGATATGAAAATGATAGGTAATTGTAATAATGATTCACAAAAGTTAGGAAAAGGTTTATATAGAATACCCAAAAGTTAGGAATGGTTAGAAATGCTTCTGAGAAGTGAAAAACTCATTTAAAAACAGTTACAGCTCGTGTTAATCGAGTAACAAAATCACTACTCGAGTAATCAGTGTAATAAGTGTTCACTACTCGAGTATTTAAGTTTCTACTCGAGTATTTACGCAAGGCTAAATAATTCTACTCGAGTAATCAGCCCCTTAATCGAGTATTTGCGCAAGTCTGCAAAATTCTACTCGAGTAATCAAATGGCTAATCGAGTAGTCAGTTCAAAAAACACTTAAAAACTTGTTTTTCTCAAAATCTAAACCTTTTCTTTCAAACCTTTAAGCCACCTATTGATTTTAGGCAAAGTGAATACTCAAAATATGATATAATCATGCAATCAAAAGAGATTCACTACCCTCTAATATACTCTACCCAAACTCATAAACTAAAAGACTTGTGAGGCAAAAGATAAAACATAAAGCATAAACTACCAAACTAAGTCTTCATGAGTTGGCTCTCTCTTCTTTACTTGATGTTTGTTGTTGCTTGTTGAGCTTGAACTTGATCAACACATTTGTAGCTTGTTCAAAACTTTTTGGCATTTATCAAAACATTCTTCATGGATCTTACACCGTGGTGGTGTGGTGGTGGCAGCAAGGAGGACACGGATTCGAGTGGTGTGAAGCTCACAAGGTCAAAGTCTAAGTCTAGGAAACCATTGTCAAACTCTCAACTCGTATCTCTCACGGTTTGAGGTAAGGAGTGAGTGTTACTTCTACTTGAGTTTGGGTTTCTAGGGTGTTCATAAAGGGTACTAAGAGTGGGTGTTAGATTAGGGAATGGATATAGGTTAATATGAGAAAGAAAAGGTAAAAAGGGTAAAGGGAACTAATAAATGAACTAGAAACATGGATGTTAGGTGAATACGGAATATTGTTTTATGCTATATGTTGGTATTTACATGATGGATTGGTTGAATGCCTTATTCTTATTGTTGTTGATGTATAAGTGTTTATGAACTTCGTGTATAAATGTTTATGAGCATTGATATTTGTTATTTATATCTGTGGCTGAGCTAGACCAAGCTGAGTGAGGTTGAGAATGGGTATGAGGAAATGGTAAATATGGATAGTAGGAGAGATAGAGTAATAAGTCTGATAATGAGAAAAGATAATGGAATGAGAAAACGGTTAAAAGGTTGATCCGAGAGAGGCCGAGCAAAATAAACGGTTAAAAGACTAAGAGGTTGAGCCGAGATAGGCCGAACTAAAATGGTTAAAAAGGATAAGAGGAATAAAAGAGAAATGGTTGTGTGATCGGGTCATAGCAGACGCGTACCGGGTGTGTGCATTGATCGCGTCAGACACATACTGGGTATGTGCAGCTGTAAGACGGGTACTGGGTACTCGCAGTTATGATTCACACAGGGTTCCGAGAACGGAATCGGTGGGAAGTGGTCCTGGTCATAGCAGACGCGTACTGGGTGCGTGCATTGATCGCGTAAGTCACCGAGATGCGCCGCTGTAAGACGAGTATTGGGTGCTCGCAGTTATGGACTCTCCTTAACTCCATAGAATGATCGGCGGTAGTGCTCCTGGTCATAGAAGACGCGTACTGGGTGCGTGCATTGATCGCGTCAGACGCATACCGGGTATGTGCAGCTGTAAGACGGGTACTGGGTACTCGCAGTTATGGATGACACTCCGATATCCGACCTTAAATGGTGTAAGACATGCAATGGGTGTATGCATCCGAGAAGAGTAAAAGATTGTAAACTATGTGAAAATGGAATAATGTGTAATGAGTTCGAGGTAGTGGTGGTAATCCGAGGTAAGAGAATGTGAACCGAGGTATAGCTAGTAGGTGATAAGATGGTAGGATGTGAGCCGAGCTAGATGAGATTGTGTGTATGCGAACTGAGCTAATGATGATATATGCATGTGATATATGGGTTTGACTACTTGTCATTTATATGCTTTTTGGCTACTTGTGTTTGGCTTGGTAGATCGGTATGTCATTTTAGAAACTGCTTATTTAAGTTCTGTGTAATGCTCACCTCCTTACCATTTTTCAGGTACTGAGCCCGAGCAGACGCAGTCCCCGGCCGAGCAGGTTCACTCTCCCTCACAGGGGGAGTAAGTCATTAGAGTCTGATAGCCTAGCTGGATCTCGGCTCGATGGCCGGGCTAAACATTATTTTTTGTATTTTGGATTAATCAGCTCGGTGTACCTATGTTTCTTAACTTTTATCTAATGATGTATGAAGTCTTCCGCCTTTAACTCTGATGTTTTTTTTTGTATTAATGAAAAGAAATGTTATTTTGGAAATTATCATATTCATTTTTAAAAGAAATTTTAAATCTTAATTTTCGGGTTTAAGGGTAATTATTATATAGGGTGTTACATTTTTGGTATCAGAGCAGTTTCTCCTCGGCCTATTGGAGTTACAAAGGACTCCAGTGGTTACTCACCAAGAGAGTGACAAATAAGTAAAGTCTAGAAGTCTAAGTTAGACAATAGAGCTCGTAGGTATATATGTTTATATATATATTTACTTGATTATTCAGAAGTTAATTGGCTTTCTCTCCATGACCGAACAGCATGGCTGGGAGACGAGCTGATAACGACCGAATTACGGCTGTGTTGGAAACTTTGGTTCAACTACAGCAGAACCAAGCGCAGGCTCAGCAGAACCAGGCTGAGAACCTCGCTCAAAACATCGCAGCAGCCGCAGCAGCTGCAGCTGCAGCCCTTCAGCCTCAACCTCCGGCTCCGGTCGAGATTGACTGGATGAGCCGATTTAGGAAGAATGAACCACCTCGGTTTGAAGGGGGTTACAATCCAGATGGAGCTCAGAGATGGCTCCAGGATATTGAGAAGATCTTCCAATCTCTGCAACCGCCCTATGACTACAGGGTGAGGTTGGCCGAGTTCGTGCTGGCTAGTGAAGCCGAGCACTGGTGGGAGTAGAAGAGCCATGGACTGGAAGCGGCCAATGAAGCCATTACTTGGGAACTGTTCCGAGCTCGATTTCTTGGAAAGTACTTTCCCGAGGATGTAAGGAGAGAGAAGGAGCTCGCTTTTCTCAAACTGGAACAGAGGAACTTGAGTGTCGGGGAATATGCCACTCAGTTCGAGGATTTGATCCGCTATTTAGGAAGCTACCGAGATGCTGATGAGCGTACCAAGTGCATCAAGTTTGAGTCTGGTCTCCGTGATGATATTCGGCTCGCTTTTGAATATCAGAACGTGGCCAATCTCTCGCAACTGGTGAACATGGCTAGCACCTATGAGAAGGGGCTTAAGAGGAAAGCTGACGGGAAGCGGAGCAGGTTGGCACAAAAGGCAGTGGGGCCGATCAGGGGAAAAGGAATTGCTCCGAGATCTGCTCCTTACGTGAATCCGAACTCCAGAATGTCAACAGCTCCGAGGAGGGGTGGTCAAATGGTAGTTGTTCCTGGCCCTTACCCGATATGCCAACATTGCGGGAGACAGCACAGGGGTGAATGCTAGAGTCTGGATCCGAGCAAAGCAAGAGGATCCTGTTTCTGATGTGGCAAGCCTAGTCATTTTGCAGCTCGGTGTACCGAGAATATTGTGAAGGAAGAGGTCAATGTGACCAAGGCTCATCAGACTGGTGTTAACCGACCTATGCAGAGAGGCAAAGTTTACACTATGGATGGTGAAGAAGTGACTGATGCTGACAAACTGATCCGAGGTACTTGTCAAGTAAACAGTATTCCATGTGCCGTGCTATTTGGTTGTGGAGCCACACATTCTTTCATTTCCCTTGACTGTATGAATAGACTAAAACTGTCCCCAGTAGAAATGCCTTACAAATTATCCATTTCTACCCCCAACCAATTCTTCTGTAATCACTTCTAAAATGTGTCTAGAATGTCCTATCCAAGTATTAGGCAGAGAATTCAAAGTCAATTTGATTTGCCTACCCTTAACCAAACTAGATATTATCCTCGGCATGGACTGGATGTCTCAACACCATGTCCTGCTCGATTGCCGAGAAAAGACTGTAATCTTTAGTGGCCCTTCTGTTGCGAAGTTAGAGACAACAGAGGAACCGACCTTAGACCAAATTCCTGTAGTCGGAGAATTCCCTGAGGTTTTCTCGGATGAAATGGCTGGCTTACCGCCGAACAGGGAAGTAGAGTTCAGTATAGACCTTCTTCCGGGAACTGGCCCGATCTCAATTGCTCCGTACAGAATGGCACCTCCCGAGCTAGAAGAGCTTAAGAAGCAGCTGGAAGAACTTTTGGCCAAGAAGCTAATCCGACCAAGCGTCTCACCATGGGGAGCCCCGATATTATTTGTTAGAAAGAAAGATGGTAGCCTCAGAATGTGCACTGATTATCGGAAGCTCAACGCGGTAACGATGAAGAACAAATATCCCCTCCCTCGGATTGACGACTTATTGGACCAACTCAAGGGAGCGTCAGTGTTCTCAAAGATAGACCTCCGATTGGGATACCACCAGATCCGAGTCCGAGAAGAAGACATTCCAAAGACAGCCTTCAGGACGAGGTATGGACATTTTGAGTATGTGGTTATGCCCTTCGGACTTACCAACGCTCCTGCCATCTTCATGGACTACATGAATAGGATTTTCTGACCCTATCTGGACTCGTTTGTGATAGTCTTCATCGACGACATCCTCATCTACTCTCGGAATCCGAGCGAACATGAGCAGCACTTGAGGACGGTGTTGCAGGTTTTGAAGGACAAGGAACTCTACGCCAAGCTTTATAAGTACAGTTTTTGGCTCAAAGAGGTTCACTTGGACATGTGATATCCGAGCAAGGTGTAGTAGTTGACCCCTCTAAGGTGGAAGCTGTGGTTAAGTGGGAGAGACCCAACTCGGTAACTGAGATCAGGAGTTTCCTCGGTCTTGCAGGGTACTACAGGAGATTCATTGAAGGATTCTCTAAACTAGCTCTACCGTTGACTTTGTTAACTAGGAAGGATGCACCCTACCAATGGTCCGAAGTGTGCGAACAGAGCTTTCAAGAGCTAAAGAAAAGGTTGACGAGCTCGCCCGTGTTGATTCTACCCGATCCGACCACAACTTTCGACGTGTTTTGTGACGCCTCAAAGCAGGGTCTCGGCTGTGTGTTAATGCAACAAGGAAAGGTGGTGGCTTATGCCTCTCGGCAACTTCGGCAACACGAGCAGAACTACCCCACGCATGACCTCGAATTGGCAGCAGTGGTGTTCGCCCTTAAGATTTGGAGACACTACCTGTATGGCACGAAATTCGAGGTGTTCAGTGACCACAAGAGTCTCGGCTACCTATTCGACCAGAAGGAACTGAACATGAGGCAGCGCAGATGGGTGGAATTCTTGAAAGATTATGATTTCAACCTGCACTATCATCCTGGAAAAGCCAACTGGTGGCCGACGCACTGAGCAGGAAGAGTCTTCATTTGAGCAACATGATGGTCCGAGAGATGCAATTGATGCAGGAGTTCAGTGATCTTAACCTCGGCATACAGAAAAAGGAAAACAGTGTTGTCTTGGAAATGCTGCAAGTAACCAATGATTTCGTGGGTTTCATCAAGGAAAGACAGGCTGCCGACCTAGAACTCCAGAAGCTATTGGAAAGAGCCGGAGACATGGATGAGCCCAACTTCATTAAAGGACCTGATGGTCTCGTGCGATTTCGAGGCAGAGTTTGCATCCCCATGGACTTTGAAGTCCAAAGAGAGTTGATGGAAGAAGCCCACAAGACTAAGATGAGTCTTCATCCAGGTGCCACGAAGATGTACCAGGATCTGAATAGGTTATTTTGGTGGCCGAAGTTGAAGACCGATGTGGCCGATTATGTGTCTCGGTGTTTGACATGCCAGAAAGCCAAGATCGAGCATCAGAAACCAGGTGGATTACTCAAATCCTTGGAGATTCCACAATGGAAATGGGACAGCATTTCGATGGACTTTGTGTCAGGTCTACCAAGGACAAGATCAGGGCAGGAAGCCATTTGGGTTGTGGTGGACCGACTTACGAAGTGTGCTCATTTCCTGTCGATCAGCATGAAGTACAGCTTGGAGAAGCTGACGCAACTGTACATCAAGGACATTGTCCGACTTCACGGTGTGCCGAGCAGCATAGTGTCGGACCGTGATCCTCGCTTTTTATCTCGGTTCTGGCAGAGCTTGCAGCAAGCTATGGGTACAAAGTTGACGTTTAGCACTGCTTATCATCCTCAGACCGATGGACAGTCCGAGAGCACCATTTAGACTCTTGAGGACCTGTTGAGAACATGTGTGCTTGAACAGTCGGAAAGCTGGGAAACACTATTGCCATTGGTCGAATTCACTACAACAACAGTTTCCATTAAAGTATCGGAATGGCTCCTTTCGAAGCATTGTATGGTCGGAAATGTTGGACGCCGCTATGCTGGTTCCAGATAGGAGAAAACATGTTGATTGGTCCTGATATTGTGCATGAGACAACTGAGAAGATCCGAATGATACAAGGAAAGATGAAAGCAGCCCAAATAATGTAGAAGAGTTATGCCGATAAGAGATGGAAACCCTTGAACTTCATCGAGGGGGATCATGTATTCCTGCGAGTGTCCCCTGTAACTGGGATCGGCCGAGCAATCAAATCAAAGAAGTTGACCCCTAGGTTTGTCGGACCATACCAAATATTGGAGAAGGTCGGACCAGTAGCTTACAGAATTGCTCTACCTCCGCACTTGTCTAAGCTTCACGATGTGTTCCATGTCTCACAACTTAGGAGGTACATCCACGACCCCTCGCATGTGATAGCAGTGGACGAGCTGCCGCTAAGAGACAATCTGACCTTCGAAGTTCTACCGGTCCGAGTTGAAGACAAACAAGTCAGACGACTCAGAGGAAAGGAAATCTCCTTGGTCAAGGTCGTCTGGAATCGGAATGATGTAGAGAAAGCTACTTGGGAACTCGAGGAGAAGATGAAGCAGTCATATCCGCAACTGTTCAATGCCGACTAAATTTCGAGGACGAAATTCCTGTAAGTGGGAGAGGAATGTAACATCCTGAAAATTCATATTAAATAATATAATCTTAGTATATAAATATTTATTTAAGGATAGGGTTAAGCCTTAGAAATGGTACAAGGTTAGAAGGGTAGTATGAGCATAGGCCGACCTAGGATGTGAGTATAGAATCTCGGTCCAACCCCGGTCGAGCTAGATAAGGTGGTGTGCATATGAACCGAGCAGGATGGGAATCAAACGCGAAACTTGTTGTCCAATCCGGATTAGCTGACCTCAGCGTCCTATCCGAGAGGGAAGCTCGGACTACTGCTGTTCCTGCAAACCGAGCCGACATATCCTAGCCGACGTACCCTAGCCGACACGTCCTAACTCCTCCATGCCAGCTCATGTTGAGCTGTAGCCCTTTGGGAGTCGTACCATCCGTACACTGTCTTTGCCATTCACTTTATGTCATTGTCATTGCTTTATATCCCTTTCAAGTACTATTCATGGCTTCCCCAAGAAGCCAATGAATCCTGTCCACACAATCTAGCTTCCACAAGAAGCCAATAAATCCTAGCCACACAAATGTTTTCCCTAAATGAATAAAAGAAAGCCCCACCCACAACACTTTGCATTTTTCTCATTCTCTTCCTCCTTCGAATCTCTCTCTTTCTCTCTGAAAATCCCAGCACCAACATACTTTCTTTCTTCTTCTCTTTCACCAAGTTCAACCCCAACCGGAAAACCCTCCTCCTCTCTGTTCTCTTCTGTTCCGGCGTCCCTGGACCGGCGTATTGTTGTGGTGGTAGCCAAGAGCTGGACCGTGGTGGTGTGGTGGTGGCAGCAAGGAGGACACGGATTCGAGTGGTGTGAAACTCACAAGTTCAAGGTCTAAGTCTAGGAAACCATTCTCAAACTCTCAACTCGTATCTCTCACGGTTTGAGGTAAGGAGTGAGTGTTACCTCTACTTGAGTTTGGGTTTCTAGGGTGTTCATAAAGGGGACTAAGAGTGGGTGTTAGATTAGGGAATGGATATAGGTTAATATGAGAAAGAAAAGGTAAAAAGGGTAAAGGGAACTAATAAATGAACTAGAAACATGGATGTTAGGTGAATACGGAATATTGTTTTATGCTATATGTTGGTATTTACATGATGGATTGGTTGAATTCCTTATTCTTATTGTTGTTGATGTATAAGTGTTTATGAACTTCGTGTATAAATGTTTATGAGCATTGATATTTGTTATTTATATCTGTGGCTGAGCTAGACCGAGCTGAGTGAGGTTGAGAATGGGTATGAGGAAATGGTAAATATGGATAGTAGGAGAGATAGTGTAATAAGTCTGATAATGAGAAAAGATAATGGAATGAGAAAACGGTTAAAGGGTTGATTCGAGAGAGGCCGAGCAAAATAAACGGTTAAAATACTAAGAGGTTGAGCCGAGATAGGCCGAACTAAAATGGTTAAAAAGGATAAGAGGAATAAAAGAGAAATGGTTGTGTGATCGGGTCATAGCAGACGCGTACCGAGTGCGTGCATTGATCGCGTCAGACACATACTGGATATGTGCAACTGTAAGACGGGTACTGGGTACTCGCAGTTATGATTCACACAGGGTTCCGAGAACGGAACCGGTGGGAAGTGGTCCTGGTCATAGCAGACGCGTACTGGGTGCGTGCATTGATCGCGTAAGTCGCCGAGATGCGCCGTTGTAAGACGAGTATTGGGTGCTCGCAGTTATGGACTCTCCTTAACTCCATAGAATGATCGGCGGTAGTGCTCCTGGTCACAGAAGACGCGTATTGGGTGCGTGCATTGATCGCGTCAGACGCATACTGGGTATGTGCAACTGTAAGACGGGTACTGGGTACTCGCAGTTATGGATGACACTCCGATATCTGACCTTAAATGGTGTAAGACATGCACTGGGTGTATGCATCCGAGAAGAGTAAAAGATTGTAAACTATGTGAAAATGGAATAATGTGTAATGAGTTCGAGGTAGTGGTGGTAATCCGAGGTAAGAGAATGTGAACCGAGGTATAGCTAGTAGGTGATAAGATGGTAGGATGTGAGCCGAGCTAGATGAGATTGTGTGTATGCAAACTGAGCTAATGATGATATATGCATGTGATATATGGGTTTGACTACTTGTCATTTATATGCTTTTTGGCTACTTGTGTTTGGCTTGGTAGATCGGTATGTCATTTTAGAAACTGCTTATTTAAGTTCTGTGTAATGCTCACCTCCTTACCATTTTTCAGGTACTGAGCCCGAGCAGACGCAGTCCCCGACCGAGCAGGTTCACTCTCCCTCACAGGGGGAGTAAGTCATTAGAGTCTGATAGCCTAGCTGGATCTCGGCCCGATGGCTGGGCTAAACATTATTTTTTGTATTTTGGATTAATCAGCTCGGTGTAGCTATGTTTCTTAACTTTTATCTAATGATGTATGAAGTCTTCCGCCTTTAACTCTGATGTTTTTTTTGTATTAATGAAAAGAAATGTTATTTTGGAAATTATCATATTCATTTTTAAAAGAAATTTTAAATCTTAATTTTCGGGTTTAAGAGTAATTATTATATAGGGTGTTACATTTCTTATTTAGTTGTCTTGATGTGTATCAAACTTTATTAATTATGTTTTTGTCTCTGGTTATGTTTGGAGGATTATATTTATCCCTATGTCGTGTGTTTGAGATTTGCTATTTCTTTTGCAGTTTACTATAACTCTATAAGTCTATAACTGTTGCTCCTTGAGACTTAGTCTTGCATCTTGATGGTGAATTGGTTATTGACTTATTGGTGTTGTCGTGCTGATTTGTTTCCCTCTATATGGAGTATGGACTATGATGACTTACAGGGTGTTTAATTTCTTAATTTAATTTTGTGTAAGTTGATTGTTGCTAGACTTGCTGTTGGCCTCTTTTTTTTTTAATTTTAAACGGGCCGCCCACAAGCCCGCCCTGCCTGCCTGCGGGTAGGGCATGAATTTTGCGCCCAAAAAAATCTAATGCCCGCCCATAAAAAACGCGGGCATTCACGGGCATGCGCCCATGCCCGCCCAAATTTCCAATGCTATCGACGCCTGGGCGTGCCGGCCTGCTTCCGACTCCGTTTCGCTCCGTGCTTGTGCCATTTTCAAGGTCTTTTCGTCCTCTTTCCAGTTCCATATTTATTTTCCGCAATTGAGCTCTGAAAGTACTTGAAATCATGAACAAACGGATTAAAACATTCAAGGGATAAAAACTAACTAAATCTACCTAAAACAACTAAGAAACAAGCCATAACCAAAGCAAAAGGGAGTCAAATTCAGCTCTAAAACATCATATATTAGACCCAAATCGCTCCCCCAAACTTAGCATTTTGCATGTCCCAGGAAAAAGTAAAATAAAAATTCAAAAACTCAAGACTCCCTCCTAAATCAAAATCTGTACACCTAATCTAAGACTTTGACTCACCAACTCAGACACAAATTTTCACAAGCATATATACAATCAAAACCTGGTTAGAATAACAAACTCAACGAGAACCAATGATTAGTGAACACTCCCAACCTCTCAGTGTGTATCTCTCATGTGTATCAGGGTCATATATCAATAAAGCACACAAGTTCATGCAATGACAAAGTGTTATCATAAGCTTGACCATAGACCAAAATCGCCACTGAAAATATTGAAAACATGCACAAATCAAAAGGTCTTAATTAAGGTTGTAATGGGGCCATGGCTAGAAGTGTCAGGTGGGATAGAAGAAAGAAGGGACAAAACTAAGGGTTAAAATGAAAAAACAAATTTCCCTAAAAAAAATCATGAATGAGCGATGAATACTAAGAGGACTCACACTCAACTCACAATTATTCTATTCTTCTTTTCTTTTCATTTTTTTTACTCTTTTCCTTTTCATTCTTTTTTTTCATTTATTCCATGGAAGAGAAGTAGACTCACAACACTTTATACCATTTTTTTTTTCACTTTTTGAATCATTCCTCTCAATTGCTCAGTCAAAATTTCAAAACTACTCACAAAGAATTCATGCAATCAATGCATGGTACCAAAGAAAAATCATACATCATTAGGCTCAATATGGGCAACTAAGGGAAATATTACCATGCAAAACATCTTAAGGCCACAAAACACATCTTAAGTGCCTTAATCATTTTCATGCATGCAAACGAATATTAATCTTGAAATGGTCACAGGTCAAGTTCTAGAACACAAAGCCAAAGTGAACGCACCCATGAAAGAAATAGGGGTCTCAAATCAAAATATTTCAATAAATCACATACCCCTGTCAATATAGGCTCAAAATCTCACCAGGCTAAAGTCAGTTCACTAATCACAAATTCTCAAAAAGTTTGTCAAAATAACCAGATTCCAAAAATATTTATAGATCATTCAAATCAATATCATGATCAATGAGTATAATCCTAAACTAAGTATTTACACCTATCATTAGAAAAGCAGTCCTAAGCCTAGAATAATTATTTACTTCTACCAAGGACACAAGCCAATACCAAAAATGTGGGAAAAATTAAGATCTGAATTTTTTTTATATCCCTCCCCCAAACTTAGAGGTTGGCTTGTCCTCAAGCAAAGTAATCTAACCTAAACTACAAAATAAAAATTAAAATAAATGCAAGGAGTTAGGAAACTTCCCTTTGTAGAACAACATTCTGTCTTAATGCACCATGGAGGAGACTCCCCCAAACTTATTCACCTGTGTCACATGAACAACTAAAAATGGTGCTAAAAAGCACCTCATTAGCAGTTAAGTGTAGAAAGCTCCAACTCTTTATTCAACTAAAACTAACTAAAAAAAATCAAAACCTACACTACTACAAAACTAAAGAGAATCCACCAGGATCCCAAATTCTATGTCTCAACTCCCATGTGATACAGGAATAACAAGTTACTCCCATATCTCATGGGAATGAGCATGGATGATGGTGGAGTAAGGAAATTTCAGAAATAAGTACAATAACACCAGGGTCAAAAAGGACATTCCTTACATCATGCATCATCTCTAAAAAATTATATTTTTCCCCATTCATGAAGGTGTTAATTCCATGAATAAGGAAAACAATATTCTTGGGACCTTTATTCATCCCATGGTACATCAATGAAGTATGTAACACCCTAATTAAATTTTCACCCTTAAACCAAAAATAGGACTTAAAATTTTCTTTTTAAGAGCGGCATAAAAATAATTATGATAATGATCAAAACGATAATTCATTCCATATAATGTTAACGACGAAGTTTTCAGTGGAAGACTAGCTCATACGAAACATAGACAAGCAAAACAACATTATTAAATCTTCGGGTTACACAAAATAGGAGATACAAAAGTAGTATTTTAGCTCGACCAACTGGCCGAGGCCTAACTTAATTTCCAACTCTAATGACCTACTCTCCTTGTGAAGGAGAGTGAACCTGCTCGGTCGGGGACTGCGTCTGCTCGGGCTCAGTACCTAAAAAATGGTAAGGAGGTGAGCATTACACAGAACTTAAGTAAGCAGTTTCTAATATGACATACCGAACTACCAAGCCAAACACAAATAATCAATTAGCATATTAACTAATATCAAATCAAATGACATAGAACATATAAAAAGCTTCATTCTACTCGATCCATGTTATTTTCCAATGTATCCTTTACCGACCAGTTTTACTCCTATAACCCCGACTAGTTATCCTTACATTATTTCCTCAATTTCTACCCTTGGTCACTCGATCTCTATTTTCCTTTCTCGGTATTCTATTTTCTCTCTAGGTCTCTTTACTCGTCATTCATCTTTTACCTATTTTACAAACTTTTACTCTTCTCGGCTGCATACACCTAGTGCATGTCTTACACCATTTAGGGTCGGATTCAGGAGTGTCCATAACTGCGAGTACCCAGTACCCGTCTTACAGTTGCACATACCCAGTATGTGTCTGACGCGATCAATACACGCACCCAGTACGTGTCTTCTATGACCAAGAGCACTACCGCCGATTCTTCTATGGAGTGAAGGAGTGTCCATAACTGCGAGTACCCAATACACGCACCCAGTGCTTGTGCTCGGAACCTCGTGTGAGTCATAACTGCGAGTACCTAGTACCCATCTTACAGCTACGCATACCCGATATGCGTCTGACGCGATCAATGCACACACCCAGTACGCGTCTTCTACGACCCGATCACACAACCATTTATCTTTAATTACTCTTTTATCCTTTAGACCATTTCCTTACTCGGCTTCTCTCGACTCATCCTCTTAGTTACCCTTTCCGCTCGTTTCTCCCATTATTTAATTCTTTAATTAATATAGTTTCTCTCTCCAGTTGTCAATTACATTTTCCTTAATCCCTCTCGGCCTCTCCCACTCGGCCCACAAACAGGTTTAAAGAAACACATGAGTAACACTTATTACAATTTATAAACATTGATACAACAACAAAATAGAATTTAAAAACACTTAGCAAGCATACAATTATTTTCACTTAGTTCAAGAATTCGTGACTCTAGTTCATATATCAATCTTCTTCTTAGTTATTCATTTTCCTCCCTAGTATTACCCTATGTCTCTTCCCTAATCTAACACAAACTCTTAGCACCCGTTATGAACACACTAGCAACCCAAACCTAAGCAAAGGTAACACTCATTCCTTACCTCAACCCGCGATAGATAAGAGTTTGAGAGCTTGAGTGTGGCTTCTTTGCTGTTCGACCTCTTGAGCTTAGAACCCCCTTGAACCATTTCTCCCCTTGCTGCACACCCACACGCTGCAACAGTACAGGGAACGTCCGACAACGTGAAGGAGATGAAGGAAGGTGGCTTCTGGTTGGTGAGTTTTAGTGGAGAAGAAGAGAGAGATTTGAGTGAGTGAGGAGAGTGTATGTTGGACTGTTGGTGCTGGAACTTCAGAGAAAATGGAGGAGACGAAAGAGAAAGAGAATGGAAAGTGTTGTTGTTTTTGGTTTTGGGTTTTCTTTTATTCTTCTATGGGAATTAGTTGTGTGGTTCTTATTGGAGGCTTCTTTGAGAAGCTTGGAACATGTGGACAGGATTTATTGGCTTCTAAAGGAAGTCACCAACAGTGACTTGAAAAAGACATAAAGTGATTGACAGAGACAGCTGTACGGATGGCACGAAAATCACGGAACTAGCAACTCAGCTTGAGCTGCCACGAAGGAATAAAAGAGAAGGGACGTCGGCTCTGACACAGAGAGGTAGTAGTAGTCCGAGTCTCCTCTTGGCTCCCACAGCGCAAATTGATGAGGTCGACTCATCCGAGTTGACGCTTACACAAGACTTCGCGTTCTGTCTCCATTTAGCTCGGCTGCGATCGGTCCGAGATCCAGCATTTCCTTATCTGGTCGGCCCACGCTTCCTATTTCCCTCACGACCCTATTCTTATTTCTACGACCTCGTTCTACTACTATATAAATTTATATTTAAATCTATTATTATATTGAATATTAAATCTTGGGATGTTACAGTCCTCTCCCACTTACAGGAATTTCATCCTCGAAATTCAATCAGCACTGAATAGCTGCGGGTATGACAGTTTCATCTTCTCCTCGAATTCCCACGTAGCCTCTTCTACATTATTTTGATTCCAGATAACCATGACTAAGGAGATCTCTTTTCCTCGAAGTCGTCTAATCCGCTTGTCCTCAATTCTGACCAAAAGAATCTCAAAGGTCAGGTTGTCCTTTAATGGTAATTCATCCACTGCTATCACATGCGAGGGGTCATGGACGTACTTCCTAAGTTGAGAAACATGGAATACATCATGGAGTTTAGACAAGTGTGGAGGTAGAGCAATTCTGTAGGCTACGGGTCCGACTTTCTCCAGTATCTGATACGGTCCGACAAACCGAGGGGTCAACATCCTTGATTTGATTGCTCGGCCAATACCCGTTATAGGGGACACCCGTAGGAACACATGATCTCCTATATTGAAGTCTAGGGGCTTCCTCCTTTTGTCGGCATAGATCTTCTATCGGTCCTGAGCTGCTTTCATCTTTCCTTGTATCATTCGGATCTTCTCGGTTGTCTCATGCACAATGTCGGGCCCAATCAATACATTTTCTCCTATCTGGAACCAGCACAAAGGCGTTCGGCATTTCCAACCATACAACGCTTCGAAAGGAGCCATTCCGATGCTTGAGCGAAAGCTGTTGTTGTAGGTAAATTCGACCAAGGGCAGAAGTGTCTCCCAACTTTCTGACTGTTCGAGCACACGCGTCCTCAACAAGTCTTCCAGGGTCTGAATGGTGCGCTCGGATTGTCCGTCAGTCTAAGGATGATATGCAATGCTGAACCTCAATTTTGTACCCATGGCTTGCTGCAAACTCTGCCTGAATCGGGACAAGAAGCGAGGATCACGGTCCGACACAATGCTGCTCGGAACACCGTGGAGTCTAACTATATCCTTTATTTATAGTTGTGTCAACTTCTCTAGGCTATACTTCATGTTGATCGGCAGGAAATGGACACACTTTGTCAGTCGGTCCACCACAACCCAAATAGCTTCACACCTTGTTCTCGGTAGGCCCGAAACAAAATCCATCGAGATGTTGTCCCACTTCCATTGTGGAATCTCCAAAGGTCTGAGCAATCCTCCCGATTTCTTGTGCTCGATCTTGGCCTTTTGACAAACCAAACACCGAGACACATAATCCGCCACGTCCGAATTCAACTTCGGCCACCAAAACAGCCTCTTCAGATCATGGTACATTTTTGTGGCTCCCGGATGAATACTCATCTTCGTTTTATGGGCTTCTTCCATTATATCTCTTCAAACTTCGAAGTCCATGGGAATACAAACTCGGTCCCAAAATCGTATGAGACCGTCGGATCCTTTAATGAAGTTGGGTTCATCCTTGTCTCCTGCTCTTTCCAGCAATTTTTGGAGCTCTAAGTCTGCGGCCTGTCTTTCCTTGATGAAGCCCACAAAGTCATTCATCACTTGCAACATTTCGAGTACAACGCTGTTTTCCCTTTTCTGTACTCCGAGATTAAGATCACTAAACTCCAGCATCAACTGCATCTCTCGGACCATCATATTACTCAGATGAAGGCTCTTTATGCTCGACGCGTCAGCCACCACGTTGGCCTTTCCAGGATGATAATGCAGGTTGAATCGTAATCTTTCAAGAATTCCACCCATCTGCGCTGCCTCATATTTAATTCCTTTTGGTCAAACAGATAGCCGAGACTCTTATGGTCGCTGAACACTTCAAATTTCGTGCCATACAGATAATGCCTCCAATTTTTAAGAGCAAACACCACGGCTGCCAATTCGAGATCATGAGTGGGGTAAGTCTGTTCGTGTTGTCGAAGCTGTCTAGAGGCATAGGCCACCACTTTTCCATGTTGCATCAATACACAGCCGAGACCCTGCTTCGAGGCATCACAGAACAGGTCAAACACTTTGGTCGGATCTGGCAAAATCAACACTGGTGAACTTGTCAATCTTCTCTTCAGCTCTTGAAAGCTCTGTTCGCACTCTTCGGTCCACTGGTAAGGCACATCCTTTCTAGTCAGCGATGTCAACGGAAGGGCCAACTTAGAAAACCCTTCAATGAATCTTCTATAATATCCTGCAAGACCGAGAAAACTCCTGATGTCGGTTACTGAATTGGGTCTCTCCCACTTAAGCACATCTTCCACCTTAGAGGGATCAACCGCAACACCGTGCTCGGATATTACGTGACCGAGGAAATGAACCTCTTTGAGCCAAAAACTACATTTCGAAAGTTTGGCGTAAAGTTCCTTGTCCTTCAATACTTGCAATACCACCCTCAGGTGTTTCTCATGTTCGTTCGGACTTTTGGAGTAAATAAGGATGTTGTCAATGAAGACTATCACAAATGAATCCAAGTAGGGTTGGAAGATTCTGTTCATGTAATCCATAAAGATAGCAGGGGCGTTGGTAAGTCCAAAAGGCATAACCACATACTCAAAGTGCCCGTATCTTGTCCGGAAAGCTGTCTTCAGAATATCTTCCTCTCGGATGCGGATCTGGTGGTATCTTGATCGCAAGTCTATCTTTGAAAACACTGACGCTCCCTTAAGCTGGTCTAGCAAGTCGTCAATCCGAGGGAGGAGATATTTATTCTTCACCGTTACTACGTTGAGCTTCCTATAATCGGTGCACATCCTGAGGCTACCATCTTTCTTTTTAACAAATAGGATTGGAGCTCCCCAAGGCGACACACTCGGCCTAATTAGCTTTTTGGCTTGGAGTTCCTCCAATTGCTTCTTAAGTTCCTCCAGCTCGGGAGGTGCCATTCGGTACGGTGCAATCGAAATCGGGCTAGTTCCCGGAACAAGGTCTATAATGAACTCTACTTCCCTTCTCGGCGGTAAGCCAGGCATTTCGTACGAGAAGACTTCTGGGAATTCTCCGACTACAGGAATTTGGTCTATAGTCGGTTCCTCTGTCGCCTCTAAAACTACCACCGACGAATCACTGAAGATCACCGTCTTCTTATGGCAATCAAGCAGAACATGGTGTTGAAACATCCAATCCATGTTGAGGATAATATCTAATCTAGTCAGAGGCAAACAAATTAGGTTGACCTTGAACTCTCGGCCTAATACTTGGATAGGACACTCCAAGCACATTTGGGAGGTGATTACAGAAGAATTAGTAGGGGTAGAAATGGATAACTTGTAAGGCATTTCTATTGGGGATAATTTCAGCTTATCCATACAGTCGAGAGAAATGAAAGAATGTGTGGCTCCACAATCAAATAACACGGCACAGGGAATGTTGTTTACTTGACAAGTACGTCGGATTAATTCATCGGCGTCAGTTACTTCTTCACCATCCATAGTGTAAACTTTGCCTCTCTGCATCGGTCGGTTAATACCAGTCTGTTGAGCCCTTGTTACATTAACTTCTTCCTTCACCATATTCTCGGTACACCGAGCTGCAAAATGACCAAGCTTGCCACAGCGAAACAGGATCCTCTTGTTCTACTCGGATCCAGACTCCAACAGTCTCCCTTGTGTTGCTTTCCACAGTGCTGACATATCGGATAGGGGCCAGGAACAACCACCATCTGACCACCGCTCCTTGATACTGCTGGTGCCTTGGAGCTCGGATTCACATAGGGGGCGAACCTCTGAACAACTCCCTTCCCCTTAATAGGACCCACTGCTTTCTGTGTCGACCTGTTTCGCTTTCCATCGGCCTTCCTTTTGAGCCCCTTCTTATATGTACTAGCCATATTCACCAACTGCGAGAGATTGGCCACATTCTGATACTCGAATGCAAGCCGAATATCATCACGGAGACCAGACTCAAACTTGATGCATTTGGTGCATTTTTTAGCAACTTGGTAGCTTCCTGAATAGTGGATCAAATCCTCGAACTGAGCGGCATATTCCCCGACACTTAGGTTCCTTTGTTCCAGCTTGAGAAAGGCGAGCTCCTTCTCCCTCCTAACATCTTTAGGAAAATACTTGTCGAGGAATCGAGTTCTGAACAAATCCCGAGTAATTGCTTGATTAGCCGCTTCCAGACCTCAACGCTGCTGCTCCCACCAGTGCTCGGCTTCACTAGCCAGCACAAATTCGGCTAGCCTCATCCTATAATCGTAGGGCGGTTGCAGGGATCGGAAAATCTTCTCAATGTCTTGGAGCCATCTCTGAGCTCCATTTGGATTGTAGCCCCCTTCAAACCGGGGCGGTTCATTCTTCCTAAATCGGCTCATCCAGTCGATCTCGACCGGAGCTGGCGGTGGAGGCTGAAGGGCTGCAGCTGCAGCTGCGGCGGCCGCGGCTATGTTCTGAGCAAGATTCTTAGCCTTGTTGTGCTGAGCTTGGGCTTGGTTCTGCTGCAGTTGAACCAGACTTTCCAATACAGCAGCAATTCGGTCATTATCAGCCCTTCTCCCAGCCATACTGCTTGGTCATGGAGAGAAAGCCAATTAACGATCGAATAATTAAATAATAATGTATATAGATATATGTGCTCTATTGACTAGCCAAGACACTTAACTCTACTTGTCTGTTACTCTCTTGGTGAGTAACCACTGGAGTCACTCGCAACTCCAATAGGCCGAGGAGAAACTGCTCTGATACCAAAAATGTAACACCCTAATCAAATTTTTACCCTTAAACCAAAAATAGGACTTAAAATTTTCTTTTTAAGAGCGGCATAAAAATAATTATGATAATGATCGAAACGATAATTCATTCCATATAATGTTAACGATAGAGTTTTCAGCGGAAGACTAGCTCATACAAAACATAGACAAGCAAAACAGCATTGTTACATCTTCGGGTTACACAAAATAGAAGATACAAAAGTAGTATTTTAGCTTGGCCAACTGGCCAAGGCCTAACTTAATTTCCAACTCTAATGACCTACTCTCCTTGTGAAGGAGAGTGAACCTGCTTGGCCGGGGACTGCGTCTGCTCGGGCTCAGTTCCTGAATAATGGTAAGGAGGTGAGCATTACACAGAACTTAAGTAAGCAGTTTCTAATATGACATACCAAACTACCAAGCCAAACACAAATAATCAATTAGCATATTAACTAATATCAAATCAGATGACATATAACATATAAACAGCTTCATTCTACTCGGTCCATGTTATTTTCCAATGTATCCTTTACCGACCAGTTTTACTCCTATAACCCCGACTAGTTATCCTTACACTCTTTCCTCAATTTCTACCCTTGGTCACTCGGTCTCTATTTTCCTTTCTCGATATTCTATTTTCTCTCTTGGTCTCTTTACTCGTCATTCATCTTTTACCTATTTTACAAACTTTTACTCTTCTCGGCTGCATACACCTAGTGCATGTCTTACACCATTTAGGGTCGGATTCCGGAGTGTCCATAACTGCGAGTACCCAGTACCCGTCTTACAGCTGCACATACCCAGTATGTGTCTGACGCGATCAATGCACACACCCAGTACGTTTCTTCTATGACCATGAGCACTACCGCCGATTCTTCTATGGAGTGAAGGAGTGTCCATAACTGCGAGTACCCAGTACCCGTCTTACAGTTGCGCCTCTCGGCGTCTTACGCGATCAATGCACACACCTAGTACGCCTCTTCTATGACCAGGAGCACATCCCACCGATTCCGTGCTCGGAACCTCGTGTGAGTCATAACTGCGAGTACCTAGTACCCGTCTTACAGCTGCGCATACCCTGTATGGGTCTGACGCGATCAATGCACGCACCTAGTACGCGTCTTCTATGACCCAATCACACAACCATTTCTCTTTAATTACTCTTTTATCCTTTAGACCATTTCCTTACTCGGCTTCTCTCAGCTCATCCTCTTAGTTACCCTTTCCGCTCGTTTCTCTCATTATTTAATTCTTTAATTAATATAGTTTCTCCCTCCAACTGTCAATTACATTTCCCTTAATCCCTCTCGGCCTCTCCTACTTGGCCCACAAACAGGTTTAAAGACACATGAGTAACACTTATTACAATTTATAAACATTGATACAACAACAAAATAGAATTTAAAAACACTTAGCAAGCATAAAATTATTTTCACTTAGTTCAAGAATTCGTGACTCTAGTTCATATATCAATCTTATTCTTAGTTATTCATTTTCCTCCCTAGTATTACCCTATGTCTCTTCCCTAATCTAACACCCACTCTTAGCACCCGTTATGAACACACTAGCAACCCAAACCTAAGCAAAGATAACACTCACTCCTTACCTCAACCCGCGATAGATAAGAGTTTGAGAGCTTGAGTGTGGCTTCTTTGCTGTTCGACCTCTTGAGCTTAGAACCCCCTTGAATCGTTTCTCCCCTTGCTGCACACCCACACGCTGCAACAATACAGGGAACGTCCAACAAGGCGAAGGAGATGAAGGAAGGTGGCTTCTGGTTGGTGAGTTTTAGTGGAGAAGAAGAGAGAGATTTGTGTGAGTGAGGAGAGTGTATGTTGGACTGTTGGTGCTGGAACTTCAGAGAAAATGGAGGAGACGAAAGAGAAAGAGAATGGAAAGTGTTGTTGTTTTTGGTTTGGGTTTTCTTTTATTCTTCTATGGGAATTAGTTGTGTGGTTCTTATTGGAGGCTTCTTTGAGAAGCTTGGAACATGTGGACAGGATTTATTGGCTTCTAAAGGAAGTCACCAACCGTGACTTGAAAAAGACATAAAGTGATTGACAGAGACAGCTGTACGGATGGACCGAAAATCACGGAACTGGCAACTCAGCTTGAGCTGCCACGAAGGAATAGAAGAGAAGGGACGTCGGCTCTGACACGGAGAGGTAGTAGTAGTCCGAGTCTCCTCTCGGCTCCTATAACATCCCTAATTTTGTCCCTTGAATATTTATATTTATAATAAAAGTTTATTTTCCAAATTATAAGACTTTCTTTTAATTGTTTAATTATATAAATAATGTGCGTTTAATTAATAAATATTTTTAATTATTAAATTATTTGAAAATATAATTTTTATAATTTAATCCTTGAATTAGGACCTAATAATAATATTAGAAAGGTTTTTGGAGGGAAAGGAATTAAAAACTGAATTTTTGAATTTTACATAGTATCTAACCGATTAGATGTGCCCTGTAACCGGTTAGACGATGAACCCAGAAAATTGGGTTAGTGCGTTTTGATGAGTAATCACTTGATTAATCCCTTAATCACCACGAATCCCACTCAAATCTCAGTGGAATCAACGTGTCCTGATGCATGGCACTTTGATTTGCCTATAAATAGCTTCCCTTGCATGAAATGAACTCCATTTTGCTTCTTAAAGTGTTGATGCTCTGTTTAGGGTTCCTGAATTCGTCCTCTTCGTGTTCCTTTGATTCTAAGAGTTAGAGTTTGAGTGATACGCTATTGTAAAGTTTAATCTTCAAGCTTCACAAAGACACAAAAATCATAATCTGAGAGTCTCTGAGTTGGGAGAAATCGAATCACAAAGTTAGGGATTCAAATCTGCAGAGTCAAGTTTCTGGTTTCTGGAGCTTACTTCAAGCTTTGATTTGAGTAAGTACAAACCCTCTCTGAGTCTCAAATTGGTTTCATCCTTTCATGCATGTTGCATAGAACACAATCTAACTATTTTCCCCAATTTGTTTCTCCTTTTCATGTGTCAAAATCTCTGATTTCTGAACCTTGCCAAAACTGTCCTGCATAAGAGCAGAGTTTGTGATTTTGGGGTTTCTCTGTGTTGATCTTGTTGTTGTTGTGTTGACACTCCTCAAGCACGACTCTAAGGTAAGAGAGAAGCTAATTAATCACTAGAATGAGAATAATGACTAGGAAGTTTAGGTATGAGTCACCATGAGACTCATAAAGGGCATAGATTTTAGAGGTCAAAGGCTTGGAGGCCAATTTCACTTGTTCCAGGACTTAGAGCAAGTTTTAATGGATGCAAGCAAGCCGAATGTATGACAATTTGGTGTTAAATTTCAGTATATGTGAATTTGGTATGCTAAGTTGTCATTTATGTCTTTTTCATGCAATTTGATATGTGAATTTGAAATGCATGTGTGTTGGATGTAATCATGTGTTGGAACATGTTTACTTTATGGAATTAAAGCTCTGTTTATAGTTGGAATGGATTGGAAATGCATAGAATTGAAAATGGCATGCAAAATCCCAAAACAGTGTTCTGTTCTGCATGTTTTAACCGGTTAGGACTGTCATGTAACCGGTTAGAACCTGACAGATATGAAAAATAAATTTTGCATTTTAATAAATCAATTTCCAACATTTTCAATTAATTATTCCAATCTTATTTTGCTATAAACTACCCTGATATAAATAAAATAAAAGTGAATGGAATTAAGGAAAGGATTAAGGAGCTTTAAGACTTAGAGTTTTAATAATTTTTAAGAGTTGAATTAAGTCATGAGTTGTTTCTTCAAAATGGAAGATATTCTCTGAAATGAATAAGATTAAGTTGAGGTATTTGAATTATCCCTAACCTGTTTTGAGTATTAGATTGGATTGAGAATTAAAAATGGCATCAAGCATTAAAGGATTTCTGGTTTGCTGCAGGTTCTAACCGGTTAGAATATGTTGTAACCGGTTAGAGACTGACTGTATTGAAAAATAAATTGAATTATAACTTGAACTTTCTTGTACCATTTTAATTAATTCTGCTCAATTTAATACTAATCTAATTTCCTTAAATACTAAAGTGCGACTTTTTGGGATAATTCATAGAACCTCAAGTTAAGTTGTTTTACTAAGAAAATATGGAATTCTTAGTGATGTTATAGGCTTATGTGTGTTGAACATGGAAATTGAGATATCAATTAATGGCCAACCAAATTGAGAAAAATATTATATGCATTCATGCATGGTGAAAGGTGATGAAATAGGTTGGCAAGGATCGTTTGTCATGTTCTGGGAACATGAGGAGGGTACTCTGGGAGTACCAAATTGATGCAACCTACTTGATGACACATTCTGGGAATATGGCCAGTGTCTGGGACATGGTTTCTTTGATGCGTTCTGGGAACGTGATGCACACTCTGGGAGTGGTGCTTGATTATATTCCAAGTATGGTTTGCTATACGTTCTGGGAACGTATGTTAGTGTTCTAGGAACACATTGGTGTACTGGATGGACGTCTGAGATTGATTAGTATTGGAGGCCTCATGATTGTGAGATAGAAAGCATGCATCATGCCACTAATATAAGAGATTAACAATTTGTTAAACTGGGTGTGCTCATATGTAATTGCATATTTACTTGTGTTTGAGTACTTGTAATTGTTAGAATTATTCTTGTTTGATTTTGCGATTATATTATGCTTACTCCTGTGCCCTGTGTAGGTGATGGCACACTACTACTTAGCTTGCATCGAGATCCGTCCTATCCCTAACGGGATATGGACGTATGAGGAGCGTCGGGCTACTTTTGAGGGAGAAGTGGAGGTCATACTCTACCATCCCAACCCCTTAGCCCGAGTGCGACCTCGACGATTTCGGATTCCCATTATTTATACTATGCACGTACCACCTTTTTATTCTTACCATGGACCACCCCCTGCTCGACCTGTTCGTCGTTATCATAATCTTCATTTTCGAACCTATACTCGCTCTCACCCCGTTGCTGCTAGAGTTGTTCGTACTGGGACTCCTTCACCTGATTCTTCGGACCCTGAGAGGACTGTACCCGATGCAGATCCTGTACTCAGTGGTAGGGTACCTACTCCGTTGGATGAGGCAGAGGAAGATCCAGAGGAGGGTGAGAGTGACGAGGAGCCAGTCGAGCAGGAGGATGTTACTGATAGGAGGATGGGTGGCCCTTAGGTATGGGAATAGTGTGGGTAGTGTGGGTCTGAGTCGTAGTAGCAACTATAGCAGATCATGGTGATGGTGGAGCATTCTTGGAGGACTTGATGACCAGCTCTGGAGTGTCTTTATTTTGATTATGTATATATTGTATATATCTTTTGAGAGGCTTCAGGGTTTTGGTCTTTACTTTCAGTTTATGTTTATACTTTGCTATGAGACTTATATCACTGGACTTTGGTAACAGCTTATGTACTTTGGATATGATGGATGTATGGTGATACTTATGATATATATATATATATATATATATATATATGTTTTATGTTATAATGTCCAGTGATGATATTATTTTCTAAAGTTATACTCTTTCCGCGTACTCTGATAAATAACAAACGAATTCGGTAATAGCAAGTGTTTTAAAAAGAAAAAGTATGATAATAATTCCAATACCGAATCAAAGTATTTTTGAAGGATATATTTAGTTTGAGAATAATTATAAAGGAAAAATTTTATACCCTATTTTTCCAATAATATCAAGTCCGTATTATATATATTCAACTATATTTTATAATAAAGTATTTTAATCCAAGAGCGTCACACCATTGGGTGGTATCAGAGCAATGGTCCAGTCCTCCTGGCCCTGTCTATGTGGCCTAGTATGTTGTTCAAATGAGATTGAACATGGTCAAGGGTGTTTAGTTGTTGTGTCTTCTTTAATAGACCTATCTTGACCCTAAGTCCATAGTGCAGGTCTACTATGGCAACAAGAGGTAGTAATCATACAAACGCTATGTTAGATAGGATCACTGCTGTGTTAGAAGCTATGCAACAACAGCAGCAACAACAACAACAACAACAACAAGCGCAACGGCCTCAACAATGTAACGTTGAAGTGACGGAATCTAAGACGCTATCTGAATTTCGGAGTTGCAAACCTCCAAGGTTTGAGGGAGGATACAAACCAGAAGAGGCAAACAAGTGGATCTACAAGATCGACAAGATCTTCAAAACGTTGGGCTGCACAGATGCTCAGAGGGTGACGTATGCCGTCTATATGTTAGGAGGTGAAGCTGAAAACTGGTGGAACCATGTCGCTCAACTCCTAAACTATGAAGGAAGACCAATAAACTGGGGAGTATTCACCGAGAAGTTTCTTGATAAGTACTTCCCGGAGGATTTGAGGAGGAAGAAAGAGGTGGAGTTCCTGCAATTGAAGCAAGGTGACATGAGTGTCAGCGAATATGCGGCTAAATTCGAAGAGCTGATGAAGTATTCCCCTTACTACCAGAACAATCCTGATGAGCGTAGTAAGTGCATTAAGTTTGAAGGCGGTCTAAGACCCGAGTTGAAGTCTGTGTTTAGCTACCAAAGGATCCAGAGTTTCCCTGCCCTCGTTGATATGTGTCGAATGTATGAAGACGACAAGAAGGCTGAGGAGCATAGCATTCAAGTCAATAGGAATCAACAAAATTATGGGTCTCAAAAGCGAAAAAGATTTGATCACCGAAGCAAAGGTTCATATACCAACCGCAACGGAGCCAAAGGAAAAGCTGTAGCTGGTGGGAAGAGCAACGCTCAGAATGATGTTCCTTTTTGTGCAAAGTGCAAGCGACATCATCGTGGACAAATCTTTTGGACTCAACGTGGTTGTTTCAATTGTGGCAAGTCGGGTCATTACGCTCGTGACTGCAAAGAGCCTGCAAAAGCTAATTCTCAAGTATCCGGTAGCAAGTCCGTGAACCAAGGCAAAGTTTTTACCCTGAGTGGTGTTGGAGTCAACAAATCCTCTGATCTCGTGCAAGGTAAATTTTTGCTAAATAATCAACCTTGCATGTTTATGTTCGACTCTGGAGCTACTCATTCTTTCATTTCCTATGAATGTGTGGATCGTTTGAACTTGGTAGTGTCTGATTCATCCCTATGCCTGAGAGTTGAAACCCCTACTGGTCTCCCCGTTTATGTTTCTAAAGTCTGTTTAGATTGTCGTGTTGAGGTATTTGATCGCGTCTCTAAAGTAGACCTGATTTGTTTTCCTCTGTCACAATTGGATGTGATCTTGGGGATGGATTGGTTGAGCCAGAACCAAGTGACCATCGATTGAGATCGAAAGATAATCTTGTATAAGAATCCTATAGACCCGAAGGATACATGTGTTTGTTTTCCATAGTGGGAAAGGAAGAAGGAGAAGGAAAGCGTCTTGAAGAGATTCCTGTTGTGCAAGACTTTCCAGAAGTGTTCTCAGAAGAGATACCGGGTTTACCTCCGAAGAGAGAAATTGAGTTTGGAATCGATCTGGTTCCGGGAGCTGGTCCCATCTCTATTGCCCCTTATAGAATGGCACCGCCGGAAATGGCTGAGATGAAGAAGCAAATAGAAGAATTGTTGGAAAATCAAATGATAAGACCAAGTGTATCCCCGTGGGGAGCCCCGTTGTTGTTTGTGAAAAAGAAAGATGGAAGTATGAGAATGTGCGTGGATTACCGGCAGTTGAATAAGGTCACAATCAAGAATAAGTACCCTTTTCCAAGAATTGATGACCTTATGGACCAAGTTAGAGGAGCTTCGGTATTTTCAAAGATCGACTTACGGTCTGGGTATCATCAGATCAGAATAAGAGAGGAGGATATTCCCAAGACCGCATTCCGATCTCGATATGGTCATTATGAGTATGTGGTGATGCCGTTTGGTTTGACAAATGCTCCTGCTATCTTTATGGACTACATGAACCGGATTTTTAGACCTTATTTGGACTCATTTGTGGTGGTGTTTATAGATGACATTTTGATTTATTAGGAACATGCCGAGCACCTCAATATTGTGTTGAACATCTTGAAGGAGAAGCAGTTGTATGCGAAGCTTGCTAAGTGTGAATTCTCGCTTGAGGAGGTGATGTTTTTGGGACATGTGATTTCTAAGAAAGGAATAGTTGTGGATCCTACCGAAGTGGATTCTGTGTTGCAGTGGAGTCAACCTACGTCAGTTACTGAAGTGAGAAGTTTCGTAGGACTGGCTAGGTATTATAGGCGATTTATAAAAGGTTTCTCTAAAATCGCATTACCCTTGACGAAGCTAACTCTAAAGGATCAACCGTTCGTATGGGATGAGAAGTGTGAACGAAATTTTCAGGAGTTAAAGAAAAGGTTAACATCATCTCCGGTGTTAATTTTGCCTGACCCTGGTAAAAGTTTCGAGGTGTATTGTGATGCATCGAAGCAAGGCTTGGGAAGTGTTTTAATGCAAGAAGGACAGGTGGTTGCATATGCTTCTCGACAGTTGAAAATTCATGAAGTGAATTACCCAACACACGACCTGGAGTTAGCAGCAATCGTGTTTGCTTTGAAAATTTGGAGACACTATCTCTATGGCACTACATTCCGGGTGTTCAGTGACCATAAGAGTTTAAAGTACCTATTTAACCAAAAGGAGTTGAATATGAGACAAAGGCGATGGATGGAGTTTCTAAAAGATTATGACTTTGAGCTCCAATACCATCCTGGCAAAGCAAACGTAGTTGTAGACGCTTTGAGCAGAAAGGCCATTCATGTGAGCTTCATGATGGTCAAGGAGGCTACTCTGATCGAGGAGTTCAGAGACCTAAGTCTGGCAATACAAGTGGAACCATCTAGCATTAGACTGGGAATGTTGCAAATCACCAACGAATTCTTGAATCGAATTCGTGAATTACAATCAGAAGATGAGGAGTTGAAAGAGAAGAAGAGATTGATAACTGAAGGAAAAGAACTGAACTTTAGTATTGGAGTAGATGAAATTCTTCGTTTCAAGAGGAGAATTTGTGTGCCCAGAGATTTGGAAGTTAGAAGAATGATCTTAGACGAAGCGCATAAGAGTCGGATGAGTATGCATCTAGGATCAACCAAGATGTACCAGGATCTGAAGAGGTTATTTTGGTGGTCTGGATTATAGAAAGATGTAGCAGAGTATGTGGCTTCGTGTTTTGTTTGCCAAAAGGCCAAAGAAGAACATCAGAAACCTGGAGGACAACTGCAATCCTTAGATATTCCACAGTGGAAGTGGGATAGAATCTCTATGAATTTCATATCTGGTTTGCCAAGAACAGTAGCAAATCATGATGCCATCTGGGTGATCGTGGATCGTTTGACGAAGTCGGCGCATTTCATTCCTGTGAATATGCGCTATGATTTGGAAAGACTCACTCGAATTTATATTAGGGAGGTTGTTCGGTTGCATGGCATACCCTCAAGTATTGTGTCAGACCGAGATCCAAGGTTTGTGTCAAAATTTTGGTCAAGCTTATGTAACATCCCTAATTTAAATCCAAGCATAATTAGTGAATTAATAAGTTTAAAGTGTAAGGAATGGGTAGATTAATTGCTTAAAGAATTTTGGGAACAAGGTGAGTGGTAATTATTGTTGGAAGTCAAGCTGGTTGGAAGACATGTTTCAAACTCTCTATGGACTTCAAAGGAATACAATTATATGTTTTGATGATAACAAACCAACTCAAGTTCAAGATCACAAGTGCAAGCCTAGAAGATTGAAGACTCAAGCAAGAATAGAATAGAAGCCTTATCTTTAGATCAAATGTAAGGTAATGAAGTTCTGTTTCTTTAAGTAGTTACAAAGCCAATAAGTTTTTCATTTTTGAGAGAAGAAGAAAAACGTGTTTTTGCATGAAAAATGTATTTTCTGCATTTAACCTTAGTAAAATAATTGATGTTACAAAACTCTGTATATTTATATGTGTGCAAGAGGGAGTAATCGATTATTTGCCAAAGTAATCGATTAACTTTGTTGCATCATAGAAAAATCAGAGAGGTTGTAATCGATTAAGTGATTTGTGTTAATCAGTTACTTTCTTATGGAAGTAATCGATTACATTGGTCAGGTAATCGATTATAATTGTTGCATCATATATTTTTCAGAGGCTTTGTAATCGATTACAAGGTTTGTAGTAATCGATTACATGATGTTGCATCATATGCAAACCAGAGGCTTAGTAATCGATTAACTCCTCAGTGTAATCGATTATTATAGTTGCATCACATAATGAACAGGAGTGATGTAATCGATTAACTATTCTTAGCCTAATCGATTACATGTTTTTCAAATGTTTTAAGAATTTCTATTTTTGTAGAAGTAATCGATTATTGCTTCTATGTAATCGATTATTTCTTGATTTATTGAAAAACGTGTCAGAATCATTTTTATTATTTCCTGATTTGTTTTTATATAAAGATTCTGATATATTTTATTTTATTTTGAAAATGAATTTAAATTTGAATTATTTCCTTTTTGGTTTTAAGAATCAAATCTTTTTATTATTTCGAAAATCGTTTTGATTTTATTTTGATTTTAAAACTTATTACAAATCTTTTATTATTCTGATTTGATTTGTTTTACTTAATTCAAAATTCCTTTTCTTTTTAAAAAAGGTTCACTCCAACACGTTAAGGAAGAATTTTTTGATCAGAACATTTTTTTTTCATTCACGTTGCACGTTTCTTCTTCATCTTCTTCTCTAGACTTGTGCTTTTCATCGTTCATACTTTTTGAAGAACAAACTCTTATTGGCTGAGTAACATCTAGAGAACCACTACTTCACTATCATATAGCTTATTGTTGTATCTGTGTTTTGAGAACACACAAAGCTATTGCAATCGCAATCGCATTCATTCTAAACCTTAGTGATTAGGGAGAGTATCCCTTAGTGGACGTTGTGATACGTCGTAGGGCGAGGAACCCTGCTGTGTGATTGAGGCCCCTAGCGAACGGAGGTTCCTTGTAGTGTGCGGGGTGCTCTTGGTTGTAATAGGGTGCGGCTCTATTTCTTGGTTATAAGAACTCTCAGGCGGGTCGCTTGGGGACTGGATTAGGCCTTTCGACGGGAAGGCTGAACCAGTATAAAATCACCGGTGCAAGCTTTTCTAACCCTTATCTTTTACTTTCCGCATATTTACTTTATTTACGTTTCCGCGCTACTCGATTATATTTTTCTAACGTTTTCGCGATCCATAACAACGCTTAATCTCTCCGTCTTAAAACTATGTTTTAATTTGGTACGTATTTTTCAATACATAATAAAACTCGATTCACCCCCCCCCCCCCCCTCTCGAGATTTTGAGGCCAAAACCAACAATTGGCATCAGAGCTAGTCTCTTGTGTTAAGACTTAACCGTCTCAAGAGTATGGCTTCAAACTCTCTGTTTGGAGGTGAAGGGAGTTCTATTAACCGTCCTCCCATGTTTGATGGGGTAGGGTACGCGTATTGGAAAGCCCGTATGAAAATTTTTATTCAAGGAGTAGGATTAAAAGTTTGGGATGCCGTCGTAAATGGTCCCTATGTTCCTACCTATGTGGTTAATGGTAACACCGTCGAAAAGCCTATGGCTGAGTCGACGGAGGAGGAGGAACGTAGAGTCCAATAAGACTTGAAAGCGAAAAATATTATAACATCTGCTTTGAGCTATGATGAGTTTTTCAGGATTTCAACATGCGAGACAGCACAACAAATGTGGGATACACTGGAAGTCACGCATGAAGGAACAACGGAAGTAAAGAGGTCAAGAATCAATACATTAACTGGTGAATATGAACTGTTCAGAATGAAAGATGAAGAATCAATTCAAGAGATCCAAAAACGCTTCACAATGATTGTAAATCAATTGACAACATTGGGGAAGAAATTCACCAATGAGGATCTCATCAACAAAGTGCTAAGATGTTTGGGAAGAGATTGGCAACCTAAAGTGACAGCAATCGCTGAATCAAGAAATCTCTCAACAATGACGCTGGCAACTCTGTTTGGAAAATTACAAGAACATGAAAGTGAACTGAAGATGTTAGCTCAGCATGAAGAAGAGAACAAGAAAGTCAAAAGTTTGGCTTTCAAGGCTGAAGCACCTGCACCAGATAGTGACTCGGACAAAGAACTGATCAATGATGAACACATGGGTCTATTGGTGAAGAAGTTCGGAAAATTTCTGAGGAAGAAGAATTTCAACCGAAGAGACAACAACAAAAGTGGAGGCTCAACCATCACATGTCATGAGTATGGCAAGCCTGGTCATATTCGAGAAGATTGCTATCAATTGAAAAAGAAAGAGAATTCAGAAAAAGGCACCTCAAGTTCAAAGAAGGGAAAGCAAGCATACTTGGCGTGGCTGGACAATGATGGAAGTTCGGATGAGGATTCAGACGAACAAGAAGAAACCGCCAACCTGTGCTTGATGGCTCACGAAAATGAGGTAACTTCTGAACCAAATTTTTCTTATGATGAATTACTTGAAGCTTTTGAAGAATTACATGAGGAATCAATGAGGATATCCTTATTGGTTTCTCTAGAAAAGAAAAATTCAGCCTCTCTTTTAGAAAAGAATAAAGAGCTTTCAAAAGAAAATGAATTTTTGAAAAATCAAAATAAGGAGCTGAATTTGACTTTAAAAAATTCCTCAAACACTTCTAGTAATGACATTAAACTTAAAGCTAGTTCTTCTTCGTATAAATTCTGCAAGGATCTGGTTAAAGAAATTGAAGATTTAAAAGAAACCCTTGCTAAGTTTAAAAAAGGTAGAAATACTTTAAATTTAATGTTAGGTAGGCAAAAATGTTTCTTTAATAGAGCGGGTTTAGGATATCAACCCGGTAGGCATCAAAAGAAGCTTAGTACCATTTTTGTCCCTGCCAGTAATCATAAGAAACCTCTTATTATATGTCATATTTGTGGTAAAAAGGGCCATGGTGCACATGAATGCATACACCGAAAAGTGAAGTTCGTTAAACCGAACAATGAAGCTAAAAGGTGGCATGACTTAAACTATGGCTATACTAACGCTCAAGGACCCAAAAAGATATGGGTACCTAAAAAGAAACCTTGAATCTTTGCTTGTAGGTTACTCCGGAAGGAAGAAAATCATGGTGGTACTTGGACAGCGGATGCTCAAAACATATGACTGGAGATAAATCCAAATTCTCGCATCTCGTGCCTAAGGACCAAGGATATGTGACCTTCGGAGATAACAATCAAGGAAAGATCATTGGAATCGGTAAAATTGGTACACCTCCTAACCCTTGCATTGAAAATGTATTACATGTTGAGGGCCTAAAGCACAATTTGCTAAGCATTAGTCAATTGTGTGATAAGGGCAATAGGGTTATATTTGATTCTGATAGATGTATTATCGAGGGAAAAATTGATAATCTTATTAAGCTAATTGCTCGCAGGATAAACAATGTATATATTATTGATTTCGATTCAATTCCCTCAAATGATGCTAAATTTTTATTATCTAAAGAGGATGAATCGTGGATGTGGCATCGTAGAATAGGTCACATCCACATGGCTCATTTAAATAAAATTTCTTCTAAAAACTTAGTAGTTGGTTTGCCAAAGCAAAATTTTTCCTTTTCTGAAAAATGTGATCCTTGTTCAAAATCAAAACTCACAAGGGCCAATTTTCCTTCTAAAAATCTTGTTTCAACTCAAAGGCCTTTGGAACTTTTACATATGGATCTTTTTGGACCGTGTCAAACTAAAAGCTTTGGTGGCAACTATTATTGTTTGGTTATTGTGGATGACTATTCTAGGTATACATGGACGCTTTTTATTACTCATAAAAATGACGCATTTCATGAATTTAAAAAGCTAGCCAAGATTATTCAAAACCAATTGCATTTGAGCATTGCATCCATTAGAACTGATCATGGTGGAGAATTTGAAAATCTTAGTTTTGAAAAGTTTTGCGAAAAACATGGAAGCAAGCATTATTTTTCAGCTCCAATGACTCCAGAACAAAATGAGGTTGTTGTGGAGAGGAAAAATCGTTCATTAAAAGAGCTTTCTACAACAATGCTTAATGTCATGAATTTGCCTGCATATTTTTGGGCCGATGCAGTGAGTACAGCATGTTATGTTATGAACCGTGTTTTGATTGGGCCTATTTTAAAGAAAACCCCCTATGAGCTGTACAAGGGGAGAAAACCTAATATTTCCCATCTTCGAGTTTTTGGATGTAAATGTTTTGTGCATAATAATGGTAGAGAAAATCTAGGATCTTTTGAGGCTAGAGTTGATGAGGGTATATTTCTTGGTTATTCTGCTTCTAGCAAAGCCTATAGGATATACAATAAATCTCGTAATACTATTGAAGAATCTATTCATGTATCATTTGACGAATCCGATCCCAGAAGGTTGGGAAAGGTATCTGCTAATGATTTTTCAGGTATTCTTGGAGAATTATTCATTGATGAGGATGAGGAGCAAAATGATAAATCAAAGGATCAATCCGGAAACAATGAAATTTTAGTTGAAAATGTTGAGGAGAAAAATCAAGAACAATCATTGGAACTCAACACTGATTTGCCTAAGGAGTGGAAAACATCAAGGCATCATCCTATTGATCAAATCATCGGAGACATTTCTAAAGGTGTAAGTACTCGCAACTCTATTAGCAATCTGTGTAACTTCTTTGCATTTGTTTCTCAAGTAGAGCCAAAGAATTATTCTGAGGCAATACTTGATGAGCATTGGCTTTTGGCAATGCAAGAAGAATTAAACCAGTTCGAAAGAAATCAGGTATGGGAACTTGTTCCTAGGCCTGAGTCTCATCCAATTATTGGACTTAAGTGGATTTATAAAAATAAACTTGATGAGGCAGGTTTAATTGTTCGAAACAAATCTAGGCTAGTTGCACAAGGTTACAACCAGGAAGAGGGGATAGATTATGAGGAAACATTTGCCCCTGTTGCTAGGTTGGAAGCCATTAGACTACTATTAGCATTTGCATGCATTTTAGATTTTAAATTATATCAGATGGACGTAAAGAGTGCCTTTCTTAATGGTTTTATAAATGAGGAAGTTTATGTGTGTCAACCTCCTGGCTTTGAAAGTTATGAACACCCTGATTATGTTTATAAGTTGAAAAAGGCTTTGTACGGTTTAAAACAAGCTCCTAGAGCGTGGTACGACCGTCTTAGCAAGTTTTTATTAAAAAATAACTTTGAAAGAGGGAAGGTTGATAACACACTTTTTATTAAAAAGAAAGGAAAGGACATTCTTTTAGTTCAGATTTATGTAGATGATATTATATTCGGTGCTACTAATGAAATCCTTTGCAAGGAGTTTTCTAGTATGATGCAGGAAGAGTTCGAAATGTCTATGATGGGTGAGCTGAACTTTTTCCTAGGTTTACAAATAAAGCAAGCAAAGGATGGAATCTTTATTAGTCAAACTAAATACTGCAAGGAATTATTGAAAAGATTTGGCATGGATAAAGCCAAGGCAGTTGCAACACCGATAAGTACATCATGCTACTTGGACAAAGACGAAGGAGGTAAATCCGTAGAAATTACAAAGTATCGAGGTATTATCGGATCCCTTCTATATTTGACGGCAAGTAGGCCGGATATCATGTTTAGTGTGTGTCTTTGTGCTCGGTTCCAGTCGAATCCAAAAGAAACGCACATGGTTGCTGCCAAGCGTATAATGAAATATCTGTCTGGCACAACTGATATGGGTTTGTGGTACCCCAAAAGTTCATCTTGTAATCTTGTTGGGTATTCTGATTCTGACTTTGATGGTTGCAAAGTAGATAGAAAAAGCACTAGTGGCACTTGTCATCTTCTTGGCAATTCATTGGTATCATGGGCTAGTAAGAAACAGTCTAGTGTTGCCCTATCTACAGCTGAGGCTGAATATGTAGCCGCGGGTAGTTGTTGCGCTCAGATTTTATGGTTAAAACAACAACTCTTAGACTTTGGTGTAAGTCTAGATCACATTCCTATTAAATGTGATAATACCAGTGTTATTTCTATTACCAAAAACCCAGTGCAACATTCTCGAACGAAGCATATCGAGATTAAACACCATTTTATTCGTGATCATATTCAGAAAGGTGATTGCATTATTGAGTATGTTGATACTTTGCGGCAGTTGGCTGATATCTTTACGAAACCGCTTCCAAAAGAAAATTTCTTTTTTATTCGTAGAGAAATTGGTCTAGCTTCTGCCTCTCACCTCTTTTGAATATGTGAATCTTTTATCTCTCATGTTATTATTGATGCATCTTCTTAGTGTTTCAGGGGGAGATTGCACATCTTTTTGATGATTACAAAAGGGGGAGAGAGATTATGATATATTTTTAAGCATTCATACAGGGGGAGATGAAATAATCCATTATTTTTCCTGTATTTTATGATTCTAAGGAAGGTTTCATTATTATATATCTATTTCTGCTTGTATAACACTTGTGATGCAGATAGTAAAGAGCATATCAGAATGGGTGTTTGTCATCATCAAAAAGGGGGAGTGTTGGAAGTCAAGCTGGTTGGAAGGCATGTTTCAAACTCTCTATGGACTTCAAAGGAATACAATTATATGTTTTGATGATAACAAACCAACTCAAGTTCAAGCTCACAAGTGCAAGCCTAGAAGATTGAAGACTCAAGCAAGAATAGAATAGAAGCCTTATCTTTAGATCAAATGTAAGGTAATGAAGTTCTGTTTCTTTAAGTAGTTACAAAGCCAATAAGTTTTTCATTTTTGAGAGAAGAAGAAAAACGTGTTTTTGCATGAAAAATGTATTTTCTGCATTTAACCTTAGTAAAATAATTGATGTTACAAAACTCTGTATATTTATATGTGTGCAAGAGGGAGTAATCGATTATTTGCCAAAGTAATCGATTAACTTTGTTGCATCATAGAAAAATCAGAGAGGTTGTAATCGATTAAGTGATTTGTGTTAATCAGTTACTTTCTTATGGAAGTAATCGATTACATTGGTCAGGTAATCGATTATAATTGTTGCATCATATATTTTTCAGAGGCTTTGTAATCGATTACAAGGTTTGTAGTAATCGATTACATGATGTTGCATCATATGCAAACCAGAGGCTTAGTAATCGATTAACTCCTCAGTGTAATCGATTATTATAGTTGCATCACATAATGAACAGGAGTGATGTAATCGATTAACTATTCTTAGCCTAATCGATTACATGTTTTTCAAATGTTTTAAGAATTTCTATTTTTGTAGAAGTAATCGATTATTGCTTCTATGTAATCGATTATTTCTTGATTTATTGAAAAACGTGTCAGAATCATTTTTATTATTTCCTGATTTGTTTTTATATAAAGACTCTGATATATTTTATTTTATTTCGAAAATGAATTTAAATTTGAATTATTTCCTTTTTGGTTTTAAGAATCAAATCTTTTTATTATTTCGAAAATTGTTTTGATTTTAAAACTTATTACAAATCTTTTATTATTCTGATTTGATTTGTTTTACTTAATTCAAAAGTCCTTTTCTTTTTAAAAAAGGTTCACTCCAACACGTTAAGGAACAATTTTTTGATCAGAACATTTTTTTTCATTCACGTTGCACGTTTCTTCTTCATCTTCTTCTCTAGACTTGTGCTTTTCATCGTTCATACTTTTTGAAGAACAAACTCTTATTGGCTGAGTAACATCTAGAGAACCACTACTTCACTATCATAGAGCTTATTGTTGTATCTGTGTTTTGAGAACACACAAAGCTATTGCAATCGCAATCGCATTCATTCTAAACCTTAGTGATTAGGGAGAGTATCCCTTAGTGGACGTTGTGATACGTCGTAGGGCGAGGAACCCTGCTGTGTGATTGAGGCCCCTAGCGAACGGAGGTTCCTAGTAGTGTGGGGGGTGCTCTTGGTTGTAATAGGGTGCGGCTCTATTGCTTGGTTATAAGAACTCTCAGGCGGGTCGCTTGGGGACTGGACTAGGCCTTTCGACGGGAAGGCTGAACCAGTATAAAATCACCGGTGCAAGCTTTTCTAACCCTTATCTTTTACTTTCCGCATATTTACTTTATTTACGTTTCCGCGCTACTCGATTATATTTTTCTAACGTTTTCGCGATCCATAACAACGCTTAATCTCTCCGTCTTAAAACTATTTTTTAATTTGGTACGTATTTTTCAATACATAATAAAACTCGATTCACCCCCCCCCCCCTCTCGAGATTTTGAGGCCAAAACCAACAATTATAAGTATTAGGGGTTGTGTAGGAGACATTGGTAGCAAGGGGCAAAATTATCAAGGCGAAAATCGGGAGTTAAATCGGCGTTTTAGATGTTAGAAATCAACCGAAAAAAGAAAATTAGGAATTTATTATAGGATGCAAAGAAATTAAATTCCACCGTTGGATATGAAGTTTAAGGAATTAAGAAGCTTGTCTTCAAATTTGGGCAAGATCCGACGGTTAACGAAGAAGTTATGGTGTAGTCAACATAAAAGTCAACAGACCCTCGCCCAGGCGCGCCAACAGCTCGCCCAGGCGCGCCAACAGCTCGCCCAGGCGCGCGAACGCGCATCAGACCCTCCCCACAGCAGCAAACTCGCCCAGGTGAGCAGGAGGCCTCGCCCAGGAGCACGGTGCGCGAATCAGCAACACCAGCACCATAAATGGTGCGAGAATGACCCACCAAACCCCCATTTTCCAACCCTTCTTCCTCCCTCTCAACTCCCTCTCTCTCTCCGCCCCCAGCACCACCAACCGCCACCACCGGAGCCGCCCAAGGCCGTCGCCCCTCTCCTTGACCTTCCTTCCTTCCTCCCCATAGATCCACTCTCTCTCTCTTCCCTCTTGATCTCTTTCTCTCTCTTTCCCTCATCTCTTCCTCCTCTCTCCTCCGGCCACCACGAACCACCACCACGAACCGCCACCACCCAAGGCCTTCCACCCTCTCCCACGATCGTCTCTCTTCCCTCCCTCTTGATTGCTCTCTCTCTCATTTCCCTTGGCCGAGCTTTCTCTCTCCTCGGGACTCACCGACGTCGTTACCGACCGTGATCGCACCGGGCTTGTATTGGGTACTCCGAAGCTCGAAGCTATTGCCTTGATCCAGCCACGATCGTTCTCGCTAACGAGGAGCAACACCAACGCCGTCATCGTCGCCGAGCCATAACCCAGGTTCTTTTTAAAAAGAAAAGCCCGAGGTAAGAAGGGTTCGTATTACCTCTACTTAAGAAGTAAATTCTAGGAGTTTATAGTGGTGACTAAGAATAGGGTAATTAAGGAATAAGTTAATGAACCTTAGGGTAGTCCCCGCAAATATAAATGATTTATTTAAAATGACAATGGATTAGATTGGACATGTATAGAATGATTTCCAGAGTGAATGAATATGGTAGAATATTAAAAGAGTTAATATAGAATGGATGTGTAGGAAAACTAAGGGAAATTAGTTAAGGAAGAACTAACTAAAGTTGGGAGTAAAAGAATAAAGGGAAAGTGTAATAGGCAAAAAGAGTAGAACTAATAAGATGAAAGATAATAAGTAAAATAGTAAGTGAAGATTTAAATGGGATAAAAGAGGGATTAGTATGTGGAATACGGAATATGTGTGGAGTCGAATATGGAAATAGAAATAAAATCGTGAATTAGATATAAAGAAAAGTAGATAACTGGTAAAAGAAATTAATAAAAAGATACCAAAGTAAAGAGAGAGTACGTGGTTAGGGAAGTTAGATAAAATGTTGTAAATGATAGGGGAATTGAGCTTTAAAAAGGGTAATTAATTAAAAGAGAGTAATGGAATAGGAATACTAAGTAAATAAAAATATGAGATAAGGGAAACAAGGAGATAACTAATAACTAATCATGAGAGTTAAAATATAGAGTATATGATCAGGATAAGAGTTAAGTAAAAGCAAGATTTACATTAATAAAGAGGAACACTTAAAAGGAAAAGAAATAAAAGAAAATGGGCTAATGTTGTATGCAGATCATCTACTTGTGGTTGCATACATCGTAAATAAAATTGTGGGTGCATGCAGATCATCTGCTTGTGGTTGCATGCATCGTAAATAAGTTGTGGGTGTATACAGATCATCTGCTTGTGGTTGTATACATCGTAAATAAATGGTGGGCGTATGCAGATCATCTGCTTGTGGTTGCATACGTCGGAAATAAAATTGTGGGTGTATGCAGATCATCTGCTTGTGGTTGCATACATCGTAAATAAAGTTGTGGATAAGATGGTGGATATATGCAGATCATCTGCTTGTGGTTGCATATATCGTAAATAAATTGTTGGTGTATGCAGATCATCTGCTTGTGGTTGCATACATCGTAAATAAGTGGTGAGGGTATGCAGATCATCTGCTTGTGGTTGCATACCTCGTAAATAAATAGTAGGTGTATGCAGATCATCTGCTTGTGGTTGCATACATCGTAGACAAATTGGGTGTATGCAGATCGTCTGTCTGCGGTTGCGTACACGGGTATGTGTAGATCTCTGTTTGAGGTTACACCCAATGGAATAAAAAGGAAATAAAAATGGAAAAGATAATGAAAATGGTAAAGGAAAGGAAAAATGGATAATCGAATGAATATTGGAAAATGAAATAAGAAAGTGAACAATGGGAATGATATAGGAACTAGAGGAAATAAATAAGGGTAGTAATTATGGAAATGCTAAGTATAAGTGGCAAATGGAAAGTGGATAAAGTATGATAATGAGAGAATGATAAGAGAATAGAAAATTAAATGAATGTGAGAATAAGTAAAGATCTAGAAGAGATTAATTAAATGAATAAAGGAAGTTAAGAATTGGGTAGACTTGGTTTATTGCTATGTCTCTTTTAGGATCTATCTTTTTAAGTTTTGTGTAATGTTACCCTTCTTGCTATATTTTTACAGGTACTGATGTGGAGCTTACATGGGACATGGCCGAGCAGGATTTTCATTCCACTAAGTAGAGTGAATATATATATATATATATATATATATATATATATATATATTATTTTGAGTGGACAACTATTTTGTAATTTAAAATATGTAATAGTTGTACGCCCTGAACTTGTACTACTTGGGCACTAGGATCTGATCTGGATATTTTATCTATTGTGCGCTATGTTTTTAAATATTCTGGACTGACAGGTTTTACGAAGAAACTTTGGGAAAGTCCGAAAAACAGAGGAAACTCTGCCGGATTTTCCTAAGAATTTTTATAAATAAAATAATTAAAAAGAAATTTTCAAACTCCGATTTTATTTAAAACCTAAAATTAACTAATAAAAGTGAGAGTGTTACATTTTGGTATCAGAGCAGTTTTTCCTCGGCCTTTGGAGTTTGAACTCATAACTCCTGTGGTTTACTCACCAAGCGAGTAACCGATATGGATAGTCAAGTTACTAAGTTAGGCGAATAGGAATACATATATATAACTACCTATTTATATATGTGTTCACTTGCTAACTTCTCCAGGATTAGGTTGTGACAGCCATAGACTATAGGACGTTAGTTTGAACTCAACTGGATCCCTCGATGGTGTTGTCGTTTAATAGAGTGTAAGGGTAGGATTGGTCATCCTTACTCTTGCAACTATTAAGTGATGATATCGTCAACAAACCTGACGATGAAGTTGCTATTGATAAATGTGAGATTGAGACTGACCATCTCAATCTTCGCGCTTGTCGATTGTCAATGTCATTGAAAGCTTCGAAGTAGCACAAGAACCAATCCGACCTAAGATTTCATGAGAAGTACCACCATTAGAAGAAAGTAAGTCGACTTGAACGGTACTTTCTTTGGATCCTTCACACGAAGTTCTTGAGGGAATCAAGTTCACCCTAGCAACCATCTCTAGCTTCCCTGAAAAGCTAAACCAGACTTTGGCAGTCCGAAACCTACTGGGAGCCTTATCAACAAGATTCCTGAACGATCGCCCGCGAGAAAAGAAAATCTTGACAACCTTACCAAGTATCCACGTCGAGATCAACCAAGATTGAACAATCGAACAATGGTTTTCGGTGAAAATAAGAACCCGACCATGGTGCGCTGTTGGTAGACGTGAGGTTGAGATTGATCACCTCAATCTTTGCAACTACTAACAGATGATACCATTGCAATTCTCTTAATAAAATTGAAACAATAGAAATGGAAACTCTCCAAGGGAGTAGATCCTTTGGAAGAAAAGGAACCAACCCGAATGGTGTCCTTTCCAAGTTCCTTAAACGGAAGCGGATAGTAGGCCCAAAACAAAAACCAAAGCATAAGAGCCTTAAGCCATCTTATCTATTTAAGAATAGCGTAATCGAATACCCTATCTTAGAACGGATGGAATAAACTCTATAAGAACCACCCCTACCCATCAAAAAGCCAAACTAAAACTTAGGTAACCCAAGTCTTATCGGGAATCTTACCCAGGTTCCTGAATGGTCATCCATTAGAAAAGCTTAACTCATAACCTCTTGAAGTCTCTACATAGAGACCAAACAAATTGAATGAGTGACCACCAACGGGTCGTCCACCCAACACGAATCTCGATTTCGAGAGTAGTGCAAGTCTTAAGGTAATAGAAAGGTCAGATTCCATCAGCTTTCTTGTTCTGTATCAAATTCATTCAAGCTTTCCTTAAGATCCAACTCGAAATAGGTTGTAAGGGATTACTGACATACACCCAAGGTATGTCTTGAGTGTCATTGATCTAAAATAGTGCTTAATAGAGCGTTCAGAAGTCAAGAACTTATGCCAACCGCAATTCGTGACCATCAAAAATCGTTTAAGACTTTAATAGTAATTCTGAAAAGCTTAGTTAGTACCTCAATTCGTGCAAGTAGATCTCTTCCTCCTCGTTCTTCTTGGTTGACTTTACCTTGAAGTAGCGACTTTTGATCACGAATTAAAGATTTCTCGCTCTAATCTACTAAACCTCGTGAACTTACGATCTTCTCCTTGTCTCTTATCCTGGAATACCCATCGTTCCTGGAGTTCCAGTCTTATTTATTCGATCCGGTTCCTCGTGGACGAGGAAATTTCTAGTCATAAGCTGCTACATTCTGCGAAAAGTCTTTGGATCGCATAATCTTAGACTATTTTCTTAAGCGAAAGCGCAAATGGAAAGTGGATAAAGTATGGAAATGAGAGAATGATAAGAGAATAGAAAATTAAATGAATGTGAGAATAAGTAAAGATCTAGAAGAGATTAATTAAATGAATAAAGGAAGTTAAGAATTGGGTAGACTTGGTTTATTGCTATGTCTCTTTTAGGATCTATCTTTTTAAGTTCTGTGTAATGCTACCCTTCTTGCTATATTTTTACAGGTACTGAAGTGGAGCTTACATGGGACATGGCCGAGCAGGATTTTCATTCCACTACGTGGAGTGAATATATATATATATGTATATATTATTTTGAGTGGACAACTATTTTGTAATTTAAAATATGTAATAGTTGTACGCCCTGAACTTGTACTACTTGGGCACTAGGATCAGATCTGGATATTTTATCTATTGTGCGCTATGTTTTTAAATATTCTGGACTGACAGGTTTTACGAAGAAACTTTGGGAAAGTCCGAAAAACAGAGGAAACTCTGCCGGATTTTCCTAAGAATTTTTATAAATAAAATAATTAAAAAGAAATTTTCAAACTCTGATTTTATTTAAAACCTAAAATTAACTAATAAAAGTGAGAGTGTTACAGCTTACATCAAGCCTTGGGTACAAGATTGAAGATCAGTTCAGCTTATCATCCTCAAACAAATGGTCAGACTGAGAGAACTATTCAGACGCTTGAGGATATCTTAAGAGCCTGTGCTTTAGAGGAACAAGGAAGTTGGGATCAGATTTTATCGCTCGCAGAGTTTACATACAACAACAATTATCATGCAAGTATCGGAATGGCACCGTTTGAAGCTTTGTATGGTAGGAAGTGCCAAACCCCGTTATGTTGGTTTCAAATGGGGGAGAATGTGATGATTGGGCCAGAAATTGTGCAACAGACGACTGAGAAGATCAAGATGATTCAGGAGAAAATGAGGATAGCACAAAGTCAGCAGAAGAGTTATGCTGATCGAAGAAGAAGACCTCTAGAGTTTTCGGAAGGCGATCATGTTTTCCTTCGGATAGTTCCAATGAAAGGTGTCAGTCGAGCTCTTAAGACTCGAAAGCTTTCTCCAAAATTCATCGGTCCTTATCAGATCCTTAAGCAAGTTGGTCCTATTGCTTATCAAATAGCCCTGCCTCCATCATTAGCCAACTTGCATAATGTTTTCCATGTGTCTCAGCTCAAGAAGTATGTTCATGACCCAACGGTTGTACTTCAAATTCGTCCTGATGATCTCACCTTACGAGAAAACCTAACCTTTGAAACTCGTCCTGTTCGGATTGAAGATAGAAGACTCAAGCAACTCAGAGGAAAGGAGATTCCGCTGGTTAAGGTCATCTGGGAAAACAACGAAATTTCTGAAGCGACTTGGGAATCAGAAGAGAAGATGCGTAGAGAGTATCCCGAGTTGTTTTTGTAAATAGAATTTCGGGGACGAAATTCCTTTTAAGTGGGGGAGTAGTGTAACACCCCTAATTTTGTCCCTTGAATATTTATATTTATAATAAAAGTTTATTTTCCAAATTATATGGTTTTCTTTTAATTGTTTAATTATATAAATAATGTGTGTTTAATTAATAAATATTTTTAATTAGTAAATTATGTCAAAATATAATTTTTATAATTTAGTCCTTGAATTAGGACCTAATAATAATATTAGAAGGGTTTTTGGAGGGAAAGGAATTAAAAACTGAATTTTTGAATTTTACACAGCATCTAACCGGTTAGATGTGCCCTGTAACCGATTAGACGATGAACCCAGAAAATTGGGTTAGTGCGTTTTGATGAGTAATCACTTTATTAATCCCTTAATCGCCACGAATCCCACTCAAATCTCAGTGGAATCAACATGTCCTGATGCATGGCACTTTGATTTGCCTGTAAATAGCTTCCCTTGCACGAAATGAACTCCATTTTTGCTTCTTGAAGTGTTGATGCTCTGTTTAGGGTTCCTGAATCCGTCCTCTTCGTGTTCCTTTGATTCTGAGAGTTATAGTTTGAGTGATACACTATTGTAAAGTTTAATCTTTAAGCTTTACAAAGACACAAAAATCCATAGTCTGAGAGTCTCTGAGTTGGGAGAAATCGAATCACAAAGTTAGGGATTCAAATCTGCAGAGTCAAGTTTCTGGTTTCTGGAGCTTACTTCAAGCTTCGATTTGAGTAAGTACAAACCCTCTCTGAGTCTCAAATTGGTTTCACCCTTTCATGCACGTTGCATAGAACACAATCTAACTATTTTTCCCAATTTGTTTCTCCTTTTCATGTGTCAAAATCTCTGATTTCTGAACCTTACCAAAACTGTCCTGCATGAAAGCAGAGTTTGTGATTTTGGGGTTTTGGGGTTTCTCTGTGTTGATCTTGCTGTTGCTGATTTGGGTCCAATATATGATGTTTTGAGTATGATTTAGACTCTCTTTTACCATGGATTTGGCTTGTTTCTCTTGTAAATTAAGGACTTTTTGTATAGTTTTTAGGAAGTTAGGTAATTTAGAATCCTTCGAACGTTTTGATCCGTTTTGTGTTTGTTTCAGGTGCTTTTGGAGCTGAATTTGGAGAAAATATCATTGGAGCTGAGAAGAGCATGAAAGGATCTTGAAAATGGCACAAGAACGGAGAGAAACGGAGTCGGAATCAGTTATGCACGCCCAGGCGCGTGGATGGTGCGCCCAGGGGCGCGTGCATCGCTAATTATGGTTCATCAGAGGGGGCACGCCCAGGCGTGCTGCTTCATACGCCCAGGCGCGCAACAAGCGAGAAAGTGACATTGTTTGCTGTTTTGACCATAACTTGAGCTTTGCTTATCCAAATGAGGCGATATTGTTATCATTTTAAAGATAAGGAAAATATCTACAACTTATCCAGAAATAGTCGTGCTCAAATTCGTCCATCTTTGGGGTCAAAATCAGTGCCGAAGTTGCTGTCAGACACAAATACGGGATTCTAGAAGGATTTTGATGATAAATTCTATTTGTAGATAAGATTCTTAAAGATTAGATTATTCTAATAGGATATTATCATATCATCTCAATTGGGATTAGTTGTAGACTTTAAATATAGGTTTTTCCTTTAGGTTTTGTAGACTTTTCAAAGCCAAATTAGAGATTAGAATAAAATTAGGATTAGAGAAGAGAGACTGTTATGCAATTGAGAGCAAGGAGGCAGGCACAAGGATTGGAGATCAACATTGTTGGAGGGATCCACTTGAAGATTGAAGATCTCTTGGGGGTAAATTGATTATTGTCTATGATTCTTAGTTTATTCCATTCCTTTCTCTTCTTCTTCCAATATGTATAATTGAACCTCTTATTAGGAATAAGGTGGATTTGTATGGATCTTAATTTGGCTATTTATTTATGAATTATTGTTTTTCCTTTCAAATCAATTGCTTGGTTATGTTTTAATTACAATTCATAGAATTGATCACTTTATGTTTTGCTTTGGTAATCTGAACCTTAATTGGAAAATTAGGATTAAGATTAGGTCTTTCAACCAAACAATATAATTATTCAACTTGTAGGGATACTTTGGGGTAATTGTATAACTTTTATAAATTTTACTCACTTAAGGGATTAAGGGGTAAAGTTTAGTAAGAAACATAATTGCCATGAGGGATCTAGCTTTTATTGTTTCTAGAGTTTTTGATTTATTGGAAAACATATTTTCATAATTAATAACCTGATCCTACAATGAAACCAAGTTCCTAACCTTTTCCATATTTGCTTCAAAAACCTTTTTAGTTTCTGAATTGTTTCATTCTACCTTTTCTCCATTCCTTTCTAAACTCTAAACCCATACAAGTTATACATAGTAATTGCAATTAGGTGAAAGAAATTAGAAACAATTTGCAATCCCCGAGTGGAACGATAATTTACTTACTCTTTATTACTTGTGCGATCGGTACACTTGCCGAATTGCCAACATGTTTTTGGCGCCGTTGCCGGGGATTGAAATTCGATTCTAATTTTTTCTTGTGCTTATTTGTAATTACTAGTGTAACTTGTCCCTTTTCATGTATAACTATAGTTTTAATAATGATTTTGATTGTGATAGATTTATTTCGGATCCTTACTCTCCATACTATTATGCACAAAACATAAGTAATATGAAAACTTCATTAAAATAGCTTTAGAGAAATTAGAAGCTACAGCTAAGAAACCAATTTTTGTAGAGCCAATTCTTGTGGAGAAAGATCCATGGGAAATAGCTTTAGAGAAATGTGCTCAAAACACTAAAGAATTTATTGAAGAATTCAGAACCTATTACCCGATTCAAGGTTCCAATTCAAGGAACCTCCAAATCAAGGTTGAACACATTTCAAAACCATTAGATGATGAGTCACAAGCATCACCAACAATTTTTGACTCTCTTCAAAGAGAGGAAAAAGTGGTGGTGATGGATGTGACCAATGATGAAACTCTTATGGAGGAGCAAATAGAGAAAAATGTGCATAATGAGTTTGAGGAAGAGGACCGAAATAAAACTTTAGATGGTTTGAATATGGTAGAAAAATTGGATCCACCCTTGCATGATGAATTTCTTGCACTAAAAAATTTGGTTAAATCTATTGCATGCTTGGATGACTCAAATTTTTTCCATTATATTCAACCTCTGTGCTTTCAAGAAAAATCTAAAAATCAATCTAAATCATTATTGAACAATAAGGAACATGAAAAGGTAGTTTTCCTAATTCATGGAATTAACACTTTCATGAATGGGAAAAGAAATAACTTGTCTGAGATGATGCATGGAGTAAGGAATGCACATTTTGACCCTAGTGGGATTGAACTTATTTTTGAAACCTCCTTACTCCACTATCATCCACGGTTTGCCCCATGGGATGTGGGAATAACTTGTTATTGTTGCATCACATGGGAATTAACCTATAGAATTTGGGATCCTGGTGGATTCTTTGTAATTATGTAGTAGTGTAGGTTTTTATTTTATTGGCAAAACTACTAGATTGGTCCCGTAAGTTATTTTTTGGTTGCGAGTTCGTCCCTTAACTTTTTTTCGTTTCAAATAAATCCTTCCATCCAATTTTGTCTTAACAACGTTAATGGGAGCCTCCTACGTGGCAACCAATGGTCTTACCAAGCTAAAACTCAACACTACACCCAAAAACAATGTCGTATGAGGCCAAAATAGAAGTTTATTAGGCTATCCCTAACTGTTTTGGTTTTCTCTTTTGGCCTCATATGACATCATTTTGGGGGTGTAATGTTGAGTTTTAGCCATGTAAGACAAATGGTTGCCACATAGGAGGCTCCCATCAACGGTGTTAAGAAAAAATTGGGTGGAAGGATTTATTTGAAACAAGCTAAAAACTTCCGGATTTATTTGAAACGAAAAAAAGTTATGGGACGAAATCGCAACCAAAAAATAACTTACAGGACCAATCTAGTAGTTTTGCCTATTTTATTTTTTTAGTTAGTTAGTGAATAAAGAGAATAGAGCTTTCTATATGTAACTACTAATGAGGTGCTTCTAGCACTATTTTTAGTTGTTCATGTGACACAGGTGAATAAGTTTTGGGGGAGTCTCCTCCATGGTGCATCATGAGAGAATGTTGTGCTACAAAGGGAAGTTTCTAACTCCTTGCTTTTGTTTTTAATTTTTATTTTGTAGTTTAGTTTAGATTAGTTTGCTTGAAGACAAGCCAACCTCTAAGTTTAAGGGAGTGGACAAAATAAAAAATTTTCAGACTTGAATTATTCTCCCATATGTGGTGTTGGTTTGTGTCTTGGGTAGAAGTAGATGATTATTCTAGGCTTAGGACTATTTTTCTGATTATATATGCAAATAGTTGATTTAGGATGATGACTCATTGATTGTATGACACTATTTTGGATTGAGTTTTAAGTTTTGTTGAGAACTGGTTATTTTGATAAACTGTTTTGGAACAAGTTATTAGTGAACTGACTGTTTAGCCTGTGAGTTTTTGAGCCTATACACTTGACAGGGGTATGTGATTTATATTGACTTTTGTGATTTAAACCCCTAATTCTTTCATGAGTGTGTTCACTTTGATTTTGTGTTGTAGAACTTGAACGGTGACCATTTTGAGATTGATAATTGATTGCATGTATTAAAATGATTAAGGCACTTAGGATGTGTTTTTCTGGCCTTCAACTGATTTGTATTGATAATGTCCCTTAGTTTCCCATTTTGAGCCTTATGAGATATTATGATTTTTCTTTGGTACCCTGCATCTATTGAAATATTTTTGTGAGTACCTTGGAAATTTTGAATGAGCAATTGAGAGAATGACTCAAGAAAAAGTTAAAGTAATTGGTGAAAAGTGTTATGAGTTCTATTTCTCTTCCAAGTAAAAAAAATGAAAAAATTATAAAAAAAATAATAAAGAGAAATTTGGAAGAGAATAGAAGAAAAAAAAGTGAAAAGAAAAGAAGGATGATAATGATTTTGGAGTTGAGTGTGAGTCTTAATTGTATTCATTGCTCATTCATAATTTTTAGAGGGAAATTTGTTTGATTACATATTTTTAGCCCTTAGTTTTATCCTATCTTTCTTTTATTCAACCTTTCATCTTTAGCAATGGCCTCATTATAACCAAAATAAAGATCTTTTGATTTTTGCATGTATTCAATAATTTCAGTGGAGATTTGGGTCTATGGTCAAGCATATGGTAACACATTGTCATTGTATAATCTTGAGTGAATTGTTATAACCTTTGATACACATGAGAGATACACACAGTAAGGTTGAGAGTGTTCCCTAGTTCCTGGTTCTTTGATAGTTTGTGATTTTAACCAGATGTTGATTTAATTTATTGCTTGTGAAGAAAAGTGTACGAGTCATGAGTCTAGAGTCTTAGATGAGGTGTTTTCATATTAATTTAGAAATTGGTTTTGTGTTTTAGAATTTTTATTTTACTTTTTCCTGGGACATGCAAAATACTAAGTTTGGGGGAGTGATTTGGGTCCAATATATGATGTTTTGAGTATGATTTAGACTCCCTTTTACTATGGATTTGGCTTGTTTCTCTTGTAAATTAAGTACATTTTGTATAGTTTTTAGGAAGTTAGGTAATTTATAATCCTTTGAACGTTTTGATCCGTTTTGTGTTTGTTTCAGGTGCTTTTGGAGCTGAATTTGGAGAAAATATCATTGAAGCTGAGAATAGCATGAAAGGATCTTGAAAATGGCACAAGAACGGAGAGAAACGGAGTCGAAATCAGTTATGCACGCTCAGGCGCGTGGATGGCGCGCCCAGGCGCGCGTGCATCGCTAATTATGGTTCATCAGAGGGGGCACGCCCAGGCGTGCTGCTTCATACGCCCAGGCGCGCAACATGCGAGAAAGTGACACTGTTTGCTGTTTTGACTATAACGTGAGCTACGCTTATCCAAATGAGGCGATCTTGTTATCATGTTAAAGCTAAGGAAAAGATCTACAACTTATCTAGAAATAGGCTTGCTCAAATTCGTCCATATTTAGGGTCAAAATCAGTGTTGAAGTTTCTGTCATACACAAATACGGGATTCTAGAAGGATTTTGATGATAAATTCTATTTGTAGATAAGATTCTTAAAGATTAGATTATTCTAATAGGATATTATCATATCATATCATATCAATTGGGATTAGTTGTAAACTTTAAATATAGGTTTTTCCTTTAGGTTTTGTAGACTTTTCAGAGCCAAATTAGAGATTAGAATAAAATTAGGATTAGAGAAGAGAGACTGTTATGCAATTGAGAGCAAGGAGGCAAGGCACAAGGATTGGAGATCAACATTGTTAGAGGGATCCACTTGAAGATTGAAGATCTCTTGGGGGTAAATTGATTATTGTCTATGATTATTAGTTTATTCCATTCGTTTCTCTTCTTCTTCCAATATGTATAATTGAACCTCTTGTTAGGAATAAGATGGATTTGTATGGATCTTAATTTGGCTGTTTATTTATGAATTATTGTTTTTCCTTTCAAATAAATTGCTTGGTTATGTTTTAATTACAATTCATAGAATTGATCACTTTATGTTTTGCTTTGGTAATCTGAACCTTAATTGGAAAATTAGGATTAAGATTAGGCCTTTCAACCAAACAATATAATTATTCAACTTGTAGGGATACTTTTGGGTAATTGTATAAATTTTACTCACTTAAGGGATTAAGGGGTAAAGTTTAGTTAGAAACATAATTGCCATGAGGGATCTATGTAACAGCCCGATTTTCGTAAACCAAAATAATTGACTTTTGTTCATTAATGTTGCAAAAATGAGGCCAGATTTTTTTTTTTTTTGTAAAACATTGTTGAAGGGTTTTGAAAATGTTATTGACATCCTTCAACCTTCTCTTTCGGAAACCGAGTTGTTACTTAAAACCCAAAACTCATTCACCTTGTTTTTCGAAAACATCTTATTAAGAAAACGGTTTAGTTCCACTTTAAGCCAATTTTGTTCCTCTCCTCAAAGGACTTAAACATGTTTCATAAAAGAGTATTCTTACAATCCTTAAAAATTGGACATGCTTCAGAGCAACTTAAGTTACATTAATGGTTCATCACTCAGGTAATCCTTGACACAAACACTCACTACAATTTAATCTAACCATACTATCCTCACACTGCCCTATTGAAGGCAATCGGGTGGAGGTCCTCCTTCTTCATGGGTCCTCTTTTTGCTTTCGAAGATGAAGCCGCCCATGTAGCTGTCTCTGTATTGTCGTTGGGCTCCAACTTCACTCCTTCTCTGGTGGTAGGCTTACACTGTTTCTCATATTGCACCTTCTCCTTGTAGTTTCGATATCCTCGCACAGTGACTTGTCCCAAGCGCGGCCCCAAGTTAGCTCCACTCAGTTGATGCTCCGAGTCGGGGATGACAACCTGAATATGGCCGGTCCATACCCAGCCGCTTGGAGTACGCTTCCAATCTCTTCCATACTTACTCCATGTGGTGATGTCCATGCAGTACTCCATCTGCCCGTTGAAATACCAGCAACACCGATATGCCAACGAACAGGAGAGAGTAAGCGTTCCGAACGACGCATCGTCGACGGTGTGGGATTACGATAGGCAAGATAATAGGACCCAAACAATATAACATACAAGCACACAGCAATCAAGAGTAATATTATTATTATCTCGTATTATTATTATTATCACCATCCTTGTTATCATTTTTCTTTCTCTTATCAACTTACTTTCTCATTTCCTTCTCTTCTCATACTCTTGATTTCTTCTTATTCATTCTTATCAGTTCACACCTTTCTCTTGATTTGGGGGATTATAAAATATCATCAAAACATTCATTCCATTCTCGGCTATCACTCACGTCTACATCTCCTCGGTCATCCACCCAACCTAGTCGGAAGCAAACAGGAGTACAGGACCTTTACCGTGCGGGCACGACAGCTGTCTCAAACTCAAATGGTCCCAGACCAGGAGGTCTCAGCCTCAAATCATAATCATATCAATTCATATACATGGCACACTGTCTCAAAGTGGCAAACAAGATGCCCCACTCCAGTCCCTCTCACTGTTCTAGATTTGCAATCTAGGGGGCGACAGTATGTTTCTAGTGGGCTCGCAGAACTTACCATGGCATTAGACCCAGTCCCAACCAAGTTAGTACGCCACATGTGGAGTTTGTTCTTCCTAGAAACATACTCTAGACTTCTTGACGTTCACCGTCATCGTCCTCCCCTAATGCAATCTCCTCCTAAGTATCCGCAGATACTTATGGTATCTTCCTCTCCACTACTTCGCACTCTCATACCTCACCGCGTATGTCTTTTAAGTCTTTTATCTTTTACTTAACCTAAGGTCGGCCCATCCTTCGTGCATCCCTTCAATGAGTGCCGACCACTTGTAGAGTTATGAAGTTTTGATGCTAACAAACTACAAGACAAGCAACAACATATTCAACAATCATTTGAAGCATCATACCACTCTTGGAGATGTAGTTCTTAGGTTTTGTTTATTTTGTAAATCAATGTAATTTTGCATTTCATATGAAAGTGGGTGGTAGTTTTAGAAATCTCAATATAGGTTTTAATATTGTTTGATTAATAGTGAAGAAAGATGAATTTTGATAAAAATAGCTCTAATTAAAGTATTGATCAAAGTATTTTTGAAAAGCTTATCTTTAATCACTTTTTACAGTGGTTAATCAATTAGCTTGATAGGGTTAATCGATTAACACGTATAATTGTACAACACTGATTATGTTAATAAAGGTTAATCGATTAGTGTGTTAAACGTTAATCGATTAGCACGAATTAACATAGGTTAATCGATTAGTGAGTAATACGTTAATCGATTAATTACTGTTGTGACAGAAAAATAATATTTTGTTTAAAAGCTTTTCTTTTCTATTTTGTCAAGGTTACACACTCTTTCAAAATTTACTATAGAGAAACATACTTTCAATATTCTTTCAAGAGCTATTACTATTTTTCAATTGTGCTATCAAGATTCAAACATCTTTCAATCTTCTTCACTTACAATCAATTCAATATTCTAAGTTCTATTGAGATTCAAGTTTTCTAGTTTTAGTATTTTGTGTTGGAGCTATTCACAACAAAGGGTTGTATCAATCAAGCTTTCAACAACAAGTGAAGATTCACAAATTTGAAGTCTTTGAAGAATATCAAAGCAAGTGGAAAAGAATTTGGTTGGAGAGCATCCTTCAACAAATTCAAGAGGACAAGATACGGATTCATTTGGGTAGATTAGCAAAGAGATTGGTACTCTCTTTGTAAGGGGTTAAGATAGGAGAGCTTAGTGTGAGCTGCATCTTAACATTGTAATCTAACATTTGAAGTATCTAGTAGAAACTCTCTATCTTTGATAGAGGGGACTGGATGTAGTTTTCAAGTGGGTGAAAGTGAACCAGGATAAAATCTTGTCTTCTCGCTTTTATTTCTTCTAGCTTTCTTTTATTTTGGGGGTTTTTCATTTCCTTGTTAATCAACCTAATTTGGCTTGGTAAATTTACTTAGTATTGTTCAATCATTCATTCATCATTTGTTGGTGCATCACTGTATTACAATCTCCATTGAATTCCAATCAAAACTGAATTTCTGTCAGATTTTAAGCGTATTAATCTGATAATTAATCGATTAGTTTTTAAGTTGCTTTCGGCATTAATCGAGTAACGACTTAGTTAATCGATTAGTTCGAAAGTTAGCTTCGGCATTAATCGATTAGTACTGAAGTTAATCGATTAAGACAGTATATTTTTGTTAGAAAATTTGTTTTCTCAAATCCATTCTCTTTAGTATTCGAAATATTTGTATTGAGGCTTCAAAATACTATTCACCCCCCCCCCCCCTCTAGTCTATTTTGAGCCGCTTGTTGGTTTCCAACAAGTGGTATCAGAGCTTGATCGAAAGATCCGAGCATTAAAACGCTTTTTCACAAAGATCCGATTTTGGAAATCATGGGCTCAAATTTTAATCCTTTTGGTGGTGAAGGAGCTTCCATTAATCGTCCTCCACTATTCAATGGTGAGGGCTACGCTTATTGGAAGGTCCGAATGAAAATTTTTATAGAAGCTATTGATATGGAAATTTGGAATGCCATAGAGAATGGGCCTTTTATTCCTCAAACAAAAGTTAATGATACTGTCTCTTTGAAACCAAAGTCAAGTTGGAATGATGATGATAAGAAGAAAGTTCAATATGATTTAAAAGCCAAAAACATCATCACTTCGGCATTGTCTTATGACGAATTCTTTAGAGTATCACAATGCACTAATGCAAAACAAATGTGGGACACTTTACAAGTCACACATGAGGGCACGAATGAGGTTAGAAGGGCTAGGCTTAACACTCTCATGCATGAGTACGAGCTCTTTCTTATGTTGCCAAATGAAAACATAGGCGACATGCAAAAGCGCTTTACTCACATCATTAATCATCTTTCTGCTCTTGGAAAAAGACTAAATAATGGTGAAGTTGTTAATAAAGTTTTGAGATGTCTTAGCAGGGAATGCCAACCTAAAGTCACAGCCATTATGGAATCTAAGGATCTTAACGAGATGGATTTAGCAACACAATTCAGGAAGCTTCAAGAGCATGAAATGGAGCTAAGAAGATTATCCATGAATGAGGATGCCGATAAAAAGAAGAAAGGGATTGCTCTTAAAACTAATTCAAAATCCCTAAAGGCACATGAAGAACTCTCTTTAGTGGATGATTCCGACTCGGATATCGATGATGAGACACTTGGGTTGTTGGTCAAAAAACTTGGACGTTTCCTTAAGAAGAAGAATAATTTCAATAGAAATAGATCAAGAGACTCTAAGGACGCTCAACCAAGGAACAAGACCAATAAAGACAACATCATATGTCATGGGTGTGGGAAGCCGGGCCATTATAGATCAAATTGTCCAACAAATTCAAAGAAGGCCGAGAATGACAAAGGAAAGCCCAATCAATCTAAAGGAAAAAGGGCATATATAGTGTGGGATGAACCGGAAATTCAATCCTCAACTAGTTCGTCGGAAGATGAAGAACTTGCTAACCTTTGCTTGATGACCAAGCTAGATGAAGAAGCATCTTCAAGCATGAAATCAAGTGATAACACAAATGAGGTAGATTATCTTTCCGATGCTAGTACTAATTCTAATTCTCCCTCCTTCAATGAACTTTATAATGTGTATGTAGAAATGCATAAAGAGTTGAAGAAATTAGCAAAAATTAATGTTGAAAGAAAGAATTTCATTTTGAAGCAACAAGAGAAAATTTTGGAATTACAAAACTCCCTAGAGGAGCTAAAGCTTCAAAATGAAACCCTTGAACTCATTTATGCAAATTCTACATGCAATTGTGTTTTGAAAACAAATGATATCTCCACTTGTGATAATTGCAAATCTCTTGAAAAAGAAGTTTTTAATTTGAATGATAGATTTGAAAGGCTCACAAGAGGAGACACATGCTTAGATCATTTGCTTTCTAATCAAAGGAATAATAGTAATAGAACCGGACTTAGGTATACCAAACCCAAAAATTGCAATTTTCGCAAAGTTGGTACTTTCTCCAAAATTGATTTTTCAAAAACTCCAACTTGTCATTATTGTGGTATTTTTGGGCATACAACAAATAAATGCAATATTAAGAAATTTGGTATACCAAGTGGAAAGTATGTATGGATTGTGAAGGGGACTACACCCCAAACTAACATCAAAGGACCCAAGATAACTTGGGTACCTAAGTCAAGTAAATAACATTGTTTTGTAGATGTGCCTTCGAACAAAGGAGCGTAGATGGTACTTGGATAGTGGATGTTCGAGGCATATGACGGGAGACAAAACGCACTTCATCGAACTTACTTCAAAAGGTGGTGGTCATGTAACATATGGCGACAACAACAAAGGCAAAATTCTAGGAGTGGGTAAGATTGGTAACGTATCTAACCTTATCATTGAAAATGTCCTATTAGTAGAAGGCTTAGAACACAACTTGATTAGTATAAGCCAACTATGTGATATGGGCAACAATGTGACCTTTACTTCGGAATTTTGTTTTATTAAGAGTTGTTTAGATGATAGTGTTAAGTTCATAGGTCGTCGTTCTAATAACACTTACTTAATTGACTTGGATGAGATAACTTCATTGTTTTCAACATGTTTTAAATCTTTTGATGATGAAGTTCGTCTTTGGCATCGACGAATTGCACATGTCAATGTGAATCAATTAAACAAACTTTTACAAAAAGACTTAGTGATTGGTTTGCCTAAACTTAATTTTAAACTTGATAGCGTTTGTGACTCATGTCAAAAATGCAAGCAAGTTAAAAACACTTTTAAACCTAAAAATGTGGTAAGCAACACAAAGCCATTGGAGTTAATCCACATGGATTTGTTTGGCCCATCACAAGTTCGAAGTTTAGGTGGCAATTACTATGGATTTGTTTTAGTAGATGACTTTACTCGATTCACATGGACTTTGTTTTTATCTGCAATAAGTGAAACTTATAAAAGTTTTAAAAAGTTTGCCAAGCTCATCCAAAATCAATTAAGTTTGAAAATAGTGTCTATTAGAAGTGATCACGGAGATGAGTTTGAAAATTCAAAGTTTGATGCGTTTTGTGAAAAGTTTGGTATAGATCATCAATTTTCAGCCCCTAGGACTCCGGAGCAAAACAGAGTTGTAGAAAGGAAAAATCGAGTCTTAGAGGAACTTGCACGTACTATGCTTAAGGAATCTAGAGTTCCATCTTATTTTTGGGCTGATGCGGTTAATACCGCTTGTTATGTCATTAATAGGGTTCTTATCCGTCCGCATTTGAATAAAACACCTTATGAGCTTTTAAAAGGGCGAAAGCCAAATATCTCTTATTTTCATGTCTTTGGGTGTAAGGTGTTTATTTTAAATAACGGTAAGAATCCGGTCGGCAAATTTGATTCAAAAGCCGACGAAGGTATTTTCATAGGTTATTCAACTCATAGCAAGGCTTATCGTATTTTTAATAAAAGAACCTTAACCGTTGAAGAATCAGTTCATGTCGTGTTTGATGAATCTCCGAAAGGAGAGTGTGTTGTTTCTTGTGATGATGAGAATGTAGGTACATTTTTGGAACATGACAAACAAATGCAACAACAAATAGTGGAGAACCAAGTTGAGAATGGAGAAATGCAAGCACAAGAGAAGGACTTAGCACAAGAGTCACATTCCGAACTACCAATTGCTTGGAAAACAAACAAAAATCACCCGGTCTCTAATATCTTAGGTGACATTGCTAAGGGGGTGGTAACCCGAAGCACTTTGAACAACTTTTGTTATTTTGTGGCTTTTGTGTCACAAATAGAGCCTAAGAATATTAGTGAGGCACTTCAAGATGAACATTGGGTTATGGCCATGCAAGAAGAACTAAATCAATTTGAAAGAAACCAAGTTTGGGAGCTTGTGCCAAAACCCGATGATCGTCCTGAAATTGGTACTCGTTATGTTTATAGGAATAAACTAGATGAGTCGGGTATTATTGTTAGGAATAAGGCTAGGTTGGTAGCTAAGGGTTATAGTCAAGAGGAAGGGATAGATTATGATGAAACATATGCTCCCGTAGCTAGGTTAGAAGCTATAAGAATTCTACTCGCTTATGCATCTATCATGAATTTTAAGTTGTATCAAATGGACGTTAAAAGTGCATTTCTTAACGGATACATTCAAGAAGAAGTGTATGTTTCACAACCTCCCGGATTTGAAAATTTTGAACATCCGGACTATGTTTTTAAATTGAAAAAGGCTTTGTATGGTCTTAAACAAGCACCTAGAGCTTGGTATGACCATTTAAGGAATTTTTTAATTCAAAAAGGTTTTAAACGGGGTGCCGTGGACAATACGCTTTTTATTGAAAGATCCGGTAAGGATATACTTTTAGTCCAAATATATGTTGATGACATTATTTTTGGTGCAACTAATGAAAAATTGTGCAAGAAATTTTCTGAAATTATGCAGAGTGAGTTTGAAATGTCAATGATGGGAGAGCTCACCTTCTTCCTTGGACTACAAATCAAGCAACTTGATGATGGGATCTATATTCATCAAGGCAAGTATTGTAGAGAACTTCTTAAAAGGTTTGGCATGGAGTCATGCAAGGTAGCTTCTACTCCAATGAGCGTCACATGTTACTTGGACAAGGATGACATCGGAAAACCCGTAGAGGTAACAAAGTATCGTGGTATGATAGGTAGTTTACTATATTTAACTGCTTCTCGTCCTGATATTATGTTTAGTGTCTGCATGTGTGCTCGTTTTCAAGCCAATCCAAAAGAATCACATTTAACTGCTGTTAAGAGGATTATGAAATATTTGAAAGGTACAACTAATACCGATTTATGGTATCCTAGAGATGCTCTTTTAAAACTTATTGGATATTCGGATTCTGATTTTGCGGGTTGTAAAGTTGAAAGAAAAAGTACAAGCGGAACATGCCATTTAATTGGAAGTTCACTTGTATCATGGTTTTCAAAGAAGCAAAATTGTGTCGCTTTATCAACCGCGGAAGCCGAATATATTGCGACCGGAAGTTGTTGTGCTCAAATCCTTTGGATGAAGCAACAACTCTCGGATTTTGGTTTAAACTTGTCAAAAATTCCTATTAAATGTGACAATACATCCGCAATCAATTTAACTAAAAACCCGGTATTACACTCAAGGACAAAACATATTGAAATTAGGCATCACTTTCTTAGAGATCATGTTCAAAAAGGTGATTGTGTTATTGAGTTTGTTCAAACTTCAGATCAATTAGCTGACATTTTTACAAAACCATTACCAAGAGATACTTTCTATCGTATTAGAAGGGAACTTGGCATTTTTGATGAGTCAACTATTAGCTAATTGAATTTGAAGTCATTTTTTTTAGTAAATCACCTTGAGCCTATTTCATTATGCTTTGTTATTTGAGTAGTTGTAATTTGAAAATCTTTCATAATACTCTAAATTAGTAGTTATGTGTGTGTTTTTCTATGATATGTTTGCTTGTTTAACTGTGTGTGCTAAATGCTAAGTGATTATATGTGTTTGTGTGCATGAAAATATTTTTAAAAATTTCAAAAAATTTGAGTTTTGTGCACGTTAATCGATTAACAGTTATTCATTAATCGATTAATGAAGCTGTAACTCGATTAATTTTTCAATCACTTTCGCACTTACTCGATTAACGGGGTTTTAACTCGATTAATTCTAAAACTGCTTTCGCACTTAATCGATTAAGGTATTCACTACTCGATTAAGGGCCAAATTAATTGATTAAGGGCTTCGCTAATCGATTAAGGCTTGATTTTTATAAAAACCCTTTTTCTGCACAGTTGCTCATTTTTCTTCTTTCTTTTCTCTCTCCTCTCCGATTTCTCTCTTCTCTTCTCACTTCTGAAAACGCATTTCATCACTCATGGGCTATTGAATCACAAAATTTCACCAAATTTCTTCCCATATTTCTTTGGTCTAACTTCATTTCTACCATAAATCACCATCAATTTCACCAAAAACCCACAAAAATTCGTTTTCCCCAATTTTCAAAACCCTAACCCTAGAAATCCGAATTTCAACCCTCTCTCCTGCACAAATGGCCTCTTCCTCCTCCACTGATCCTTCTCCTCCTCCACGAAAGAAGAGACCAGCACACAAGGACAGGAACAATCCTTGGTTTTCACAAGCAGAACGTGATTCCCGGGCTCCACAGTTTGATAATCGCCTTTTTGGAATCATTCGGTATGTGAATTTCGCTTGGCTCAGGAATGAGAGGTTTGCTTTTCATGATATTCTTCTTGCTCAAAAAGTTAAGAAATTTCTGGAATTTAATACACATTATTATCCTAAATTGGTTCGGCAATTTTATCAGAATTTCACTAAGATAGATGATGTGTATCAAAGTCAAGTTAGGGGTCATCATTTTGTTGCTAAACCTGATGATTTGAGATTGTTGTTTGGTTTGGAAAATGAAGGGACATTCTTTGGTGATGATGAGTCTGTAGAACTTGAGGTAGATCCTGGTAAAGTTTATCAAGATGCAATTAGGCCTGGTGAAGTATGGGATAAGGGTACTAAACTTGTTAGTTTGATGCATGCTGATGATAGGGTTTTGCTGTATATTTTGGCTTATTTTCTTCTTCCAAATGGAAATCAAAATTATGCACAAGTACAAGAAGATGATTTGACTCTTTTTATGGAATTAAGAAACGTGTCAAGATTAATTGGAATAGAATTGTCTTAGCTAGGATGCTTACAGTTGCTCAATCTGCATCTACCCAATATCTTCCCTATCCCATGCATGTTACAAAGCTTCTTAGGCATTATGGAGTTCCAATTCCTGATAGTCAACCCTGTGAAAAAGATCCAGAAAAGAAATGGTGCTTGAATAAACATCATATCAACTTTATGAGAATTGGGTTTCATAAGCCTACAAGGACATGGTTGTGGAAGTCTCAGATTAAGGCATTAGAGCAAGCTGCTCAACAAGAGCCTCATGCTCCTCCTGCTGCACAAGCTGCCCCTGCTGCCCCTCCTCCTGTTGTTGATCCTATGGACATGGATCAAGGGGCAAATCTTGAAGACTGCATTGATTTTGAGAATTTGGAACAACCTTTTGATGCCCAGGCTGCTCATGACTATCTCATTCAGCATATTGATGCTAGATTTGATGCAATGGAACAACGTCTTGAGACTCAGAATAGGGCCATGGAACAAAGACTTATGGATCACTTCTCCAGCTTCTTTACCCATCCTCCTCTTAACCCTTAGTCCATGGTGGTTTTATGCTGATTTTCAATGTTTTTTATGCTATTTTCACTGAGTTTCACTGCTGTTTTCACTGGTTTTTGCTGCACATCTTAGTACACTCTGATACTGACTTTTTCATGGTTTTTGGTACTTGTATTATAGCTGGACTGTTTGCTATTGCTATGATTGAACTAAGATAGGGTCTGTGTATGGCCTTAGATAGTTTCTGGATACATTTTGCTGCTGAATTATGATATTGTGCTATGACATTTGCTGTATGAACTGTTATTATGTGAATTATGCACTTGTATGGACTATATTATGCACTTGTTTTAGTATGGTTTATATTATGGTCTCGGTTATGGCCAATGTCTATAGTGTTTATTCATATATATATATTCAAATGTCTAGTACTTACCCCTCACTTTTGGCAAAAGCAATTTTCAATTTTCACTACTTTTTAATGATGCCAAAAGGGGGAGAAATGTTTGTTGATGTTGTGCTTGTAGGTTAAGTTTTTAGATATTGTTCCTAAGTGTGTTACATTTAGGGGGAGTATTTAAAAACTTAGTGCTTCATTGTAAAGAAGGTTTGTCATCATCAAAAAGGGGGAGTTTGTAGAGTTATGAAGTTTTGATGCTAACAAACTACAAGACAAGCAACAACATATTCAACAATCATTTGAAGCATCATACCACTCTTGGAGATGTAGTTCTTAGGTTTTATTTATTTTGTAAATCAATGTAATTTTGCATTTCATATGAGAGTGGGTGATAGTTTTAGAAATCTCAATATAGGTTTTAATATTGTTTGATTAATAGTGAAGAAAGATGAATTTTGATAAAAATAGCTCTAATTAAAGTATTGATCAAAGTATTTTTGAAAAGCTTATTTTTAATCACTTTTTACAGTGGTTAATCGATTAGCTTGATAGGGTTAATCGATTAATGCGTATAACTGTACAACACTGATTATGTTAATAAAGGTTAATCGATTAGTGTGTTAAACGTTAATCGATTAGCACGAATTAACATAGGTTAATCGATTAGTGAGTAATACGTTAATCGATTAATTACTGTTGTGACAGAAAAATAATATGTTGTTTAAAAGCTTTTCTTTTCTATTTTGTCAAGGTTACACACTCTTTCAAAATTTACTATAGAGAAACATACTTTCAATATTCTTTCAAGAGATATTACTATTTTCCAATTGTGCTATCAAGATTCAAACATCTTTCAATCTTCTTCACTTACAATCAATTCAATATTCTAAGTTCTATTGAGATTCAAGTTTTCTAGTTTTAGTATTTTGTGTTGGAGCTATTCACAACAAAGGGTTGTATCAATCAAGCTTTCAACAACAAGTGAAGATTCACAAATTTGAAGTCTTTGAAGAATATCAAAGCAAGTGGAAAAGAATTTGGTTGGAGAGCATCCTTCAACAAATTCAAGAGGACAAGATACGGATTCATTTGGGTAGATTAGCAAAGAGATTGGTACTCTCTTTGTAAGGGGTTAAGATAGGAGAGCTTAGTGTGAGATGCATCTTAACATTGTAATCTAACATTTGAAGTATCTATTAGAAACTCTCTATCTTTGATAGAGGGGACTGGATGTAGCTTTCAAGTGGGTGAAAGTGAACCAGGATAAAATCTTGTCTTCTTGCTTTTATTTCTTCTAGCTTTCTTTAACCAAGAACAAATTAATTAGGTTAATTTTGGGGGGTTTTTCATTTCCTTGTTAATCAACCTAATTTGGCTTGGTAAATTTACTTAGTATTGTTCAATCATTCATTCATCATTTGTTGGTGCATCACTGTATTGCGATCTCCATTGAATTCCAATCAAAACTGAATTTCTGTCAGATTTTTAAGCATATTAATCGATTAATCTGATAATTAATCGATTAGTTTTTAAGTTGCTTTCGGCATTAATCGAGTAACGACTTAGTTAATCGATTAGTTCGAAAGTTAGCTTCGGCATTAATCAATTAGTACTGAAGTTAATCGATTAAGACAGTATATTTTTGTTAGAAAATTTGTTTTCTCAAATCCATTCTCTTTAGTATTCGAAATATTTGTATTGAGGCTTCAAAATACTATTCACCCCCCCCCCTCTAGTCTATTTTGAGCTGCTTGTTGGTTTCCAACACCACTAACTTGGCACAATCTTTCTCTCATCATTTCTCACATAGCACAGAGCTGGGATCACATCAACAAACTCAAATCTTATTTCTCAAACTTTTCTCAACATCCTTCATTTCTCGTAATCATCTCATTTCAAAATCTTTTCTCAAAACACTGTTTCGTAGTCTGCCACAAAATATTATTTCGTAAACTTTTCATAAAAATCTCTTTCTTCTCAATCTTTCTTTTTCAAAAGTTTTCTCAAAAGTCCCCTTTCTCAAAGTTTATAAAAATCTCCTACCAAAGCCTTTCACAAAAATTTCCTTTCAAAACATTTCTGAAAACACTTTTTATAATATTTCTCAAAACCTCTTTTCAAAAACATTTTCAAAATAATTTCTTTTCACAAATCCTTTTCTAAAATTTCCCTTTCACCATTCTCCGCAAGATCTCTTTTCGAAAATCTTTCAAAAAGCTCTTCTCAAAAACCTTTTCTGAATCTGCTTTTCAAAAACCTTTTTCCAAAAATTTCTTTTCACGAACTCTTTTTCAAAACCTCCCTTTCAAAAATTTCTTTTCAAAAACCTTTTTCAAAAATAGTATCTTTGCTGAGCGCTAATGGAGGATCAAGCTCAACTCAACACTAGTCCCAGACTAAAACCAAAAACAAAAGGAGCCCAGCCCCGCACAAATCACATCTCATTCTCATAATCAACATCACTTTCCCCCAAGCTCTGGCTCGTTCTCAACATCATCATTTCATTCTTTCCCCAATCTCAACTCTTTCCCTTTTCTAATCCATCGCATCTCTTTATTTCTTATTCAATTTTCTTTATTTTCATTTTCTTTCTCAGGACGTAACAGACGTCCATCAACAGATTATCAATATTAACCAACAACACTTTAATTTCAACTTGCATGATTAAATAAGTAAATAATTAAATGGAAGCATGCTATCAATCACACAACATCACACAGCAACAATGTGGTCTTCGTCACCTTCGTATAAGTGGCCACACAATCAAACAATTGCCACTTATACTACTGACTCTAACCATTTAGTTCCGATCTTTGAGATGATACAGAACGTCCTAATATATCACCTAACTACCACGGTCGGTGTCTTAGGAAAGCTTCTCTCTCACCTGAGGTCCAGCGATTAATTGCGTACCGTCACCTCGGATCCTTTCTGCTGCCGGCTTCCCCAATCCCGCTTCTTTCAAATTCCTCGTACTAAATAAAATATGCTTATGTTATTAACTTGTATTATGAAAATCTTTTTCATAACTTAGACACTTCTCATTCCTCGTCGGAAGTCTTAAAACATAACCGTTTTCTTTCAAACAACTCTAATATTTTCTAATACCTTGAGTTCTTTCAAAAACCATTTGAAAAACATTTAGTAAGGTAATTTAAATCAGTTACTTTAGTTGCTGGTCCGTTTTGGACAGCACCTAAATCAACTTCGAAAACATCGAAAATGTACCATTTTCGATCCGACTTTTTCTTAAATCGACTACCACTTGAAAACTTTACTTTAAATCATATGAAAACATTTTTGAATATAAAAAGCAAGTCCAAGTAATTCTGGACAGCAAGGAGAGTTTTACAAAATCACTTCTTAATAAAATATCGAAAACATCGTAAAAACACTTTTCGCTTTAAAGAACTTTTTAATTTGAAATTAACACTTTAAAACTCAAGTTTTCACCATAAAACAAACTTTGGGCAGCCATAAACACAATTTAAAAATCTCAAATAAATCGAATGGAATTTTCTTAAAATCAATTAATTTCATACCCAATTATACATTCACATATTTCTCACATCTCAACCAACACATAAACATCAAGAAACACTTCACCAAGCATATGACCAATTGAATCAACATCAGGGCAAGTATACAACTTCACACATAGTTCATAACACAAACACTTAGGCATGCATAAATTCACAAACCACATTGATCCAAAGATTTAAATCAAGCACAATTATTTCGTTTACTTTAAACAACTTCATTCTTTTCAAAAATCATCATGTGCATTTTATTTCATGCAATTAAACTCCCTAAATTCATTTACTCTATATGACCGAATGACATCAAAGGAAACAATTCAAAGATCACAAATTTAAAGCACATAAATCAACTTAGTTTATTTCAAGCACTTAAATTTTATTTCCTTTTTCATGCAACAAAATCATTTACTCTTCCTTTCCCTCTAAACCGAATGCACATACACACACAAAAAAATTTTTTTTTCAAAATCATTTAATCCATTTATTCCTTTTATTTTTAAATCAAAAACCGATTAGAAATAAATATTCACAACACAACTTCAAACAATTCATTTTAGCATGATTTCTAAAACATACTCATTACTTTTAAGTCACCTCATGGAAAAGAGCCCTAGTCTATTTAGGATGTATAGGCCGAACCCTATTTTGACCAAAACAAGGTTCTTGGTTTACTTTTTCAACATGCAAAAACACAAGAGTCTTAAATCAAAATGCATGTGCCCTTTGTCATGGAAACAAAACATGATTTCCTAAGTCTAGGCTTAGACCAAATGCACATCATCATGAATCAAGGTTTTAAATTTCCCAATCTTTATTATGCATGTACATAGAACATGGATCAAGTTAAAATTCATTTTCCAAAACTTGTCTCCCTAATTTCTTGGTAAAACCGTGATGCCTATTGAAGAAAATCAAGTCTTTTTGGTTTAAAACAACATGCATGACTTCAAGAGTATAGCTTTTTCATGGATCAAAACAAGATTTAAGGCTTCCAAAAATCAAAGTTTTGTCAAAACCAAATCAAAATCAAACAAGTCAAATTAACTTTTCTAAACATGAGATCAACATGCAACCATTTAGATTAAATCAAAAAGCATCAAGGCTTATTCTTTAGGTCATGGCCGAATCTCCTAGTTTAAGATCTAGTGTTTTACAAGTTCACTCACTCCTAGAAATCCAAGAGCAAGGCATATAGAGAACATGCAAAGGAAGATAAGGATCATAAGGTCACAAAATCCAACATGCAAGAGAAGATCAAGACAATATATGAATTTAGACACAACTTTAAACAAAACCGTGATAAGGGAGAACTACAAATAAGAGATCAAGACTTTCCAACACCAACATTCAAGATCAAAACATAAAAATAACATGCAAGACACTTAAACCTCAAGATCATTCAAAATAAATACAAGCATCACAAAAATTAAACAAGGTCCATTAGTGAATCCTTTACAACACAAAATGATTACATTAAAACTCTCTCAAGGTAACTACCTTCAACAAACTCTAACTTCCAACTTTAAATCTTCCCTTCTTCTCCTAAGGTTTGCTTTGGCTACCTCTCCTTTGGGGTTGATGGGCGATTTTCTTCTTAGGTTTTGAAGGAAGATGTGTGTGAAAGAAGGAATCAAAGGTGTTTGGGGTTAAGAGATTTGGATTCTCACTCTTCTTCTCCTCTCCTCTCTTCACGGCCTCACTCTTTCTCTAAGGGTTCCAAGAGCTTTGTATTGCTCTTGGACCAAGTGTGTTTAGGAGATGTGAAAATGAATCAAAGTAACCCACTCCTCCTACTCACATACGGCTTATATGGACAAAGGCAAGGGGTGGAATTTTCCCCTTTTGCCAACGGTTCCATGTGTAAGCCTAAGGGTAATTTGGTCTAGTCAATTTGTTGCATGGGAGGGGTCATTTCGTGGGGAGACAAGGTGAGAGGGAAGTCTTCCTAGGCATCATGGCTAACACCTCCTAATCTCCTCCTATTTTCTTATTAAAATTTCATTTTCTTAATGCATAAGAAAGTCACTCCTTCTTGGTTCTTCTATCCTTCATATGGCCAAACCTCATGCACATGCACACACACACTCATGAAATTTCTTTTCATGTTCACCATAACAACACATAGCATGACATCATGGAATAATGCATACACTTGACACATACATAAATATACATAGAATTAATATTTTTGGGGTATTATGTTCATACGACACACATATATACCACACACTCATTCATGCATCTTACCTTACACATACACATGTACGCACATACATATACACATGCATTATATTCTTTTCAATCTCTTAATTCTTATATAATCCCTAGTATACCTATACATACTAAAACCGTGTATACACACATGTTTAGAAAATAATTCTTTTTCAACATAAAGGAACTCATACAAAGATCACAAATATTTTTATAAAACATCAAGCATATAGACTTTTCAAAAACTTCAATTTCTAAATTTTGGACATTACTTCATGAAATCATTTCTTTAAAATCCTTTATTATTTTGAAAACGTATATTTAAGAAAATCATTTAGGAAAATACTCTTTCAAAACACTTTTCTCAAAAATAAATTTCTTTAGTGTTTTAGTTTAATACGAGGAATTTGCGGGGTGTTACAATCTAGCTTTTATTGTTTCTAAAGTTTTTGATTTATTGGAAAACATATTTTCATAATTAATAACCTGATCTTACAATAAAACCAAGTTCCTAACCTTTTCCATATTTGCTTCTAAAACCTTTTTAGTTTCTGAATTTTTTCATTCTACCTTTTCTCCATTCCTTTCTAAACTCTAAACCCATACAAGTTATACATAATAATTGCAATTAGGTGAAAGAAATTAGAAACAATTTGCAATCCCCGAGTGGAACGATAATTTACTTACTCTTTATTACTTGTGCAATCGGTACACTTGCCAAATTGCCAACAGTTGCTGTGTTGACACTCATCAAGCACGACTCTAAGGTAAGGGAGAAGCTAATTAATCACTAGAATGAGAATAATGATTAGGAAATTTAGGTATGAGTCACCACGAGACTCATAAAGGGCATAGATTTTAGAGGTCAAAGGCTTGGAGGCCAATTTCACTTGTTCCAAGACTTAGAGCAAGTTTTAATGGATGCATGCAAGCTGAATGTATGACAATTTGGTGTTAAATTTCAGTATATGTGAATTTGGTATGCTAAGTTGTCATTTATGTCTTTTTCATGCAATTTGATATGTGAATTTGAAATGCATGTGTGTTGGAACATGTTTACTTTATAGAATTAAAGCTCTGTTTATAGTTGGAATGGATATGAAATGCATAGAATTGAAAATGGCATGCAAAATCCCAAAACAGTGTTCTGTTCTGCATGTTTTAACCGGTTAGGACTGTCATGTAACCGGTTAGAACCTGACAGATATGAAAAATAAATTCTGCATTTTAATAAATCAATTTCCAACATTTTCAATTAATTATTCCAACCTTATTTTGCTATAAACTACCCTGATATAAATAAAATAAAAGTGAATGGAATTAAGGAAAGGATTAAGGAGCTTTAAGACTTAGAGTTTTAATAATTTTTAAGAGTTGAATTAAGTCATGAGTTGTTGCTTCAAAATGGAATATATTCTCTGAAATGAATAAGATTAAGTTGAGGTATTTGAATTATCCCTAACCTGTTTTGAGTATTAGATTGGATTGAGAATTGAAAATGGCATCAAGCATTAAAGGATTTCTGGTTTGCTGCAGGTTCTAACCGGTTAGAATATGTTGTAACCGTGTATTGAAAAATAAATTGAATTATAACTTGAACTTTCTTGTACCATTTTAATTAATTCTGCTCAATTTAATACTAATCTAATTTCCTTAAATACTAAAGTGCGACTTTATGGGATAATTCATAGAACCTCAAGTTAAGCTGTTTTACTAAGAAAATATGGAATTCTTAGTGATGTTATAGGCTTATGTGTGTTGAACATGGAAATTGAGATCTCAATTAATGGCCAACAAAATTGAGAAAAATATTATATGCATTCATGCAAGGTGAAAGGTGATGAAATAGGTTGGCAAGGATCGTTTGTCATGTTCTGGGAACATGAGGAGGGTACTCTGGGAGTACCAAATTGATGCGACCTACTTGATGACACATTCTGGGAATGTGGCCAGTGTCTCGGACATGGTTTCTTTGATGCGTTCTGGGAACGTGATGCACACTCTGGGAGTGGTGCTTGATTATATTCCAAGTATGGTTTGCTATACGTTCTGGGAACGTATGTTAGTGTTCTGGGAACACATTGGTGTACTGGATGGACGTCCGAGATTGATTAGTATTGGAGGCCTCAAGATTGTGAGATAGAAAGCATGCATAATGCCACTAATATAAGAGATTAACAATTTGTTAAACTGGGTGTGCTCATATGTAATTGCATATTTACTTGTGTTTGAGTACTTGTGAATGTTAGAATTATTCTTGTTTAATTATGTGATTATATTATGCTTACTCTCGTGCCCTGTGTAGGTGATGGCACACTACTACCTAGCTTGCATCGAGATCCGTCCTATCCCTAACGGGATATGGACGTATGAGGAGCGTCGGGCTACTTTTGAGGGAGAGGTGGAGGCACACTCTACCATCCCAACCCCTTAGCCCGAGTGCGACCTCGACGATTTCGGATTCCCATTATTTATACTATGCACGTACCACCTTTTTATTCTTACCATGAAGCACCCCCTGCTCGACCTGTTCGTTGTTATCATACTTTTCGTTTTTGACCCTATACTCGCTCTCACCCCGTTGCTGCTAGAGTTGTTCGTACTGGGACTCCTTCACCTGATTCTTCGGACCCTGAGAGGACTGTACCCGATGCAGATCCTGTACCCAGTGGTAGGGTACCTACTCCGTTGGATGAGGCAGAGGAGGATCTAGAGGAGGGTGAAAGTGACGAGGATCCAATCGAGCAGGAGGATGTTACTGATAGTAGGATGGGTGGCCCTTAGGTATGGGCATAGTGTGGGTAGTGTGGGTCTGGGTCGTAGTAGCAGCTGTAGCAAATCATGGTGATGGTGGAGCGTTCTTGGAGGACTTGATGACCAGCTCTGGAGTGTCTTTATTTTGATTATGTATATATTGTATATATCTTTTGAGAGGCTTCAGGGTTTTGGTCTTTACTTTCAGTTTATGTTTATACTTTGCTATGAGACTTATATCACTGGACTTTGGTATCAGCTTATGTACTTTGGATATGATGGATGTATGGTGATACTTATGATATATATATATATATATATATATATATATATGTATGTATGTATGTTTTATGTTATAATGTCCAGTGATGATATTATTTTTTAAAGTTATACTCTTTCCGCGTACTCTGATAAATAACAAACGAATTCGGTAATAGCAAGTGTTTTAAAAAGAAAAAGTATGATAATAATTCCAATACCTAATTCAAAGTATTTTTGAAGGATATATTTAGTTTGAGAATAATTATAAAGGAAAAATTTTATACCCTATTTTTCCACTAATATTGTAGTGTCCTAATCACTATATGTCCTTAACCCTCTAAGTGCTCAAGATTATGGCAACCAGGAGCCTAGGAGAGGATCGAGTATTGATGTATGACTTATGGTATTTCTGCAGATCCAGTTGGGAAAAGCAAGATCTCCCTAGTCAACGTGTGTGTGCAGAGTGTCAACTTAGGGATGACATTATTTACCTGAAACCCTAGCTGTGATGAGCTATTTATAGGGTTTGGAGGAGGCTGATATGGGCCCTTTGAGCCCTGTATCAGAGTTGTGCTGAACCAGGATTCTGTGAGATAATATCGGACGATTATGCTTCTAGAATCTGGATAGGATCAGCTGAAGATCTCATGTCTAGGCTGTTGCGAGAATCTAGGAGAGATTTGTGGAAGGGATAAGAAGCCTCGGCGAGCCTAAGCTTATCCTCGAACCGATGGTATGTCTCGGTCCTAGAGTCCCGAGCCTGATGGATTGGGGACCGATCGTAAGGCTCGGTTCCATCAAGTCCGAGCCTGGCCCTCTCGTATGCTCGGATCCCACAAGTCCAAGCGAAGGACTTTCATGACAGGTAAACCGAGTAAAATGCCTTTAGAGAAACCCTTTGGTGAGGCTCGGGTCCGTATATGGTTGGCAGACCTTACAAGCCCCCCAGCTCGTAAGACTTGGAAAGTCTGTGGCGAAGTAACAAGTGGCTAGGGTTGACCTTTAGCATGTTTTGGTTCAGAAGTGTGTGACAACTGTTTCCAACCTTAACCATGTAGCCTGTTCGAGGTGACGTTTTAGGTTCTTTAGGTGCGACACGTGCCCCGGGAAGTTGTGCCAAATCATTTCAAATTTCGAACTTTGAAAAAGTAACTCCAATAACTGCCACATCTTTCCCTGTGGGTGGCTGAGCGGGTTAATGGGCCTTTGGCCCAACCGGTGCATCATAGAAGGAGGGAAGCTGAGGGGTTTTGAGGGGTATTTAAACCCTTTATTCATACCCTTCCACTACTTTACACTCATTTGCAATTTCATAAACCAGAAACCTTCTTCATTCTCTAACTCCAAACACATTTCTGTGCATCTCCTTAACGCATTCACGATCAATCATCGCAATCAAACTCTTCCACAAAGATCAAGAAGCAACCAAAAACAGGTAATCTTTTCTTCCCTTCTGACATAAACAACTACTTCTGGTTCTGTCATTTCTTCTTTTTGAGAGGGTTTTGCTTTTTCTGGGTTTTGCAGGGATTTGGGGTTTTAGTTCTAGGTTAGTAGTTAAAGGGTTTGGTATTAGGATTTCTCAATTATGAGGGGTTGGAGATACTTTCAAAAGTTTTACTATGAACTCTGTGAGAGATTAGGCGAAGAGCCTTCCAGTGATTCTAGTTCCTCTAGGGATTCTGGGGATTATGAGGCTGAATCCGTTCCTTTAGAAATTGGTTATGACACTGCTAATACTGGTAATAAAACTGTAAATCCTCCTACCCCCTTGTGGTGAAAGGATAAACGAGTCATTCGAGGTAGAACCTTTGACCACGGAGTATCCCACCGATCACTACAACATTTTTTATTTTAGGCAACACTTCAAATTTCAACGGTTGGAAAACCGTTGCTTATACATGGAATAAGCAACGGTTTTCGTACATACATGTTGAGAACTACTGAATAATTAGCATATGCTTCTGAATAGGCAACGGTCTTTTGATCGTTGATAGGAAATACCACATTTGTTTAACCGTTGCCTAAATGTTCATTAAAAAAACCATTGCTAAAGGTTCTATTTAACCGTTGCCTAAATGTTCATGAAAAAAACCGTTGCTAAAAGTTTTATTTAACCGTTGCCTAAATGTTCAATAAAAAAACCATTGCTGAAGTTTCTATCCAGCCAATTAAAATTGGAGGGTCAAAGAAAATTCTATCCAGCCAAAAAAGAAAACGTTGCCCAATTGAATCCCAAAAAACACAAATAACATAAAATTGTTTATTTTCCCTAGCTCCCATTCAGTACCTTCAGCAGCCTTCATTTTATTGCTCCCTTTCCTTCCACGTTCAGTCTTCTTCTTCTTCAGTCTTTCTCTCTTTCTCTCTCGCGCCTTCAACTCTCTCTCACTACTCTTCAACTCCCTTCAACCGCTACACCACTCTTGATTACCGCCGCCACCGTCCTTCACCTTCGCATCCACCGCCATCATCGTTCTCTCTTCAAATCGTTGAGCACTCTCTCTTCTCTCTCCATCGTCGTTCTTCTTTCTCTTCCGTTGGTGTGCAATCGGTGAGTCGTCATCGTTGTGCCATCGTCATTCTTCGTTGTGCCTTCTTCTCTCTCCAAGCCGTGCCGCCGTCGCTGGTACCACGGCGAACCACCTTCTTACCACGACAACGATGTCGTACCTTCTTAAACGGCAAACTAGCCTCTCTTTCGAACGGTAAGTCTTCTCTTTCTCTTTTTGTGTTTTGAATTTTAGGGATTAGGGTTCTAAATTTGTATTTTAGGGATTATCGTTTTGAAATTGTACTTTAGGGATTAGGTTATGAAATTATGATTTGTTTTGTGATTTGATCATCAAAACTCTTAATTAATTGATTAATTATTACTTGTGGACTGAGTTAGATTTATCTAATTATACTTTTCTTGGTGTTTTTGCAGACCGGATGACACCCCCGGGATGGAGGTACAGTTATATCTTCTACCTTATATAACTGATCTCTGAAAGACTTTGTATCTTGTTTCAATCTACTCATATGTTATAATGATTATTTCTGACATTCTAGTATGTAGTCAATTAGTTGAGATATAACATCTGATATGATTGATTATACAACCTTCATCCTTAGTGGATGATCCGATTTTTCATTCACTAGAAATTGATTATACAACCTTCATCCTTCTTTTTTTGGTAGTCAGAGTCGGTTCTTTTGTTTGTAACAACATTAAATTAGAGTCCCTTATCTTGGTGTTATATCTCCCTCAGCTACAAATATTGAAATTGCTGATGAGCTTTATGAGTTGATGACAATGCAAACTAGAGTCTTTATTGTGCACAAGTCAGCCAATCCTGGCTCTACACTTTTTAATATTGCAAAAGAGATTGGAATGATGAGCCAAGGGTAGTATGTTTGGATCATTCAAAAATTAGTCATCAAAATATTATTAGAATTTAGAAGAATTGATAATGATGAATTTAGAAGTATGTTTGTACTACACGCACATTGCATGCCAAGTCCTTCTAGCCACACAGAATCAAACTACTACTCCTTTTATGGAGATCATCATCAGGGAACACTAACTTCTGAAGAAAATAGCAAAGAGTTGAACTTGAACGGTGAAGCACCTACTCAACAATCTATTTTTATTTACATAGGTACTCTCCCTACTACCAGCGTATGAAGGAAAATCAGTTTTAGAGCTTGGAGCTGGTATTGGAAGGTTTACTGCTGAATTGGCTCCAAAAGCCGCTCAGTTGCTTGCTGTGGACTTCATTGAGAATGCAATAAAGAAGGTGAATCTATTGTTTTTGCCATTCTCAAAATTAGGATTTATATATTTCACCGTTTACTTTCTTGCTATCTATCTTGTATTTGCTCTGTACTTAGTTTCTTTTTACTTAGTTTCTTTTTACTATGTATATGGTAGGAAATTAAAAATTCAAATCTTGTTGCTAAAATATGGTACCTGCTATTTATATTTTGCTTTGGCGTTATTCAAATTTGTTAGTGCTACTGTGTTTTTTCTCTTTTTGTGCTGTCATTTAAATGTATGGTCTTGTAACACATGGATGGTTTATGAGATAAGAAAATTGCATAACAGTTGGTGGTAACACATCCTATCTTTTTGCTGAAAATAAGTAGTTTCTGAAATTGGTAGCAAAAGTATTTGTGAGCATGCCTTGTTACTAGTTGTCTTGGTATTTCTTCTATCTAGAATTGTGAATCTTGCTTATTCTTTGATTCTATTTACAGATTCCAAGTACTTTAGTAATTTTGCAGTAGCTTGTCTTTTTTCATTTGAATTTTAATTTATGAACTATGAAGTGTGAGGTATCCTTGATTACTTTAAATAGTATTAGTGATTGTGTCCCTCATAGAAAAAATTTGCTTGTCCATTTTCACTCTTTTTTCTCCCTCAATTTTACTGTTGTATTTTCCCTGGATGGTCTGAAAATATTTTATCTTGACTGTCACTTTTTCCCCCCTTTCAGTCTACTGATTTCATTTTATTTTTCAGTGGCTGCATTAGTTGTCGAGTTCTTTTGACCATAAGCTTCTTCTCTTTATTTTTATTCGGGGGGTGGGGGTGGGTCTCAAGTGTTTTTCTATGCGAGAAATTAAAGGAATATATTTTTTTGTGTAACTGCATAAATCTTATTATTTGGATTTTTTTACTCTTTTGTTTTGTTTATCCAACTGTCTTCTTGTTGTTAGATCATATTGTGTCAATGATGTTTTCAATTTCTGCAGCAAAAATTTGAATCTTGTATCTTGTATTTACTTAGTATCTATGCAGCAAAATATAGGGGAATCATAGAGTTGATCGCTTTTAGTTATTGCAATCAATTCCTTAATTACTTTTTTGTTCTGCAATCATTTGTTGGCTGCTCTATACATAAAAAGCAAGTATTTTAATGCTATGTTATTTTAATGCTATTTAAGTTAGAAGTCAATACTAAAATCATTAATTCATTATATATATATAAGCTTATATTAATGTTGAAAATGATTTACTCTACCAAAAACAAAATCGAGAAAAGAAAAATCAGTCATGCGTCTTCTATAATTGGTTATGTTAGCATGTGCCCTTTTATCTGCATGGGCTTCTGAATTTATGAAATAAGAAACGCTGCCCGTCTTTCATTTAGTGTCACATCATACTCAATTGAAACTCTTGATATGAATGTGAAATAGGTAATGAAAAGTATTAGTATGCCTAATTGATTGGTTGCATTACATGAATTATACATTGACACATTTGGTTATATAATATATACTATACATCTACAATAATAATAGTAAGTTGGCAAGTATCACAGAGCACAAATGTTTACTTGGAAGATCTTGTGGGTTAGACGTGTGGCATTTGAAACATGGGACTATGGTGCTATACTGCTATATATAAGGCTAAAACTAACGTTGTGTCACCAAAACTAAATAAAAGATATCACACCGACCGCTATTATGGTTTTTTTGCCTTATCCAGTTCTACAACACACAACTCCTTCTTTGCACAACAATTAGGCAACTCTTTCTTTGCTCATTTTCAGTATACTTTGTGCATAAATTACAAATTTACAGTATACTTTTAGAAATTTTTGGTTTGAAAAAAAGTTCTTCTATGTGGCTATTTAGGTTTCTGCAAGGACCTGAAACTGATCCAGCAACTGTGAGAAAAATTAGAGGCAATTGACCAGACAGAAGTGTTGTTGTGCAACTCATTAATTATACAAAGACTGGTAAGCTTGTTTGATTTTTTCAAATACTGATTTACTTAAATATGATATCCTATTTTGGTACTTTGAAATGAGCTTAGTAGTCAGATTTTGGAATTCCCTATATAAAGCTATTGAAATTGGTGGTCAAAAGATACTTTTGTTATCTATTGTGTATGGATAATGATGTCATTTGGAATCAAGGTTTGTTCTTTGTTTCTGTACGATATTCTGACTTTCTACTTGTTTAGTAGGATTAGGATTTGTTTCTTAGGGAGGGACTGCTCTTCCTTTAGGGTCATAAACGCTATTGAACCTATCCAGTTTTGCTTGCTATTAGATATATAAAGAGTGTGTTAGTTTTATTTTTCTTTTGGGTGGGTTGTTTTTAACTCATAATTGATAGATTATTCAAAGACATAGTTAGAAAGAATGGTCTCTGATTAAGAATCAGCCATCCCACATTTTTTTAACTGATTCTTTATGATTCCCCCTCTACCCCTTTTTCAATACGGTAAAAGTAAAAATTTTACAAGGAAGGGTCCTTTTCTGGCTATAATTGGATAGTAATATCATATATCCCTTATTCTTATTTTTAATTGCACTAGAAAATGTAATGTGGTATGTAGCAAAAGAATTGGAGCTGGGAATTCACTGCCACTTCTGATTGTTGCCATCACGATATTTTAAAAGAATGTCATCTTGCAGACTAGTTAAAATACAGAGATTGTAATTGTGGAAGTAAATTACTGAGATTGTGATTAGAGTCATTAGACTGTGAGTTGTGTATTTTTCTCTGTTTTGCAGATGCCACTTCCTGCATTGAAAGAACAAATTGCTTCTGTAACTGGAGTGTTATCAGAGTGGCAGCGCTTAATTTGCCAAGGAAAAGTTCTAAAGGATGCAAGAATGTATATATGGATTATTTTAGCTTTGAGTTTTATTTTTTTGGATATTTAGCAAAAAATTATGTTGCTAATTATCAAGTACTTAATTTGGTCTTGTACTTTTTAGATTTTTTTTGGTAACTTTGTACTTTTTAGATTATAGAATAATATAATCTTATGTTATTTTGGTATGTATGGTGATTATAATTTAATTTCATTATATATATATATACACACTACTGCATTTAATTTTATTAAAAAGTGTTGCATATAGATTAAAAGTAAAATAAGTGTTGCCTATGTGAAGTTGGTGATAGTTATATATCTGTTGCTTAAACATAAGGCAACGGTTTTAACCTTGTTGCATATGCTATAGATTAATAAAACCGTTGTCGTTTATAAGCCAAAAGGCAACGGTTTTTGCCTATGTGAAGTTGGCAATAGTTATATATTTGTTGCTAAAACATAAGGCAACGGTTTCATCAGTGTTGCAAATGAGATAGATTAATAAAACCGTTGCTGTTTATAAGCCAAAGGGCAACAGTTTTCTTAATAAAACCGTTGCATATTATGAAAGAAGAAACCGTTGCTGTTTATAAGTCAAAGGGCAACGGTTTTACAAAATTGTTGCCAAATGCAAAAAACCGTTGCCATTGACAATAGGCAACACTCACCTAGAGAACAGTTCAAAAACCGTTGCCTAAACTTTCAGCAACGGTTTTTGTACTTTCAGCAACGGTTTTGTGTCGTTGCAGAAAGTTAAAAATGCTGTAGTGGATCCCGCAGAGGAAAGTAGGAGGCTATTAGCTTATAGGTTTGCCGAGCGTCGGGCTCAAGTTAGGACTAGCCCAGAGTGCTTTACAAGAGGGAAAGAGTTTTGGGGAAAAAGTCCAAGGCTCGGCCTTAGGTTTAGAATTAAAATACCTGTTATGAAAAATGCTAACGCCGAGCCTTTTACTTTTTCCCCAGATATGGTGGAGCGCAGGTGTGTGACCCATCCCGAAGAATTCCCTTTACCACCCAACCGTGCGGAGTATGACGAAACTTTCGATCGAGAAGTACTCGGGACAAGGCCCTCTTTGCTTACGACGGATAGTTTGAACCATCTTCGACCTATTTTGACCCCTCCGAATGTAAGCAGGAATATCTCGGAATTTGCTTTGACGCATGTGAGCATAGACGACCACATATGCTTCAAAGTGCCAGTAAACCAACAGTTTTTCTACTTCTACGAGGAGATAGCCACGAAGGTCGGAATTCGTGTGCCATTTTCCACCTTCGAGATAGAGGTCCTCAACCATCTAGGCATAGCCCCGAGTCAGCTGCATCCGAGCAGGTGGGCCTTTGCCAGAGCATTCCAGCAATTTTGCGATGTTGAGGGTCTGGTCGCGACATTACGAGCCTTTTTTTGGATATATGCCCCTCAAGTAAACAAATTTGGTAAATCCAAAGGGCTCTGGGTGCCGCTGAAGGCTCGGAAAGACCATGCCCTTTTTGCTAAGGTTACCGACTCTTGGAAATCCTTCAAACCTCGCTTCTTCAAGTATGAATATATGGGAGCCGAGGTATGCTGGTTCATGAAGCAAGTTGAAGATGGAGAAGAAGTTAAGGTCGTGCCCCAGTTCCCACTAAGCTGGTCGGGCGATATTTATCAGAGAGGAGCCTCCTTATACCAATTCGACTACAAAGTGGATTTGAGTAGGGCCGAGAGACGTGTATGTGATCGGGTTTGGGAATATCTCCAAGAAAAAGGCCAGATTGATACGAAACAAATACTTTTGAAGAGAACAAAGGCTAAAGTGAAGACCGAGCTGGGTATCCATTTTTTTTTTGCTAGGTATAATACTGACATACTCTTTCTGTTGCAGAGAAAATGGTGAAAAAAGTATCTAAGGCCAAGAAGAGTGTTGCTGCCTCATCTAGGATGGCTCAGCTAGCTGCGATGAAGGCAGGTTCTGGTTCATCGAGTAGGAGCCAGTCCTCCGGGCCAACACCAACTGACAGTCCAACAGTTACTCCCAGTGCTGCTCCTGCCGTGGAGGTCTTGGCAGACGAGGGCATTGAGCAAGTAGTTACTGGGCACCGTGTTGTCGAAGTTGCTGAAGTTAACGTGGAGGCTCAGCTAAGTGTCGAAGGTACTCCCGAGCGTCCCCCCAAGAGGCCTCGGATGGACAAGGGAAAAGGGGTAGCTGGGGAGTGGCTTAACCTTAGTAAATCCCACAAAGGGATCCAAGGCTCTGAGGGCAGGGAGGACATTGTTGCAAAAACAGTGTGGGCGAAGAAGACTCCTGATGGCTTCAATGCAACAGTCTTCCCACCTGAAGATGCACAAGTGATGGATGCCTGGCCTGCATCGGTTTGGGAAAACAACTGTTCCGCCTTGGTAAAGAGTCTTCTAAGGAGTGCGAGCATTCTTCGCTACCTTGGTCAGCATGGTGAGGATGTTTATGCTAGCGTGGCCACCGAAGGGAAGAAAAAACGACAAGCAGCTGACGCTCGGGAGGATTATTTAAACCTCCAGGTAGAAGCCTTTGAAAGAAGACTTCAAACATTGGCTGTAGAGAAGGAAGGGCTGCAAAAGGATAAGCAAGAGGCTGAAGATGCCAAGGCTAGAGCCGAGGCTGACAAGAGAAGGCTGAGAAAACTCTTCAGGAGGCCAATGAGAGGATGAGGAGGGCCGAGGAGATCCTGAAGAAGGCCGAAGAGGATGCCACAGCTCTGCGGGAGGCTACAGAGAAGGCTCGGAAAGCCGAGGAGGATGCCAGAGAGAATCTTTACAACTGGGATCATGCAGTTGAAGACTCTTTCCTCAATACCGTCGAGCAGCTTCGTATCTTGAATCCTGGCCTCATAACCAAAGGTGTTGACCCCAACTTCAGTGTTAAAGATGGTCGGATCGTGGGTGAGAACGGAGTCGAAATAGACATGGGTGGAAACGATCTGCCTGACCACTTTGCTGAAGAGACCGAAGAAGACGGGACCGAGGGTGAACAAGGAGAAGCTGAAGGCGACGAAGAAGAAGAGGATGATAAATTTGATCCTGAAAGTATAGTGTTGTCTGATATAGAGTAGATTTACCCTTTTGATTTTCAACTTATGTATTTGCCCCATTAGATGGGCTTGGACCTTTTGCTGTAACCACTTTGAATATTTATAATATCCGTTATGACTTTTTGCTTCTCTCATATTATTCTTTTAGTTATGAATTCAAGTGTTAAGACCTCGGAACTCCGACACTCTAGCCAAGGTGGGTTCCTCTATCCGCGATGTATAAAATGATTTTATGCCAATCACGTTTGAATCGGGAATCTTTTAAAGTACTTGACGAGTTATAAGCTCTTGTTCGAGCTGTTTATAATCGTTCGCGTCATAAACGGTGGCTAATAGGTTATGAGGAAAAGTACATAAATACAATGAATTCAGAAACAGAACTTTCATTTAACTGAAGCAGTAAATGCAATGGGCTCGGAGTTCCACCGAGCGTACACCATTATCAAAAATAAACAGACCTATCACTTAGCAAAAGTAACAATGAAACTAAAAACAGAATTGAAATAGGGATGAAAAACTTTAGCTGAAATACGCTTTAAGCTTTGCCACATTCCAAGTGTTATTGATGAGATCCCCAGAGAGAGTTTCGAGTTTGTAGGCCCCTGTTCCCGTCTTGGAAGCTATTCGGTAAGGCCCTTCCCAGTTTTGAGCCAGTTTTCCGTCTTTAGCGTTTTTCAGGCCAATGTCAGCTCTTCTTAGGACGAGGTCACCTACTTCGAATTCTCTGGGTACTACCAAGCGATTATACTCTTTTGCTTGCATTAGCTTGGCATGTCGTTCTCGCTCGGCGGCTAGATCTCTGACTTCATCAGACAGAATGAGGTCTTCACACAGTAAAGTGTTGTTGAGGGGGTTTGGTTGTTGTATGGTTCGAAATGAGGGGATGATCCTTTCCATCGGGATGACTGCGTCACAGCCGTAGGTAAGCTGATAAGGAGTTTCCCCCGTCGAGGTTTTATTGTGGTGCGGTATGACCAAAGTACTTCATGCAGATTATCCAACCAATTTCCCTTTGCACCAATAAGCCTCTTCTTAATTCCCTAGATGATGGTTCGATTCACTGATTCCACTTGTCCATTGGTCTGAGGATGCTCAACCAAGGAAAAATAGTGCTCGATGTTTAAAGCATTGACCAAATCTTGGAACACCTTTGCTGCGAACTGAGTTCCGTTGTCAGTCACCAGAACTTGTGGAACTCCAAACCGAGCTATGACCTACCTTTCAAAAAACTTCTGAACTTTGGCAGACGAGATAGTTGTTAGAGGCTCGGCTTCTACCCATTTGGTAAAATAATCTATGACAACTACCACCCATTTCAGCTGTCCTGGTGCGGTGGGGAACTGGCCAATCAAATCCATTCCCCATTGATAGAAAGGATAGGGAGATGAAAGTGAGTGGAGTTCCTCGGCCGGCTTCTGGTACACATCGCTATGGAATTGACACTATCCGCATCTTTTCACATGATTAATTGCATCTTGCTGAAGGGTCGGCCAATAATATCCTGCCCTTAGAATCTTTTTGGCCAATGTTTTACCCCCAACATGATGACTTCCGATTCCTCCGTGAACCTCTTCAAGTGTTTGTTTTGCTTCAGTGGGATCCAAACATCTGAGCATAGGGCCACTGACCCCTCGGCGAAACAAAATTCCTTCAACCAGAGCAAATTGCGACGCTTTCCTGATAAGCTTCTTAGCCTCGGTTGGATCAGTAGGCAAAGTTCCTTGTTCTAAGTAACTCGTGATTGGAGCAGTCCAATTTGGATCCACCGAAACGAAGGGGACAACGCTAGGTCCGTGCACCGTTTCCTGGACCAATGTCTTGTTATTTTCGGGGCCTTTTTGTTGAAGCAAGTTTTGAAAGAATGTCTGCTCGGCCATTGCTTTCCCTTGGAATATGACAGAATTCAACTTTGGCAAACTCTGAAGACAAGAACTTCACCTTCTCAAGATACTTTTGGAGGATGGGTTCTTTGGCTTGATAATCTCCTTTGACTTGAGAGACCACCAGCTGAGAATCACTGAAAATCTTGACTTCTCGAGCCCCTACCTCCTTTGCCATCCTGAGACCTGTAACATCCTAGAAATTAATAGTAATATAATAAATTGATAAAATAATATATAAATATTTATTTAAGGGTAGGATTAAGCCATAGATATTGTATAAGGGTAGTGAGGTAATAGGAAGCATAGACCGACCAGATGAGTAGATCTAGGGCCTCGGACCGACCTCAGCCGAGCTAAAGAACTAAATGGGAATAAAACGCGAAGTCTATTGTCAGCTCGGATTAGCCGACCTCAGCGCACCTCACAATATCATCCGAGAAGGAAGCTCGGACTACTACTGTTCCTACAAACCGAGCCGACGTATCCGAGCCGATGTATCCTAGCCGACGTACTCTAGCCGACACGTCCTAGATCCTCCGTGCCAGCTCATGTGAGTTGTAGCCCTTTGGGTTTTGTACCATCCGTACACTGTCCTTGCCATTCACTTTATGTCATTGTCATTGCTTTATGTCCCTTTCAATGTATTATTCACGGCTTCCTCAAGAAGCCAATGAATCCTAGCCACTCATTCTAGCTTCCCCAAAGAAGCCTCTAATGTGGACCACACAAATGTCCCCCCTTAATTGAATAAAAGAAAATCCAACACACAACACTCAACACTTTGCACTTCCACTCTCTTCCTCCTTCATCTCTCTCCCTCATTCTATTCTCTGAAAGTCCAACGACAACAACTCCACCTACCTTCCCTCTTCTCATTCAAACATATTTCCTCCTCACTCACATATTCTTCCTCTTCTCTTTCAAGATCCACCAACCGGAGACCCTCCTTCTCTCCGTCCCCATGCTGTTCCGGTGTCCCTGTTCCGACGTTCCCTGGATCCTCTCCATTCTCTTCCGTTTCGGGCGTCCCTAGAGCAGCCGGTTTTGAGTGTGCAGCTGGGAGGAACTCGTGGCAGCTTAGAGAAAAGGACTCAAGGGTGTGAAGCTCACAAGGTCAAGGTCAAGGAAAGCCATTCTCAAGATCTCAACTCTTATCTCTCACGGTTTGAGGTAAGGAGTGAGTGTTACCTCTACTTGAGTTTGGGTTTCTGGGGTGTTCATAAAGGGTACTAAGAGTGGGTGTTAGATTAGGAAATGGATCTAGGTTAATGTAGAAAGGAAATGGTAAAAAGGGTAAAAGGGAACTAATAAACGAATTAGAAACATGAGTTTGAAGTAGGGATGAGTATCGTTATATGCTATATGTTGGTATTTACATGATGGATTGGTTGAGTGTTTTATTCTTATTGTTGTTGCTGTTGTATAAGTGATTATGAACTTTGTGTATAAATGTTTATGAGCTTTGATATTTATGATCCATGTCTGTGGCCGAGCTGAGTGACTTCGGGAATGGGTATGAGAAAATGGTAGAGATGGAAAGTAGGAGAGATAGAGTAATAAGGCAGAAAATGAGTAAGATTAATGGAAAGAGGGAATGGTTACCGAGTTTAGCCGAGAGAGAGGCCGAGCTAGAAAGATGGTTAAAGGGATAAGTAGAGAGGTTGAGCCGAGAGAGTCCGAGCTAAGTAAATAATGAGATTAATGTAAAGAGGAATAAATTAAAGAGTTGAGCCGAGAGAGTCCGAGCTAAGTAAATAATGAGATTAATGTAAAGAGGAATAAATTAAAGAGTTGAGCCGAGAGAGGCCGAGCTAAATAAATGGTTAAGAGGATAAGAGGAATTAAAGAGAAATGGTTGTGTGATCGGGTCATAGAAGACGTGTACCGGGTGCATGCATTAATCGCATCAGACGCATACTGGGTATGTGAAGCTGTAAGACGGGTACTGGGTGCTCGCAGTTATGATTCACACAAGGTTCCGAGCACGGAACCGGTGGGATGTGGTCCTGGTCATAGCAGACGCGTACTGGGTGCGTGCATTGATCGCGTAAGTCGCCGAGATGCGCCGCTGTAAGACAGGTACTGGGTGCTCGCAGTTATGGACTCTCCTTAACCCCATAGAATGATCGGCGGTAGTGCTCCTGGTCATAGCAAACGCGCACTGGGTGCGTGCATTGATCGCGTAAGACGCATACTGGGTATGTGCAGCTGTAAGACGGGTACTAGGTACTCGCAGTTATGGACACTCCGATATCCGACTTTAAATGGTGTAAGACATGCACTGGGTGTATGCATCCGAGAAGAGTAAAAGATTGTAAACTATGTGAAAATGGAATAATGAGTAATGTCCGAGATAGTGATGCTAATCCGAGGTAAGAGAATGTGAACCGAGGTATAATTAGTCAGGGAAGGATATAGTGGTTGAGAATGGGAACCGAGGTAAAGTTAGTAGGTAATGAGCAAACTGGTTTATAATGTGAGCAGAGCTAGATGAGATGGTAGGATGTGAGCCGAGTTAGATGAGATTGTGTGTATGTGAACCGAGCTAATGTGATATATGCATGAGATATATGGGCTTGACTACTTGTTATTTATATGCTATTTGACTACTTGTGTTTGGCTTGGTAGTTCGGTATGTCATTTTAGAAACTGCTTATTTAAGTTCTGTGTAATGCTCACCTCCTTACCATTTTTCAGGTACTGAGCCCGAGCAGACGCAGTCCCCGGCCGAGCAGGATCACTCTCCCTCACAGGGAGAGTAAGTTATTTAGAGACCGATAGGTAGATAGGTCTCGGCCATTTGGGCCGAGCTAAAATATTTGTTTTGTATTGGATCTCGGCTAGTTGGGCCGAGCTAAAACACGCTTTTGTATATTTTGATCTCGGCCCAATGGCCAAGCTAAACATCATTTTTATAATTCGAACTAATGAGCTCGGAGTAGCTATGTTTCTCAACTCTTATTTAATGATTAATGAAGTCTTCCGCTTTTAACTCTGATGATTTGATATTAATGAAAAAGAAATATTATTTTGGCAATCATCACATTTTCTTTAAAAGAAATTTTAAATCCTAATTTTCGGGTTTAAGGGTAATTATTATATAGGGTGTTATAATTTTGGTATCAGAGCAGTTTCCCTCGGCCTTTGGAGTGTGGACTCACATCTCCAACGGTTACTCACCAAGAGAGTAACCAGGAAATAGTGTCAAGTTCTATAAGTAGTTGCTTAGGTTTATAGTTATAGACTCCTATGTAGTTATGCACTAAGTTATGTAGATGTCTGCATCAACAGAACCCTTTGTTGCTACATGGTAGCAACATGGAAAATCAGTCTTTCCATTCTCATGCTAGCAGTTCGGCTACTAATCATAAGATCAACTCCCCAGCTGATTCTTTAAAATCCAAGCCGTATGACATTTGCTTTCGAGAAGGGCAAACTTCTGCAATGGGTAAGTTTAGGTTGACTATTGAAGACAAGGAGCAACACGTGGGGGTACAAGTTGGTGAGAAGGAGAGTATAATGTTGAGGCCGGGAATGATCCTTCTGAAGCAGCACTTGGCTCATGAAGGACAGGTAGACGTAATAAAGAACTGTCGTGAGATGGGCCTAAGTCCTGGAGGTTTCTATCAACCAAGCTTTACAAGTGGAGCCAGACTCCGACTGAAAATGATGTGCCTCGGCTTAGACTGGAATCCTCAAACCCGAGCGTATGGACACAAAAGGGTAATTGATGGAAGCGAACCACCCGATATTCCTGACCATTTCATTCGGCTGGTTATGGGAGCAATGCAAGAAGCACAATCTTTGATTGAGAAAGAATGCGGTGCAAACGAAGTGGAGGGCATACTCCCTTCCATGTCCCCTGATGTCTGCATTGTCAATTTCTATGAAGAAAATGGAAAGCTTGGTCTTCATCAGGACCGTGACGAAAGTGTTGGAAGCCTGCAAAGAGGGATACCCGTAGTATCATTCTGCATTGGTGACTCGGCTGAGTTTCTCTATGGAGACCAGAGAGATCCAAGGAGGGCAGAAAGAATTATCTTGGGGTCAGGCGACGTACTAATATTCGGTGGCGAGTCTCGACACATTTTTCATGGTGTGTCGGCAATCATACCAGAAACAGCCCCAGAAGGATTACTCAATGACACAGGACTTCGCCCTGGACATCTCAACCTTACATTCCGACAATATCAGTTTCCTGGCCCGCACCTTTGAGGTCTACGGTACAGCTACTTAGGGAAATCCGGGCCAAACCAGAAAAAGGTACGGGACGATCCAAAAGTTAGATAAACATTTTAGGTACTTTCAATCTGCATCTCTATTAAGTTTCAATGTAGAGTACCCTAAATCAGTTCTCTTGGAATTTTAAATTCCTAATCTTGTATTTCTAAGTGTTGTGGAAGCTAATAAATACTCGTCTTCAATCCAATCTTGAGTACCATCTAGTTATGAGACCGTAACAAGAGACTTAACCAAAAACCTTATGATAGTGTCATCCTTTAATAGTGTACGGTCAGGATTGGTCATCCTTTCCTTGCATCTGTTAAAAGATAAGGCTATCATTCAATAATGCAGTGATGTACAGTTGATTAATGCGGAATTGGGACTGACCACCTCGGTCTTCGCGTTTATTGACGTGCTATATTATTGCAATTATCTAGTTGAAATCCGACTACACCATCTAAGAATTCTAACCCTGTCGAAAACCCGATTGAAACTTTAATCCTATAGGATCTTTACTAAGACTCATAAACAGTGATTCGCATAGAAAATTCGAAACAACCCCAATAATAACGATTAGCAGCCAACTGAACCCCATGTACCACTTTAGCTCCACCTACTCAAGTTGAGGGGTAGGGTAAGGGCTACTCGGAATAACTCGGTTTATCCCACACCAAAGGTGCTAAACACTATTCCAACTCTATTGGTGCTCTGATGAACCTTGGTTAAGGTTCTAAATCACTAAAAGGCCTTAGGTGGGGTTCTAACCAATAGAAGAAAATGCTCCTCTTTTTCACCCTTCTAGGCTCGAATCGCTCTTGGAAGAGTTGTCCTCAGATCTTAACCAAGGACCGTTTTAAGTGTGCTGGAAAATAGCTGTGAATTCGGTGTTCCTCGTGTCTATCGATCTTAAGCTTAAATTGTTCTCGGAAACCCAGTCTTGTTTCTTTCCTCTGGTTCCTCACAAGAGAGAACATTTCCTCCATTGGTTATGGTACCTCGCAGCAGGTTCGTGACCCTGAAAATTTGAGCTATCTTCTTTCATGAAAAGCATGAATTTCTTATGGATCCCAAAGTACTCGGATCCTTTGTTAATCGCTGAAGTATAGGAGGTTTGTTTCCTCGGTCATGTGATATCCAAGCACGGTGTTGCGATTGATCCCTCCAAGGTGGAAGCTGTGCTCAAGTGGGAGAGACCCAACTCGGTAACCGAGATCAGGAGTTTAGTGACCTTAACCTCGGTGTACAGAATAAGGAAAACAGTGTTGTACTGGAGGTGCTGCAAGTAACCACTGACTTCGTGGGTTTCATCAAGGAAAGACAGGCTGCCGACCTAGAACTCCAAAAGCTACTAGAAAGAGAAGGAGACAAGGATGAACCCGAGTCTCGTACGATTTCGGGGCCGAGATTGCATTACCATGGACTTTGAAGTCCGAAGAGAGTTGATGGAAGAGGCTCATAAAATGAAGATGAGTCTTCATCCGGGAGCCACAAAGATGTACCAGGATCTGACGAGGATATTTTGGTGGCCGAAGTTGAAGACCGATGTGGCAGATTATGTGTCTCGGTGTTTGACGTGCGAGAAAGCCGAGATAGAGCATCAGGAACCAGGAGGATTACTTAAATCCTTGGAGATTCCGCAATGGAAGTGGGATAGCATTTCGATGGATTTTGTGTCAGGTCTACCAAGGACGAGATCAGGGCAGGAAGCCATTTGGGTTGTGGTGGACCGACTTACGAAGTGTGCCCATTTCCTGCCGATCAACATGAAGTACAACCTTGAGAAATTGATGCAGTTGTACATAAAGGACATTGTTCGACTTCACGGTGTTCCGAGCAGCATAGTGTCGGATTGTACCAGATATCGGAAAAGGTCAGACCAGTAGCTTGCAGAATTGCTCTACCTCCGCACTTGTCTAAGCTCCATGATGTATTTCACGTCTCGCAACTTAGGAGATACATTCATGAACCCTCGCATGTGATAGCACTGGACGACCTGCCGCTAAAAGACAACCTGACTTTCAAAGTTCTTCCAATCCGAGTTGAGGACAAACAAGTCAGACGGCTCAGAGGGAAGGAAATCTCTTTGGTCAAGGTCGTCTGGAATCGGAATGATGTGGAGGAAGCCACTTGGGAACTCGAGGAGAAGATGAAGCAGTCATATCCGCAACTGATCAAGGCCGACTAAATTTCGAGGACGAAATTTCTGTAAGTGGGAGAGGAATGTAACATCCTAGAAATTAATAGTAATATAATAAATTGATAAAATAATATATAAATATTTATTTAAGGGTAGGATTAAGCCGTAGATATTGTATAAGGGTAGTGAGGTAATAGGAAGCATAGACCGACCAGATGAGTAGATCTAGGGCCTCGGACCGACCTCAGCCGAGCTAAAGAACTAAATGGGAATAAAACGCGAAGTCTATTGTCAGCTCGGATTAGCCGACCTCAGTGCACCTCACAGTATCATCCGAGAAGGAAGCTCGGACTACTACTGTTCCTACAAACCGAGCCGACGTATCCGAGCCGATGTATCCTAGCCGACGTACTCTAGCCGACACGTCCTAGATCCTCCGTGCCAGCTCATATGAGCTGTAGCCCTTTGGGTTTCGTACCATCCGTACACTGTCCTTGCCATTCACTTTATGTCATTGTCATTGCTTTATGTCCCTTTCAATGTACTATTCATGGCTTCCTCAAGAAGCTAATGAATCCTAGCCACTCATTCTAGCTTCCCAAAGATGCCTCTAATGTGGACCACACAAATGTCCCCCCCTAATTGAATAAAAGAAAATCCAACACACAACACTCAACACTTTGCACTTCCACTCTCTTCCTCCTTCATCTCTCTCCCTCATTCTATTCTCTGAAAGTCCAACGACAACAACTCCACCTACCTTCCCTCTTCTCATTCAAACATATTTACTCCTCACTCACATATTCTTCCTCTTCTCTTTCAAGATCCACCAACCGGAGACCCTCCTTCTCTTCGTCCCCATGCTGTTCCAGCGTCCCTGTTCCGACGTTCCCTGGATCCTCTCCGTTCTCTTCCGTTTCGGGCGTCCCTAGAGCAGCCGGTTTTGAGTGTGCAGCTGGGAGGAACTCGTGGAAGCTTAGAGAAAAGGACTCAAGGGTGTGAAGCTCACAAGGTCAAGGTCAAGGAAAGCCATTCTCAAGATCTCAACTCTTATCTCTCACAGTTTGAGGTAAGGAGTGAGTGTTACCTCTACTTGAGTTTGGGTTTCTGGGGTGTTCATAAAGGGTACTAAGAGTGGGTGTTAGATTAGGAAATGGATCTAGGTTAATGTAGAAAGGAAATGGTAAAAAGGGTAAAATGGAACTAATAAACGAATTAGAAACATGAGTTTGAAGTAGGGATGAGTATCGTTATATGCTATATGTTGGTATTTACATGATGGATTGGTTGAGTGTTTTATTCATATTGTTGTTGCTATTGTATAAGTGATTATGAACTTTGTGTATAAATGTTTATGAGCTTTGATATTTATGATCCATGTCTGTGGCCGAGCTGAGTGACTTCGGGAATGGGTATGAGAAAATGGTAGAGATGGAAAGTAGGAGAGATAGAGTAATAAGGCAGAAAATGAGTAAGGTTAATGGAAAGAGGTAATGGTTACCGAGTTTAGCCGAGAGAGAGGCCGAGCTAGAAAGATGGTTAAAGGGATAAGTAGAGAGGTTGAGCCGAGAGAGTCCGAGCTAAGTAAATAATGAGATTAATGTAAAGAGGAATAAATTAAAGAGTTGAGCCGAGAGAGTCCGAGCTAAGTAAATAATGAGATTAATGTAAAGAGGAATAAATTAAAGAGTTGAGCCTAGAGAGGCCGAGTTAAATAAATGGTTAAGAGGATAAGAGGAATTAAAGAGAAATGGTTGTGTGATCGGGTCATAGCAGACGCGTACGGGGTGCGTGCATTGATCGCGTCAGACGCATACTGGGTATGTGCAGTTGTAAGACGGGTACTGGGTACTCGCAGTTATGATTCACACAAGGTTCCGAGCACGGAACCGGTGGGATGTGGTCCTGGTCATAGCAGACGCGTACTGGGTGCGTGCATTGATCGCGTAAGTCGCTGAGATGCGCCGCTGTAAGACGGGTACTGGGTGCTCGCAGTTATGGACTCTCCTTAACCCCATAGAATGATCAGCGGAAGTGCTCCTGGTCATAGCATACGCGCACTGGGTGCGTGCATTGATCGCGTAAGACGCATACTGGGTATGTGCAGCTGTAAGACGGGTACTGGGTACTCGCAGTTATGGACACTCCGATATCTGACTTTAAATGGTGTAAGACATGCACTGGGTGTATGCATCCGAGAAGAGTAAAATATTGTAAACTATGTGAAAATGGAATAATGAGTAATGTCCGAGATAGTGATGCTAATCCGAGGTAAAAGAATGTGAACCGAGGTATAATTAGTCAGGGAAGGATATAGTGGTTGAGAATGGGAACCGAGGTAAAGTTAGTAGGTAATGAGCAAACTGGTTTCTAATGTGAGTAGAGCTAGATGAGATGGTAGGATGTGAGTCGAGTTAGATGAGATTGTGTGTATGTGAACCGAGCTAATGTTGATATATGCATGAGATATATGGGCTTGACTACTTGTTATTTATATGCTATTTGACTACTTGTGTTTGGCTTGGTAGTTCGGTATGTCATTTTAGAAACTACTTATTTAAGTTCTGTGTAATGCTCACCTCCTTACCATTTTTCAGGTACTGAGCCCGAGCAGACGCAGTCCCCAGCCGAGCAGGATCACTCTCCCTCACAGGGAGAGTAAGTTATTTAGAGACCGATAGGTGGATAGGTCTCGGCCATTTGGGCCGAGCTAAAATATTTGTTTTGTATTGAATCTCGGCTAGTTGGGCCGAGCTAAAACACGCTTTTGTATATTTTGATCTCGGCCCAATGGCCAAGCTAAACATCATTTTTATAATTCGAACTAATGAGCTCGGAGTAGCTATGTTTCTCAACTCTTATTTAATGATTAATGAAGTCTTCCGCTTTTAACTCTGATGATTTGATATTAATGAAAAAGAAATATTATTTTGGCAATCATCACATTTTCTTTAAAAGAAATTTTAAATCCTAATTTTCGGGTTTAAGGGTAATTATTATATAGGGTGTTACAAGACCAGCCATTACAGCTTCGTATTCTGCCTGATTGTTTGAAGTAGGAAATTCAAACTTCAAAGAATACTCAAGGGTAACACCATCGGAGTTTTCCAGGATTATACCAGCACCTACCCCAAGCTTGTTGCTCGATCCATCAACGTAAATGCTCCAGTCCAAGTTTGAGCTCGTTAGTGGCTCAGTAAACACGGTGAGGAAATCAGCTAGAACTTGAGACTTCATTGCCTTCCTTGGTTCGAAAGTGATGTCGAACTCAGAAAGTTCAATGGCCCAAGTTACCATTCTTCCTGCTAAGTCGGGTTTCTGGAGAATCCGGCGGATAGGTTGAGTTGTTTTGACCTTAATGTGATGACTTTGGAAGTACTGACGCAGTCTTCTGGCCGTGATGACCAAACAGAAAGCCAATTTTTCCACCTTTTGGTATCTCATTTCTGGTCCTTGAAACACTCGGCTAACAAAATAAACGGGGGATTCCTTGCTTGATTCTCCTCGAACTAAAACTCAACTGACAACTGAATCACCCACTGACAAGTATAGGAACAGAGTCTCTCCAATTACAGGGCTATATAGGATCGAGGGGATGTCAGGTATTGCTTAAGGTCAGTGAAGGCCTTTTCGCATGCATCGTTCCACTCAAACGCCTTTTCTTTTTCCTTTCTCAACAATTGGTACCATGGTAGGGCCCTCCGAGCTGATTGGGATAAGAATCTGGAAAGAGCTGCTACCCGACCTGCCAATTGCTGTACACCCTTAATGTCAGATGGACTATTCATCTCGAGGATAGCTCAACATTTTTCAGGGTTCGCTTCGATTCCTCGTTCAGTGAGCATAAATCCGAGGAATGATCCAGCGGGAACCCCAAAGGTGCATTTTTCAGGATTCAGCCTCATATCGTACTGCCGAATTCTGTCAAGAATGATCTTCAAGTCCTTGGCATGGTCTTCTTCCTTCCAGCTCTTGGCAATCATGTCATCGATGTACACTTCCATTCTGGGCCCGATAATTGGGCCTAACACTTTATTCATCATTCCTTGATAAGTTGCCCCAACGTTCTTGAGTCCGAAGGGCACGACATTATAACAGTACGTAGTGTTTTCAGTAACGAAGGAAGTTTTCACCTGATTCGGAGGATACATCGGAATCTAATTGTAGCCAGAATAAGCGTCCATGAAGGATAGTCTCCGGTATCCTGCCGAGTTGTCTACTAATTTGTCTATGCAAGGAAGTGGATATTGGTCTTTGGGGCAGACCTTGTTCAGGTCTGTATAATCCACGCACATTCTCCACTTTCCATTAGATTTTTTGACCAGTACAGGATTAGCCAGCCAATCGGTGTATACCACTTCCCTGATGAACCCTGCTTCAAGCAGCTCGGCAACCTTTTCCTCCGTGGCTTGAGCTTTTTCGGTCCTCTTCTTCTGGAAAACTGGTTTAGCGCCAGGATAGACACTTAATTTGTGGCAGATGAAATTCGGGTCAATGCCTGGCATGTCTGCCGAGGTCTAGGCGAATAGATTTTTGTTCTCAATGAGCAGTTCTGTCAACTCTTTCTCAACTTCCTCGGCAAGACCAACACCAATCTTGATACAGCGGGATGGATCAGAGCCCAAGATTATCTTCTTGAAATCCCCTTGAGGGGTTGGTCTGGTTTCGTCATCCTCCCTTACATCAAGATCTGCCAGGTTAACACTTCCCTTATTTAGTGGCTCTTGCATAATTTTTTCATCTTCGATCTTCAGTTTACCCAGGCTGATATTGTAGCACTTCCGAGCCAGCTCTTGTTCAGAACACACCGTGACCACCTTGTCGTCAGACCCTGGAAATTTCATAGCTAGGTGGACAGTTGAAACAACGCCGCCAAAAGACTGGAGTGCAGTACGACCGAGGATGGCGTTGTATGCCGACGGAGTCTGGACGACCAGAAACTTCACTATCTCTGTTCGAGCGGATGGTTGTTCCCCCAAGGAGACTGGGAGGTGGATATGGCCTAGGGGAACAATCGAATGGCCCGTAAAGCCAATCAAATTTCCTTCGAACAGAGTTAGATTAGACCTCTTCAGCTTCAGGGCTTCAAACAAATCCAAGTACATAATATCTGTTGAGCTTCCCTGATCAACAAGAATCCTCTTCACTTCATAATTATCAAGCAGAGCCGTAACTACCATGGGATCGTTGTGGTCTCGGATTATGTCAGCGAAGTCCTCGTCACTGAAGCTGATGACGATATTCTTCTTTTTAGGCTTTTGAATTGGTCGGCTGGCAACAGAAAGAACTTGACCCACGTACTTCTTTCGGTCACCTCTTTTCTCCCCTCCACCTGCGAATCCTCCAGCAATGGTGTTGATCAAAAAACCCTCTCGACCCTTATCCTGTTCGGACAGTAGGGTAGAAGCTCCCCCCGCAGGTGGTGAGGGGCTCCTATTTCTTTGTTTCTGCTCGGGTTTGGGTGGGGACTGGCTTTTTCTCCTAGTACGCTTCCGCATTGCTTCGCCAATGTACTGTTGGAGTTTCCCGTCCCTCACCATTTCTTCAATCAAGTCTTTTAACATGGTGCATTGGTCAGTGGTGTGTCCCCATCCACCATGATGGTCACAATACTTGGTCTTATCTTTCTGAGCAACTTTTCTCAAAGCTGGAGGCCTAGTAATATTGCGCATCTCGGTGTGCATAGTCTCGCGAAGGATTTGACTCCTTGGTACTGTAAGCTGAGTATACTCGTCATATATGCCTTTTGGAGGCAGTTTTTCTCCTCTTTCTCTCTCTCTTTTATCCTTCCTCCCTCTACCATCTCGAAACAGATCGTTTTGCTGAGGATGTTGCTCTTGACACTATTCCTTACTACGCGCCACAGTACTGATTCTGTGAAACTCTTCCAAATTTACAAACTTCCTGGACCTTTCCCTGAGCTCGGCCATATCCTAGGTGGTTCTCCTATCAAAGAATCCTTAAAATCTCCGTCTCGTAACCCTTGAGTAAGCAAGAGAACAGATACTCCAGATTGTAAACTCGATATGCCACTAGCCTCTTGTTGATACCGAGCTAAGTAGTCTCGTAGAGACTCGTCTGGTCTCTGTGCAACTCCAGCTAATGAATGATCGGATTTTGGCTGTGACATACTGGCAGTGTACCTATTCAAGAACGTTCTTCTGAGTTCAGCCCAAGAGTGAATTGAATTTGTAGGTAGGGAGTTGAACCACCGTAAGGGCGTCGAGCCCAAAGTCATTGAGAAAGCGCGGCATTTCATGAAGTCCCCTCCTCCATAAAACATCATGGAGGACTCGTAAGCCGCAATATGGTCCATCGGATCGATTGTCCCGGTATAGCGAGGAATATTTTGATGTCCTACATAAGTCTGCGGGGTTTGGTATGCCATGATCTCTGCTGTGAAAGGATGACCAGGATGAGGTTCCCCGGTAATACGTTCGGGAACCGCGCTCGAGTTGAAAGGTGGAGGAGGAGGAAGGTTTCTTGGGTTGCCGGAAGCCACGCGAGGGCTTTGCTCGGCTGTTCTTGCCATGCTCTGCTGCTGAAGAGCAACAATAGCCTGATTTTGTCTCTCGATCAAGGAAGTATGAGTTCTTAAAATTTCCATGATTGACTATTCTCGCCTTCGAGCTGAAGAGGTAGTCATGTAAGACCTGCCCTCAATTTCAGTGGAACGTGGTCCACCTCGAAGCGTTCCAAAGTGGCCCCTCGTCAAGTGAGGTACTTCTCTTTGGGATCTATCGGCTCTTGAATGATCATGACGAGCGGAACGTTCTACTCGACGAGCCTCATCAGTTCGTGATCCAGAAGGGGCCCTCCGAGACACGTGTGATCCAGAATCTGTAGTATCATGTCACTCTGAAACATGACCATCAGGAACAGTGTGAGAATTAGATCATCCTCCGCCGCCTTCAATAAGGGGAGGGACATTAGACTGTGCCTGAAGGGGATTTTCAGGAGGAACTGGAGGGGGAGGGTTAACAGGAGGAGCCTGATTGCCTTCAGGGTGCCCTCCCAGAGCGATCCTGTCCCTGATATTTCCTCTTCCGTTTTTGGGTGGCCTCCCATGGAGGCGACGGCGGAGATCTCCTTCATTAATGTTGTTGTTTGCCATGAAAACAGTGGATGTGGGAATATTAGTTATTCGTTCCCCACAGACGGCGCCAAATGTAGTGTCCTAATCACTATATGTCCTTAACCCTCTAAGTGCTCAAGATTATGGCAACCAGGAGCCCAGGAGAGGATCGAGCATTGATGTATGACTTATGGTATTTCTGCAGTTCCAGTTGGGAAAAGCAGGATCTCCCTAGTCAACGTGTGTGTGCAGAGTGTCAACTTAGGGATGAGATTACTTACCTGAAACCCTAGCTGTGATGAGCTATTTATAGGGTTTGGAGGAGACTGATATGGGCCCTTTGGGCCCTGTATCAGAGTTGTGCTGAACCAGGATTCTGTGAGATAATATCGGACGATTATGCTTCTAGAATCTGGATAGGATCAGCTGAAGATCTCATGTCTAGGCTGTTACGAGAATCTAGGAGAGATTTGCGGAAAGGATAAGAAGCCTCGGCGAGCCTAAGCATATCCTCGAACCGACGGTATGTCTCGGCCCTAGAGTCCCGAGCCTGATGGATTGGGGACCGATCGTAAGGCTCGGTTCCATCAAGTCCGAGCCTGGCCCTCTCGTATGCTCGGATCCCACGAGTCCGAGCGAAGGACTTTCATGACAGGTAAACCGAGTAAAATGCCTTTAGAGGAACCCTTTGGTGAGGCTCGGGTCCGTATATGGTTGGCAGACCCTACAAATATCAAGTCCGTATTATGTATATTCAACTATATTTTCTTATAAAGTATTTTAATCCAAGAGCGTCACAGCTCCCACAGCGCGAATTGATGAGGTCGACTCATCCGAGTTGACGCTTACACTAGACTTCGCGTTCTGTCTCCATTTAGCTCGGCTGCGATCGGTCCGAGATCCAGCATTTCCTTATCTGGTCGGCCCACGCTTCCTATTTCCCTCACGACCCTATTCTTATTTCTACAACATCGTTCTACTACTAAATAAATTTATATTTAAATCTATTGACTATTGACTTCCTTTCCAATAATCCTAACCATCATTCATCATGACATGGAGTTGAGGTTTGACGTTAGGGTATGGGATAGTATATATTATTCAAAGTGTATAAATAAATTATTAGTAAATAATATTAATTTGAAGAGAATAATTGTATAAACATGTGTTGGGGATCCCTGTAGTCTGAGTCTTTTTTGTCAGGTACTCCTGTTCTTTTTTTTTTAATGAAATTACCCCTAAACTATTCTCCGGTTTGAAATATACCCCTCTGTGTCATTTCCGGCCCCCGGTGCTTACGTGGATGACCGGAAAATCATGTCATCCACTCGTTTTTTGACACGTGGATATTATTACTTAAAAAAATAAAAAATTGTTTTTATTTAAAATAAGTAATTTATATTAAAAAATTATGTAAAATTTCAAAATAAAAAAAAAAAGAAAGAAAGAAGAAGAACAAATCGAAGAAAAAAGAAGAAGAACAACGGGGGAGGAAGAATCAGACGACGGCGACAGCGTAAAGAAGAGGAAGTCGACGACGGTGGCGGAAGGAAGAGGGAAGGAAGAAGAGAAGCGTTGTTGCCGGCGGAAGAAGAGGGAAGGAAGAAGAAGAAGAGAGAGAGAGAGAGAGAGAGAAATAGAAATAGAGAGAGAGAGAGACAGAGAGAAATTGAGTTAAGAGTAAAGTTGTACGTAGTATTTTGTTTCTGCACTTCCTTAAAATACGTCTAATAATTACATGTTTAAGAATTTTTAGTTTGCAGATAACAAATACATAAATATGTAATATTATAAATATATAATACTCCCTTCATCCCTAAATATATGACCCTTTTGTAATATTTCACGTCCATTAAGAAAGTGAAATAATTTAGTTAATTGTATTGGAAATGTGAACTTTTGATAAGTATTTTCAAAATTACCCATATTAATATTATTGAGAATCTAAAAAGTGGTAAATAAATAGGGGTGTTTGTGGAAAAAAGTAATTAATGATCATTGAAAATTGGTAAAGAGTCTTATAAATAGGGACAAATTAAAAGTGTTAAAATAGTCTTATATTTAGGAATGAATGGAGTATAATAAATTTTTTTTTATAAATGTGTTAATTTTTAATACAAATTTAAATAATATGAATTTTTTAAGATATACCTTAGAATAGTGGGAGTGACTCATACATAGATATATAGTATTAAAAATATAAATTTCTTGATTAAGTATCCCAAATCGAATAAATTTTATGGGCAATGAAATGATATCTTTAAAAATTTTAAAGTATTATATCTTTAGTATTTTTTTTAATGCAATTATATTTAAATGCTTATTTTTAATTTTTAGAACTGAGGTCAAGAGAACCTTAAGAATATAATATTAAAAAAGAACATATGAATTACCGGTGTGAGCAAAGAAGCACTAAAGACTCAACCCGTAAGCTTATCCCAAAAAATTTGATAATAATATTATCACATATTTACATTAATAAAGTTCAAAACAGAAAAACATTTACGGCTTAAATATGTCAGGGGTCCCTGTACTTTAGGCCTCTTTTGTCAGGTACCCTTGTCTTTTTTTTTAATGAAATTACCTCTAAACTATTTTCCGGTTTGAAATATACCCCTCAGTGCTGTTTCCGGCCACCGGTGCTGACGTGGATGACCGGAAAATCATGTCATCCACTCATTTTTTGACACGTGAATATTATTATTATTTTTTTAAAAAAATAAAAAATAAAAAATTGTTTTTATTTAAAATAAATAATTTATATTAAAAAATTATATAAAATTTCAAAAAAAAAAGAAGAACACATATCGAAGAAGAAAAAAGAACAGAAGGCGGCGGCGAGTCTCTCGCTCTCAATTTCTCTCTCTGTCTCGATCTCTCTCTCTCTCTATTTCTCTCTCTCTCTCTCTCTATTTCTCTATCTCTCTCCCTCTCTCTCTCTTCTTCTTTCTTCCCTCTTCTTCCGCCGGCGACAGCGCTTCTCTTCTTTCTTCCCTCTTCCTTCCACCACCGTCGTCGACTTCCTCTTCTTTACGCTGTCGCCGTCTTCTGATTCTTCCTTCCAACACATGTTTATACAATTATTCTCTTCAAATTAATATTATTTACTAATAATTTATTTATACACTTTGAATAATATATACTATCCCATACCCTAACGTCAAACCTCAACTCCATGTCATGATGCATGATGGTTAGAATTATTGGAAAGGAAGTCAATAGTCGGCACTCTCTCGATTTTCCATAATAAAACGTGGTACTCGATACTTACTTAACCGGTTATTGGAATCGACTAACCAGTTAAGTTAGTATCGAAGTACCATCTCAATTCATTCGCCATATAAGCCGATACTGACTTCTTTTCCAATAACATTAACTCGAGCTCTACAACATCTACATGCTCATACCCAATATACACAGTCGATATGCACAGACATATCTCAGGACCATACCACAACTCCATCAACCACAAGAGTAACAACAATAACAACAATCAACTATCACAACAATAAATAATGAACAACAACAACCAAAATAATCAATACACCAATCGACATACACAGGTATGTCTCAGAGTACAATAACATAAATCAACTCTAGGGTTCTTCACTTCCCACTTTTATGGCATGAAAAAGGGGTTTTAACATACACACTTTAATAACTAAAATTAATTAATAATACGCTCAATAGACCCATCTCAACCTAAATCAAGTAATAATCTATTACCCATACTCCAATTTAATCATTAACCCCAAATCCTATTATAAACTCTAACTACCCCTAACTCAAAGTGTAGAAAAGTGTCTCCCCCTTACCTTAGAGGAAGAGGAGGCTCAATTGAAGCTCCAAAGACCTCGGAGCTACCCCCGATCTACTTAGGTTCCCACTCTTTTGAGAGATCTCCCCTTTAGGTCTTGAGATTGAAGAGAGAGAGACTTGAGGAGAGAGAGAAGCCATGGGGAGAGAGGGAAAGCTTGAAGAATAAGAGGGATGAAGTGATTTTGTGTAGGATCAATCAAAACCTTGCTTGGATTCATGGGGAAAGGTTGGAAATGGTGTTTGGGGGTGGTGAGAGTGAGTTTGGTGCGGTTTGGGGTGGAGGAATTGAGGCTAGTGCGTGTTTGGGTGTTGGCTGGTGCGGAATTATAGGCAGACGCACGCCTGGGCGCACCGGTGCTGCGCCTGGGCGCCAGGTTGGTAGTCTGGTGCACCAGGTTGCTAACAAGATTGGTAGCTTAAAACATAAATTCCACCGTTGGATGTGAAACACATAAATCGTGAAACACATAAATCGGATATGTGTTCCCATGGACTTCGAGATCAGAAGGGATATCCTATGGGAAGCACATCGTACCAAAATGAATTTCCATCCTGGTGCAACAAAAATGTACCAAGATCTGAAAAAGATTTATTGGTGGCCAAAGTTGAAAACCGATGTAGCAGATCATGTATCTCATTGTCTTACTTGCCAGAAAGTTAAGATTGAGCATCAAAAGCCTGGTGGTCCCTTGCGATCACTTGATATACCGGAGTGGAAGTGGGATAGTATAGCTATGGACTTTGTGACAGGTCTACCTAGGACTGCTGCAGGATGTGATGCAGTTTGGGTGGTTGTGGACCGTCTCACAAAGTGTGCCCAATTTATTCCGATTCACAAGAAGTACACTCTGGAGAAGTTGACTCAGTTGTATATCAGGGACATAGTGAAACTACATGGTGTTCCTACCAGTATTGTATCCGATCGTGATCCGAGATTTCTGTCTAGATTTTGGCAGAGTCTTCAGGAGGCATTGGGTACTAAGCTGAAATTCAGTACGGCTTATCATCCGCAGACAGACGGACAATCTGAGCGTACTATCCAGACACTGGAGGACTTATTGAGAGCATGTGCTCTGGAGCAGGCTGGTAGTTGGGAGCAGTTACTGCCGTTGATGGAGTTTACTTATAATAACAGCTTCCACTCCAGTATTGGCATGGCACCATTTGAGGCTCTCTATGGCAGAAAGTGCAGGACGCCTCTGTGTTGGTTCCAAATAGGAGAGAATCTGTTGACAGGTCCTGATATTGTGAAAGAAACAACTGAGAAGATCACAATGATCAAGAACAAGATGAAAACATCCCAGGATCGCCAGAAGAAGTATGCTGATAGGCGTAGGAGACCCTTGGAATTTGATGTTGGGGATCATGTGTTTCTAAGAGTGTCTCCGGTCATTGGGATTGGTAGAGCAATTAGGTCCAAGAAACTAACTCCTCGGTTTGTTGGACCTTATGAGATCTTGAAGAAGGTTGGTCCGGTAGCTTACAGAATTGTTATCCCCCTCACTTAGCTAGGCTTCATGATGTATTCCATGTTTCACAGCTAAGGAAATACATTCATGATCCTACTCATGTGGTCACATTGGACGATTTGCCTTTGAAGGAGAATTTGACTTTTGAGGTGTTGCCAGTGAGGATTGAAGACAGGCAGGTGAGGCGATTAAGAGGCAAGGAGATCAGCTTGGTAAAAGTCATTTGGAGCAGGAACAATGTGGAGGAGCCTACTTGGGAGCTAGAAAGCAAGATCAGACAATCTCATCCACACTTGTTCGAGGACAACTGAATTTCGAGGACGAAATTCGGGTAAGTGGGAGAGGATTGTAACATCCCAAACTTAATTTATAGTGTAATCTATGCTGTGATAGTCCTAGGGTAGAAGAATTGAGGGCATAAGTTAGAATCTTAGCCAATTGAGCATGCAACCTTATGTTTAAAACATAGGAATTTAGGAAATTAGAATAACAAGATTGGTAGCTTAAAACATAAATTCCACCGTTGGATGTGAAGTAGGATAGGTGAGGAAGCTTGCTTTAAAATTTGAGGAAGATCCAACGGGTAACGAAGAAGTTATGGCCTCTCAAAGTCTGGGTACTACAAAACTGAATAGCTTAATCGATTAAACTGCAGCTTAATCGATTAAGGTCAGAAAATGGGAAATGGCATAATCGATTAATAATCGATTAAAAGCTGTAGATGCTGAAAAAAAAAATAAAGGGCGTCCATCTCTTAGATCATGCAAAGTTCGAACTCTCTCTCTTCTAGGGCACAAATTCACTCACTCTAATTGATCAATTCTCAAGAGAATAACTCCAAGTCCATCCCCACGTCCTTCCTTGTAGCTCCAAGTAAGTGGTTGTTGTTTATGTTCTTCTCTTCCTTTCCCCTAGAATTCGAATTTCTCTCTCCCTCTTTCTCCCATGGCACTTCAATCATCAACCTAGGGAAGTCTTGATGGGGTCACAAATTTCCCTCAAGAGTCTTGGGCAAAACTTAATAAATTGTCTCTTTATTTTATTGATTTTAGGTTCCTCCCTCTCCTTTGAGTTGTGGCCATTATTCAAGTGTGCTCCAAGCTCAAATTCTCTCTCTATCTCTAAGAACTTGAGGTAAGGAGGTTTGTGTTACCATACTCTAGGGGGTAGGTTATATTGTGTTTATATTGGATTGTTAGGAGATATTTGTTAATAGGATTAAGAACCCTAGGGTACTTAATATTAAATTAAAGTGTGACTAAGTATAAAGAGTATGTTGGGTTGTTATGTTGTGCCTAAATGTGACTATGATGTTTGGCTTTGTGGTTGTTATTTTGTTAAATTATGTTGAGCCCTAGAATTGAGGAATGACAATAATATGATGTAGGGAATTGATGTAAATGAATTTTGGAACCTTGAAAATACAATTAGATGTTTAAATTGATGAATCTTTGAGAATGATTACAAGTATTAAAATTGAAAATGGAATTCAAGGACTTAATGAACAAAGAAGGTGTGAACCATGTCTTGTAAGACGTTGTCCGGGTTGTGGGACTGTACGCTTAGACTGGTGTGAATCAAGTCGTGTAAGACGTTGTCCGGGTTGTGGGACTGTACGCATCGACTGGTTCGGTTTGAGGTCGTGTAAGACGTTGTCCGGGTTGTGGGACTGTACGCATTGACCGATTTGATTTGATGTCGTGTAAGACGTTGTCCGGGTTGTGGGACTGCACGCATCGACTGGGTTGATTTAATGTCTTGTAAGACGTTGTCCGGGTTGTGGGACTGTACGCATAGACTTGTGCGATCCAGATCTTGTAAGACGTTGTCCGGGTTGTGGGACTGTACGCATAGATCGCGTAAGACGCACATAGTGCGCAGCTATAAGACGTTGTCTGGGTTGTGGGACTGTACGCAATGATGGATCCACGTGAATAAATCTTCAATGTTATGAGAAAATTAAAGTGTATGAAAAGAGAAGAGAGATTCATGGAGAATCGAAAGACTTGATGAGAAAGTCATATGTGATAATCAAATGGAAAATTATGTATGGAAAATGAACAATGAATGGTGCAAGGAAAGAATGGTGATGTTAAACTCATGTGATTGAGAACTGTGTCAACTTGTATATTTTGGGAAATGTGTGAAATAATGACATTTAAAACCATGCCAGAACTAATCTTATTATGGACATTAAAATAATTGAATTATGTTGGGAATGCTTAATTGGTTTATATGCACTATATGATTATATGTGTTTGGCCTGGTGGTTCAGTATAGCATGATAGAAACTGCTTCCCTATTTTATTGTGTAATACTCACCTCCTTACCATTTTTCAGGTACTGAGTTGGAGTATACACCAGGATCGGCCGAGCAGGATTACTCTCCCTCACAGGGAGAGTAGGGTTGGGTTTTAGATATATTTATTTTGGTCTAAGCCTCCGTATTCATTTGATGTATATGGGCTATATATTCTTTTTGAGAGAGGCTTAGGATAGTTTCTTTTTGCATGGTTTATGATTCATTTTTGGGCGTAGTTGCTGTTATGGTCTCTTGATATGCATACCTTACATTTATGCTGGCACTCTGACAAACTGATGCTGATATTTTACTCTTGAGCCCATAGGGCAACTATGTGATGCATATATATTTATATTTGAGCCCTACTGGCTACTGTTGATATTAAATAAATGTGTTTATCAGGTTGAAGATTTAGAAAAGTCTGAAAAACAGACGAAACTCCGTTCGTTCGACGGTTGAATTTCATAAATTAAAAATGAATTTTTAAGCTCATATTTTTAATATAAGGGGAATTAAGGGTAATTAATTATAGGGTGTTACATGTATGGTATCAGAGCAGTTTCTCCTCGGCCTTGGAGTTATGCAAACTCCACACGATTACTCACCTAGCGAGTAATGAATGCTCATAGTAAAAGTTTAGGAATTTAGTAGTATGATTATAGTACTATGTATACATTAAGTATTTAAGTCTTATTTTTCCGCTCTCTTTGGCTAAGCAGTATGGCTGAAAGGAGGGCTGCTAATGATGGGCTTGCAGCCACTCTGGAGCATCTGTCACAGATGCAGCAGCAGCAAGGAGAGCAGATGGCAGCTGCCGCAGCCGCAGCAGTTGCAGCAGCTATGCAACCAGCTCCAGTATAGGTGGACTGGATGGCTAGGTTCCGCAAGAATGATCCACCTCGCTTTGAGGGTGGAAATGACCCTGATGGAGCCCAGAGATGGATTCAGGAGATCGAGAAGATCCTCCGCTCTATTCACCCACCCATGGAGCAGCATGTGCGACTGGCGGAATTTATGCTAACCAATGAGGCTGAGCATTGGTGGGACCAGCAGAGGAGGGGATTGGAGGCAGCCAATCCGGTGGTTCCTTGGGAAGTATTCAAGGGTCTTTTTCTAGGGAAGTATTTCCCTGAAGACGTGAGAAGGGAGAAGGAGATTGCATTTCTTCAGTTGACTCAGGGCTCTATGTCAGTTGGGGATTATGCAGCTAGATTTGAAGATCTTATCCGATTCTTTGACTATCGGGATGCCAGTGAGCGCGGCAAATGCGTCAAGTTTGAGTCTGGACTCAGGACTGATATTTGCCTCTCTTGCGAGTATCACAATATTGACAACTTGGCCCGTTTGGTCAACATGGCGAGCACTTATGAGAAGGGGCTTAAGAGGAAGATGGCAAAAGATAAAAGCAAAACTGTGCAGAAAAGTGGTGGTCCTATGAGGGGCAAGGGAGCGGTGCAGTGACCAGGTCCATATGCTGGCCCTATGGGGAGTTCACCTGGTCCTATTCCGCCTTGTCCTCAGTGTGGCAAGCCTCATAGGGGTGTATGCTGGAGTATGAGCCAGAATTAGCCTAGAGTCACCTGTTTTAAGTGTGGGCAGCCAGGCCATATTGTTTCTAATTGCCCGCAGAATGCAGTTAAGAAGGAAGCAAATGTGACTAGGGCGCAGAGGATTGCTGATGGCCGCCCACTTCAGAAAGGGAAGGTGTACACTCTTGATGGAGAGGAGGTGACAGAGGCTGATGAGCTTATTCGAGGTATTGGTCATATAAATGATATTGCATGTGGTATTCTATTTGACTGTGGAGCTACACACTCTTTTATTTCTGTCAATTGCATGGAGAGACTAAAGTTATCTGCTGTTGAGATGCCTTTTAAATTGTCTGTTTCTACCCCTACAAATTCAGCTGTGGTTACATCTTTGATGTGCTTGGATTGCCCTCTTCGAGTATTGGAGCGGGAATTCAAAGTGAACTTGATATGTTTGCCCTTAACCAAGCTGGATATCATTCTAGGCATGGACTGGATGTCCCAGAACCGTGTCCTTCTTGATTGTAGCCAGAAGTCAGTAATTTTCTGTCAAGTCTCTGTGTCGGCCATGGATGATGAGGAAGCATCGGATATTAGCAAAATCCCAGTGGTTTGTGAGTTTCCGGATGTTTTTCCAGCTGAAATTCCTGGATTGCCTCCAGCCAGAGAAGTATAATTTGGCATTGATCTTATGCCTGGTGCCGGCCCGATATCTAAAGCGCCTTACAGAATGGCCCCTCCAGAGTGGAAGAGTTGAAGAAGCAGTTGGAGGAGCTTTTAGCGAAAGGGTTCATAAGACCGAGTGTTTCCCCATGGGGGGGCTCCTATCCTCTTTGTTAAAAAGAAGGATGGAAGTGTTCGCATGTGCACTGATTACCGTTAGTTGAATGCAGTGACGGTGAGGAATAAATATCCGCTCCCACGCATTGATGATTTGTTGGATCAGCTTAGGGGAGCTGCAGTCTTCTCAAAAATCGACCTCCGATCTGGATACCATCAAATCCGTATCCGAGAGGAGGACATTCCTAAAACTGCTTTTAGATCTCGGTATGGGCATTTTGAATATGTGGTGATGCCTTTCGGTCTCACGAATGCACCTGCTATCTTCATGGATTACATGAACAGGATCTTCAGGCCGTACTTAGACTCATTTGTCATTGTGTTCATTGATGACATTCTTATCTATTCCAAGAGCCAGAAGGAGCATGAAGAGCATTTGAGAACGGTGCTCCAAGTTCTCAAAGACAAACATCTCTATGCCAAGTTTTCTAAATGTAGTTTCTGGTTGAATAAAGTTCATTTTCTGGGGCATGTGATTTCTGAGAAGGGAGTTGTTGTTGACCCTTCTAAGGTGGAAGCGGTGCTTAAGTGGGAGAGACCCCAGTCCATTACTGAGATCAGAAGTTTCCTTGGCATGGCTGGGTATTATAGGAGGTTCATTGAGGGGTTTTCTAAATTAGCTCTTCCTTTGACTACTCTTACGTGGACAGGTGTTCCGTTTGAATGGTCCCCAGAATGTGAAGATAGCTTCCAGGAGTTGAAGAGGCGATTGACTAGTTCCCCAGTGTTGATTTTGCCGGATCCGACTCAATCCTTTGTAGTGTATTGTGATGCTTCAAAACAAGGGTTGGGTTGTGTGCTGATGCAGCAAGGACAAGTCATAGCCTATGCATCCAGGCAGTTGAGACAGCATGAGCAGAACTATCCCACTCATGATCTTGAGTTGGCAGCAGTAGTTTTTGCTTTGAAAATCTGGAGGCACTATCTGTATGGTTCAAAATTTGAAGTCTTTAGTGATCATAAAAGCCTTCGCTATCTCTTTGATCAAAAAGAGTTGAATATGAGACAGAGGAGGTGGATGGAGTTTCTGAAGGACTATGATTTCAATCTCCAGTATCATCTGGGAAAGGCCAATGTAGTGGCTGATGCACTAAGCCGCAAGACTTTGCATGTCAGCAATTTGATGGTGAAGGAGATGCAGCTAATCCAAGAGTTCAGTGACCTCAATTTGAACATGCAAGTGAAAGAGAAGAGCATTGTTCTAGAAATGTTGCAGGTTACTAATGACTTGATTGGCCTTATTAGAGAGAGACAAGCTGATGATGCAGAATTACAGAAGTTGTTGGAAGGGGCATCGGGCCATGAAGAGCCCGATTTTGTGAAAGGTTCAGATGGCATTATTCGATTCAGGGGTCGGATATGTGTTCCCATGGACTTCGATATCAGAAGGGATATCCTATGGGAAGCACATCGTACCAAAATGAATTTCCATCCTGGTGCAACAAAAATGTACCAAGATCTGAAAAAGATTTATTGGTGGCCAAAGTTGAAAACTGATGTAGCAGATCATGTATCTCATTGTCTTACTTGCCAGAAAGTTAAGATTGAGCATCAAAAGCCTGGTGGTCCCTTGCGATCACTTGATATACCGGAGTGGAAGTGGGATAGTATAGCTATGGACTTTGTGACATGTCTACCTAGGACTGCTGCAGGATGTGATGCAGTTTGGGTGGTTGTGGACCGTCTCACAAAGTGTGCCCAATTTATTCCGATTCACAAGAAGTACACTCTGGAGAAGTTGACTCAGTTGTATATCAGGGACATAGTGAAACTACATGGTGTTCCTACCAGTATTGTATCCGATCGTGATCCGAGATTTCTGTCTAGATTTTGGCAGAGTCTTCAGGAGGCATTGGGTACTAAGCTGAAATTCAGTACGGCTTATCATCCGCAGACAGACGGACAATCTGAGCGTACTATCCAGACACTGGAGGACTTATTGAGAGCATGTGCTCTGGAGCAGGCTGGTAGTTGGGAGCAGTTACTGCCGTTGATGGAGTTTACTTATAATAACAGCTTCCACTCCAGTATTGGCATGGCACCATTTGAGGCTCTCTATGGCAGAAAGTGCAGGACGCCTCTGTGTTGGTTCCAAATAGGAGAGAATCTGTTGACAGGTCCTGATATTGTGAAAGAAACAACTGAGAAGATCACAATGATCAAGAACAAGATGAAAACATCCCAGGATCGCCAGAAGAAGTATGCTGATAGGCGTAGGAGACCCTTGGAATTTGATGTTGGGGATCATGTGTTTCTAAGAGTGTCTCCGGTCATTGGGATTGGTAGAGCAATTAGGTCCAAGAAACTAACTCCTCGGTTTGTTGGACCTTATGAGATCTTGAAGAAGGTTGGTCCGGTAGCTTACAGAATTGTTATCCCCCTCACTTAGCTAGGCTTCATGATGTATTCCATGTTTCACAGCTAAGGAAATACATTCATGATCCTACTCATGTGGTCACATTGGACGATTTGCCTTTGAAGGAGAATTTGACTTTTGAGGTGTTGCCAGTGAGGATTGAAGACAGGCAGGTGAGGCGATTAAGAGGCAAGGAGATCAGCTTGGTAAAAGTCATGTGGAGCAGGAACAATGTGGAGGAGGCTACTTGGGAGCTAGAAAGCAAGATCAGACAATCTCATCCACACTTGTTCGAGGACAACTGAATTTCGAGGACGAAATTCGGGTAAGTGGGAGAGGATTGTAACATCCCAAACTTAATTTATAGTGTAATCTATGCTGTGATGGTCCTAGGGTAGAAGAATTGAGGGCATAAGTTAGAAACTTAGCCAATTGAGCATGCAACCTTAGGTTTAAAACATAGGAATTTAGGAAATTATAATAACAATATTGGTAGCTTAAAACATAAATTCCACCGTTGGATGTGAAGTAGGATAGGTGAGGAAGCTTGCTTTAAAATTTGAGGAAGATCCAACGGGTAACGAAGAAGTTATGGCCTCTCAAAATCTGGGTACTGCAAAACTGAACAGCTTAATCGATTAAACTGCAGCTTAATCGATTAAGGTCAGAAAATGGGAAATGGCATAATCGATTAATAATCGATTAAAAGCTGTAGATGCTGAAAAAAATAAAGGGCGTCCATCTCTTAGATCTTGCAAAGTTCGAACTCTCTCTCTCTCTTCTAGGGCACAAATTCACTCACTCTAATTGATCAATTCTCAAGAGAATCACTCCAAGTCCATCCCCACGTCCTTCCTAGTAGCTCCAAGTAAGTGGTTGTTGTTTATGTTCTTCTCTTCCTTTCCCCTAGAATTCGAATTTCTCTCTCCCTCTTTCTCCCATGGCACTTCAATCATCAACCTAGGGAAGTCTTGATGGGGTCACGAATTTCCCTCAAGAGTCTTGGGCAAAACTTAATAAATTGTCTCTTTATTTTATTGATTTTAGGTTCCTCCCTCTCCTTTGAGTTGTGGCCATTATTCAAGTGTGCTCCAAGCTCAAATTCTCTCTCTATCTCTAAGAACTTGAGGTAAGGAGGTTTGTGTTACCATACTCTAGGGGGTAGGTTATATTGTGTTTATATTGGATTGTTAGGAGATATTTGTTAATAGGATTAAGAACCCTAGGGTACTTAATATTAAATTAAAGTGTGACTAAGTATAAAGAGTATGTTGGGTTGTTATGTTGTGCCTAAATGTGACTATGATGTTTGGCTTTGTGGTTGTTATTTTGTTAAATTATGTTGAGCCCTAGAATTGAGGAATGACAATAATATGATGTAGGGAATTGATGTAAATGAATTTTGGAACCTTGAAAATACAATTAGATGTTTAAATTGATGAATCTTTGAGAATGATTTCAAGTATTAAAATTAAAAATGGAATTCAAGGACTTAATGAACAAAGAAGGTGTGAACCATGTCTTGTAAGACGTTGTCCGGGTTGTGGGACTGTACGCTTAGACTGGTGTGAATCAAGTCGTGTAAGACGTTGTCCGGGTTGTGGGACTGTACGCATCGACTGGTTCGGTTTGAGGTCGTGTAAGACGTTGTCCGGGTTGTGGGACTGTACGCATTGACCGATTTGATTTGATGTCGTGTAAGACGTTGTCCGGGTTGTGGGACTGTACGCATCGACTGGGTTGATTTAATGTCTTGTAAGACGTTGTCCGGGTTGTGGGACTGTACGCGTAGACTTGTGCGATCCAGATCTTGTAAGACGTTGTCCGGGTTGTGGGACTGTACGCATAAATCGCGTAAGACGCACATAGTGCGCAGCTGTAAGACATTGTCCGGGTTGTGGGACTGTACGCAATGATGGATCCACGTGAATAAATCTTCAATGTTATGAGAAAATTAAAGTGTATGAAAAGAGAAGAGAGATTCATGGAGAATCGAAAGACTTGATGAGAAAGTCATATGTGATAATCAAATGGAAAATTATGTATGGAAAATGAACAATGAATGGTGCAAGGAAAGAATGGTGATGTTAAACTCATGTGATTGAGAACTGTGTCAACTTGTATATTTTGGGAAATGTGTGAAATAATGACATTTAAAACCATGACAGAACTAATCTTATTATGGACATTAAAATAATTGAATTATGTTGGGAATGCTTAATTGGTTTATATGCACTATATGATTATATGTGTTTGGCCTGGTGGTTTAGTATAGCATGATAGAAACTGCTTCCCTATTTTATTGTGTAATACTCACCTCCTTACCATTTTTCAGGTACTGAGTTGGAGTATACACCAGGATCGGCCGAGCAGGATTACTCTCCCTCACAGGGAGAGTAGGGTTGGGTTTTAGATATATTTATTTTGGCTTAAGCCTCCGTATTCATTTGATGTATATGGGCTATATATTCTTTTTGAGAGAGGCTTAGGATAGTTTCTTTTTGCATGGTTTATGATTCATTTTTGGGCGTAGTTGCTGTTATGGTCTCTTGATATGCATACCTTACATTTATGCTGGCACTCTGCCAAACTGATGCTGATATTTTACTCTTGAGCCCATAGGGCAACTATGTGATGCATATATATTTATATTTGAGCCCTGCTGGCTACTGTTGATATTAAATAAATGTGTTTATCAGGTTGAAGATTTAGAAAAGTCCGAAAAACAGACGAAACTCCGTCCATTCGACGGTTGAATTTCATAAATTAAAAATGAATTTTTAAGCTCATATTTTTAATATAAGGGGAATTAAGGGTAATTAATTATAGGGTGTTACATTAGGTCTTGAGATTGAAGAGAGAGACTTGAGGAGAGAGAGAAGCCATGGGGATAGAGGGAAAGCTTGAAGAATAAGAGGGAGGAAGTGATTTTGTGTAGGATCAATCAAAACCTTGCTTCGATTCATGGGGAAAGGTTGGAAATGGTGTTTGGGGGTGGTGAGAGTGAGTTTGGTGCGGTTTGGGGTGGAGGAATTGAGGCTAGTGCGTGTTTGGGTGCTGGCTGGTGTGGATTTATAGGCAGACGCACGCCTGGGCACACCGGTGCTGCGCCTGGGCGCCGGGTTGGTAGTCTGGTGCACCAACCGGTGCGTATGGGCGCACCGAAAGCCCCGAAACTCCAATTTTCGCACTTTCTGACCCGATTCAAAGGTTACTATCCCTTCCTAACACTAAATCAAACACACCCAACATTAAATTACATTTCCAACCATCAAAATCACACAGTAAAACATCAAACACATAAATCGTGAAACACATAACTCAAGCTAAACCACGAACGAACCTTAGACTTTACCCTTTTCTAACACTCATTCTAATCCGAACGACTTACGACAACTCTCGAACCTTACTAATCTAAGGCTAACAACACTCGAGGCATAACCAAGCGGTCGAATGACCTCCAAATGCCTTTTAAAGCCTAACACTTATCCGGAACTCCGTCGAAACACGATTTCGAAGGAATTCTCTGAGTACAAATACTAAAGGCCAAGTACAAGACTCATTCATAGAATTCTCTAACCATTTACTCGACCAAGACTAAGGCACTAGGGACACACTCGGATTCTTGCCAACTCCTGGCACTCAAACACAACCAACAAACTGTAGTCGAGTGTCCACTTGACCGCAATACAACAAATACACTCAAAACCAAACTCTTATATTGAAAAATCATATATACAAATACTAGCCCAATATAACTATATATATAATACGAAAATAATTATAAACCAACACTCATACTTCGCTTCCACATAAATAAATACATACATAAATATAATTATTAAATTAAGAAAATCAAATCGTTACATATGTTATTATCATGACTATCACACATACCAAATTTCAGATCATTAGGAGATTCATAGGTATATAATCTAATAATGCATATTTACTTATATTTTAAATAATGTATTATCCATTAAAATAGAATAATCGGATGAAGTATCAAATAATTTTTATATTCTATGAAATTTGTAGACTTATCTACTTAATAATAATGTATAATTCAATGGTTGGATTGTCAAATTTCATTATATATATAAAAAGTTATGTGACGATGTAAGTGACCAAGTTTTACACCTGGTGTCAACGGATCCTAACTCTCAATAATATATATATTTTTTAGATAAACAGGATCTCATAAGTATAATACAATAGTATGTTTTTTAGAAGAAAAACCAAAGAAGAAAGAAGAAGAAAAACCCTTGGTGTACACCAAAAAAAAAAGAAGAAAAAACAAGATAGAAGAGAAGTCAAAGAAGAATAAATAATAAAGTTACAAGCAAAGGAAAAGAGTTATGCAAAAAGGAAAAGAAAAACTTTAGGGGGTAATCCGAGAATATTAAAACTCTCTCGATAGGAATTAATGTGAGAAAATAAAAATAAGATATTTGTCATTAAAAATAATAAATGAGTATTAATTAAATATTGATCAATTTGGATATTAAGATAATTTTGACATTCTATTTATTGTTTAAACTCAATCCTTAAGGCCGGGTAAATCAAAACCGATTATCTAATTATATGAATTATCTATTCATTTGGTTTTGTCCCAGGTATTTTCTTGTCAAGATTGTTTAAGGGCTAAAATTGAAGTGAAGCTCTTCATTTCCATAACCAAGTATGTCAGTTACAGGTAGAAGATCTTAACCGTCCAAATAAAAAAATAATGTTATTGAAGTTTCTCAACCACTAGATGCCAGTTCGTATCAGTGCCAACTTAATGCAAGTACGTATTTTAACCAGCTCCTGATAAAAAATGTAGGTTTACAAATACGTTGATGGGGCCGGGTAAATATGTGTTGTGATTTTTAGCATAAATCTGTAGCTCTTTTTACTTTTTAAAAATCGTCTTAATAAAGCTTAGAGTGCAATTGTTATAGTACATGGTTGACAAATGACAAGTAATCATAAGTTATTCAAACTCTACTATATCATGCATTTTTTTTTTCCGAATTCCTTGTGGAACCACCGGTATCCCCAAGAATACCCTTAATATCAGGGAGCCCTTGAGACTAATCCGGAGCGAGCTGCGTGGCTGGCTTTCCCAGCGGGATGTTTTTAGTGGGAATCGAACCCGGGGCTACTAGCACCCTTGTCCCATTTCCAGGATTTCAGTTGGGGCCTAACACCAACTGAACCAAATAACAAAATAATAATGCATAAATAATTCTAGGTTTATTTAACATTTTAGTCCCTCAACTTATGTGCTATTTTGGAATTGGCCCTTAAACTTTTTTTTCGATGTTTTGTGTCCCTGAACTTTGTTTAATTTTTGGAAATGACCCTTTTGTCACTTAAGTGATGATATAGCCGACGACATGTTACGTCACGTTCACAGTATTGATGAATGACGTGTTATGTAGAGCTACGTGACACTACATGATTTTTTTTATTAAAAAAATATTTTCTTTTAAAATTTATTAAAAGATTCGATTTAAAAAAAACAATTTTTAATTATTTTTAATAAATTTAAATATTTTAATTTAACGTGGGGTCATCTGACACATTACTTATCGATGTGGCGAAGGTGACGTGACATCTCCTCGGCCATATCACCACTTAAGTGATAAAAGAACCATTTCCAAAATTTGAGTAAAGTTTAGGGACTCAAAGCATTGAAAAAAGTGTAAGGACCAATTCCAAAACAGCACCTAAGTTCAGGGACTAAAAACTTAAATAAACCATAATTCTATATTGTCGAACATAACAATTAAGAATGCATGCGGTTAATAATATCAATTTACACAAACAATTACAAGTGGACACATATAACATGACATTCATACACATTGATTTACTGATGTATTATTTTACCACAAATAACTTTTTACGACAAAAAGAAGATAACATGAATGCGGAAATAGTGATTGTCGACATGCTAGTAATAAATTAGAATGTTTAGTTTTGATTATTCATAATAAGTTGATAATCATATTAAAAAAAGGCTAATTTATCTGTCAAATAAATTTGTAATCATATTTGGTTTATCTAAGATCAATGTAGATGATCCTTGTATATATCCAAGTATAAAAATTTCCGGCATAAATTTATTTCCCTTTTAGAATCATATTTTGGTTTTTTTAATATATTAATCGATTTTAGCAATATGTTTAATTTTATTGGAAATTATTAACAAATTGTTTTCAAAAATTTCATGCATCACAGTTTTATATAATAATCAAACTAAAATAATGCAACAACAATTAAAAATGGAGAAATAAAATTGTATCAATTCATAATATATATTTTGAAAAAAAATAATACATACACATAAAAATAAATAAAAAATCTTCGTGCACAGCGCGATATCAGTGCTAGTTTAATTATATATATTATTTATTATTTATCATTTATAATGTTTAAAAAAAATCTATACTTTATGAATATTTATTTCATCTTTAAAAAAAATCATATTTTTAGTAAGAGAAAAACTAACGAGTGATCTTAAGGTACAGGACTTGTTAAGTAATCAATTATAGATAAAAATTGTTGAAAAGTGTGATTTTTTTCATTCTTCAGAGAGTGATAAATGGTAATTTGAGATTTTTTTTCCTTTATATAATAACCTTAACAAGCATGACACTTATTAGCAAAATTCTTATAATAAAAGGGGGTTTCTTCGGTACTGTCGTAAAATGGTGGGTTTCGGTGCCATCGAAGCTTTAGGCAATGAAAGCACGCCACCTCATTTAATTAGCCATGTCAACATAATTTCTAATTAAGCATCCAATTTTATCATATTGCACTTTAGTGTTTCACATTTTTAGTAACTTTTGATTATTCTATTCAATTTAAATCAAAATAAATATTTCCTATTTTATTTAAAAAATTAGAATAAAAAATTAGGATTTGATTTTGAAATAGTTTTTTCATAAAAATTATGGCATATTTTATAATGTTTATACATTGTTATTTTTTTAGAAATCTTTACATTGTTGATTATGTTTTTATATTTATCTTTCGTTCGTTATTGTTGTTTATCAACTATCAATTAAACATCTTAAAGAGATTTAAATTTATAAAATTCAAAATCTTGATTCAAATTTAATGTTTATCTTTACATAGTTATTTTTTTGGAGATCTTAATGCTGTTATTTAAATTTGAATTCATAAATTTTTTTCTTAATTTATGACTTATAAAAACAATAATGATGACAATTGATTGTGTTTTTATATTTATCTTTCATTTAATACTATTGTTTATCAATTACTATCAATGATACCTCTTAAAGAAACCGAAAGTTATAAAATTCAAAATCTTGATTTAAAATTAATTAATGTTTATCTTTACATAGTTATTTTTTTTAGATATCTTAATGTTGTTATTTGAATTTGAATTCGTAAATTTTTTTCTTAATTTATTGCTTATAAAAACAATAATGATAGCAATTGATTATGTTTCTATATTTATCTTTCATTCATTACTATTGTTAATCAATTATCAATCATACCTCTTAAAAAGATTGAAAGTTATAAAATTCAAAATCTTGAACCAAATTTAATGTTTATTTTTACATTGTTATTTTTTTCCGTAGAGATCTTAATGTTGTTATTTGAATTTGAATTCGTAATTTTTTTTCTTAATTTATTGCTTATAAAAACAATAATGATGGAAATTGATTGTGTTTCTATATTTATCTTTCATTCATTACTATTGTTAATCAATTATCAATCATACCTCTTAAAGAGATTGAAAGTTATAAAATTCAAAATCTTGAACCAAATTTAATGTTTATTTTTATATTGTTATTTTTTTTGTAGAGATCTTTAGGCTGTTATTTGAATCTAAATATTACAACATCTAAAAATAATCACTTTTTCAAATAATCACTTTTTTGTTGAATTTGTTTTTATTTATTTCTAAACAAATAGACCATAACAATTTCCTCTAATTCAGCAACCAATAACATGATTCTAATTTACCAATATTATAAAATTTTAGAGCAAGGCTACCAAACTCCAGAAACAAATATTGAAATTCATGAGTATAATTGTGTGGATGTTGCGATTTATTGCGTCTCTATTAAAAAATTTCACAAATTTGATTAGTGATTTTTGTTTGGTCATCACTAACACAGTAAATAATCACACCAGCAAGTAAATAATCAATTCTCATTTCATTGATCATTGGCATAATTCTTTGTTTTTGTTTTTACAATAGAAAGTTAAGAAAAGGGGAAAAAACGAAGCATATGCTTACAAGTAGTTGGGAAATAATTAATCTTTGTTACAGATCTAACAAACTAAAAAAAAGAGGGGAAAACATAATCAGAGTTGAGAAAGAGGGGAAAACATAAGGTAAAGTGATTTTCTAAGAGAAGATGGATTGGTGACGATGATGACGTCGGGTCGTGTATGGTTGTGATGCCGTCAAAAATAGCGGTGAAAATTGATATTACAGTGAGATGTGTTTTGTGTGTGCGGCGGAAATTTGATAGATAATGAATGTGTTGTACCCTATTGATTTATGAATGAAGCAACTTAATAATTTTTATGAAGTGTTGACGAACCATGAAGCCGTGATGAAGCTTGTACTGTGATCAAGCCGTGATGAAGTTTACCTTGGTGATGAACAGACGTGATGAAATTTTGATGAAGTGATAGATTATGAAAGAAACTATTTCAAAATCAAATCCTAATTTTTTTATTTTAATTTTTTAAATAAAATAGGAAATATTTAATTTGATTTAAATTAGTTAGATTAATCAAAAGTTACCTAAAATGTGAAGGACTAAAATGTAATATGATAAAATTGGATGCTTTAATAGAAATTATGTTGACGTGACTAATCATATAACATGGCGTGTTTTCATTGGTTAAGGATTCGACAACACCGAAACCTACCCTTTTACAACGGCACGGAAGAAACCCCCGTAATAAAATAATGGTGCATACCAACAAACCCAATCTTTAATACCAGGCATAGTTGTCCGAAAATAAATATATCAATTTGAAATCCTTTCCAAATCCATTAATAGTAACTATTTTTGTTTAATTTCGTGATACCATCGGGTGACTGTGATTGAGTTCGGACATAGTATATAACTTGTAAAAGGGTGATTATTTTCATATTATGCATCAAGTCTGAATCGATTATGAAGTTATAATATCCCTGACGAAACAATTAGGTTATGTTTGGATATCTAATGATAAATGGAATGAAATGGAATGAGATAGAGTGAAATGGAGTAGAGTAGGATGGATTGTAATATAATTACCATTACATTGTTTGGGCATTTTATAATGGAATGAAAAAAAAAATTGCATTCCGTTGTATACACTCCAATTTGGAGGGAACAAAAATGAGGGGTTTTGGATGGAATGGGATGGATCTCATTCCATCATGTACCATTCCACTCTATCAGTTTTAGTACAATCCAAACAGTGGAACCTGATTAAATTTTATTCCACTCCATTTTATTCCATCCTATACCACTAATCCAAATAAAGCCTCAAAGAAGTAGGAAACTATATCATATGATTAAATAAGTAGAAAACTAAAATTAATGAATAGGAGTAGTATATTTTATTTTAATGATTTGATTTTGTTTTTTTTAAAAAAAAAACTTATTTACTGAATAAACTGATTTATGTGTGCAAATTATTTACATGTATTTAATGATTTATCTAATATATCAACTAATTATCAAATAATTAATTTAATGCATTTACATTCATTAATCAAAATTACATTCAAAATTTCCAATTTCTAAAATTTTGATCACTTCTTACTACTGTAGCTTTTTTTTTTTTGGACGGAAGAAGTATAATTTTACATATAAATAATACCCCATAAAGAAGATGGGAATAATATAAAATATTTTATTATTGAGTAAAAGGACGAATTACGGAAGCTGAATAGCTAAATGCACTGGAAAAAAGAATTTCAATTTAGAAAAATAAAGGGAAGCTCAAAGGATCTCAGATTCTTGGGGAGTGAATGGTGGATAATTGCTGGCTACAATTAAACTAGTACTAATTGAAAATGGGGAACCGGGATTTGGAAAATGAAGGGACGGACCCTTTTACCCGTTTTACCCCTCTTCCTTTCCTATATCTATTTCCTTCCGTAATAAGCAACATATCCACTACTTCTCACCAATACCTATACACTCCTTCTCAATCCCAATTTCTCATCATCACCAAACTCTCCGAATGGCCAAGAAACGAAGAGACCAAAAACTTTCCTTCCAAAATCAGCCCCAAGAAGAAGAAAAAAGAGAAGGAGAGAATGGCAACAAAAAAGTTGCATTATCTGAAGGAACTGGAGAAGAAGAAGATCAGCATCTCCATGGTGAAGAGAAAGAACCTGAACAACAACTTTCTCCCCCAAACCCTCAAAACCCTGCTATTCTCCGAATGGCCAAGAAACGAAGAGACCAAAAACTTTCCTCCCAAAATCAGCCCCAAGAAGAAGAAAAAAGAGAAGGAGAGAATGGCAACAAAAAAGTTGCATCATCTGAAGGAACTGGAGAAGAAGAAGATCAGCATCTCCATGGTGAAGAGAAAGAACCCGAACAACAACTTTCTCCCCCAAACCCTCAAAACCCTGCTATTGCATCCCCCTCCCATTCCATCACCGAATCTGATTCAGGCTCCGAATCCGTTCCACCTGTCCAACCCCAACCAAAAGTGAAAGAGAGAAAACAACGCTCCAACGACAAAGAGGAAGCGGGTAAGGATGCAAAACGGGCTAGGAAAGAGGGAAACGATGCTGTTGCTGATGCAGAGAAGGAGGATGATGATGCGGAGAAGAGGAAGTTAGGGGAAGATTCCAAGGACCCTTTCAAGAGGGTTTTCAGTGACGAGGATGAGATTGTGATACTGGACGGCATGCTGGAGTTCACTTCCAAGACTGGATGCGATGCCTACAAGTCTTCTGATGCTTTTCACCAGTTCATCAAGAACTCACTGCATGCAGATGCTGGTTCTTACCAATTGAAGGAGAAGATTCGTAGGATCAAGAAGAAGTTCAACAACAATCTTAAGAGGGGAAAGAACAGGAGAGACGGTCCGGCTTTTTCTAAAGACCATGACCGCCAAACCTTCGCATTGTCAAAGAAGGTTTGGGGCATTCCGGAAGCAGCAGAAGAAAAAAAAGCAGCCACCGATGGAGAGGTGGGAAAGATGAAAACTCCCAGAATTCCGAAGAAAACATGGAGAAATATTACTAAATTGGGTGAAGGTCCATCGACTGAGAGTGAGAAAGGTCCAAAGATGGGCTTTGGTGGAAAGAATGATGATGACATAGCTTCATACGTAATGCAAATGCTTGGGTCGCGTGGGCGGAGTGAGGAATTGGTAAAAGGTATGGATTTGATTGGGGAGTCTGCGAAAGCAGAGTTTGAGGAGGAGTGGAAGGAAATTCAAAGGGCTGAATTTGAGATTTATGTGAAGCGTATGGAGCTGGTTGCTGAACATGCTAGGTTGGCAGTGGAGGCATACAAGAAGGCATCTTTACATTAGGAATAATTATTGTTGCCTGCCTTTTAGGTATTATCTGGTTTAATGTCTTTTGGCTATATACTGTGTTTAGCACTTATTCCGTGACTCCTTTTGGTAATCTTGCGTATGGTATCTATACCTATCGTCTTTTGCTTTGACGTTTTGTACTAAACTAATGATCTGTTAACTCAATGACTACTGTGTCTATTGTCTAATTTAACGGATGACATTTTGATCATAATCTGTCTTTCTTTTCCTTTGGAATTTTCATCACATTGATTTCTTAATTATTTCTCCATCCCTCTCATAAATATGGTAAAAAATTGTAACTTAAGGTGGTTGGATCCACTTGTTTATTGAATGGTTGATAAGTTGCTTTGAATGATCAATGACTGAGGTGAATTATCGGTTAATCGTGGAGCAGGTTGCAGTAACATATAGTATCTGGTTCAAACATTTGTAAATGTACTTCATCCGCACCTTTTTATAAGACACTTTTTAATACTTCGCTAGTATTTAATTACTTTTTTTTTTTCACAAACACTCGTATTGGGTCAACATTTTTTAGAGTTTCAATAATAATTATAGGAATAATTTTGAAAAAGTATATCAAATTTTCACATTTCCTAAATAAATAGGACCAAAAAGGTATTAAAAATAGGACTGTAGGGAGTAATTTTTATGCCACCAATAATTTTTTGGGAAAGAGCAAATTAAAAATGGAGGTCTTAATATAAGACATACTTAACCATATTCCTCGGACCAAGAAAAGTAGTTAGTTTTATGAATTCTATAAGAATATATTGTAACATTACAATTTTACCCTCTCAACTTTTCTTGAAAAATTCACACTCATTAATGAACAACAAAAAACACATGCATTTAATAAGGGCAAAAAAGAGAAAAAGCAATAAATGATGCATAGAAAATACAAAATGTCTTATATATAGGACCAAAGATTGCTTCAAGAATATGTCCTATATATAGGACCGGAGGGAGTATTTCTTAGTGGACCTGGTTGGGAAAATTTGAAATGGACCTTATAACATTATTGGAGTCACAGTTGATCAATTTCTTGTTTAATTTAAATTTTCAGTTAGTGTAACTTCCAGTATTTATAAATTTTTTAATTTAAAATATATTAATGATAGTAATATTAAACTTGTTACTGTTTCCGTTTATTTTATTAGTCACAGTGTTTCCCTTTTTTATAAGTTATACTAGTACTTACTGTTTCCGTTTTTTTTAAGTCGTTCTATTTGTCTTTTTTAAAATTTAAAAAAAAAATCATATTTACATTTTCATACCATTTACTTGCATGACTCGTTTTATTATGATTAGTTTTTTTTATATCAACTTATTAACCTAGTTAATTAGAACAATCATTTAATAATGATAGTTTAGGAACATTGTTGAGCTGAAAGAGGAATTTGTGGATTAGTTGACATGTAAGTATAACTTAGTGCTTTAGTTGACGCATTAGAGTAACTAGTGAATTGGTTCATTTAAACGAGTAGCTACGCTGGTTAGTTGAGTAAGAAGTACTAGTATAATATGTCAACTAGGTATCCATGCACAATAATAATGGTAGAGCGGTCATATAAGAATAGCCGGACTAGAACACTAAGTTATGGATTGCTTGCTTGAGCCAGAAGAATAACTTGTGTATTAGTGGACATAAAAGAGTGGATTAGTGGATTAGTTGATTTATAAGTACAAGTTATTCGATTAGACGATGAACTGGAACACTAAGTTGTAGATCGTTGAAGTGCAATGGTGATTAGAGGATTAGTTGATCTATAAGTACAAGTTATTCTATTTAGTCGTTTAATTGACCTATAAATACAAGTTAGGCGATTAGTCAGTGAACTAGAACACAAGTTGTGGATTTGATGAAGTGGAGTGGTGAATAGAGGATTCGTTGACTTATAAGTATAAGTTATTAGTGGATTAGTGGTTTAATGCCTTAAAAAAAATAGAACAACTTTACACTTTGACCCATGGTATCGGTCGTATCGGCTGGGTAAGGAATTGGAAAAAGGTATGAATTTGATTGTGGCGTCGGAGAAGGCAAAGTTTGAGGAGAAGTGGAAGGAAATTGAAAGGGCTGAATTTGAGATTTATGTGAAGCGTCTCGAGCTGGTTGCTGAATGTGCTAGGTTGGCGTGGAGGTACACAAGAAGTCATAACATTAGGATTAATTATTGTTGCCTACCTTTTAGGTATTCTGGTTTAATGTTTTTTTTGCTGTATACTGTGTTTAGCATTTATTCTGTGACTCCTTTTGATCATAATCTGTCTTGCTTTTCCTTTGGAATTTTCATGACACTGATTTGTTACCTATTTCTCCATCCCTCCCATAAATATGATAAAAAATTGTAGAAGTAAATTTTTTTTGAAGATATACATTTTCTCGGGTTTTATTAGGGGTGTTTTGATTCAAACCGATTTAAAAACAAAATCGCAAAACCGATAAAAAAAAATCCGAAAATCGCAAAAAATCGAATTTGTTTGGATTGATTATTGAAAAATTAATTGGTTTTTGGTTTTAGTTCTAAAAATCGATTTGAACCGAATTGGACAGCTAATTATAAATATATACACAAAAATACACTGGTTTATGCTAAATACTTATGTGCATATTGCACACGTGGACAATGTTATCTTAGTTTGTGCTAATTGGAAATGTCAACAACAAAGATATTTGTTTTCATGTATATATGTTTATGACTTATATATAAAAAAATCTTTATGACCAAATAATTAATTTTTATAAAAATTATATAAAAGTTTTAATTAAATTAAAACGGAACCAAAATTGCATGTTTTACTTTGTTTTTCTTCACTTTTCTTCCCATAATCTCTTTTAGGTTGAAGAGGAAAAAAATTTGGTGGGTCCTACCAAGTTTTTTTTCTCCCCATTTTGGTTGCATAATCAAACATGAGAAAATGTATGTTTTCTTTTCATTTTCTCTTCTCTTCCCAAAATATCCTAAACCAAACTTAGATTCAAGAAAGTTAATATTGTTAGTGGCGTTGAAAATGTAACTATTTGATACTATTTTTTTTTTCAAAAGTACCCATATAATTATTATTGTGATTTTAAAAAATGTTGAGAAAATAGGGATCTTTGTGAAAAAGAAGTAATTAATACTATTGTAAAATTCAAATGAGGCTTATATTAAGGGAAAAAAAGTCTTCAAATGGACTTATATATATAGGATCATAGGGAGTATTCAATGGTTTGTGTAATATATCAACCAATTATTAAATAATTAATTTAATGCATCGATTAACCAATCATAATTTAAAGTTTGTAATTTTTAAATTTTTCATTAATTACTGTAACTTTAAATTGAGACAAAAAATTTTACCATTTGGGGCTTAATAACTAGGTATAGTGCCCAATTAACCCGGTTATCTGGTCAAACTTCAAAGTTAAGTCTATAAATTTAAAGGCTGATCTCATGGATTAACCCAAAGAAATCCACTATCGCATGCCACCTCTTGCTTGTGTGAGGTTTATCTTCGTAAGTCATGTGGTGGCAAAATTCTCATCATCTTTTTACTCAATTTAAAAGTAATTTTTCTAAGCTTTAAACAGGGGCTTTTACCTTTTTTTTTCACCAAGAATCAATTTCAAAATACTAAGTATTATTCCCTGAGATTCGTGTGCATTCAAGTGCGTACCCATTTAAGTACTTGGTCGTATCGAATTGTCACCATATCCTCACTTGTTATCATTGTCTCTTCTTGTAGCTAGGGATCATTCGGTTTGGTTTTTGTGAAAAAAATCATCTGATCCAAAGATAAAAATTAACATCGGTTCGGTTCGGTTGATTTAGCTTAAGATCCAATCCGATCCGATCCAAAAAAATTCATTAGGTTTCGGCTCGATTCGGTTCGATTCATTCCTTTTTTTTTCAATATAAAAAAAATATCTAGTACACAAATTGCAGAAGACCATAAGCTACAACAAGTACACAAAATTGCTGAAGACCATAAGCTAAATACAACCCAGTCATATAGCACCTAATACAACCTAGTCATATTATCCCGGACAGACAACCAAATTATAAAAATAAAATAAAAAAAAAACCTCATACAAACATATGTAGTACAAAGTAGCAAGTGGCTAGATAAAACATAAGATTTACAAAAACAGAACAGGATCTAGCGAAAGAAACATAACACTTACAAGTTAATCAGAAAAAGGGAAGTGTTTGAGAGAGAAAGAAGGAAGCGGTTGAGAACATGAGATGAGAGAGCAAGCGTGATTTAGGTATAGTCAATGTGGAAAGTGGCAATTGTGTTTGAGTGTGTAACTACTAACTAGAGAGAGAAGAGGAGTTGAATTATATAGAGCTGGTATTGACACATATACCCTTGATTGAAGTGGACGCGAGGTCGCGAGCGACAGCGGCGAGCGCGACAGCGGAGGAGCCGCTGTTTGGTCATTTGGTGAGGGAGGCTGAAGATTAGAGAACAAAGGAAGTATTGAAGCAGTGAGGATTGAGGAACTAGTCTAGGGTTGAAATTGGGCTTGGGCCCTAACAACTTCAGAAAAACCCTATGACACATTAAGGGCCGGTTTGGTCCAGTTATGAAACTGAGAGCCGAAAACCGAACCGAACCGGTCGGTTTTACAATCATCTCATCCAAATTGGTCCATTTTTTTCGTTTTTTTTTGGATTTCGGTTTTTTGGATCGGTTTTTCGGTTATCCAATGGATCGGTTCGGTTCTGAACACCCCTACTTGTAACATCATCATAACCACTCGAACCACCATCACCCAACCACCACCAGTGACCATCCCAACCATCAATACCATCAGATGATCACCACCATCATCGTGACCATCACTACCACCTCAACTACCACTATCCTTCAATGTGACCACCATAGACACCACCACCACTTCCATGCCAGCCCAAATTATCATCAACATTTCCACATCCTCACCCTTCCTCTCCCACCATCTCCCTCTCTACCAACAACATATAAATTGTCACCAATTATCGCACAAACTACCACCGTCGTCACCAAGAGTTCAAGATCACTATTGCCTCTCTGGTCACCATCCCACAATGAGCACCACCACCACAACCACCACTTTAGACTCCATGTAACATCCTAAAAATTAATATTAAAAATAATAACTTTAGATATATATATATATAGTATATAATGATTTATGTAGGAATAGGATTAAGTCGTAGAGGTTGTACAAGGGTCGTAGGGTGATAGGAAGCATAGGCCGACCTAGCATGTAAGCGTTAGACCTCGGACCGATCCCGGCCGAGCTAAATGGGGTCAAACGCGGAACCTGTTGTCAAGCTCGGATTAGCTGACCTCAGCGCACCTCACATTATTATCCGAGAAGGAAGTTCAGACTACTGCTGTTCCTCTATACCAAGCCGACGTGTCCTAGCTCCTCCGTGACAGCTCATGTTGAGCTGTTGGCCCATTGGGTTTCGCACCGTCCGTACTATTATTCACTTTATGTCACTATCATTGCTTTATGTCCCTATCAAGTCACTATTCATGGCTTCCTTTAGAAGCCAATGAATCCTATCCACATGTTTTGACTTCTCATAGAAGCCTCCAATGAGAACCACACAAATAATTCCCCTAAAAGAATAAAAGAAAATCCAAATACACAACACACAACACTATACTTCTCATTCTCCTTCTCCTTCGTCTCTCTCTTTTCTTCTCTGAAGTTCCAGCAACACACCAACCCCAACATACTTTCTTTCTCTCTTCTCACTCACGAACATCCCTCTCTTCCACCAAGTGGTACCAACCGGAGACCCTCCTTCCTTCCGTTCTTCTTCCCGTTTCGGACGCCTCCCTGGGCCGTTGTAGTGTGGTGGTGGCAGCAAAGAGGAAAGGATTCAAGGGTGTGAAGCTCACAAGGTCAAGCATCAAGGAAAGCCATTCTCAACTCTCAACTCTTATCTCTCACGGTTTGAGGTAAGGAGTGAGTGTTACCTCTACTTGAGTTTGGGTTTCTAGGATGTTCATAAAGGGTACTAAGAGTGGGTGTTAGATTAGGGAATGGATATAGGTTAATGTTAGAAAGGAAATGGTAAAAAAGGGGTAAAGGGAACCAATGAATGAATTAGAGACATGAGTTTTAAGGGAAGAAGAAACATTATTTTCTGTGATATGTTTTATTTACATGATGGTTTGGTTAAATGCTTTATTCATATTGTTGTTGTGGTGTAAGTGTTTATGAGCTTTGATATTCATTGTTTATGTTTGTGGCCGAGCTGAGAGAGGTTGAGAATGGGTGTGAGAAAATGATAAATATGGAAAGTAGGAGAGATAGAGTAATAAGTCAGATAATGGGAAGGGTTAATGGAAAAAAAGGAATGATTAAAGGGGTGAGCCGAGAGAGGCCGAGCTAAAAGAAATGGTTAAAAAGGTAAGAGGAATTAAAGAGAAATGGTTGTGTGATCGGGTCATAGTAGACGCGTACTGGGTGCGTGCATTGATCGCGTCAGACGCATACTGGGTATGTGCAGCTGTAAGACGAGTACTGGGTGCTCGCAGTTATGATTCACACAAGGTTCCGAGCACGGAATCGGTGGGATGTGTTCCTGGTCATAGCAGACGCATACTGGGTGTGTGCATTGATCGCGTAAGACGTTGAGATGCGCCACTGTAAGACGGGTACTGGGTGCTCGCAGTTATGGACACTCCTTACTCCATAGAATGATCGGCGGTAGTGCTCCTGGTCATAGAAGACGCATACTGGGTATGTGCAGCTGTAAGACGGGTACTGGGTACTCGCAGTTATGGACACTCCGATATCCGACCTTAAATGGTGTAAGACATGCACTGGGTGTATGCATCCGAGAAGAGTAAAAGATTATAAGCTATGTAAAAGTGGAATAATGAGTAATGAATCCGATATAGAGATGGTTTACAGAGGTAAGAGAGTAGTGGCCGAGAAACCGAGTGTAAGAATTTTAGGAAAGGGTATAAGGGGAATTAATCGGATGAACCGAGGTATAACTATTAGGTAATGGATAAACTGGATTATGATGTGAGCCGAGCTAAATGAGATTGTATGATGTGAACCGAGCTATATGAGATTGTATGCATGTGAACCGAGCTAAATGATGATGTATGCATGTGATATATGGTTTGAGTACTTGTCATTTATGTGCTAATTGGCTACTTGTGTTTGGCTTGGTAGTTCGGTATGTCATGTTAGAAACTGCTTACTTAAGTTCTGTGTAATGCTCACCTCCTTACCATTTTTCAGGTACTGAGCCCGAGCAGACGCAGTCCCCGGCCGAGAAGGTTCACTCTCCCTCACAGGGAGAGTAAGTCATTAGAGTCGGATAGCCTAGATGGGTCTCGGCCAGTTGGCCGAGCTAAAACACTGTTTTGCATTTTTGATATTGAACTCGGTGTAACTACGTTGTTTCACTTTTACTTGATGATGTATGAAGTCTTCCGCTTTATAACTCTGATGTTTTTGTATTAATGAATGGAAATATTATTTTGGCAATTATCATATTCGTTTTAAAAGAAAATTTTTTTAAAGCCTAATTTTCGGGTTTAAGGGTAATTATTATATAGAGTGTTACATTTTTGGTATCATAGCAGTTTCTCCTCGGCCTATTGGAGTTGCAAAGGACTCCAGTGATTACTCACCAAGAGAGTGACAAATAAGTAAAGTCTAGAAGTCTAAGTTAGACAATAGAGCTCATAGATGTATATGTTTATGTATATATATATATATTTAATTGTTCGATGGTTAATTGGCTTTCTCTCCATGACCGAGCAGCATGGCTGGGAGAAGAGCTGATAACGATCGAATTGCTGCTGTGTTGGAAACGCTGGTTCAACTGCAGCAGAACCAAGCGCAGGCTCAGCAGAATCAGGCTGAGAACCTCGCTCAGAACATCGCCGCAGCCGCAGCAGCTTCAGCTGCAGCCCTTCAGCCTCAACCTCCGGCTCCGGTCGAGGTCGACTGGATGAGCCGATTTAGAAAGAACGAACCACCTCGGTTTGAAGGGGGTTACAATCTTGATGGGGCGCAGAGATGGCTCCAAGATGTTGAGAAGATCTTCCGATCTCTGCAACCGCCCTATGAGTACAGGGTGAGGTTGGCCGAGTTTGTGCTGGCGAGTGAAGCCGAGCACTGGTGGGAGCAGCAGAGCCGTAGACTGGAAGCGGCTAATGAAGCCATTAATTGGGATTTGTTCCGAGCTCGATTTCTCGAAAAGTATTTTCCCGAAGATGTCAGGAGAGAGAAGGAGCTCGCTTTTCTCAAGCTGGAACAGAGGAACTTGAGTGTCGGGGAGTATGCCGCTCAGTTCGAGGATTTGATCCGCTAGTCAGGAAGCTACAGAGATGCTGATGAGCGTACCAAGTGCATCAAGTTTGAGTTCGGTCTCCGTGATGATATTCGGCTCGCATTCGAATATCAAAACGTGGCCAATCTCTCGCAGTTGGTGAACATGGCCAGCACATATGAGAAGGGGCTCAAGAGGAAAGCCGACGGAAAGCGGAGCAGGTCGACACAAAAAGCAGTGGGTCCAATACGAGGAAAAGGAGTTGTTCAGAGATCTGCTCCCTATGTGAATCCGAGCTCCAGAATGTCAACAGCTCCGAGGAGTGGTGGTCAGATGGTGGTTGTCCCTGGTCCCTATCTGATATGTCAGCACTGTGGAAAGCAGCACAAGGGAGAATGCTGGAGTCTGGATCTGAGCAGAGCAAGAGGATCCTGTTTTCGCTGTGGCAAGCCTGGTCATTTTGCAGCTCGGTGTACGGAGAACATTGTGAAAGAAGAGGTCAATGTGACCAAGGCTCATCAGACTGGTGTTAACCGACCAATGCAGAGAGGCAAGGTTTACACTATGGATGGTGAAGAAGTGACTGATGCCGACGAGCTAATCCGAGGTACTTGTCAAGTAGACAACATTACGTGTGCTGTGTTATTTGACTGTGGGGCCACACATTCTTTCATTTCCCTTGACTGTATGAACAGACTAAAGCTATCCCAAGTAGAAATGCCTTACAAACTATCCATTTCTACCCCAACCAATTCTTCTGTAATTACCTCCCAAATGTGTCTAAAATGTCCTATCCAAGTGTTAGGCCGAGAGTTTAAGGTCAACTTGTTTTGCTTGCCCCTAACCAAACTAGACATTATCCTCGGCATGGACTGGATGTCCCAACACCATGTCCTGCTCGACTGCCGAGAGAAAACTGTCATCTTTAGTGGCCCTTCTGTTGCAAAGTTAGAGGCAACAGAGGAATCGACCTTAGACCGAATTCCTGTTGTCGGAGATTTCCCAGAGGTTTTCTCGGACGAAATGCCTGGCTTACCGCCGAGAAGAGAAATAGAGTTTAGTATAGACTTGGTTCCGGGAACTGGCCTGATTTCAATTGCTCCGTACAGAATGACACCTCCCGAGCTAGAAGAGCTTAAGAAGCAGTTGGAAGAACTTTTGGCCAAAAAGCTAATCAGACCGAGCGTATCACCTTGGGGAGCTCCGATTTTGTTTGTTAAAAAGAAAGATGGTAGCCTCAGAATATGCACTGATTATCGGAAGCTCAACGCGGTAACGGTGAAGAACAAATATCCCCTCCCTCGGATTGACGACTTGTTAGACAAACTTAAGGGAGCGTCGGTATTCTCTAAGATTGACCTCCAATCAGGATACCACCAGATCCGTATCCGAGATGAAGATATTCTGAAGACAGCTTTCAGGACGAGATATGGGCATTTTGAGTATGTGGTTATGCCCTTTGGACTTACCAACGCACCTGCCATCTTTATGGACTACATGAATAGAATCTTCCGACCCTATTTGGACTCGTTTGTGATAGTCTTCATCGACGATATCCTCATCTACTCCAGAAGTTCGAGCGAACACGAGCAGCACTTGAGAACGGTGTCGCAGGTTTTGAAGGACAAGGAACTCTACGCCAAGCTTTCTAAGTGCATTTTTTGGCTCAAAGAGGTTCATTTCCTCGGACATGTGATATTCGAGCACGGCGTTGCGGTTGATCCCTCCAAGGTAGAAGTTGTACTCAAGTGGGAGAGACCCAACTCGGTAACCGAGATCAGGAGTTTCCTTGGTCTTGCAGGATACTACAGGAGATTCATTGAAGGATTTTCCAAACTGGCTCTACCGTTGACCTCGTTAACCCGAAAGGATGCACCTTACCAGTGGTCCGAAGTGTGCGAGCAGAGCTTTCAAGAGCTAAAGAAAAGGTTGACGAGTTCGCCCGTGTTGATTTTTCCCGACCCGACCAAAGCCTTTGACGTATTTTGTGACGCCTCGAAACAGGGTCTCGGCTGTGTGCTGATGCAACAGGGAAAAGTGGTGACGTATGCCTCTCGGCAACTTCGGCAACACGAACAAAATTACCCCACCCACGATCTCGAATTAGCAGCTGTGGTGTTTTCCCTTAAGATTTGGAGACACTACATGTATGGAACGAAATTCGAGGTGTTCAGTGACCACAAGAGTCTCGGCTATTTGTTCGACCAGAAGGAACTGAACATGAGACAGCGCAGATGGGTGGAATTTTTGAAAGATTACGATTTCAACTTACACTATCATCCCAGAAAAGCCAACGTGGTGGCCGACGCACTGAGCAGGAAGAGTCTTCATTTGAGCAACATGATGGTCCGAGAGATGCAGTTGATGCAAGAGTTTAGTGATCTTAACCTCGGCATACATAAGAAGGAAAATAATGTGGTGCTGGAAATGCTGCAAGTAACAAATGATTTTGTGGGATTTATCAAGGAAAGACAGGCTGCCGACCTAGAGCTCCAGAAACTACTAGAAAGAGCAGGAGACAAGGATGAAACTGACTTCACTAAAGGACCCGATGGTCTCGTACGATTTCGGGGCCGAGTTTGCATTCCTATGGACTTTGAAGTCCGAAGAGAGTTAATGGAAGAGGCTCATAAAACGAAGATGAGCCTTCACCCAGGAGCCACAAAGATGTACCAGGATCTGAAGAGGTTATTTTGGTGGCCGAAGTTGAAGACCGATGTGGCAGATTATGTATCTCAGTGTTTGACATGCCAGAAAGCCAAGACCGAGCACCAGAAACCAGGAGGATTACTCAAATATCTGGAGATTCCGCAATGGAAGTGGGACAACATTTCGATGGATTTTGTGTCGGGCTTACCAAGAACGAGATCAGGGCAGGAAGCCATTTGGGTTGTGGTGGACCGACTAACAAAGTGTGCTCATTTCCTGTCGATCAGCATGAAGTACAACCTAGAGAAGCTGACGCAACTATACATAAAGGACATTGTTCGACTTCATGGTGTTCCGAGCAACATAGTGTCGGACCATGATCCTTGTTTCTTATCTCGATTTTGGCAGAGTTTGCAACAAGCCATGGGTACAAAGTTTAGGTTTAGCACAGCTTATCATCCTCAAACCGATGGACAATCCGAGCGCACCATTCAGAACCTTGAGGACTTGTTGAGGACATGTGTGCTCGAACAGTCGGAGAGTTGGGAAACGCTTTTGCCATTGGTCGAATTCACCTACAACAATAGTTTCCATTCAAGTATAGGAATGGCTCGTTTCGAAGCATTGTATGGTCGAAAATGTCGGACGCCGTTATGCTGGTTCCAGATAGGAGAAAACTTGTTGATTGGTCCTGACATTGTTCATGAGACGACCGAGAAGATCCGAATGATACAAGGAAAGATGAAAGCAGCTCAGGATCGACAGAAGAGCTATGCCGACAAGAGAAGAAAACCCTTGAACTTCATTGAGGAAGATCATGTATTCCTGCGGGTATCCCCTGTAACAGGTATCGGCTGAGCTATCAAATCAAAGAAGTTGACCCCTAGGTTTGTCGGACCATACCAGATATCGGAGAAGATTGGACCAGTAGCTTACAGAATTGCTCTGCCTCCACACTTGTCTAAACTCCATGATGTATTTCACGTCTCACAACTTAGGAGGTACATTCATGACCCCTCACATGTGATAGCAGTGGACGAGCTGCCGCTAAAAGACAACCTGACTTTCGAAGTTCTTCCAGTCCGAATTGAGGACCGACAAGTCAGACGGCTCCGAGGGAAAGAAATCTCTTTGGTCAAGGTCGTCTGGAATCGGAATGATGTGGAGGAAGCTACTTGGGAGCTCGAGTAGAAGATGAAGCAGTCATATCCGCAACTGTTCAATGCAGACTAAATTTCGAGGACGAAATTCCTGTAAGTGGGAGAGGAATGTAACATCCTAAAAATTAATATTAAAAATAATATCTTTAGATATATATATATATAGTATATAATGATTTATGTAGGAATAGGATTAAGTCGTTGAGTTTGTACAAGGGTCGTAGGGTGATAGGAAGCATAGGCCGACCTAACATGTAAGCGTTAGACCTCGGACCGATCCCGGCCGAGCTAAATGGGGTCAAACGTGGAACCTGTTGTCAAGATCGGATTAGCCGACCTCAGCGCACCTCACATTATTATCCGAGAAGGAAGTTCGGACTACTGTTGTTCCTCTATACCAAGCCGACGTGTCCTAGCTCCTCCGTGACAGCTCATGTTGAGTTGTTGGCCCATTGGGTTTCGCACCGTCCGTACTATTATTCACTTTATGTCACTATCATTGCTTTATGTCCCTATCAAGTCACTATTCATGGCTTCCTTTAGAAGCCAATGAATCCTATCCACATGTTTTGACTTCTCATAGAAGCCTCCAATGAGAACCACACAAATAATTCCCCTAAAAGAATAAAAGAAAATCCAAATACACAACACACAACACTATACTTCTCATTCTCCTTCTCCTTCGTCTCTCTCTCTTTTCTTCTCTGAAGTTCCAGCAACACACCAACCCCAACATACTTTCTTTCTCTCTTCTCACTCACGAACATCCCTCTCTTCCACCAAGTGGTACCAACCGGAGACCCTCCTTCCTTCCGTTCTTCTTCCCGTTTCGGACGCCTCCCTGGGCCGTTGTAGTGTGGTGGTGGCAGCAAAGAGGAAAGGATTCAAGGGTGTGAAGCTCACAAGGTCAAGCATCAAGGAAAGCCATTCTCAACTCTCAACTCTTATCTCTCACGGTTTGAGGTAAGGAGTGAGTGTTACCTCTACTTGAGTTTGGGTTTCTAGGATGTTCATAAAGGGTACTAAGAGTGGGTGTTAGATTAGGGAATGGATATAGGTTAATGTTAGAAAGGAAATGGTAAAAAAGGGGTAAAGGGAACCAATGAATGAATTAGAGACATGAGTTTTAAGGGAAGAAGAAACATTATTTTCTGTGATATGTTTTATTTACATGATGGTTTGGTTAAATGCTTTATTCATATTGTTGTTGTGGTGTAAGTGTTTATGAGCTTTGATATTCATTGTTTATGTTTGTGGCCGAGCTGAGAGAGGTTGAGAATGGGTGTGAGAAAATGATAAATATGGAAAGTAGGAGAGATAGAGTAATAAGTCAGATAATGGGAAGGGTTAATGGAAAAAAAGGAATGATTAAAGGGGTGAGCCGAGAGAGGCCGAGCTAAAAGAAATGGTTAAAAAGGTAAGAGGAATTAAAGAGAAATGGTTGTGTGATCGGGTCATAGTAGACGCGTACTGGGTGCGTGCATTGATCGCGTCAGACGCATACTGGGTATGTGCAGCTGTAAGACGAGTACTGGGTGCTCGCAGTTATGATTCACACAAGGTTCCGAGCACGGAATCGGTGGGATGTGTTCCTGGTCATAGCAGACGCATACTGGGTGTGTGCATTGATCGCGTAAGACGCTGAGATGCGCCGCTGTAAGACGGGTACTGGGTGCTCGCAGTTATGGACACTCCTTACTCCATAGAATGATCGGCGGTAGTGCTCCTGGTCATAGAAGACGCATACTGGGTATGTGCAGCTGTAAGACGGGTACTGGGTACTCGCAGTTATGGACACTCCGATATCCGACCTTAAATGGTGTAAGACATGCACTGGGTGTATGCATCCGAGAAGAGTAAAAGATTATAAGCTATGTAAAAGTGGAATAATGAGTAATGAATCCGATATAGAGATGGTTTACAGAGGTAAGAGAGTAGTGGCCGAGAAACCGAGTGTAAGAATTTTAGGAAAGGGTATAAGGGGAATTAATCGGATGAACCGAGGTATAACTATTAGGTAATGGATAAACTGGATTATGATGTGAGCCGAGCTAAATGAGATTGTATGATGTGAACCGAGCTATATGAGATTGTATGCATGTGAACCGAGCTAAATGATGATGTATGCATGTGATATATGGTTTGAGTACTTGTCATTTATGTGCTAATTGGCTACTTGTGTTTGGCTTGGTAGTTCGGTATGTCATGTTAGAAACTGCTTACTTAAGTTCTGTGTAATGCTCACCTCCTTACCATTTTTCAGGTACTGAGCCCGAGCAGACGCAGTCCCCGGCCGAGAAGGTTCACTCTCCCTCACAGGGAGAGTAAGTCATTAGAGTCGGATAGCCTAGATGGGTCTCGGCCAGTTGGCCGAGCTAAAACACTGTTTTGCATTTTTGATATTGAACTCGGTGTAACTACGTTGTTTCACTTTTACTTGATGATGTATGAAGTCTTCCGCTTTATAACTCTGATGTTTTTGTATTAATGAATGGAAATATTATTTTGGCAATTATCATATTCGTTTTAAAAGAAAATTTTTTTAAAGCCTAATTTTCGGGTTTAAGGGTAATTATTATATAGAGTGTTACATTTTTGGTATCATAGCAGTTTCTCCTCGGCCTATTGGAGTTGCAAAGGACTCCAGTGATTACTCACCAAGAGAGTGACAAATAAGTAAAGTCTAGAAGTCTAAGTTAGACAATAGAGCTCATAGATGTATATGTTTATGTATATATATATATATTTAATTGTTCGATGGTTAATTGGCTTTCTCTCCATGACCGAGCAGCATGGCTGGGAGAAGAGCTGATAACGATCGAATTGCTGCTGTGTTGGAAACGCTGGTTCAACTGCAGCAGAACCAAGCGCAGGCTCAGCAGAATCAGGCTGAGAACCTCGCTCAGAACATCGCCGCAGCCGCAGCAGCTTCAGCTGCAGCCCTTCAGCCTCAACCTCCGGCTCCGGTCGAGGTCGACTGGATGAGCCGATTTAGAAAGAACGAACCACCTCGGTTTGAAGGGGGTTACAATCTTGATGGGGCGCAGAGATGGCTCCAAGATGTTGAGAAGATCTTCCGATCTCTGCAACCGCCCTATGAGTACAGGGTGAGGTTGGCCGAGTTTGTGCTGGCGAGTGAAGCCGAGCACTGGTGGGAGCAGCAGAGCCGTAGACTGGAAGCGGCTAATGAAGCCATTAATTGGGATTTGTTCCGAGCTCGATTTCTCGAAAAGTATTTTCCCGAAGATGTCAGGAGAGAGAAGGAGCTCGCTTTTCTCAAGCTGGAACAGAGGAACTTGAGTGTCGGGGAGTATGCCGCTCAGTTCGAGGATTTGATCCGCTAGTCAGGAAGCTACAGAGATGCTGATGAGCGTACCAAGTGCATCAAGTTTGAGTTCGGTCTCCGTGATGATATTCGGCTCGCATTCGAATATCAAAACGTGGCCAATCTCTCGCAGTTGGTGAACATGGCCAGCACATATGAGAAGGGGCTCAAGAGGAAAGCCGACGGAAAGCGGAGCAGGTCGACACAAAAAGCAGTGGGTCCAATACGAGGAAAAGGAGTTGTTCAGAGATCTGCTCCCTATGTGAATCCGAGCTCCAGAATGTCAACAGCTCCGAGGAGTGGTGGTCAGATGGTGGTTGTCCCTGGTCCCTATCTGATATGTCAGCACTGTGGAAAGCAGCACAAGGGAGAATGCTGGAGTCTGGATCTGAGCAGAGCAAGAGGATCCTGTTTTCGCTGTGGCAAGCCTGGTCATTTTGCAGCTCGGTGTACGGAGAACATTGTGAAAGAAGAGGTCAATGTGACCAAGGCTCATCAGACTGGTGTTAACCGACCAATGCAGAGAGGCAAGGTTTACACTATGGATGGTGAAGAAGTGACTGATGCCGACGAGCTAATCCGAGGTACTTGTCAAGTAGACAACATTACGTGTGCTGTGTTATTTGACTGTGGGGCCACACATTCTTTCATTTCCCTTGACTGTATGAACAGACTAAAGCTATCCCAAGTAGAAATGCCTTACAAACTATCCATTTCTACCCCAACCAATTCTTCTGTAATTACCTCCCAAATGTGTCTAAAATGTCCTATCCAAGTGTTAGGCCGAGAGTTTAAGGTCAACTTGTTTTGCTTGCCCCTAACCAAACTAGACATTATCCTCGGCATGGACTGGATGTCCCAACACCATGTCCTGCTCGACTGCCGAGAGAAAACTGTCATCTTTAGTGGCCCTTCTGTTGCAAAGTTAGAGGCAACAGAGGAATCGACCTTAGACCGAATTCCTGTTGTCGGAGATTTCCCAGAGGTTTTCTCGGACGAAATGCCTGGCTTACCGCCGAGAAGAGAAATAGAGTTTAGTATAGACTTGGTTCCGGGAACTGGCCTGATTTCAATTGCTCCGTACAGAATGACACCTCCCGAGCTAGAAGAGCTTAAGAAGCAGTTGGAAGAACTTTTGGCCAAAAAGCTAATCAGACCGAGCGTATCACCTTGGGGAGCTCCGATTTTGTTTGTTAAAAAGAAAGATGGTAGCCTCAGAATATGCACTGATTATCGGAAGCTCAACGCGGTAACGGTGAAGAACAAATATCCCCTCCCTCGGATTGACGACTTGTTAGACAAACTTAAGGGAGCGTCGGTATTCTCTAAGATTGACCTCCAATCAGGATACCACCAGATCCGTATCCGAGATGAAGATATTCTGAAGACAGCTTTCAGGACGAGATATGGGCATTTTGAGTATGTGGTTATGCCCTTTGGACTTACCAACGCACCTGCCATCTTTATGGACTACATGAATAGAATCTTCCGACCCTATTTGGACTCGTTTGTGATAGTCTTCATCGACGATATCCTCATCTACTCCAGAAGTTCGAGCGAACACGAGCAGCACTTGAGAACGGTGTCGCAGGTTTTGAAGGACAAGGAACTCTACGCCAAGCTTTCTAAGTGCATTTTTTGGCTCAAAGAGGTTCATTTCCTCGGACATGTGATATTCGAGCACGGCGTTGCGGTTGATCCCTCCAAGGTAGAAGTTGTACTCAAGTGGGAGAGACCCAACTCGGTAACCGAGATCAGGAGTTTCCTTGGTCTTGCAGGATACTACAGGAGATTCATTGAAGGATTTTCCAAACTGGCTCTACCGTTGACCTCGTTAACCCGAAAGGATGCACCTTACCAGTGGTCCGAAGTGTGCGAGCAGAGCTTTCAAGAGCTAAAGAAAAGGTTGACGAGTTCGCCCGTGTTGATTTTGCCCGACCCGACCAAAGCCTTTGACGTATTTTGTGACGCCTCGAAACAGGGTCTCGGCTGTGTGCTGATGCAACAGGGAAAAGTGGTGACGTATGCCTCTCGGCAACTTCGGCAACACGAACAGAATTACCCCACCCACGATCTCGAATTAGCAGCTGTGGTGTTTGCCCTTAAGATTTGGAGACACTACATGTATGGAACGAAATTCGAGGTGTTCAGTGACCACAAGAGTCTCGGCTATTTGTTCGACCAGAAGGAACTGAACATGAGACAGCGCAGATGGGTGGAATTTTTGAAAGATTACGATTTCAACTTACACTATCATCCCAGAAAAGCCAACGTGGTGGCCGACGCACTGAGCAGGAAGAGTCTTCATTTGAGCAACATGATGGTCCGAGAGATGCAGTTGATGCAAGAGTTTAGTGATCTTAACCTCGGCATACATAAGAAGGAAAATAATGTGGTGCTGGAAATGCTGCAAGTAACAAATGATTTTGTGGGATTTATCAAGGAAAGACAGGCTGCCGACCTAGAGCTCCAGAAACTACTAGAAAGAGCAGGAGACAAGGATGAAACTGACTTCACTAAAGGACCCGATGGTCTCGTACGATTTCGGGGCCGAGTTTGCATTCCTATGGACTTTGAAGTCCGAAGAGAGTTAATGGAAGAGGCTCATAAAACGAAGATGAGCCTTCACCCAGGAGCCACAAAGGTGTACCAGGATCTGAAGAGGTTATTTTGGTGGCCGAAGTTGAAGACCGATGTGGCAGATTATGTATCTCAGTGTTTGACATGCCAGAAAGCCAAGACCGAGCACCAGAAACCAGGAGGATTACTCAAATATCTGGAGATTCCGCAATGGAAGTGGGACAACATTTCGATGGATTTTGTGTCGGGCTTACCAAGAACGAGATCAGGGCAGGAAGCCATTTGGGTTGTGGTGGACCGACTAACAAAGTGTGCTCATTTCCTGTCGATCAGCATGAAGTACAACCTAGAGAAGCTGACGCAACTATACATAAAGGACATTGTTCGACTTCATGGTGTTCCGAGCAACATAGTGTCGGACCATGATCCTCGTTTCTTATCTCGATTTTGGCAGAGTTTGCAACAAGCCATGGGTACAAAGTTTAGGTTTAGCACAGCTTATCATCCTCAAACCGATGGACAATCCGAGCGCACCATTCAGAACCTTGAGGACTTGTTGAGGACATGTGTGCTCGAACAGTCGGAGAGTTGGGAAACGCTTTTGCCATTGGTCGAATTCACCTACAACAATAGTTTCCATTCAAGTATAGGAATGGCTCGTTTCGAAGCATTGTATGGTCGAAAATGTCGGACGCCGTTATGCTGGTTCCAGATAGGAGAAAACTTGTTGATTGGTCCTGACATTGTTCATGAGACGACCGAGAAGATCCGAATGATACAAGGAAAGATGAAAGCAACTCAGGATCGACAGAAGAGCTATGCCGACAAGAGAAGAAAACCCTTGAACTTCATTGAGGAAGATCATGTATTCCTGCGGGTATCCCCTGTAACAGGTATCGGCTGAGCTATCAAATCAAAGAAGTTGACCCCTAGGTTTGTCGGACCATACCAGATATCGGAGAAGATTGGACCAGTAGCTTACAGAATTGCTCTGCCTCCACACTTGTCTAAACTCCATGATGTATTTCACGTCTCACAACTTAGGAGGTACATTCATGACCCCTCACATGTGATAGCAGTGGACGAGCTGCCGCTAAAAGACAACCTGACTTTCGAAGTTCTTCCAGTCCGAATTGAGGACCGACAAGTCAGACGGCTCCGAGGGAAAGAAATCTCTTTGGTCAAGGTCGTCTGGAATCGGAATGATGTGGAGGAAGCTACTTGGGAGCTCGAGTAGAAGATGAAGCAGTCATATCCGCAACTGTTCAATGCAGACTAAATTTCGAGGACGAAATTCCTGTAAGTGGGAGAGGAATGTAACATCCTAAAAATTAATATTAAAAATAATATCTTTAGATATATATATATATAGTATATAATGATTTATGTAGGAATAGGATTAAGTCGTAGAGTTTGTACAAGGGTCGTAGGGTGATAGGAAGCATAGGCCGACCTAACATGTAAGCGTTAGACCTCGGACCGATCCCGGCCGAGCTAAATGGGGTCAAACGTGGAACCTGTTGTCAAGATCGGATTAGCCGACCTCAGCGCACCTCACATTATTATCCGAGAAGGAAGTTCGGACTACTGTTGTTCCTCTATACCAAGCCGACGTGTCCTAGCTCCTCCGTGACAGCTCATGTTGAGTTGTTGGCCCATTGGGTTTCGCACCGTCCGTACTATTATTCACTTTATGTCACTATCATTGCTTTATGTCCCTATCAAGTCACTATTCATGGCTTCCTTTAGAAGCCAATGAATCCTATCCACATGTTTTGACTTCTCATAGAAGCCTCCAATGAGAACCACACAAATAATTCCCCTAAAAGAATAAAAGAAAATCCAAATACACAACACACAACACTATACTTCTCATTCTCCTTCTCCTTCGTCTCTCTCTCTTTTCTTCTCTGAAGTTCTAGCAACACACCAACCCCAACATACTTTCTTTCTCTCTTCTCACTCACGAACATCCCTCTCTTCCACCAAGTGGTACCAACCGGAGACCCTCCTTCCTTCCGTTCTTCTTCCCGTTTCGGACGCCTCCCTGGGCCGTTGTAGTGTGGTGGTGGCAGCAAAGAGGAAAGGATTCAAGGGTGTGAAGCTCACAAGGTCAAGCATCAAGGAAAGCCATTCTCAACTCTCAACTCTTATCTCTCACGGTTTGAGGTAAGGAGTGAGTGTTACCTCTACTTGAGTTTGGGTTTCTAGGGTGTTCATAAAGGGTACTAAGAGTGGGTGTTAGATTAGGGAATGGATATAGGTTAATGTTAGAAAGGAAATGGTAAAAAAGGGGTAAAGGGAACCAATGAATGAATTAGAAACATGAGTTTTAAGGGAAGAAGAAACATTATTTTCTGTGATATGTTTTATTTACATGATGGTTTGGTTAAATGCTTTATTCATATTGTTGTTGTGGTGTAAGTGTTTATGAGCTTTGATATTCATTGTTTATGTCTGTGGCCGAGCTGAGAGAGGTTGAAAATGGGTGTGAGAAAATGATAAATATGGAAAGTAGGAGAGATAGAGTAATAAGTCAGATAATGGGAAGGGTTAATGGAAAAAAAGGAATGATTAAAGGGGTGAGCCGAGAGAGGTCGAGCTAAAAGAAATGGTTAAAAAGGTAAGAGGAATTAAAGAGAAATGGTTGTGTGATCGGGTCATAGCAGACGCGTACTAGGTGCGTGCATTGATCGCGTCAGACGCATACTGGGTATGTGCAGCTGTAAGACGAGTACTGGGTGCTCCCAGTTATGATTCACACAAGGTTCCGAGCACGGAATCGGTGGGATGTGTTCCTGGTCATAGCAGACGCGTACTGGGTGCGTGCATTGATCGTGTAAGACGCTAAGATGCGCTGCTGTAAGACGGGTACTGGGTGCTCGCAGTTATGGACACTCCTTACTCCATAGAATGATCGGCGGTAGTGCTCCTGGTCATAGAAGACGCATACTGGGTGCGTGCATTGATCGCGTCAGACGCATACTATGTGCAGCTGTAAGACGGGTACTGGGTACTCGCAGTTATGGACACTCCGATATCCGACCTTAAATGGTGTAAGACATGCACTGGGTGTATGCATCCGAGAAGAGTAAAATATTATAAGCTATGTAAAAGTGGAATAATGAGTAATGAATCCGAGATAGAGATGGTTTACAGAGGTAAGAGAGTAGTGACCGAGAAACCGAGTGTAAGAATTTTAGGAAAGGGTATAAGGGGAATTAATCGGATGAACCGAGGTATAACTATTAGGTAATGGATAAACTGGATTATGATGTGAGCCGAGCTAAATGAGATTGTATGATGTGAACCGAGCTAAATGAGATTGTATGCATGTGAACCGAGATAAATGATAATGTATGCATGTGATATATGGTTTGAGTACTTGTCATTTATGTGCTAATTGGCTACTTGTGTTTGGCTTGGTAGTTCGGTATGTCATGTTAGAAACTGCTTACTTAAGTTCTGTGTAATGCTCACCTCCTTACCATTTTTCAGGTACTGAGCCCGAGCAGACGCAGTCCCCGGCCGAGCAGGTTCACTCTCCCTCACAGGGAGAGTAAGTCATTAGAGTCGGATAGCGTAGATGGGTCTCGGCCAGTTGGCCGAGCTAAAACACTGTTTTGCATTTTGGATATTGAACTCGGTGTAACTACGTTGTTTCACTTTTACTTGATGATGTATGAAGTCTTCCGCTTTATAACTCTGATGTTTTTGTATTAATGAATGGAAATATTATTTTGGCAATTATCATATTCGTTTTAAAAGAAATTTTTTTTAAAGCCTAATTTTCGGGTTTAAGGGTAATTATTATATAGGGTGTTAGACTCCAACTGTAGTGCCCCGTAATTTTAATACTTTTAGTAATATAATTAAATGATTTAATATAATGTTTTCAAGATTGGAGGGTTGTAATAAAATTTTGATTTCATCATTAAATTTGAAATATGCTTTCTAGTCGAAATAAGAATAAGTTTGCTATCTTACATTTTTACAAAAATAAAAGAGTACTTTTATTTAGTTTAATTAATATTTTGACAGGGATGACAGATCTTAGAGGCATTTTCATAAATTGTTTCTTTATAAAGATATACTTAATTTAATATTTGGAACATTTATGTAAAGTTCTATAGCATTCTGAGATTGTTTTATTTTAAGCTCTCAGACTGGATTTAATATATTACGGGTATAACTTACATTTAAGGATTTGTTATTTTAAAATTATGAATATTATATTTTATCAAGTTTGATATCAGGATTGAGAAAATATATTTATATTTGAATTTTGATACTTTTTCTTCCCCGATAGATATCTTTAAAGACCGGTTAATTAAATTGTCCCGTTTCTAATTAGATTGATAACTTTATTATTCTTAATCAGTTTTGAGTAATTAAAAATACAGTATTATTCTACTTAAATTTATTTTATTTTTGGGATCATCAAACTTTTAATTATAATCCTTAATACCTACACACATTGAACCACAAATGAAAACAAAAACATAAAATAATATATTATATTAAGAGTAATATGTCAGATTAGTCCCTAACTTTGTAAGCGTCGGTCAAGTTAGTTCCTGACTTTATCGAAATAGCAATTTAGTCCCTGAGATAGGAGAACGTCGATCAAGTTAGTCCTTACCGTCACTATCGCATAAATGTATTTGCTTTAAAATGGGATAAAGATAGGGACGTATGTGAATTAAAATGAAATCTCAGGGACTAAATTGCTATTCGATAAAGTCAAAGACTAACTTGACCGACGCTTTACAAAGTCAGGAACTAATCTGACATATTACTCATTATATTAACCTAATATCTACCATAGCCGCCCCACCTAATATCTATCCCCAGAGTCCCAACCACCCAACTTTGAGAAATACAGAAAGAAAACAAAGAAAAAGAGAAGGAAAGAGAGAAGGCAAGAAAGAGTGGAGAGAAGGCTAGAAAAAAGAGTAGTAGCGTGAGAGATGTAACATCCCTGATTTTTAATCCCTGATTAAGTAAAAGTTAATTATAAATTTATTTTATAAATAATTATTTTATTTAATTTTTGAATAAAAATATGTGTGTATGTATGTATTTGGTTAAAAAAGGATCAGAAATGGTTTTTGATAATTATTTTGAAGTAAAAATGTTAGTTCTGCAGTTAAGTCCTTTGGGAAGGACCTAAATGCAATATTAGAAAGATTTTGGAGGGAAATTCAATAAAATATAAATTTTTTAAAAAAATTAGTCGTGGTAATCGATTACTATACCACGATATAGTAATCGATTACCATAATGCAGAACAGCCAAGGTTAGTGCGTTTGATGAATAATCCACCACTGATCGTCGTTGATCGCCACGAAATCACCATGGACACGTCCTAGAACGCGTGTCAACTTGCATGAGAGTCCAATTAGCTTATAAATAACCTTTTTGATGAAGATTGAATTCCATTTGGCTAAGTTTTTGGAAATTTTCTCTATTTAGGGTTCATAAATTCGCCCTTCTTGTTCTCCTTTGATTCCAAACAATAATACACAAATCATACACGATTGTGAAGCTCAAATCTAGAGCTTTACAAAGATCTAAGAATCGTGAGCTGAGAGTTAGTGTGCAAGAAGAATCGAGTCTCTAAAGTTAAGGCATCAATTCTGCAGGAACCAGAATCTGAACCTTGGAGCTCACTTTGATCATCGATTTTGGTAAGCTCCTGTAATCCTTGAGTCTCAAATTTGTTTCATTCTCTTGTCCTTGTTGCAGAGAACAAAACCTAACTATTTCCCCTAATTCTTATGCATGTTTGATTTGTCAAAATCTCTGGTTTTGAACCCCTGTTCAAAATTGTTCTGCATGTGCTGCTCTTTAAGGGTCTGAGAGTTTTGGAGGTAATCTTTTGCAAGTTTATGTTTGAGCACGTCTGTTCTGGTAAGGGAAAGCTAATTATACACTAGATAGAGATTAAAAGCATGTATTTTGATTAGAGAGTCACCAAGAGACTCTAAGGGCTTAATTTGATATTGAACTTTGGTTTGGAGACCAACACTCACTGTTTCAGGACTTGGAGCAAGTTTTATATGATGATTGTGAACTATTTGAAAGATAAAATTGATAGAATATTGCATGATTCACAATTTGATATGTTATGTTGCTTAATATGTGAATTTATGCATAATTATGAGAACTCTTGTGAATTCTGTGAGTTGATTCTGTTTCTGATGTGGAACATGTTTAAAATGTGATTCTTGAGGTGTATGAATGATTGGAATAAGTTAAAAATGGTTAGAAATAAAAATGGTATGTTAAAACCCCAATTTTTAGTGTTTTGCTGTCATGGATAATCGATTACCATGATCTGATAATCGATTACTCATTGGCATTTTGTACAGACTTGGTAACATATACATAGTAATCGATTACCAGACCCTGATAATCGATTACCAGTGTTGAAAATACTTAAAAATACCATTTTTAATTCTGAATCATTGTGCTTATACTTAAAGTACTAATCATTCATGTGACCTGAGACTTAAAAGGACTGATTGACGATGGTATAAATTATTATTGAATTAATAATGTGAGACATTATTAAATGTGAAATACCAATCAATTCTTTTAAGTTAAATTGCATTCATTCTGGAGTTCAGATGTTAGATCGTTTGTCATGTTTTGGTAACATGAGGAGGGCCTTTGGGAGTGCCAACTGACGGCTCGCTTGATAACACATTATGGTTGATGATGTGGCCAGCGAGAGTAATATGCTGATGATATCATTATTCCGTATTGGACGATGGGATGCTGCTCGAGGAGCGCGTTATGTATCATTTCCAAGCTTGTCATGTACATTCAGGGTGGAATGTACGAATGTTGTACAACTAGGAGTACAACGTACTGTTGAGTACATATGTGAAGTAAAGGATGGACGTCAGAGAGTGACATAGATTGATGGAGTTAGTGTAACATCCTAATTAATTTTACCCTTTTACAATTTTAGGACTTGAAAATTTCTTTTAATTAATACATATTAATTTGATTCATATAATAATGTAGACCGAAAAATATCACCAGAAGGGGTTTGTACAAAAGCACTGAAATGCAAAGCAACATAATTACAAATTTTATTTTATTTTGTTACATAAAACACAAGACCAAAACATCAGTGTTTTTGCTCAGCCAACGGGCCGAGAACTTAAGTTACTATCTGACTCTAGACCTACTATCCCTGTGAGGGAGAGTGAACCTGCTCGGTCGGGGACTGCGTCTGCTCGGGCTCGGTACTTGAAAAATGGTAAGGAGGTGAGCATTACACATAACTTAAGTAAGCAGTTTCTAATATGACATACCGATATACCAAGCCAAACACAAGTAAATAATTAAACACATTAACACATAATCAATCAAACAATGCACCATACGCAAACAACCTCAATACGCTCGGACCATGCTTGTTTCAACTATATAATTTACCTACCACTTCCATTCCCACATTTCCGATCGTTTGCCCTAGTATTCTTTTCTCAAGTCCTATCCTCTTTTGCTTGGTCTCTTTTCCTCTTATCATTCATCTTTTACAAGTCTTACCACTTTTTATTCTTCTCGGCTGCGTACACCCAGTGCACGTCTTACACCATTTATGCTCGGATTTTGGAGTGTCCATAACTGCGAGCACCCAGTACCCATCTTACAGCTGCACATACCCAGTTATGCGTCTTACGCGATCAATGCACGCACCCAGTACGCATCTTCTATGACCAGGAGCACTTCCTGCCATTTTCTTCTATGGAGTTAAGGAACGTCCATAACTGCGAGCACCTAGTACCCGTCTTACAGCTGCACATACCCAGTATGCGCCTTACGCGATCAATGCACGCACCCAGTACGCGTCTTCTATGACCAGGAGCACGTCCCAATCGATTCCGTTGCTCGGAACCTTGTGTGAGTCATAACTGCGAGTACCCAGTACCCGTCTTACAACTGCACATACCCAGTATGCGTCTTACGCGATCAATGCACGCACCCAGTACGCACCTTCTATGACCCGCTCACACAACCATTTCTCTTTAATTACTCTTTTATCTTTATAAACATTTATTATTAAGTTCCTCTCGGCTCATCCCTTGTTCACCCGGTTCACTCGTCTTCTTATTATTTATTCATTAATTAATATTCCCTCCCTTAATCAGTAAACCATATTCACCCTATTTCCCTCTCGGCCTCTCGCGGTCGGCCTACTTGCACAACTAGCAGTAACAGACATGAATAACAGTTATCACAATTTGTAAGCATTTATACAACAACACAACATGATTAAACATACTTACCGAGCATAGAAATATTTCCACTTAGCCAGGATGCACATAACTATAGTTCATTTGATAGTTTTCCTTTTTGTTATTCATCTTTCTTCCTAATATTAATCTACATCATTGCCCTAATCTAACACCCACTCTTAGTACCCATTATAAACACACTAGGAACCCAAACCTAAGCCAAGGTAACACTCACTCCTTGCCTCAATCCGCGAGAGATAAGAGTTTGTGAGCTTTGAGCCCGGGTTCTTTGCTTTCGATCTCTTGAATCCAAAATCCCTTGAACCGTTGCACGCCTTTACTGCACCTCAGAATACCGGGGAGAAACTGGAAGCTTCCGAAAAGATGAAGGAGATGGTTTTCAGTTAGTGAATATTGATAGAGAGGAAGAGAGAGTAGAATACGTGAGTGGGATGAGATATGGTGAGTTTCTAGTGTTGGAGCTTTTAGAGAGAGAATGGAGGAAACGAAGAAGAAGAATAATAATAAGTGTTCATGTATTGGCCATGAACTATTCTTTTATTCCCCTATGGGAGTTAATTGTGTGGTCCAGATTGGAGGCTTCTTTGAGAAGCTTGGAACATGTGGATGAGATTTATTGGCTTCTAAAGGAAGTCACCAATAGTGACTTGAAAGGGACATAAAGTGATTGAAAGAGACGTTTGCACAATGAGCGCGAAAAACGAGACGCAAGTTGTATGGTTCGAGCGTAGCACAACAAAATAGAGAAGTCGAGAGGCTTCCGCTTTGACACGGAGAAGCAGCAGCAGGCCGAGCCTGTGCTCGGTTAGAACAGCGTGAAACGCTACGGTCGGTTACATAGGGTTGATGCCTACACTTGAAATCGCGTTCCGTTCTCGTTCTGCTCGGCTGAGATAGATCCGAGACCCATCATCTTTACTGGCTGGTCGGCTCAAAATCCCTAATCTCCTAATAAAACTTCACCTAATTCTATGATTTCCTATTATCCTTAATTAGATTTAAATTAAATTAAATATTAAATTAAATATCAAATCTGGGTATGTTACAGTTAGGATTTGAGAGTTAGACTCATACATCATGCCACTCATCCTTAATTAAATTAAAGTTTGTTAATTGTAAATAAGTGTGTGCATCCTACTTGCATCAAGTATTTGTTAAATGATAACTGTGATTGTTAACTGAATTGATGCCTTATATTGCTTAAAAACTTTAAGCTATATCTGTTATGTGTATAGATTTGCTTATCCCTGTGCCCTTGTAGGTGATGTCGCGATACATCGCTTGCATCGAGATCCGCCCACTTCCTAGTGGAGTATGGATCTATGAGGATCATCGGGCAGTGTATGAGGGTGAGGTTGAGCTGACCTTCTATCACCCTAATCCACAGGTTCAGTTTCGTCCTCATAGATTCAGGATCCTCATCATATATACTATGCATGTACCTCCTTTTTACACCTACCATGGACCACCTCCCACTCGACCAGCTCGCTCTTATCATAGTTTTCGATTTAGACCTGTCCGCTCACACCCTTTTTCTCCTAGAGTCGTTCGAGAGGAGACTCCCTCACCTGATCCGACGAGTCCTATTAGGGTCACACCTATACCTGACCCTGTACCCGAGATTGAGGAGGATCCTGTCGAGGACGAGAGCAAAGGCGAGCCTGTTGAGCATTCTACCGGGAGTGAGTGGAGGGATGATGATCCATAGGTATGTGCATAGGATAGGTGATGTGGATCAAGGATATGGTGTTTCTGCTGCTGTGGAGGAGTTCTGCTGATGGTTGTGTTAGAACCTACACTCGGTGGGTGAAACAACTAGGATACACTAGGAGAACACCTAGAAGGGGGGGTTGAATAGGTGTTAGATAAACCTTGAAAGATTTTCGCAAGAAACAAATCAAAACGATTAAAACAAATGATTTTCTTGAAAATTCTTTAGCCTTAATCGATTAATGACATGAAGTAATCGATTAATGCCTCTGTACATTGAAAAATCACTTTTCAATCAAATACGAAAATCAATCAATTAACAAGTATAACCAGAGATTCAGCGGAAACAATTAACACCTATATTCTTATTGATTACCTAGGTTATGAAAATGATTTTCCCCAAACCAATTTTGCACAATTAAGATTCAATTCAATCAATTATGAAAAATCACTTTTTCTAGGTTTTCAATCAAGAACACAATTAAAGACTTGAATTGTAAAGAGTAGAGAGTTTAGAGATACGACACAGTGATTTATCCTGGTTCACTTTCATCCACTTGAAAGCTACTCCAGTCCCCTCTTCAACCAAGAGAGATTCTTCACTATGAGGAAACCCGGGCTCAAAGCTCACAAACTCCTCTTTTTCAAAACATCATATTTCTCCCCCTTTGGCATTATCAAAAAGAAATATATACCAATTGAAATATAAGATCTAAGCCAAAATAGAGAAATTAATGAGATATAACAACCAAAGCATGATAATCAACTAATGATTAAAATTAGTATCATTGAGTAATCAATATCAAACAAATATACCAATAACATGATACCAATTGTAAAACAATTGTAAAAATTTGATACCAATAGTATTTTCTCAAAAGTATAAACAATATCACATTATAAGAAATAATACCAATTGAGAGAACTATGAGCAATATCCAACAATATCAAATTGAAAATACCAATTGTATAATATCGAATGTTACCAATTTGTAGGATTTTCTCCTTAATACCAATTGAAGAAGCAAATGAATGAATATCACATGAAAGTCCTTTTGCTCTTCAATCATACCTACAAAAGACAATCATGCTTTGCTTTTTGGTATCCAAATGGTTTTGGATCCATTTTTGTTAGTGTAGGGACTCTCACCCTTTTTCATCCAAACAAAATATCCTTTAGGTATACCATGCACTTTAATATAACACACATTTGAAGTATGTCCATGAGTACCACAATAGAAACATGTTGGTGCATTTGAAAAATCAACTTTAGAAAAATCAACAACATTTCTATGAGATTTACTCTTAGCATTAGTATAACCCAAACCAAACTTGTTTGAATTTTCTCTTTGAAAATTTAACAATGTGCGCAATCTAATATCACCATTTGTGAAACTTGCAAGCTTATTTTTCAAAATAGCATTTTCATCTTTAAAAAACTTGCAATCCTCACAATCAACCACAATATTCAATCTACTAGCACAATCACAAGAAGAACTAGCATATATAAGATCAAGGGTTTCATTTTCAAGATTAAGCTCATCAACTTGTTTTTGAAGATCTAAAATCTCTTGTTGATGTTTCAAAATGAGCTTCTTTCTTTCAATGTTTTTCAAAGCTAGTTTCTTAAGATGTTCATGCATTTCTTCATAAGCATTATATAAGATTTCATACTTAGAAGAAATTTCGGATTTAGTTTCACTTACATAGCTTTCGTCGCTTTGTTCACTTGAATCATCATTTGAACTTTCCTCTTCATTTACTAGAGATATCAAGTTGAGACAAGCGGCTTCTTCATCATCCGAAGAACTATTTGATTGGCTTTTCTTGTCTTCTTCATCATCACTATTCCAAACTATGTATGCCCTTTTAGTTTTTGCATTTTTCTTCTCTTTCTCCTTCTTCTTGAGATACTTAGAGCATGAGTACTTGAGATGACCGGGCTTTCCACATTCATGGCAAACAATTCCTTCTTTTGATGTCTTGGTCTTGTAGTGTGGGGGATTCTTCTCTTTACTTTTGTCCTTGTTCAACCTTCCTTTTCTCCTTAGAAGCTTGTTAAACTTTCTTAGTAGAAGTTTCATCTCCTCTTCATCAATATCCGAATCGAAATCTTCATTATCATCATCATCGGAACTCTCCTCCTTATTATATGACCTTTGAGCTTTAAGAGCAATTCCTTTTCTTTCTTTGTTCTTGTCCGATTCTTCATGCATATGCAAACGTTCAAGCTCCATTTCATGTTCTTGAAGCTTTCCGAAAAGTGTTGCTAAGTCCATGGTGTCCAAGTCCTTTGATTCAACGATTGCGATAACCTTAGGTTGCCATTCCCTACTTAGACATCTTAAAACTTTGTTAACAAGTTCACAATTCACGAAAGTTTTACCAAGAGCAATGAGATGATTAACAATATGAGTAAAACGTTTTTGCATAAAACATATAGATTCATTAGGCAACATACGAAACAATTCATATTCATGCATCAAAGAATTTAATCTAGCACGCCTAACTTCACTAGTGCCTTCATGTGTGACTTGCAAGGTGTCCCACATTTCTTTGGCATCACGACATTGGGAGACTCTAAAGAACTCATCATAAGATAGAGCGGAGGTGATGATATTCTTTGCTTTTAAATCATATTGAATTTTCCTTTTATCATCATCGGTCCACTTATCTTTGGGAGTAAGTGTAAGCACACCTTCTACATCTTTTGAGGGAATATAAGGACCATTTTCAATGGCTTCCCAAATGTTCACATCTATGGCTTCTATAAAGATTCTCATCCTAATTTTCCAATAACCATAACTCTCTCCACCAATCATAGGAGGGCGATTTATTGAAGCACCTTCACCACCAAAAGGATTCGTAGAACCCATTGTAGTTTCCTCAAGGATCTTAACGAAAAAGCTCTATGCTCGTGTCTTTCGACCGAGCTCTGATACCAATTGTTAGAACCTACACTCGGTGGGTGAAACAACTAGGATACACTAGGAGAACACCTAGAAGGGGGGGTTGAATAGGTGTTAGATAAACCTTGAAAGATTTTCGCAAGAAACAAATCAAAACGATTAAAACAAATGATTTTCTTGAAAATTCTTTAGCCTTAATCGATTAATGACATGAAGTAATCGATTAATGCCTCTGTACATTGAAAAATCACTTTTCAATCAAATACGAAAATCAATCAATTAACAAGTATAACCAGAGATTCAGCAGAAACAATTAACACCTATATTCTTATTGATTACCTAGGTTATGAAAATGATTTTCCCCAAACCAATTTTGCACAATTAAGATTCAATTCAATCAATTATGAAAAATCACTTTTTCTAGGTTTTCAATCAAGAACACAATTAAAGATTTGAATTGTAAAGAGTAGAGAGTTTAGAGATACGACACAGTGATTTATCCTGGTTCACTTTCATCCACTTGAAAGCTACTCCAGTCCCCTCTTCAACCAAGAGAGATTCTTCACTATGAGGAATTAGAGTTTCTCAAATTACAAGTAAATGCCTCACAAGACTCCCTTCTTGCTAGCCTACAAGAGATACCACACCCTTGCCTTGTAACCCTATTGATATCTAATCTAACCTCTTCTCTTGCTTGCCGAATCCCACAACAAGACTTCCAATTGCTTGCTTCACTACAAGACTTCCAATTGCTTGTTAACACAACAAGGCTTCCAAGTGCTTGATGAAATGCCACACCAAGGCTTCCAATATAACTTTGCTTGATTCACAACCAAGACTTCCAATTGTTGTAGATAGCTTGCCTCTTGCAAAGATTACAACTCAAATGAAAACAAAATAACAATCCTATGAATCTCTTTCAAAATCTATGAAAATATCAACATGAGAGATTCAAGGTTCTTGATCAAAGAATGTAAAAGTTAAAGCTTTGATCTTGAGAAAGTGAGAGAGAATAGAGTGGATTTGATTCTTTGTAAAATGTGTATGAAAATGATTCTAATTGATCACAAAGGTTAGGAATAGGTTTATATAGAATACCCAAAAGTTAGGAATGGTTAGAAGTGCTTTTGAGAAGTGAAAAACGCATTTTAAAACCATATCTGATCGTGTTACTCGAGTAGAAAAAGTGTTAATCGAGTAAAACATGATTTAATCGAGTAATGCCGCAAGTCTGCAAAAATTTACTCGAGTAAAAGTGCAGATAATCGATTATCAGAAGTTTGTTAATCGATTATCAGTTCAAAATACACTGTCAATCGATTATCAAAATCTGTTAATCGATTATTAACATTAAAAATCACTTAAAACTTGTTTTCTCAAAAACTAAACCTTTTCTTTCAAACCTTTAAGCCACCTATTGATTTTAGGCAAAGTGAATACTCAAAATATGATATAATCATGCAATCAAAAGAGATTCACTACCCTCTAAGAAACTCTACCCAAACTCATAAACTAAAAGACTTGTGAGGCAAAAGATAAAACATTAAAACACAAACTACCAAACTAAGTCTTAATGAGTTGGTTCTCTCTTCATCACTTGATGTTTGTTGTTGCTTGTTGAGCTTGATCTTGATCAAAACATTTGTAGCTTGTTCAAAACCTTTTGGCATTTATCAAAACATTCTTCATGGATCTTACAGGTTGATGATGACTGCTACTGCTACTGCTATTGGGAGACTACTACTTCTACTACTTACGTTATGAGATCAGCTTTGGAGTCTTTTATTTTGGTTATGTAGTTATTGTATATATTACCTTTTGTGAACTCTAGAGTACCGATCTATCTTTTGAGTATGTATATATTATGTTATGGACTTGTACTTGGGGACTTGGAGACTTTTATGATCTGGACTATGTACTTACTGGCTTTTATGTATATATAAACCTATGTTTATACTACAACTCTGTTTCATAGTCCTATTATTTCCGCTTACTCTGATAATAATTTAAAGGAATTCGGCTACAGTGTTTTCAAATGGTATCAATTACGTTAGATGAAAAATGGATGGCATCACTTATGTTTTCAACATATGAACTATAATATATTTCTATTAGACCGAAGATGATGCTATCTAAGTTTTGAAATGACGTGGGAGTAAATGATCTCTCAATTAAAGTATTCGCCGAATTTAATATTTAAAGTAATACGTATTCTATTCTCCAAGATCCAATATTTTGGTTTGTGCACCCGCTCCTTTTAGAAAATAAAAAAGTAAAATTTAATCCTATATTTTCTACCATTAAGCAAGTCCATATCCTTTAGAGTAAAAAGCTTAAATTCTATAATTAGTGGTTTAATTTGAGGGTGTCACAAGAGAGAGAAAGAAAGGCGGCAATGTTGGAAAATTTTAGGTTTTCTCATATTCCCAGTTCAATATTTCAAAAAGATCCAACCGTTCAATAGTAAATCCTTCTTGGATCCAACACGTTATTGTTGACCCTGACCTTGAAGTAAGTCGCGGATGTGAATGTGGCTCTGTCGCTATTGCTGAGATTCCAAGGTAAGGGGGAGACCTTTTCTACACTTTCAGTAAGGGATAGTTAGGGTTTATAATAGGATTTGGGGATAATAGCTAAATTGGAGTATGAGTAGTGATTGACACTTTTTTAGAGTTGGGTTAGGGTTAATTAGTTTATTATTGAGTGATTTTATAATTATTAGAGTATTTATGACAAAACCCTAGGGAGTTGACTTCTATTTTTGTACATTGAGACACGCGTGCATATGTTGACTGACCGATCTGTTATTTGTTGGTGGTTGTCTCTGGTTGTTTTTGTTGTTTAACGTTGTTTGTTGATTTTATTGTTGTTATTTATTGTTGTTATCTCGTATTGTGGGTGTCGTTGGACTTGTTTTTATAGGTCTGAGATATGCTTGCGTGTATTGACTAAGTGTATATTGTGTGTGAGCAATTAGATGTTGTGGAGTCCAGGCTAAGGTTATTGCAAAAGAAGTCAATATCAGATTATTTGATGAATGAATTGGGATGATACTTCAATACTAACTTAACCGGTTAGTCGATTCTAATAACCAGTTAAGTAAGTATCAATCACCACGTTTTACTATGGAAAAATCGAAAGAACGCCGACTATTGACTTCCTTTCCAATAATCCTAACCAATCATGCATCATAACATGGAGAGAGGTTGGACGTTAGGGTATGGGATAGACTTACGAGAAAGTTCATTGAACCGAGGTACTAGCGTGATCTAGTGACTAGGTTGTGCTATTGAAATAACCGCGGGAATAGTAGTGGGTGGGACCTTGATCCTACAATGGGGCCAGATTTTCTATCCGTGTCGGGGATCAGTTCTACGATAACCGCTACAATTCTATCGGTCACTTAGGCACTTCAGGGCCACGGAGGGTGTTCTCGGCTATAGCCAACTCGGGTATCCTCCCGAGTTGTACTTGGACCCGGATTGGCCAAGTATTGAGCAAGCATTGGTTGCGAGACGCTTACTCCCGACTCGATTATTCCTAGGAGTAGAGGGTGATGTGAGGAAAAGGAAAATAATGGATATGTGATTGTGACATGGGAGATTTGAGTGAAGAGATGATGAACCTATCCAGAAGTGGATCCCATGATTTTGTGTGATTTATGAGTATAGTATCCTGGGATGGGATACAAGTAAGAAGGATCTAGTTATGGATTGAACGAGTGGCGCTCATGCATTGCACTATTTCTTGATATTGAGTCATGTGTGATTTGTAGTGCTCGATTTAGTTAAGTTTCTTGAGTCGTTATTATGAGCTGTTTACTATCCTGTAATTTATTGTGTTTGAAAATGTCTCACCCCTTGGTGGTTTAACATTTTAGAGGGAAATTGTCAAGAAACTTGAAGATCGGAGTGTCGCAGAGGAAGAGTCGAAAGAAGGAACTATATTCTTATTCTGTTTTGTATTGTAAATTGTAGACCCCCAAACTTGATTACAAACTTGTTTTCAAAATAAAATTTTGAGTTCATAAGTTCAAGGTACAAACTTTTATTATTTTTACATTATTTTTATACTTATAAAATAAATCGGGGTGTAACATTTATGGTATCAAAGCAGTTCATTCCTTTTGGCCTGGGGAGATGGTCCTGATCCCTCTGCGAAGACTCTTATCTCAAACTTCTTGTCCATAGGTGAGACTTATATGTAAGGTTTTTAATTTAAGTGTTGGGTTAGAGGAATTAGGAGGTATTGACACTTATATTATTCGAAACTACTAGCTAGTACTACGGGGATTAAAAAGGAAATAAAGTGTATGCCACCAAAAAGAAATTGTGAAAGGGGTTATTATTTGTAAGAAACAGGGAATTGTAAAATGATGTAGGATGTCTATGTTAAAGTACGAAATTTGAAGCCGAAACATTAAAATTGATTTTTCAAAAGGGTATTCCTGTGCTACCTCCAAAGGTCTACTAATTGCAATAGCCGGTTGAGGTTTGCACGGAACGAACACTTATTTTGCCAAGGTTATGTATGTTCTCATACACCGGTTTCCTTTCCAAGAACTTTAGCACCGGATGAGACACTTGCGTGTGTCGGATATTCTCAAAGGAAATTGACACGAAACGTGTTTGCTCGGTGGACATCCAAAAGTTTTAAAGGAATAAAAAGTGATTCGAGTTTCCTTGAGAATATCACACGTCCTACACCACGATGCATACATTAGGTCATCATTACAATCAATGGAATGGAAAAGTTTTCTTGGTGGCATAATTAAAATCCCTCAAATGTTACTTGGGTGCTAACTCCAAGTTAGGCACAAAAGTAACTATTTTGTTATCAAACCAAAAAGACTTTTAATTGTGGGTTCCTTTCCACGACTCTAGTAGTGGAATGACTATGAATAAAACATGGAAAAGAAATAGGATATCAGATAGAAAGGAACAAGGAATGGTGTATCATGGACGCATGCAAACACCAAGGTATAGTATAACGTATCGGACCGGCTAGGCGAGCGTTATACCACCGGCCAAGGGCTGGACAAGCACACACGCAAACATAAATCATGTGCCTATCTGATACACCTATGACTGACCATGACGATAATGGTCTCGTACAAACAATATACCCAAAACGAGCAAGGATAAAGTTCCCAAATAACTGGTTATCTAGAAAACTTATGCATTAAGTCAATAAACTCAATGGCAGTTATGAGGAAATAACCCAAATGACTCACTCCCCGTCCCTTCTTGCTTGTTAGATAATCCACATAACGAGCAGCAACTTAATGTGTGTGGAGATTGTTGGAGAGTGCCCTAGTGGCAATCGTATTTTCTCTTTTACTTGTACTTATTTCATGTTTATGGATTATTACTATTAATAATAATGAGGCATTTCATTTATTATATTTATGCTTTAATTGTTTAATTAAAATAGATGTAATAAAGTCCTTAGGATTATAAGTTCAATGTCATAAGAATATCAAGTACATGACTTGATAGTGAGATCTTATTGATTGATAATTATCCTTAAAGATTCCCTAGTCGAGTATTATAGTTAATAAGGACAACTATAATACATCGAGACTAGTATGTGGCAAACTAATGACTGTATCTCACCGGTCATAGATGTGGGATATCAAGTCTTCACTTAAGTACACATTGGGACAATTGTGTATTGGATTGACCCGCCATGAGAATGCTACATGGGTTATTAAGTGAGTGTCATAAGCGATTCTCATAGTGACAATGGTGTACATGGTCCTTCGACCTGAAGTCGCTACGGTTCCCAACCTGAGGAATTATGCGCTTTCACGCAATCAAACGTCATCATTAACCAGGTGATCATAACGGTTGTAGTCGGGTATATGACAAATCATGTAGAGGGATGTGAGTGACGTAGATGGGATTTGTGCTTCCTTTTCAATAGGAATTGTATCTCTGGGGCCCTTGATTGAGTGAGACGGTGAAATGTATGGCCATACTCAAGACAGTCAATATGAGATATTGACGGGACTTGTTTAGACGCGTCTACTCATGGATCAAGAAACCATAGGTTACACTATACATGGGTGACACGTTCCATGCCATGAGTGTAACTAAGATATTTGGACAAAGGGATTAAATTTACACATGATCATTGTCACACTAAGGTTATGTCAGATCACAGACATTCCTGTCACTTGGGTAGCAATGACGTGTTGCTAGATACCGCTCATTGCTTGTAAACTTAAAATGAGATTTTAACTTTACTGCCAACGTTATAGGAACCTATAGGGTCACACACTAAGAACAGATAGATTGGAGATATCACATTTGATAAAAATACAATAGTTGTATTTTTTACGTCCGTGCGATGCACAATATGACCGTGCGATGCATTCTGATATGTGCTGCCAAGCCCAGCCCGCTAGTCTAATACTATTATAAATAATAGTATTAGCCTTAGGGTTTTTGTACATGTGAGACACAGAATGGCAACCCTAGCCGTCCATATCAGAGAGTGAGTGATACACTGAATCTCTCTCTTCTCCGCTAGCACTGAGAAGAGAGACGTGACTCCAATTGGGAATCTGTTCGTGTGGATACCGATAGAGGCGCGACTACCATGCTGCGCTCGTGATTGACGTGAATTGTTCGTGGACGATATGACCAGCGCCGTTCTCCTCTTCGCATCAAGAGGTAAACGTTTTTCTATCTCGAATCATGCTCTCTCGCATGGATCCTGTTCTGGAAATAGGGTATTTCGTTTTTTTTCCGTTGCGTATTTGATCCCTATTTCCAGCAGCGATGAGAGCCCTTCCCACCGAAGGATGGGAGTTTGGGGCTGACCAGGTCATAATAGAAGGATACATAGAGGTCAGTATGCATCAGCTTAATCCCTGGTCCTATATAAGTGTCCTCATAATATATTTTGGAGGCATATGAAGGTCCTGATAATATACACAATGCATGCACCACTGGGGTATATCTTGTTGGAATTACAAGGGGCTCTACACAATGTGTATTAATCACTTTGTACAATATTCGAATTCAATAAAAAATACGCACGTTTGCATCAATCTAATTGGTTACTGTCCAGTGCGTAACTGGTTATGTACCAATTATGCTGAGAGCAATTGGCTCAAGAATAAATTCTTTTCAAAATCTTTTTGCACAACCAGTATAACAGTTAACAATAATCAATAATAGATAATAAACAAGTTCTAAAACACTTGAAAACTATTATCTTGATTGGTTCTTGAATCGAATGTGTTAAAGAATGGGTTTTTCACAAAGTAATCGAAATAAGCTTAAAGTAAAGGAGATTAGGAAAAGGAATATGACACATCGATTAATCCTGGTTCATTCTCAACCCCCTGAAAGTTAAGTCTAGTCTTCCCCTTCCGATTTTGGAGATTTGCTTCACTATGAATTTAGAATATGTTCGTACAAGCGCACTTTCAAGATACCTCACTTGAAAAGCCTCACAAAGGATCCATCACCTTGACTTTGTACCTCTCTTAATCTTCTAAATTCCCTTGTGAACCTCAACTTGAAAGATACCTCACTCTCAAGTACTAAGAAGATACCTCACTTCCTAGATTTCTCCCTTTTGCTAAGAGGATGCCTCACCCCTTAGACTTCTCATTCACTAGGTGATACCTCACACCTAAGAAACAAAACTCTTCTTGTTGTTCTTTAATTAACACCTTGATGTGCATAATGAAACAACTCTAATAAGCACTTGAAACTTTGAATCTTGAATCTCAATGAATGCACTATAAACAATGATGACTATTCAAATCAAGAATGAGAAAGATGAAAGAATATGAAAATTTCACTTTTAATTCTCTTGAAGAATAATGGCTCAATGTTTTTGTGTTTATGAAATATGAAAAATCTGAAAAATATCCTTTTATTATGATTTTTCATATGTCAAGTCAGTTAAGGAGTTTGTGCAAGAAACAAACTAATTTCGGCCTCTATTTACTGTTATAACCAGTTATATATATATATATATATAACTTGACTCATATATAAAAACATAAGTTCTAAACCCATTATTGAGACAACGTATGACGCATGAGTATATTTTAAAATGTTTATTAAATCATATGCATCATTTTCAAAAGATTGGTTTTGTAATGAATCAATTTCATGATTATTCAATGTGAATACATTGAGATTCACTACCCTACCTAGACTCTACCTAAGCAATATTTTTAAGGATCTAATAAAATGTAAATAATATTCAAGAATAATGTCTTATAAGAATAATGCTCTTGAGTCTTGTTGTTGTTGTTGTTTGTTTGTTGTTTATTGCTTTTCTTTTCCTCTTGTACATTTGTCTTCATCAAAACACTTGTCAGGCTCACTTGCTTCACTCATCTTTTGTCACGAATCACCACTACGGGTGCCCCGTCAACCAACACCTTTAAGATATTGAAGGATATCTTCCCCTTCATCCTCCGAAATATCCAGAGAGGTCCCTCCCATTACAACTCCGTCTCGAAGAGTTTGATTCGCATCCCCTTTAGAGTATCACTCGGAACCAAGAGGGATGGAGAATGGTGGGGCTGGAGAGGGTGATGTCCCAATGGTGGACGAAGAGAAAGAGGTGCCCATTGAATGTAGTAGTCTGTGGCGAGATGATTGAGGTGAAGGTGCACACCGAGGGACCAAATATCATGGGAGTGTTTGGAGGAGTTGATTAACTATGCTCTAGGTGTAATTTTGTTAGCCTAGATTTCATATATATGTTTTATATGTCGGTAATGAATTCGAGGATGGAGAACCTTTCCTCATATTGTAACATTAATAACGTGATAAATGAGTAATGTAATATATGTTTTATGCTCAAACTCTTCCGTTTTTTTTACTTTATTCCTACTCTTACTAAAAAAACGATATTTGTACTATTAAGTATTATGATTAGAAGTCGGGTCGTTAAACTTTCGTGGTATTAGAGCTTCGTCAACAAAGAAGAAACATTTTCGCTCCTCTATGACAATTTTGAAGTAATCATCCTTGAAGTCCTTTAAACTATCCGTGTAGGGGATAAATGAGGGGTGTCCAACCTCCTTCCTAAAAGACACTAGACTTCTGCATTTACTATAGGAACTTTGAAAAGATGAAAAATTACAGATTCAGTCAAGGTGCGACTGAATTCGACACAAAAAATCTTTGCAGTCTAAATGAAGGCTCAACTGTTAGGATGCAGTTAGGAAGGAGCAATCCTCAAACAATTTAGCAATTTGATTTGGACCTCTCAGAAAGGAAAACTTACTCTGAGTTTTGTAAAAAGGCAACAGTACATCATCAAGAACTGTGGAGATGAAGCACTAGATGGCTCTAAAAAAATTTATTCTCGGGATAAAGGAGCAACGATTCTTCATCAATTCTTCATCAATTCCATCTCTAATCACCCAAATCCTCACTTCAACCACACATACACACTCTATAATTCTCCTTCTTCTCTAATCTCTATTCCAATCTCTCAATAAAACCATGAGACTTTAACCCCAATTCTTCAAGCCTTCAAACCATGGAGGTTTTTGTCCAAGGAGCAAAAACTAGAAGATTAGGAATCTAAGAACTAAAGGAAAACAATTAAGAAGAGGAAAGAAGTGAAAGTTTAAAGATAGTAAGAGGCTTTCTCTCTCTTTGTTTCTCCTCAATCAAGGTAATGGAGGAACTCTTTTTCTTTTAGAATAGGATTTAAGTCTTGGAATTATAAAGGGATTATAGCATAGTATAATAGATAAATTAAACATTAGGATAGTTGATTCTGCTCCATTACATGCCTGTGTTTGTGGAATAAACTATAATATGCTTGATTTTGGTTTCAAACTTATAAATTAACCAAGTAAAAACTAGTGAAGTTATGATGTTCGATGAAATGCCTGAGTGAATATGCAAGGTTATTATGCTACTTAAAACACATATAGAATAATAGCTTTACAATTAAATGATAAAGGTTAAGTTATTATGTTTGAAGAAAACTCTAAGATTATAAACTACATGCTAACTTATTGATAGATTATACAATCAATGATAGTATAACATAACCATGAGTGAAAGATATAAGGGGTATTATAAATGAATAGAAAATATATTTAAATTCAAATTATAGATAAGAATACAATAAGTCAGGTTTGAACAAATAATAGGAATCGCCGTCATAATGCTAAAGAGAGTACAATTTGAGAAAATGAAATAATAGAAATGAGGGTAGTAAAGAAGAACAAGTAATTGAAGTGAGAAAGTACTTTCAACAAAGTCTATAAAATGTATACAATAAAATTAATAGAAACATGAATCCTTCAACTCTATATAGAAACGTTTGTGTATGAATTAATCACTTATCAATTTGATAATGTACTGTGCTTCCTTTACTATTTTCAATTCTTAATTTCTATTCTATTGTGAAAACGTGTTCACTCCCTCGTGGCTTAACATTTAGGTACTTTGAGAAGGAGCAAGGAACCAGAGATTAACCAGGCTGAAGGCAAAGGAAATAATTCATATTTATATGTTTTGTTCCATATTGTATAATCCCAATGCATTTTCAAATGTAAACTCAAATAGTTTGTAAATTATGGATTAAAATAATAAATTTTTACAATATTAAAATATTTTCTATTATTGGAATAAGTTGGGATGTTACAGAATGGTTGAGGAATCTCCACGATTTCAACCACATAATGCCACAAAAATCACATTGGCACTGTAGAGGACTGAAAGGGACATCTTAGGGGTGATTAATTTAAAAGAATTGAGTGTTTTTCTCCCTCCAACACTCAAGAACAAAGCCAAGACTCTGAAAAATCGTGTTTTTCTGGTGTGACCTTTCTCTGATTCGTTCTCTATGATCTGAACCTCAAAACTTAACAAATCATACACCAAATTAAAGTTCGTTTAACCCTCTTCAAATTGATACAAAGTTTGTTCGATTTGGTGGTCTGTGGAGGAAGATACAAGCCTGCAAAGTTCGCTTGTCAAATCTGAAATCTTTATTTCAGATTCAAGAACCTAACTTTCCTTGATTCATGTTGTAAGCTCAAGCATCCTTTGAGCTTCAAACTTGTTTTATTTTTAAGATTTCATGTCCTAGTTTTTATTCTAATCATTGATCACGAATTATTGTGCCTTAGTCATAGTGATCAACACTGATTTTGTACCCTTGTTGAATTGAAAACATAAACTTGCAGCTAAAAACCAAAAGTTGGGATTTTCCCAACCAAATCATTTCTTTCCATTCCAAATCAATCTGAATCTCTGAGATAGGTAAGGGAGCAGTTATCCGAGTGCTAGAATGATAATCTAAAGGCTAGAAATGAAGGAGTTCTCATGAACTCAAGGACCAAAGTATGAAAAATGAAAACTTGAGATAGGAATATGACTTGGAGGTCATTTAAGTCCTATTTCTTGATTTGAACAACTTTCATATGATGAATATGAGCTAAATCAATGATTAACTTGGACTGTTTTATGAAGGAAATGAAAATCATATGTGAAGTTGTGATTTTACGTCTTTTATGCATATGACTTGAATTGTATATGAATTTGATGCTTGGATTGCTTGAAAGACGCATGATCAGATGTAATTATATATGATTCGAATCTATTTTGAGTTGTATTTGGTAAAAGTGAAGTGTATCAAAAGTTGGTATGTCAAAACCCCATTTCAGTGTGCAAACTGATGCAGGATAATCAATTATCAGGATTTGACAATCGATTATCAAATTGAATTTTGGCACCAAATTTTGAATCTACACGTGATAATCAATTATTACCTTGTGGTAATCGATTATCATAGTTCCTGAAATGAGAAAAATGCTGATTTTTAATACACCTAGCCTTTACCTAACATCATTATGGAATGTGAATGATATTCTTATGAATAAATGAATATACTTATGATGATTTTGATGATGTATGATTATAAACATGGATTCATAATTATGAAATGAATTAATAATGAAAAGTGGAACGATAATTATTTGCATTCACACGAGGAGCTACAGATGGCGAGATAGGATATCGGGAAAGATACAACCATTCTAAGAATTGGAGAGAGAATTCCTAGGATCGGTACGAGAATGTGCAGAGGTTAGGTTCGACAGTGATTCGTCAGTAACCGTGGGGATTATTATGGGTAAAACGGTCCTATGATGGGGGGGTTCTGCAGACTTTTCCCGGGATAGTTTTGCTTAAGCATAATATATCCTATCAGCCTCTAGGTGCATATCATGGATGCGGAGGGCGGAACTTTGGCAATGATCTAACCCTAGAGAAAAATGGTACACATAAATGAGTTGTGTGATCTGTCGTGGTTGAAAGGCGTTTACTCCCTGCTGCTTTCCTTCGATTAGAAAAGTGAATAAGACGAAGAGTTGTATATGAGAATGATATTGGATCTAGACGAGAAGATGAAGATTATAATACATGCATCATGCCACTTAATTACAAGATAATTGTGTGATAAATTGAGTGGGCAATTATGTATGCATTATCCTCTGATTACTTGATTATTTGTGTTTGTTATTTCTAGTTCTGATAGATTATCATTTGATGATGTGCTTCGGCTCTGACTTACTCCCCTGCCCCTTTTTTTGTCAGGTAATGGCTCCGAACCCGATCTGCATAAAGATGAGGTTCATTCCCGAGGGGGGGGGGGATAGCATAGGAGGGGTGTTACCCTGATATTGGAAAGGACGGTCGAGATTATGAACCACCGTCTGAACCCTCTCCCTCCTATGAGTTTCCTTAGGACTTGTAATCCAGTCGTTCTTATCATTCTTCTTTCCCCTGACTAGGATGAATGATATATGACGATGTAATAGGAAAGTTCGGTGTTTATATATATCTACTAACGTTTTGGAGTTTGGAACTAAGGCTCTGGGTTAGGTTTTTGGTCTGTGATATAATGTATATATATATATGTTAACTCGGAGTCTATCCTTTAAGGTGATGGTTAGTACAGCTACGCTCGTGCTGCTATTGATGCTAAATATGTTACAAAACCTTTTTGATAATAATGTATATGATGTAAATTAGTTTTCATCTCTATGTGGATAATGATGTGATGTGTTGATTTAGTGATGGCTTATGTTTATTTTCCAAAAAGGAAAAAAATTAACCCGCATTTTTAATAAAAGAATTAAAGAAAAGGGAAATAAATTTGGGTCATCGCATTAAGGACACCTACCTTACATGATGACCTCTAGAAGACCTACTGCAACCTATGAGAAGATCCTAAGCCAAGAAGTCGAGCTCAAACGACCTATGATGAAGGACTTAGAGTCTAGACTAGCTTAGAGAAGTTTAGATATGGATATGACCTATGATAAGCCACGAGACTTATTCCTAAAGAGAATTTCTAGTAGATAAATAACTTAATTATCAAAGATTATCAATAGATTATAAGTAATTATAGAAGACCACCACTTATCTCCTTAAAGATAAGATTACACGAAGATTATTCTCAGAGATAGAAGACTTATGAAGGAAATACATCCGTCCACATTACCCATCTTGATTCAATAAATACCAGCCTCAAGCAGGGGGCTGAACACACATAAAACACAATCAACACATAGCAACGCCAAAATTGTAATATGCAAGAAGTGTACACAAATACTCCCAGAGAGAAATATTTAGCAGTGTAGAGAACACTAAAATCTTGTTGCCATCAAGGTTGTAGTTGCATCCAACCTCACCGTAGAGATTCATCAGCATCACGAAGGCCAGTGCCAATCAGTATTGAGAATTCCAATCTCAGGATCCGAAACGGTGTGCCCAATTCATTCATTAAGGAGATTGATCGAGGCCGTACCCGATACAAATAAAAACAGTTTAAGTATAGTACTAGGAAGTGACTCCTAGGTCGTCTCCCAAGGAATATCTTATCAAGCAAAAGGTCGAACACATAGTATGCATAGAAAACAGGGGGGTTTTTTTTTTGTATTGAATATTGAATAATTGAAATCAAAACAGAATTAAATCAAAACGAAGAAACAGATAAGGAAAAGCAGATAAACCCCTTTGGCTCGCGTTCACAACTCTATCATCGGTCACAAAAGATCAATTTCTTTCCTCTTCACTGTCCAACTCGTGAGAATTAAATACTAAGCGAAAATTCAATTCTCACCCCAAAACCCAAACCTCTAATTAAGCATTAAAAGCCAAAGCATGGAGTTTTTACGAGTTTGCATAAATTAAGCATTCATACACATGGATTATCTCTATATAATGGAACTAAGCGAACCATAACATATCAATAAGCATGAAAACAGTGAATAAAAACGAAATAGCATTAAGAACAAAACCTCAAGAGTATGTGATACATTACCAAAGGGATTTAACCTAAGAGTTTAGCCTTCCATGAAGAAAAATACCAAAAACGTGTAGAAAAGGGAAGAGAGAGAAACCCTAGCAGCCACCACAAGCTTGGAGAGCAAAACTAAGCCTTCTCTAAGAGAGAGAATGTAAAAAAAACGTGAATGGAAGGTCTCTCCAGGGTTTACACGAATTTGGCTTTTTAAATCACAAAACGGGCCTAAATCATGGGCCCAAATCCTAAGGAAAGCTTATCTCTAAATTAAATCTAAAAATATCTTATAGATAAAATCTAAATCTTAAAAGATATAACTAAATCTCAACTAATCCTAAAGATAGATTACAATCTTCACTTCATCATATATCTTCTCTTCCAACATTAAATCTTCATTCCCAAAATGTCCAAAAAGCCCTTGTGCCAAATATGACCTGAAAATAGAAATAGAATTAATTAGGCTAAATAATCCCAAATTAAACAATATTCAGAATATTAGTCCAATAAACTCTAAATCACTAAATCAAGCTAAACAATGTCAAATAGGCAACAAGTATCAATAATAGGAGTAAAATAATGCAAGGAAAAATGGGAAATAAAATGCTCATCAAATACCCCCACACTTATCCTTTTGCACTCCTGGGCAAAACTAAGAAATAGGACTGAGAAGATCAATATGCACCAAAGTGAATCATGCAACAAGATTACTACAGCTAATGAATGCAAACCTAAGAGATTACATACTTCACAATGAATTCTAGGAAATGCAAAGAAATGGGCAAAATCGAGCACACGAAGAAAATAAGGACCAAAGAATCAAGGCATTCATGAACATCATCCAATTATTTCAAATATGCAAAGAAAACCAATGACATCAAGAGGGTAGTCACAAAGATGATAGAAACTCACAAGGATCACTCAATAGTGTTTACACTCAAGTGTTTAAGGTTAATCAGTGTTTACACTCAAGGCACATCATGAAAAACAAACACAACCATAGGCTTGACAAGCCTCTAACATCAACAATCAACACACATGCACATTAAGATCAAAAGGTCTTTTCAGGGTTGTAATGGGGCCAAGGACAAGGTAGGATAAAAATATGGGAAATGTAGCTAAAACCCAGGGAATAGAGGAGCAATGGGGAACAAGTAAAAAAAAAATAAGCACAATCCACCCCAGAATGAAATGGTAAACATAACAACAACCTCTAATTCCAAACCTCCATGCCTCAATCAACCTTTTATTCCATTTTTTTTATTTTTCTTCTTCTTCTTCTTCTTCTTTTTTTCTTTTTTTTTTGAATTGCATTACATTGCAGAACTTCATGAACGAAAGAAAAGAAGAAACAATAAAAATGGCATAATGAGATAAAGCCATAATTACATCACCGACCATAGAGGCAAAACCAAGAACTCACAAGAGATGAAGAACAAAGCACCCTCGCTTACTTAATACCCATTCCCAAAACAATTCCAAAGCTCCAACATTCCCTAAGGTTAGGACAATCATGGTTTTTCAGTCATAGGCTTGTAATGAGCTAAAGAACAAATAAAAGGGATATAAAGGCTCAAAGGGGCTATCAAAGGATAAATTCATTCAAGGTAGGCTCATATGGCTAGTGGCTTATTCAAGAAAAAAAACAATGCCTAAATCATTTCAAAATGTGCATGGGAATATCAAGTATCAACAAGAGTCAAGTCAAGTTCTAGAGTGCAAGTAATCCAGAGTGCAATCACACATGAAAGAAAAATTAGGTGGCATATATAGCAATCCACCCACAATTAAGGCTCAAATCCTCACAAAAGGGACAATTCTATCACAGTGTTACCACCTCTTAATCATCAAAAGCAACTTTACACACAGAAATGCATGAATTCAGACACAAGATACCAAGACTCTACTAAAATGAAGCAAAAACATGCAAGAAAATGCCCAAAACTTAGCAAAACCTAAAAAATCAAAGCAAAAATATGCAACCTAAACTACTCTCCCCCCCACACTTAAATCACACATTGTCCTCAATGTAAAACAAATAGTAGAATCAAACAGATATAGACAAGTGGAATAAAAGTAGTAAAGAAGGAGAAAAGAAGACTCCCTAAATCATGGTGGGTCAAAAATGGGGTCGACCAATGAGGCTTCCTCCACAGGTGCATCATCCAAAGTAGGAGAGGTTAGGAAAGGCTTGAGTCGGTGGCCATTGACTTTGAAGCTCTTGTCTGTGGACTCACTCTTGATCTCCACAATGCCATAAGGAAACACCTGGGTGACTACAAACGGTCCAATCCATTTAGAGCGGAGCTTTCCGCTCATGATTCCAAGCCTAGAGTTGTAGAGCAACATTTTTTGACCAACCAAGAACTCCTTTCTGCAAATTGAGCTACCATGGAGCTTCTTGGTCTTCTCTTTGTAGAACTTGGAATTCTCATAGGCCTCCAAACGGATCTCATCTAGCTCACTCAACTGAAGCTTCCTCTCCTCACCCGCTTGATCAAGAGCTAAGTTACATTGCTTCACAGCCCAATATGCACGGTGCTCTATCTCCACAGGCAGGTGGCATGCCTTACCAAAGACAACCCGATAGGGTGACATCCCTATGGGTGCCTTGTAAGCAGTCCGATGGGCCCATAGAGCATCCTCCAATCGAGTGCTCCAATCCTTTCTATTAGGCTTCACCATCTTCTCCAAAATTCGCTTGATCTCTCTGTTTGAAATCTCAGCTTGCCCATTGGTTTGGGGGTGATATGGTGTAAAGACTTTGTGAACAACCCCATACTTCTTGAGCAAAGCTTGCATGGATCTATTGCAGAAGTGTGCGCCTTGATCACTGACTATGGCTCTAGGTATGCCAAACCTGCAAAGGATATTAGTCCTGACAAAATCTACAACAACCTGAGCATCATTAGTCCTGGTGGCCTTAGCTTCCACCCATTTGGATACATAATCCACAGCAAGTACGATATAATAAAAACCAAAAGAAACAGGAAAGGGGCCCATGAAATCTATACCCCAGACATCAAACACCTCACAGAACAACATAGGTTGTTGCGGCATCTGTTGCCTCCAAGATAGGGTGCCTCCTGCCCTTTGACATTGCTCACATGAGCTGCAGATTTTGCTTGCATCCTTGAAGATGGTAGGCCAATAAAATCCAGAATCCAGCACCTTTCGTGCTGTCCTTTGAGTGCCAATGTGGCCTCCAACTGGTGAAGCATGGCAAAATTGGAGAACCGATTGGATCTCCTGGTCTGGAATGCACCTGCGAATGACCTGATCACTGCAAAAACGCCACAAATAGGGGTCATCCCATACATAATACTTGGCATCACTCTTCAATTTGTCTCTTTGAGCTTTGGATGCCAAGGGTGGAAAAACAGATGCAACTATATAATTTACAATATCAGCAAACCAAGGAATAAGGGGAGGGGGATGTGAAACATGCAAAACTAAAAGCTGCTCATCCGGGAAGTCATCCCGGATAGGAAATGCATCCTCCTCTCTCTCTATTCTACTCAAGTGGTCTGCGACAAGGTTATGTGCACCACTCCGATCCTGAATCTCAAGATCAAACTCCTGGAGGAGCAACATCCATCTAATCAACCTAGGTTTGGAATCTGTCTTTTTCAAAAGATACTTCAGAGCAGCATGATCAGTATACACCACAACCTTAGAACCTAATAGATATGATCTAAACTTATCAAGTGCAAAGACAATGGCTAACAACTCTTTTTCAGTTGTGGTGTAATTAACTTGTGCTGAATCTAAAGTCCTAGATGCATAATAAATCACATGAGACATCTTACCAACCCTTTGGGAGAGAACTGCTCCCAAAGCATAATTCGAGGCATCGGTCATGAGCTCAAATGGGAGAGTCCAGTCAGGTGGTTGGATGATGGGAGTGGTGGTGAGTGCTCTCTTTAGCTCATCAAATACCTTCTTGCATTGGTCTCCAAAATCAAATGTGGTATCATTTTGAAGCAAGTTGGATAGTGGAAGGGCTATCTTGCTAAAGTTCTGAATAAACCTGCGATAGAAACCTGCATGGCCAAGAAAAGAACGCACCTCTCGCACGCAAGAGGGGTAAGGCAAATGTGATATTACATGCAGCTTAGCAGGGTCAACCTCTATGCCCTTATGCGAAATAATGTGCCCTAAGACTATGCCTTGTTCTACCATAAAATGACATTTTTCAAAATTCAAGACAAGGTTAGTCTCAATGCACCTATTAAGCACCTTAGACAAACTATCAAGACATGCATCAAAAGAGGAACCATATACACTAAAATCATCCATGAAGACCTCTATGCAATGCTCAAGTAAGTCATTAAAAATACTCATCATACATCTTTGAAAAGTGCCAGGAGCATTGCATAGGCCAAAAGGCATCTTCCTATAAGCAAATGTACCAAAAGGACAGGTAAATGTAGTCTTATGTTGGTCCTCTGGTGCAATACAGATTTGGAAATAACCAGAGAAACCATCTAAGAAGCAATAGTGAGATTTACCTGCCAGGCGCTCCAACATCTGATCAATGAAGGGAAGAGGAAAGTGATCCTTGCGGGTCGCCTGGTTGAGCTTCCTATAATCAATGCAGACTCTCCAACTGTTCTGCACTCTAGTGGGAATCAGCTCATCCTTCTCATTTTTGACAACTGTCACCCCAGACTTCTTGGGAACTACTTGAACCGGGCTTACCCAAGTGCTGTCTGAAATGGGGTAGATAATGCCAGCTTGCAGCAGCTTGGTGACCTCTTTCTTCACCACATCAAGAATCTGGGGGTTCAACCGTCTCTGGGGTTGTCTCACTGGTTTAGCCCCATCCTCCAATAAAATCCGATGCATGCACATGGAGGGGCTAATACCAGGTATGTCTGCCAAAGTCCATCCTATTGCCTTTTTGTTTGCTCTAATCACATCCAGTAGTTGCTTCTCTTGAGCAACAGAAAGGGAGGTAGAGATGATCACTGGAAGTTTCTGCTCAGCCTCCAAGTAAGCATATTTGAGATGAGGAGGAAGGGGCTTCAGGTCCAATAAAGGTGCCTGCATCACAGATGGAACTAAAGGAGCAGCAGAATTGGATTCTGCCGCCTGCACCTGAACAAGTGAATTAGACTCATGCCAAACAGAAATGGGGTTAGCATGATCTGAATCTATATCATATGAATCAACAGATGCAGTAGCAGAATTTAAAAACTGGTCAATTTCAATGCATGCAGTGCACATTTCGGAATCAGAACATGCAGAACAAGTAAATGAGCTAGTGAAAGATGGCAAATCATAATCATGCAAAAAGTCTAGAACATGCTCATCAATCAGATCATCAATCAAGTCAACATGAAAAACAGAGTGGTCATCAGAAAAATGTTTCATAGCATCAAAAATATTGAATCGAACCACACTGTCATCAAATTCCATGGAAAGTGTACCTGCATGCACATCTATCTTGGTTCGGGCTGTTTTCAAAAATGGTCTCCCTAATATGATAGGGACAGCACTACGAGAGGTGTCCTCTTCCATATCAAGAATAAAAAAATCAGCAAGAAAGATAAGCTCTTCAACCCGAACCAGGACATCCTGTATCAAACCTGCGGGGTAGGCAGTAGACCTATTTGCCAAGTGAATAACCACACCCGTAGGTTGAAGGGGTCCAAGTGAAAGAGACTTGAAAACAGACATAGGCATAACATTAATAGATGCTCCTAAATCTAGCAAAGCATTCTCAAATTTAGTATTACCTATGATACAAGGCACAGAGAAAGTTCCAGGATCCTTACACTTTTCAGGAATATGAGGGACGGGTTTACCTATAAGAGCAGAGACATTTCTTCCCATGCTGATCCTCTCATTGCCCTTGAGCTTCCGTTTGTGTGTGCATAGATCCTTCAAGAACTTTGCATACCTTGGAATCTGCTTGATTGCATCAAGAAGGGGTATGTTGACTTCCACCTTCCTGAATGTGTCAAGTATCTCTTTGTCAATCTCTTCCATTTTCTTGCTTTGAGTCACCCCCCTTGGTGGGAAAGGAAGAGGAATGGGGGGTGGCTGTTGGGCAGCAGCAGGTGTTGTGCTTGTGGAAGGCTGAGCTGGATGGGATTTTCTGGTACTTGTGTGCTCACTCTCCTCGACCATTTGGCTCTTCTTGTTGGTTGAAACTAGATCATCTTTGTTGAGGTCAGATTCTGGTGTAGGTGTGACAATCTGCTTCCCTGACCTTAGACTAATGGCATTCACATTCTGGTTTGGATTGATCACTGTTTGGGATGACAACTTGTTAGAATTCTGAGATTGCATAGTGTTGATTGCTGTTGCCATCTGTCCCATCTGATTGGTCAAAGATTAAATGGAGGCCTCTTGTCTTTGAATGGATGCTCTAGTTTCCTGTTGGAATTGGAGATTTTGCATGGTCATCTGTTTCATCAGCTCTTCCAATTTCCAATGAAGGCTGCTGCTCAGTAGTAGGAGCTGGTGGTGCAGAATTAGCCTGTTGTTGTCTCTGTTGCTAGACTGGAGGAGGTACATATGGTGGTCTAGAATTGTTCTGAAATTGAACCTGTGAAGGTTGCTGCTGATCAGACCATCTCAGGTTGGGATGGTTCCTCCAACCATGGTTGTATCTATTGGTAGAGAGATCAAAGTTCTGTGGCTGCTGGTTTCTACTGTTGAAGATGTTGGCGGCATATGCCTCAGGTTGGTCAGCACCAGGCGTTGGTTGCTGCTGCACAGAAGGGCATGCATCTGTGGGGTGCTCAGCGGATGTGCATATGCCACATAATCTAGCAGGCAGGGACAACTTCTTCTGGTTGATGGCCAATTGAGTGACCAAAGTTGTAAGTGAATCTATCTTCTGTTCAAGCTTCTCAACCTTACCAGAACTTGTGCCAACATCATTCACTCCTCTCACTATGATTGCATCGTTGTTGCCCCTTGCATGGAATTGTTGACAATTGGAAGCCATCTTCTCAATCTTGACTCTGGCTTCTAAAGGTGTCATGTCTCCTAGGGCACCACCACTTGCAGCATCAAGCATGTTTCTCTCCATGAGGTTGAGACCTTCATAGAAATATTGAATAAGCAACTGCTCTGAGATCTGATGGTGGGGGCAGCTCGCACACAGTCTCTTGAATCTCTCCCAATACTCGTAGAGACTTTCTCCACTTTGTTGCCTGATGCCTGATATATCCTTTCGGATTGCTGTTGTTCTGCATGCAGGGAAGAATTTCTCCAAAAATGCCCTCTTCAGGTCATCCCAGACTGTGATAGAACCAGGGGCCAGATCGTACAACCAATCCTTGGCTAGCCCCTCTAGGGAGTGTGGGAATGCCTTAAGACAAACATGATCCTCTTGCACATCATGTGGTTTCATAGTAGCACAGACAATATGGAACTGCTTGAGATGTTTATGAGGATCCTCACCTGCAAGACCATTAAACTTGGGCAACAAATGAATTAGTCCAGACCTTAGCTCATACGGGTCATCGGGATACTGGATGCACAAATCTTCAATAGTGAAATCAGGTGCAGCCAGCTCCCTCAATGTCCTCTCACGTGGTGGAGGTTGAGCCATATTTTCAGAAGAATCAGAATAAGAATCAGAATTTATAGGAATAAAAGAAAAAGAAGCAGACTCACTATGTAAAGACTCAATAGACTCACTACCTATGGACTGGTTCCTATTTTGTCTAACTAGTCTGTGATAAGTTCTATCAATTTCAGGGTTATATGGATGCAAGTAGCTTGGGTTGCCCCTAGTCATGTACTGAACAGAACACCATTAAGCATAGCAAACTGTCACTAATATACATGACCAAAATAGGCAACAAAATTTTTTATTTTTTAAAATTTTTTTCTTTATTTTTTTCAGCACCCTAAAATCATGAAAACATACCACAAAAAGTTTGAGGACAAAATTCAAAAGGGAACCAAGTCAAACATTTAAATCAGAGACCAAAAACTAAGAAAATAAAACTTGTAAAATAAAAAAGAAATAGTAAAACGGCTTTTTCAGGATCCAGACGAAGGAGTTTTCTAACAAAGTGAGAAAAATCAGATTATTCAGAAAATTCCCTTCGATTTGATATAAAATTCGTCAAATTCCGAGTTACGGGTCAAAAGTTGCGACGATTTGAAGAAAGTGCTGCTAAAACTTGGAAAATTTTTCTGGAACTCACAACCAGTGATGATCTGAGTGATCGTGGTGCCTCAAAACCTTTTTATATGATAAAAGTAGTGTGGATATAAATTTTCGTGGAAAAATTCCATCCACAACTATGTGAACTAGCAACCACAGAATCAATCAAATACACTAATTGCAACAAAATAGCAAAATAGCAAACAGTGCAACTTCAACCGGTTATCAGAATTGACTACTAGACCCTAAATCAGACACGACACACTATAATAACTATACTAACTACGACACTAACTAACTACTAATGACCTTTGGAAAGAACCGATATTCCCCGGCAACGGCGCCAAATTTGATCGAGGTCGTACCCGAACAAATAAAAACAGTTTAAGTATAGTACTAGGAAGTGACTCCTAGGTCGTCTCCCAAGGAATATCTTATCAAGCAAAAGGTCGAACACATAGTATGCATAGAAAACAGGGAGGGTTTTTTTTTGTATTGAATATTGAATAATTGAAATCAAAACAGAATTAAATCAAAACGAAGAAACAGATAAGGAAAAGCGGATAAACCCCTTTGGCTCGCGTTCACAACTCTATCATCGGTCACAAAAGATCAATTTCTTTCCTCTTCACTGTCCAACTCGTGAGAATTAAATACTAAGCGAAAATTCAATTCTCACCCCAAAACCCAAACCTCTAATTAAGCATTAAAAGCCAAAGCATGGAGTTTTTACGAGTTTGCATAAATTAAGCATTCATACACATGGATTATCTCTATATAATGGAACTAAGCGAACCATAACATATCAATAAGCATGAAAACAGTGAATAAAAACGAAATAGCATTAAGAACAAAACCTCAAGAGTATGTGATACATTACCAAAGGGATTTAACCTAAGAGTTTAGCCTTCCATGAAGAAAAATACCAAAAACGTGTAGAAAAGGGAAGAGAGAGAAACCCTAGCAGCCACCACAAGCTTGGAGAGCAAAACTAAGCCTTCTCTAAGAGAGAGAATGTAAAAAAAACGTGAATGGAAGGTCTCTCCAGGGTTTACACGAATTTGGCTTTTTAAATCACAAAACGGGCCTAAATCATGGGCCCAAATCCTAAGGAAAGCTTATCTCTAAATTAAATCTAAAAATATCTTATAGATAAAATCTAAATCTTAAAAGATATAACTAAATCTCAACTAATCCTAAAGATAGATTACAATCTTCACTTCATCATATATCTTCTCTTCCAACATTAAATCTTCATTCCCAAAATGTCCAAAAAGCCCTTGTGCCAAATATGACCTGAAAATAGAAATAGAATTAATTAGGCTAAATAATCCCAAATTAAACAATATTCAGAATATTAGTCCAATAAACTCTAAATCACTATATCAAGCTAAACAATGTCAAATAGGCAACAAGTATCAATAATAGGAGTAAAATAATGCAAGGAAAAATGGGAAATAAAATGCTCATCAGAGATGCAAGATCGCAAATGACCTTCCTAAGAGTAGGGGGCATATCGTTGAATACTCTTAGTAATATCTCAAAGTCGTCTTTGTCTCCCTTATACACTATTTTAACCTGCTAGATAGAACTACGTAGTCTTGATCCCTAGAACCTAGGTTTAAACGAGTACATAAGACCAAGAGCCCACTCTTGTTAGGCTAAAAATCCTTAACAAAGACTCCTGTTCTACCTGGACAAAACAATCATCATCATTCTTCTGTAAGATATCCTAATATCTTAACAGGAATAGGGAGATTTGAAGAAACGCCCCCTAAAGGAATCCTAAAAACCCCTAAAGGGGCTTTATGTGAAGGAACATAAAGGTTCTTAAGATCACAAAACCCATCTTCCCCAAAGAACCACGTCAACCCTGATTCCCTTATTTATTGGGATAGGTAGGATCACGACCACTTCTGTTAGACCCCCCTATCATAAAAAACCCTTCGGTTTCTCAACCAGAACACCTCCAGAACTTGATTGGTGAGATGCAAGATACTACTAAAGATAATGTTTTTAGGATATTGTAGAAGATTAAAGAACTCAGGAAGGTTTTATATTTTAATTTGTTACTTATTCTACGTGTGTGCCAATCCGTGATTATTTGTAGGGCAATTATTGTTGAGAATGATTGTCTTTTTTGTGCCAATACCATAGAGTTTGGAGCTCATTTGTCATGCTATATTCCTAGTCTGCTACTATTTAATTTGGAACATGATGGCATTTTCCTTGTGTGCAGCTTTGCCTCATTTTGATGTGAACTTTTCTCGTGATCCCTGCTCGTATTTCCCCATTGGTGAGACCTTAGCATTATAACCGCAGATCTGTCATACAGAACTAAATCAACGGTGGCGGCATAGTTACCGGGTAACCAGTAGATACAATTACCATATATGAGGCAAAAAATATAAAAAATTTGTCCCATCGTCGTTCGTACAAAGATAGAGAAGGTTTTGTGAAGACTGAAGAGAGATATGTGGTTGTAAAAATTAGAAAATGATAAATGATAAAAGAAAAAATTTTAAAAGAAAAAATTTAAAAAATTAAATGTAATAAATTAAAAAATATCCTATGTATTTTAATTTTCACAAATATATATATTTTTTTATTCGGATTAATTTCTTTTATTCTGTGCTCTATGACATAGGTTAACTTTTTTCCTTTTTTTTTTTTCCAAATTTAACCAATCCAAAAATATTCTACGTGTATTATTTTTCAGGGATATGCACTCCTTTATGTGATTTGGATTAAATGTTGTTTTATTCTCTTTTCTGAAAAAACTATATTGAGTAAAAACTTTATTCAAAATTAACATATTTTAACAAATTCGTATATGAATCTGTGTAAAAAAAATATTATGAACTAGCTCTCACCCTGTGCAATGAACGAGTTATTGATATTTTAATTTTTTTATATTAAATATTTTAAAGTAAAGGTTTTTTTATTTTAAAGTAAAGATTATTATTACACAACAATAAAAAAATTATACAAAAAGACAGATACTCAAACCAAATCCTACACTTAAAAAAATTAATTTAAATGAACTTGTTGAAAATTTTTGTACTTTCTTGTATAAATAAAAAGTAAATAAATAAAAAGTAACACTTTTTATTTGATATCTTCCTTATTTATTTAATGGATAAATTAGCATTTTTATATGATTATCAACTTTATTTTGAAGAATCAAAAGTAAATCATATTTAAATATTTTCATCTTTTTTGTTTGGTGGTATTATGAGTAAATTTAAGGATAAATTAGAATATTCAGTATTTCATAGGATAAAATACGAAATAATAAAAGGAGAGAATTCTTGTAAGTAGAGAGATCTGAAGGTGAAAAAAAAGGTAAAGAATGAAGGTGATATCATGTTATATATATAGTGATTTTTTTAATTTTTTTTTCGGATAATGATTACTTCTTTTTTCAACAAACTGAGGATAATGATTTCACATACAAATAATGATAAAAAAGTTTGAAAAATATATTTAATTTCACATTGTAATTTTGGTTAGAGATAATGATTAAATAAATTAATTAAAATAATCATTTAATTTCAAATTGTAATTTTGGTTGGAAATAATGTTTATCTACTTACAAATGCTCTGGTGCGAGGATTGTTTCACGCGACAAACGTGGTGCCTCGAAAAGGAATCTTTTTATATAAATATAGTAGATTAAATGAGGATTTTTTATTTTACTTTTTAAATTTAGTCTTTTACCAAAAGTACCCATCATCTCTCTCAATTCTAAAAATCAAAACCCCTTCCCTTGTGGGGTGTTATCCCACATGTATCGGCAAGCCGATTTTGTTGATGTACGACGATGATAACGGGTTCCCGGTTAAAGAATTCCGTCACCGAGTCGGGATATTTTTGGGGGTGGTGTGTGTGCCGTGTGTAAACAACGGGAGATCAGTTAGTTTCATACCTTGGCCACTACCTTATTTATAGGGAGAAGTATATGAGGCCTTGGATTGATGAGGCATAATGGGGCATTAAGGCCGAAGAGTAACAGCTCCATGAATGCCATCATTAGCAGCATAATGACGAACCGTTATGTCGGTTACGTATTGATTGACTATTGATGCCGAATTGCCGGTATGCCGAATTGATGCTTGTTGGTCCGTGATACCGGTTATTATTTGTCCGTGATACCGGTCCATAACAGTAGCCCCCCAGCTCGGTGCTGTGACGTAAGGAGGAGCATCGAGGTATGAATAGGAAAGACCAGTATGAGCGCTGAATTTTTTGTGACTATGAAACGGATCCTTAACTCCGAAGAAATTCTTCAAATCTTTCAATTGATTTCAAAAGAAGGAAAACAAAACAATATTCTCCCTATCCAGAACCAGAGATTGAAGAGGGGAACTCGGTGCGAGTTTCTCGAGTCGCCTAGTGAGTCGAAGAAAGAAATCTAGCATGAAGAGTCCTTGCTTGCCGGATACAAGACCTAAGGGGGAAGCCCATTTGAGGGTTCCTCACTCTTGGCAAGAGTCTGTGAAGGAATTCAACATGAAGTTCTTCTCATTCTGAACCCTAAAGCAAATAGGGAAACTCGACACAAGGTTCCTTGCCGTCAACAAATGAGTCCAAATAAGGGAATATAGCAACGTGTTCCTCATCTTTCCAAACTCGTTTAATATTGAAGAAAATATCAGAGTAAGGAAACCTCATGGGCTAGAATAATTGTGATGGGGAATATTTTTTATTCTCCTCTTGCATTTATTTTATTGATGACGAGATCCGAGAATCTTTATCCACCACATATTCATTTTGCTCAGAGGACTTAATATTCGTTGACGATAATTCTGAAGTCGTTTTTAGACTAATCCTCATAAGCCATTGAATTTGTACCTTCAAAATGACAATGATGTTAGATCCAGTGAGAATGTTTTGATAATGACAAAGGTTTTGAACAAGCTACAAGTGTTTGTGATCAAGCTCAAGTATGAAGAAGACAAGAAAAGCACATCAAATAGTTCTTCGGATGATGAAGAAGCCGCTTGTCTCAACTTGATAGCTCTAGTAGATGAAGAAGAAAGTTCAAATGATGAATCAAGTGAACAAAGCGACCAAAGTGATGTAAGTGAAACTAAATCAGAAATTTCTTCCAAATATGAAATTTTATATAATGCTTATGAAGAAATGCATGAACATCTTAAGAAACTAGCTTTGAAAAACATTGAAAGGAAGAAGCTCATTTTGAAACATCAACAAGAGATTTTAGAACTTCAAAAACAAGTTGATGAGCTTAATCTTCAAAATGAAACTCTTGATCTTATATATGCTAGTTCTTCTTGTGATTGTGCTAGTAGATTGAATATTGTGGTTGATTGTGAGAATTGCAAGTTGCTTAAAGATGAAAATGCTATTTTGAAAAATAAGCTTGCAAGTTTCACAAGTGGTGATATTAAATTGCGCACATTGTTAAATTTTCAAAGAGAAAATTCAAACAAGTTTGGTTTGGGTTATACTAATGCTAAGAGTAAATCTCATAGAAATGTTGTTGATTTTTCTAAAGTTGATTTTTCAAATGCACCAACATGTTTCTATTGTGGCACTCATGGACATACTTCAAATGTGTGTTATATTAAAGTGCATGGTATACCTAAAGGAAATTTTGTTTGGGTTAAGAAGGGTGAAAGTCCCTTAACTAACAAAAATGGATCCAAAACCATTTGGATACCAAAAAGCAAAGCATGATTGTTTTGTAAGTGTGATTGGAGAGCAAAAGGCTTACAAGTGTTATTCATTATTTGCTTCTTCAAATCTCAAGTGAAACTCCTACATTTTGGTACAATTGATATTGTTGAATATTCACAATTGGTATCAAGTGAATTTCTTACAAGAGATAGCAAGTATTTACAATTGGACTTACATTTGGTATATTCTAATCTTGCTATTAGTCTTTGACAATTGATATTACTTCTACAAAATTCATAATTGGTATCATTGTGTGATTATTAGATGTTTATCATGCTATTGTGATTATTGTGATATTTCTTTACAATTGATATCTATTTTGTTAAGTGATATGATAACTTTTTAGTTACAATTGATATTATATTTCATTGTCATATTTCTTGTCAATTGGTATCACATTTCAAAGTATAGTTCATTAGTCTTACATTTGGTATCATTGATTAATTGGTATCAATGTAGTGAAGAAATGAATATTATAATTTCTCTATTTTTGGCTTAGAATTTTATATTTCAATTGGTATATATTACTTTTTGATAATGCCAAAAGGGGGATAAGAGGTTTTGTTGTTTTTATATAGGTTGAGCAAAGTTGTTGAAGATAGGGGGAGAATCAAGCTTATCTCAATTGGATTTCAAATGTCAAAAGCATTTATTGAGGGGGAGCAAGAGTCTCACCAAGTGATCAAATGGTTCAAGCATCAACAACTTCAAACAAATTCAAAACGTGTTTGTCATTTTCAAAAAGGGGGAGATTGTTAGATCCAGTGAGAATGTTTTGATATTGACAAAGGTTTTGAACAAGCTACAAGTGTTTGTGATCAAGCTCAAGTATGAAGAAGTTCATCAATCAACAACAAACAACAAATGATGAAGAGAGAGCAAGCTCATGAAGATTCAATTTGTGTTTAATTGTAATATCTTTAATTTGAGTCTTTTATTTTAATGAGTTTGGGTAGAGTCTTTAGAGGGTAGTGAATCTCTATCAAGGTCATGATTATATCATAATTTGAGTTTTCACTTAACCTAAAATCAATAGGTGGCTTAAAGGTTTGAAAGAAAAGGTTTAGTTTTGAGAAAACAAGTTTTTAATTGACTTTAGCAGTGGTTAATCGATTAAGAGGAGTGGTTAATCGATTAAAATGTTTTTAATAGTGTTTAATCGATTAACATGATGAGTTAATCGATTAACACCTGCAGTACTGGTTTTTAAAATACGTTTTTCACTTCTCAAAATCAGTTTTTAATGTTCCTAACTTTTGGGTATTCTATATAAATCTTTCCCTAACCTTTGTGAATAATTAGAACACATTAGAACAATTTTCATATCAATTTTACAAAGATCAAAGCCATACTATTCTCTCTCACTTTCATAGATCAAAGCTTTCAACTTTTACATTCTTTGATAAAGAATCTTTGAATCTCTTATGTTGATATTTTCATAGTTCTTGAAAGAGATTCATAGGATTGTCATTGTTTTCATTGAGTTGTAATAATTGCAAAGGAGGCAAACATTCTACAACATAAGGAAGCCTTGGTGGTTGTTCATCAAGCAAAGTTATCTTGGAAGTCTTGCTGTGTTAACAAGCAATTGGAAGTCTTGGTGTGAGGCATCATCAAGCAAGTGTAAGTCCTTCAAGCATCTCAAAGCAATTGGAAGACTTGTTGTGGGGATATCGGCAAGCAAGGGAAGAGGTTAGATTAGATTCAATAGGGTTGCAAGACAAGAGTGTGGTATCTCTTGGAGGATATCAAGAAGGGAGTCTTGAGAGGCATTTGCTTGTAATTTGAGAACTCTAATTCCTCATAGTGAAGAATCTCTCTTGGTTGAAGAGGGGACTGGATGTAGCTTTCAAGTGGATGAAAGTGAACCAGGATAAATCTCTGTGTCGTATCTCTATTCCTTTAACTCTTTACATTCAAGTCATTTCAATATTGTTCTTGATTGAAAACCTAGAAAAGATTGATTTTCATAATTGATTGAATTGAATCTTAATTGTGCAAATTGATTTGGGGAAAATCATTTTCATAACCTAGGTAATCAATAAGAATATTGGTGTTAATCAATTCTGCTTTATCTCTGATCATATGTGTTAATTGATTGATTTTCGTATTTGAGTGAAAAGTGATTTTTCAGTTTTAACAGTGATTAATCTATTAACTAAAAGTGTTAATCGATTAACCAAAATAAAGCTTTCTTAAATAATCGATTAACCTGTTTGATTAATCGATTAACTAAGTGTTTTTAAAGGGTTAATCGATTAATAAGCTTTGTTAATCGATTAAGTGCTGAGGTTTTTGTAAAAATCATTTGTTTTAATCGTTTCGATTCGTTTCTTTCGAAAATCTTTCAAGGTTTCTCTAACACCTATTCAACCCCCCCTTCTAGGTGTTCTCCTAGTGTCTCCTAGTTATTTCACCCACCGATTGTAGTTCTTACAAATGAAGGAGATGCAATGCCGCAAACATGAGATTAAGTAATATTAATTGGCATTAATGATAAATGACAAAAAGAAATCAACTTCCCTGCTTTGCGATAATGCCTTCTTTATTTTTTTATTTTTATTTTTCTTCCTTAGGAATTGGGCTTGGAGCCCCGTATGGCCGTATTCTTCTTCCTCCTGATACAGAGTTTGCTTGATTGTGCAATGGCTGTAGCAGGAACTCTTTCCACTGTCACCACCATGAAAACGCAAGGGAAACTGAAGTATGATGCTGGAACCGCAGCAGGCCATCCCGGTTTATGACGGTTGTGGGTGTTGTGGAGATAGATGAGACGAATCTGGTGGTCGCAGGGATAAGGAGGTCGCGGTTATGGGAATTAGTTTGCCGCTCCCACTGTGGTCGCCAATGTTGTGGGGTGTTATCCCACATGTACCGAAAAGCCGGTTTTGTTGATGTACGACGATGATAACGGGTTCCCGGTTAAAGAACTCCGTCACCGAGTCGGGATATTTTGGGGGGTGGTGTGTGTGCCGTGTGTAAACAACGGGAGATCAGTTAGTTTCATACCTTGGCCACTACCTTATTTATAGGGAGGAGTATGAGGCCTTGGATTGATGAGGCATAATGGGGCATTAAGGCCGAAGAGTAACGGCTCCATGAATGTCATCATTAGCAGCATAATGACGAACCGTTATGTCGGTTACGTATTGATTGACTATTGATGCTGAATTGTCGGTATGCCGAATTGATGCTTGTAGGTCTGTGATACCGGTTATTATTTGTCCGTGATACCGGTTCATAACACCTTCATTCAACCATCAAGCCACCACTGTCAGCCACGAGCCTCCTTATTATCCTTTCCAACCCAACAACTAACAGAGAAAAAGAGTGTAGTGTCCTTGAACACTAGATGTCCTTAACCCCCTAACTGCTCAAGATTATGGTAATCAGGATCCCAAGAGAGGATCAAGTGTTAATATGTGACTTGTGGTATTTCTGCAGTTCCAGTTGGGAAAAGTAGGGTCTCCCTAGTCAACGAGTGTGTGCAGAGTGTCAACTTAGGGATGAGAGTACTTACCCGAAACCCTAGCTGTGATGAGCTATTTATAGGGTTTGGAGGAGGCTGACATGGGCCGTTTGGGCCCCGTATCAGAGTTGTGCTGAACCAGGACTCTGTGAGATAATGTCGGATAATTATGCTCTTAGAATCTGGTTAGGATCAGCTGAAGATCTCATGTCTAGGCTGTTGCGAGAATCTAGGAGAGATTTGCGGAAGGGATAAGAAGCCTCGGCGAGCCTGAGCTTATCCGCTAGCCGACGGTATGTCTCGGTCCTAGAGTTCCGAGCCTAATGGATGGGGGACCGATAGTAAGGCTCGGATCCATCAAGTCCGAGCCTGGCCCTTTGGTCTGCCCGGAGTCCATGAGTCTGAGCGAAGGGCTTTTATGACAAGTAATCCGAGGAAAGTGCCCTTGGAGAACCCCTTTAGTAAGACTTGGGTCCGTGTATGGTCGGCAGACCCTACAAGCCCCCCAGCTCGTAAGACTTTGGAAAGTCTGTGACGAGATAACAAGTGGCTAAGGTTGACCATTTCGGATGTCTTAGTTCGGGAATGTTTGACAACTGTTTCCAGCTTTAACCCTGTAGCATGTTCGAGGTGACGTTTTGGGTTCCCTAGGTACGGCGCGTGTCCTTGAGAGTCGTGCCACATCATTGTAAATTTTGAAATTTGAAAAAGTGCCTTTAGTAACTGCCACGTCTCACCCTGCGAGTGGCGGAATGGGTTAGTGGGCTTTCGGCCCATACGTGCAACGTGGTGGGAAACTGGAAAGTCTTAAAGGGGGTTTATTCGAATCCCTTACTCCCCCTCATCACTTCTCATTCACTGTTGATCAAAACTCAAACCAGAACCTCTCTTCAACTCCCCTCTCAAGCACATTTCCCCTATTCCTCATCCGCATTCTCAAGAACATCCATTGTTATTAACCTGTTCCACAGAGATCAACCAAAAGCAGGTAACTTTTTCTACTCTTTTTGTTTCCATCATCCGCCTCTAGTGTTGCGATTTCTTCTTTTTTCATAAAAGGGGTTTTGGTTTCTGGGTTTTGCAGGGATTTGGGATTTTTGTTCTAGGTAGATAGTGTTAAGGGTTTAGATTTCTGAATCATGAGAGGGTGGAGGAATTTGAAGAGAATTTATCACGAACTCTGTAGGAGATTAGGAGAGGAGCCTTCTAGTGATAGTGATTCGGGTTTTTCTGGGAGTTCTGGGCATTTTGGGGATTCTGAGAATTCTGACACCAACGGTGCATTAAATCGTCCTACCCCCCCTTTTGGCCATGGATCCAACGAGTCACCTGAGGTAAAACCGTTAACCGTAGAATACCCTTCGGATCCCACAGAGGAAAATAGGTGGTTGTTGGCTTATAGGTTTGCCGAGCGTCGAGCTCAGGTTAGGTCTAGCCCGGAACGCTTTACAGGAGGGGAAGAGTTTTTCGGAGATTCTATGAGGGAAAGGGGAAAAGGTTCTAGGCTCGGCCTTAGTTTTAGAATTAAAACGCCTGCTATAAAAAATGCTAATGCCGAGCCTTTTACTTTTTCCCCAGATATGGTGGAACGCAGGTGTGATATCCATCCTAAAGAATATCCTCTACCACCCAACCATGCGCAGTACGATGCTGTCTTCGATCGGGAAGTGCTTGGAACAAGGCCCTCGTTGCTAACGACTAACAGCTTGAACCAGCTTCGTCCACTTCTAACGCCTCCGAGCGAAGATGGGAATGCATCGGAATTTGTACTAAGACATGCGAGCATAGACGACCGGATATGCTTCCAAGTGCCGGAAAACCGACAACTCTTTTACTTTTACGAGGAAATAGTGACAAAGGTCGGAATCCGCACGCCCTTTTCCACCTTTGAGATAGAAGTCCTAAAGCACATAGGTATAGCCTCGAGCCAGCTACATCCAAGCGGGTGGGCCTTTGTCAGGGCGTTTCAATAGTTTTGCTACGCCGAAGGTCTAGTAGCAACGTTACGATCCTTCTTCTGGTTGTACGCCCCCCAAGTAAATAAGTTCGGCAACTCAAAGGGACTTTGGGTGTCCCTGAAGGTTCGGAAGGAGCATGCCCTTTTTGCCAAAGTTACCGATTCTTGGAAGTCCTTCAAACCGCTCTTCTTCCAATACAAATACACTGGAGCCGAAGTGTGCTGGTTTATGGAACAAGTTGAAGAATAAGGGGAAATTATTTCATTTCTTTTGATACACATGCTTGTGTACCACTCCCCCAAACTTGGGTTGTGGCTTGTCCTCAAGCAACTAGACACTAGACACAAAAATAACAAAAGAAAACAAAGAAAAAGAAAACAAAGAATAGAGACTTCCCTTTGTAGCGCAGTATCTACAGGATCCAAGAAGCGAACTCCCCCAAACTTGTGTACCTGCACACATGTAACTCAAATTGGAGCTTGTAGCACCGCATTAGTCAACAAATATAAGAAGCTCTAATCTGACAACGACGACTCACTAAACCTAAGAACCTAAGAACCTAAAGACACCTAAAACTACCCCCTAAAACTAGAACACCACAATCACTCCTCAATGGACATCCTCGTCCATCTCATGGGACGAATCCTCATCCAAAAGACCAAAATCCTCCTCTGTGTAAGGAGGCACAGCAAATGGTAACCCTTGAGACTCTCTCCAGTCCCTCATATATGCATCCCGGTCTTGGTTCCGGCGCATCTCTCGGTGCTACAACTCAGCTGCCCGGGCCTGGCGTCGCAAGATGCGATCCTGCCCTTGTAAAATCCTAGACTGGCCACCCCTCAACTCTACTTGTCCCGTCATCAGGGAATGCATCATACACATCATCTCATCCATGCCTCCCGGTTGTGAAACCGGAGGGGCGGAGTGGCCAGCCTCATCTGCAAGTGGTAACTCAACAACTGGGGGCATTGGGGGAGGTGCATTGCCTGCTGGGTGTCCTAATTCGCGCAACGCCTTACGCTCTAAAGCTAAGAAATGGTCCCAAGTGGACCACATCATCCTAGGAGTCCTCCTAAGTGCGCGCACATCATCCCGAAAATAGACACCAGCTGCTGTGCACAGTATGTGGATAACCCAGGGAAATCCAACATAGCCACTATCCTTCATGGCAAAACTGTGCATCCTATCAGAAATAATAGTGGCCGCATCAACCACGACCCCCTCAAGCAAAGCATACACCAACCGACACACCCTAGGTGGAACCTCAGTATCATGAGATCGAGGATCTAAATTATGCACGACGAACCGAACCCAAAACCGAGCAGCACCGATTAAGTTCTTTTGATACACATGCTTGACCGTGTTAGACACGGACAAGTTCCAGTCAGTTCCTGGTAGAAACAAGGCCCGCTTATTCTTGTCGAGCGGATACTGCTCATTATCCTCAAAACTAGAGGACGTGAACATCGCAGGGCCAGCCTCAAGTGGGTACATGGGAAGTCCCATGACGCGAGCAATGGTGGCCCCATCATAAGGGACTTCAATGCCCCGCACATAACTAACACGACGGCTACCTGACTCTAGTGCTTTCTTTTTGATCCGCCAATGAGCATGGGAATAAAATTCCCCCACTAAAGCTTGACTGAAATACTCATCGGTTTCCCCTATCCAAGCAACCCACTGATTAATATCTAGGGTCGTCCGCACCTCCTCAATCTCCCGAACACCTACGACATGCTGTCCTAAAGTGCCCTCCGGCAAATATAGCATACTGGTCGCCGGGGTGATACCCCTGTGAATCATCTTGGAGTTGTAAAACTCTGAGACATCGGCGTGCTCAAAAGTTTTCTTGTCGGAACCACTAGCACCAGCCTTTCTCTTTCCCCTATTCATAATGACTACTCTCCTAGACAAACTATCGAACACCTAAGAGGCACTCTAATCTAGACTCAACTAACACACTCTAGACACAACTCCTAACACAAAAAACTAAAACTAATCAAAATTAACCCCAAACTAAATCCTAAGACACAACTAATCCGGAAATAATCAGAGAATAAAATGAAAATAATAACAATTAATAAGAACAAAACAACTAACCTAATAAAATAAAAAAAATAGATAAAAGGGAAAGGGATAAGAAATACCAGCGGTGGAAGGGAGGAGAATGGTGGTGCAGAAGAGATGCGGTCGGTCTGGACAGGGGAGAGAAGAGAAACTGGCGGCGGTGACTGGGTGAGAAGAGAAACCATGGTTTGGTGAACTTAAGAAGAGAGGAGGCGGTTCGGTGTGAAGGAGTATCGTGAGGAACGGAGGAAGAAGTGGAGGAAAAGAGAGTGAAGATGGAGAAAAGATTAGGGCCGGCGGTTGTGAAGAGGAAAAGAGAAGAAGAAGACTTAGGGTTGAAAGTGAGAAGACAAGAGAAGAAGTGGGCCGGATATGGTTTAAAACTGACCGCGCGCCTGAGTGCGGGTCTTGCGCGCCTGAGCGCGTCCAAGGGTCCGATGCCTCTTTTTTTTAATTTTCGACGCGCCTGGGCGTGCGGAGGGCCGCGCCTGGGCGCAAATCTGTCTGTCTTGGCCACTCTTTTTCTTAATTCACGAATTGAATTTGGCACCCCCCTTCCAACCTTGGCACCCCAGCGCGCCTGGGTATGAGGCCAGCGCGCCTGGGCGTGGCGTACAGACCCCTTCAATCTTTTTTTTAATGGAAACAACCTACACTAAAAAAAATAAAATTAAGAAAAATAAGATGAAATTACTTACTACTGGGTTGCCTCCCAGAAAGCGCTTGTTTAACGTCCCGAGCCTGACGGATGACAATACTTCCAAGACTAAGGGTCACGGAGATCCAATTTGGAAGAGCTCCCCTCAAAAGCATCGCCATGGTACAATTTCAATCGCTGTCCATTCACTTTAAAAACATCCCCAGACTTGGGGTCCTTTATCTCAACAGCGCCAAAAGGTGAGACCTGCACAACCACAAAAGGACCAGACCATCTAGATTTAAGCTTTCCAGGGAAAAGCTTAAGTCTAGAGTTAAATAACAACACCAATTGTCCAGGCTCAAACTTCTTATTAGTCAATTTCTTGTCATGCCACTTTTTAGTTTTTTCTTTAAAATCACGAGAAGTGTTATATGCTTGCTCTCTGAACTCATCAAGTTCAGTTAGCTGCAATAACCTCTTCTCACCTGCAGGTTGCATATCCAAGTTCAAAAATTTAGTTGCCCAATATGCCTTGTGAAGTAACTCCACTGGCAAATGACAATTTTTTCCATAAACAACCTGAAAAGGTGACATGCCAATGGGTGTCTTATAAGCAGTTCTATACGCCCACAAGGCGTCATCCAACTTTTTTGACCAATCTTTCCTACTGCTATTAACAGTTTTCTCTAGGATTCTCTTAAGAGACCTATTTGACACCTCTACTTGACCACTGGTCTGTGGATGGTATGGGGTAGCCACTTTGTGGTGCACCCCATATTTGGACAAGGCTTTCTCCATAACCTGATTGCAAAAATGACTCCCACCATCACTAATAAGTACTCTAGGTACTCCAAACCTGCTAAAGATATTTTTTCTCAAAAAGTTCACAACTACAGCAGAGTCATTGGTGGGAGTGGAGATTGCCTCCACCCACTTAGAGACATAATCAACCCCCACAAGAATGTACCTGTTGTTATAAGAAGGGGGAAAGGGGCCTACAAAGTCTATGCCCCACACATCAAATACTTCAACTTCCAAAATGCCTTGAAGAGGCATCTCATCTCTCCTAGAAATATTCCCAACCCTTTGGCATCTATCACAGTTCATCACATGGGTCCTAGCATCTTTAAAAATGGTAGGCCAGTAATACCCACATTGTAAAACTCTAGAAGCTGTCTTTTCACTGCTGTAGTGACCAGCATATGGTGAATTGTGATAATGCCAAAGGATGTCAGGAATTTCCTCTTGGGAGGCACAACGCTTGATTACTCCATCTGCACTCCTCCTGAACAGGAATGGTTCATCCCAAAAATAAAACTTGGCATCGTGTAAAATTTTTTTCTTTTGTTGCCAAGTCATATCCTTAGGAATCACATTCGCTGCTAAATAATTAGCTAAATCAGCATACCAAGGGAGTTCAGATGCAACAAACAGGTGTTCATCAGGGAATTTTTCTTCAATTGGAACCTGCTTATCCCTATTACTATCCTCAAGGGGCAGCCTAGATAAGTGATCAGCAATAACATTCTCTACCCCCTTTTTATCTCTTATTTCCAAGTCGAACTCTTGCAATAGCAAGATCCACCTAATCAGCCTTCGCTTAGCATCGTGCTTAGCCAATAGGTGCCTTAAAGCGGCATGATCTGTGAACACTATCACTTTCGAGCCTATCAAATAGGCACGAAACTTGTCCATTGCAAAAATCACTGCCAAGAGTTCTTTTTCAGTGGTCGTGTAATTAATTTGTGCACTGTTCAACACACGACTGGCATAATAGATTGCATGAAAAACTTTATTAATTCTTTGACCAAGTACAGCTCCTATTGTGTGGTCACTAGCATCACACATTAGTTCAAAAGGTTCACCCCAATTGGGTGCAACCACGATAGGAGCTGTAATCAATCTATCTTTCAAAAGTTCAAAGGATTTCATGCAATTATTATGAAAAATGAACTCAGCATCCTTCTCCAGTAAATTGCATAGGGGTTTTGCAATTTTTGAAAAATAATGAATCTCCGGTAGAAACCGGCATGACCCAAAAAACTTATCCCCTTAGCATTTACTGGAGGAGGTAGATTTTTGATGACATCAATCTTTGCCTGATCAACCTCAATACCCTTTTTTGAAATCTTATGTCCTAAAACTATCCCCTCCCTGACCATGAACTGACAATTTTCCCAGTTAAGGATTAGATTAGTTTCTTGACATCTTTTTAAAACTTTACCCAGATTGGCAAGACATGCATCAAAGGACGACCCGTAGACTGAGAAGTCATCCATGAAAACCTCGATGAAATTTTCGACCATGTCGGAGAATATAGCCAACATACACCTTTGAAAAGTCGCGGGTGCATTACAAATCCCAAAGGGCATTCTCCGATAGGCAAAAATCCCAAAGGGACAAGTGAAAGCAGTTTTTTCCTGGTCTACAGGGTCGACACAGATTTGATTGTAACCTGAATATCCATCCAAGAAACAATAAAATGCATGTCCTGCTAATCGTTCCAACATTTGATCCATAAAGGGTAATGGGAAATGATCTTTCCGGGTGGCATTGTTTAATATCCTATAATCAATGCACACACGCCACCCAGAAACAGTGCGGGTTGGTATTAATTCATCTTTCTCAGACTTAACCACAGTTAACCCCCCCTTCTTAGGTACTACTTGCACTGGGCTAACCCAAGTGCTGTCGGAGATGGGGTAGATAATGCCTGCATCTAGAAGTTTGACTACCTCCTTTCTCACGACTTCCTGCAAAGTCGGATTCAACCTCCTCTGAGGCTGAATTACCGGCTTAAAATTCTCCTCAAGGAGAATCTTATGCATGCAGAAACTAGGGTTAGTCCCCTTCAAATCAGACACACTCCATCCTAAAGCAGCTTTGTATTGCCTCAAAATTCTCATTAATTTCTCAGTTTCAGTTTCAGTCAAGGCATTACTAATTATAACTGGATAGAATTTAGTGTCATCTAAAAATTCATACCTGAGATTTGGTGGAAAAGTTTTGAGCTCTGGTACTGCCCGTGCCTCCTTTTCATGCATCTTCAGCTCCTTCATCTGATCTGTCCTTGTGTAAGCTGTAGGTGCATCTAATCTGGCCACCACCTTCTTCACCTTCAGATCTTCACCTCTTCTCATGTATCAGAGCTGCTGCCAACACATCTCCATGCCCAATTTGCTCAAAGGTAGACGTGACTAAAGTGTCAATCACGTCCACTAAGAAACATTGGGAGCTTTCCATCGAATTCTTCATGGACCGGTAGACATTAAATGAGACCTCTTCCTCATGAACCCGGAGCTTGAGCTCACCCTATTGAACATCTATGAGGGCTCGCCCAGTAGCTAGAAAAGGTCTACCCAAGAGGAGAGGAATGTCTGAATCCTCCTCCATATCCAAGATGACAAAGTCAGCAGGGAAGATGAACTTGTCCACCTTGACAAGCACATCCTCCACTTTCCCATAGGGCCTCTTCACATACCGATCAGCTAGCTGAAGGCACATCATTGTTGGCTTCGCTTCTCCAATACCAAGCTTCTTGAAGATGGAGAGGGGCATCAGATTGATGCTTGCCCCCAAGTCGCACAGAGCCTTGCCAATGTCAAATCCCCCAATGTTACAAGGGATTGTGAAACTCACAGGATCTTTTAACTTCTGAGGGAGCTTCCTTTGCAGAATTGCACTACACTCCTCTGTGAGAAGCACAGTCTCATCATCTTGCATCTTTCTTTTGTTGGTCAAGAGCTCTTTCATGAACTTAGCATACGTGGGCATCTGCTCAAGGGCCTCCGCGAATGGAATGTTGATCTGGAGCCTCTTGAACACCTCCATGAACTTGGCAAATTGCTTCTTATTCTCCTCCTTTTTCAACCGTTGAGGAAAGGGAGCCTTGTGAGACATCTGTGGTTTCTTCTCTTCTTCCTGAGTTGCAGTTGAATTCTTATTTGGTTGCACTTTAGGAGTTGTGTCCTCAGCTGGTTGTTCCTTTTCCTCTTCCTTCTCAAGCACCACCTCATCACTCTTCTTCCGTGGCTCCTCAAGAGACTTGCCACTTCGAAGAGTAATGGCCTTGCAATGCTCCCTGGGGTTTGGAATGGTGTTACTAGGAAAGGATCCCGGTGACCTCTCTGACATCTGCTTGGAGAGTTGACCCATCTGAACCTCCAGATTGCGAATGCTGGCACCCTGGTTTTTGAAGTTGGCTCGCGTCTCCTCGACAAAATTTGTTGTTGTTTGAGCGAGCTTCTCAATTGCTGCCTCCCAAGGTGCCGGCTGCTTCTCTTGTGGTGGCTGGAGTGCTGGACTGCGCCACGAGAAGTTAGGGTGATTTCTATACCCTGGGTTGTAGGTGTTTGAGTAAGGATTGTTCTTCTGTCCTCCTCCCACAAAATTTACCTGTTCATCGTTACCTGTGCTAGCACTAACCTCAAATGCACACTCACCATTACGGTGGTTGCCTTTACAGAAATCACATGTTAGTACTAAAGCAGGATTATCAGAAGGGATAGGAGGTATACCTGATGAAGCATTCATTTGGACCTGACCCAATTTCCGAGTCAATGCAGCTATCTGTTGCTGCATCTCTTTATTCTGTGCGAACAAGGCTTGCACATTCTCAGGCTCCAAATCACTCTTCTTCATGATGCGCTTCCTAACAGTAGCACGACTGCTGTTGTGAGCCATCTTCTCAAACAACTGTCTAGCCTCTGTAGCGGTCTTGCTCTCTAATGAACCTTGTGATGCACAGTCGACTAGATGCTGATTAGAGAGACTCAACCCATCATAAAATGTCCTCATCTACATCCATTCAGGCATAGCGTGATTGGGACACTTCTTCAACATCTGTTTATACCTGTCCCACGCCTCATGTAGAGATTCCCCATCTTGCTGAGCAAAGGCGTTGATTTCTTGCCTAAGCCGAGCTTGTCTGGAATGTGGGAAGTACTTGTCCACGAAAATCGTAGCCAATTCCTCCCAAGAATTGATGCTCCCCTGTGGTTGTGCACGGAGCCATTGAAGCGCCTTTCCCCTTAATGAGAGAGGAAAAAGCCTCAACCTTATTGCCTCATCACTTGCACCTTGAATCTTGAAGAAGTCCAGGTAGCTCAGGAAACTGGCAATGTGATCACTCGGATCCTCTTCTGGGGCACCGCTAAATTGATTTGATTGCAGCATGTTCAGATATGCCCCCTTAATGTTAAAATTCGTGGCAGTGACAGCAGGTCGTACTATGCTAGTACCAAACAAATTCGGGTCGACTAAGGCGTAATCTGCCAAAGTATGCCTGTCAGGTTCCTGCTCACGCTCATGCTTGCGTTCACGCTCGCGCTCTTCAGCCATTATTCTTGCTCGTTCCCTTTTCTATTGCTGTGCTTGTTTCCTTAGCATCTTCGCTGTCAACTCGATCTCAGGATCAAATTGTAGGCTGCTGTAATCATCTGCAGAACGCAAGTGCATATACCTATCTCGACAAAGAGGGTTAAAAGCACCTGTTGAGTAAATAGAAACGATTAAAAATAAATAGCTAGAGTAAACTTTCACTAAGTAACTACTAAAAGTATCGAAAAATTATCAAAATCTAATTTTAGTCCCCGACAACGGCGCCAAAAACTTGTTGGGATTCTGGCAAGTGTACTAGATCGTACAAGTAATAAAGTGATAAATAGAGTGTCGTTCCCAACGAGGACTGAAATTGACTTTAATAAGAAGTTTGAGCCTGGACAATTGGTCTTGTTATTTAACTCTAGACTTAAGCCTGGAAATTGACTTTAATAATTCTCACCTATTCGTAGTTACTAAATGAAAATTAAATTGGAATTCAATTGATTGAGTGATTGTTGATTTAAATAAATTAAAATAAATAAATAAAACGATTCTTGAACAATGGGAAAAAGCGGGACGTAGTTTCGATGAAGGTTCCTAAAACGTTTGACAATGAATTAATTTGTTTTCCTAAATTCTGAATTTGTTTTGCAAAAGTAGGAGACGCCTAATGTCTTAGAACGTTTCCGTATTTTAGAGATTAATCTCCCAATGATGTCTCAAGAGAGCCTTAAAACCTAACCCTTAATTAATTTCAATCAAAAACTTGTAAAAATTATTCAATTCATAAGAAATATGTCTATCCCTACGCAATTGAACTGTTTGATTATTGGGCACAATCCTAAATCAATATGTCTATTAAATTAGGATTCCTAAGTCATGAACTGCGCACATTCATGAACAACAATAAAAATATAATCAAACACAGAATTTATAATGGAAAAACAAAATCAATTCATTGCATAAACATTAACAAGGTTCCATATTCATCTACTCCTACATCCCAAAGAAGGATTTAGTTCATAATAGGAAGAAGACAAGCAATAAAAGTGATAAAGAGTGACATAATTACCACTAATCCTTGCCTCTAATCTCCGTTCTTCACCAAAATCAATGCATAAACTCTATTCCAAGTGTTATGAATAATCCTAATTATCAATCCTAATCTATTTTAAAACCCTCCAAAAAACCAATCTCCTCACAAATCCATTAAAACAGAAATAAATCTCAATCAGATCTGTCATGCACGCCTGGGTATGGCGTTGGCATGCCTGGGCGCGCCTCTGAAATCCATCAGACCCTCTTCCTTCGTGACACGCGCGCCCGGGCGCATGGTGCCGCGCGCCTGGGCGCACATCTGACTGAACTGCTGAATCAATTTTAGCCATTTGACCCCAACACTGATGCCTTGACCCCTTGCACGCCGGGCGTGCTGACCCTGCGCCTGGGCGTGCAAGTGTAAATTTCCACTTTTTCATCACTTTAACTTCAATTCCTCAAAGTGCAGCTCCAATTTCTTCTTCCCATCTCCAGTTTGGCACTAAAAACACCTGAAACACTAACAAACACATCAAAACGAACAACACCCTACCTAAACACTTGACAACTAAAAATCCTAACAAAAGACTCGAATTTGCTTAAGAACACACAAAAACCAAAGTAAATAGGGGTTAAATAAGGTACAAAAACATCATATTTCAGCCTCAAATCAAATTCAACATGAAGTTCTTCTCATTCTGAACCCTAAAGCGAATAGGGAAACTCGACACAAGGTTCCTCGCCGTCAACAAATGAGTCCAAATAAGGGAATATAGCAACGTGTTCCTCATCTTTCCACACTCGTTGAATATTGAAGAAAATATCAGAGTAAGGAAACCTCATGGGCTAGAATAATTGTGATGGGGAATATTTTTTATTCTCCTCTTGCATTTATTTTATTGATGACGAGATCCGGGAATCTTTATCCAGCACATATTCATTTTGCTCAGAGGACTTAATTTGAGAATTCTGAAGTCGTTTTTAGACTAATCCTCATAAGCCATTGAATTTGTACCTTCAAAATGACAATGAAGGAGATGCAATGCCGCAAACATGAGATTAAGTAATATTAATTGGCATTAATGATAAATGACAAAAAGAAATCAACTTCCCTGCTTTGCGATAATGCCTTCTTTATTTTTTTTATTTTTATTTTTCTTCCTTAGGAATTGGGCTTGGAGCCCCGTATGGCCGTATTCTTCTTCCTCCTGATACAGAGTTTGCTTGATTATGCAATGGCTGTAGCAGGAACTCTTTCCACTGTCACCACCATGGAAACGCAAGGGAAACTGAAGTATGATGCTGGAACCGCAGCAGGCCATCCCGGTTTATGACGGTTGTGGGTGTTGTGGATATAGATGAGACGAATCTGGTGGTCGCAGGGATAAGGAGGTCGCGGTTATGGGAATTAGTTTGCCGCTCCCACTGTGGTCGCCAATGTTGTGGGGTGTTATCCAACATGTACCGGAAAGCCGGTTTTGTTGATGTACGACGATGATAACGGGTTCCCGGTTAAAGAACTCCGTCACCGAGTCGGGATATTTTGGGGGGTGGTGTGTGTGCCGTGTGTAAACAACGGGAGATCAGTTAGTTTCATACCTTGACCACTACCTTATTTATAGGGAGGAGTATGAGGCCTTGGATTGATGAGGCATAATGGGGCATTAAGGTCAAAGAGTAACGGCTCCATGAATGTCATCATTAGCAGCATGTGATACCGGTTCATAACACCTTCATTCAACCATCAAGCCACCACTGTCAGCCACGAGCCTCCTCATTATCCTTTCCAACCCAACAACTAACAGAGAAAAAGAGTGTAGTGTCCTTGAACACTAGATGTCCTTAACCACCTAAGTGCTCAAGATTATGGTAATCAGGATCCCAAGAGAGGACCAAGTGTTAATATGTGACTTGTGGTATTTCTGCAGTTCCAGTTGGGAAAAGAAGGGTCTCCATAGTCAACGAGTGTGTGCAGAGTGTCAACTTAGGGATGAGAGTACTTACCCGAAACCCTAGCTGTGATGAGCTATTTATAGGGTTTGGAGGAGGCTGACATGGGCCGCTTGGGCCCCGTATCAGAGTTGTGCTGAACCAGGACTCTGTGAGATAATGTCGGATAATTATGCTCTTAGAATCTGGTTAGGATCAACTGAAGATCTCATGTCTAGGCTGTTGCGAGAATCTAGGAGAGATTTGCGGAAGGGATAAGAAGCCTCGGCGATCCTGCTCTTATCCTTTAGCCGACGGTATGTCTCGGTCCTAGAGTTCCGAGCCTGATGGATGGGGGACCGATAGTAAGGCTCGGATCCATCAAGTCCGAGCCTGGCCCTTTGGTCTGCTCGGAGTCCATGAGTCCGAGCGAAGGACTTTTATGAAAAGTAATCCGAGGAAAGTGCCCTTGGAGAACCCCTTTAGTAAGACTTGGGTCCGTGTATGGTCTGCCGAGGTCCAAGCAGTTCTGTCAGTTCTCTTTCAACTTCTTCAGCAAGACCAACACCAATCTTGACACAACGGGATGGATCGGAACCCAAAATTACTTTCTTAAAGTCCCCTTGAGGGGTTGGCCTAGTTTCATCCTCCTCCCTTACGTCAAGATCTGCCAAGTTGACACTTCCCTTGTTGAGTGGTTCTTACATAATCTTTTCATCTTCAAGCTTCAGTTTGCCCAAGCTGATATTGTAACACTTCCGAGCCAGCTCTTGTTCGGAACGTACCATTACCACCTTATCGTCAGACCCTGGAAACTTCATAGCTAGGTGGACAGTTGATACAACGGCACCAAAGGACTGGAGTGCAGTACGACCGAGGATGGCGTTGTATGTCGACGGAGCCTGGACAACCAGAAACTTTACTATCTCAGTTCGAGTAGATGGTTGTTCCCCCATGGTAACTGGGAGGTGGATATGCCCTAGAGGAACAATAGAATGGCCCGTAAAGCCAATCAAACTTCCCTCGAACGGAGTTAGGTCAGATCTTTTCAATCTCAAGGCTTCGAACAGATCCAAGAACATAATGTCAGCCGAACTCCCCTGATCAACGAGAATCCTCTTTACTTCGTAATTGCCGAGCCTGGCTGTAACTACCTTTGGATCATTTTGGTCTTGGATAATATCAGCAAAATCCTCGTCACTGAAGCTGATGACGATGTTCTTCCTTTTGGGCTTTTGGATTGGTCGGCTTGCCACCGAAAGGACTTGCCCCACATACTTCTTTCGATCACCTCTTTTTTCCCCTCCACCTGTAAACCCTCCAGCAATGGTGTTAATCAAAAAAGTCTCTCTACCTTTATCCTGTTCAGATAGTAGGGTAGAGGCCCCCCCTGCAGGTGTTGAAGGGCTTCTGTTCCTTTGTTTCTGCTCGGATCTAGGTGGGGAATGACTTCTTCTTTTAGCCCGTTTCCACAATGCTTCACCAATGTATTGTTGAAGCTTTCCATCCCTTACCATTTCTTCAATCCAGTCCTTTAGCATAGTACACTGGTCAGTGGTATGCCCCCATCCGCCATGATGGTCACAATACTTCGTCTTGTCCTTTTGAGCAGCTCTTCTCAGAGCTGGAGGCCGAGTGATATTGCGCATCTCGGTATGCATAGTCTCACGAAGGATTTGACTCCTCGGGACTGTAAGCTGGGTATACTCATCGTACTTGCCTTTTGGAGGCAGTTTTTCACCTCTTTCTCTTTTGTCCTTCCTCCCCCTGCTATCTCGAAAACGATCGCTTTGGCGAGGATCATTTTGACGAGGGCGCTACTCTAGACGTTCTTCTTTACCCTGTGCCGCGGTACTAATCCTATGAAATTCTTCCAGATTAACAAACTTCCTAGACCTTTCCCTAAGCTCGACCATATCCTTCGGTGGTTCTCTAATCAAACAATCCTTGAAATCTCCATCTCGCAAGCCTTGAGTGAGCAAGAGGACAGATACTCCAGACTGCAGACCTGATATGCCACTAGCCTCTTGTTGGTACCGAGCTAGGTAGTCGCGTAGAGACTCGTCAGGTCTCTAGGCGACTCCAGCTAGTGAATGATCTGACTTCGGCTGTGTGACGCTCTCTTTTTAACTTGAAAATAATTAATATTTCCAAATAGATTACTACTTGCTATCAAAATTAGGGTTAGAAAATTTTTCCTTTTTAATACTAGTACTTGCTTAATTGAAAACCTCGTTTCAACATAACCCATTATATGAATTCGGCATAGTAATAACTTAGCTTTCAAAAGACTTTCGAGAGCGCGTTTTCGTGATCAGAAAGAATGTTACCAGCACTTATCAGTTGAATGCATTATTTGCCTCTCGAATGAAATTTGAATATATAAAATATAAATTTATCGCCGAATTCCTTTGTCAATTAAAATCAGAGTTCGCGGAAGTAAAAACAATACTTGGGGCACTGCTGAGGAAAATAAAGCATATATATATATATATATAGGATAAAAGGCATGATACATACCCCATCAATACAAACTGTAGCAAGTGATAAAAGTCGAGATAGCAAGTTTTGGTAAAACATAAACAGACCAACTGTTCCAAAATAAAGGCTCACTCTAAGACCTCTCAATATATACAATATATAACAAAAGTCCAAAAATAGAAGTCCCAGAGCAAGTCCTCCATGTCCTCAGCAGCTCCTCAGATCCTCCACAGCTCTATCCCTAGGATCTAGGATCCAAAACCCCTATGCTATGCAGGTTCCTATGAACCAGTTGGTCCACCTCTAGCAGAAACAGTCGGCTCGACATGCACCTCCTCCTCGCTCTCATCCTCCTCAGGGTCCTCCTCGACCTCGCCTGACTGAGTAGAGACCCCACCACTGGGTCTAGGATCCGCAGAAGCAGTCCTATCATACTCAGTCGGACCGGGAGAAGGAGTCTCCTCAGTGACAACTCTATGGGATGAGGGATGGGAACGAGTGGCAGCTGTAAATCTAAAACTATGAAAACGACGCATAGGTCGAGCCGGGGGTGGTCCTCTATAAGTGTAAAAAGGTGGAACATGCATAGTATAGACTAATGGGATCCTAAATCGACGAGGTCGCACACGCACCAAAGGGTTAGGGTGGTAGAGAGTGATCTCCACCTCCCCCTCAAAGGTGGCACGGTGCTCCTCATACGTCCATATACCACTAGGGATAGGGCGTATCTCGATGCAAGCTAGGTACCTGGCCATCACCTAAACAGGGCACAGGGAGTAAGTATACACATATACATAATGGATAAAGACTAAAATTACAATCACAAATATATCATGGACATATCATAATGCACATACATATGAGCACACCAATTTTCAACATTATAACTCTTATAATGCAAGTGGCATGATGTATGATTTTCTATCCACAACTGAGGCCTCTAAATGTCCATCTTGGACGTCCATCCAATACACCATTGTGTTCCCAGAACATAATGCCGAACCATACTTGGATAAAAAGCATCACTCCCGGAGTGTGCACCACGTTCCCAGAACGCCACGTTCCCCGAACGCATAAAAACCAGGTCCCGGACACTGGCCACATATCTTTAATGTGTCATCAAGTAGGTTATACTTTGGTACTCCCGGAGTACCCTCCTCATATTCCCAGAATATGATAAACGTTCCTACCAACCAGACTTCCAGTCTATATGTATGCACAAACATCAGAGTTGGTTTTATCTTTATATTAATTAATGTGATTTAGAAACATTCCAATTTCTACTTTTGAATGATTTAATTGAGGTATAATATTTGGCATAAAATTCCCCTTTTAATTTTCTCAGAATATGCCTTTTTAAAACCTAGATTGAGTAATATAACTTCAATGGTATTTAAAACTTAACTTTTTATTTTTCAGATTCAGGTACTAACCGGTTACAGTTTCAGGCTAACCGGTTAGAATTACAGACCTGAACTGTTTACCATTGCAATTCAGAAAAACCCTTTTTCTTGAATTCTCTGCCCAATCCAAAACACTTTTAACTTTATTTTTATACCTCAAAAACCATTGTTTCATCATTCAAAAGTCCTAAATCACATATTCTTTTCCAATGAACATAATTTCACTTGAAATTATTCCATCAATTTAAGGCATAATTGGCAATCTTTCCAATCTGAAATTTTGCATGATAACAACTCATGTTTCAGACCATGTATACTGAATTTAAGGCTTAAACTTGAGTAAAAATCCTTTAAGGTTTCAGAACTGGTTTGCAACAAATTTTTCTTTGAAAATTTTACAGTGTCTAACCGGTTACGAAAATCGTGTAACCGGTTAGATTATGCAGTCTGACCATAAAAACAAGAGTTTTAACAACTCATTTTCTCCCTTTCTCAAATCTAACCAAATTCCAGTATACACCAAGTTCATATGCCTTAAAGTAAACATGTTTACACCCAGAAACACATTCACATTGCATGCATCAAGTTTATTGAATCAATTTGCATGAAAATTCACATAAACCCAATTTAGCACAACAAAACTGAAATCAAACACTTAAACACAGAAATCAGTCTTCATTTAACTTGCATGCATCAATTGAAAATTGCTCAAAACCACAGTGAGCAAGAAATTGGCCTCCAAGCCTTTGTGCTTAAAAACACATAATGCCCTTTTGAGTTTCATGAACTCAAATCCTAATTCATTTGATTTTTAGTCTAAATCTAGTATAGTATAGACTTCTCCCTTACCTCTAAGTTGATCTTGATGAAGATTGAACACTGAAATTGAAGAAACTCCACTGATTTCTCACAAACTCACAGCTCTGTTTCCATATTCATTTCCCAGCAACAGGGTCCAAAAACCAGAGATTTTGACATAGCAAATGACCAAAGAAATTGGGGAAAACAGTTAGGACTCAAAGTAGGGTACATGCACTAGAGAATCAAAGAAGTTTGAGGCTTAGAGATTGACTATGCTTACCAAAATCGAGTCTGGAAGTTAGCTCCCAGAATCAGAATCACAGAGAACCCGGATTTCTACCTCCAACTTCCAAGCTTGATTTCTCCTTCCACACTAACTCTCTACTCACAGTGTTTATATCACTGAAAAGCCCTTGATTCAAGCTTTTCAGAAAGGTGTATTTCGCTCTAAAACACTCGAAGACGAAGAAGAATTTGCTTCCACAATTATGAAACCCTAAATCAGTCCTTCCACCCAAAATTCAGATCAACAACCCTTGCATCCTCATAAATCCGTCTATTTATAGCCAAATTCGTTGCCATGCAGCAAGACACGCGTCTCTTAACATGCAATTAGTGGGATTCGTGGCGATTAAACGAGTAATTCAAGTGATTACTCATCAAAAACCACTAAACCAGTTTCTGTGTTCATCGTCTAACCGGTTACAGGGCATTACTAACCGGTTAGATCAGTTCAAAATTCAAAAATTATTATTTTTAAATCTTTCCCTCCAAGAACCTTTCTAATATTGCTTTTTAGTCCTCACCCAGGGACCAATATGCAATTTCCTTATATTTTGCATTTATTTGCCATATAAAAATATTTCCACTTATTTTTATATTTAAGGCTAATTAAATACAAAACATAAACTCAGAAAATTCTATAATTCGGGAGACGAAAATTAGGGGTGTTACAGGCTGTGACATACTGGCTGTGTATCTATTTAAGAATGCTCTTCTAAGCTCAGCCCAAGAGTGAATTGAATTAGCAGGCAGGGAATTGAACCATCTCAAAGGTGTCGAGCCCAAGGTCATTGAGAAAGCGCGGCACTTCATGAAATCCCCTCCTCCATTAAACATCATGGAAGACTCGTAAGCCGCAATGTGGTCCATCGGATCAGTTGTCCCAGTGTACCGAGGGATATTTTGATGGCCCACATAAGTCTGCGGGGTTTGAAATGCCATAATCTCAACTGTGAAAGGATGTCCAGGATGAGGTTCCCCAACAACACGCTCAGGAACCCTGTTCAAGTTGAGGGGTGGGGGAGGAGGTAGATTGATCGGGTTGCCGAGAGCCACGTTAAGGCCTTGCTCGGTCGTTCTTGCCATGCTCTGCTGCTGAAGAGCAGCAATAGCCTGATTCTGTTTCTCAATCAAGGAGGTCTGAGTTCTCAAAATTTCCATGATTGATTCTTCTCTCCTTCGGGCCGAAGAGGTAGTCATGTAAGACCTGCCCTCTGTTTCAGAACGTTGACCACCTTGAAGCGTTCCAAAACGACCCCTTGTCAAGTGAGGTATTTCCCTGTCGGATCGCTCGGCTCAGGAATGATCACGGTGAGCGGAACGCTCAACTCGCCGATCCTCCCCAGTTCGTGATCCAACAGGGGCCCTCCGAGATTGATGTGGTCCGGAATCTGCAGTATCATGCCATTCTGAAACATGGCCATCTGGAACAGTGCGAGGGTTGGATCGCCCTCCGCCGCCTTCCATGCGAGGAGTAATAGTGGCTTGTGCCTGAGTAACCGGAGGAGCCGTGGCTTGCGCCTGACCCACCGGAGGAACTGGCGAAACTGGAGGAACATCGGCCTGATTGCCTTCAGTTGGTCTTCCTGGGGCGATTCTGTCCCTAACGTCTCCCCCGTTCTTGGGTGGCCTCCCACGGAGGCGACGGCGGAGATCTCCTTGATTACCCTTATCGTTTGCCATGAGAACAGTGGATGTGGGAATACTAGTTATTCGTTCCCCACAGACGGCGCCAATGTAGTGTCCTTGAACACTAGATGTCCTTAACCCCCTAAGTGCTCAAGATTATGGTAATCAGGAGCCCAAGAGAAGATCAAGTGTTAATATGTGACTTGTGATATTTCTGCAGTTCTAGTTGGGAAAAGCAGGGTCTCCCTAGTCAACGAGTGTGTGCAGAGTGTCAACTTAGGGATGAGAGTACTTACCTGAAACCCTAGCTGTGATGAGCTATTTATAGGGTTTGGAGGAGGCTGACATGGGCCGTTTGGGCCCCGTATCAGAGTTGTGCTGAACCAGGACTCTGTGAGATAATGTCGGATAATTATGCTCTTAGAATCTGGTTAGGATCAGCTGAAGATCTCATGTCTAGGCTGTTGCGAGAATCTAGGAGAGATTTGCGGAAGGGATAAGAAGCCTCGGCGAGCCTGAGCTTATCCACTAGCCGACGGTATGTCTCGGTCCTAGAGTTCCGAGCTTGATGGATGGAGTACTGATAGTAAGGCTCGGATCCATCAAGTCCGAGCCTGGCCCTTTGGTCTGCTCGGAGTCCATGAGTCCGAGCGAAGGACTTTTATGACAAGTAATCCGAGGAAAGTGCCCTTGGAGAACCCCTTTAGTAAGACTTGGGTCCGTGTATGGTCGGCAGACCCTACAAAGAGAAAAGCCATAATTCCTTAAGTCTTTGTTTCTCTCTATTCTCTTCAGATTTGCATAAACCAGATCATGAATCTCTCTCTCTCTCTCAGTCCATCATCAACCCTCCACGTCGTGCCCACCGCAATCAGCACAATCAACCCTTACCGGTGAGACAACACGGTGAGACCATTCATCTCGGTTGGGAGCTGCCACTGCAAATCGCCGTCATCTCCTCCTTACCGCCACCGAGAACAGCCACAACCTTATTTGCACGGTGGAGCTTTGGCCGATGAAGTGAGTTATGAATCCTCATTTTGGGTGGGGCGGGGGGCAAAACAAATCTGTAATGAATTCTCAATCAAATTAAACAACTCACAATTTTCTCTTCTCAATGTTCAACTCTGTGTAATAGATTTGTTCATTTCACAAGTTTCACACATGGAGGAGGAGTAATCCATGTTTCCATCCAGATACAGAGGATAAACGAAATGAAAAACTAACAATAAATTGGGCTTCAAATAACAAAACAAAAATAAAAGCCCAATCACCTAAAAGGGAAGAAATTTTTTCGGTTAGAGATAATTGAACAACGGTAAGAGGGAAGAAATGGAAAGGGCAAGAGGGAGGAACGGAGTTGGGGGAGACAATAGAAGGAAAGAGAAAGAGGAAACGAATAGAAGAAGAAGAAGGAGACTAAAATAGAAGGAGGAGGAAACAAATAGTAGTAGAAGAAGAAGGAGACCGAAATAGAAGAATAAGAAAGGGTACCATGTGTTTGAGCCTTTCCCTTTAAAAGACCTGTTGCAATGTTTCCTATCTACACCTGGAAATCAACCGTAGGTACCACCGGTGGTACTGTATCCATACGGGACCACGAGAAAACTCTTCCATTTTGATTCGATGATATCTTCCTCTCATTGGTTCTCAAGCTTATATCTGAATAAGAAGATTTAGAGATTTGGTATGTTGTTGTGTGTGACTGTTACTTAGAACATATGCTGCATTGTAATGCTTTTGTTTTTGACAACAAGAGTCCATATGTGTTAGGTGTGATGGATCTTATTAAGTTTCATTCTTGGCAATGGTTTATAAGCTTTGTTAATTACACTGTTATTTTTTTATTGGTGTTTAAAATCCCATTGCTTTGTATCTTCAATCATCGTAAACCTTAATACATTGTAGAGGGTTATGTTCACCTTGAACTATTATTAATTCATTTTGCTTACCAAAAACAAGCTTTGGAAGTGAAGGGTTGATGATCATCTCTATAATCTAAATACGAAATTAGAAATGGACATTATTATATCCTATAATAAATTTGGTTTCTTTGTTAAACTATTTGGTGAGAGATTATTGTTTGAGGACAAGTAATACTTAAGTGTAGAATGTGTGATAAGTGTCAAAAATGACTATTTAATTGAGTATATTTTGACCAAATTTATATTCACTTTAATATCACATGACACCCATTTCCCTATATTTTTCATTGAATTTATAAATTTAAATTAGTTGATGGAATTAGGTGATATTTGTATATTTTATACCTTTCAACACAAATAAATCCTTTTAAGGCATAATTGTAGTAATTATAAGGCTTTGAGTGAAGGATTTTTGATATGGAAACATCCAAGGATAAGAGATTCCATTAGAATAGTAAAAAGAAGGAGAGAAATTGACAAAAAGTGACCAAACTAATGCCCAAGGGAGACTAATTTTGATTGAATCTAAAATAACATCTCTATTAATATGAAGATTGAACTAACAAAAGAAGAGTTACATACAAACATGCAGTTGCAGGTCCCAACGAATGCATCTCTTAAGCTCATTGAGTCTGGCAACATATAAGCTGCTGTTTTACATTTACTTTATAATTTTTAAGAGTCTTAGTATCCAGTAACAAGGTCTAAACATTCAGAGCACGCACATACACAGAAAATTTATCATCAACAACAAATATTAATTTCACATAATACATATAATCATATAATACCCTAAACACTAACTAACATGGTCCTATATTTTTCACAAGTTTAAACAAGTTCATTTATTTTATTTATTTATTCTAAGGACTAAAGTTATAAACTACCTTAAGTTTTATTATTCTATTTATTCACCTACCCTTAGTTCCCACTATATACAATCTATAACTTATTCCCTAAGTAGTGGTAATACCACGTTGATTTTGGTCCAATATATGATGTTTTGAGCATGAATTAGACTCCCTTTTACTAAGCATTTGGCTTGTTTCTCTTGTAAATTTAGGATTTTTAGTATAGTTTTAGGAATTGTTATTAGATTAGGATTCTTTGAACATTTTATCAGTTTTGTGTATGTTTCAGGTACTTTCGGAGCTTAATTGAAGAAAATAATTATAGAACTGGAAAGAGGACGAAAGGACCTTGAAAATGGCGCAAGAACGAGCGAAACGCAGTCAGAGCAAAGCCGGCACGCCCAGGCGCACAGACCCGCACGCCCAGGCGCGCAGCCCCCGGTTAGCACCATCAGATCAGCCTGGCGCGCCTCGGCGTGGAGCCTCGGGCGCCCAGGCGTGCACACTTCAAGAAGGCCCAAATGGGCCGATTTCTGATCAGTTTTGCTTCCAATCAATTAGGATTAATTTTAGTCTTTAAAAATAGGTTTTTCCATTAAGTTTAGTAGACTTTTCAGAGGCAATTAGAGATTAGAATAGAATTTAAGATTAGAGAAGAGAGGCTAGTTTTGCAATTGAGATCAAGGAGGCAAGGCACAAGGATTGAAGATCAACATTGCTGGAGGGATCCACTTGATGATTGAAGATCTCTTGGGAGTAAATTCATTGTTGTCTATGATTATGAGTTTTTCCCATTCTTTGTATTTCTTCTTCCAATATGTGTAACTAAACCTCTTGTTAGGAATAGGGTGGATTTGTATGGATCTTAATTTGGCTATTTATTTATGAATTAATGTTTTTCCTTTTTAATCAATTGTTTGGTTGCGTTTTAATTTCAATTCATAGAATTGACCACTTTATGTTTTGCTTTGGTAATCTGAACCTTAATTGGAAAATTAGGATTTAGAATAGGCCTTTCATCCAAACAATATAATTATTCAACTTGTAGGAATACTTTTGGGTAATTGTATAACTTTCATAAACCAAAACTCACTTAAGGGATTAAGCGGTAAAGTTTAGTAAGAAACGTAATAGCCATGAGGGATCTAGCTTTTATTGTTTCTCAAGTTGTTGATTTATTGAAAACAGATTTTCATAATTAATAACCTGATCCTACACTGAAACCACGTTCCTAACCTTTTCCATAATTGTTTCTAACCCTTTTTATTTTCTGTTTTGTCTCATTCTTTTAATTCTACACTCCTATCTCAAAACTCAAAACCAATACAAGTTTCACATAGTAATCGCAATTAGGTGAAAGAAATTAGAAACAATTTGCAATCCTCGTGGGAACGATAACTGGTCTTACTGACTATATTACTTGTCGATCCGGTATACTTGCCGGTGACCCAAGAAGTTTTTGGTGCCGTTGTCTGGGATTGAAATTCGATTCTAATTTTTTCGGTACTTTTTTTTGTAATTACTTGTGTAACTTTTATCTTTTCATGTATAACTATTATTTTAATAATGATTTAGATTGTAATAGATTTGTTTCGGATCCCTTTTCTGGATACTATTATGCACAAAACATAAGTGATAGGAAGGCCCCATGATAATTATTTGCATTCACACGAGGAGCTACAGATGGCGAGATAGGATATCGGGAAAGATACGACCATTCTAAGAATTGGAGAGAGAATTCCTAGGATCGGTACGAGAATGTGCAGAGGTTAGGTTCGACAATGATTCGTCAGTAACCGTGGGGATTATTATGGGTAAAACAGACCTATGATGGGGGGGTTCTGCAGACTTTTCCCGGGATAGTTTTGCTTAACCATAATATATCCTATCGGCCTCTAGGTGCATATCATGGATGCGGAGGGCGGACCTTTGGCAATGATCTAACCCTAGAGAAAAATGGTACACATAGATGAGTTGTGTGATCTGTCGTGGTTGAAAGGTGTTTACTCCCTGCTGCTTTCCTTCGATTAGAAAAGTGAATAAGACGAAGAGTTGTATATGAGAATGATATTGGATCTAGACGAGAAGATGGAGATTAGAATACATGCATCATGCCACTTAATTACAAGATAATTGTGTGATAAATTGAGTGGGCAATTATGTATGCATTATCCTCTGATTACTTGATTATTTGTGTTTGTTATTTCTAGTTCTGATAGATTATCATTTGATGATGTGCTTCGGCTCTGACTTACTCCCCTGCCCCTTTTTTTGTCAGGTAATGGCTCCGAACCCGATCTGCATAAAGATGAGGTTCATTCCCGAGGGGGGGATAGCATAGGAGGGGTGTTACCCTGATATTGGAAAGGACGGTCGAGATTATGAACCACCGTCTGAACCCTCTCCCTCCTATGAGTTTCCTTAGGACTTGTAATCCAGTCGTTCTTATCATTCTCCTTTTCCCTGACTAGGATGAATGATATATGACGATGTAATAGGAAAGTTCGGTGTTTATATATATCTACTAACGTTTTGGAGTTTGGAACCAAGGCTCTGGGTTAGGTTTTTGGTCTGTGATATAATGTGTATATATATATATGTTAACTCGGAGTCTATCATTTAAGGTGATGGTTAGTACAGCTACGCTCGTGCTGCTATTGATGCTAAATATGTTACAAAACCTTTTTGATAATAATGTATATGATGTAAATTAGTTTTCATCTTTATGTGGATAATGATGTGATGTGTTGATTTAGTGATGGCTTATGTTTATTTTCCAAAAAGGCAAAAAATTAACCCGCATTTTTAATAAAAGAATTAAAGAAAAGGGAAATAAATTTGGGTCGTCGCATTAAGGACACCTACCTTACATGATGACCTCTAGAAGACCTATTGCAACCTATGAGAAGATCCTAAGCCAAGAAGTCGAGCTCAAACGACCTATGATGAAGGACTTAAGAGTCTAGACTAGCTTAGAGAAGTTCAGATATGGATCTGACCTATGATAAGCCACGAGACTTATTCCTAAAGAGAATTTCTAGTAGATAAATAACTTAATTATCAAAGATTATCAATAGATTATAAGTAATTATAGAAGACCACCACTTATCTCCTTAAAGATAAGATTACACGAAGATTATTCTCAGAGATAGAAGACTTATGAAGGAAATACATCCGTCCACGTTACCCATCTTGATTCTATAAATACCAGCCTCAAGCAGGGGGCTGAACACACATAAAACACAATCAACACATAGCAACGCCAAAATTGTAATATGCAAGAAGTGTACATAAATACTCCCAGAGAGAAATATTTAGTAGTGTAGAGAACACTAGAATCTTGTTGCCATCAAGGTTGTAGTTGCATCCAACCTCACCGTAGAGATTCATCAGCATCACAAAGGCCAGTGCCAATCAGTATTGAGAATTCCAATCTCAGGATCCGAAACGGTGTGCCCAATTCATTAATTAAGGAGATGCAAGATCGCAAATGACCTTCCTAAGAGTAGGGGGCATATCGTTGAATACTCTTAGTAATATCTCAAAGTTGTCTTTGTCTCCCTTATACACTATTTTAACCTGCTAGATAGAACTACGTAGTCTTGATCCCTAGAACCTAGGTTTAAACGAGTACATAAGACCAAGAGCCCACTCTTGTTAGGCTAAAAATCCTTAACAAAGACTCTTGTTCTACCTGGACAAAACAATCATCATCATTCTTCTGTAAGATATCCTAATATCTTAACAGGAATAGGGAGATTTGAAGAAACGCCCCCTAAAGGAATCCTAAAAACCCCTAAAGGGGCTTTATGTGAAGGAACATAAAGGTTCTTAAGATCACAAAACCCATCTTCCCCAAAGAACCACGTCAACCCTGATTCCCTTATTTATTGTGATAGGTAGGATCACGACCACTTCTGTTAGGCCCCCCTATCATAAAAAACCCTTCGGTTTCTCAACCAGAACACCTCCAAATCTTGATTGGTGAGATGCAAGATACTACTAAAGATAATGTTTTTAGGATATTGTAGAAGATTAAAGAACTCAGGAAGGTTTTATCTTTTAATTTGTTACTTATTCTACGTGTGTGCCAATCCGTGATTATTTGTAGGGCAATTATTGTTGAGAATGATTGTCTTTTTTGTGCCAATACCATAGAGTTTGGAGCTCATTTGTCATGCTATATTCCTAGTCTGCTACTATTTAATTTGGAACATGATGGCATTTTCCTTGTGTGCAGCTTTGCCTCATTTTGATGTGAACTTTTCTCGTGATCCCTGCTCGTATTTCCCCATTGGTGAGACCTTAGCATTATAACCGCAGATCTGTCATACAGAACTAAATCAACGGTGGCGGCATAGTTACCGGGTAACCAGTAGATACAATTACCATATATGAGGCAAAAAATATAAAAAATTTGTCCCATCGTTGTTCGTACAAAGATAGAGAAGGTTTTGTGAAGACTGAAGAGAGATATGTGGTTGTAAAAATTAGAAAATGATAAATGATAAAAGAAAAAATTTTAAAAGAAAAAATTAAAAAAATTAAATGTAATAAATTAAAAAATATCCTATGTATTTTCATTTTCACAAATATATATATATATTTTTTATTCGGATTAATTTTTTTTATTCTGTGCTCTATGACATAGGTTAATTTTTTTCCTTTTTTTTCCAAATTTAACCAATCCAAAAATATTCTACGTGTATTATTTTTCAGGGATATGCACTCCTTTATGTGATTTGGATTAAATGTTGTTTTACTCTCTTTTCTGAAAAAACTATATTGAGTAAAAACTTTATTCAAAATTAACATATTTTAACAAATTCGTATATAAATCTGTGTAAAAAAAATATTATGAACTAGCTCTCACCCTGTGCAATGAACGAGTTATTGATATTTTAATTTTTTTATATTAAATATTTTAAAGTAAAGGTTTTTTTATTTTAAAGTAAAGATTATTATTACACAACAATAAAAAAATTATACAAAAAGACAGAGACTCAAATCAAATCATACACTTAAGAAAATTAATTTAAATGAACTTGTTGAAAAATTTTGTACTTTCTTGTATAAATAAAAAGTAACATTTTTTATTTGATATCTTCCTTATTTATTTAATGGATAAATTAGCATTTTTATATGATTATCAACTTTATTTTGAAGAATCAAAAGTAAATCATATTTAAATATTTTCATCTTTTTTGTTTGGTGGTATTATGAGTAAATTTAAGGATAAATTAGAATATTCAGTATTTCATAGGATAAAATACAAAATAATAAAAGGAGAGAATTCTTGTAAGTAGAGAGATCTGAAGGTGAAAAAAAAAGGTAAAGAATGAAGGTGATATCATGTTATATATATAGTGATTTTTTTATTTTTTTTTCGGATAATGATTACTTCTTTTTTCAACAAACTGAGGATAATGATTTCACATACAAATAATGATTAAATAAGTTTGAAAAATATATTTAATTTCACATTGTAATTTTGGTTAGAGATACTGATTAAATAAATTAATTAAAATAATTATTTAATTTCAAATTGTAATTTTGGTTGGAAATAATGATTATCTACCTACAAATGCTCTGGTGCGAGGATTGTTTCACGCGACAAACGTGGTGCCTCGAAAAGGAATCTTTTTATATAAATATAGTAGATTAAATGAGGATTTTTTATTTTACTTTTTAAATTTAGTCTTTTACCAAAAGTACCCATCATCTCTCTCAATTCTAAAAACCTAAACCCCTTCTCTTGTGGGGTGTTATCCCACATGTATCGGCAAACCGGTTTTGTTGATGTACGACGATGATAAATGGTTCCCGGTTAAAGAACTCCGTCACCGAGTCGGGATATTTTTGGGGGTGGTGTGTGTGCCGTGTGCAAACAACGGGAGATCAGTTAGTTTCATACCTTGGCCACTACCTTATTTATAGGGAGGAGTATATGAGGCCTTGGATTGATGAGGCATAATGGGGCATTAAGGCCGAAGAGTAACAGCTCCATGAATTCCATCATTAGCAGCATAATGACGAACCGTTATGTCGGTTACGTATTGATTGACTATTGATGCCGAATTGCCGGTATGCCGAATTGATGCTTGTTGGTCCGTGATACCGGTTATTATTTGTCCGCGATACCGGTCCATAACAGTAGCCCCCCAGCTCGGTGCTGTGACGTAAGGAGGAGCATCGAGGTATGAATAGGAAAGACCAGTATGAGCGCTGAATTTTTTGTGACTATGAAACAGATCCTTAACTCCGAAGAAATTCTTCAAATCTTTCAATTGATTTCAAAAGAAGGAAAACAAAACAATATTCTCCCTATCCAGAACCAGAGATTGAAGAGGGGAACTCGGTGCGAGGTTTATCGAGTCGCCTAGTGAGTCGAAGAAAGAAATCTAGCATGAAGATTCCTTGCTTGCCGGATACAAGACCTAAGGGGGAAGCCCATTTGAGGGTTCCTCACTCTTGGCAAGAGTCTGTGAAGGGGAATTCAACATGAAGTTCTTCTCATTCTGAACCCTAAAGCGAATAGGGAAACTCGACACAAGGTTCATCGTCGTCAACAAATGAGTCCAAATAAGGGAATATAGGAACGTGTTCCTCATCTTTCCAAACTCGTTGAATATTGAAGAAAATATCAGAGTAAGGAAACCTCATGGGCTAGAATAATTGTGATGGGGAATATTTTTTATTCTCCTCTTGCATTTATTTTATTGATGACGAGATCCGGGAATCTTTATCCACCACATATTCATTTTGCTCAGAGGACTTAATATTTGTTGACGAGAATTCTGAATTCGTTTTTAGACTAATCCTCATAAGCCATTGAATTTGTACCTTCAAAATGACAATGAAGGAGATGCAATGCCGCAAACATGAGATTAAGTAATATTAATTGGCATTAATGATAAATGACAAAAAGAAATCAACTTCCCTGCTTTGCAATAATGGCTTCTTTATTTTTTTAATTTTTATTTTTCTTCCTTAGGAATTTGGCTTGGAGCCCCGTATGGCCGTATTCTTCTTCCTCCTGATACAGAGTTTGCTTGATTGTGCAATGGCTGTAGCAGGAACTCTTTCCACTGTCACCACCATGGAAACGAAAGGGAAACTGAAGTATGATGCTGGAACCGCAGAAGGCCATCCCGGTTTATGACGGTTGTGGGTGTTGTGGAGATAGATGAGACGAATCTGGTGGTCGCAGGGATAAGGAGGTCGCGGTTATGGGAATTAGTTTGCCGCTCCCACTGTGGTCGCCAATGTTGTGGGGTGTTATCCCACATGTACCGGAAAGCCGGTTTTGTTGATGTACGACGATGATAACGGGTTCCCGGTTAAAGAACTCTGTCACCGAGTCGGGATATTTTGGGGGGTGGTGTGTGTGTCGTGTGTAAACAACGGGAGATCAGTTAGTTTCATACCTTGGCCACTACCTTATTTATAGGGAGGAGTATGAGGCCTTGGATTGATGAGGCATAATGGGGCATTAAGGCCGAAGAGTAACGGCTCCATGAATGTCATCATTAGCAGCATAATGACGAACCGTTATGTCGGTTACGTATTGATTGACTATTGATGCTGAATTGTCGGTATGCCGAATTGATGCTTGTAGGTCTGTGATACAGGTTATTATTTGTCCGTAATACCGGTTCATAACACCTTCATTCAACCATCAAGCCACCACTGTCAGCCATGAGCCTCCTCATCATCCTTTCCAACCCAACAACTAACAGAGAAAAAGAGAAAAGCCATAATTCCTTAAGTCTCTGTTTCTCTCTATTCTCTTCAGATTTGCATAAACCAGATCTCTCTCTCTCTCTCTCTCAGTCCATCATCAACCCTCCATGTCGTGCCCACCGCAATCAGCACAGTCGACCCTTACCGGTGAGACAACATGGTGAGACCATTCATCTCGGTTGAGAGCTGCCACTGCAAATTGTCGTCATCTCCTCCTTACCGCCACCGAGAACAGCCACAACCTTATTTGCACGGTGGAGCTTTGGCCGATGAAGTGAGTTATGAATCCTCATTTTGGGTGGGGGGCAAAACAAATCTGTAATGAATTCTCAATCAAATTAAACAACTCACAATTTTCTCTTCTCAATGTTCAACTCTGTGTAATAGATTTGTTCATTTCACAAGTTTCATACATGGAGGAGGAGTAATCCATGTTTCCATCCAGATACAGAGGATAAACGAAATGAAAAACTAACAATAAATTGGGCTTCAAATAACAAAACAAAAATAAAAGCCCAATCACCTAAAAGGGAAGAAATTTTTTCGGTTAGAGATAATTGAACAACGGTAAGAGGGAAGAAATGGAAAGGGCAAGAGGGAGGAACGGAGTTGGGGGTGACAATAGAAGGAAAGAGAAAGAGGAAACGAATAGAAGAAGAAGAAGGAGACTAAAATAGAAGGAGGAGGAAACAAATAGTAGTAGAAGAAGAAGGAGACCGAAACAGAAGAATGAGAAAGGGTACCATGTGTTTGAGCCTTTCCCTTTAAAAGACCTGTTGCAATGTTTCCTATCTACACCAGGCAGTCAACCGTAGGTACCACCGGTGGTACTGTATCCATACGGGACCACGAGAAAACTCTTCCATTTTGATTTAATGATATCTTCCTCTCATTGCTTCTCAAGCTTATATCTGAATAAGAAGATTTAGAGATTTGGTATGTTGTTGTGTGTGACTGTTACTTAGAACATATGCTGCACTGTAATGCTTTTGTTTTTGACAACAAGAGTCCATATGTGTTAGGTGTGATGGATCTTATTAAGTTTCATTCTTGGCAATGGTTTATAAGCTTTGTTAATTACACTGTTATTTTTTTATTGGTGTTTAAAATCCCATTGCTTTGTATCTTCAATCATCTTAAACCTTAATACATTGTAGAGGGTTATGTTTGTAACACCCCAAAATTTTAATCCCTGATTAATGAAATGTTAATTATAATATAATTATAATTAATTATTTCTATATTAATCCTTGATTAAAATATGTGTTCATATAGTTGGTATATGAGTGTGAAATTATTTAATAAATATAATAAATGCCTAAAATGAGTATTTTGCATATTAGTCCCTGGGTTGGGACCTAGAAGCAATTATAGGAAAGGTTTTGGAGGGAAATTAAATAAAATAATTATTTTTCAAAAATTGGGAAAAATACTCAAGTATTTTCTGAAAAACTCGAGTATTCTGGGTCAAACTGCACGAGTTAGTGCGTTTGGTGAGTCAGCACCAACGATTCCGTGTTGGTGACACAAAATCATCTCCATTCCACGTCCAGGGAGGTCGTGTCGACCTGCATGAGCTTTCTCCATGCCTATTTAAGCTCATCAACGTCCCTTGGTTGAGAATTTTGATCAACTTGTAGAAGTTAGAGAAGTTAGGGTTCTGAAGTTGTTGCCTTCGATTCTCCTTCAATTCTGAGTGTTAGGATTCGAGTGATACACGAATACAAAGCTCACATCACGAGCTTTGTATAAACACCAAAATCGTGAGGATTGAGTGAGTGTGTTGGAGGATTCAAGGAGTTGAAGTGAAGCTGTTCTTGGTCAAGTTTGTGTCTGGAGCTTACTTTGATCTTGATTTCTGGTAAGCTCATGAATCCCTGAGTCTCAAATTCGATTTCCTTAGTTAGATTATGTTGCATAGAGTCTAGAAAACCTAATTTCCCCAATTTTATTCTCTGTTTCATGTGTGAACCAATTCCACTTTGGTGTTGCACTCAAAATGCTCTGCATGTGGTGCTTGAAGTTGGTCTGAGAGTTGTGGAGCTTTTCTTTGGGGATTTCTTGTTTGATTCACATCTGAGAGGTAAGGGGAAGTAATTATATTCACTAGATAGAGATTAAATTCCATGATTTGTGTTAGAGAGCCACCAAGAGGCTCTAAGGGCTTAGATTGAATAGGGTCTTTGGTTTGGAGACCAAGCTTTGCTCTAAAACTGTGTTGAGCAAGTTCTATATCATGCATGCAAGCTTAAATGAACTTTGTTTCATGAGTAGTGTGCTTATTGTGTAAATTGAAGTATTGAGTTGTTAAAATGTGTTTTTATGCATGATTTATTGATTCTCTGTCAAATTGGTTATTTGATATGAAATGAGTATGGTAACATGTTCAATATATGGTATATGAACTATTGTTATCACTAGTTTGGGTTAAAAATGTTTAGAAATTGAAATGGTATGTAAAAACCAAGTTTCAGTCTATTCTGTCTGCAAACACTCGAGTATATGGCTTAACACTCGAGTATTTCGTGATGCACCAGTGTGAAAATTGGCGCACCAACTTGAGAACCAGGCTAAGCACTCGAGTATTTCAGACGCAACAAGAGTAAAAATTAATGAACAACTCGAGTAATATGTGAACTACTCGAGTATTCTGGGTAATGGACTACTCGAGTATCTCATGAATTACTCGAGTATATTTTTGAAGATCTGAAAACTTGAATCTCTAAACAGACATGAACGACTCGAGTATAATCATGAACTACTCGAGTAAAATCTGGAAAATGATAAACTACTCGAGTATTATGGAAAACACTCGAGTATTTTTAGTCAGATACTTAAAAATACCATTTTCAATTCTAAGTCATTTTGTAACACTTAAAGGACGATAAACCAAGTGATCCTGGACTTAAAGGAAATTGATTGACGTTATGACATTTTCATTTGAATAACGATACGTTGCTTGGGAGGCACGTAATGTATTAATAAAAGGATAAAACATCAATCAATTCCCTTTAAGTAAAGTAATGCATTCATTCTGGAGTTGGGATGGTAGGACGTATATCATGTTTTGGTAAACATGTGGAGGGCCTCTGGGAGTGCCAATACGCTTGCTTGATGACACGTCGTTGACGTGGTCGGCTTAGTGGATGCCGATATGGTTATACCGTTTGGATGACGGTCCGTTTGGATGACGGGATATGCTCGGGTGGCATGGATACCAAGCTTGACGTGTACATTCTAGGTGACTGTACGAATTGTTGTATACCTAGGAATACAACTCACTGTTGAGTGCTGGGTTGTCAGGGATGGACGTCAGAGAGTGACATAGTATGATGGAGATAGGCTTGAGAGCTAAAGTCATGCATCATGCCACTCATTTAAATCAATTGTGATAAATGAAATAAGTGTGAGCATCCTAAGTGCATTAATTAACTGCTAAGTGTTATATGTGATTGTTGTTAATTGATACATATTTACATACTCATATTGCACAATTTATTCTCTGTTGATTATGTGTATAGAATTGCTTACCCCTATGCCCTTGTAGGTGATGTCTCGTTACATTGCTTGCATCGAGATCCGGCCACTTACTAGTGGCACATGGATCTATGAGGACCATCGCGCGGTGTTCGAGGGAGAGGTAGAGGTTACCTTCTACCACCCGAACCCGTTGATCCGATTCCGTCCTCGTAGATTTAGGATTCCCATCATATACACTATGCATGTACCCCCGTTTTACACTTACCATGGACCACCTCCCACGCGACCAGCTCGCTCCTATCACAGTTTCCGTTTTCGACTTACCCGCTCTCACCCTTTTACCTCGAGAGTCGTCCGCGAGGAGACTCCCCCTTCTGATCCGAGGAGCCCAGTCAGGGTTTCACCATCACCTGACCCGGTACCCAGTGGTAGGGTACACTCTCCCTCGGATGAGATCGAGGAGGACCCGGTGGAGGACGAGAGTGGGAGCGAGCCTGTCGTGCATTCTACTGGGAGTGATTGGAGGGACGATGATCCCTAGGTTTGTGCATAGGGTATGTGATGAGGATCAGGGGATCCGATGTGTGGAGGCTGTGGAGGAGATCTTGCTGCTGCTGCTGTGTTGATGATGATGCTACTACCTTACTACTTATGTTTCTTGGAGACTGCTGTTATCACTACTACTACATCTGATGCTGCCAGATCTACGTGACCACCCTTAGAGTTTTATTTTGATTATGTATATATGTTGTAGATATACTTTTGGGGTTCTCTAGGGATTTGGTCATGTTATTATGTAGATCTGTTTATGAACTTGTATTTTGGGATCTTGGAAGCTTTGATATGAGGCTATGTACTTATGACTCTTATTATATATATATATATATGTACCTATGTTCATCTTACTAGTAATTGCATAGTCCGATAATTCCGCTTACTCTGATTTAATCTATTTGAGGGCTCGGCTGTGAAAACTATTCGATGGTATCAGTTTTATCAAATAAAGCAAGGGTAGCTTCAATTATTTTCTATAATATAAAATACGGTTCCAAAAGATGAATGCTACCCAACTTTCGAAAAGGTTTCAGAAATCGCCGAATTCAATATAACTGTTTTGGTAATACCTTAGGGTTTATTCTCCAAGAATTCCAAGTGTTGATTTGTGCACCCGCTTTTAAAATAAAATTTTATTTCCATATTTTCTTAATCCTCACAAGTCCATATATTATCCAATATAAAAGCTTAATTACTATATTATATTTGGGTAATCCGGAAGGGTGTCACACTGAGTGGTATCAGAGCAAAAGTCAGATCCTGTGGTAGTGGAAGTAGTTTCAGAAAGGTAGCCATCAACATCAAGCATGTATCTCCAGGGCATTTACACTATTTGAATGTTATCATTTTGTTTGTTGAGCTTTAGGTACCCTTGATTTGTTTGTATCTTGTCTCTTTTGAGTACAAGACACAATTGATTGTTGATTTAAGAGTTTAAAATATAGCCCTAGTATAGGTGGTGTAATTGAAGTTTCTGTAGTTCAACATATGTGACCATAAGCCCATAGCGCAGGTCTAATATGGCAACTAGAAACCAAAATCACACCAACGCGATGTTTGAACGAATCACCACAGTGTTGGAGGCTATGCAACGACAATCTCAACAACCATCTCAACCGGTTAACCCGCCTCATCAGTGTAATGTGGGTAACGCTGAGGCGAAGACTTTGGCTGATTTTAGGAGCTGTAATCCACCAAAGTTCGAAGGAGGATTTAAACCGGAAGAGGCCAATAAGTGGATTCACACCATGGATAAGATTCTGAGAACATTGGAGTGTTCTGATGCTCAAAAGGTGGCGTATGCAACCTACATGTTAGAGGATGAAGCTGAGAATTGGTGGAATCACACGATGCAGCTTCTGCAATATGAAGGAAGGGAGGTAAGTTGGGGAGTATTCATGGAGAAGTTTCTCCAAAAGTATTTCCCTGAAGATCTAAGGAGGAAGAAGGAGGAAGAAGGAGGTGGAATTCTTGCAGCTGAAGCAAGGAAATATGAGTGTGGGTGAGTACGCAGCCAAGTTTGAGGAGCTGATGAAATACTCTCCATACTATCAGAACAATCCAGATGAGAGGAGCAAATGCATAAAGTTTGAAGGAGGCTTGAGGCCAAAGTTGAAGTCGATTTTCAGCTACCAGCGGATTCAAAGCTTTCCTGCACTAGTGGACATGTGTAGGATGTATGAAGACGATACCAAGGCTGAGGAGATGAAAGGCTCAGAGAAGAAGGACAATCAGAGCTATGGACCCCAGAGGCGTAAAGGTTTCAATAACAGAGGCAAAGGTCCGTATGATCGCCGAGGGAAAGGCAAAGGAAAAGCTGGTAGTTCGGATGGAAGGAATTATCGGAGCGAGGCTCCATTCTGCGATAAGTGCAAGCGCAATCACTATGGCCGTGTGTGTTGGGGGACAAGTGGTTGCTTTAACTGTGGAAAGCCGGGACATTTTGCAAGGGACTGCAAGGAACCGGCCAAAGCCAACTCAAGAGGAACTGCAGAAAGACCTATGGCTCAAGGAATGGTTTTCACCCTTAGTGGTGTGGAAGCAAACCGATCTTCTGATCTGGTGCAAGGTAAATACTTGCTTAATGGTCAGTTTTGTCATGTTTTGTTTGATTCTGGTGCAACGCATTCATTCGTTTCATATGAATGTGTAAACCGGTTAGGTTTGATGATATCTGAAATGCCTTATACTCTCAAAGTAGAAACCCCTACTAATGCTCCAGTAGTAGTTTCTAGAGCATGTCTTAACTATTGTATAGAAGTGTTAGGACAAACCTCTAAAGTAGATTTGATCTGCTTACCCTTGGCACAATTAGATGTGATCTTGGGAATGGACTGGTTAAGTCAAAACCAAGTAATCATTGATTGTGATAGAAAAGTAGTGACCTATAGAAATTCAAAACCCTCCGGCTACGTGTGCCTGTTCAACTCTGAGGTGGAGGAGAATGGTCCAAGGATGGAAGAGATCCCTATTGTCAGAGACTTTCCGGAAATTTTTGCTGATGAGATCCCTGGGTTACCACCAAGAAGAGAGATTGAATTTGGTATTGATCTAGTTCCGGGAGCTGGTCCCATTTCTATCGCTCCCTATAGAATGGCACCACCGGAAATGGCAGAAATGAAGAAGCAGATTGAGGAGCTACTACAGAAGCAGATGATTCGACCAAGTGTGTCACCTTGGGGTGCTCCGGTTTTGTTTGTCAAGAAGAAAGATGGTAGTATGAGGATGTGCATCGACTACCGGTAGCTAAATAAGGTCACCATCAAGAACAAGTATCCATTGCCGAGGATAGATGACCTTATGGATCAAGTTCGTGGAGCTTCGGTATTTTCCAAGATTGATTTGAGGTCGGGGTACCATCAAATTAGGATAAGAGAAGAGGATATCTCTAAGACTGCATTTCGATCCCGATACGGGCATTATGAGTATGTCGTGATGCCGTTCGGATTGACTAATGCACCAGCTATCTTTATGGACTACATGAATCGAATCTTTAGACCTTATTTAGATTCATTCGTGGTTGTGTTCATAGATGATATCCTTATCTATTCCAAGAACCCGGAGGAGCATGCTTAACACTTGAGGATGGTGTTGAGTATCCTAAAGGAGAAGCAATTGTATGCCAAACTTACAAAATGTGAGTTCTGGCTAAAGGAGGTTAAGTTCTTGGGGCATGTGATTTCAGACAAAGGGATAGCCATTGATCCGACGAAAGTGAGTTCAGTTTTGCAATGGGAGCAACCAAAGTTGGTCACGGAGGTGAGAAGTTTTCTTGGCTTGGCTGGGTACTATAGAAGGTTTATAGAAGGTTTCTCGAAGATCGCACTGCCTTTGACGAAGTTGACTCGGAAAGATCAACCATTCCTTTGGGATGAGAAGTGTGAAAGGAGTTTTCGGGAACTGAAGGAAAGGTTGACATCGTCTCCGGTATTGATTCTGCCCGATACACAGAAGAGCTTTGATGTGTACTGTGACGCGTCGAAACAAGGCCTTGGGTGCGTTTTGATGCAAGAAGGGCAAGTCGTCGCCTATGCCTCGAGACAGCTAAAAGTTCATGAAATGAACTATCCAACTCATGATTTGGAGCTGGCAGCTGTGGTATTTGCATTAAAGATCTGGAGGCACTATCTCTATGGCACTACGTTCTGAGTGTTCAGTGACCATAAGAGTTTAAAGTACCTCTTCGATCAAAAGGAGTTGAATATGAGGCAGCGTCGATGGATGGAGTTTTTGAAAGATTATGAGTTCGAGCTCCATTACCATCCGGGGAAGGCCAATGTTGTGGCAGATGCATTGAGTAGAAAGGCAATGCACATCAGTACAATGATGATCAGAGAAGCTGCACTGATAGAGGAATTCCGGGATTTGAATCTGACGATGCAAGTGGAGCCGGCAAGTATCAAGATGGGGATGCTGCAGATTGCTAATGAGTTTCTGCAAAGAATTCGGGAATTGCAACGCAAGGATGAGAAACTCATGGAAAAGAGGAAGTTGACGGAATAAGGCAAGGAATTGGAGTTTCAAGAAGGGAAGGATGGAATCCTTCGCTTTTAAACAAGGATTTGTGTGCCTGATGATTTAGAAGTAAGAAGGATGATTTTGGATGAGGCGCATAAGAGTAAGATGAGTATGCATCCGGGAGCCACCAAAATGTATCAGGACTTAAAGAAGCTATTTTGGTGGTCTGGTTTGAAGAAAGATGTAGCTGAGTATGTGGCCTGTTGTTTGGTGTGTCAAAAGGCGAAAGTGGAACATCAAAGGCCAGGAGGAGAGTTACTTTCCTTGGAAGTTCCTGTGTGGAAATGGGATAGTATCTCGATGGATTTTGTGTCGGGATTGCCAAGAACATTTACTGGTCATGATGCCATCTGGGTGATCGTGGATCGTTTAACCAAGTCGGCGCATTTCATTCCCGTGAATATGCGCTACTCGTTGGAAAAGCTTACCCAGTTGTACATAAAAGAAGTTGTTCGTCTGCACGGTGTACCATCAAGCATTGTATCTGATCGCGATCCGAGGTTTACATCGAAGTTTTGGGAAGATCTGCATAGAGCCTTGGGTTCAAAATTGAAGTTAAGTTCTGCATACCATCCTCAGACTGATGGTCAGACGGAGAGGACTATTTAGTCACTGGAGGACATTTTGCGAGCCTGTGCGTTGGAAGGTCAAGGGAACTGGGAACAAATGTTGCCACTCGTGGAGTTCACTTACAACAACAGTTATCACACGAGTATTGGAACGGCACCATTTGAAGCTTTGTATGGAAGAAAGTGTCAGACGTCGTTATGCTAGTTTCAAGTGGGGGAGAATTCTCTGGTTGGGCCAGACTTTGTGCAAGAGACCACGGAACAGATCAAAATGATACAAGAGAAGATGAGGGCAGCTCAAAGTAGGCAGAAAAGCTATGCTGATAGGAGAAGGAAACCTTTAGAGTTTGTCGAAGGAGACCATGTATTCATTAGAATAGTACCAACAAAAGGTGTTAGTAGAGCTTTAAAAACCCAGAAACTATCACCTAAGTTTATTGGTCCCTATCAAATCCTCAAAAGAGTCGGCCCAGTAGCTTATCAGTTAGCCCTGCCTCCGTCATTAGCTAACCTTCATAATGTATTCCATGTGTCTCAATTAAAGAGATATGTCCATGACCCCACCATTGTCCTTAGAATCCAACCTGATGACTTAGAAGTTCATGAGAATCTAACCTTCAAAGTTGTGCCAGTTCGCATTGAAGACCGGAGAGTTAAACAGCTTAGAGGGAAGGACATTTGTCTGGTCAAAGTCGTCTGGGTTTGTGGTGATGCGATAGAATCATCATGGGAATTAGAGGATAAGATGCGTCAGGATTATCCTGACTTGTTTGTATAAATTGAATTTCGGGGACGAAATTCCTTGTAAGTGGGGGAGTAGTGTAACACCCCAAAATTTTAATACCCGATTAATGAAATGTTAATTATAATTTAATTATAATTAATTATTTCCATATTAATCCTTGATTAAAATATGTGTTCATATAGTTGGTATATGAGTGTGAAATTATTTAATAAATATAATAAATGCCTAAAATGAGTATTTTGCATATTAGTCCCTGGGTTGGGACCTAGAAGCAATTATAGGAAAGGTTTTGGAGGGAAATTAAATAAAATAATTATTTTTCAAAAATTGGGAAAAATACTCGAGTATTTTCTGAAAAACTCGAGTATTTTGGGTCAAACTGCACGAGTTAGTGTGTTTGGTGAGTCAGCACCAACGATTCCGTGTTGGTGACACGAAATCATCTCCATTCCACGTCCAGGGAGGTCGTGTCGACCTGCATGAGCTTTCTCCATGCCTATTTAAGCTCATCAACGTCCCTTGGTTGAGAATTTTGATCAACTTGTAGAAGTTAGAGAAGTTAGGGTTCTGAAGTTGTTGCCTTCGATTCTCCTTCAATTCTGTGTGTTAGGATTCGAGTGATACACGAATACAAAACTCACATCACGAGCTTTGTATAAACACCAAAATCGTGAGGATTGAGTGAGTGTGTTGGAGGATTCAAGGAGGTGAAGTGAAGCTGTTCTTGGTCAAGTTTGTGTCTGGAGCTTACTTTGATCTTGATTTCTGGTAAGCTCATGAATCCCTGAGTCTCAAATTCGATTTCCTTAGTTAGATTATGTTGCATAGATTCTAGAAAACCTAATTTCCCCAATTTTATTCTTTGTTTCATGTGTGAACCAATTCCACTTTGGTGCTGCACTCAAAATGCTCTGCATGTGGTGCTTGAAGTTGGTCTGAGAGTTGTGGAGCTTTTCTTTGGGGATTTCTTGTTTGATTCACATCTGAGAGGTAAGGGGAAGTAATTATATTCACTAGATAGAGATTAAATTCCATGATTTGTGTTAGAGAGCCACCAAGAGGCTCTAAGGGCTTAGATTGAATAGGGTCTTTGGTTTGGAGACCAAGCTTTGCTCTAAAACTGTGTTGAGCAAGTTCTATATCATGCATGCAAGCTTAAATGAACTTTGTTTCATGAGTAGTGTGCTTATTGTGTAAATTGAAGTATTAAGTTGTTAAAAGGTGTTTTTGTGCATGATTTATTGATTCTCTGTCAAATTGGTTATTTGATATGAAATGAGTATGGTAACATGTTCAATATATGGTATATGAACTATTGTTATCACTGGTTTGGGTTAAAAATGTTTAGAAATTGAAATGGTATGTAAAAACCAAGTTTCAGTCTATTTTGTCTGCAAACACTCGAGTATATGGCTTAACACTCGAGTATTTCGTGATGCACCAGTGTGAAAATTGGCGCACCCACTTGAGAACCAGGCTAAGCACTCGAGTATTTCAGAGGCAACAAGAGTAAAAATTAATGAACAACTCGAGTAAAATGTGAACTACTCGAGTATTCTGGGTAATGGACTACTCGAGTATCTCATGAATTACTCGAGTATATTTTTGAAGATCTGAAAACTTGAATCTCTAAACAGACATGAACGACTCGAGTATAATCATGAACTACTCGAGTAAAATCTGGAAAATGATAAACTACTCGAGTATTATGGAAAACACTCGAGTATTTTTAGTCAGATACTTAAAAATACCATTTTCAATTCTAAGTCATTTTGTAACACTTAAAGGACGATAAACCAAGTGATCCTGGACTTAAAGGAAATTGATTGATGTTATGACATTTTCATTTGAATAACGATACGTTGCTCGGGAGGCACGTAATGTATTAATAAAAGGATAAAACATCAATCAATTCCCTTTAAGTAAAGTAATGCATTCATTCTGGAGTTGGGATGATAGGACGTATATCATGTTTTGGTAAACATGTGGAGGGCCTCTGGGAGTGCCAATACGCTTGCTTGATGACACGTCGTTGACGTGGTCGGCTTAGTGGATGCCGATATGGTTATACCGTTTGGATGACGGTCCGTTTGGATGACGGGATATGCTCGGGTGGCATGGATACCAAGCTTGACGTGTACATTCTAGGTGAATGTACGAATTGTTGTATACCTAGGAATACAACGCACTGTTGAGTGCTGGGTTGTCAGGGATGGACGTCAGAGAGTGACATAGTATGATGGAGATAGGCTTGAGAGCTAAAGTCATGCATCATGCCACTCATTTAAATCAATTGTGATAAATGAAATAAGTGTGAGCATCCTAAGTGCATTAATTAACTGCTAAGTGTTATATGTGATTGTTGTTAATTGATACATATTTACATACTCATATTGCACAATTTATTCTCTGTTGATTATGTGTATAGAATTGCTTACCCCTATGCCCTTGTAGGTGATGTCTCGTTACATTGCTTGCATCGAGATCCGGCCACTTCCTAGTGGCACATGGATCTATGAGGACCATCGCGCGGTGTTCGAGGGAGAGGTAGAGGTTATCTTCTACCACCCGAACCCGTTGATCCGATTACGTCCTCGTAGATTTAGGATTCCCATCATATACTCTATGCATGTACCCCGTTTTACACTTACCATGGACCACCTCCCACGCGACCAGCTCGCTCCTATCACAGTTTCCGTTTTCGACCTACCCGCTCTCACCCTTTTACCTCGAGAGTCGTCCGCGAGGAGACTCCCCCTTCTGATCCGAGGAGCCCAGTCAGGGTTTCACCATCACCTGACCCGGTACCCAGTGGTAGGGTACACTCTCCCTCGGATGAGATTGAGGAGGACCCAGTGGAGGACGAGAGTGGGAGCGAGCCTGTCGTGCATTCTACTGGGAGTGATTGGAGGGACGATGATCCCTAGGTTTGTGCATAGGGTATGTGATGAGGATCAGGGGATCCGATGTGTGGAGGCTGTGGAGGAGATCTTGCTGCTGCTGCTGTGTTGATGATGATGCTACTACCTTACTACTTATGTTTCTTGGAGACTGCTGTTATCACTACTACTACATCTGATGCTGCCAGATCTACGTGACCACCCTTAGAGTTTTATTTTGATTATGTATATATGTTGTAGATATACTTTTGGGGTTCTCTAGGGATTTGGTCATGTTATTATGTAGATTTGTTTATGGACTTGTATTTTGGGATCTTGGAAGCTTTGATATGGGGCTATGTACTTATGACTCTTATTATATATATATATATATGTACCTATGTTCATCTTACTAGTAATTGCATAGTCCGATAATTCCGCTTACTCTGATTTAATCTATTTGAGGGCTCGGCTGTGAAAACTATTCGATGGTATCAGTTTTATCAAATAAAGCAAGGGTAGCTTCAATTATTTTCTATAATATAAAATACGGTTCCAAAAGATGAATGCTACCCAACTTTCGAAAAGGTTTCAGAAATCGCCGAATTCAATATAACTGTTTTGGTAATACCTTAGGGTTTATTCTCCAAGAATTCCAAGTGTTGATTTGTGCACCCGCTTTTAAAATAAAATTTTATTTCCATATTTTCTTAATCCTCACAAGTCCATATATTATCCAATATAAAAGCTTAATTACTATATTATATTTGGGTAATCCGGAAGGGTGTCACAATGTTCACCTTGAACTATTATTATATCCTATAATAAATTTGGTTTCTTTGTTAAACTATTTGGTGAGAGATTATTGTTTGAGGACAAATAATACTTAAGTGTAGAATGTGTGATAAGTGTAAAAATGACTATTTAATTGAGTATATTTTGACCAAATTTATATTCACTTTAATATCACATGACACCCATTTCCCTATATTTTTCATTGAATTTATAAATTTAAATTAGTTGATGGAATTAGGTGATATTTGTATATTTTATACCTTTCAACACAAATAAATCCTTTTAAGGCATAATTGTAGTAATTATAAGGCTTTGAGTGAAGGATTTTTTATATGGAAACATCCAAGGATAAGAGATTCCATTAGAATAGTAAAAAGATGGAGAGAAATTGACAAAAAGCGACCAAACTAATGCCCAAGGGAGACTAATTTTGATTGAAGCTAAAATAACATCTCTATTAATATGAAGATTGAACTAACAAAAGAAGAGTTACATACAAACATGCAGTTGCAGGTCCCAACGAATGCATCTCTTAAGCTCATTGAGCCTGGCAACATATAAGCTGTTGTTTTACATTTACATTATCATTTTAAGAGTCTTAGTATCCACTAACAAGGTCTAAACATTCAGAGCATGCACATACACAGAAAATTCATCATCAACAACAAATATTAATTTCACATAATACATATAATCATATAATACCCTAAACACTAACTAACATGGTCCTATATTTTTCACAAGTTTAAACAAGTTCATTTATTTTATTTATTTATTCTAAGGTCTAAAGTTATCAACTACCTTAAGTTTTATTATTCTATTTATTCACCAACCCTTAGTTCCCACTATATACAATCTATAACTTATTCCCTAAGTAGAGGTAATACCACGTTGATTTTGGTCCAATATATGATGTTTTGAGCATGAATTAGACTCCCTTTTACTAAGGATTTGGCTTGTTTCTCTTGTAAATTTAGGATTTTTAGTATAGTTTTAGGAATTGTTATTAGATTAGGATTCTTTGAACGTTTTGATCAGTTTTGTGTATGTTTCAGGTACTTTCAGAGCTTAATTGAAGAAAATAATTATGGAACTGGAAAGAGGACGAAAGGACCTTGAAAATGGCGCAAGAACGGAGCGAAACGCAGTCAGAGCAGGCCCGGCACGCCCCGGCGCACAGACCCGCACGCCCAGGCGCGCAGCCCCCGGTTAGCACCATCAGATCAGCCTGGCGCACCTCGGCGTGGAGCCTCGGGCGCCCAGGCGTGCACCCTTCGAGAAGGCCCAATTGGGCCGATTTCTGATCAGTTTTGCTTCCAATCAATTAGGATTAATTTTAGTCTTTAAAAATAGGTTTTTCCATTAAGTTTAGTAGACTTTTCAGAGGCAATTAGAGATTAGAATAGAATTTAAGATTAGAGAAGAGAGGCTAGTTTTGCAATTGAGAGCAAGGAGGCAAGGCACAAGGATTGAAGATCAACATTGCTGGAGGGATCCACTTGATGATTGAAGATATCTTGGGAGTAAATTCATTGTTGTCTATGATTATGAGTTTTTCCCATTCTTTGTATTTCTTCTTCCAATATGTGTAACTAAACCTCTTGTTAGGAATAGGGTGGATTTGTATGGATCTTAATTTAGCTATTTATTTATGAATTAATGTTTTTCCTTTTTAATCAATTGTTTGGCTGCGTTTTAATTACAATTCATAGAATTGACCACTTTATGTTTTGCTTTGGTAATCTGAACCTTAATTGGAAAATTAGGATTTAGATTAGGCCTTTCATCCAAACAATATAATTATTCAACTCGTAGGAATACTTTTGGGTAATTGTATAACTTTCATAAACCAAAACTCACTTAAGAGATTAAGCGGTAAAGTTTAGTAAGAAACGTAATAGCCATGAGGGATCTAGCTTTTATTGTTTCTCAAGTTGTTGATTTATTGAAAACAGATTTTCATAATTAATAACCTGATCCTACAATGAAACCACGTTCCTAACCTTTTCCATAATTGTTTCTAACCCTTTTTATTTTCTGTTTTGTCTCATCCTTTTAATTCTACACTCTTATCTCAAAACTCAAAACCAATACAAGTTTCACATAGTAATCGCAATTAGGTGAAAGAAATTAGAAACAATTTGCAATCCTCGTGGGAACGATAACTGGTCTTACTGACTATATTACTTGTCGATCCGGTATACTTGTCGGTGACCCAAGAAGTTTTTGGTGCCGTTGTCGGGGATTGAAATTCGATTCTAATTTTTTTGGTACTTTTTTTTTGTAATTACTTGTGTAACTTTTACCTTTTCATGTATAACTATTATTTTAATAATGATTTAGATTGCAATAGATTTGTTTCGGATCCCTTTTCTGGATACTATTATGCACAAAACATAAGTGATAGGAAGGCACCATGAGAAATAGCCTTAGAAAAATTACAAAATTCAATTGAGGAACTAAATTCTTATGTGGAGCCAATTCCTGTGGAGAAAGCTCCATGGGAAATAGCTTTAGAGAAATGTGTTCAAAGCACTAAAGATTTTGTTGAACAAGTTAGAAACAATTTTCAAATCCAAAGTGTTAGTTTAAAGAACCTTGAAATTCAAGTTGAACACATTTCAAAGCCATTAGATGAAGAGTCACAAGCATCACCAACAATTTTTGACTCTCTTCAAAGAGAAGAAAAAATGGTGGTGATGGATGTGACCAATAATGAAACCCATTTGGAGGAGCAAGTAAATGAGATTGTGCATAATAAGTTTGAGGAAGTGAACCGAAATAAAACAATAGAAGGTATGAATATGGTAGAAAAATTTGATCTGCCCTTGCATGATGAATTTCTTGCACTAAAAAATTTGGTTAAATCTATTTCATGCTTGGATGACTCAAAATTTGTCCACTATATTCAACCTTTGTGCTTTCATGAAAATTCTCAAAATCAATCTAAATCATTGTTAAACAATAGGGAGTCTGGAAAGGTAGTTTTCCTAATTCATGGAATTAACACCTTCATGAATGGAAAAAGAAATAATTTGTCTAAGATGATGCATGGAGTAAGGAATGCACCTTTTGACCCTGGTGGGATTGAGCTTATTTTTGAAACTTCCTTACTCCACCATCATCCAGGGTTTGCCCCATGGGATGTGGGAATAACTTGTTATTGTTGCATCACATGGGATTTAACCTATAGAATTTGGGATCCTAGTGGATTCTTTGTAATTATGTAGTAGTGTAGGTTTTGCTTTTATTTTTTTTAGTTAGTTGAATAAAGAGTTGGAGCTTTCTATATGTAACTGCTAATGAAGTGCTTCTAGCACCATTTTTAGTTGTTCATGTGTCATGTAACACCCCGCAAATTCCTCGTACTACTTTAAAATACTAAAAAGATTCCTTGTAAGAAAGATGTTTTTGAAAGAGTATTTTCTTAAATGATTTTCTGTATTCACGCTTTTAAAATAATGAATGATTTTTTTTTTGAAAAGAAATGATTTTTCATGAAATGATGATAAGATTTTTAAAGTTAGGGTTTGAAACAATTGTGTGTTAATGTTTTTACACCTTAAAGGAATTATGATTTTTATACGTGGGTCACTTTAGGATGAAAAGGATTATTTTCTATGCATGTGTGTTTGTATGCACGGTTTTGTATGTATGTGTATGCTTAGGAGTATATGGACTTAAATTAGTAAAAGAAAATGATAATGCATGAGTGTATATATGTGTATGTGTATGTGTATGTGTGTGCAACGTGAATGAATATGTGTATGAGTAGGTGTGTGTATAATAAGTGTATGTGGGTGTATAGGTGTGATACGTGTGAGTGTGTGGGTGTGCATGCCATAATACGTGTGGGTGTGTGGGTGTGCATGCCATGACTTCACTTGTGTTAAAATTAGGAAGCTTATAGGCTAAGCATTAGAACCATAAGGGAACTAAATGGGTAGAAAACCTTAACTAGAAGCCAAAGGCAACTAAACCTAAGGGACATAGTTCCTTAATTTTCTCCACCATGTTTCCCTAGGTTTGCTAAACACCACCCATGCAACAATTCAAGTTGCCAAAATTGCCCTTCCTTGAAAGTACCTTGGCCGAATGGGATAAGGATAAAAGAGGAAGAGTACCAATTGCTAATATAAACCACCACCCTTAGTTTCTTTCACCCACTCCTCATTCATTCCTCTCATTTCCATTCATTTTCCAAACACCTTTGTTGAGAGCACATATCAAAGCTCTCAACACATAGAAAATAGAGGGGAGGCCGTGAGCTACAAGGAGGAAGGAGGAGGAAGATCTAGCCAAAAACCTAAGTCTTCTTTGAAGATCCAAGACCTTAGAAGCTTGAAGATCAACCCTTTCTTGGTGGGTAGTTCGAAAATTATGAAGAAAGTTGTAATAGTCTAGATTTTTCCTCTTGATCTTGTGATTTTTCTTTCTTTTCCTCTTTGCATGTTAATTTCCAAAAGCTTAAATGAGGAGTACAAGTGTGTTTGTACTTGATCATGGATTTTAAAGTTTAAAGCAACTTATAAACATCTAACTAATGGATTTCATAACTCAATTAAGGTCTTCATGAAAGATCTTAAAGTTTTTTCAACATAAATCTTAAAGATCTAAATAGTTTTGGAGATTTTTGTAAAGTTTAAAGTGTATCTCTTTACATATTAATTTCTCAAAGCTTGAAGAAATTTGTAAACATCTAATCAACGGATTTCCTAACTTGTTTAAAGTTTTCGCAGGAGATCTTAAGGTTTTTCAAACTAAATCTTCTAGATCTAAAAGACTTGTTAAGATTTTTGTGGATTTAAGGCAAGTCTCTTTGCATGTTAAATTTCTTTGATTAAACCGTGAACCATGATGTTTTTAAGGAATGACTCGATAATTAAATTTATGAGTTAAACTTGTTTAATGATGATCTTAATGGTTGATGTACATGCATGTGTTACTTGTGCCTTGATCTTGAATTTTTAAATGTAAAGGAACTTGAAAATCACTAAATCAAGAACTAGGTAATTCGGCCATGAGTAGAAACATTGGGTCTTGATACTTTTAATTTGATTTAGGTAATTGCATGTTAACTTCATGTTTAGGAACCTTGATTTGAATTGATGAAATGTTTGATTTTTGATTTGATCTTGGTGAAGCTTTGATTTTCGGTTTTAATCCTTAAAAAAAAAGGCTTTGATCTTTTGTGATCTATGAAAAAGTTGATCTTTAAATGCATGCATGTTGTTTTTTGAACCAAAGGATTTAACCTTTTCTTCATGCATGTCATTCTTGAATCAAAAGATTAAATTTTTCTTGGCGAACCATCACGGTTTTACAAAGGACTAAAGGAAATAAGTTTTGAAAATTAATTTCTAACTTGATTTATGTTTAGTGTGCATGCATGATAAAGATTTGAAGTTGAACCTTAATTTTTATGATGAGATGTTCGGTCTAGACTTAGGAGTCAAGAAATCATGTTTTGATTTTCATAAGAGATACATGCATATTAATTCTCTTTAATTTAAGAATCTTGTGTTTTTGTATGTTGAAAAAGTAAACCAAGGACTTTGTTTGTCAAAAGAGGGTTCGGTCTATATACATAGAATAACCTAGCACTCTTTTTCAATAAAGTGACATGAAAATAATGATTATGTTTGTGAACCATGGCTAAACTAAATTGTTAGAAATCGTGGGGTGAATACCTAAACCCTATACGGTTTGTAATTAAAGGAAGAGTAAATAATTATGTTGCATGAAAAAGAAAGTAGAATTTAAGTGCCTTAAATAAATCAAGTTGATTTATGAGATTTAAATTTGTGATGTTTGCTTTATTTTCTTGGATGTCATTCGGCCATATAGTGTAAATAAGTTTAGAAAATTTAGTTGCATTAAAATAAACTCATGTAGTGATTTTTGAAAAAGAATTGAATTGTTGTGTTTGATTTATATCTTTGTGAGTGAGTGAATGTCTAAGCGTTTGTTTGAATTATAAATAAATTAAATGACTAATCAATTACTTGTATGACCTCATTTATTTAAGTGTTGTTGTGATTGTGTGCTAGATTATGTTTGAAAAACTTTTGAGTGTGTAAATGGCTTTGAAATAAGTTGGTTTTAAGGAAAATTCCATTTGATCTATTTGGAATCTTTAAATTGTATTCATGGCTGTCCAAGGTTTGTTTTATGATAAAGACTTGAGTTTTAAAGTGGTAATTTTGAATAAAAGAGTTGTTTAAAACAAATAGTGTTTCTACGATGTTTTCGGGGTTTTATCAAAATGATTTTTTTGTAAAATAATTCCTTGCTGTCCAGGATTATTTATGACTATTTCTTAACTTTGAAAATGTGTTCAAGTGGTCTAAAGTAAAGTTTTCAAGTGAAAATGGATTTAAGAAAAAGTCGGGTTGAAAACGGTGCATTCTTTGGTGTTTTTGAATATAATTAAGATGTTGTCCAAGACGGACCAGCAACCTAACTAAATGGTTTAAATTATTTTATACGACCTTTTCAAATGGTTTTGACGAACTTAAGGTATTATAGATATCAGAGTTGTTTAAAAGAAAACGGTGATGTTTTAAGTTTTCCGACGAGGAATGAGAAGTGTTCAAGTTACGAAAAAGATTTTCTTAATACAATTTAATAACGTAAGTGTATTTTATTTAGTACGAGGAATAATCTTAAAGACGAGAGATTGGGGCAGCCGGCAGCAGAAAGGATCCGAAGTGACGGTACGCATTACATGGCTGGACCTCAGGTGAGAGAGAAGCTTTCCTAAGACACCGTGGTAGTTAGGTGATATATTAGGACGTTCCGTGTCATCTCAAAGACCGGAACTTAGTGGTTGGAGTCAGTAGTATAAGTGGCAATTGTTTGTGTTGTGTGGCCACTTATACGAAGGTGACAAAGACCACAATGCTATTGTGTGATGTTGTGTGATTGCTTTTATTTATTCAATTATGTCTGATGATACTTACTGCTATTAATTTAAATAAGTAATACGCTGATGGACGTCTGTTACGTCCTGAAGATAGAAAAGAAATAAATAAGACTGTGACATAAAGACCTAATGAGAAAGAAAAGATCATTGGAAATAAAGCATGTGATGGAAAAGAAAGAAAGAGTTGAGATTGGGGAATGAATGAATGAAAATGTTTGAGAACGAGCCAGAGCTGGGGAGAGTGATGTTGTTTGTTGGAAAGGAGACGTGATTTGAGCGGAGCGGGGCTCCTTTGTTTTTGGTTTTAGACTGGGAACTAGTGTCGAGTTGAGCTTGCTCCTCCATTAGAGCTCAGCAAAGTTGTATTTCTTAAAAAGGTTTTTATTTTCGAAAAGCTCTTTAAAGGAATTTTGAAAAGATTATTAGGAAGAGATTTTTGAAAAGATTTTTGAAAAAACGATTTTGAAAAGGTTGTGAAAGAAGTTTTTGAAAAGATTTGGGAAAAGAAGTTTGTGAAAAGAGATTTTTGTAAAGAGTTGTGAAAGGAAATTTCTGGAAAAGGTTGGTGAAAGGAAGTTTTAGAAAATAGCTTTACGAAAAGAGGTTTTGGAAAGGAGTATAAAAGTATTGTCAGAAATGCTTTCGAAATGAAATTTTGTGAAAGGTTTGGAAAGAAGGTTTTATGAAAAAGTTGTGAAATGATATCTTGGTGAAAGCTTTTGTAAGGTTGTTTTGAGGAAGGATTGATGAATGAGATTGTGACCAGAGATGCGAGTTCATCGTTGTGATCCCAGCTCTGTGCTATGTGAGATGTGATGAGAGAAAGTTTGTGCAAAGTTAGTGGTCGGGACTCATTGAAGGGTTGCACGAAGGATGGGCCGACCGTAGGTTAATTATAATAAGCTAAAAGACTTTAAAAGACACACGCGGTGAGGTATGAGAGTGCGAAGTAGTGGAGAGGAACGAACGATAAGTATTTGCGGATACTTAGGATGAGATTGCATTAGGGGAGGACGATGACGGTGAAACGTCAAGAAGTCTAGAGTATGTTTCTAGGCAGAATGAACTCCACATGTGGCGCACTAACGTGGTGGGGACTGGGTCTAATGTCGTGGTAAGTTCTGCGGGCCCACTAGAAACATACTGTCGCCCCCTAGATTGAAAATCGAGAACAGTGAGAGGGACTGGAGTGGGGCATCTTGTTTGCCACTGCGAGGCAGTGTGCCATGATTATTGTAAATTGTTTGAGGCAGAGTCCTCCTGGCCTGGGGCCATTTGTGTTGTGACAGCTGTCGTGCCCGCACGGTAAAGGTCCTGTACTCCTGTTTGCTTCCGACTAGGTTGGGTGGATGACCGAGGAGATGTAGACGTGAGTGATAACCGAGAACGGATGGAAGATTATGATGATATTTTATAATTCCCCAAATTAAGAGAAAGATGTGAACTGATGAGACCGAATAAGAAGAAATTAAGAGTATGAGCGAAAGAAAAAGAAAAGGTGTGGATGAGAGTAGATTGACAAGAGGATGAAAATGATAACAAGAGTAACAATAATAATAAGAGATGATAATGATAATGATATACTTGATTGTTGTGTGCCGGTGGTTGTATTGTATGATTGTATGGTCCTATTATTTTGCCTATCGTAATCCCACACCGTCGACGATTCGTCGTTCGGATTGCTTACTCTCTCCTGTTCGTTGGCATATCGGTGCTGCTGATATCTCAACGGGCAGACGGAGCATCATAAGGAGATCATCACCCTAGAGGAACGGGGAGTGGAAGCTCAACTACAGCAGGGGAGCAGTGACAGAAGGGACTTCATCTTCGAGAAGGGAGAAAGCATACAAGAAGAAGAGGGAAGCATCACCCGGTAGTGATCGACAGAAGGAGATAGGGGTAGTGTTTTAGTTGAGATCATTGTTTGTGTTTCGCGTCAAGGATTACCGAGCAACGAACCATTATGTAATTTAGCCAAGTTTTAAATTTTGAAGTGTGGAGTGCTTCTAATTTGGAAGATGGAGTGATGTAAACTCTTGAAATCCATTATGAACACTTTTTCATGATGTTTTTGAAACCAAGTCATTTTATGGAAACAAATATTTTATGTACGTGAAAAATGTTGTTAGTAATAACTCGATCTTCCGCGAAGGATTTTAAGATTTGTCAATGACATTGCAACAACTTTTACAAAAAAAAATTTGGCCTCATTTTTGGTAATTTTAATACACCAAGTTAATTATTTTGGTTTACGAAAATCGGGCTGTTACATAATGGTATCAGAGCTTATGGTAATCCTTAGTGGCCTTAAGCATGGGCTTACATGCTTTGTTTGTGTGACTCTGTGTGTTTGTTAGTATAAGGATAGGGACATAGGTTTAGGTTCTCATCCTCCTAGGATGTAAAACTTTGTTTGCAACTTAGTAACGACCATGTTAGTTTGAGAAACCTATTGGTTCTAAAGCTTGAAGGAGTAGACCACCGTGAATAGATTCTAAGACTAAGACCCCATACCCCATGATATTCCATTAGTACTTGTAAGACTTAAGTTTATTAACCTTAGCATGCCTTATGTACAAGAATAAATGGTGCCCTTAAAGATATAGGATGTCCTCTCTGAATTCCCGTGTTGTTGACTTGCTTCAGCAAAATAGTTAGTACTATTAAAATTCGAACCTTTTCTTCATAAGTTCTACTATCAACCCGTAGCTTTACCGATCCTACTCGAGGGTCATTAGCCTGAACTAAGAAGTTAGGAGTACTGTAGTACCCAAATAGCTTAGGCCTGAACTATCAAGGAAGGATAAATGGTTAGAACTAAGTGAGAATATAAGGTCTTAGTGGATTTAGTTATAAGTTTGATCCAAGTTGGGGAGTCACAAGGAAGAAAGGAATCATATGATACCGGTTGATAGAGGGAAATTGAGAATTAGGACTGCCATGTATCGTGATCAAAGGATTAGGTAGTGAAATCGATAGGCTTGACTGATGTCTAGGATGGATCTAAAGAGAAAAGTGAGGTTGTTTGAGGAAGTAAGTCGACCCAAGCTGCAATGGAATCCCTTAAGATAGAGAAATGATAGACGAAAACCTTAGAGTTCGAAGGAGAATTAAAGGAAAGAGCGATTATTTTGAGTTAGTAAGAACCTAAGTTGTAGAGAATAGCAAATATCCGAGGACTTCTAGGCGAAATCCTATGCTTTTGAAGATGTTTGAATTTTTGTTTGATTGATTTTCCCTAAGTCCGTACCTATGGTCGGACTCTATGTGACGGCGATCAGCTAAGGGAGCGACATCTTCTTCGGTTAGTCCGTTGGACTTAACCCGATTCGACACGCAAGCGGTCGTGTAAGTGCGACTTCTTCATCTGAAAGCGATAAACGATGAGCACGACAAGGTGAATTAGACCAGCAAAAGAGAATACGACCATGAAGCAAAAGGAAAAGTATTCTTATGGAAGTCAGGGTGATGTATGAATTTTGTACCCTGCTGCCCAATCCATAACATATTTCTTGGGGACGAGAAATCTTTAAGTTGGGGAGAATGTAACATCCCGCAAATTTCTCGTACTATTTTAAAATACTAAAAAGATTCCTTGTAAGAAAGATGTTTTTGAAAGAGTATTTTCTTAAATGATTTTCTGTATTCACGCTTTTAAAATAATGAATGATTTTTCTTTTGAAAAGAAATGATTTTTCATGAAATGATGATAAGAGTTTTAAAGTTAGGGTTTGAAACAATTGTGTGTTAATGTTTTTACACCTTAAAGGAATTATGATTTTTATACGTGGGTCACTTTAGGATGAAAAGGATTATTTTCTATGCATGTGTGTTTGTATGCACGGTTTTGTATGTATGTGTATGCTTAGGAGTATATGGACTTAAATTAGTAATAGAAAATTATAATGCATGAGTGTATATATGTGTATGTGTATGTGTGTGTAACGTGAATGAATATGTGTATGAGTAGGTGTGTGTATAATATGTGTATGTGGGTGTATAGGTGTGATACATGTGAGTGTGTGGGTGTGCATTCCATAATATGTGTGGGTGTGTGGGTGTGCATGCCATGACTTCACTTGTGTTAAAATTAGGAAGCTTATAGGCTAAGCATTAGAACCATAAGGGAACTAAATGGGTAGAAAACCTTAACTAGAAGCCAAAGGCAACTAAACCTAAGGGACATAGTTCCTTAATTTTCTCCACCATGTTTCCCTAGGTTTGCTAAACACCACTCATGCAACAATTCAAGTTGCCAAAATTGCCCTTCCTTGAAAGTACCTTGGCCGAATGGGATAAGGATAAAAGAGGAAGTGTACCAATTGCTAATATAAACCACCACCCTTAGTTTCTTTCACCCACTCCTCATTCATTCCTCTCATTTCCATTCATTTTCCAAACACCTTTGTTGAGAGCACATATCAAAGCTCTCGACACATAGAAAATAGAGGGGAGGTCGTGAGCTACAAGGAGGAAGGAGGAGGAAGATCTAGCCAAAAACCTAAGTCTTCTTTGAAGATCCAAGACCTTAGAAGCTTGAAGATCAACCCTTTCTTGGTGGGTAGTTCGAAAATTATGAAGAAAGTTGTAATAGTCTAGATTTTTCCTCTTGATCTTGTGATTTTTCTTTCTTTTCCTCTTTGCATGTTAATTTCCAAAAGCTTAAATGAGGAGTACAAGTGTGTTTGTACTTGATCATGGATTTTAAAGTTTAAAGCAACTTATAAACATCTAACTAATGGATTTCATAACTCATTTAAGGTCTTCATGAAAGATCTTAAAGTTTTTTCAACATAAATCTTAAAGATCTAAATAGTTTTGGAGATTTTTGTAAAGTTTAAAGTGTATCTCTTTACATATTAATTTCTCAAAGCTTGAAGAAATTTGTAAACATCTAATCAACGGATTTCCTAACTTGTTTAAAGTTTTCGCAGGAGATCTTAAGGTTTTTCAAACTAAATCTTCTAGATCTAAAAGACTTGTTAAGATTTTTGTGGATTTAAGGCAAGTCTCTTTGCATGTTAAATTTCTTTGATTAAACCGTGAACCATGATGTTTTTAAGGAATGACTCGATAATTAAATTTATGAGTTAAACTTGTTTAATGATGATCTTAATGGTTGATGTACATGCATGTGTTACTTGCGCCTTGATCTTGAATTTTTAAAAGTAAAGGAACTTGAAAATCACTAAATCAAGAACTAGGTAATTCGGCCATGAGTAGAAACATTGGGTCTTGATACTTTTAATTTGATTTAGGTAATTGCATGTTAACTTCATGTTTAGGAACCTTGATTTGAATTGATGAAATGTTTGATTTTTGATTTGCTCTTGGTGAAGCTTTGATTTTCGGTTTTAATCCTTAAAAAAAAAAAAGGCTTTGATCTTTTGTGATCTATGAAAAAGTTGATCTTTAAATGTATGCATGTTGTTTTTTGAACCAAAGGATTTAACCTTTTCTTCATGCATGTCATTCTTGAATCAAAAGATTAAATTTTTCTTGGCGAACCATCACGGTTTTACAAAGGACTAAAGGAAATAAGTTTCGAAAATTAATTTCTAACTTGATCTATGTTTAGTGTGCATGCATGATAAAGATTTGAAGTTGAACCTTAATTTTTATGATGAGATGTTCGGTCTAGACTTAGGAGTCAAGAAATCATGTTTTTATTTTCATAAGAGATACATGCATATTAATTCTCTTTAATTTAAGAATCTTGTGTTTTTGTATGTTGAAAAAGTAAACCAAGGACTTTGTTTGTCAAAAGAGGGTTCGGTCTATATACATAGAATAACCTAGGACTCTTTTTCAATAAAGTGACATGAAAATAATGATTATGTTTGTGAACCATGGCTAAACTAAATTGTTAGAAATCGTGGGGTGAATACCTAAACCCTATACGGTTTGTAATTAAAGGAAGAGTAAATAATTATGTTGCATGAAAAAGAAAGTAGAATTTAAGTGCCTTAAATAAATCAAGTTGATTTATGAGATTTAAATTTGTGATGTTTGCTTTATTTTCTTGGATGTCATTCGACCATATAGTGTAAATAAGTTTAGAAAATTTAGTTGCATTAAAATAAACTCATGTAGTGATTTTTGAAAAAGAATTGAATTGTTGTGTTTGATTTATATCTTTGTGAGTGAGTGAATGTCTAAGCGTTTGTTTGAATTATAAATAAATTAAATGACTAATCAATTACTTGTATGACCTCATTTATTTAAGTGTTGTTGTGATTGTGTGCTAGATTATGTTTGAAAAACTTTTGAGTGTGTAAATGGCTTTGAAATAAGTTGGTTTTAAGGAAAATTCCATTTGATCTATTTGGAATCTTTAAATTGTATTCATGGCTGTCCAAGGTTTGTTTTATGATAAAAACTTGAGTTTTAAAGTGGTAATTTTGAATAAAAGAGTTGTTTAAAACAAATAGTGTTTCTACGATGTTTTCGGGGTTTTATCAAAATGATTTTTTTGTAAAATAATTCCTTGCTGTCCAGGATTATTTATGACTGTTTCTTAACTTTGAAAATGTGTTCAAGTGGTCTAAAGTAAAGTTTTCAAGTGAAAATGGATTTAAGAAAAAGCCGGGTTGAAAACGGTGCATTCTTTGGTGTTTTTGAATATAATTAAGATGTTGTCCAAGACGGACCAGCAACCTAACTAAATGGTTTAAATTATTTTATACGACCTTTTCAAATGGTTTTGACGAACTTAAGGTATTATAGATATCAGAGTTGTTTAAAAGAAAACGGTGATGTTTTAAGTTTTCCGACGAGGAATGAGAAGTGTTCAAGTTACGAAAAAGATTTTCTTAATACAATTTAATAACGTAAGTGTATTTTATTTAGTACGAGGAATAATCTTAAAGACGAGAGATTGGGGCAGCCGACAGCAGAAAGGATCCGAAGTGACGGTACGCATTACATGGCTGGACCTCAGGTGAGAGAGAAGTTTTCCTAAGACACCGTGGTAGTTAGGTGATATATTAGGACGTTCCGTGTCATCTCAAAGACCGGAACTTAGTGGTTGGAGTCAGTAGTATAAGTGGCAATTGTTTGTGTTGTGTGGCCACTTATACGAAGGTGACAAAGACCACAATGCTATTGTGTGATGTTGTGTGATTGCTTTTATTTATTCAATTATGTCTGATGATACTTACTGCTATTAATTTAAATAAGTAATACGCTGATGGACGTCTGTTACGTCCTGAAGATAGAAAAGAAATAAATAAGACTGTGACATAAAGACCTAATGAGAAAGAAAAGATCATTGGAAATAAAGCATGTGATGGAAAAGAAAGAAAGAGTTGAGATTGGGGAATGAATGAATGAAAATGTTTGAGAACGAGCCAGAGCTGGGGAGAGTGATGTTGTTTGTTGGAAAGGAGACGTGATTTGAGCGGAGCGGGGCTCCTTTGTTTTTGGTTTTAGACTGGGAACTAGTGTCGAGTTGAGCTTGCTCCTCCATTAGAGCTCAGCAAAGTTGTATTTCTTAAAAAGGTTTTTATTTTTGAAAAGCTCTTTAAAGGAATTTTGAAAAGATTATTAGGAAGAGATTTTTGAAAAGATTTTTGAAAAAACGATTTTGAAAAGGTTGTGAAAGAAGTTTTTGAAAAGATTTGGGAAAAGAAGTTTGTGAAAAGAGATTTTTGTAAAGAGTGGTGAAAGGAAATTTTTGGAAAAGGTTGGTGAAAGGAAGTTTTAGAAAATAGCTTTACGAAAAGAGGTTTTGGAAAGGAGTATAAAAGTATTGTCAGAAATGCTTTCGAAATGAAATTTTGTGAAAGGTTTGGAAAGAAGGTTTTATGAAAAAGTTGTGAAATGATATCTTGGTGAAAGCTTTTGTAAGGTTGTTTTGAGGAAGGATTGATGAATGAGATTGTCACCAGAGATGCGAGTTCATCGTTGTGAACCCAGCTCTGTGCTATGTGAGATGTGATGAGAGAAAGTTTGTGCAAAGTTAGTGGTCGGGACTCATTGAAGGGTTGCACGATGGATGGGCCGACTGTAGGTTAATTATAATAAGCTAAAAGACTTTAAAAGACACACGCGGTGAGGTATGAGAGTGCGAAGTAGTGGAGAGGAAGGAACGATAAGTATCTGCGGATACTTAGGACGAGATTACATTAGGGGAGGACGATGACGGTGAAACGTCAAGAAGTCTAGAGTATGTTTCTAGGCAGAACGAACTCCACATGTGGCGCACTAACGTGGTGGGGACTGGGTCTAATGTCGTGGTAAGTTCTGCGGGCCCACTAGAAACATATTGTCGCCCCCTAGATTGAAAATCGAGAACAGTGAGAGGGACTGGAGTGGGGCATCTTGTTTGCCACTGCGAGGCAGTGTGCCATGATTATTGTAAATTGTTTGAGGCAGAGTCCTCCTGGCCTGGGGCCATTTGTGTTGTGACAGCTGTCGTGCCCGCACGGTAAAGGTCCTGTACTCCTGTTTGCTTCCGACTAGGTTGGGTGGATGACCGAGGAGATGTAGACGTGAGTGATAACCGAGAACGGATGGAAGATTATGATGATATTTTATAATTCCCCAAATTAAGAGAAAGATGTGAACTGATGAGACCGAATAAGAAGAAATTAAGAGTATGAGCGAAAGAAAAAGAAAAGGTGTGGATGAGAGTAGATTGACAAGAGGATGAAAATGATAACAAGAGTAACAATAATAATAAGATATGATAATGATAATGATATACTTGATTGTTGTGTGCCGGTGGTTGTATTGTATGATTGTATGGTCCTATTATTTTGCCTATTGTAATCCCACACCGTCGACGATTCGTCGTTCGGATTGGTTACTCTCTCCTGTTCGTTGGCATATCGGTGCTGCTGATATCTCAACGGGCAGACGGAGCATCATAAGGAGATCATCACCCTAGAGGAATGGGAGTGGAAGCTCAACTACAGCAGGGGAGCAGTGACATAAGGGACTTCATCTTCGAGAAGGGAGAAAGCATACAAGAAGAAGAGGGAAGCATCACCCGGTAGTGATCGACAGAAGGAGATGGGGGTAGTGTTTTATTTGAGATCATTGTTTGTGTTTCGCGTCAAGGATTACCGAGCAACGAACCATTATGTAATTTAGCCAAGTTTTAAATTTTGAAGTGTGGAGTGCTTCTAATTTGGAAGATGGAGTGATGTAAACTCTTGAAATCCATTATGAACACTTTTTCATGATGTTTTTGAAACCAAGTCATTTTATGGAAACAAATATTTTATGTACGTGAAAAATGTTGTTATTAATAACTCGATCTTCCGCGAAGGATTTTAAGATTTGTCAATGACATTGCAACAACGTTTTACAAAAAAAAAATTGGCCTCATTTTTGGTAATTGTAATACACCAAGTTAATTATTTTGGTTTAAGAAAATCGGACTGTTACATGTCACAGGTGAATAAGTTTGGGGGAGTCTCCTCCATGGTGCATTAAGAGAGAATGTTGTGCTACAAAGGGAAGTTTCTAACTCCTTGCCTTTGTTTTTAAATTTTTATTTTGTAGTTAGGATATTTTAGTTTGCTTGAGGACAAGCCAACCTCTAAGTTTGGGGGAGTGGACAAAATAAAAAATTTTCTTACTTGAATTGTTCTCCCATATTTGGTGTTGGTTTGTGTTTTTGGTAGGAGTAGGTAATTATTTTAGGCACTGTTTTTCTGATGATAGGTGTAAATACTTAGTTTAGGATTAGACTCACTGATTTTTGACACTATTTGATTGAGTTGTGAATATGTTGAGACTTGGTTATTTTGACAAACTTTTTGAGAAGTTGTGATTAGTGAACTGACCTTTATCCTAGTGAGATTTTGAGCCTTTTGAAACCCTTATTTCTTTCATGAGTGTGTTCACTTTGGCTTTGTGTTTTAGAACTTGACCGATGGCCATTTTGATATTGATAATTGTTTGCATGCATTAAGATGATTAAGGCACTTAGGATGTGTTTTTGTGGCCTTCAACTGATTTGCATTGACATGTTCCCTTAGTTGCCCACTTTGAGGCTAATGATATATAATTCTTCTTTGGTACCCTACATTAATTGCATGATTTTTTTTTTGTAAGTACCTTAGAAATTTTGAATGAGCAATTGAGAGGAACGGTTCAATAAGGAAAAGTGAATGAATGGTGAAAAGTGTTGTGAGTCTACTTCTCTTCCATGAAATAAATGAAAAATAAAAGAAATAAAGAAAAATTTGGAAGAAAGTAGAGGAAAAAAAAGAAAGTGAAAAGAAAAGAAGTATAAAATAATTGTGAGTTGAGTGTGAGTCCTCTTAGTATTCATTGCTCATTCATAATTTTAGAGGGAAATTTGTTTTTGCATTTAGCCCTTAGTTTTATCTTTTCTTTCTTTTATCCCACCTGACACTTTAGCCATGGCCTCATTACAACCAAATATAAGACCTTTTGATTTTTGTGTGCATTCAATAATTTCAATGGAGATATGGGTCTATGGTCAAGCTTATGGTAACACATTGTCATTGTATGAACTTGAGTGAATTACATTTATATAACCCTTGATACACATGAGAGATACGCTGTGAGGTTGAGAGTGTTCACTAATCATTGGTTCTTGTTGAGTTTGTTTCTCTAACCGGGTTTTAATTGTATGAATTGCTTGTGAAAACAAGTGTGAGTCTGTGAGTCGAAGTCCTAGATTAGGTGTGTACATTTTGATTTAGAGGGTAGTCTTGTGTTCTAGAGTTTTTATTTTACTTTTGTCTGGGACATGCAAAATACTAAGTTTGGGGGAGTGATTTGGGTCCAATATATGATGTTTTGAGCATGAATTAGACTCTATTTTACTAAGGATTTGGCTTGTTTCTCTTGTAAATTTAGGATTTTTAGTATAGTTTTAGGAAATGTTATTAGATTAGGATTCTTTGAATGTTTTGATCTGTTTTGTGTATGTTTCAGGTACTTTCGGAGCTTAATTGAAGAAAATATTTATGGAACTGGAAAGAGGACAAAAGGACCTTAAAAGTGGCGCAAGAACGGAGCGAAACGGAGTCAGAGCAGGGTTGGCACACTCAGGCGCACAGACCCGCACGCCCAGGCGCGCAGCCCCCGGTCAGCACCATCAGATCAGCCTGGTGCGCCTAGGCGTGGAGCCTCTGGCGTCCAGGCGTGCACACTTCGAGAAGGCCCAATTGGGCCGATTTCTAATCAGTTTTGCTTCCAATCAATTAGGATTAATTTTAGTCTTTAAAAATAGGTTTTTCCATTAAGTTTAGTAGACTTTTCAGAGGCAATTAGAGATTAGAATAGAATTTAAGATTAGAGAAGAGAGGCTAGTTTTGCAATTGAGAGCAAGGAGGCAAGGCACAAGGATTGAATATCAACATTGCTGGAGGGATCCACTTGATGATTGAAGATCTCTTGGGGGTAAATTCATTGTTGTCTATGATTATGAGTTTTTCCCATTCTTTGTATTTCTTCTTCCAATATGTGTAACTGAACCTCTTGTTAGGAATATGGTGGATTTGTATGGATCTTAATTTGGCTATTTATTTATGAATTAATGTTTTTCCTTTTTAATCAATTGTTTGGCTGTGTTTTAATTACAATTCATAGAATTGACCACTTTATGTTTTGCTTTGGTAATCTGAACCTTAATTGGAAAATTAGGATTTAGATTAGGCCTTTCATCCAAACAATATAATTATTCAAGTCGTAGAAATACTTTTGGATAATTGTATAACTTTTATAAACCAAAACTCACTTAAGGGATTAAGGGGTAAAGTTTAGTAAGAAAAGTAATAGCCATGAAGGATCTAGTTTTTATTGTTTCTCAAGTTGTTGATTTATTGAAAACAAATTTTCATAATTAATAACCTGATCCTACAATGAAACCATGTTTCTAACCTTTTCCATAATTGTTTCTAACCCTTTTTATTTTCTGTTTCTAACCCTTTGCATGCTTATAATTTGTACTCCATGGCTTAAATTGGATTTAAGATTTGAGGGCTTGATCTTGGTGACTTTCTTTTATTTTATAATAATTTCTCATTTTCAATCCTTGTAAAGTACTATGCAAATGTAACAACTAAACTAATGAGTTTGTTCCTGTTAATTGCAAGAGAAGTTTCGTCACTCTCTTTATGTAACATAATTCCATGAAATTGTTACTTACTTATTGTCACTAGTGGCCCCACCTGCTCCCTCTGAAGTTATATATATATATATATATATATATATATATATATATATATACACTACTAGCACTTCATATCATGCTAAGTTAAGTGGCATAGTGGTAGTGCAATTCCCCATTGAGTCTGAGATTCTTTTTTCGAATCCTCCTTCATGCATTTTTAATTTTCCTTTTTTTATTGATTAAACTAGAAAAACAATGGTGATTGTTCCCACGCGGAGTCGATCCCTTAAAAAATACCACCAGGCCAAAACAATTTGCATTGAAACAATTTACATGTTCATAATGCAAATTGTTATATAGATATATTAAAGTATTTGTCTCAACCAGTTTCTGCTCCTCCTAAATATTTGGTCAAGATCCGTCACTGATTGTCACCCCCTTCCTGTAACATAATTCCATGAAATTGTGTGACAGTTTTAACATGAATGGAAATTAATGTATTATAGTTTCCAAAGTATAGTTATGGACTTGCTTCTAAAAAGTGGGTAAATAAAATTTTCTTTTTGATAAACTCTTACTCGTAAAATAAGTTGGACTTGATTCCACGAATTTACTTTGAATTCGGCTATTTAATTTATTTGAAATCTCTGAGTTCCCGGAACACCCCAAAATAAAATCCATATTTGTTTGAATAATTCAAAAACGTATAGTTATATATTATTCATAAATTAATGTTACTCTTATGGAAATATTTTTCGTAAGCAACATTGTAAAATTTGCCGAATTCTCTTTTTAAGATCAAATCAGAGTAAGCGGAATTAAATATGATAAGGAATCACTAGCAAAATATAAACATATATAGATGATAAAAAGATAAACCCCATCATAAAGTCGCGTAGCAATAGTACAAACCCAGTGCCAAAGTCCATAACAATAAAGATATCAAAATACTGACCATACCCTAAGACATCTCAAAAGAAATATATACAATATAATATAATCCAAAAGTAGATATCCTGAGCTGGTCACCTGATCCTCCGAAACTGATCCACCAAGTCACATCCTGATCCACCGCAACTACATCCCTAGCCTAGGATCCAAAATATCTATACCATGCATACTCCTAGGAACCACTAATACCACTACGGTCTCTAGTCGCCGGCTCAACTGGTACCTCCTCCTCGCTCTCACCCTCGACGGGATCCTCCTCGACCTCGTCTGATGAAGTAGGGTACCACTGGGTCTAGGGTCTGCAGCTGGAACAGACCTACCATCATCCATCGAACCAGGAGAAGGAATCTCCTCAGTGAAAACCCTCGAAGAAATGGGATGAGAACGAGTAGCAGCGCGAAAATGAAAACTATGAAAGCGGCGAACCGGTCGAGCTGGGGGTGGTCCTCTATAAGAGTAAAAATGCAGAACATGCATAGTATATATAATAGGATCCTAAAACGTCGAGGCTGCACCCTGTCCAAAGGGTTAGGGTGATAGAGAGTGATCTCTACCTCACCCTCAAAAGTGGCCCGGTGCTCCTCATACGTCCATATACCACTAGGGATGGGACGAATCTCTATGCAGGCTAGGTATCTGGCCATCACCTGACAAGGGAACATGGGGTAAGTATAAACAATTCACATAATCAAATAAGAATAACAGAAGCTATACAAAGACAGTTAGACAATCAATCACTTAATATGCAAGTACATATGATCACACCAAATTCATTATATAATTATGTCTTATAATTATTGTGGCATGATGCATGTTGTCTAACTCTCAATCCCGAGATTCTCCGACTAAAAGTCTCGTGGACGTCCATCCATAATCACCCAAAGTATTCCCAGAGTACACAATCCATGCTTGGAAGTGATACATAACGTCATCCCTCGATGAACGTCAAGTCGTGAAGACGTAATAATCACTTATGGTACATAACACTACTCCCAGAGCTTGTGTCACGTCGCGAAGACGTAGTAACCATATCCACAACACACACACTGGCCACATTATCACTCATAATGTGTCATCAAGCAGGATATCACATTTGGTATTCCCAGAATACCCTCCACATGTTTCTCAAACATGAAAGTTGTGTGCTTATCAACCATACTCCATGTATGAATGCACTAAAGTCAATTCCATTAATTGATCTTTAATTATCAATATGATATCCAACATAATCATAATAATGTTCATAACATACTTCCCAATATACAATTTTCATAATTCAAATTTAATTTCCACTTTCAGAGTTAATTATGTCCAAGAATGTAATTAAATTAAAATAAAAAAGGAATAGAATTAAAAATGGCATTTTCAACTTATTTTTCACTCTGGTAATCGATTATCAAATCGTGGTAATCGATTACCACGTGTATTTTACAATCCTGCATCAGATACACTATAGTAATCGATTATCAGATCGTGGTAATCACTTACTATGACAGCAGATGCACTAAAAATTGAGTTTTAACATACCATTTCCAATTCTAACCCATTTTAACTTAAACCAACACTTCACAGAGCTCATTTAGCATAAATTGGACATGTTTTAATTCTGACATAAATACAAATTGCAAGTATCACATTCAAGTCATTAATTATGCATAAATCAAGCAAATCAACAACTTAACATAGCAAATTAACATTTATGCATTAACAATCAGATTCAGTCATTCCCACAGCTCATGTTCATCAAATGAAACTTGTTCATATTGAGTTTTCATCTCAGATTGGCCTCCAAGCCAAAGTCCCTATTCAATCTATGCCCAATTGAGTCTCTTGGTGACTCTCACATACAAAACTCAGAATTATTCTTATTCTAGTGAAGGTTTAGCTTTCCCCTTACCTCTAGGTCATGTACAAACAGAATCTTGACAAAGAAAAGCACTGAGATTCCAAATCCACCAACACCACACTGAAACAGAGCAGTTTCAGCAGAGTACCAAAACCGAATCGGTTGACATATGAAATAGACACAAAAATTGGGGAAATTAATTTCTCTAGACTCTCTGCAACATGTACTAACTGAAGGAATTGATTTGAAATGAAATGATTACTGGAGCTTACCAAAATCGAGCTCCAAAGTGTGCTCCAGAAACTAGAAACTGATTATGTGCAGATTTTGAGACTCCCCTTTGCAGCTATAGAACTTCCTCTACACTCAACTCTAACTCACGATTTTGGTGTCTTTGCAAAGCTCTGGATGTGAGCTTTACAATGGTGTATAATACTCACACTCACTCTCAGAAACGAAGAAGAACGAAAGCTTCAAAGTTAAGAACCCTAATTCAAAATTTCAACAGAGTTTCAATACAAGAAGCAAGAAATCTGCCAAATTCATCAGCTCCACTGCTTATATAAGACGAATTGATCGTGCATGCAGATCGACACGCGTCCAGGGACGTGCCAATGGTGGTTATCGTGGCGGCAATCGGAGTATAGTGGAGGATTGCTCATCAAACGCACTCAACCATGGCTGTTCTGCATGATAGTAATCGATTACCGGAGTCATGGTAATCGATTACCACAGTGCAATTTTGAACAATTCATTATTTTATTAATTTTCCTCCACAAATCTTTCCTAATATTTGTATTTAGGTCCTTCCCAAGGACTTAACTTCAAAAACCAATACTTTACATAATGTAATCGTGTAAAATTATTTTCTAAAACTTCTAAAATAATAATGATTAGACACAATTATTCAAACAATAAAAATTTAACTGAGAATAATAGTTTATTTATTTATTTATAATAAATAACAAGCATATATTTCAGGGACCGGAAATTAGGGGTGTTACAAATTGCATCAAGCCTGAATAACAGTATAATTTTTTTTCACTACTTACTGCACAATATATAACAGTATCTTGTAAATATCAAGTTCACCAAAAGAGTACATCAAAAACAAGATAATTTGTTATAACATGTGAAAGTGGCTAGTTCACCAAAAAATTACACCACTAAAAGTAAGATATCACTTGTTATAATTTGTAAAAGTGGTTAGTTCATCAAAAAATTACACCATCAAAAGTAAGATATGACTTGCTATAATCAAGTTTATCAAAAAGTAAGACACTAAATCCAATAATATCAACATTAAGTCCACCAAAAAATTGTAATAATATTGTTCACCATTAACTTCATCTCTTATAATGCAGACCAAGGACCGAAGGATATACCATCTACTGTTGAGTGCCTATGTCATCAAGGGGTGCCTACAAATAACACATCGGTTAAGATCGATGCAAGTATAAAAAGAAGGATAATCCATTTTTATTTATAAATCCACAAGTATTAAAAAAAATCCCTTTTAATTACCATCAAGAATTTAGTGTAACTAAATTGAGGGGTTTATAAGCTGTAGGTGCTGAACAAGATATTCCGGTAGGTTGTTGGTGACTTGTTGATCCCTTATCCTAAAATGGTAATGAAAAATGAAAATTTTCAATTATAGTACAACTAAATGGAAAATATTAAATATAAAAAAAAAATATGTATCGACTTATATATACCTCAAATGCTCGACTACGAGTTTGTTTTCTTCTTGGAGCTCCTTTTTTCTAGTTGATCTTTTCTCAATGAAAGATTTCAGCAAGTATAATTTCCCTTGAAGTCAAGTCGATGCTTAAATCCCTTCGGTTGCATTGCATAATTACGCATAAATGTTGGGATCACTAGTATTATGATCGATGTTTTTGTCTTGCAAGTGAAGTTCCATTACTTGCTTACTCAAGACATCTACACTATTATCTACAACCTTGCGGTATTTTTCAGATGTTGATACCTCGGCTGCCAATCTAATGAATTTAGAGACAATATGCATAAAGTCCAAGGGCTGGATAATTTCATATCTCCTACAACCTTCTTTCCCCTCACATCATGCACAAACAATGTCATTGCAGGCTTCTCTTATCCATCTTTTTATAATATGTTTCTCGGGGATGACCTTAACATCATTTGCTTCAAACACTTTCAATGCATGCGAACAAAGTATGTTGTCACACCCTCACAAATATTATCCTTAAATTAATTTAAGATTATTAAGTTACTTGAAAATTTCATTTAAAATTTGACAAAATTTTCTCTATTTTTTGGACTTTCCAAAAATTTACATTTTTCACCTGATCAATCTAGTACAGTCCAAAAACCATTTATATACATATTAATTAGTTTTGCATGCCCTATTAACAAAACAAAACAAAACTCAGGGCTTACAACGATTGAATTATTTCAAAACCAAAATAAATTAATTATAACAAAATGACTATAATTTCTCTCTTAACTAATTTACACTCCACGCCGATAATAGCGCAAGCTCAGCCTCTATACTTGTATAAAAACAGCAAAGATGTGAGCATTACACAATACTTAGAAAATAATTTCTAAAAAGACAGAGATACACTAAGTCAAACACAATTATAACAAATAAAATACATAAGGTCATGCTCACGCAATTCATTCACATACAATTCACATATCCATTTGGTTTTTTTTTCTATTCACACTTTTCATTTCACATTTTCTCATTTTCTTTTCTTTTCATTTTCCTTTCACTTTTTCCTTTTCTTTTCTCATTTTCCTTTCTTTTTATTTCTTGCATTCCTTTTTCCTTTCTTTTCTTTTATCCATTTCCCTTATCCTTTTTCCTTTATTCCTTTCCTTTATCCTTTTTCCTTGTATTATTTTCCTTTATTCCTTTCCTTTATCCTTTTTTCTTGTACCATTAGGATTTTGCGCACCTGTTAGGCAATTTTTCATCCATTAGGAATTTAATCGCCTTACTCACTACTCAGGCAATTTACACCCTGTAGGCCATATAACACCCGTTAGGGCCTTTTTTCCATTTTTATTTTCCTCACTTTAAAGTGGGTCCATTATACATTTAGTTTATTTTTCATTGTCTGTTGTCCCTTTTTACTTTTTAACTTTGATTACCGTACAACATATTGACAATTTCGGCCTACGGGCAATTTTCACCTGAGTGGACAATTTGGGCCTAATGGGAAATTTGACACCTAACAGGAAACCTAATGGATCAGTATTCCCCAAGGATCAATAAGCTGCGCCTTTCCTTACTTTCCAATTTTTATCATCCTTTAATTTAGTAAATCAATTATAATGCACTCATACCATGCCAACAAACACAAACATTTCATAATCATCATCCAGTTATCAAACTAACATACCATATATATATATATATATATATATATATATATATATATATATCTCCATAGTCATCGTGTATCTCATAGCACCCATTAAAGTCTCACACTAACACATATTCTCACAAGTATAAAAATGGGTTTATCTCATTTATTTTAGTACTCAAATTATTAGCAATATCAACTACCCTAAGTGTAGTGAACTTGACTCTAGACCGACCGAGTCTTCTTTACGCCAAACAGTTAAGCATGGAGGCAAAGAACACTGACCACCATCTGGTCGGTACCACGTTACACCGAGCTAGGGACATTTAGGAAAGCTACAGGCTTACGTAACCACTGCCGAGCACAGGATCTTCATCCTTATCGTTAACGGTTACTGTCCCAGCTAGCCTAACAGATTCTCCTATATTCCCGCACAGCTTGGTTCGATTATGGGATAAGGATAAGAATTCATCACATACGGGATTTGCAAAGGCAACCTTATCAGAATCTTTACTAGTCCCAGTTGAACACTTCTTCTTCACGGGCCTCATCAGACAAGCCCAGAAATACACGTATCAGGTAATCCCCTATAAGAACCACCAGGCTATGGGGGCTAAGGTACGTTTTCTCCATCCCTAAGTTGACACTATCACGCACTTTGTTGACTGGGGATCTGGGATCAGATCTTTGGTTTATTCCATAACCGTAAGGCTGTTCCTGGTCCAGGACACTACACTAAGGTTCATTATCTACCACTATATTCAATCTAGAACTCATACCCTAAGTAACACTACAAGAATTTTCCGGAACAGCTAGGGAATTTTGCTAGAGAATATTTCTGTAGCAATTTCATAGCAAATTAGCTACAAATTAGATACGAAATTAATTTCCGTAGTTATTTTTAGATAATATGAAAAACACTTATTATCAGGTAAACAACTACGGAACAACTACACTTTAGCTAGGAAATAATACTATCAATATAAAATTCCGTAGCTGATAAGTTTGCTAGGAAATATTCTGTAGCTAATTTTAAGATATTTTATGTTTTATATGTTTTGTGAAAAACCGGGAAATTTTTGCCCTCCCGCCTAACTTTTTACATGTCCCTAATATTTTGGTGTTCTCTTTTCATACTTTTCATTTTATTGTCTTTCGAAGAGAGAAAGAACTCAGAAGCAGAAGTAGAGAGGGAGAAGGAACTCATCGCCATCGCCGCCTCCCTCCTTCACCGCCACCTCCCTCACGGCCTCCTCCGTCATCCTTCTCTCCTTCGCTGCTTCCTCGTCAATCTCTCCGAATCCCTAAATCCCTAACCTCAATTTCATCCTTCCCTCACATCCCTGCCTCCAATTTCACTCCTTTTTCGACTACAGCGGTCTATTTCCTAATTCTATCACTTAATTAATCCCCCGCTATGCTACCTGCTTTTCTTTTCTTGTTTTGTTTCCGGATCTCTTTCTTTTTTATTTTTATTTTATTTTATTTTGGTGTTCAATTTGTTTTAGGTGAGTCTTCATAGATTAAAAGCGTAATGTCCTTTTGCCAATTTTTTGTGAGTGCAGGTGTAGGAAAGAGTTGTTTGCTTTTGCTATTTTCTGATGGTTCGTTCACTACCAGTTTCATCACCACTATTTGGTTTCTTAATATTCTTATGCGGCTATATATATATTATCTGTTTTTTTATTTCACTTTAAATATTTTATGCTTTGCAAACAGTCTTATTAAGTAAGGACTTAGATAGAGCATTTGATAGACCTATCATACTAGGATGAAACAGAAGAACATGCATTGTTTCTCATTTTACTTGTTTGTTGTATTCTGTAAATTAAATGGAGTAACGAACAAAAGAAAAAGACTAGGAACGAAAAGTAGAGTACAAAATAATCCTGTCCAAAGGTGTGGAATTGGAACCTAAGAGAACTTAATGGAACAACTGTCCTGTTTCTATCTTGTTCTACCCATGCACCAAATGCTACCTTAGGATTTGTTTCCAAGTTGGTTTCAAGAAGGATGGGAAGGCTTGGGAAACCTAAATCCCTCCTTCTTTTTGTTTACTTTGAGTGCATTAGCATTTTGGTTACTTCCCTGCCTTACCGTGACTCACCGTCGTTCATCGTTCGTTGTTCTGGTGTGTTAAAACTGAACCTAATATCTTTAATATCCTATCTACTTCATTTTCGCAGTTACTAATTGCTATTATTCTTCCGATTTAGAATTCTAATTTGTTTACCATTTGCTATTTGTGGTTGTTTCTAATTTGCTATTTACGAACCCTGTTTATGTTAGACAGTGGCAATGTATTCCTATTTCATTAATCTTGACATTTTAGGTTTCTTCTTTATGCTTATGTTCCTCTTGCTCTTGGGTTGCGTATCCTCCATCTCCCTTAACACTATGCTCTCTTAGGTTAGTTGAACACCAAGTGTTTGACAAAGTATGTAATAGAGAAGCTGAGGCATTTGGAATCCAGCAAGCACAGGTATATGTTCTCTTAAATTAATTTTGCTTGAGAGTTGTAATCCAGTGAATGAATCTCTTTAGTTGTGTTATATGTACACTTAAAACTTTTTTGTTATTAAGCCATGAATCATTGTAATTTTAAATTGGAATTAATATATTTTGTGTTCTTTTATCTTCAAATTGGAACTGATATATTTTTGCAGATACATGTAATAATTAATATATATTTGCACGAATATGATAAAATAATACTAATAGAATAGAAAGAGGAAACTATCAAGTGGCTTTGCTCTCTGAATAAATGTGTTTTGCTGTCTCAACACTAGACCACCTTCATGGTAAGACATTATTTGTGGCTTTGCTCTCTGAATAAATGTGTTTTTCTGTCTATTTTTCAGCCCGTGGTAGTAGAATAGTGAATGCAATTTGGATTTTTTTTAAAAGAATTACTTATCTGTTGTTGATAGTATTTGTACAAACAAATTATGTTTCTCTTTCAATTTTCAACTGATGAAATTGTTTGGAACATAGAAAATATGTTTGGGCTATGCAAGTGTATATAGAAGCCTAATTGAACTATGCGGTGCAGATTCTAGTATGAGGTTGCCTTGTGTTCTACACAGATTGAAATATTTTCTTTTTCTAGGTTAAGGACAGTAGGACACCATTGTTTGGGTGCAGGGGGAAATTTACAGAGTTTTTTTTTAAAAAAAAATCATTTAAATATAAAAGTTATATAAAGAAAAAAACATAAATTAAGCACTGCCCTTGCACATGTGTGGAAAATCAGGAAAACTAACTTTTTCTAGCTAATTTGCTAAGGAAAACTAACTTTTTTCCTTCAAAAGTGACCAACTAATCAGCTGCCATGTTGCAACGGATTTGCTACAAAATTTCACTTCTTACCTGCAGCATAGCTACGGAAATATTCGGTAGCAAAATAGCGACCTGTTTTACGCTACGCCTCGTGTTGTTGTTGTTCCGTGGCTAATTTGTAGCAATGTCGAAATTGCTAGCGAACTACTACGGAATTGCTACGAAATGTTCCGTAGCTGTCCGCGTAAATTCTTGTAGTGTAAAGGTAATACCTCTTCCTTACCTTAGGGTTCTATTAGAACCTGGTTCAAGGTACAGCAAGGAGGCTGGCTCTGGTCCGGTTCACGAACAGACCGGTTGATTCCAACCCAAACCATAACAGTTGCTCCGGTTCGCACACAATCCGGTTCAGACCAAACCCACTACACAGCACCGCACCAACTCCTCCACAGCAGCAACAACCCATCCATGACAACGGCGGCAGCCATGACCTCTACAATCGGTGGCAACAACAACATCATTGAACGCCACAACACCAAAACGGCGGCGGATCTGCGCCAGGGAGAAAGGCGAGTCGCGCGGCAGACCAAAAAGGAGAGAGAGAGAGAGAGAGAGAGAGAGAGAGCGGCGGGGAGAGAGAGAAAAGGACCATGGAAGAGCCATTTGAAGAAGAAGAAATTGAAGAAGGGGAGTGAATGGGGAGGGTGGCAGCGACACCTCTTAAGGAAGAAGAAAGAATAGGGTTTTTGGCCCTACAACACACACTCATTCCTTTTTACTTTATTTATTTTTTCCTTTTACATATACTTTTATTTATTTATTTATTAATTATAGTAAATAGAAATCAATATTATTATTATTTGAAGGGAAACTAATACTAAGAATTAAATATTATACTATCACATATAGGGATATCATAAAGTTAATAATTGATATTACTTACGAAGTACTTTAATATTGGTATGTCCAAATTAAGGGAAATATAAAAAGTATATCCTTCAATGAGGGTGATTATTTTTAAGAGAATCTAAAAATAGAATTTAATCAAATCAAATAAGTAAATATATTTTTAAGAATGTCATAAAGTCAAATATTTAAAAACACTAAACATAATTCATTATTGAATATATAAAAGTTAAGTAAAGTATTCAAAATGTTTAACATTATTTTAATATGATAATTTTCTTTAAAAGAATTCACTTTAAATATAATTAAATATTCTTTCGTAGTTAACATAATGTATTTTATGAAAATACCCAACACCTAAATAATTGATTTCAAGAAATAATTATTTAAGTCAATAAAACTTATAATTTATAACGTTAAAGAAATGACGATGTTCCAATTCCGATATTTCCTAACACTTTTGTAATACTAAAAGGGACCTTAATTTTTTATTCCTAAACTTCATTATTGTTATTATTATTATTCCAATCTATTATTATTATAATTATAATTATAATAGAGGCCAAAATTCGGGATATTACGTATGCCAAATGTCTCAAACTTCCTACAACTACAAGATATGGAGGTTGATGCATGATCGATGATATTTTCCAAGATCTTTCATGGTTGACCATGGTAATGACATATTCGCATAAAGAGTTAAACTCATCTTTCTCAAATATGCATAAAGCTAAGAAAAGCTTAAACTCAGTTTGAAACAAGTCAAATATAGTGTCTATACCTTACCCATTTGTATTAGTATTGGTGACGTCTCAAACCTCAACATTGTAAGCTTGAGCTTCATACTCACAAGTAAAACTCGTTGCTTTTCTTCTCCTCAACAACCCATTCAAAGCGTTTGAAGAATTGATTGATATCCACATTCGATTCATACAAGATTTGAAATTTGAATTCAAACTTTCACTATGTTGTGTACTTCGCATCTCAACTGTGTATGCTTCCTTCATGTAACATGAAACACATTTTTCTTTTATCTTATAACATGATTTGATCCACTCTCTTTCGTCAACATCATACTTTTCCTTCAAATCTTTCCAAGCAGTCTCAAATTCAGCTTCAGTGTCAATGTCATTCATACATTTCTTGAAATCTCTTAACAAATAACTTTCTTCCTTCATCAGGCTTCCAAGGTGTTTAATTCCATTTTGTAGCAAGTGACAAGTACATAAACCATGTCAAGTCTCTGCCATCACTTCAACAAGTGCATTGGCCATCGCCTGATCGTGATCAGTAAAGATAGTCAAAGGTTTTTTTTTCTGGTTGTGTGCTTGTAAGAATTTTTTAAAACAACCATTTAAATGATTTAGTTGTTTCCTCATATAACAATGCCGCACCAAAATGAGACAACCCCTGTAGTGGTTGAAACCAGAAAAAAGAGCAAGTGGCCTATTTGGACGATTGGTACAATATGTAGTATCCAATGACACAACATCACCAAAATACCCATAATCTAACACCATATTTGCATCAACCCATAATACATTAGTGATTTTCTCATCTATATCCATATGGTATGCATAGAAGAAAGACGGGTTCTCCAACAATTGCTGGTCAAAATATTGTGACAGACATCCAGCTTCACTATATGCCACACTTCTGTCTTTTTGCAGTGAGATAATTTTTAACATCCTTGCGTATAAATCCAACATTAGAACTATGCACTGCTTGTGTGCTCATGAGCTGAAATGTTGATTTCTGACTTAATACGGAGTCAGCAGCCATATCAATCTCATGTTTGGACTTCGGTTATCTTTCTATGTGATGCAAGCATGTGTTTTCTCTGGAAGTTGTAGAGCTGATTATGTTCCTCTACATATTCATGGATAACAAACTTTTATCCTTTAAAATAAGTGAAATCCTTGTTTTGCAGTCTGTTCTAGTCTCACGCATATGCTTACCGACCAAAACATCCCCTTTGTCTCTCCCTCGTACCCCTCATTGCTACAAACAAACATACATGAGGAAATAGCCCCATCTTTCTTTCTCCTGTTTACATACCGTAAATCTAACTCCAAAACCAATATGTGCACCATATGCGAGCCAAGATTGCGAAGCTGCCTCAACATTGTCGAATCTCATACCAACCTTCGGCTTCCAATCAACATTCGAAAATGTCATATTATGCTCCCTACCATAGAAATGAAAGATGTTAAAAAGCAAAAGAGCATAAATAATTCGGTTAAGATGACTATTATACTGTTGACAATGATTAATGGAAATATTAAATATATAAATAAAAAGGCTTACACACAAGAAACAGATAAAGATAATAATAATAATAATAATAATAATAATAATAATAATAATAATAATAATTAATAAGGGTTTCCAGAGGCAACAAGATGTTTGTGGTACACTGTGATTGAGAAGAAACTTTCTCTTGATTAATATCCCTTATGTGACTTATTGATTTTTCTTATACAGATAGAATACATAATTTCCATATAAATTGGTTATGAAAATCATTAGTCTACAATCTATGTTCTCAGTCTTTGATCAAGTCACTTATGATAATCCATAACAATTTATGAACCTAACTTGAGCTTTCTTGAATGATGTTTAAGTTGAACAGATGCAACACAACTATAAATCAATTTTGTAGCCAATATATGTTTTGATAACTTTGAACAAGGAGTGAACTATTTAAGCAGTTCCATTACTCAAGCGTGAACAATTTAAGCCAACACATGACTCTAACTTTATGCAAGCAGTGAACTTTATGCAAACAACGAAAGAACAGATGCAAAGTGGATAACAAGCATATATCTTACCTTGATTTGCTGGCATAGATGCAATAGAGGGCAACTCTGCTTTAAACACGGGTAGACGGGGTGATGGGCCGCTGGCAATGGCGGTTCATGGTGGCACGTCGGCAGCCAGTCACTGGAGGTAAGGTTTAGGGATATGGGGTTTTGGTTGATAGTGATCCTTGTTCAAGAGGAAAAGAAGAGTAGGGAAGGAACAGACGTAATGGTTGATGGGGTTTTGTGTTTTGTTTTTTTTTTAATTATTAAAGGTTTTGACACGTGTCACAATCAGGGCCATTGGATTGACGAATGCAAACACAGGGTGCAGTTCCTGCCCAAAAGTTAGTGAAGCCGTATCCAGTCCAACATACCTGTTTACAAACAACATCAAGGTATGGTTTCAGAAATATTTTAATTAGTTTGTTTATATCCGACAGATATCCATCTTCAAAAAAAAAAATCTACTAGAGATCCAAAATCCAAATATTATGTTTATTTTCATAAAGAGTATGAGAAAATGATAACGAAAGAGAGAGAGAGAAGAGAGAGAGTAATCTGAAACTGAATTGTTTCATTATGGAAAGTTAGTTGAAGCTGAGCCACTTACTTCTATTTATAGAAGAGGCTGACAGCTCAACTTAATTTACAATCAGTTATGAGCTGAGCTGTTAGCTTATAAGCTGACAGCTAATGAACTAATACAGCTAACACTATTACATAATGATAATATATCTAACATTCCCCCCTGAAACTGAACTAGTCTTTATAAAAGACTTTACAATATATTCCTAATATTCCCCCTTGAACCTAAGCATCTAGCTGAAGGAATCACCACAATACAATTCTTCTTTTAGCTTAGGTAGAGGAAAATAGCCCAAAACAGAAGTGTGTTTTGCAGCAACTTGGAATTTATCTGTGATATTCAGTTTCTCTCGGAGGACTGAAAACCGAGTTGTTGAGAGGGGTTTTGTAAGGATATCAGCCACTTGATGTTCTCCAGGAACATGTTCAACAATAAGCCTTTTACTAATAACCTTTTCCCTCACCCAGAACAAATCAAGTTCAATGTGCTTTGTTCTTGAGTGAAGAACAGGATTCTTGGTTAGCATAACAGTGCTCAGGTTGTCACAATAGATGACTGGAACAGTAGTGTTGTAGCCAACTTCACTCAACAAGCTTTGAACCCACATGAGCTCTCCTGCAGTACTAGCCAAACTCCTATATTCAGCTTCAGCTGTTGACCTTGCAACCCATTCTTGCTTCTTTGACCACCATGAAATGAGATTAGAACCCAGATAAACACAAGAGCCTGAAGTAGAGCGCCTATCATCAGGGTCTGTTGCCCAATCAGCATCACTGTAAGCAAAAAGGTTCAAGGGAGCATGCAGAGAAGTAGGTTTCAGTAGAAGACCTTGATTCAGTGTACCACTAAGGTATCTTAGAACTCTTTTTAGAGCTTTCCAGTGTTCTTCTAGGGGCTGAGAGAGAAATTGACAGAGTTTATTTACACTATAGCTGATTTCAGGCCTAGTTGTAGTGACATATTGGAGAGCACCTGCCAAGGACCTGTAGAAGGAAGGATCTGCCATGTAATTACTACCCTGCTTTGTCAACTTCAAGTTACTGACCATTGGAGTAGGCTGACTTTTCATGTCTGCTAGATTAGACCTTTCTAGGAGATCCTTGATGTATTTGGATTGAGTGAGTAATAGTTCACCAGTGGGTAGTTTCTGAATTTCTATTCCAAGAAAATAGTCAAGATTTCCAAGGTCCTTGAGAGCAAAAGCAAGATTGAGTTTACTGATCAGCTCTTTAATGAGAGTAGGAGAAGAACCAGTAATGATGATGTCATCAACATAGCATAGAACAAACAACTTATGAGTTGATGTAGAATGAATGAAGAGAGAATGATCACATCGACATTTCCTGAATCCAAGAGAAACCAATGTACCAGTCAACTTGTCAAACCAAGCCCTAGGAGCTTGTTTAAGGCCATAAAGTGCCTTATTCAGCTTACAAACAAGAGTTTTGTCTGAATGCTCAAAACCTTCTGGTTGTGTCATATAAACCTCCTCCTCAAGAACACCATTTAGAAAAGCATTGTTGACATCTATCTGTTGAATATCCCAGCCATGTGATAAAGCAAGAGTTAAAATTACTCTAATGGTAACAGGTTTAACAACAGGAGAGAAGGTCTCATTGTAATCAAGACCTTTCTTCTGATGATAACCCTTTCCACACAGCCTAGCTTTTAATTTGTTTATAGTCCCATCAGGATTCTCTTTAATTCTGAACACCCACTTGTGACCTATAGGTTTCTTTCCTTTGGGTAAGGGAACAAGAGACCAAGTACCATTCTTTATCAAAGCTTGATACTCATCATCCATTGCTGCTTTCCAATGAGGAAGAGTGAGGGCCACCTTGGCTGAAGATGGTTCAGTATAAGCAACACAAGTCATTGGAATTCCTGGATTAGTAGCAGCCTTAGACCTAGTGATCATAGAATGGGTGTTTTGAGGAATAGAAACTGAAGTAGGGGAAGAGGAAGAATTTGTTACAGAAATAGTGGGAGAAGCTGTGACAGGTAAGGTAGTAGAGGAAGTAGAATCACTAGAAGATGAGGAAGAAACAGACACTGAGGGATGCACAACATCTGCAGATGTAGGGGCTGCAGGTTGCAATACAGTGAGAGCGGTAGAAACACCATCAGAATTGGATGGCTGAGAATTAGAGTCAACATGTGAGGTGGAGAGAAAGGAATTTTCATCAAAAACAACATCCTTAGAAATGTAAATTCTACCAGTAGAGACACATAAGCATTTATAACCCTTGTGATTTTGTGAATAACCTAAGAATATACATTGTGTAGATCTAGGTTGCAACTTATTCTTAGCATAGGGTCTAAGACAAGGATAACAAATGCAGCCAAACACCTTGAGAAACTTATAGTCAGGTGCAGACTTGAGCAAGACAGAGTAAGGAACTTGCCCACCAATGGAAGAACTAGGTAATCTGTTTATGAGATAAACTGCACTTGTAAAGGCATGATCCCAATAATGGGTAGGAAGAGAGGCATGTGCAAGCATAGTAAGACCCATTTCAACAATATTTCTGTGTTTTCTCTCTATAACACCATTTTGATGGTGAGTATGTGGACAAATGACTCTGTGTATGATACCTAAGGACTCTAATAATTTGGAAAAGGGTCTGAATTCACCCCCCCAATCTGACTGGACAGCTTTAATAGAAACAGAAAATTGAGTTTGGACATAGTTTTGAAACGTTTTGAATGTTTGTAAGGCCTCAGATTTCTGTTTTAGAAGATATATCCAAGTGAATCTACTGCATGCATCTACTATAGACATGTAATACTTGAAACCTGTAGATGAGACCTCTGGTGCAGGACCCCAAAGATCTATATACACTAAGTCAAAAGGAGAATTATAAACAGTAGATGAGGGAGAGAAGGGTAATCTATGAGATTTAGCAATTGCACATGAAGAACAAAACAGAGAAAACTCTTTATTCATTAGTGAAGAAATGTTACAAGATTTGAGAACATTCTTTACAATTCCCTCATTGGGATGCCCAAGTCTATTATGCCAAAGTGTATATACACTATTAGCTGAAGTAGCAGTATTTACAAGACATGAATTAGAGGAAAAACTAGATACATCATGCTGTACATTACTAGAGACATTCTTAGTAACTGAGTTTGAACTTTGTGAGACATTTTGAGAGGCTGAACTTGAAGAAGGAAAGGGTGGCTGAAGAACTCCATGAAAACTGTAAAGACCATCAGCACCAAGTGTGCCTTCAAGCAGGATGGAATTTAATAGAGTATAGGAAGTGAAGCAGCACATAGTGAACTTCGGTTCACTTGTGCATTGTGTAGTTAGTTAGTTATTGTATTAGTTAGTTAGTTATGTACTCTATGCTAAAGTCACCTATTGGTGACTGACAGCTAGGATAGTTTTATTACTCTATAAATAGCATGATTGTAACTATCCCTCTCAGATTTTCAATAATAGAAATTCAGTTTTAACTAACTTTCTCTCTCTTCTCTCTCTCTTCTCTCTCTTCTCTCTCTATCTCTTCTAGTTTCTAAACTCTTATATGGTATCATCGTGACCATGGCCGATCCTGGCTCAGGCGACGTCTCTGGCTCCGGCGGTGCTGTTCATGCTCCTCCGATCACCGTTGTTCCTCCGTTGCTCCCGATTTCGCTTCCGCCAACTTCATACAAGCTCAACGAAACAAACTTCCTCGCTTGGAAGCAATTCGTTGTTTCAGTTCTGCGTGCGTCGCATCTTCTCTCTTTTATCGATCAGATTCCGGTGATTCCACCGGAATTCCTCTCCGATGAGGATCGCGCTCTCAATCGCATCAATCCAGCGTTCGTAAAATGGGAGGAGACAGATCAAACGATCTTCTCCTGGCTCCTCAACTCCATTTCTGATTCCATGAGGCTTCGATTTCTCTCTTCTCAACAAGCTTGGCATCTGTGGGATCAAATTGTTTCTTACTGCCAAGCGCACACGAAAGCTAGGTCTAGGCAGCTTCGTTCTGAATTGCGCTCAGTTTCTAAAGGTAACCTTTCAGTTGAAGAATATTTTCTTAAGATCAAGTCTCTTGTTGATGCGCTGGATTCTGTTGGCACACCTATTTCACATGCTGAACATGTGGATTCCATATTAGAGGGTTTACCAGAAGAGTATAACCCTGCAGTAGTTGCAATTGAAAGCCACCTTGAACCTTACTCTATTCAAGATCTTCGTTCTTTGCTGTTAGTCTTTGAAAATCGCTTAGCTCAAGCTTCTAGGAAAGCTCAACGTGATGCTATGTCTGTAAATGTTGCTGAAACTCATACTGGAAATCACTCTCCCTCTGTTTCCTCTAAGCTCAGTGAAACTTCTGTTAATCAAGTTTCTGTTCCTGGCCGCAATATGTCAAATGCACCTTTCAACCGTGGTGGTCGTGGTGGCCGTCGTGGTGGTCGTGGCGGTCGTAGTGGTGGCCGTGGCAGAGGCAATGGTCATTACTGCACTCTTTGTCAGAGATTTGGACATGACATCTCCTATTGCTACTATAACAAAGATGAGGAAGATTCTAACCCTAATTCTTACATTCCTTTTCCTCATAACTCTCACTCCTCTGCCTATGGAAGTCATCGGTATAACTCCTATGGCTATGGAGCTCAGAATGTTCCTTATCATGCTCCTCCACCAAGACCTTATCTGCCTCCTGGTTCTCAGTTTCAGCCAAGGAATTTTCCACAACAAAACTTCAGATCTCAAGCCAATTATGCTGGTGCTGGACTCCTTCCCACTCCTCAGTTTGGTTATGGTCCTGCTCAGCATTATGCTCATCCATCTGCTCCTTATGCTATGGCAGCAGTGGCTTCTCCATCAGCACCTCAACTGAATTGGTATCCAGATTCTGGTGCCACTCATCATGTCACATCTGATGCTGCTCACATTCATCAGCCAGTGGAGCAGCATTCCTTTGAGCACATATTCATGGGTAATGGTCACCCTGTTTCAGTATCTAAATGTGGCAATTCTTCCTTTAAATCTCCTGAGGCTACTAATACATGCTTATCCTTTCAAAATCTGTTATTAGTGCCTAACATTACTAAAAACTTAATGAGTGTGAGTAAATTTTCCAAGGATAATCATTGCTATTTTGAATTCCATCCTAACTATTGTGTTGTGAAATCTCAGGCTAATAACCAAGTGCTTCTAAAGGGTACTGTCACACCTGAGGGACTGTACTCCTTTCCTCCTCTTCAGGCCTCTTCATCACCTCTTTGTCACTCTACTGTTTTTCCTACTCCTATGTTGCATTGTAATTCAGGCTTTTCTATTGGAAATAATCCTAGATCTTTTCCTTGTAATAGCAATTCTAATTCTGATTCTATGCTTTGTAAGCCCTCCAACTATTTGTTGTGGCATTGTAGGCTAGGTCATCCTCATGAGGATGTAGTTAAATCAGTACTCAAAAATTGTAAGATACCTCTTATCAATAAAACAGTGTTTGATACTTGCAATGCTTGTTGTGTTAGTAAATCCAGCAGACTGCATTCTCCACCCTCACAACACTCTTATGCACATCCATTTGATTTGTTATATGTTGATCTGTGGGGTCCAGCCCCCCTGTTCTCTACCTCTGGCTTCAAGTATTATCTTTCAATAGTTGAGGCCTACTCTAAATATACTTGGATATTTTTACTTAGACAAAAATCTGACACACTCACACTCTTTAAGCAATTTCAATCTTATGTTTCTACTCAATTTTCTACCAAAATTAAAGCTGTTCAAAGTGACAATGGTGGGGAATTCAGACCATTTACAAAATTTTTACAAGACCAAGGCATTGTCCACAGATTGACATGCCCTCATACCTCTCATCAAAATGGCTCTGTTGAGCGCAAACACAGACATATAGTTGAGACTGGTCTTGCTTTACTAGCCAAAGGCTCTATTCCCATGCATTTTTGGGATCATGCCTTCTCTTCTGCTGTTTATCTAATAAACAGAATGCCCTCGCCTGCTAATCAATTCAAGGTTCCTTATACAACCTTGTTTGGACACAGTCCTAACTACAATGAACTTAAGGTTTTTGGTTGTGGGTGCTATCCTCATCTTAGACCCTACAATCAACACAAACTCCAGTTCAGATCTGCTACTTGTGTATTTTTGGGCTATTCTACTACACATAAGGGCTATAAATGCTTAGCTTCAGATGGTAAGATTTACATCTCCAAAGATGTGGTATTTGATGATTTTCTCTTTCCATTTGCAACTGCAAAAGTTCAGCCTTCTTCCTCAACTTCAGAATTTCATTCCTCTTCTTCAACTTCAGAATCTTCAGATAAATTCAACACTGATCCATTGGTTTTTACTAAACCTCCATCTCTGTCTGGTTCAAGCATGTCTTCAGATTTTTCTTCAGCCTCACCTTCATCTGGACCTCTCACTTCTCCTTCTCCCACTTCTCCTTCTCCTCAAGGCTTTTCTCATGTTCAGTCTTCTTCCTCTTCTTCAGATGGGTCAGCTCCTACCTCTGTCCCACAATCATCTGATTCTAATCAGTCACCTACATCTTCCTCATCATCCTCTTTACCTTCTCCCATCAATATACACCCTCAAAACTCACATCCTATGCAGACTAGGGCCAAATCTGGAATTTCAAAAGCCCTTTATCCTTCTCTGCACCTTACACAATCTGAACCTTCATCTGTGAAAGAGGCACTTGCAAATCCTGATTGGAAGAAATCCATGGAGGCTGAGTATTCAGCTCTTGTTAATAATAATACATGGTCTCTAGTGCCTCTTCCTGAAGGCCGAAAGCCAATTGGTGTGAAATGGGTTTGGCGAATCAAAGAAAATCCAGATGGGAGCATTCAAAAACTGAAAGCTAGAGTTGTAGGAAAGGGCTTCAATCAAAAACCTGGATTTGACTATTCTGAGACATTTTCTCCTGTTGTTAAGCCTATTACAGTAAGAATAATTCTTACTCTTGCCCTAACAAATAAATGGAATTTAAGGCAATTGGATGTCAATAATGCCTTTTTAAATGGTGTTTTGAATGAAGAAGTCTATATGAGACAACCCCCTGGATTTGAACATGAAGACAAGTCTTTAGTTTGCAAACTTCATAAGTCTCTCTATGGCCTCAAACAGGCCCCTAGACAATGGTTTGAGAAACTTAAAGGGACTCTAATGGCATTTGGCTTCAAAGTTAGTAGATGTGATAATTCTCTTTTTTATTACATAACACCTACAGTGACTGTTTTCCTTCTAGTTTATGTTGATGATATTATCATCACTGGTTCAAATCCTACTTTTATCAACAATCTAGTTCTTAAACTCAACACTTCCTTTGCCTTAAAGGATTTAGGGGAACTTGACTATTTCTTGGGTATTCAAGTTGTCAAACTTCCTGGTGGTGGCCTTATGCTCTCTCAGTCCAAATATATTAAAGATCTTTTGGTCAAAGCAAACATGTCTGATGCTAAGGGTATTGCCTCACCCATGGCTGGAAGCTGCAGACTCACCAAGGAATCAAGGTCTCCTCTTACTGATCCTACTCTCTACAGGTCCATTGTAGGTGCCTTGCAGTATGCTACTATTTCTAGACCAGAGATTAGCTTTAGTGTTAACAAGGTTTGCCAATATTTGGCTAAGCCTCTTGACACTCACTGGGCTGCTGTAAAACGAATTCTAAGATACCTTAAAGGCACTCTACATCATGGGTTGGTTCTTAAACCAGCTGCTGCTGGACCTCTTACTCTTACTGGGTTTTGTGATGCTGACTGGGCCACTGATGTTGATGATAGAAGATCAGTTTCTGGGGCTGCTCTTTTTGTAGGTCCTAATCTTGTTACTTGGTGGTCTAAGAAGCAGAACACTGTCAGCAGATCCAGCACTGAGGCTGAATATAGATCCCTAGCTCTTGCCTTTACTGAACTAATGTGGGTTAAGTCTCTACTTACTGAACTAAGGATACCCTACAAAACTCCAGTCATGTTTTGTGACAATCTCAGCACAGTTGCTCTTGCTCACAATCCAGTCCTTCATGCTAAGACTAAACACATTGCTCTGGATCTCTTCTTTGTCAGAGAGCAAGTTCAAGCCAAGCAACTGGCAGTTCAGCACTTGTCTTCAGAATTTCAAGTTGCTGATGTCCTGACAAAGCCTTTGTCCTCTACCAGATTTGAAGATCTAAGGCAAAAACTTAGGATTTTGAACAGGGCTGATTATCAACCGGCCCTCAATTTGAGAGGGGTATAATAGAGTATAGGAAGTGAAGCAGCACATAGTGAACTTCGGTTCACTTGTGCATTGTGTAGTTAGTTAGTTATTGTATTAGTTAGTTAGTTATGTACTCTATGCTAAAGTCACCTATTGGTGACTGACAGCTAGGATAGTTTTATTACTCTATAAATAGCATGATTGTAACTATCCCTCTCAGATTTTCAATAATAGAAATTCAGTTTTAACTAACTTTCTCTCTCTTCTCTCTCTCTTCTCTCTCTTCTCTCTCTATCTCTTCTAGTTTCTAAACTCTTATAGAATTGGTGTCCTGAGATTTCACATAGCAACAATTAGAGTGAAATTCAAAATAGACATCATTATCCTTAGCAAAACAACTAACACTAACAAGGTTTTTAGTAATTGAAGGCACTAAAAGAAGATTTTTAAGTAGTAAGGGATAAGAGGGATTTGTAGAAGGAAAGAACTTGCTGCTACCAATTCCAGTTATTGGAATTCCAGAGCCATTACCCATTAAAATCTGGTCTTGACCAGAAAGAGAAGTTCTGGATTGAGTGAGATTGGTTGGATCAGATGTCAAGTGGTGAGTATCACCTGAGTCAGGGTACCATAGTTGAGAGTTATAGGCCTGAGGTTCCATGAGCATGGCTTGAGGAGGATTTCTAATAGCTGAATTTGTTGACTGCAAACCCCAAGAAGAAGGTCCAGGCCCTAGAATGGATGGTGTAATAGTGGGAAACCGAGGAGCATACTGAGGTACCATGAAGGGCTGAATGGGTTGAGGTTGTTGAAAAGGAATAAGAGGAAATTGATGCAACATTGGTGGATATTGCAGTTGAGGCCACTGAAAATTTGGCTGACCAACTATGTTCTGCCCTTTATTCCCTTTGGATTTTGCAGAGTTAGTATCCTTTGAACCCATAACAATGTCAACTCTGTTCCAGCACTTGAGAGCTTCATGCCCTGGTTTGTTGCACAATTGACATCTGACTTTTCCTTTTCCAGATTTTCCCTTATAGTTTGTCTGAGGAGCAGAGTTAGAATATGAATTCTGTCCAGCTATTGCATGATCCTGATTTGTAGTGTCATTACTATCTGAGTCAGATTCAAAAGGATTAGTGGACTTTGGGTTTTTGACAACAGCATTGGTGTTTGTGGATGGATAGGCCAGAGGTGAGGGATTAAAACCAACACTTGCAACTGACTGAGAAGGAGAGGCAAAATTCTGAACAGGAAAGGCTGATGGGAATGATTGTGGTTGATAATACATCATACCCTGAGATTGCTGCATAGGAGGACCCTGAGAGAAGTGTGCAGTTGAAGGTGAAGGTATTGGTGTAGAGTTCTGAACCTGACCTTGAGCAGCATTCTGAAGCTGAACACCATTCTGAAATTGTCCTTGAGCAAGGTTTACAGAGAAGGAATCATTCATGACTGGATGAATCCTTTCAAGGTAAGCCTCATGAGATACCAGCATAGGTTCCAATGCACCAATTGTAACTGGTATACCTGATGCAGTTATGGTAAGAGTGATTGCAAACTCCAGCATATGGGACACCTGATGCTTGGTTTATTTTGAGTTCTTGCACAATCAGTTTTCAAATATCCTCTTATGTTGAATAACCAACAAGACAAAAGATATTCTCATATCATTCAGAAATTCAATTGATCATATTGAAAATGATTTCCAAAACAATATACTTAGTTTCAGAAGGAAATGACACAGGTAATATTGTCTTTACTTTTTCGGATTGATCTTCATAACAACAGTAATATTATGCTTTGAAAACAACAATAATTTTAGATCACATTTTAAAAAATCATTTTCAAATAACCTATTTTTGAAGAAAAGTATAGCTGAAGAGTGAAGAAAAGTATAGCTGAAGTGTGAAGAGAAGCTTCACACTATCAAGTTCATTTAATGTATTACAACCTCTTTAATTTGCTGGTATGCATTGCACTTCTCCCTAAACCACCTCCAAAACAACAAAAGCCTTTACCCACAAAGTGGGTTGGCTACTAGAATACCATCGAAAAAAACCATTGTAATTATATCTTGTAGGTTAACTGGTAATGAGAACGAGACATTGCTTACCCTCCCTCCCCTCTAACCCAACACATACACAGACATGCAATTATTGACGCTTAACAACTTGTGTGGTGGTGAAAGCAATTGGAAAATGTTAGATACCAGAAACTAGGAATTTAAGAAGGAAAAGAGAGAAGTGCACAAGAGAAGGTGAATAAGAAGTGCAATTTTATATATGAACAGTACTGGAATTAGGCATCAGTACAAATTACACTTGTAAGAAAGAAAAGCTAATGTGATGAAAGAAAGAAAAGAAATCAGAGAGGAAGATTCCTTCTCTGCCCTATGACAACGTCACAATTCCTCCCAAATGATTGCCTGTCCTTTCTGTCCCCCATTCCTCACCCAAATACTCCCTGATACCACACAGCTACAGCCACGTGTCAAGTTAATTACACCCCATGTGCATCAGTAACTTGTGCCTCAATACCAAAATTGCCCTGAACTCTATTTTTCTTCCTACTGTAGACTTGTGTAATGGGAGGCCCAACAATACCCTCCCCAACAAGCAACACCTTGTCCTCAAGGTGGAAGTCTGGAAAAGCTTTTTGGACCAGTTCAAACTCTTCCCAAGTGCTGTCATGGTCTGGAAGCTGAATCCATTTGATCAGTACTTCTACCTTCCCATTGATGAGCCTACGCTTAGCTAACACTGATTCTGGCGCCACTTGCAATTCCCATTCTTCAGTTAGCCCTGCTGGAAGCTGTTGGCATGGAATACTGGCTGGAGGAGCCCCTTTGAGTTGTGACACATGGAAAACGGGGTGCACACGTGCATAATCAGGAAGTTTCAACTTATAAGCCACAGCCCCAACTCTTTCTTCTATCACAAAAGGTCCATAAAAACGAGGACTCAGCTTTTCATTCTCTTTTCTTGCCAAAGAACGGAATTTGTACGGTTGAGACTTCAAATACACCATGTCTCCTACCTTAAATTCCACTTCCCTCCGATTCTTATCCACCTGTTACGCATTCTTTGCTGTGCTTTAACCAAGTTCTGCTTAAGTTCTTCCAAAACAGCATCACGACTTGTCAATAATTGGTCCACAGCAGCCACTATTGTAGTCTCTTGGCGGAAGGGCACTATTGTGGGAGGATCACAGCCATACAGTGCTTTAAAGGGACTCATCTTAATAGAAGCATTGTAGGAGCAATTAAACCAGAATTCTGCCCAAGACAACCACTGAACCCATTGTTTAGGATGGCCACTCACAAAGCACCGTAAATATGCCTCAACCGTTCGATTGATGACCTCGGTTTGCCCATCCGTTTGGGGATGGTATGCCGAACTAAAATGCAGCTTAGTTCCTGCCAAACGAAAAAGCTCCTTCCAAAACAAACTAATAAACACCCTGTCACGGTCAGACACAATTGAACGAGGGAAACCATGCAGCCTAACTATCTCTTTCACGAAAACTCGGGCTACATCAATTGAGGAATAGGGATGCTGCAATGGAATGAAATGGGCTGATTTACTGAGGCGATCCACCACCACCATAATCGTGTCAGCCCCTTTTGCCTTAGGTAAACCTCCAATGAAGTCCATGGACAAATCTTCCCACACATTATTAGGGATAGGCAAGGGCTGAAGCAGTCCTGCTGGTTTGAGAGCTTGATATTTGTGCTGTTGACAGATTCTAACACAAACTTCTCAATATCCTTTCTCATCCCGTGCCAAAAGAAAACCATGGCCAATCGCTTGTAAGTCCTAGTTACTCCCGAATGCCCCCCCCCCATGGGGAAGCATGGAATTCCTCCAATAACAACGGAATTCGTGCTGACCTTTGAGGCAGTACCAACCGTCCTTTGAACCATAAACATCCTTTAGCCACTGCATAGGATGGATGTGTCTTCGGGTCACGGATAATTTCTTGCATCAACCACTTCAATTTCTCATCCCCCATCAGCTCATCTGCTAACTCTATCAAATCTGAATTGGTGATCACAGAAATGGAGTTGAAGTTCATCACCCTCAAAAGAGCATCCGCCACCCGATTATCGGCCCCTGGTTTGTATTGGATCTCGAAGTCATATCCCATCAGTTTTGTGACCCACTTCAGTTGATCTCCAACCAACACTCTTTGTTCTAGAAGAAACTTCAAACTTTTCTGATCTGTGCGAATTATGAAATGGTGTCCAAGGAGGTACTGTCGCCATTTCTGGACAGCAAACACTATTACCATCAACTCCTCTCATAAACCGAACGTGCCCTGGCCTTTTCAGACAAAGCTTGGCTGATAAATGCTAGAGGTCTGCCCTGTTGCATCAGAACCGCCCCTAATCCGTAGCCCGAAGCATCGGTTTCAATAATGAAGGGCACCTCAAAATTTGGCATAGCCAATGTGGGAAGCCTGACCATTGCTGATTTTAGCTCATTGAAAGCAGATTGTGCCTCTTTAGACCAATGAAACCCATTCTTCTTTAACAATTGGGTCAAGGGTTTGGCAATCACCCCGTAATTCCTCACAAATCTGCGATAATACCCCGTGAGCCCAAGAAATCCCCTCAAGCTACGAATATCTTTAGGTTCAGGCCACGCAATCATAGCTTCAATTTTGCTTGGATCAGCTTTGATGCCATCTTCGGAAATCAAATGGCCCAAGTATTCCAGCTGCTTCACCCCAAAATTGCATTTCTTGCGGTTCACCCATAGCTCATGTTCACGCATTTTCTGAAACACCTGCTGCAAATGGCTTAGATGGCTGCTCATGTCTTGACTATATACGAGGATATCGTCAAAGAAAACGAGAACAAACTTCCTCATAAATGGTCGAAACACACTGTTCATCAAGGCTTGGAACGTAGAAGGTGCATTGGAGAGGCCGAAAGGCATAACTACATACTCGTAGTGACCTTCATGAGTGCGGAACGCTGTCTTGGGTATGTCCTCTTTCATTCGAACTTGATGATACCCAGATTTCAAATCCAACTTAGAAAACACTGTAGCTCCGCCCAACTCATCCAGCAACTCTTCTATGACCGGAATGGGAAATTTGTTGGGAATGGTGATACTGTTAAGAGCCCTATAATCAATGCAAAACCTCCAACTACCATCTTTTTATTTAACCAAAATTAATGGGCTAGAAAACGGGCTCACACTGGGTCTAATCATACCGGCTCCCATCATATCCTTCACAAATTTCTCAATTTCCGCCTTGTGACTATGTGGATGCCGGTAAGGCCGAATATTCGGAATCACCGCCCCCTCCTTAAGCACAATGGCATGATCACACTCTCTGCGTGGGGGAAGTCCCTTTGGTTCCTGGAAAAGATCAACATACTCTTCCACCAGCTGCTGTATGTTATTAGGGGTTTCCCAATTGGAAGGAACCCACATGCTCATCATTCCGAACTCAACATAGTAAGCTTCTCCCTCATTTCTCATCTCTTTAAGCACTGCTTTCAATGATGCCACAGTTCTTGACAAGGCTGGATCCCCACGAACCTCTATGATCTCTCCATCCATTTGTATTTCCAATAAGTGATTGCCCAAGTCTGCACTAAACTTGCCCAAACTCTTCAACCATTCATACCCCAGAATCACATCAACCCCAACCAGTTCAAAGAGATAAAAGTCTTGCTTCACCTTCATGGTAGGAAGTTGTAGCTCGACATTCCTACAAACACCTTGGCTGCCCAATCTCTGCCCATTGCCAATCTCCACAAAATACCCTCGTGTCTCTTCTACGGGTACCTCTAATTCGCCAACTATTCTAGGAGAAAGGAAATTGTGGGATGCACCTGAGTCTACCATTACAATCACCTTGCTTCCCTTGATGGTCCCCCATAGTTTCAATGAATTCTTTGAAGTCATACCTGCAATACTGCTCACATTCAATTGCAGGTTGACCTCTTCTCCTCCATTCACGACCTCCTTCTCAGATGGAGTCTCTTCTTCTTCCCCTACTTCTTCTTGGCCAAGCAGAATCACGTGAAGTTGCTTGTTGCGACACACATGTCCAGGGCTATAGCGCTCATCGCAGCGAAAACATAACCCCCGTCGGCGTTTCTCGTTCTCTTCCTCTTCCGTCAGCCGCTTGTACCCCGCGCCGCGACGGTTGGAGTTGGAAGTGCTCCCCTCTCGTGAGAACATGGGACCCTTCGAATTAGGGTTTTCACTCCTTCCCCCCATCTGTTTCTGAGACATTGAATCCCCTTGCTGGATATTGGGCCCAGCAGCCCAATTTTTAGGTTCGAGTGGACCAGCCCATTTGTTGGATAAAGCGGGTCGGGTCAAAACAGATCCACTTGCTCGACCCGGAAAGCCCAAATTTCACCCCAGGACCCGGTTCCTGTCTTCAACCTTTTGAGCCACCTCCATTAACGTTTGAAGATCACCAGTCCCCATCAACCTCACCTCTGCCTTGATATCCTCCTTCAAGCCATTCATAAACACTCCCTTCATGAACTCCTCATCTGCAAAACGCAGAGGAGCGGAACGAAGCTCGAACTGTTCCCTGTACTCCATGATTGACCCTCTCTGCCTCAACCCCATTAACACTTCATAAGGGTTTTCCGACGAAGCAACCTGAAAACGCCCCATGAGAGCTTGGCGAAACATCTGCCAAGTCACAGCACCCAACACCCTAGATTCCCACCATTGATACCAGTTAAGAGCCTTCCCCTCTAGGCAAACCACCGCGGTGTCCACCTTTTCTGACTCCGGGACACGGTTAACCTCAAAATAACGCTCCACCCTGTACACCCATCCATGTGGGTCCTCACCAGAGAAGAAAGGAACCTCCACGCGCTTGACACGTTCTTCCCTCCTTGATTCTTCGTCTCTGTAACGATCCCTTCGGTGAAGGCCATCTCCGTCATCGTCCCTCCTAGACCCTCGTATCTCACCCACCGCGTCTTCCAATCGGGCAGCCATCATCTTCATCATTTCTTCCGTTTGCACCCTAAGTGCTTCTCGGAGTTGGGTTTGAAATGACCCTGCCAACTCCTCTACCCTTTTCTCTACCATTTCAATCCTATTCTCCATTCTTGTTGAGACCATCCAGATGCTCCCAGGATCGGGAGCTCTGATACCAAACTTGTTAGATACCAGAAACTAGGAATTTAAGAAGGAAAAGAGAGAAGTGCACAAGAGAAGGTGAATAAGAAGTGCAATTTTATATATGAACAGCACTGGAATTAGGCATCAGTACAAATTACATTTGTAAGAAAGAAAAGCTAATGTGATGAAAGAAAGAAAAGAAATCAGAGAGGAAGATTCCTTCTCTGCCCTGTGACAACGTCACAATTCCTCCCAAATGATTGCCTGTCCTTTCTGTCCCCCATTCCTCACCCAAATACTCCCTGATACCACACAGCTACAACCACGTGTCAAGTTAGTTACACCCCATGTGCATCAGTAACTTGTGCCTCAATACCGAAATTGCCCTGAACTCTATTTTTCTTCCTACTGTAGACTTGTGTAATGGGAGGCCTAACAGAAAATCATTACTTTAATTTCTTCTCCATAATATGCCAAATTTAAAAACAAATGATATATAGCAACACCAACTTTTAAAGCAAACACCCATTTATGTGGAACAAGTTGAACTTCACCACTAGTGACTTTTCTAATTACTTTGATCATCTAAAGGATGGGAAGTCAAATTCAAGTTGCATACCATTAGAAGGCTGTTCGAAGAGTCACATTGTAAGTGTAGATTTGATTTTTCAATGATGACAAATGCAGAAAGATGATCAACAACAAAATCAACATCATTCTTCATAATGTGAATATTATGCAATAAAGCATAAGCTGGTTTTTAAATAGCTTAAATGTATCGTTCCCTAAAAATATAGCAGTTTTTGGTTTTTGTTTGGGTCCAAAATTTCCAAACATTTTAGGTTTAGTTTGATGTTACCAAGTATTCCTTGAGTGCTTACAGGGTAAACTAAGCCATTGACACAAAGCATGGGTGATTACAACATCCACTTTCCACATAAACATTAGGCAGAGATTAAAACCAAATATTGTTGAAATATTTGTATGCAAACCAAAAACCAAAATCAATAGGAGCTTGAACAAAAATGCGCTGTATTGCAAATTGCACATTTAAGCCTTTTTCCCCTTCTAAAATTCATTGAATTAGGCATCAACCCATGTAAAAGGAAGTAGTATATACGAAATGGTTAAAATATAATTTTGGTCATTATATGCGACACTCATTTTCAATTTAGCCTCTACATGAAATAGGTTTTTATTTAATCGGTTCACATACAATCATGTTCAATTTGATTCTTGTTGTCAGTTGCCCTTGTAACATCATGGGTGTAAGGGCTAAATTACTGTGGAGAGTAGCTAGGGAATAAATTGCAAATGAGTATTACACATTAAAATAAAAATATATTTTAATTTATACACATGATATTTATTTTTGAATTTCGTCCCTCCACTTTACTACGTTACAACTCCAGTCCAACAGATGATGCAACAATGGTAGGAACAAGTTGAAACAAAAAATAGGAATGTGAGATTAAAAAAAAAAAAAAAAAATAGGAATGTGAAGTAATAGACTTACACATGATTCCTTTTCGTTAGTGTTGAGCAACGATCCTTTTTGGTTTAGGAGGAGTAGGTCACCATCCCGAAGTGCACAACTTGTAATCCTGAATTTCTTTTGTAAGATTAAATTCAAATTTTTAAAATAGGGAATGTAGATAGACTGGACCAAATAATTAATTGGAAGCTACTATAGGAGTGAAAGAGTTGTTGAATTCATATCCACTCAATCACTCACTTTTTCAGAGCTAGCAATGGTCGCAACTACAAAAGAGTTAAAGTGACCCGATAATTAGAGGAAATAATGTTCAATTATAGAAAAATGGGAAATTTATAGATGAAATTAAGAAAACTAAGAAGATAGCAAAGAGCTATTGAGGAAAGGTAGGACGTTCCAGAAATAATGTTGCTGGGGCTTCTAGAGAAGGAACAACGGCCTTGAGTTGCTTCAAATTCAATCCGGAGCATCTAATCAAAAAAGAAATTGATATGAAATTCAATTGCTATTAGTGAAAAAACGATTGATTTTTTGAAGCTCAATACATCACTCAAGAATTTCCTGAAACAAGTTGTATACAAATGAACCAGAATTTCAATATTTTCTAACAAATCAAATCCTCTTTAAAGGAAAAGCATACCTCAAAGACGGAGCAGTTATGTTCAGTAAAGATAGAGATGGAGCAATGCTAGGGCAAAGGTGATGTTCTCGCAAGTGTTCTTACCAAATAAAAAAAGGAAAAGGCCTCTTGTAGGTAGTAGTGCTACCAGTATCAAAAGGTGGAGTGTTGTCGTGAAGGTGCACAGCGTACTCGTGATTGTGAGGGTTGAAAGTGGTCTCGACAGCTGTCCCGAAGGAAAAGGGCACTCATAGTCATAGATGGTCTTGATGGAGGTCATGATGGCTTCAACAGAGAGATTTTGGAATTTGGTCTCAATACGTGGATATTGAGTAAACACGACACAAATTGCCTCGTTGGACGAACAAGTGCTATTCTGGTAAATTGCTTCAAAATGGTAAACTGTTTTGCCCAATGGGTCAAAATGGATAATGAAAAAATAGTAAAATACAAAAAATACAAACAAAAAAAAAAAAGCAAAACCGAAACATACCATTTTAATGATGGATAGTTTTGGATGGAGAAAACTCTAATGCAGGATCAACATCACAAACAGAGCATAGCTATCTAAATATTCATTTATTTAATGAATTCGTGTTCATGAGTTATGTATTGATTGATGTTGAAGAGGAAAAATTAGTGTTTCAAAGCTACTCCTAAATACAAATGTAATGATTGAGAACAAACAAGTATCCAGAAAAATAGGTAGCCGCAAGCATGAGACTCAAACGATTGTGGGGTGTGGTATCTCCATATTAATGAAAATTAATACCTATGATGGTCAAGAACAAAGGCATGAAATCAAACCATAATTAAATTTTGTGAACTCTAATTGGCTTCGACTCTTTAGTTGTCTAACGTATTCATGTAACATTCAAATAAGGTTATCAGTTCATATAGATATGTGATATTAGATGGAAAGCTAAATGCAAACACACTTCTTTGGAAATATACATTTTTGAAGGAAACAACAATGCAGAACAACTATGGCAGAAGAGAACAGCGAAATGCAAACATATACTCACAACTCTCTTTAAGGTATTTTATTTCATTTACGGAAATTCCGAGCGACAGAAATATGAACGATTTGCCAGCATATGGAGAAGGATACACTAGTATCAATGTATTTGCTTACTTCACTTTACCACACCAGGGGATCAAGACAAAAAAAGAGAAGAACATGCTTGTTTCACCCCTTTCAAATAGATTCTACTCCTGCGGATGCTTTGACAAATAATTGCTATTTTTTTTCTTTTTCACTTTGAATCAATTAACTAAAGTGCATTAGTTTACATTGTAGGTACAATGTAACTACAGTTTGTATATTGTATTTGTTTAGCGTGTAAAGCAAAATAAATTTTTTTCTAAGTTACCCTTGGATTTTTGTGTGAAAGTGAAACACTTTAGTATGAGATATAAATGAACATTCATGTGCTAAAATATGCTCACGCGCAGAGAGGACAAAATATATAATCGAGTATAAAAAGTAAGGATGATGTAATGACTTTTTAAGGCACAAAAGCATGCTTCTGGTAATCAAATTACATAATTCGTTGTCAGTGATTTCGTCAATAATTCAGCCCCTTCTACATTATTGTTCAGTTGACTTTACTTTCATACTTCATTGGTATCTCATTCAAATTATCAATAATTTTGTTCGCAACCTATCAATCAGAATTCAACAAAGTTGAATCAATATCCTCAGGCATGGAATGTGATTTATACATGAATTGATGAATTCTTTTATATAGGAGGATTTGTTATTATGTTCTAGTTAATTTGAAATGCTACTGAGCAAGTTATACTCGAATAATATTTTTCTACCTCAATTTCATATTGTAAACATAGGTTAGTAACCTATAATAACAATTTATTGTTTTAGTATCTATTTTATCCTTTTAGGCAAAAGAGGGGAGGGTGGTTATGGATTTGGAAAAAGGAAATGCACTAAAGTAAGATTTTCCGAATATCAATGTTCAAATTACGAGTATGATGCGTCTAACATTCCATAGACTCATACGAGCAAAATGCCGAAGGTATAAGTTGAAGGTCCATGTCGGAGGAGGCAAACTATGGACAATCCCTAAAGGGCTATTACAAGTAGTTTTGATTAGCTTACTTATTAAAGGAAAACCCAAAAGACGCAAGATCGAATCCCAATCACTTGATTTATCTCTTAGATAAATCCTTGATAAGCCATTTCAGCTATGTCAATAACTATAGTTTGACCATCAATTAGCAGCGAAAAAGCAAAATATAAATTTAATAGATTGTTGATGAGATTCAGAAGGGTTTTCCAAAATAGCTAACACATTTAACAGCCATGTTGGTTTGTCCAACTTATGGTGGTAGGAAGCCAAGGAAGTGGAAGTCTCTCTAAGGAGAAAAATAGTAAGATGATAAGCCTAGGTTGTTTTGCTAAAAGGTATAAGATGTGTCAAGTTTTAAAGCGGTTAACAACAAGGCAGGAATCATGATTGTACGAGGAAACCTTGGAGCAAAGTTTGTGGTAATGTCCATCCAAGGTTCATAAAGTGTGGAGACGGAAAGGATCATACAAGGCAACCTTGGACTAGTGCTCCTTTGATGAACTTGAGGATACAAGTCACAATGTCCCAATGACTATCATATGCAGCCCGTAAAAACTAGCTAACCGCAAAGCGAAAGGGATGTTTGTTTAAGCGATGGTGAGATAGTTTCGTTTCCAAACAAGTCTTTGGTATTACCTAGCGTTGATAAATCTACCCAGGTGATACACATGTAATTATAAAAGGCTCTTTTTCAAGAAAAGCATTTCCCAAGTAATTAGAAATGGTTTTTTTACTCTAGTCAATCAATGTGGGACTTTAACACTTGACAAACCCTATGGTCCTCTCCGTCATTATCTTGTTTGTTGGAAGTCCTCCCTTGTGCTTAAGCCAATTTGAGCAGCAACAATAATTTTCTTGATCTTGGGTCTCATGAATCATATCAACACTGTAAATCTTCAAAGGAGAGTTCTTTCACGCAAAAAAGAGATAAAAATCTCAAAAAGGAAGATCAATTTTATGTTAAGCTTAGGAACATATGTTAAGATTATATTAAGCAAGTTCTCAGGGTTTTATTGAGGTCTAGATTTGAGATGTTTTCTTAAAATTTATGTTTTGCATTTGTTTTGTCACAATGTTATTTTATGGGCTCTCAAAAGGCCACATTCTTCAAAATTGATAGCAGGTACTAGTGATAGTGTGCCCAAAATATCAAAGAGGAGGAATTAATAAGAATTTTGCGCTAATGGTAAGATCATAACTAAGAGTTCCTGATAGAGTTACTGTTTTTGGTATTTTCTGGTGTTTACATCTTTGAAGGTGAAAATTAAGTAGGATTACACAAATTTCAAGTTTGGTAGATTAGAGGGTGAAATGAAAAGTTCCTATCAAACTCAAAAGAAAGTTCTAAAAGGATAGCTATAAGACCATCGGTTTTCTACGATTCTGAATGTTGTTGGCTATTGAAGTGCCAATTAAAGCAAAAAAATGAGAGTAGCGGAGATGAGAGTGAAGATGAGAATGCAGAAGTGGGTAAGTAGAAATACAAGAAAAGATAAGATTTGGAATATATCCACATGAAAGTTGGAGTAACACATATTGAGGAAAGGGTAATGGAGACTCACCTAAGGTAATTCGTTCATGTGAAAATAATACTATTAAGGTTTCAACGAGAAAAGTGGATCATAGGAAAGACTATATGATTAAAAGGGGTAGATGAAGACTTGAGACAATTTTAGAAGAACGATAGAAAACAAGAACTTTCTCAACATGGTTTTTGTTTAAACTTGTTTTTGATATAGTAAAATGGTGTTGTGATCAATTGATCCCTACTAGAATAAGTTATTATGATGATACACATATCTTCACCGTATGTGTAGTGTATTTAAATTATATAACAAAGAGATAAAGATATAATCTTTTTTTTTTAAAGAGACAGTCTTTTCTTTTCAAAGACTCGCATGTCTCTCCATTGGCTTTAAGATACGTATCACATTTTTATTCAATAGCATACATATAACTAGAGTATACGGATGCATGCATTTCCGATCCCTTTTCCCAAATCCATCCCCATTACTACCTCACCTATTTTCCCTAAAAGGATAAAAGAAAAATGAAAAAATAAATTGATATTATAAGCCACTAACCTATGTGTACAACATGAAATTGAACAAAAAAGGTATTATTCAAATATAACTTATTCGATAGCATTTCAAATTAACTAAAATATAATAACCAATCCTCTTGTATAAAGGAATTCATCAGTTGAGATATAAATCACTTTCCATGCTTAAGAACATTGATTCAACTCTATTGAATTCTGATTGATGGACTGCAAGCAAAATTTTCCATATAACTAGAATGAGATACCAATGAAGTGTGAAAGTAGACTTCATTGACCAACAATATAGTTGTTTAATTATAGAAAACATCAATGATGATCAATCATGTAACTTGATGATTAGAAGCATGTTTTGTTAAATTAAAAAGTTATTCCACCATTCTTAGACTTTATAATCATTATTTGATTATTTGATAAATCAGATTACCTTTTCTCTATGTGAACATATTTAAACACATGAACTTTAATTTACATCCCATACTAAATTGTTTTACATAGAAATCCAAGGGTAATTTAGAAAAGTTGCTTATTTCACTTTCGATGCTATACAGATACACTTTAAAACCTATAATTATATTAAGATGCAATGCTAACTAATGGACACTAGTTAATTGATTCAAAGTGAAAAAGAAAAAAAAAAAAAAAAGAAATAACAATTACCTATCGAATTGAAGCATTTTCAAAATTAAGTAGAGAATCTATTTAAAAGGGGTGAAACAAACATGCTCTTCACTTTTTTTTGTCATGATCCCTGGTGTTGGTGAAGTGAAGTAAGCAAATTCATTCCTACCCATGTATCCTACACTATATGCTGGCAAACCCTTCATATTTCAGCGGCTCTGAATTTCAATAAACAAAATAAAATATGTTATTAAAAAGAATTGTGAATATACAACATTACATATTTTAAAATTTAAATTTAAATGTATAAAGAAGAAGTAACTAGGATAGAAAAGAGAGATCTGAAAATGATGATTCAATTTTATTAACACCAATTTCACTATTACTCACACCTATTGGATGATCTATCCGACCGTCTAAAAAAACGGATGATTTATCCAATTAGATGTGAGTATTAAAAAACTGGCGTTAATAAGATTTCCCATAATATTGATTAAATGAATGTGTTACAAGGAGCTGGTATATATGCCAGCTAAGTTAACTGTACCAACATATCCGAACACAATGAAATTTAAGTTTGACAAACAGTGACTATGATAGAACTAATTGGTAATAGAAGAATTAAAGTACCCTAACAAGTCTCAGAAGCTATAGTTATTACCTTACAGATACAATTTATTGAACCAGAACTCATAAACAGTGGGGGATAAAATTAGTTAGAATGAGTTTATTATATAACGTTATGGACTTGATCACAAATTCTCACAATTCAAAACACTTCATAATTCATCTGAAAACACATTATTATTTCCTAATAATTTATGCCGGGAGGTTCTACAATGCACCATTTTGAGTTTCAGTTTAATGTATCTTGGTAATTTTTCATGGTAAAAAAGTAAAAATATGACTGTAAAAAAAAATTGTGCATTTCCAATATTATCCCTTGCTAACTCAGATTTCACTATCCCCTCTGCTCTCAATCCCAGTCACCCATCTCTTCTCTCACTCAGATCTGAAACGAATGTGAAGAGCGATGAGTTCATGGAGAAGAGGGCTTGGATGCAGGCAGAGTACGATAGCAACAACATTCCGTCGCGCTACCGTTGCACTGCCTTCGTTGGACCAGATCCGTGAGCACGTGCCATAATGCCGCTTCAGATTCATCCACCTCTCGCACCAAATCTGAGCCACTACCTTCGATTGAGGTCGAGCTCGCCACACCGATCTCTCCATTCACGGTGATTATGGGTGTTGCATTGGGGTGACGTCAGGTCGGCCATGGCTGGGATAGAGAAGGTGTAACGAGATAAGACAGCTTGGCCGTGCAATAGGGCGAGGCGTGGCGGCGGTATGGCTGATGTATAGTTGCAGTGGGTGGTGGCTATTCGAATATCACAGATGCTTGAAGACGATGGGTTGGGATTTTTCTCAATTTTTTATTTTAAATAAATAATTTATTTTTTCTTTAAAAACTGCTATTAAATTTTTTTTTTAAAAAAAAATTAAACCATTAATTAACAGATAATGACAGAGTATCTGATATTCAGTTTTGTCACAAGCCCAGAACTCTCATTGTAGCAGCAGATAATATGGAAAAATATGTTTTTGTTGAGCTTGATAGGTTTTGGCCAGATGAAAGGCAAGCCATAGCTTTACTCTTATTTGGACTGATGATAGCCACTTAACTATTATTTCTCTTTTCTTATAAAACATGGCTACACTTTCAAAAAATTGATACAGCCTACGGTTTAAATTTTTTATATTACAAAAAATTTAAAAATGTGAAAAACTATAATGGTACACTCTTGAAGATGGACCAGAGAAGGACGAAAGACAAGGAGTATCGGAAATGCACACCTTTTTTATGCTGTATTTTTACTTTTTACTATGAAAAATTACTGAAAAAACATCAAAATGAAACTCAAATAGTGCATTGTAGAACCTCCCTTCCCATGTATGCCATATAAGACATGTAATGAGGTGCCTTCAAATACCTTAGCTTAAATGGATATAATTGGTTAAGTTATATGTGATGAACCATATCTTCCAAAAGGATAAGTTGTTAGCTGAAGACACATGCATAGTTTTATGGCAACCTCTTCAATGCACCTTTTTGAGTTTTACATGGGATGCACCTTGTGATATCATTAATTTAAGGCCTTTGGTTTATTATTAAAAGATGTTAGTGGTTGAGATTAAATGAATAAAATATGACAAAATGTCCAATTTATCCATCTTCTTTCTCCACCTTCCCACCGCCACCACTCTCCTTTCTCCTCTGATGTAAGCAAACAAACTCAAGCACCATGGTTCTTTTTTCCCACCATGCTATTGTGCCTCCGCCCTAGCTAGTCGAAGCCAAAGTTAAGCCCTGGCCTTCCCAAGAGACGTTACAAATTCAGATCCACCCAGGACTCATCAATCACCCTCATCTTCATGGCTTTCCAAAAGCCGTGACAAATTCAGATCGACTCATAACAGAACCAATAACCCAACTGCAGCACCGCACCATCGCCAGAAATGAGGTGTGGCTTCTAGAGGAGGTTGGTTTGGATGGGGACATGACAGTGCCATTGATGATGCGATGGTGCCAGTGGCACCGATTTGTGACGTGGAGCTTCGATATGAACTTAAACGGTAGAGATTGATCATTACTTTAATGGTACAGTTATTGTCAAAATTTGAAGGATTTTCAGGAATGATGCCTTTTGTTAAAGACTTATGGGTTATTTGGATAATGGTGGTGGGTGTGGGTTAGGGGATGTTGGTGGTTTGGGTATCAAGAAGAAAAGGTTGATGTATTTCGGCAGAGACATGAAGACAAGAATAAGGAGGGTGGCTTGTGGTGGCTTCTAGGGGTGGGCTGGCTGTGAATTAAAGATGACAAGGGTAAAGGAGGAATTTTAATTACAAAATAACAAAGTGGTGCATCAATTTAAAACTCTGCATCAAAGAATCTCCTTAGTTTTATACCCTTAAAATACTCTAACATGCCCCCTCATGTACGGCCATTGGGTTTCAAGCATGTACATTGCGAAGGCCATGTTTAATATGTGTTTAAATTCAAACTTTATTAATTAAGAGTGGAGGCAGAAAAGATAAAAATCTAGACCACTCAGTCGTACAGGCTCAGACTCCATACCATGAACCACCTCTTCCAAAAGATTAAGTTGTTAGGTGAAGGCACGTGATTGATTTATATCTCTAATGCGCCAACATTATACAACAAACATATTCGGGTTTTGATAGACTCATTTCAGTTGGGGGAGCGGTTGAGAAAGAGGGCCCCAGGCCATGGAGGGTCTATATTAGAAAGAATAAGAAAGCTGAAGCCAGTTAGTGGCTTAGTATGTTATTATTATTGTCAGATAGTTAATAGTTAATTGTAGTGTCTATGGGCAGTTACTAAGTGGCAATTATTGTATTGTGTTTATGTGTAGGGAGTAGGAGGTTATGTTTCATTATTTTGGTCATTTTCTATTTGTAAAGTTTAGAAGGAGACTCCTTGTTAGGGGAAAACCCTCTGTGAATGTCTCTTGTATCCTTAATCAAGTCTCAAACCTAGATTGCTACTGCAGTAAATATATACAATTCAGTGTGTTTTCTTCTTGAGTCTATCAATTGGTTTGACCTGCTGGATGGCTTCGACGAGGATGGACTCAAGAGTGGAAGGATTGGAGAAGCATATGGAGGAGATGAGTGTTGAGATGCAAAGGTCTAATTCTTGTCATGAGAATTAGGTGCAAACAATGGGAGACACTATCCAAGAGATTCACAAAGACTTTGGAGAAATGAGAGAAAGGCTTGATAGTTTGGATACCATCCTATCATTGTTGAAGGATTTGGTTAGGCAAAAGGAGACAGTTAATGGAGATAATCCCACAGGAAGTTCTAACATGATAAATGAGAGAAAGGCTTGATAGTTTGGATACCATTGATTTGGGTCTAATATATGATGTTTTTGGGCTTAATTTGACTCCCTTTTGTTTGGTTTTGGTTTGTTTCGGTTTGTTTCTTAGGTATTTTAGGTAGATTTAGCTTAGTTTTTAATAAGTTTAGGAAATTTTATCCCTTGAACGTTTTGATCCGTTTTGGGTGTGTTTCTGGTACTTTTTGAAGCTTAATTGAAGAAAATAAATATGGGACTGAAAAGAGGACGAAAGGACCTTGAAAATGGCGCAAGAACGGAGCGAAACGGAGTCGGTAGCAGGCTGGCACGCCCAGGCATGGAGATCCCCACGCCCAGGCGCACAAGCCACGTTGATGCACCAGATCAGATCAGACCTGGGGCGCCCAGGCGTGAGGCCCTGGGCGCCCAGGCGCGCGCACCCCGAACAGGCCCGACCTGACACCAGATCGGGCCTATTTTGCTGATTTCTGATGGGGATTCTCATAGGGTTTGTAATTTTCTATTTATTCTAGGTTTAGAATTAGGATTTAGGCAGTTTTTAGAGAGGGAGATTACACAATCCTTGAGAGAGAAAGTGCTTGGAGAAGATTGGAGATCAACAACGGAGGAATCCGGTTGAAGATTGAAGATCAGCAGAATAATTCAGAATTGTCTATGATGATGGGTTATTCTTCTACTCTTTGTTTTTCATTCCCAATTATGTGTAACTAAAACCTTTGTTAGGAAGATGGTGGATTTGCATGGATTTTAAATAGTTTATGATTGTTATGAATTGATGTTTTTCATTGAATCAATTGTTTGATTGTGTTTTATTTTCAACATAAATCTGGATCCGTTTATGTTTTGGGAACCTAATTCTTCAATTGGGCAATTAGGGATTGGGTATTGACCATAGCAATCGAACATTATAATCGTCCAATTTGTAGGGATACTTTTGGGGATTATATAACATATTTAATTCCAGAGTTCTTAATTGATGACTAATTGGTTGGTAATTTCTTAAGGGATTAAGGATTCCAATTGAATGGGAAACACAATTGTTAGAGGAATTTAATAATTGTTACAGCTGGAATGTTGTTGATTCAATAGGAAAATAGAGATTCATAACTAGTAAATTATGTCCATTCTATTCTCAACTCATTTAATTAGTGCTTTGTAATTAGTTTTAGTTTAGTTTTAGTTTTTAATTAATCAAATCAATTTTCAATTTAAAAGTAGTTTCAAATTTCGTTGGCAATTATAATAAGGTAGAGATTATTGAAAACAATTTGCAATCCTCGTGGGACGATAATCTTACTACTACTGTATTACTTGTGTACGATCTAGTATATTTGCTAGAGAGTCCAACAAGTTTTTGGCGCCGTTGCCGGGGATTGAAATTCGATTTCAATAATTTTTGGCACTTGTTAGTAGTTAGTTAGTGGAATTTGTTTTAGTAGTTTTATCTCAACAGGTGCTACTGACTCTTTTTATGAGCTCGTCTTCTGCAGGCAGTGAACCTAACCTTCAGTTGAGTGCAAGGAAGAGGAGAAAGCAAGCACGGAAGGAAAGGAAGAGATTGACCAGAAGAATGGCTGAAGAAGAGGTAGCTAAGCCGAAGACTCTTGCAGACTATGCAACCATTAGCATGGACGCCTGTGCATCCAGCATTGTGTATCCAGCAATCACTGTGCCGCAGTTCAAGATTGATCCGGGTTACATTCATCTAATCAAGCAAGATCAATTCAATGGTAGTCCGCAAGAGGATCCAACAGGGCATGTTTCCCACTTCCTCAGCATGTTGAATTTCTTCAACATTGAAGGCGCCTCAGAAAAAACCATTCGAATGAGGCTATTTCCGGTATCCTTGCGAGATAAAGCGAAGAACTGGATTCAAAACCAGCCACCAGGGAGCCTAACTTTGTGGGATATACTTGTTTGCAAATTCTTGGACCAGTATCTCCCACAGGTTATGCAAGCTAAATTGAGGAAGAACATCAACTCGTTTGAGTAGCAAGACGGGAAGATATTATGCAAAGCCTGGGGGAGATTCAAACAGCTGTTGAAGAAGTGTCCAACCCATTCCATGCCAGAGTGGTTGCAAATCAGAGTTTTTTATGATGGGTTGAGGAAGTCAGACAAGGACATTATTGACATAGCAGCTAGTGGATCGTTCCTAAAAAGGACAGATGAAGAGATCAGAGCAATTTTAGATATGATGGTGAGCAATAGCAGACAGGCAGAGCCAGAAAGGACAGCCCAGCCAAATGGTTTGGACCTCCCACAATTTCAAACCATCATTGAACAGAATCAGGAAATGAAGCAGTTGTGTTAACCAAGCAGATGGGTCAAGTCCAGATGATACAACCTGTTCCCAAGCCCTGTGGGGGAGAGACTGCCTGTGCCGTGTCAACTACTGAATCGTACCGTTCATGCTCTGACCGCTCACTGAGTCCTCCACCAAGCCCGCCACGCAGTCCTCCACCAAAGAAACAAACTTGGGAGTTGGCAATAGAGAGGATGACCCAGACTACATGCGTGTTTATGGATGAAGTGCGAGCCAATTTCAAATCTCAAGGGGCCAGCATTCGCAACCTGGAGAATCAGGTGGGTCAGATTAATAGGAGACTGTCAAAGTTGCAACCAGGTTACTTTCTTGACACTAGCACCAATTGCCAAGCCATTACTCTTCGAAGTGGCAAAGCCTATGATGAGCCACAGAAGAAGAGTGATGACGGGGCAGTTGAGGAGAATCAGAGGCAGAATCAGAATCCCAAGAAGGAGAATCCTGAAGTGCAACAGCCTAAACCCAAAGAGAAGACCCCAGATATTTCTTCAGAGAAGCCACTGAGCCTACCAGACCTTTCACGGGTACCATATCCTCAGAGATTGAAGAAGGAGAATCAGAGACAGTTTGCAAGGTTTATGGAAGTGTTCAAGAAGCTTCAGATAAACATACCATTTGCTGAAGCTCTTGAACAGATGCCTATTTATGCCAAATTCATGAATGAACTGCTCACCAACAAGAGGAAGCTGAGAGATAATGAAACAGTGCTATTAACTGAGGAGTGCAATGCTATCCTTCAGAAGATTTCCCACAAAAACTCAAAGATCCGGGCAGCTTCACCATTGCATGCAACATAGGTGGAGTGGATATTGGTAAGGCATTATGTGATTTGGGGGCTAGCATCAATTTGATGCCCCTTTCCATCTTCGAGAAACTGGGCATTGTAGAGATTAATCATACTATGATCTCCCTTCAGCTAGCAGATCGTTCTATCAAGAGGCCATATGGAAAGGTGGAAGATGTACTTGTCAAGGTGGACAAGTTTATCTTCCCAGCAGACTTTGTGATATTGGATATGGATGAAGACCAGGATATTCCACTACTCCTGGGAAGACCTTTTCTAGCAACCGGGAGAGCTTTGATAGATGTGCAGAATGGTGAACTTATGGTCCGGGTTCATGATGAGAAGGTCACATTCAACGTCTATGAGTCATGAAACACCCAATGGGAGATGAGCAGTGCCTGAGGCTAGATGTGATAGAGTCCATAGTAGACTCTGTGTTGGAGGAGATGTGTTATGAAGATTTAGTGGAGACAGCTTTGGTAACTGAGGGTGAGGAAGGAACTGAGCCTCACATCATAAAAGCCCTTCTTGATGGAGCTGCAGAAGTCAAAGGAGGAAGGCAACCAAAAGATCTGAGGCTGGAAGAAAAGGAGGTCAGACCCAAACCGGAGCTTAAAGCGTTACCACCGGGCTTCAAGTATGTATTCCTTGATGAAACTGAATACTTTCCAATTATAATAAATAGTGCCTTAACTGAAATTGAAACTGAAAATTGTTAAGAATATTAAGGTACTACAAATCTGCTATTGGCTGGAATGTATCAGATCTGAAGGGAATTAGTCCCTCTTTTTGCATGCATAAGATTTTCTTGGAGGAGAATTTTAAGTCTGTGATACAACCACAGCGGAGGTTAAACCCCACTCTGCAAGAGGTTGTTAGGAAAGAGGTAGTGAAACTGTTGGATGCTGGGATTATTTACCCCATCTCAGACAGCACTTGGGTCAGCCCAGTGCAAGTGGTCCCTAAGAAGGGTGGCGTCACTGTGATTAAAAATGAAAATAATGAATTGATATCAACTCGTAATGTTTCTGGGTGGAGAGTGTGCATAGACTATAGGAGATTAAATAGTGTCACCCGTAAGACCACTTTCCACTTCCATTCACGGACCAGATGTTAGAAAGGTTAGCCGGACATGAGTATTATTGCTTTTGAGATGGTTATTCCGGCTATAATAAAATTCCTGTGGATCCCAAAGACCAAGAAAAAACTGCTTTTACTTGTCCCTTTGGAGTTTTCGCATATCGGAGGATGCCTTTTGACTTATGCAATGCACACATACTCATCATCAAAATGGGGTCATTGAGAGAAAACATCGGCACATAGTTGAAATGGGCTTAACCATGATGGCTCATGCCACTCTTCCTACTGATTTTTGGGATCATGCTTTAACTAGTGTTGTTTATCTCATAAATAGGTTGCCTGGTATTTCTGTTCAGGGTGTTGTCCATGATACTTTGCTTTTTAAATCTGCACCTGATTATAAGTTTCTTAAGGTGTTTGGTTGTGCATGTTATCCTTGTCTACGATCTTATTCAAAGATTAAGCTTCAGCCTAGGTCTTCTTTGTGCACTTTCTTAGGGTATTCACCTAGTCATAAGGGGTATAAATGCTTCTCTACCTCTGGGAGAATGTATATTTCTAAAGATGTAGTGTTTGATGAATTATCTTTTCCCTATCATAAGATTACATCCTCCCCTTCTTTTTCTTCTTCCACTACTGTACCTACCTCTCTTACTGTTCTAAAACAGTTTTCTTATTCTTCTTCTCCTAATTCCACCTCTGTCCCTGACTTAGCTACTGCTCCAGCATCTGTTTCCACATCTTCTGCTGTTCCTTCTCCTCAGTTGGTCTCTCCTACTTCTGCCTCCACTTCCCTTCCTGCTTCTGCTTCCGCCACTATTTCTCTGTCTTCTTCATCTCAGTCCACTTCTGTCCAGCAACCTCAAAATACTCATCCTATGCTTACTAGGTCCAAAACTGGTACTATTACTGTTCCCAATGCTCTTGTTGCTCATACTGAACCTAAGACAGCCAAACTTGCTCTTTCTATTCCTGGCTGGAAGTTGGCAATGGAGGAAGAATATCAGGCTCTGCTCAAAAACAACATTGGTTGGAAGTGGGTTTTCAGAATCAAAGAAAATCCTGATGGCTCTATCAACAAGCTTAAGGCTCGTGTGGTAGCAAAGGGTTTTCACCAAAGGCAAGGGTTTGACTACACTGAGACATTCTCACCTGTAGTAAAACCTGTCACTGTCAGAGTTGTTCTCACTCTAGCTCTTACTCACAAGTGGGATGTCGAACAAATTGATGTGAACAATGCTTTTCTAAATGGTGTTTTGGAGGAGGAAGTGTATATGCAACAACCAGAGGGCTTTCATCAAGATGACAAATCTCTGGTCTGCAGGCTGAACAAGGCTATCTATGGGCTTAAACAAGCTCTTAGGGCATGGTTTGACAAACTTGCTGGAACATTGATTTCTCTTGGGTTCAGAAAATGCAGGTGTGATCACTCCTTGTTCATTCAGAGTTGTTCCACTCACAAGTTATTTGTACTTTGCTATGTTGATGACATAATCATCACTGGCACTTCTTCTCCCATGATCAAGGACCTAATTTCTAGACTTAATCTTGCCTTTGCTCTCAAGGATCTTGGTTCTCTGGATTATTGTCTGGGTATAGAGATCGAGAAACTTCCTACAGGAGAATTTTTACTGACTCAATCTAAATACATTAAAGATTTGTTAGAAAAATCTCACTTGGAAAACATGAAGGGTCAGCCTACGCTTATGGTTGGAGGTCTAAAGTTGTCAAAACAAGGCAGCAATTACATTGAGAATGCAACAGTGTACAGGTTTTTAGCTGGTGCTCTTCAGTATGTTACCACCACAAGGCCAGAAATCTGTTATAGTGTTAATAAACTCTGTCAATTTCTTTCTCAGCCTCAAGAGGAGCATTGGAAAGCCTTAAAAAGGGTTCTTAGGTACCTCAGTGGTACTGTAGACAAAGGGTTGTTATTAAAACCTACTTCTGTTCATAAACCCCTCCAGTATTTTTGCTTGTTGTGATGCTGACTGGGCCTCTGATCCAGATGACCAGAAGTCAACATCAGGTGCCTGCGTCTATTTGGGATCAAATCTTGTCTCCTGGTGGTCTAAGAAGCAAGAGTGGGTTGCTAGATCTACTGTAGAAGCAGAGTATAGAAGTCTTGCTACAATGGCTGGTGAACTTATGTGGATTCAGAGTTTGCTATCTGAATTGGGTTATAATATTGTCATTCCAGTCATTTATTGTAACAATCTTAGTACTGTGATGCTGTCTAAAAATCCAGTATTGCACTCTAGAACAAAACATATAGAACTGGATCTGTTTTAGGTTCGGGAAAAGGTACTGCACAAGAAACTAGTTGTTGAGCATGTACCAGGTGATCATCAAATTGCTAATATACTCACAAAACCTCTCTCAAACTCAAGGTTCAGTGTTCTCAGAGACAAACTTCAAGTGACTGATCGTTTTCAAGTTGCTAGTAGAATGCAACCTCTGCTAGCTTTTGTCCTTTGCCTCTTCTCCGGTATCAGCCTCCCTGAAGTTTGCTTTCTAAGGGGGACTATTAGAGTATATACTATACTAGCCTAGTTGGTCTTCTAAGGGGGACTGTTAGTGTATACTTTCTATAGTAGATTAGTTAATATTAAGTGTATGCTGTCAGCCTATAAGCTGACAGCTGGCAGTTAATTATAGCATCAGCAAACACTTCTATAAATAGAAGTGTTGTTCTCCTTTGTAACTAACTTTCTAAATCAATAACAGAAATTCAGATTCAGTTCTCTCTCTCTCTCTCTCTCTCTCTCTCTCTCTCTCTCTCTCTCTCTCTCTCTCTCTCTCTCTCTCTCTCTCTCTCTCTCTCTCTCTCTCTCTCTCTCTCTCTCTCTCTCTCTCTCTCTATTCAGATTCTAACACAAGTACTAATCAAATGGAAAACACAGCCAGCAGCAAGCAATATGGGAAGATCAAGCACTTATCCAAGGTCAATTTCCTCACTTCAGCCTTGAGGAGTGTTTCTGCACCGGGAGGCATTGATAGACTAGTTTCAGTTGGGGGAGTAGTTGAGAAAGAGGGCCCCAGACCATGGACGGTTTATGTTAGAAAGAATAAGAAGGCCAAAGGCAGTTAGTGGCTTAGTATGTTATTATTATTATTGTCAGATAGTTAATTGTAGTGTCTATGGGCAGTTATTGTATTGTGTTTATGTGTAGGGAGTAGGAGGTTATGTTTCATTATTCTGGTCGTTTGCTATTTGTAAAGTTTAGAAGGAGGAGGAGACTCCTTGTTAGGGGGAAACCCTGTGTGAATGTGTCTTGTATTCTAAATCTAGTCTCAAACCTAGATCGCTACTGCAGTAAATATATATATAATTCAGTGTGTTTTTTTCTTGTGTCTATCAGGTTTGGATAATTTTGTTAAATATTACCTCTCCTTTAGTTGATTTGCCAAATTGTTCCATCTGACATTGTCCAAAACAACCAGAATGAATTCAGTAAGTTCTCAATCACTGGGTCTGGTTCCTGTCAAAACAATTGATTAAAAAAAGTTAAACCAACCTAGTTTCATTATTGAAAGCAATTATATAGAATGACTTTTCAATGAAAAAATTACATGCAAACATTGGCAACTCTGTTACCTCATTGATTGTAGTGTTTTCAGGTTTTGGAGTATATTGCATGGAGGATTCAACACTTTTACCACTTGTTTTGGTTGTATTGACTACTCCCAGTGTGGATTTCAGCTGTTCCACTTGACATGAAAACGGTAATAAAAGTTGTGCAAAGTCACCATATAACTCTAGATATGAAGCTGGAAAGTAGAGCAACGGTACTTCACCAATCGCCTACATAAAAGCCAAAATTAATATAATTATGCAAAAATATCACAAAAATAAAAGTCGAGTCTTCAAGGAAGTAAGCTATAAAACATCTTAACACAAGAACTGCTTATTACATCTAATTCCTTCGAGTCACTCTCCCTGCTCAATGCTGCAAAATAAAAAACAGGTAAAAAGGTTAAACAAAACCATGCACCGACTCTTGTAGATATCACCCACAAGTTTAGTATGAAGCATGAGCAGTTATAAATGGAAGATTACTACTTTCTATTTTCCAAAGCTAATGTAAGGATATCATCAAGGCTTCTATTGTGCCACACTGCCATGTTAAGCTTTGAGAAGTTTAAATGATATCATCCCTGAATTCGAATATATAATGGAGAAAATTACATGAAAGAACAATTTAGTCTCTTTCAATTCAAACTATAAGAGTTGGTTTTGTTTCTTGCAAAAAAAAAATCAAAAGAACTAATTCTAACTCATCCATGGGAAGATAATAAGGGGATTGTGAGTCATTGAAGATAATTGACAATCTGACATCTAATTCAACTAATAATACTGAGGGAAATGTTATTAACACCCACTTTATTAATACTGAAGTACGCTAATCGTCCTACACTTGCCCTGCAACATTTACTGCTTCATTTCATGAAAATAATTTCCCGCATCCAGCTTGGGTAAATTGGGATGGCCATACAAAAACTATTTATTATCAGAAGATAATCTGAGAATATTGGGAAAAAAATGAAAATCATGCTGGAAGCATCAAACTCTTGTGAAAATCATTGCAGAAGTACCGCATTGTTTTCATTTTGTTACTTGTTTTTTTTCAATCTACTTTTACAGAGGAAATGGTGAAAACAACTTAACCGAAGTTTGAAAACCGGAAACAAAGTGAATATAAGTTGGCATTTCTGTAATTAAGACCGAAAATTAAAATTAAAAACAAACCAAGCAACATCTTTTGCCCATACCAAAATTTCATTCTACTTGCCTACAAAGCCTTATTTGTTGGAATTGGGCAGAAAATAATGTACATAACCAGAGCAAGACAAATCCAGTGTTTTTTTTAGTTAATCTGATTGAAAATGCTCTAATTAACTAAAGAATCGGACCAAGAAACATACCAGGAGTAACATCATCAGCAAGTTGATTCTCTGCTTCTTTGGTCATGAGATTCTGTTCAGTCTGATAAGCAAATGATCCTTGTGTGGCTCCTAAGCTCTGATTTTCCTGCATTAAAAAACAAGTGGTTAGATCTGTACACATGATTATTACTCCCTCAATTCCTTATTATCTATCCTTTTCTGGAGAGATTTGTTTATTTCTTTTTGTCCTTTTGAGAATTTCAAGAGCTTAATAAATGTTATTTTTCATGTTATCCATATTCATTAAGTCTTGGTTTGGTTCACTTGAGTACCGGAGAAAAAATTAATGACTGTAGAAAGAAAAAGGACATAGTAGGGAAAAACACAATTAATCTATTGAAAATCTCAGTAATGATTGAATTTCTTACCGCATGTTTGGTTACGAGTCAAAATATCAATTTTAGCCCCAAAATCAAGTTGGAGCAGTAGCATTTGCATTCTAAAATCGATTCTGGACTAACTCACCGCAGAACCAAACATGCACTTAAAATATGTGTTTTGTTTAAAATAAGATAGATAAATAGGAAGGGGGTGTGAGTATATTATTATATTGATAAAACAGACTTGAACTTATGAACTATACCATAGTGAATTCCATGTCAGAGGGTGCTTCCTCCCAAGCAGTGCAACCCATATCCGGTATCACCATTCCTCTGAAGTTGTCAAAGTTATCATAGCACCCTGACCACCATTCTTGCAAAAACCCTTCAGGCACAACTGATCCTGGAAAAGCCAACCCACATAATAATTCCTCAAATTATATCATATTTTTGTTATGTCCGTGGAATTTTCTGTGGTAGCTGATTGGGTTGCGAGAAGGGATGAAAAGGTTCAATTCATTGGGTGAAGTGATGAAAAATGACGGCAAAGTGGATTTCCCATAAAAGTCGATTTTTGTTGACACTCTCCATGTCTAACGTGGCAGTGCTCACACTCGAACCTTTTACTCCTTTTTTCCATTTTTTTTTTCTTTTATTTAAAAATTTCGTGAGTGTAATAAATATTATTTTTTATATTTTTTTTATAAGATATTAATTTAATGTAAGTAGTAAAAAAATAATGATTACATAGAAAAAAATTGTAATATCTTAGAAAAAATATAATTAATTAATTAAAAATTAAAATAATTATTACATTTTTAGAAAGATATATTTATTTTATATAAGACAGATAAATAAGAATGACTGAATTATTTGTTTTCTTTAAGGAACACCATGACCCATGGGCCTCAACTAAGGTTTGTAACTTTTTTTTTTTTAATTTGAGTTTAAAATTATAAATCTCATTTCTTATTTATAAACCTCATTTTTTAAAAGAAAAAATATCTTCAAATTTCATTTTTTTTCACTTTCTTTTCTTTTGTCACATACTTTCAAATCTCATTCCATTTCCCAACTCTCATTTACTCATTCCACTTCTCTCAAATCTCCTAATTGACTTCAACCAATGCTTAATTAGGATGTCATGTTTGAGTGACTCAAACACATTTCTCCGTGAATCAAAATATATATGGTTTGATTGCAACGAGTGAATGTAAAAAAAAAAATTATTAAAGAGATTATATATATACTCATTTCGATAATATTTTTGTCAGGAAAAAAATACCTTCATTTACCGATTAAGGGATATCATTAATGTTTGATCGAAAGAAATTCGTGTGCATAAAAAGTTAAGATGAGTTTAGCTTAATTTGATATTTTGATATAGGTCAATATTTTTTTAATTGAATCCTATTCTACCATGATGTTTTAATGTTGGTTATGAAACTGAACCAACTCAATATTATGTTAATATGTTTTTTAATGGTTAATTTAAAAAAAAATGTAAAATTATAATTTTTTTAAATCATTCATTTTATAAGATAAAATTTAAATATATTATAATGATTTAAATTATACGTTTGTGATTGTCTTTATGCATAAACATTTATATATATATATATATATATATATATATATATATATATATATATATATTCTCTTTTGACTTCTTGTACGCAGGATTTCAAATTTAGGCATTACAATTAATGTTAATAGCAGCATTAATAACTAATTAGTAAGCTAAAAATATATATTAATAGATGATCACTATTATATCATAGTAATTTTTTGCCTAAATCAAATTAAACAAAATATGATTTTATTTTCAATGAATATTATTATACTTGCTTGTTGATTGACGTTTATTTTTCAACCCACACTTTTTTATTATTTTCGTATTAGTATTATATATGAGATACAATTTTAATAAACTAAATTTCAAGTAAACCATCATATATTAGAAGAAAACAATTTTAACAAATCTATGTGTTTAAACATATCTTACTCATTCATAGCATACCTTACATCTTGAAAACCAAAGCCCAACACATCCATGACAATCAATCTCTTTATTTAGTAGAATCTCCCAATAATATATGAAGGATGAAGATATAAATTATCATACAAAAGGTGGCAAAATGATATGATGCAATGAGAAACTTATCGACTAGATCAACCAAAGCTTAATTGAACAATAGAAGAGGTATAATGAAAAACAAAAATAATAATTACTTGGGGGAAATTTGTGATCCATCAAACTATTCAGCTCATTCTTGAAAAGCTCAACATTTTCGTGCATGCTTACTTGGAACAAATAGTCATGAAGATAACTTTCAAACCTTAAAAAAATTGAGCAAACAATTCAGTATGACCAGATATTCTTAAGTGGCTTGTAAGAGATAAAGAGGCAATAAAAAACAACTGCAAATAAGGACATACATGAGCTGATTACCCCAGTTTGACATGGTTGGTTGATGTGAGAGAGGGAGAGAAAGAAAGAAAGAGAAAGAGAGAGGGACGCCTAAGTGTTGATGAGAGAAAACAAAGGCTTTTGGAGAATCACACTATTTATGTACTTCAAAAGGCTTTTGGAGAATCACACAAAGGCTTTTCAAAAGTATTTATTTAGTATATTACAGTACTTTTATTTAAAAATTAATAATTATTTACATATGAACAATAAATAATACATTGATAATGTAAAAATCACACCATGGATGCACAACACATTTACTCAAACTTTATACTCCTTCTGGTGCTATTTTATAAGACCTTTTGGAGGTTTTTATCTTTCATCAAGGAAAGTAATTAAACTTGTTGGTGTCATTGGAAATGTGAAAATTTGATATACTTTTTCAAAACTACCGCTATAATTAATGGGGACCGGAAAAAGTTTAGAGTTGATAGGGGTGTTTATGAAAAAAAAGTAATTAAATACTTTTGAAAATTGAAATTAGGTCTTATAAATAGGACCAAAATAAAAACCCCAAAACAGTCTTATAAATAAGATCGGAGAGAATATAAAATCAAGGTTGTCAAACTCGCGAGTTTACGTAAACTCGTGAGGCCGAGGTAAACTCGACTCGTGAACTCGACTCGTAAACTCGTATGAGTTTACCTCGAGTCCACTTATTTTAAAATTAATCTGTAGATAACTTTCATAGCTTCCATTTCATAGTTTTTACTCTAAAAATTAAACATATATATTTAAATGTTGCTATAGCATATAAGAACCCAATAAATAATTTTAGCAAACCAACTTAACAACAACCAAATATGATGGTTTTATGATTTAAGTGGTTAGTTAAGTAAAAATAGTGGTTATAGTGTTATTTTAGAGAAAATATCGTTCAAAGATCGGTCAGTATCTTCTTTGTTAACCGTTGGATCGTGCTCAAATTTTTATATACGCTTCCTAACTCGTTTATCTTGACATCCGACGGTGGAAATTTTGTTTTGAGAAGTAAAAGCTCAAGAAAATTCAAATATCCGTAAGGCCACTACTGTTTACCCGAGTTTGCACGAGTTTACCCGAGTTTAGTGGGAAGCAAGTTTGCATGCGAGTTGACTCGATTCTATGGGTAGGATCGTAAACTCGTACGACGAGTTTACGAGTTAACTCGCGAGTTTAACAACCTTGTTTAAAATATTTTTCTCTCCTTCCCAAAACATTAGTAAAAGTTTGAAAAGTCGTAAAAAATAAAAGAACTTGCTTTTAATGACTTATCTCCCAAGTCAACTAATTTCAAAGCAAATATCTAATACATGTTTTCATAGTTAACCAATTATAAAATATTATATGCAATTTCAATTTTTTATTCATTGCTTTAACTTTAATTTGGAACAAATTTTTTTTTATACTTCTTTTACTAACATTTTGAGACGGAGGGAGTACCTTCTTTCATTTGTATTTGTCCTTTAAGGATGTAACCTACGAATTAAGAAGTATATTTAATGTGTTTTTTTTAGGTTTTCCAAGGTATCCACCTGTGCAACCGAGTAATTAATCCATTCGATATTGTTGGACCCTTTCGGAGGTTAGTCTCCCAACGAGGCCTCTTATATTTAATGTGTTTTTTTTAGCAAATCAGTGGTTATTTTATCAGTTTTGTCCTTTATCTCTATATTAATTGGTCATTTTTTTCACTTATTATCTCTTTTATTATTTAAGTGATTAAATAATTGTAAGTGTAAGAATTATAATTAAGATTGTATTTAATTTCTTAAATAATAGTTAAACACGAATAAAACTTTTTTTAAATAGCAATTACACCCTTTGTCTCTAAATCTAAGGACTTGATAATGAAAGACTTTGTTTCTTTTTATAAGCATTTGACCCAATTTTAATGAAATTATTTTTTTTTCACAAACACTCTTATTCAATCAACACTTTTTAGAGTTACAATAATAATTATAAAAATAGTACATGAAAGGTTATCCAAACACTTATATTTAAGTACAGAGGAAGTATTTGGAAAGGATGTATAGTATTATCTCCGTCCCTAAATATAATACCCTTTTGACATTTTTATTTGTCCCTATTTATAAGACTCTATACCAATTTTCAATGATAATTAATTACTTCTTATCATAAACATCTCTATTTATTTAATATTTTTAAGATTTCCAATACTATTAATAGAGATAATTTTGAAAATATATATCAAATGTTCATATTACAATATCATTAAGTAAATTAACCAACTTTCTTAATGAACATAAAATCTACCAAAAGAGTCTTATATGTAGGAATGAAGAAAGAGAAAAAAACTCATTAAATAAAGTGGAGAAGTAGACAAAATTAATGGATGCAAATACTGAAAACCTGGGTCAAAAAATATTGCATTTAATGCTTTTAAATACATATGTCAAACTTAAATTCAAAAAAAGTTTCTTTCAATCTCACACACCAAACATATCCTGATATTTTTATTTTTTCAACAAAAAATATTTATTAAATTTTTTAAACTTATGCATTTCATACATAAAATAATGAAATATAAAAAATAAATATTTATTTTAACTAATTAAATACTATATTTTTCTAACAAAAATTTGTTGTTTTTAAACTTGATTATCCTATGCGGCTATGCATGCATCTAGTGTATAGAATAAAAAGATCATACTTCTTCTGACTTGAAATACAAGCGACAAAAAATATATTTCATTTTATTTGAAATATAAGTAAAAATAATTAATTTTTTTAAATTTTATTTCATTCTCAATGCTACTTTTCTATAATATACCTAGAAAATTATTTTTTTATTTAATTTTTGTTTCATTCCCAATACTACTTTCCTAAAATACTTTCATTTTTCTATAAATTTAATAAAATTAAATTCAATCAATCAACCTTCTTAATATAATAGTATAAAAGTAATTAGATTTGTTTATATAGTAAACGGAGGGTGAATCTATCATTGAGGTTTTATCGTCGAGTCTGAGTGAGTTGAATAGAACCCTTCAAGAAATTAGCTCAACGTGGATAAGCGGCAGAAAACTAGATAAACACATTCTCATGCGTATGCAGACAAATCTCTTTGACTTTTACCTACTTTTATTTAGTGATTTAATTATGTCACAAATTCATGAAGTTTAGATATTTTTGTCAAATATCTTTATTTTTATTTTTCAATGTCGGACTTCAGCCACGAGGTTACTTCTGGGTTTGTCATATACACTTTCAATCAATTTTGACTTATTTTGCTGACATGTCCTTTTTTTTTTTCCTTTTCTTATTTAACTAAAAATATAAAAAATATTAAGTTTTTTAATTTTTTAATTTAAAGAAAAAAAGAATCCTCACACACGGGGCACCAAGTGCCTAGCCTCTTGCGTCTGACCAGGATTTCAATATTACATGTTAGCAAAATTGGTCAGAATTGGTAATAGGGGTATTATTGACAAACCCATAAGTAACTTCGGGGAGTCAGACATTGAAAAAATAAGAATAAAAATATCTAGCAAAAATACCGCAAACTTCAGGAACTTGTAAGATAACTAGTAAGCAAGCCCGTGCACATGCACGGGCGAAAGAGGGAATGGTATTATTTAGTAATTGAGTAACATATTAAATATTTATATTATATAAAAATTAAGAAAGTTTTTATTAAATATTATTTGATAAAAAACATGTTGTATATTTATTTATTAGTTGGGCTTTACCAAAAAAAACTTCATATAGGAAAGCTATCAAAAAAACTTCATAGGCACATGTTGGGCTTTACCAAAAAAATTTCATATGAGAATAGTCCCTAATGTTTTTTCTATGAGAGAAATTGGTCCTTGAAAATTTTGACTTCACGTAAAGTTGTCGTCAATTTTGTCGATTTGAACTTACTCGATAAACCTGATCGAGAAACCCAAATTAATACCTCTAATTTCGTCCGATTTAGTCCAAATTTCTAGGGATTAAATTGTCCCACAAAATTATTTTGGGGGACCAAATTGTCTCATGGAAGAAAATTTCAGGGACTATTTGGTAACTTTATTTTTTTCAAGGACGAAATTGTTTAATAAAAAAATTTTCAAGGACTAAATGTTAAAGTGCATTAAGTATTCCTGTATAAAAATCATCATCTTTATTTGTTTCTCTGCAAATAGCTTTTTCTTTTCTCTTATTTTTTAGTAACTAATTTGAAAGTAATTGAATAAATATTATGTGTAAGTCTTTATTAAACAAATTTAATTCAAGCGGGAAGAAATGAAAATATATTTTCTTTTCTCTGCAAATAGCTTTTTCTTTTCTCTTTCAATAATCCCATTAATTTCGGTATTAAATATTGTAGATATTTCTCTCCTATTAGTCTTCCTAATAATCCCATTAATTTTGGTCTTCTCAATGCCATTAATTTCGGTCTTCTCAATGATCCCATTAAGTTCTCCTCTATTAATTAATGAATCACACCATATCTTCATACTTTTAGTAACTAATTAGCAATTGATTTTTTTCTTCTATTAGTAACTGATTTTTTTTGTTTTATAGTAACTGATTTCTATGAAAAAAATATTGAATAAAAAAACATAAAAAATCAAAAGATAAGAAACTAAAAAAGTATATATTTTAATCTTCAATCATAATAACTACCTAATATATTTCTCCATGTTTTTTGTTTGAAAAAGATTTGAATCAGATTTGGAATAAAATAATTATATTCAAAAGAATAATATAATACCTAAAATTGAAACTTTTTAATGAAATACAAATTTTCGTAACTTATGCATCAATGCATAACAAAAACCTTTAATTAATAATAATCAACTTGAAAATATTCCTTAAATGTTGTAAATATTTATCACCTATTTGTCTTCTCAATCATCCCATTAATTTCGATCTTAAATGTTGGAGATATTGCTCTCCTATTTGTCTTCTCAATAATCCCATTAATTTCGGTATTAAATATTTGTAAATATTTCTCTCCTATTTGTCTTCCCAATAATCCCATTAATTTTGGTCTTCTCAATGCCATTAATTTCGGTCTTCTCAATGATCCCATTAAGTTCACTTCTATTAATTAATGAATCACACCATATTTTCATACTTTTAGTAACTAATTAGCAATTGATTTTTTTTCCTTCTATTAGTAACTGATTTTTTATTGTTTTATAGTAACTGATTTCTATGAAAAAAATATTGAATAAAAAAACCTAAAAAACCAAAAGATAAGAAACTAAAAAAAATATATTTTAATCTTCAATCATAATAACTACCTAATATATTTCTCCATGTTTTTTTGTTTGAAAAAGATTTGAATCAGATTTGGAATAAAATAATTATATTCAAAAGAATAATACAATACCTAAAATTGAAACTTTTTAATGAAATACAAATTTTCGTAACTTATGCATCAATGCATAACAAAAACCTTTAATTAATAATAATCAACTTGAAAATATTCCTTAAATGTTGTAAATATTTATCACCTATTTGTCTTCTCAATCATCCCATTAATTTCGATCTTAAATGTTGGAGATATTGCTCTCCTATTTGTCTTCTCAATAATCCCATTAATTTCGGTATTAAATATTTGTAAATATTTCTCTCCTATTTGTCTTCCCAATAATCCCATTAATTCTGGTCTTCTCAATGCCATTAATTTCGGTCTTCTCAATGATCCCATTAAGTTCTCTTCTATTAATTAATGAATCACACCATATTTTCATACTTTTAGTAACTAATTAGCAATTGATTTTTTTTCTTCTATTAGTAACTGATTTTTTTTGTTTATAGTAACTTATTTCTATGAAAAAATATGGAATAAAAAAAACCTAAAAAACCAAAAGTTAAGAAACTAAAAGAAATATATTTTAATCTTCGATCATAATAACTACCTAATATATTTCTCTATGTTTTTTTTGTTTGAAAAAGATTTGCTTCAGATTTGGAATAAAATAATTACATTAAAAAAAATAATATAATACCTAAAATTGAAACTTTTTAATGAAATACAAATTTTCGTAACTTATGCATCAATGCATAACAAAAACCATTAATTAATAATAATCAACTTGAAAATATTCCTTAAATGTTGTAAATATTTATCACCTATTTATCTTCTCAATGATCTCATTAATTTTGGTCTTCTCAATGCCATTAATTTCGATCTTAAATGTTAGAGATATTGCTCTCCAATTTGTCTTCTCAATAATCCCATTAATTTCGGTATTAAATATTGTAAATATTTCTCTCCTATTTGTGCTCCCAATAATCTCATTAATTTTGGTCTTCTCAATGTCATTAATTTCGTTTTTCTCAATGATTCCATTAAATTCTCTTCTATTAAAAATTTATTTTCTATTAATTAATGAATCACACCATATTTTCATACTTTTAGTAACTAATTTGTAATTGATTTTTTTCTTCTCTTAGTAACTGATATTTTTTATAGTAACTGATTTCTATGAAAAAAATATTGAATAAAAAAACCTAAAAACCAAAAGTTAAGAAACTAAAAGAATATATTTTAATCTTCAATCATAATAACTACCTAATATATTTCTCTATGTTTTTTTTGTTTGTAAAAAATTTGACTCAGATTTGGAATAAAATAATTACATTCAAAAGAATAATATAATACGTAAAATTGAAACTTTTTAATGGAATGCAAATTTTCGTAACTTATGCATCAATGCATAACAAAAACCATTAATTAATAATAATCAACTTGAAAATATTCCTTAAATGTTGTAAATATTTTTCACCTATTTGTCTTCTCAATGATCCCATTAATTTCGGTCTTCTCAATACCATTAATTTCAATCTTAAATGTTGGAGATATTTCTCTCCTATTTGTCTTCTCAATAATCCCATTAATTTCGGTATTAAATGTTGTAGATATTTCTCTCCTATTTATCTTGCCAATAATCCCATTAATTTTGGTCTTCTCAATACCATTAATTTCGGTCTCCAACAAAAAAATTAATTTAAATGAAATTACTTTAATTTAAAATTAATAAAATTAACAACAATAATTTAAAATTAATAAAATACATAAAAAAAATTAAAAAAAACTACATTAATTTAAATGAAAAGTAAATAAAAATACATATAATCAATACATAAAAATTTAATACAAAAAACTACATCAATTTATCTCATCCTTCTACTACCCTCTACAGTTTTTCTTTCTACTTTTCCGAAAGCATACATTTCCTTTTTTAATTTTTTTCTGTGAAGCTCAATTTAGATCTTCTGAAGTTTGATCAAAAATCAAACAAAAGCCCTTTAAATCTTTAATTCATTCCCATGACAGATTTGAACTTTATTCTCAAATTGATCAAACTTTTTCCCACTGTTACAGAAAGTGCTTAAAAACTTGAAACATGAAGCTCAATTTAGATCTTTGACTCCATTTTTTTTTAATTGATTGATTCTCTTTCCACAATCAGACATCTACCCTTTAATTCATTGCTTTGAAAGATTTGAACTTTGGTGTCAAATTGATCAATCTTCCACTGTGACAGGAAGTGGTTAATTGCTTAAAATTTTGAGTACTACTAATTACTAAACCTCAATTTTGATATTTGAGTCCACTTTTTTCTTAAAATCAGACACAAACCCATCATTTCATTCAATTGAAATATATGAACTTTGTTGTCAAATTGATCTAACTTTTTTTCCCAAGTGCCCACGTTACTGTTAGATATCATGTAGCTGAAATGTTAATACAAAATAATACAAAACCAAAAAATCTTTCCAGCCCACCATTTTTTTTTTCAGACAAAAGAATAAAAGAAAACAACAGATGACTCAGCCACATAATGTATTTCAAGATAACTAATCACTTCAATTGCAGTATATCGACATAACTAAAACGCCACCTGGAGTACATATTATCAGAGTATATTACAAAAGAGAAACTAAAACGGCACCTGACAAACGAAGCTCAATGTTTTCATCATTACGAATTGGAGTTTTATTATTTTCCAGAACGGAGTTCCCAGATCGAGATTTCAGCACAGAGATTGGAGTCACAAAGCCTTCGACAATGTCAAGTTAATCAACTTATAAAGAAAGAAATGTTGGAAATCAAAAATAAAGATGAGTTAAAAATAATGAGTTTAATCTTGTATTGAGTATTGATTACCAGAAACATCGCTATTGAGCATTGATTGAGAAGAGCTCCCATCAAAGTTTCCATCTCTATTTTTCTCTGCACCATCCCCATTTGATAGCTTGGAGATTTCACTGCCCATTTTCGATACTAAGAATTCAATCCCACCCTTTTTTTCCCACCCGATATCAGTTTCGATTTCTTAGAGCAACTTGTCAAAGACAAAGTGTACACCGCCTCAGATCTCAGCAAGTCGGTGTCATACGTCTCTCTCATTTGGGCTTGAAGCCCACTAACTCAATAAACACTCACATAATAAATGCACTCTCTCTCATTGATTAAGCAATGATTAACAGATTTCTTAAGTCAAAATTGACGGCTAAAATCATATTTTGGTTTCCCAATTGGAAACCATTATGGATTTATAATAATATTGATTAAGTCTTTTTTAATAATCAATATTAAAAGGAAAATGCTTAGTAGTACAACAGATTTTGTCATCAATAAGCACGAACAGTGTATCTTATTTTTGTTTGACTTGTTGGAAAAACTACACTCGGTGGTTGAAACAAATAGGAACACTAGGAGAACACCTAGAAGGGGGGGTTGAATAGGTGTTAAAGAAACTTTGAAAGATTTTCGCAAGAAACAAATCTAAACGATTAAAACCAATGAAAATCAATCAATTAACAAATATTATATGATCAGAGAAACACCAATATTCTTATTGATTCACCTAGGTTATGAAAATGATTTTCCTCAAATTAATTTGAACAATAAAGATTCAATTCAATCAAATATAGAAAAATCACTTTTTCTAGGTTTTCAATCAAGAACACAATTAATAACAAGAATTGTAAAGAGTAGAGAGTTTAGAGATACGACACAGTGATTTATCCTGGTTCACTTTCATCCACTTGAAAGCTACTCCAGTCCCCTCTTCAACCAAGAGAGATTCTTCACTATGAGGAATTAGAGTTTCTCAAATTACAAGTAAATGCCTCACAAGACTTCCTTCTTGCTAGCCTACAAGAGATACCACACCCTTGCCTTGTAATCCTATTGATATCTAATCTAACCTCTACTTGCTTGTTGATAACCCCACAACAAGTCTTCTTTGCTTGCTTCACTCACAAGACTTCCAAGTACTTTGAGATTCTTCAAAGTGCCTTCCAAATGCTTGATGAAATGCTTCTTCAAGACTTTCAACTAAACTTGCTTGATTCACAAAATCAAGGCTTCCTTTGTTGTAGAATGTTTGCCTCTTGCAATGATTACAACTCAATAGAAAACAAAAACAATCCTATGAATCTCTTTCAAAAGCTATGAAATATCAACATGAGAGATTCAAGGTTCTTGATCAAAGAATATAAAAATGAGAGCTTTGATCTTGAGAGAGTGAGAGAGAATAGTGTGGCTTTGATTCTTTGTAAAATTGTGTATCAAAATGATTCTAGTTGATAGAAATGATTAGGAAAAGGTTTATATAGAATACCCAAAAGTTGGAGCACTTAGAATGGCTTTTGAGAAGTGAAAAACGTATTTAAAACAGTTACAGACCCTGTTTACTCGAGTAAAATAAGTGTTACTCGAGTAATACGAAAGCTGCATAAATTTCACTCGAGTGAAAAAGGTTTTACTCGAGTAAAAGTTCAGATAATCGATTATCAAAAGTTTGTTAATCGATTATCAGTTCAAAATACACTGTTAATCAATTATCAAAATCTGTTAATCGATTATTAACATTAAAAATCACTTAAAACTTGTTTTCTCAAAAACTAAACCTTTTCTTTCAAACCTTTAAGCCACCTATTGATTTTAGGCAAAGTGAATACTCAAAATATGATATAATCATGCAATCAAAAGAGATTCACTACCCTCTAATAAACTCTACCCAAACTCATAAACTAAAAGACTTGTGAGGCAAAAGATAAAACAATAAAACATAAACTACCAAACTAAGTCTTCATGAGTTGGTTCTCTCTTCATAAATTGATGTTTGTTGTTGCTTGTTGAGCTTGAACTTGATCAACACATTTGTAGCTTGTTCAAAACCTTTTGGCATTTATCAAAACATTCTTCATGGATCTTACAATCTCCCCCTTTTTGAAAATGACAAACATGTTTTGAAATCGTTTGAAGTTCATTGAAGTTGTTGATGCTTGAACCATTTGATCACTTGGTGAGACTCTTGCTCCCCCTCAATTAATGCTTTTGACATTTGAAATCCAATTGAGTAAGCTTGATTCTCCCCCTATCTTCAACAACTTTGCTCAACCTACATAAAAACAACAAAACAACCTTTCTCCAAACATACCATTTAAAAATTTCTCCCTTTGTTTCAAAAACATCATATTTCTCCCCCTTTGGCATTATCAAAAAGAAATATATACCAATTGAAATAAGATCTAAGCCAAAATAGAAGAAATATAACCAAAGCATGAATAGAATAACACCAATTTGTAGAATTTTCTCCTTGATACCAATTGAAGAAGCAAATGAATGAATATCACATGAAAGTCCTTTTGCTCTTCAATCATACCTACAAAAACAATCATGCTTTGCTTTTTGGTATCCAAATGGTTTTGGATCCATTTTTGTTAGTGTAGGGACTCTCACCCTTTTTCATCCAAACAAAATCTCCTTTAGGTATACCATGCACTTTAATATAACACACATTTGAAGTATGTCCATGAGTACCACAATAGAAACATGTTGGTGCATTTGAAAAATCAACTTTAGAAAAATCAACAACATTTCTATGAGATTTACTCTTAGCATTAGTATAACCCAAACCAAACTTGTTTGAATTTTCTCTTTGAAAATTTAACAATGTGCGCAATCTAATATCACCATTTGAGAAACTTGCAAGCTTATTTTTCAAAATAGAATTTTCATCCTTAAGCAACTTGCAATTCTCACAATCAACCACATTATTCAATCTACTAGCACAATCACAAGTAGAATTATCAATGATAAGATGCAAAGTCTCATTGTCTAACTTAAGGTCACCAACTTGCTTTTGAAGATCTAAAATCTTTTGTTGATGTTCCTCAATGAGCTTCTTCCTATCAATATTTTTCTTAGCTAATTTCTTGAGATGTTCATGCATTTCTTCATAAGCATTATATAACATTTCATAATTTGAAGAAATTTCGGATTTAGTAAGACTTACATCGCTTTCGTCACTTTGCTTACTTGATTCATCATTTGAGCTTTCCTCTTCATGTACTTGAGCTATCAAGTTGAGACAAGCGGCATGTTCATCATCCGAAGAACTACTAGTTGTGCTTTTCTTGTCTTGTTCATCATCACTATTCCAAACTATGTATGCCCTTTTGTGTTTTGCATTTTTCTTCTCTTTCTCCTTCTTCTTGAGATACTTAGAGCATGAGTACTTGAGATGACCGGGCTTTCCACATTCATGGCAAACTACACTTTCTTTTGAAGTCTTGGTCTTGTAGTGTGGGGAATTCTTCTCTTTATTTTTGTCCTTGTTCAACCTTCCTTTTCTCCTTAGAATTTTATTGAACTTTCTTAGTAGAAGCTTCATCTCCTCTTCATCAATATCCGAATCGGAATCTTCATTATCATCATCATCATCATCAACGGAACTCTCTTCCTTTTTATATGACCTTTGAGCTTTAAGAGCAATTCCTTTTCTTTCTCCATACTTGACCGATTCTTCATGCTTATGCAAACGTTCAAGCTCCATTTCATGTTCTTGTAACTTTCCGAAAAGTGTTGCTAAGTCCATGGTGTCCAAGTCCTTTGATTCAACAATTGCGGTAACCTTGGGTTGCCATTCCCTACTTAGACATCTTAAAACTTTGTTAACAAGTTCACAATTCACGAAAGTTTTACCAAGAGCAATGAGATGATTAACAATATGTGTAAAACGTTTTTGCATAAAACATATAGATTCATTAGGCAACATACGAAACAATTCATATTCATGCATCAAAGAATTTAATCTAGCACGCCTAACTTCACTAGTGCCTTCATGTGTGACTTGCAAGGTGTCCCACATATCTTTGGCATCTTTACATTGGGAGACTCTAAAGAACTCATCATAAGATAGAGCGGAGGTGATGATATTCTTTGCTTTTAAATCATATTGAATTTTCCTTTTATCATCATCGGTCCACTTATCTTTGGGAGTTAGTGTAAGCACACCTTCTACATCTTTTGAGGGAATATAAGGACCATTTTCTATGGCTTCCCAAATGTTCACATCTATAGCTTCTATAAAGATTCTCATCCTAATTTTCCAATAACCATAACCCTCTCCACCAAACATAGGAGGGCGATTTATTGAAGCACCTTCACCACCAAAAGGATTCGTAGAACCCATTGTAGTTTCCTTAGGATCTTAACGAAAAAGCTCTATGCTCGTGTCTTTCGACCGAGCTCTGATACCAATTGTTGGAAAAACTACACTCGGTGGTTGAAACAAATAGGAACACTAGGAGAACACCTAGAAGGGGGGGTTGAATAGGTGTTAAAGAAACTTTGAAAGATTTTCGCAAGAAACAAATCTAAACGATTAAAACCAATGAAAATCAATCAATTAACAAATATTATATGATCAGAGAAACACCAATATTCTTATTGATTCACCTAGGTTATGAAAATGATTTTCCTCAAATTAATTTGAACAATAAAGATTCAATTCAATCAAATATAGAAAAATCACTTTTTCTAGGTTTTCAATCAAGAACACAATTAATAACAAGAATTGTAAAGAGTAGAGAGTTTAGAGATACGACACAGTGATTTATCCTGGTTCACTTTCATCCACTTGAAAGCTACTCCAGTCCCCTCTTCAACCAAGAGAGATTCTTCACTATGAGGAATTAGAGTTTCTCAAATTACAAGTAAATGCCTCACAAGACTTCCTTCTTGCTAGCCTACAAGAGATACCACACCCTTGCCTTGTAATCCTATTGATATCTAATCTAACCTCTACTTGCTTGTTGATAACCCCACAACAAGTCTTCTTTGCTTGCTTCACTCACAAGACTTCCAAGTACTTTGAGATTCTTCAAAGTGCCTTCCAAATGCTTGATGAAATGCTTCTTCAAGACTTTCAACTAAACTTGCTTGATTCACAAAATCAAGGCTTCCTTTGTTGTAGAATGTTTGCCTCTTGCAATGATTACAACTCAATAGAAAACAAAAACAATCCTATGAATCTCTTTCAAAAGCTATGAAATATCAACATGAGAGATTCAAGGTTCTTGATCAAAGAATATAAAAATGAGAGCTTTGATCTTGAGAGAGTGAGAGAGAATAGTGTGGCTTTGATTCTTTGTAAAATTGTGTATCAAAATGATTCTAGTTGATAGAAATGATTAGGAAAAGGTTTATATAGAATACCCAAAAGTTGGAGCACTTAGAATGGCTTTTGAGAAGTGAAAAACGTATTTAAAACAGTTACAGACCCTGTTTACTCGAGTAAAATAAGTGTTACTCGAGTAATACGAAAGCTGCATAAATTTCACTCGAGTGAAAAAGGTTTTACTCGAGTAAAAGTTCAGATAATCGATTATCAAAAGTTTGTTAATCGATTATCAGTTCAAAATACACTGTTAATCAATTATCAAAATCTGTTAATCGATTATTAACATTAAAAATCACTTAAAACTTGTTTTCTCAAAAACTAAACCTTTTCTTTCAAACCTTTAAGCCACCTATTGATTTTAGGCAAAGTGAATACTCAAAATATGATATAATCATGCAATCAAAAGAGATTCACTACCCTCTAATAAACTCTACCCAAACTCATAAACTAAAAGACTTGTGAGGCAAAAGATAAAACAATAAAACATAAACTACCAAACTAAGTCTTCATGAGTTGGTTCTCTCTTCATAAATTGATGTTTGTTGTTGCTTGTTGAGCTTGAACTTGATCAACACATTTGTAGCTTGTTCAAAACCTTTTGGCATTTATCAAAACATTCTTCATGGATCTTACAATCTCCCCCTTTTTGAAAATGACAAACATGTTTTGAAATCGTTTGAAGTTCATTGAAGTTGTTGATGCTTGAACCATTTGATCACTTGGTGAGACTCTTGCTCCCCCTCAATTAATGCTTTTGACATTTGAAATCCAATTGAGTAAGCTTGATTCTCCCCCTATCTTCAACAACTTTGCTCAACCTACATAAAAACAACAAAACAACCTTTCTCCAAACATACCATTTAAAAATTTCTCCCTTTGTTTCAAAAACATCATATTTCTCCCCCTTTGGCATTATCAAAAAGAAATATATACCAATTGAAATAAGATCTAAGCCAAAATAGAAGAAATATAACCAAAGCATGAATAGAATAACACCAATTTGTAGAATTTTCTCCTTGATACCAATTGAAGAAGCAAATGAATGAATATCACATGAAAGTCCTTTTGCTCTTCAATCATACCTACAAAAACAATCATGCTTTGCTTTTTGGTATCCAAATGGTTTTGGATCCATTTTTGTTAGTGTAGGGACTCTCACCCTTTTTCATCCAAACAAAATCTCCTTTAGGTATACCATGCACTTTAATATAACACACATTTGAAGTATGTCCATGAGTACCACAATAGAAACATGTTGGTGCATTTGAAAAATCAACTTTAGAAAAATCAACAACATTTCTATGAGATTTACTCTTAGCATTAGTATAACCCAAACCAAACTTGTTTGAATTTTCTCTTTGAAAATTTAACAATGTGCGCAATCTAATATCACCATTTGAGAAACTTGCAAGCTTATTTTTCAAAATAGAATTTTCATCCTTAAGCAACTTGCAATTCTCACAATCAACCACATTATTCAATCTACTAGCACAATCACAAGTAGAATTATCAATGATAAGATGCAAAGTCTCATTGTCTAACTTAAGGTCACCAACTTGCTTTTGAAGATCTAAAATCTTTTGTTGATGTTCCTCAATGAGCTTCTTCCTATCAATATTTTTCTTAGCTAATTTCTTGAGATGTTCATGCATTTCTTCATAAGCATTATATAACATTTCATAATTTGAAGAAATTTCGGATTTAGTAAGACTTACATCGCTTTCGTCACTTTGCTTACTTGATTCATCATTTGAGCTTTCCTCTTCATGTACTTGAGCTATCAAGTTGAGACAAGCGGCATGTTCATCATCCGAAGAACTACTAGTTGTGCTTTTCTTGTCTTGTTCATCATCACTATTCCAAACTATGTATGCCCTTTTGTGTTTTGCATTTTTCTTCTCTTTCTCCTTCTTCTTGAGATACTTAGAGCATGAGTACTTGAGATGACCGGGCTTTCCACATTCATGGCAAACTACACTTTCTTTTGAAGTCTTGGTCTTGTAGTGTGGGGAATTCTTCTCTTTATTTTTGTCCTTGTTCAACCTTCCTTTTCTCCTTAGAATTTTATTGAACTTTCTTAGTAGAAGCTTCATCTCCTCTTCATCAATATCCGAATCGGAATCTTCATTATCATCATCATCATCATCAACGGAACTCTCTTCCTTTTTATATGACCTTTGAGCTTTAAGAGCAATTCCTTTTCTTTCTCCATACTTGACCGATTCTTCATGCTTATGCAAACGTTCAAGCTCCATTTCATGTTCTTGTAACTTTCCGAAAAGTGTTGCTAAGTCCATGGTGTCCAAGTCCTTTGATTCAACAATTGCGGTAACCTTGGGTTGCCATTCCCTACTTAGACATCTTAAAACTTTGTTAACAAGTTCACAATTCACGAAAGTTTTACCAAGAGCAATGAGATGATTAACAATATGTGTAAAACGTTTTTGCATAAAACATATAGATTCATTAGGCAACATACGAAACAATTCATATTCATGCATCAAAGAATTTAATCTAGCACGCCTAACTTCACTAGTGCCTTCATGTGTGACTTGCAAGGTGTCCCACATATCTTTGGCATCTTTACATTGGGAGACTCTAAAGAACTCATCATAAGATAGAGCGGAGGTGATGATATTCTTTGCTTTTAAATCATATTGAATTTTCCTTTTATCATCATCGGTCCACTTATCTTTGGGAGTTAGTGTAAGCACACCTTCTACATCTTTTGAGGGAATATAAGGACCATTTTCTATGGCTTCCCAAATGTTCACATCTATAGCTTCTATAAAGATTCTCATCCTAATTTTCCAATAACCATAACCCTCTCCACCAAACATAGGAGGGCGATTTATTGAAGCACCTTCACCACCAAAAGGATTCGTAGAACCCATTGTAGTTTCCTTAGGATCTTAACGAAAAAGCTCTATGCTCGTGTCTTTCGACCGAGCTCTGATACCAATTGTTGGAAAAACTACACTCGGTGGTTGAAACAAATAGGAACACTAGGAGAACACCTAGAAGGGGGGGTTGAATAGGTGTTAAAGAAACTTTGAAAGATTTTCGCAAGAAACAAATCTAAACGATTAAAACCAATGAAAATCAATCAATTAACAAATATTATATGATCAGAGAAACACCAATATTCTTATTGATTCACCTAGGTTATGAAAATGATTTTCCTCAAATTAATTTGAACAATAAAGATTCAATTCAATCAAATATAGAAAAATCACTTTTTCTAGGTTTTCAATCAAGAACACAATTAATAACAAGAATTGTAAAGAGTAGAGAGTTTAGAGATACGACACAGTGATTTATCCTGGTTCACTTTCATCCACTTGAAAGCTACTCCAGTCCCCTCTTCAACCAAGAGAGATTCTTCACTATGAGGAATTAGAGTTTCTCAAATTACAAGTAAATGCCTCACAAGACTTCCTTCTTGCTAGCCTACAAGAGATACCACACCCTTGCCTTGTAATCCTATTGATATCTAATCTAACCTCTACTTGCTTGTTGATAACCCCACAACAAGTCTTCTTTGCTTGCTTCACTCACAAGACTTCCAAGTACTTTGAGATTCTTCAAAGTGCCTTCCAAATGCTTGATGAAATGCTTCTTCAAGACTTTCAACTAAACTTGCTTGATTCACAAAATCAAGGCTTCCTTTGTTGTAGAATGTTTGCCTCTTGCAATGATTACAACTCAATAGAAAACAAAAACAATCCTATGAATCTCTTTCAAAAGCTATGAAATATCAACATGAGAGATTCAAGGTTCTTGATCAAAGAATATAAAAATGAGAGCTTTGATCTTGAGAGAGTGAGAGAGAATAGTGTGGCTTTGATTCTTTGTAAAATTGTGTATCAAAATGATTCTAGTTGATAGAAATGATTAGGAAAAGGTTTATATAGAATACCCAAAAGTTGGAGCACTTAGAATGGCTTTTGAGAAGTGAAAAACGTATTTAAAACAGTTACAGACCCTGTTTACTCGAGTAAAATAAGTGTTACTCGAGTAATACGAAAGCTGCATAAATTTCACTCGAGTGAAAAAGGTTTTACTCGAGTAAAAGTTCAGATAATCGATTATCAAAAGTTTGTTAATCGATTATCAGTTCAAAATACACTGTTAATCAATTATCAAAATCTGTTAATCGATTATTAACATTAAAAATCACTTAAAACTTGTTTTCTCAAAAACTAAACCTTTTCTTTCAAACCTTTAAGCCACCTATTGATTTTAGGCAAAGTGAATACTCAAAATATGATATAATCATGCAATCAAAAGAGATTCACTACCCTCTAATAAACTCTACCCAAACTCATAAACTAAAAGACTTGTGAGGCAAAAGATAAAACAATAAAACATAAACTACCAAACTAAGTCTTCATGAGTTGGTTCTCTCTTCATAAATTGATGTTTGTTGTTGCTTGTTGAGCTTGAACTTGATCAACACATTTGTAGCTTGTTCAAAACCTTTTGGCATTTATCAAAACATTCTTCATGGATCTTACAATCTCCCCCTTTTTGAAAATGACAAACATGTTTTGAAATCGTTTGAAGTTCATTGAAGTTGTTGATGCTTGAACCATTTGATCACTTGGTGAGACTCTTGCTCCCCCTCAATTAATGCTTTTGACATTTGAAATCCAATTGAGTAAGCTTGATTCTCCCCCTATCTTCAACAACTTTGCTCAACCTACATAAAAACAACAAAACAACCTTTCTCCAAACATACCATTTAAAAATTTCTCCCTTTGTTTCAAAAACATCATATTTCTCCCCCTTTGGCATTATCAAAAAGAAATATATACCAATTGAAATAAGATCTAAGCCAAAATAGAAGAAATATAACCAAAGCATGAATAGAATAACACCAATTTGTAGAATTTTCTCCTTGATACCAATTGAAGAAGCAAATGAATGAATATCACATGAAAGTCCTTTTGCTCTTCAATCATACCTACAAAAACAATCATGCTTTGCTTTTTGGTATCCAAATGGTTTTGGATCCATTTTTGTTAGTGTAGGGACTCTCACCCTTTTTCATCCAAACAAAATCTCCTTTAGGTATACCATGCACTTTAATATAACACACATTTGAAGTATGTCCATGAGTACCACAATAGAAACATGTTGGTGCATTTGAAAAATCAACTTTAGAAAAATCAACAACATTTCTATGAGATTTACTCTTAGCATTAGTATAACCCAAACCAAACTTGTTTGAATTTTCTCTTTGAAAATTTAACAATGTGCGCAATCTAATATCACCATTTGAGAAACTTGCAAGCTTATTTTTCAAAATAGAATTTTCATCCTTAAGCAACTTGCAATTCTCACAATCAACCACATTATTCAATCTACTAGCACAATCACAAGTAGAATTATCAATGATAAGATGCAAAGTCTCATTGTCTAACTTAAGGTCACCAACTTGCTTTTGAAGATCTAAAATCTTTTGTTGATGTTCCTCAATGAGCTTCTTCCTATCAATATTTTTCTTAGCTAATTTCTTGAGATGTTCATGCATTTCTTCATAAGCATTATATAACATTTCATAATTTGAAGAAATTTCGGATTTAGTAAGACTTACATCGCTTTCGTCACTTTGCTTACTTGATTCATCATTTGAGCTTTCCTCTTCATGTACTTGAGCTATCAAGTTGAGACAAGCGGCATGTTCATCATCCGAAGAACTACTAGTTGTGCTTTTCTTGTCTTGTTCATCATCACTATTCCAAACTATGTATGCCCTTTTGTGTTTTGCATTTTTCTTCTCTTTCTCCTTCTTCTTGAGATACTTAGAGCATGAGTACTTGAGATGACCGGGCTTTCCACATTCATGGCAAACTACACTTTCTTTTGAAGTCTTGGTCTTGTAGTGTGGGGAATTCTTCTCTTTATTTTTGTCCTTGTTCAACCTTCCTTTTCTCCTTAGAATTTTATTGAACTTTCTTAGTAGAAGCTTCATCTCCTCTTCATCAATATCCGAATCGGAATCTTCATTATCATCATCATCATCATCAACGGAACTCTCTTCCTTTTTATATGACCTTTGAGCTTTAAGAGCAATTCCTTTTCTTTCTCCATACTTGACCGATTCTTCATGCTTATGCAAACGTTCAAGCTCCATTTCATGTTCTTGTAACTTTCCGAAAAGTGTTGCTAAGTCCATGGTGTCCAAGTCCTTTGATTCAACAATTGCGGTAACCTTGGGTTGCCATTCCCTACTTAGACATCTTAAAACTTTGTTAACAAGTTCACAATTCACGAAAGTTTTACCAAGAGCAATGAGATGATTAACAATATGTGTAAAACGTTTTTGCATAAAACATATAGATTCATTAGGCAACATACGAAACAATTCATATTCATGCATCAAAGAATTTAATCTAGCACGCCTAACTTCACTAGTGCCTTCATGTGTGACTTGCAAGGTGTCCCACATATCTTTGGCATCTTTACATTGGGAGACTCTAAAGAACTCATCATAAGATAGAGCGGAGGTGATGATATTCTTTGCTTTTAAATCATATTGAATTTTCCTTTTATCATCATCGGTCCACTTATCTTTGGGAGTTAGTGTAAGCACACCTTCTACATCTTTTGAGGGAATATAAGGACCATTTTCTATGGCTTCCCAAATGTTCACATCTATAGCTTCTATAAAGATTCTCATCCTAATTTTCCAATAACCATAACCCTCTCCACCAAACATAGGAGGGCGATTTATTGAAGCACCTTCACCACCAAAAGGATTCGTAGAACCCATTGTAGTTTCCTTAGGATCTTAACGAAAAAGCTCTATGCTCGTGTCTTTCGACCGAGCTCTGATACCAATTGTTGGAAAAACTACACTCGGTGGTTGAAACAAATAGGAACACTAGGAGAACACCTAGAAGGGGGGGTTGAATAGGTGTTAAAGAAACTTTGAAAGATTTTCGCAAGAAACAAATCTAAACGATTAAAACCAATGAAAATCAATCAATTAACAAATATTATATGATCAGAGAAACACCAATATTCTTATTGATTCACCTAGGTTATGAAAATGATTTTCCTCAAATTAATTTGAACAATAAAGATTCAATTCAATCAAATATAGAAAAATCACTTTTTCTAGGTTTTCAATCAAGAACACAATTAATAACAAGAATTGTAAAGAGTAGAGAGTTTAGAGATACGACACAGTGATTTATCCTGGTTCACTTTCATCCACTTGAAAGCTACTCCAGTCCCCTCTTCAACCAAGAGAGATTCTTCACTATGAGGAATTAGAGTTTCTCAAATTACAAGTAAATGCCTCACAAGACTTCCTTCTTGCTAGCCTACAAGAGATACCACACCCTTGCCTTGTAATCCTATTGATATCTAATCTAACCTCTACTTGCTTGTTGATAACCCCACAACAAGTCTTCTTTGCTTGCTTCACTCACAAGACTTCCAAGTACTTTGAGATTCTTCAAAGTGCCTTCCAAATGCTTGATGAAATGCTTCTTCAAGACTTTCAACTAAACTTGCTTGATTCACAAAATCAAGGCTTCCTTTGTTGTAGAATGTTTGCCTCTTGCAATGATTACAACTCAATAGAAAACAAAAACAATCCTATGAATCTCTTTCAAAAGCTATGAAATATCAACATGAGAGATTCAAGGTTCTTGATCAAAGAATATAAAAATGAGAGCTTTGATCTTGAGAGAGTGAGAGAGAATAGTGTGGCTTTGATTCTTTGTAAAATTGTGTATCAAAATGATTCTAGTTGATAGAAATGATTAGGAAAAGGTTTATATAGAATACCCAAAAGTTGGAGCACTTAGAATGGCTTTTGAGAAGTGAAAAACGTATTTAAAACAGTTACAGACCCTGTTTACTCGAGTAAAATAAGTGTTACTCGAGTAATACGAAAGCTGCATAAATTTCACTCGAGTGAAAAAGGTTTTACTCGAGTAAAAGTTCAGATAATCGATTATCAAAAGTTTGTTAATCGATTATCAGTTCAAAATACACTGTTAATCAATTATCAAAATCTGTTAATCGATTATTAACATTAAAAATCACTTAAAACTTGTTTTCTCAAAAACTAAACCTTTTCTTTCAAACCTTTAAGCCACCTATTGATTTTAGGCAAAGTGAATACTCAAAATATGATATAATCATGCAATCAAAAGAGATTCACTACCCTCTAATAAACTCTACCCAAACTCATAAACTAAAAGACTTGTGAGGCAAAAGATAAAACAATAAAACATAAACTACCAAACTAAGTCTTCATGAGTTGGTTCTCTCTTCATAAATTGATGTTTGTTGTTGCTTGTTGAGCTTGAACTTGATCAACACATTTGTAGCTTGTTCAAAACCTTTTGGCATTTATCAAAACATTCTTCATGGATCTTACATGACTTTTCAACGTAACTTCATCAATTTCAAGTGAGAAATAAATTTTAATAAAATCAATTTTAATATAGTGTAAATGTTTATAAATGCATGCATTTAATTGATTAAATACACAAAAAAAATCAATAAATTCAAGATGATTAAATTTTGTGAGTTTAATGGATATTTATCATCATATCAGTGGAGGTTAACCTAGATAGGAAGATAATGTTTATTATTATTTAAGTGATTGAGGGTTTCATCCCTATCTCTTGCGAATTTAAGAGACCTAACTCGGAAAATACAAGTTAAAAAAGTAAAATTGTAATGTTAAAACACATTTTTAAAGTTTCAAATAATGTAATTACCCTCTTTAATATGTGTGATATGATTAGGTATAACCTATAAATAAAACCAAAAGGAGTATATTTTTATACAATATTGACACATTATTTACCATCATTTATGTATATTATTACTTTATTTAAAAGTCAATAATTATAACACGTCTATAATAAAAGAAATCAATAGTGTAGGGGCACCACTTTTTACCCCAACTTTATACTCAATATTGTTCCATTTTAAGTTTAATATAAAAAATTTGTTCTTATACATTGCAAGTGTTTTTTTAGAAAACCAATACAACATTAATTACTTTTTTTTACAATTTTATCCCCACATAATTAAGAAAAGAGATAATAAGTGAAAAAATATAGTAAATATAATTATAAGGGAGATAAAGCATGAATTAGGTAAACACCACATTAATTTAATTGAAAAAGACATATTAACGACATTTTTTAATTTAAACACTATATCCTTTAAAAAAAACACTATATCCTAAAAAAACAATTAAAGTGAGGTATAAAGAGTATATATATAATAAGAATACTACAATAAACTCATTAAATAAGTTGGAGATATATACATTAGATGAAAATACATAAAGGGTTTTGTTAACAAGTGACTTATGATTATTAAAGGTAGAAAAAATATAATAAGTTAATATTATCTTTTCTCTCAAAAATTTCAAAACTTATATTTTTCAATACTTATTTATTACACTTCATTATTTAACAAATGCTTTAAAACACTTGTTAGCATTTACCATATATAAAACTTGGATAAAAAACATTGCATTTAATGCTTTTAAAATGCACACATCAAACTTAAATTCAAGAAATTAGCTCGACGACGGGGATAACAAGCGAAAAACTAGAGAAACACATTTTCATGGATATGGAGACAAATCTATTAGATTATTTTTAAATATTTTCTTAACTTTATTCTAAAAAATTCAAAGATATACTGTGACGCTCTCTTTTCAATTTGAAAATAATTAATATTTCCAAATAGTTTACTACTTGCTATCAAAATTTAGGACTAGAAAATTTTTCCTTTTTAATATTATTACTTGCTCAATCAAAAACCTCTTTTTGATATAAACCATTTCATGAATTCGGCTTAGTAATATCTTAGATTCGAAAAGATTCTCGAGAACACATTTCCTTAATTATAGAGAACGTTACTAGTGTTTATCATTTGAATATATTATTTGCCTCTCGAGTGGGATTTGAATATATAAAATATAAACTTATTGCCGAATCTTTTGTAAATTAAAATCAGAGTTCGCGGAAGTAAAAATATTACTTATGGGGCTCTGCTGAGGAAAATAGACATCATATATATATATATATATATATATATATATATATATATATATATATAGATCATAGCATAAAATACAACCCCATCAGTACAGTAGTAGCAAGTAACATCAGTCGAGATAGCAAGAGTTTATAAAAACATATACAACCCAGCTGTATAAAATAAAACCTCACTCTAAGACCTCTCAAAATATATACGCTATATCACATGGTCTCAAAATAGAAGTCTCAGAGCAGGTCTTCAGTGTCCTCAGCAGCTCCTCAGATCCTCCACCGCTTTATCCCTAGGATCTAGGATCCAAAACACCTATGCTATGCAGGCTCCTATGAACCAGCGGGTCCACCTCTAGCAGAAACAGTCGGCTCAACATGCACCTCCTCCTCGCTCTCATCCTCCACGGGGTCCTCCTCGACCTCGCCCGACTGTGTAGAGACCCCACCACTGGGTCTAGGATCTGCAGAAGCAGTCCTATCATAATCAGTCGGACCAGGAGAAGGAGTCTCCTCAGTGACAACTCTATGGGAAGAAGGATGGGAACGAGTGGCAGCTCTAAAACGAAAACTATGAAAACGATGCATAGGTCGAGCCGGGGGTGGTCCTCTATAAGTATAAAATGGTGGAACATGCATAGTATAGACTAATGGGATCCTAAATCGACGAGGTCGCACTCGCACCAGAGGGTTAGGATGGTAGAGAGTGATCTCAACCTCCCCCTCAAACGTAGCACGGTGCTCCTCATACGTCCATATACCGCTAGGGATAGGGCGTATCTCGATGCAGGCTAGGTATCTGGCCATCACCTAAACAAGGCACAGGGAGTAAGTATACACATATACATGATTGATAAAGACGAAAGTTATAATCACAAGTATATCATGGACAGATCATAATGCAAATACATATGAGCACACCAGTTTTTCAACATTATAACTCTTATAATGCAAGTGGCATGATGCATGATTTTCTATTCACAACTGAGGCCTCTTAATGTCCATCTTGGACGTCCATCCAATACACCCTTGGTGTTCCCGGAACACCGACATTCGTTCCCAGAACGTAATGCCGAACCATACTTGGATAATAAGCATCACTCCCGGAGTGTGCACCACGTTCCCAGAACGCATACGTTCCCAGAACGCATAAAAACCAGGTCCCGGACACTGGCCACATATCTATAATGTGTCATCAAGTAGGTTATAATTTGGTACTCCCGGAGTACCCTCCTCATATTCCCAGAATATGATAACGTTCCTACCAACCAGACTTCCAATCTATATGGATGCACAAATATTGGGGTTGGTTTTATCTTTGCGTTAATTAATGTGATTTAGAAATATTCCAATTTCCATTTTGAATGATAAATTTGAGGCATAATATTTGACATAAAATTCTCCTTTGAATTTTCTCAAAACATGTCTTTTATCTTAGATTGGATAAAACAAAGTCAATGGTATTCAAAAACTTAACTTTTTATTTTTCAGATTCAGATACTAACCGGTTACGGTCTCAGGCTAACCGGTTAGAATTACAGACCTGAACTGTTTACCATTGCAATTCAGAAAAACCCTTTTTTCTTGAATTCTCTACCCAATCTATACACCATTTAAATCTTATTTTATGCCTCAAAATCACAGTTTCCATCATTCAAAATTAAAATCACATTTGTTTCCAATCATACATAATTTTCTCTTGAAAATTACTTTATGAATTTAAGGTATAACTCTTTACTTCCAATCTGAATCATAACCCTTTTATTCAGATTATTTATAATGGATTTACAGTATAGATTTGAGCAAAACTCCCAAACACCTAAGGACTGATTTATTAAACAAATTTTCTTTAAAATTCTGCAGTGTCTAACCGGTTACGAAAATCGAGTAACCGGTTAGATTATGCAGTCAGTCCTTCAAATTGAAGGTTTTAACACACCATTTCCTTTAATGTTCAAATCTAACCACAATCCATCATTTAATGAAGTTCATATACCTTAAACAAATATGTTTCATCACAGAAATGATATTCAAAGTGCATGCATCAAGTCTTTGCATCAAATTGCATAAAAATCCACATAAACACAATTTAACACAACAAAACTTAGATTAAGCATTCAAACTCAGAATTCAGCATCAACATACTCTGCATGCATCAAATTAAAGTTGCTCAAAACCACAATGAGCAAGATTTTGGCCTCCAAGCCTTTGTGCCATATTGCACATAATGCCCTTTTGAGTTTTGTGAACTCAAATCCTAAATCGTTCGATTTTTAGTCTAAATCTAGTATAGCATAGACTTCTCCCATACCTCTAAGTTGGTTTTGGTGAAGATTGGACACTGGTTTTGAAGAAACTCCACAGATTACTCTCACTTCCTAAGTTCTGCTCCCAGTTTCGGTTTTCAGCAACAAGGTCCAGAAATCACCAAATTTGACATAGGATTTGACCAAAGAAATTGGGGAAAATAGTTAGAATTCGAAGTAGGTAACATTCACTAGAGAATCAAAAAGGTTTGAGACTTAAAGGTTAACTATGCTTACCAAAATCGAATCTGGAATTCAGCTTCCAGAACCAGAACAACAGAGAATTCAGTTTTCCACCTCCAACTTCCAAACTTGATTTCTCCTTCCACACGAACTCTCAACTCACAAACTTGGTATCTTTGCAAAGCTCAAGATGTAAGCTTTGCAATGGTGTATAGCTCTCACCCTAACTCTCAGAAACAAGAAGGAATTTCCTTGGATGAAAACAGAACCCTAATTCACTCACTTAGTATGAAATCAGATGCATCAACCCTCCTTCTTCAGCAATTCATCTATTTATAAGCAAATTAGATGAACATGCAGATGGACGCGTGTATTACCACTCATCCCATGCAATAATCGTGGCGAATTTTGGATTAATCCAGTGATTACTCATCAAAATCCACTAAACCAATTTCTGAGTTCATCGTCTAACCGGTTACAGGGCATTACTAACCGGTTAGATTACTACAAAATTTAAAAATTATTATTTTTAAATCTTTCCCTCCAAGAATCTTTTCAATATTATTTTCAAGCCCTCAATCAGGGACTAAAATTCAATATTCTTATATTTTGCATTTATTTGCCATACAAAAATATTTCAACTTATTTTTATATTTAAGGCTAATTAAATACAAAATATAAACTTGGAAAAATTCTATAAATTAATAATAAAACTTTTTATTATTAATTTCCTATTATTCGGGAGACGAAAATTAGGGGTGTTACACTACTCCCCCACTTAAAAGGAATTTCGTCCCCGAAATTCTAGATTACAAAAACAATTCCGGATACTCCTGACGCATCTTCTCCTCTAATTCCCATGTAGCTTCAGATACGTCAGCATTCTCCCAAATCACCTTGACCAAAGGTATTTCCTTTCCTCTGAGCCGCTTGACTTCACGATCTTCTATCCGAACTGGTCTGGCCTCAAAGGTCAGGTTTTCTTTCAGAGTTAGGTTATCAGGTTGGAGTTTCAGAATAACGGATGGATCATGAACATACCTTTTCAATTGCGAAACGTGAAAGACGTTATGCAAGTTGGACAAAGAGGGTGGTAAAGCCCATTGATAAACAATAGGACCAACTCTCTTAAGAATCTGATATGGACCTATACACTTAGGCGAAAGATTTTGGGTTCTCAAAGCTCTACTAATTCCTTTCATCGGAACTACCCGAAGAAACACATGATCGCCCTCAGAAAACTCTAATGGTTTTCGCCTCTTATCCGCATAACTCTTTTGCCGACTCTGAGCCGTTTTCATCTTTGCCTGAACCATCTTGATCTTCTCAGATGTTTGCTGTATCATTTCTGGTCCAACCATCAAGTTCTCCCCCACTTGGAACCAACATAGCGGGGTTTGACACTTTCTTCCATACAACGCTTCGAACGGTGCCATTCCAATGCTCGCATGGTAGCTGTTGTTGTATGTGAACTCTGTAAGAGGTAACACTTGATCCCAACTTCCTTGTTCTTCAAGTGCACACGCTCGCAACACATATTCCAAAGATTGAATGGTCCTCTTATCCGTCTGTGGATGATACGCAGAACTCAATTTCAACCTTGTCCCCATCGCTTCATGCAAACTCTTCCAGAATTGCGACGAAAATCTAGGGTCTCGATCTGACACAATGGTCGAAGGCACTCTGTGAAGACGAACTACCTCCTTGATATAGATCTGGGTAAGCTTGTTCAAAGAATAGCGCATATTTATCGGAATAAAATGCGCCGACTTGGTTAACCTATCCACAACCACCCAGATTGCATCATGATTTGCTGCTGTCCTCGGCAAACCAGACACAAAATCCATTGAGATGCTATCCCACTTCCACTGGGGAATCCTTAGAGGTTGCAACTGTCCTCCCGGTTTCTGATGTTCTACCTTCGCTTTCTGGCAAATCAAGCACGCCGCCACATATTCTGCCACATCTCTCTTCAATCCCGACCAGCAAAATATCCTCTTCAAGTCCTGATACATTTTGGTTGATCCAGGATGCATACTCATCCGACTCTTATGGGCTTCATCAAGAATCATTCTTCTAACTTCTTGATCTCTTGGTACACAAATCCTTGTCCTGAAACGAAGGATTCCATCCTGCCCTAACTTGAAATCAGGTTCCTTTCCTTCCGAACCTAGTCTCATCTTTTCCATCAATTCTTCATCTGTTCGTTGCAACTCCCGAATTCTTTCCAAGAACTCGTTTGTAATTCGCAACATTCCCAACTTGATACTTGATGGCTCCACTTGTGTCAACAAGCTCAAGTCTCTGAATTCTTCAATCAGCGCTGCCTCTTTAACCATCATCGCGCTTATGTGGATTGCTTTCCTACTCAACGCATCTGCAACCACATTCGCTTTACCCGGATGATAGTGGAGTTTAAAGTCATAATCTTTCAAAAACTCCATCCATCTCCTTTGCCTCATGTTCAACTCTTTTTGGTCGAACAAATACTTCAAACTCTTATGGTCACTAAATACTTGGAATGTAGTGCCATAGAGATGATGTCTCCATATCTTTAAGGCAAACACGATCGCAGCCAATTCTAAATCGTGTGTCGGGTAATTCACTTCATGATTCTTCAATTGTCTCGATGCATAAGCCACTACTCTTCCTTCTTGCATATATACACAACCCAGTCCTTGCTTAGATGCATCACAGTACACTTCAAAAATCTTGTGAGGATCAGGTAAGATTAACACAGGAGACGATGTTAACCTTTCCTTCAACTCACGAAAACTGACTTCGCACCGATCGTCCCACACGAACGGTTGATCTTTCCGAGTCAACTTGGTCAAAGGTAATGCAATCTTTGAAAAACCTTCTATGAATCTACGATAGTATCCAGCCAGCCCTACGAAACTTCTCACCTCCGTCACCGTCTTAGGCTGTTCCCAACTTAGCACTGAACTTATTTTCGCTGGATCCACCGCAATTCCCTCTTTAGAGATCACATGCCCCAGAAACTTCACTTCATTCAACCAAAACTCACACTTCGTAAGTTTGGCATATAGTTGCTTCTCCTTCAGGACCTTTAACACAATCCTGAGATGCTCTTCGTGCTCTTCCGGATTTTTTAGAATAGACCAAAATATCGTCAATGAATACCACCACATACAAATCCAAATATGGTCTAAAGATCCGGTTCATATAGTCCATGAAAATAGCAGGTGCATTTGTCAATCCGAACGGCATCACAACATACTCATAATGACCGTATCAAGATCGAAATGCAGTCTTGGGTATATCTTCCTCCTTTATCCTGATCTGATGATATCCCGATCTCAGATCAATCTTGGAGAATACTGCAGCTCCCCTCACTTGGTCCATAAGGTCATCAATCCTTGGCAAAGGATACTTATTCTTAATAGTGACCTTATTCAACTGCCTGTAATCCACACACATCCTCATACTTCCATCTTTCTTCTTTACGAACAATAATGGAGCTCCCCAAGGCGAAACGCTTGGCCTGATCATCTGTTTCTGCAATAGCTCTTCGATTTGCTTCTTCATCTCTGCCATTTCTGATGGTGCCATCCTATAAGGAGCAATAGAGATGGGACCAGCTCCAGGGACTAAGTCGATCCCAAACTCTATCTCTCGCTTCGGAGGTAATCCTGGTATCTCTTCCGGAAATACTTCCGGAAATTCCCTCACCACTGGAATTTCTTCGATCGGCATCGACTCTTCTTCTCCAGAAGCCGAGAATAAACACATATAACCCTCCGGCTCAAGGGTCCTATATTGAATCGTCTTTTCCTCACAATTGATGATCACTTGGTTCTTCATCAACCAATCCATTCCCAAGATCACATCCAATTGTAATTTAGGAAGACAAACCAAATCTACCCGGGATGAACGACCCAGAATTTCTACATTACACCCTAAACAGACTTTAGCGGTGTAGATCGGTATTCCCGTAGGGGTGTCTATACTAAGATAGCAAGGTGAATCAGAAACAATAAGATTCAGCCTACTCACACATTCAGGGGAAACAAAAGAATGTGTAGCTCCAGAATCAAACATGATTTTGCAAGGTTGGTTATTAAGCAGAAAATTACCTTGCACGAGATTCGGGGTTTGGGTTGCTTCACTACCACTCAGGGTAAATACTCGTCCTTGTACCATAGGCTTTCCAGCAGATCCCTTTGCATCTCCCTTTGCAGATTCCTTGCATTCACGGGCAAAGTGACCTTGCTTCCCACACTTGAAACATCCTCTTGTGGACCAGCAAAACTGACCATGATGATAACGCTTGCACTTCTCGCAATAAGGAGCATTATCGCGAGGCTTGTTCCGGTTATCCATCACTGCCTTGCCCTTTCCCTTGTTCTTAGAATATGGACCATTATTCCGATGGTCAAACTTCTTCTTTCTCTGGGGTCCATAGTTCTGTCCAACCCCTTTTACTTGACTTCCTATCAGCTCCGCCTTTTTATCATCCTCATACATTCTGCACATGTCCACAAGTGCAGGGAAACTCTGAATCCGTTGATAACTGAAGATAGACTTCAGTTCCGGCCTTAGTCCACCTTCAAACTTAACACACTTACTCCTTTCATCAGGGTTATTTAAGTAGTAGGGAGAGTACTTCATCAGCTCCTCGAACTTGGCAGTATACTCTCCTACACTCATATCCCCCTGCTTCAATTGCATGAATTCCACTTCCTTCTTTCTCCACAAATCTTCTGGAAAATATTTATTAAGAAAATTCTCCATAAATACTCCCCAGTTGATTGCCCTCCTTTCAAAATTCAGCAATTGGACCGTGTGATCCCACCAGTTTTCAGCTTCCCCATGAAGCATGTAAATTGCATAGGTCACCTTTTGTTCGTCAGAACACTCCAGAGTTCGGAAAATCTTATTAATCTCGTACAACCACTTGTTCGCCTCATCGGGTTTATATGCTCCCTCAAACCTTGGCGGATTGCACTTCCTGAACTCCGACAGAGTCTTAGCATCATGATTCGCCATGTTGCCAGCAGATGGGTTTCCAGCTCTCCCTTGAGATGATTGTTGTCTCTGCTGCTGCTGCATGCCTTCCAGCACGGTCGTGATTCGTTCTAACATTTCATTAGTAATATTTCTATTCCGGGTTGCCATAGAAAGACCTGCACTATGGGCTTTGGGGTTACTAAAAAGGTCTTTAAAAACATAAATACTACCACTAACTTACTCAAATCATATTCAATCAATATTGAATATCATACTTAGCTGCATCTTCGGGGCCATGAGGAACAGGACCAATGCTCTGATACCACCAAAGGTGTGACGCTCTCTTTTCAATTTGAAAATAATTAATATTTCCAAATAGTTTACTACTTGCTATCAAAATTTAGGACTAGAAAATTTTTCCTTTTTAATATTATTACTTGCTCAATCAAAAACCTCTTTTTGACATAAACCATTTCATGAATTCGGCTTAGTAATATCTTAGATTCGAAAAGATTCTTGAGAACACATTTCCTTAATTATAGAGAACGTTACTAGTGTTTATCATTTGAATATATTATTTGCCTCTCGAGTGGGATTTGAATATATAAAATATAAACTTATTGCCGAATCTTTTGTAAATTAAAATCAGAGTTCGCGGAAGTAAAAATATTACTTATGGGGCTCTGCTGAGGAAAATAGACATCATATATATATATATATATATATATATATATATATCATAGCATAAAATACAACCCCATCAGTACAGTAGTAGCAAGTAACATCAGTCGAGATAGCAAGAGTTTATAAAAACATATACAACCCAGCTGTATAAAATAAAACCTCACTCTAAGACCTCTCAAAATATATACGCTATATCACATGGTCTCAAAATAGAAGTCTCAGAGCAGGTCTTCAGTGTCCTCAGCAGCTCCTCCACCGCTTTATCCCTAGGATCTAGGATCCAAAACACCTATGCTATGCAGGCTCCTATGAACCAGCGGGTCCACCTCTAGCAGAAACAGTCGGCTCAACATGCACCTCCTCCTCGCTCTCATCCTCCACGGGGTCCTCCTCGACCTCGCCCGACTGTGTAGAGACCCCACCACTGGGTCTAGGATCTGCAGAAGCAGTCCTATCATAATCATTCGGACCAGGAGAAGGAGTCTCCTCAGTGACAACTCTATGGGAAGAAGGATGGGAACGAGTGGCAGCTCTAAAACGAAAACTATGAAAACGATGCATAGGTCGAGCCGGGGGTGGTCCTCTATAAGTATAAAATGGTGGAACATGCATAGTATAGACTAATGGGATCCTAAATCGACGAGGTCGCACTCGCACCAGAGGGTTAGGATGGTAGAGAGTGATCTCAACCTCCCCCTCAAACGTAGCACGGTGCTCCTCATACGTCCATATACCGCTAGGGATAGGGCGTATCTCGATGCAGGCTAGGTATCTGGCCATCACCTAAACAGGGCACAGGGAGTAAGTATACACATATACATGATTGATAAAGACGAAAGTTATAATCACAAGTATATCATGGACATATCATAATGCAAATACATATGAGCACACCAGTTTTTCAACATTATAACTCTTATAATGCAAGTGGCATGATGCATGATTTTCTATTCACAACTGAGGCCTCTTAATGTCCATCTTGGACGTCCATCCAATACACCCTTGGTGTTCCCGGAACACCGACATTCGTTCCCAGAACGTAATGCCGAACCATACTTGGATAATAAGCATCACTCCCGGAGTGTGCACCACGTTCCCAGAACGCATACGTTCCCAGAACGCATAAAAACCAGGTCCCGGACACTGGCCACATATCTATAATGTGTCATCAAGTAGGTTATAATTTGGTACTCCCGGAGTACCCTCCTCATATTCCCAGAATATGATAACGTTCCTACCAACCAGACTTCCAATCTATATGGATGCACAAATATTGGGGTTGGTTTTATCTTTGCGTTAATTAATGTGATTTAGAAATATTCCAATTTCCATTTTGAATGATAAATTTGAGGCATAATATTTGACATAAAATTCTCCTTTGAATTTTCTCAAAACATGTCTTTTATCTTAGATTGGATAAAACAAAGTCAATGGTATTCAAAAACTTAACTTTTTATTTTTCAGATTCAGATACTAACCGGTTACGGTCTCAGGCTAACCGGTTAGAATTACAGACCTGAACTGTTTACCATTGCAATTCAGAAAAACCCTTTTTTCTTGAATTCTCTACCCAATCTATACACCATTTAAATCTTATTTTATGCCTCAAAATCACAGTTTCCATCATTCAAAATTAAAATCACATTTGTTTCCAATCATACATAATTTTCTCTTGAAAATTACTTTATGAATTTAAGGTATAACTCTTTACTTCCAATCTGAATCATAACCCTTTTATTCAGATTATTTATAATGGATTTACAGTATAGATTTGAGCAAAACTCCCAAACACCTAAGGACTGATTTATTAAACAAATTTTCTTTAAAATTCTGCAGTGTCTAACCGGTTACGAAAATCGAGTAACCGGTTAGATTATGCAGTCAGTCCTTCAAATTGAAGGTTTTAACACACCATTTCCTTTAATGTTCAAATCTAACCACAATCCATCATTTAATGAAGTTCATATACCTTAAACAAATATGTTTCATCACAGAAATGATATTCAAAGTGCATGCATCAAGTCTTTGCATCAAATTGCATAAAAATCCACATAAACACAATTTAACACAACAAAACTTAGATTAAGCATTCAAACTCAGAATTCAGCATCAACATACTCTGCATGCATCAAATTAAAGTTGCTCAAAACCACAATGAGCAAGATTTTGGCCTCCAAGCCTTTGTGCCATATTGCACATAATGCCCTTTTGAGTTTTGTGAACTCAAATCCTAAATCGTTCGATTTTTAGTCTAAATCTAGTATAGCATAGACTTCTCCCATACCTCTAAGTTGGTTTTGGTGAAGATTGGACACTGGTTTTGAAGAAACTCCACAGATTACTCTCACTTCCTAAGTTCTGCTCCCAGTTTCGGTTTTCAGCAACAAGGTCCAGAAATCACCAAATTTGACATAGGATTTGACCAAAGAAATTGGGGAAAATAGTTAGAATTCGAAGTAGGTAACATTCACTAGAGAATCAAAAAGGTTTGAGACTTAAAGGTTAACTATGCTTACCAAAATCGAATCTGGAATTCAGCTTCCAGAACCAGAACAACAGAGAATTCAGTTTTCCACCTCCAACTTCCAAACTTGATTTCTCCTTCCACACGAACTCTCAACTCACAAACTTGGTATCTTTGCAAAGCTCAAGATGTAAGCTTTGCAATGGTGTATAGCTCTCACCCTAACTCTCAGAAACAAGAAGGAATTTCCTTGGACGAAAACAAAACCCTAATTCGCTCACTTAGTATGAAATCAGATGCATCAACCCTCCTTCTTCAGCAATTCATCTATTTTTAAGCAAATTAGATGAACATGCAGATGGACGCGTGTATTTCCACTCATCCCATGCAATAATCGTGGCGAATTTTGGATTAATCCAGTGATTACTCATCAAAATCCACTAAACCAGTTTCTGAGTTCATCGTCTAATCGGTTACAGGGCATTACTAACCGGTTAGATTAGTACAAAATTTAAAAATTATTATTTTTAAATCTTTCCCTCCAAGAATCTTTTCAATATTATTTTCAAGCCCTCAATCAGGGACTAAAATGCAATATTCTTATATTTTGCATTTATTTGCCATACAAAAATATTTCAACTTATTTTTATATTTAAGGCTAATTAAATACAAAATATAAACTTGGAAAAATTCTATAAATTAATAATAAAACTTTTTATTATTAATTTCCTATTATTCGGGAGACGAAAATTAGGGGTGTTACACTACTCCCCCACTTAAAAGGAATTTCGTCCCCGAAATTCTAGATTACAAAAACAATTCCGGATACTCCTGACGCATCTTCTCCTCTAATTCCCATGTAGCTTCAGATACGTCAGCATTCTCCCAAATCACCTTGACCAAAGGTATTTCCTTTCCTCTGAGCCGCTTGACTTCACGATCTTCTATCCGAACTGGTCTGGCCTCAAAGGTCTGGTTTTCTTTCAGAGTTAGGTTATCAGGTTGGAGTTTCAGAATAACGGATGGATCATGAACATACTTTTTCAATTGCGAAACGTGAAAGACGTTATGCAAGTTGGACAAAGAGGGTGGTAAAGCCCATTGATAAGCAACAGGTCCAACTCTCTTAAGAATCTGATATGGACCTATACACTTAGGCGAAAGCTTTTGGGTTCTCAAAGCTCTACTAATTCCTTTCATCGGAACTACCCGAAGAAACACATGATCGCCCTCAGAAAACTCTAATGGTTTTCGCCTCTTATCCGCATAACTCTTTTGCCGACTCTGAGCCGTTTTCATCTTTGCCTGAACCATCTTGATCTTCTCAGATGTTTGCTGTATCATTTCTGGTCCAACCATCAAGTTCTCCCCCACTTGGAACCAACATAGAGGGGTTTGACACTTTCTTCCATACAACGCTTCGAACGGTGCCATTCCAATGCTCGCATGGTAGCTGTTGTTGTATGTGAACTCTGCAAGAGGTAACACTTGATCCCAACTTCCTTGTTCTTCAAGTGCACACGCTCGCAACACATATTCCAAAGATTGAATGGTTCTCTCCGTCTGGCCATCCGTCTGTGGATGATACGCAGAACTCAATTTAAACCTTGTCCCCATCGCTTCATGCAAACTCTTCCAGAATTGCGACGAAAATCTAGGGTCTCGATCTGACACAATGCTCGAAGGCACTCCGTGAAGACGAACTACCTCCTTGATATAGATCTGGGTAAGCTTGTTCAAAGAATAGCGCATATTTATCGGAATAAAATGCGCTGACTTGGTTAACCTATCCACAACCACCCAGATTGCATCATGATTTGCTGTTGTCCTCGGCAAACCAGACACAAAATCCATTGAGATGCTATCCCACTTCCACTGGGGAATCCTCAGAGGTTGCAACTGTCCTCCCGGTTTCTGATGTTCTACCTTCGCTTTCTGGCAAATCAAGCACGCCGCCACATATTCTGCCACATCTCTCTTCAATCCCGACCACCAAAATATCCTCTTCAAGTCCTGATACATTTTGGTTGATCCAGGATGCATACTCATCCGACTCTTATGGGATTCATCAAGAATCATTCTTCTAACTTCTTGATCTCTTGGTACACAAATCCTTGTCCTGAAACGAAGGATTCCATCCTGCCCTAACTTGAAATCAGGTTCCTTTCCTTCCGAACCTAGTCTCATCTTTTCCATCAATTCTTCATCTGTTCGTTGCAACTCCCGAATTCTTTCCAAGAACTCGTTTGTAATTCGCAACATTCCCAACTTGATACTTGATGGCTCCACTTGTGTCAACAAGCTCAAGTCTCTGAATTCTTCAATCAGCGCTGCCTCTTTAACCATCATCGCGCTTATGTGGATTGCTTTCCTACTCAACGCATCTGCAACCACATTCGCTTTACCCGGATGATAGTGGAGTTTAAAGTCATAATCTTTCAAAAACTCCATCCATCTCCTTTGCCTCATGTTCAACTCTTTTTGGTCGAACAAATACTTCAAACTCTTATGGTCACTAAATACTTGGAATGTAGTGCCATAGAGATGATGTCTCCATATCTTTAAGGCAAACACGATCGCAACCATTTCTAAATCGTGTGTCGGGTAATTCACTTCATGATTCTTCAATTGTCTCGATGCATAAGCCACTACTCTTCCTTCTTCCATCAATACACAACCCAGTCCTTGCTTAGATGCATCACAGTACACTTCAAAACTCTTGTGAGGATCAGGTAAGATTAACACAGGAGACGATGTTAACCTTTCCTTCAACTCACGAAAACTGACTTCGCACCGATCGTCCCACACAAACGGTTGATCTTTCCGAGTCAACTTGGTCAAAGGTAATGCAATCTTTGAAAATCCTTCTATGAATCTACGATAGTATCCAGCCAGCCCTAAGAAACTTCTCACCTCCGTCACCGTCTTAGGCTGTTCCCAACTTAGCACTGAACTTACTTTCGCTGGATCCACCGCAATTCCCTCTTTAGAGATCACATGCCCCAGAAACTTCACTTCATTCAACCAAAACTCACACTTCGTAAGTTTGGCATATAGTTGCTTCTCCTTCAGGACCTTTAACACAATCCTGAGATGCTCTTTGTGCTCTTCCGGATTTTTTAGAATAGACCAAAATATCGTCAATGAATACCACCACATACAAATCCAAATATGGTCTAAAGATCCGGTTCATATAGTCCATGAAAATAGCAGGTGCATTTGTCAACCCGAACGGCATCACAACATACTCATAATGACCGTATCGAGATCGAAATGCAGTCTTGGGTATATCTTCCTCCTTTATCCTGATCTGATGATATCCCGATCTCAGATCAATCTTGGAGAATACTGCAGCTCCCCTCACTTGGTCCATAAGGTCATCAATCCTTGGCAAAGGATACTTATTCTTAATAGTGACCTTATTCAACTTCCTGTAATCCACACACATCCTCATACTTCCATCTTTCTTCTTTACGAACAATAATGGAGCTCCCCAAGGCGAAACGCTTGGCCTGATCATCTGTTTCTGCAATAGCTCTTCGATTTGCTTCTTCATCTCTGCCATTTCTGATGGTGCCATCCTATAAGGAGCAATAGAGATGGGACCAGCTCCAGGGACTAAGTCGATCCCAAACTCTATCTCTCACTTCGGAGGTAATCCTGGTATCTCTTTCGGAAATACTTCCGGAAATTCCCTCACCACTGGAATTTCTTCGATCGGCATCGACTCTTCTTCTCCAGAAGCCGAGAATAAACACATATAACCCTCCGGCTCAAGGGTCCTATATTGAATCGTCTTTTCCTCACAATTGATGATCACTTGGTTCTTCATCAACCAATCCATTCCCAAGATCACATCCAATTGTAATTCAGGAAGACAAACCAAATCTACCCGGGATGAACGACCCAAAATTTCTACATTACACCCTAAACAGACTTTAGCGGTGTAGATCGGTATTCCCGTAGGGGTGTCTATACTAAGATAGCAGGGTGAATCAGAAACAATAAGATTCAGCCTACTCACACATTCAGGGGAAACAAAAGAATGTGTAGCTCCAGAATCAAACATGATTTTGCAAGGTTGGTTATTAAGCAGAAAATTACCTTGCACGAGATTCGGGGTTTGGGTTGCTTCACTACCACTCAGGGTAAATACTCGTCCTTGTACCATAGGCTTTCCAGCAGATCCCTTTGCATCTCCCTTTGCAGATTCCTTGCATTCACGGGCAAAGTGACCTTGCTTCCCACACTTGAAACATCCTCTTGTGGACCAGCAAAACTGACCATGATGATAACGCTTGCACTTCTCGCAATAAGGAGCATTATCGCGAGGCTTGTTCCGGTTATCCATCACTGCCTTGCCCTTTCCCTTGTTCTTAGAATATGGACCATTATTCCGATGGTCAAACTTCTTCTTTCTCTGGGGTCCATAGTTCTGTCCAACCCCTTTTACTTGACTTCCTATCAGCTCCGCCTTTTTATCATCCTCATACATTCTGCACATGTCCACAAGTGCAGGGAAACTCTGAATCCGTTGATAACTGAAGATAGACTTCAGTTCCGGCCTTAGTCCACCTTCAAACTTAACACACTTACTCCTTTCATCAGGGTTATTTAAGTAGTAGGGAGAGTACTTCATCAGCTCCTCGAACTTGGCAGCATACTCTCCTACACTCATATCCCCCTGCTTCAATTGCATGAATTCCACTTCCTTCTTTCTCCGCAAATCTTCTGGAAAATATTTATTAAGAAACTTCTCCATAAATACTCCCCAGTTGATTGCCCTCCTTTCAAAATTCAGTAATTGGACCGTGTGATCCCACCAGTTTTCAGCTTCCCCATGAAGCATGTAAATTGCATAGGTCACCTTCTGTTCGTCAGAACACTCCAGAGTTCGGAAAATCTTATTAATCTCGTACAACCACTTGTTCGCCTCATCGGGTTTATGTCCTCCCTCAAACCTTGGCGGATTGCACTTCCTGAACTCCGACAGAGTCTTAGCATCATGATTCGCCATGTTGCCAGCAGATGGGTTTCCAGCTCTCCCTTGAGATGATTGTTGTCTCTGCTGCTGCTGCATGCCTTCCAGCACGGTCGTGATTCGTTCTAACATTTCATTAGTAATATTTCTATTCCGGGTTGCCATAGAAAGACCTGCACTATGGGCTTTGGGGTTACTAAAAAGGTCTTTAAAAACATAAATACTACCACTAACTTACTCAAATCATATTCAATCAACATTGAATATCATACTTAGCTGCATCTTCGGGGCCATGAGGAACAGGACCAATGCTCTGATACCACCAAAGGTGTGACGCTCTCTTTTCAATTTGAAAATAATTAATATTTCCAAATAGTTTACTACTTGCTATCAAAATTTAGGACTAGAAAATTTTTCCTTTTTAATATTATTACTTGCTCAATCAAAAATCTCTTTTTGACATAAACCATATCATGAATTCGGCTTAGTAATATCTTAGATTCGAAAAGATTCTTGAGAACACATTTCCTTAATTATAGAGAACGTTACTAGTGTTTATCATTTGAATATATTATTTGCCTCTCGAGTGGGATTTGAATATATAAAATATAAACTTATTGCCGAATCTTTTGTAAATTAAAATCAGAGTTCGCGGAAGTAAAAATATTACTTATGGGGCTCTGCTGAGGAAAATAGACATCATATATATATATATATATAGATCATAGCATAAAATACAACCCCATCAGTACAGTAGTAGCAAGTAACATCAGTCGAGATAGCAAGAGTTTATAAAAACATATACAACCCAGCTGTATAAAATAAAACCTCACTCTAAGACCTCTCAAAATATATACGCTATATCACATGGTCTCAAAATAGAAGTCTCAGAGCAGGTCTTCAGTGTCCTCAGCAGCTCCTCAGATCCTCCACCGCTCTATCCCAAGGATCTAGGATCCAAAATACCTATGCTATGCAGGCTCCTATGAACCAGCGGGTCCACCTCTAGCAGAAACAGTCGGCTCAACATGCACCTCCTCCTCGCTCTCATCCTCCACGGGGTCCTCCTCGACCTCGCCCGACTGTGTAGAGACCCCACCACTGGGTCTAGGATCTGCAGAAGCAGTCCTATCATAATCAGTCGGACCAGGAGAAGGAGTCTCCTCAGTGACAACTCTATGGGAAGAAGGATGGGAAAGACTGGCAACTCTAAAACGAAAACTATGAAAACGACGCATAGGTCGAGACGGGGGTGGTCCTCTATAAGTATAAAATGGTGGAACATGCATAGTATAGACTAATGGGATCCTAAATCGACGAGGTCGCACTCGCACCAGAGGGTTAGGATGGTAGAGAGTGATCTCAACCTCCCCCTCAAACGTAGCACGGTGCTCCTCATACGTCCATATACCGCTAGGGATAGGGCGTATCTCGATGCAGGCTAGGTATCTGGCCATCACCTAAACAGGGCACAGGGAGTAAGTATACACATATACATGATTGATAAAGACTAAAGTTACAATCACAAGTATATCATGGACATATCATAATGCAAATACATATGAGCACACCAGTTTTTCAACATTATAACTCTTATAATGCAAGTGGCATGATGTATGATTTTCTATCCACAACTGAGGCCTCTTAATATCCATCTTGGACTTCCATCCAATACACCCTTGTGTTCCCGGAACACCGACATTCGTTCCCAGAACGTAATGCCGAACCATACTTGGATAATAAGCATCACTCCCGGAGTGTGCACCACGTTCCCAGAACGCATACGTTCCCAGAACGCATAAAAATCAGGTCCCGGACACTGGCCACATATCTATAATGTGTCATCAAGTAGGTTATAATTTGGTACTCCCGGAGTACCCTCCTCATATTCCCAGAATATGATAACATTCCTACCAACCAGACTTCCAATCTATATGGATGCACAAATATTGGGGTTGGTTTTATCTTTGCGTTAATTAATGTGATTTAGAAATATTCCAATTTCCATTTTGAATGATAAATTTGAGGCATAATATTTGACATAAAATTCTCCTTTGAATTTTCTCAAAACATGTCTTTTATCTTAGATTGGATAAAACAAAGTCAATGGTATTCAAAAACTTAACTTTTTATTTTTCAGATTCAGATACTAACCGGTTACGGTCTCAGGCTAACCGGTTAGAATTACAGACCTGAACTGTTTACCATTGCAATTCAGAAAAACCCTTTTTTCTTGAATTCTCTACTCAATCTATACACCATTTAAATCTTATTTTATGCCTCAAAATCACAGTTTCCATCATTTAAAATTAAAATCACATTTGTTTCCAATCATACATAATTATCTCTTGAAAATTACTTTATGAATTTAAGGTATAACTCTTTACTTCCAATCTGAATCATAACCCTTTTATTCAGATTATTTATAATGGATTTACAGTATAGATTTGAGCAAAACTCCCAAACACCTAAGGAGTGATTTATTAAACAATTTTTCTTTAAAATTCTGCAGTGTCTAACCGGTTACGAAAATCGAGTAACCGGTTAGATTATGCAGTCAGTCCTTCAAATTCAAGGTTTTAACACACCATTTCCTTTAATGTTCAAATCTAACCACAATCCATCATTTAATGAAGTTCATATACCTTAAACAAATATGTTTCATCACAGAAATGATATTCAAAGTGCATGCATCAAGTCTTTGCATCAAATTGCATAAAAATCCACATAAACACAATTTAACACAACAAAACTTAGATTAAGCATTAAAACTCAGAATTCAGCATCAACATACTCTGCATGCATCAAATTAAAGTTGCTCAAAACCACAATGAGCAAGATTTTGGCCTCCAAGCCTTTGTGCCATATTGCACATAATGCCCTTTTGAGTTTTGTGAACTCAAATCCTAAATCGTTCGATTTTTAGTCTAAATCTAGTATAGCATAGACTTCTCCCATACCTCTAAGTTGGTTTTGGTGAAGATTGGAAACTGGTTTTGAAGAAACTCCACAGATTACTCTCACTTCCTAAGTTCTGCTCTCAGTTTCGGTTTTCAGCAACAAGGTCCAGAAATCACCAAATTTGACATAGGATTTGACCAAAGAAATTGGGGAAAATAGTTAGAATTCGAAGTAGGTAACATTCACTAGAGAATCAAAAAGGTTTGAGACTTAAAGGTTAACTATGCTTACCAAAATCGAATCTGGAATTCAGCTTCCAGAACCAGAACAACAGAGAATTCAGTTTTCCACCTCCAACTTCCAAACTTGATTTCTCCTTCCACACGAACTCTCAACTCACAAACTTGGTATCTTTGCAAAGCTCAAGATGTAAGCTTTGCAATGGTGTATAGCTCTCACCCTAACTCTCAGAAACAAGAAGGAATTTCCTTGGACGAAAACAAAACCCTAATTCGCTCACTTAGTATGAAATCAGATGCATCAACCCTCCTTCTTCAGCAATTCATCTATTTATAAGCAAATTAGATGAACATGCAGATGGACGCGTGTATTTCCACTCATCCCATGCAATAATCGTGGCGAATTTTGGATTAATCCAGTGATTACTCATCAAAATCCACTAAACCAGTTTCTGAGTTCATCGTCTAACCGGTTACAGGGCATTACTAACCGGTTAGATTAGTACAAAATTTAAAAATTATTATTTTTAAATCTTTCCCTCCAAGAATCTTTTCAATATTACTTTCAAGCCCTCAATCAGGGACTAAAATGCAATATTCTTATATTTTGCATTTATTTGCCATATAAAAATATTTCAACTTATTTTTATATTTAAGGCTAATTAAATACAAAATATAAACTTGGAAAAATTCTATAAATTAATAATAAAACTTTTTATTATTAATTTCCTATTATTCGGGAGACGAAAATTAGGGGTGTTACATATACAAATTCAATAAAAGGGTTTGCTTAATCTTACTCCTTAAAATTAAGGATAAAATATTAGAAAAGAGGAAAAACATATTGAAAAACTAAGTATATTTTTTTCAAAGTATTAAATCTTTATTTTCCAATCCAAAATCACTTTATTAAGTCTCTTATAAGTTAAAAAAAATCCTTAATAAAAAAAATGGATTCAAAGTCTTTTAATTCTTTCAATGCAACAATTCTGCATAAAAATTAGTATTTTTTTTAATATTCTTATCCTAGGAGTTGAGGTTAGTTTTTTTTTAATTATAGAAAATCCTTTTTTTAATCAATATTAAAACAAGAGAAATTATATGCCGAACAACCTAAAATCCTTGTATTAAAAAAGTGTCATGGCTATTTTTTACCAACATAAAATTGGCATGTGTCATTTTTTGGTTTGCACCCTGGTATCCGGCCCACTGGGCCGACTAATCCAGTTCGAGGGGGGTCCCGGGGTTAAGGTTTTATTCCTCTCCCAACGTTGTTGCGGGGGATCGAACCGTGGTCCGCCCTACCAAGTACAGCCCCTGGCACCACTGCACCAACAGCTCGTTGGTAATTGGCATGTGTCATTTAAAGTAACAAATTTCACTTTTCTATATTTAAAGAATTTGTAAGGTAATTTATTTAAGAAGATACTCTTTTTATTCCATATATAAGCTTATTTGACAAAAATTATACTACCTTTTAAAAAAATTATTAGTATTCTTAGTGATATTGGAAATGTAAATATTTGGTATACTTTTTCAAAACTAGCTCTATAATTATTATTGGAACTATAAAACGTGTTGAGAAATAAGAGTGTTTGTAAAAAAAATGTAATTAATACCATTGAAAATTGAAAATATGACTTTTATTAAGGACAAAAAAAAAGTCTACGGCGGAGGCCTGTAACACCCACTAAAATTATTCCCCAATTAATTATGTAATTAAGTATTTTGATATGTAAAGTAATAAGATATTTTATCTTTAATTCTATTTTAGTTTTATTTTATTAATTAAATAATGAATTTTTTAGTAATTAAATAATAAAATATTTTTGGAGGGAAAATGATTAAAATATGATATGTTAACGGTGTAGGATAATTGGTAACGTAGTTCAAATATGTCAAAATCTTGTTCATTTTGGGGCATGATAACAGGTTAAAGTGCCCAAATAATCGGTTATCTAGAAAACTTATGCATTAAGTCAATAAATTCAATGGCGGTTCTGAGGAAATAACCCAAAAAATCTTCTCCTCTTGCCACCTCCTGCTTGTGCAGGGGTGATTCAACTCGAAATTACTGTACCATAGGGCATGTAGTGGCAAAATTTCTTGAGTCTCACTCAGAAAACTCACCTCTTTCATGCAATTAAAAAGTAATTTTCTTAGATATAAACAGGGCCTTTCACCAAACCAAGTTCCAAAATGTTAGAAGTCAACATACTCCGACATGAAAGTACGTTGAAGTTTTGATGATGTCAAACAAGAATCTAAAGAGGGAAAAAGCATTTGCAAGCATCCATGTCAAGCCTTCTTGAAGTCTCTGCCTCTCCATATTCATTAGGGAATTACTGTAAGGTAAAGGTAAGTGTTTCACTGATGTATTAGGCCAACACTTTAATCTTGGAGAAGCTTTTATTCAAAAGTATTTATTGAAATCTCTTTTACTTGTCGTATTATGTGAAAATACTTTTGAAAATCTCTGGCTAGACTTTTTGGTTTTAGAAAACAAATTGTTACAAGTTTCTGCTAGAGTAATCGATTACTTCTATAAAATCATACAAAAACCAGAGACTCACGAATCGATTACTTGATCATGCCTAATCAATTACTTTTGATGAAAGTAATCGATTACTTGCTCGAATAATCTATTAGAAATATTGCATCATACAAAGTTACAGAGGCTTTGAAATTGATTACTTGAATGACTTTAATCGATTGCATAGGACAAAGTAATCTAATACTGGTAAAAGGAATCGATTATTTTTGTTGCATCATATGTTTTCCAGAGAGCAATGGATCGATTATTTGAAAAGGGATAATCGATTACTTATTTGAATTTTTTCAAGATAGTTTTTGAATCAATCAAATTTGTTTTTGATCTTGATTGATCACGACCATGATTTCTTGTTTGTTGATCAGATTTAAAAAATTCAAATATATTCTCCTTTTTCAAATCATATGTAACTAAGTTTTAGAAATCCTATTTTTCATACTCAGAGAGTGCTGTTACGTTTTTCTTCTCCTTTTCCATTCTCTAAGCCTTGGCCTAAGTTTGAGTGAAACATATTTTCATTGCCATTAGAGCGTGTTTCAAGTTGTATTATTCACACAACTGAGGGTGCTACTGTTGTTCTAAATTTAATCCTATTTGTGAAAGTCATAGTTGTTAGGGAGAGGCTCCTAAGATTGAAGGTGTGACACCTTCATTGGTTTAATTTAGGGTGAGACACCCAAATATTGTTCCAGGGTATGGTCCTTTACGAACGGTGGGGCACCTACTAGTTAGGCTACCTTAGAGTCTAGGGAGACACATCCCTATTATGAGGGTGTGACATACTATGAGTGTTAGGGGTGAGGTCCCTAATGAAAGGTCGAACCGAGTAGTATGCGGGACGTTTGGATTATAATTGGAACTTGAGTCTAGTTAATTAATAACAGAAAATCCAAAGCACGTTCCCGAGGGACAAGACATAGGCCTTTTCGGAACCCTACAATTTGTGGGACTCACTACGGAGGTTGAACCAGTATAAAAATCTGGTTTGCAATCTCTCCATCCCTACTCTTTTATTTACTGTTGTTTTTTGTTATAGTTGCGTGTATTTCATTATTGTGTTAATTATATTTTCCGAAACATAACAATTGTTTTTGTTGATAAATTAAATTAATTGTTTAAATTAATTGTTGTGCGATAACGTTTTCATACGTATATATTTAATTGTCTCCGCGTGTATTGATTATTATTAGAGTAATATGTCAGATTAGTCCCTGACTTTGTAAGCGTAGGTCAAGTTAGTCCCTAACTTTATCGAAATAGCAATTTAGTCCCTGAGATAAGAGAACGTCGGTCAAGTTAGTCTCTGCCGTCACTATCGCAGGGATGTATTTGCTTTAAAATGGGATAAAGATAGGGACGTATGTGAATTAAAATGAAATCTCAGGGACTAAATTGCTATTTCGATAAAGTCAGGGACTAACTTGACCGATGCTTACAAAGTCAGGGACTAATCTGACATATTACTCATTATTATTATCATTATTATTAAACCGCTTCTGCATAATCATTTTCAACGTTATAATTGTTTTTTAGCTGCAGATTGTATTTGATTTATTGAAAACGATTTAATTTGATTATTATTTTATAGTGATTTATATACACCCTATTCACCCCCCTCTTGAGTGATAGCTGTCAATTCCAACACAAAATACTTTGTGTTACTTTTGAAGTTCGTGTGCATTGTTCTCTCAAAGTTCTCTTGCAAAGCCATCCTAAAATTCAGCCTAAATAACCTAAAAATCCATTTTTGGAACTAATTCAGTGTTGAAGCAATTTTTTCATAGTTACTAGTCTGCTTCTGGCTTGTGGTAAGCAAACTGCAATTCGAGACTTACTTTCTTATTCTAATTTATGTATTCATAGCATATAATTAATTTTGATTAATCCCTTGTATTTTCATTGCAATTATGTGATGAACTTTGATGTCAAAGAAGCTAAAAAGTAGTTCTTGTCTAAAGGAGTTGCTATCCAAAGTTTGTTTCCAAATTGTTGTTTCCCTTCACTTTTCACTCAATTTCAGGTATGAGAAGAGTTAATCTTGAAGCTAGGTTAAATTTTTTAAGGGCTTAAATTGTAGCCAAAATTTACAAGCTTTAGGGAAAATTTCCTGGGCATCACACATGGTTAATTGATTTAGATGTCAATATAACCAGTGAATAACATTGTGCAGGCTTTGAATAAGTAATTTAACAATATTCCAGACCTAGATTTAATCATATAAAAAGATTATTGAGGCTTATGCTATGAATGATAATGTGCTATCTGTGATTATATGTGCTAATTTGATGATGCATCAGTATAATAACATGTCAGGAAGGGTTGTAAGAAGTTAAAATTAGTATCTCTAAGGAATTGAACTTGAAAAGTGATGATTTTCTATTCAGATAACTCAATAATCCGGTTATCCCGTGGTCTTAGTTGTTTATCAGGTTCAAGATTTTGCAATTATTAGATAATTTACACTGGAATAATCGATCGATTAAGGATTTTTGATAACCAGTTATCACGCCCAAAATTTGTAAAATTTGTGTTATTATGCTAAATCACTTCCTTGGAAATACTAAGTTAAAACATGAGATAAAGGCATAGTTCATGCATTCATACGTGGTATAAAAGTGTATTATGGACCACTAGGAAAAGATACATGAGGGTTCTGGGAACTTGATTGGAGGATGAATGGGGGACTATGTCTAAGATGGTGATTCGTCAATGACCCTGGGAATTATTGTTGGAAGTAATGACATTCTCAAAGAAAAACTTTTATCCCTCATGTTTAATTCTTAGTCTGCACGTTTAATGAGCCGTTAATGTGTCATTATTTGGCTGTTTCGATATGACCATTATTCATGTTTATTACGTTTAATGGTTTGAAATAATGGCGTAATAATCCGTCTGGTTTTTGGAATAATGACATATTAATTTGGGCGTTATTGTCCTTAATGACAAAAAACCGTTTTTCTAGAGTTTATGATTACTTAATTGGCTCATTATGTTTTGGTCGTTTAAGACGTATGCCTTGGGTATATAAGGGTCTTTGTTAAGACCAAGTTGGTTATAAAAAAATGTAGAGCAAAAGCCCGTTGGTAACGCTCCTTATATATTAACCTTACATTTTAAGAAAAAGTAATTTATTTATCATATTGGACTTGTCAAATTTGGAAAAATTGGAATATAAAAATTTCCTTTTAAACCTTTAACCATGGTACTCAAAATTAAATCATATAATTGTAACTGAGTTCGGTAGTGTAAGTAACTTGTTCATTAAGTGTTTGAAATCAATCGAGATAACATTAAGAGGTTGAAACAACTTCGGAAAATCCTTACTTTCTCCATAAATAACTTAACTAGTAAAATAGAGTTATCTCGGAAACTTAACTTCATCGATACTTGTTTAATACCGAACTCGAATAATAAAAATCATAGCCAGTGGAAAACATAAACCATATTTATATACATTATATGTAACACCCCGATCCGGCAACTTGAAAACTTAACTTAAAAGTAGTGAAAACTAGGGCCATTTTTTTTTAAAGAAAACAAGTGTTACACAAGATGAGAACATTTAACTTTTCAAAACGTAGATGCCATTGAAACTTATGTTCTCATGTTGCGGACCACATTTCAAGTCCCAAACTGAGGTGTCACAAGACACCGCACTTTGAAACCCGTTTCCAAAACATCATTTAAAACATTGGCCCGATTCGTGGTTTCAAAACACCAGTAATTAAATATAACTTTTGCCGGGGTGCAGTATGGTAAAGCCAAGTTAACTAAGAACTTACATTGGAGTACATTCCGCCAGGGGATTTCCTAGCTCCTAGCCTTGCCTTCTAATACTTGCCATCTAACTCCGAGCCTTGGTCGGTGAAGCCCACCACGCTTCCGCTGCGCCATCTACCAGTTGCAATACCAGCCAGTGCCGATACGACAACATGGTAGGAGAGAGTCAGTGTTCCGAACACTAACGGGTTGACCTTGCGGTCTCGGGTAAAATTAATATAAAAATAGATATATAATACACTAGAACAGCGGAACCTAAACACTTATCCTAATCACATCATCATATGCAACATGTCATGCACTTAGCAAATATGAATCACATATAACAAAACATAACATTAATTTACAAGCATATAAACATCCTCACTCATAGCCAAGTCATTCACTACACTTGCCTCACAGTTCCTTTTCCATTCTTTCCCAAATTATTGCCTTAAAATTTATTACACCACGAATCATTTCTCGTGCTCAACTTACAATTCCCATTTGGCACTTGATAACTTACTTACATCTTACTTTGATACATCTTTGTCTTTTAAGTTTTATTGATTCGATTAGCAATAATGATGAGGGAGGGGGGGGGGGGGGGCACATCGTTGAGCTCGCACACGTCTACATCTCCTCGGTCACTACCCAACCTAGTCGGAAGCAAACAGGAGTACATGACCTTTACCACGCGGGCACGACAGCTGTCACACAAACAAATGGTCCCTGACCAGGAGGCCCAACCTCAATAATATCATAAACATGGCACGCTCTCAGCGGCAATCACAAATGCCCCGTTCCAGTCCCTCTCACTGTTCCTGAACTGCCATAGGGGTGACAGCACTATTCTGGTCCCGGGTGCAGAACTTACCACGGTATTAGACCCAGTCTCCACCACGTTAGTGCACCACATGTGGAGTTCGTTCTGCCCAGAATAGTACTCAAGGCAACGTGACGTTTTACCGCCCGAGCCTACCTTAATGCATTCATCAACCCGAATATCCCTGATATCCGGGGTATCTTCCTCTCCACTACTTCGATACGACCCTCATACCTCACCGCATTTGTTAATGTCTTTTAAAGTTTTTTTTAGCATTTTAATTAGCGGCTTGATCCTAATGATCGGCTCGTCCTTGGTGCATCCCTTCAACGAAGCCCGATCACTAATCGCAAACTATTCCCCCTAAATCTCATTGGCCCCAGGCCACAAATCACTTTCTCATCTCGTCATCCATAATCTCAAAACTTATTCTCAACATTCTTCTCATTCACATCATCAACAGATTTCCTCGTCTTTCCAAAACATCTTTCGCAAAACTTTTCGAAAACACAGTTTCACAAAACTTTTTCAAAAACAATCTTTTCAAAAATCACATTTTTGGGTGAGTGTTAATGGAGGAGCAAGCTCAACTCAACACTAAGCTTCTTCCCAAAATGTGTACGAGGAATCACGTCTTTACTCAATCACTATCTCACTTTCATAATCATATCTCTTTTCGTTCTCAACTCTTCTTATCATTTCCAATCTCATTCTCATTACATTTCATCTTTCTCTCAATCATTCCCATACTTTCTCATTATTCTTACTCATTGCTTATTTCTTTCTCAATTCTTTCTCATGTCTCTTATTCGCTTCTCTTTTCTCTTTCCGGTTTATCTTATTATTTTCATGGCCCCATCATCATCAATTCACCATCCAAACAAAATTAAACAATAAAATAAATCATGCACGACAAGTAAACACGTAGTGATGCATAGAACATAAACATTTAGGATGCATACATAACATACACATATCTGTATAGCCTACTTCGCAGTACCCTCGCAATCCGTCCATTCGAATTGCGAGCAACCACGTTGTGGGACCACAACACTCTCACTCACCTAGATGACGACACATCCAGAGGCTTTCCGAGATTTCCAGTCGTTATCCTCGCCACGTGTCCTTCGCGTCCGACACCCGAACTAAACATTTTCCCCGTGCGTTAGAAACGATTTACGTGAATTCTTAAATTTCCGTTTTAAAAGTACTTTGAAATAACTCCCTTTTTAAAAAAAACACATCGCCAATATCCAAAAAGGTTTTCAATTTCAAATCACTCTTAATAAAAATGTGTTCAAGTAAACTTTTTAAAACAATTTATTTTCCAAAACAAAGTCTATTTCTTTCGGTTTAAATCACTTTGGGTTGGAGAAATCATTCTCTTTAATCACAGTATGAAATTCTTAAGAAAACAGCTCCTTGAAGATCTTTATTAAATCAAGTACAAAGATTCAAGAAGACAAAACTTCAAAACCAATTAATTGATTTATTTAATCTCTAAACTTCACAACATCATCAAACACTGATCAGAGAATACTAATTAAAAATTTCAAATGAATTTAAGTCGCTTAAATTATTCTTTTTAAATAAACATTTTTCAATTATTTTAAAATCTATTCATAAACTCCTCACACATAAAATTCACAAACACAGTTCAGAATAATTCTAATCCAATACCTTCAGTTAGCATAAAGAACATTCTCATACAGATTTCAAAGCATACACAAACATACATATTGCAAATCATATTTTATTTAAAGTTATTAATTAGATTGATTCAATTATTCTTTAAGAGAATTATTTAGACTTAATCTTTTTAATTTAAATTAACAAAACCTAAACACATACATGGCTAACAAATAAGTTTTAAAAACTAAAAATTATTGAATCAGCATTACAACATCTTTTCACATAATTAAATCAATCCAAAAGAATCAAGGAATACACACACATACAGTATTAGGCATCTAGAAACAGGGTCATTTTCATAAATTATTTCATGAAGATAATTCTCCAACTACATATACATGCATAGACCGAATCATGTACATATAAATTTGGTAAAGGTTAAATGCACAACTAAACCATATAATCATGAAATCATTTTCTTTTCCTTTTAAATTGGAATCCGAGAGCATTAAAAAGGAAATTAACAATCAAACACAAGCTACAACACACTCACTTCAAAGTTTCATTTTTATTTTCCTTAGTCTTAATGGTTTCATGCATGTACTTTCTAAGTCCTTAAATTAAATTAATTTCACTAAGTATGTAACTTAAACAATGATGAAACATAATTTCCTATCTCTTTTCTTCAAGGCCGAATGTTAATCATGCAAAAATGCATAGTCTTTAGTTCAATTTACCTCATACAAAAATCACAGAGTCAAATCAAGGCATGTAGGAACCCAAAACAAGCTTCTCAAGATACCACACTTCATCAACATGCATCACTTATCAAAGCATGGTTTTTATTTAAGAATCTCCACCAAACTTAAGTCTATTATTTAATGAGAATCAAGATTACGTTTTAAACTTCTAAACATCACATGCATGCACTTAGAATCAGTAGGTCTAGCTCTATTCTACACATCCACATAATAAAAACATGAGGTTCATTTTTATTACTCACGGCCGAATGGCCTTTTACAAAATATCACATTCTTAAAATCAATCATTTAAGGTAAATCATGTTCACACTTCAAAAATCATTTTAAAACTCGTCCCTTAAAATTAACATGTATGCTTCAAGGACATGGATCATAGAGTACATGCACATAGACCAACAGAGTCCTCATCAAAACAATCATGAAAAACCAAAGATCTTAATTTATTTTCCAAGCAAACTTAGATCACAAGTTTATTTATTAAGAAATCACACAAACACATCATAAATCATCAAGAAAATTAACATGCAAAGCAAAAGATCCTAGATCAAGTACACATCACAAATTTGTTTAGCCAATTCTTTCTTAAAAGTAACATAGCTCACGGTTTTGACAAAGAATTCAACATGCAAGGCCAAATAATTTTGTTAAACTTAGATCATAAATAAATTTATCAAATAAACACATAAACACACATAGATCATGGTTTAGAACAAGAAGAATACACATGCAAGAAGGATCTAAGTCAAGCTTCACAAAATTTTAAACAAAACTCTAGATCTTTATGTTTGTGTTAGAAAAATATTTAGATCAAGCAAAGAAAACATAAACCGACACACACACTTAGAGTTGCAAATATTACAAATAAAGTTTAGTCCATGAAAGTCCAAGATCAAGAAAGAATAGCACAAAATTTTACTTTACAATTCATGGAAGTAGTCATGCAAGAAGAAAAGAAAGGGATCTATAACCAAAAATCAAAAGAGACTCTAAACTATTACATTTCTTCTCTTGATCTTCGAATTTCCTAGCAAGAAGGGTGGGTTCCTCATGCTCCTAACTCATAAATCTTCAAAGGAAATGGCTCCTAGATCAAGCTCCTAAGTTCCTCCCTCTTCCTTCTCTCCCACGGTCTCCTCACCCTCTCTCTTTCTCTTTTTCTTTTCTATTTCTCTCTAAGAGTAAAATGGACTCTTAGGAGTTGTGTGTTTAATGTTGGTACGGTGGAAGAAGAAATGGAATGGTGAAGAGAAGTGAAATGAGAAAATGAACTAAGGCCAATTCTTTATGAAGGCAAATTTATTTTCCCTCTTGTGCCCTTGATGGTTGGTTCGACTATAGCATAAGGGAAAGGGTGTTCTTGGGCTTCCACAAGTTTGCATGGCTAAGGTCTCCAGAGTCAAGGAGACAAGGTGGAGTGGGCTATGTCACTAGGGGTCACCTTACGCTTAAAACTAGTTAGGGTTTGGTTACATTCCAACTTAGTTGGTTTGGCTCTAACTAAGTTTGATTTGGTTTGGTCCACTTGGTTAGGCTTTTCTTACTCACCAAGTCTTCTAGAAAATTACACTCCTACTTATGCACACACACACATACACATATAATACACAGATACATGCATATATACATACCGTAGCACACTACTAGATACACACATATACATTTTTCATTTTTATTTTCTTAATCTTATTCAATTATAATTATCAACACACACACAAGCAATTAATTCTAGCAAATTACATTCATACAATTAATTTCATGCATCACGCAGTACACACACACACATCAAACCAAGCACATATCACATAATAATTCAAGCCAAATCAATAAATTCATTTTCTTCAAAATACCATCTCTAAAACTCGTATTTCACTGTTATGAAAATAAATTTTCGTAAAACCACCCAGAAAAATCTGAAAGTTATATTTTTAAAATCTACGTTTCAAGACGGTCGTTTTGATATAAAGTTTGTAAAAATCCGAGTTACGGTTAAAAAGTTACGAAATTTTCAAGTTAACAGTTTAAAAACTTCACTTTAAATAAAAATCACTTTTTTTTTATAGGAAAATCACAATTCATTTCTTAAAAATCAAACCAACAAAATTATTCACTTCTCTTTTTATAAAAATATCTTTGCTTATAAAAATCCTTGAAAATCAATACTTTATTTCTTTCTCACGTAAGTACTCTTCCGAAAATCGTTTACGCACGTACGGGAAAATGCGGGGTGTTACATTCTCCCCAACTTAAAGATTTCTCGTCCTCGAGAAATACCGTGTAGAATCAGTTTAGTCGACGGACGCGTAGTTCCTTGAAGGAATTCTTGCTCTTTAGAACCGTCGTAATCGTTGCATCTTTGAACGTGTACCGTCTATTAGTCGTTCTCAAGTGCGAATCTAATGGATTACTTGCAAAAGTAATCTCTTGAAGGAATTTCAGTAACAAATAGGATGGGGTAGAAACAACACGGTTTCAGGAACAACAATGACTAAAAGGTCCGAAAGCATCCAAACAGGGTTCAAGGGTAACAAGGTTATGTTCATTTGGGATCAAGACACTAGCACCCCCGGGATTAGACTCTTCTAATTAGTTCAAGCCTAACCAATTTACATCTCAAAGACTTCACATCTCTAACTACTCCCCAACTTAAATGACACATACCTCTATATACCACATTCATTATCACAAGCTTAACTTCTAAATACTCCTATCTTTCACCACCTTTTGATCATCCCTTACAAAGATTCCCCTCACTCAACTCCACTCTATCCTCTTATTACCTTACTTCTCACCACATAATCATCCTCTTCAGACTCCTATGGTCACTATCACATCTTCTCTTTACTCTAATAACCACTAATCCTCGAGAAACATACACCATCTCACTCCTTATCTCTAACACTGGATCATATAACTTAGACGATTCTAATCCCTTTTCCACCTTTTACAATTTTTCCGTACATTCTAAACCATTTTAAACTATCCTACATCAAAACTCGTAATCCTAATCATCTTTCTCCCCTTACCTAAGACTCCGAGATACTCCTATTTTCTCCAAGACTCATACGTCCTTACTTCTTACTAGCTAAACCTCATCCTCCTTAACCGTCGCAACCTTCACCTAACAACACCTCACAACTCACTTCCCATCTTAAAACCATCTTCGTGACTGGGATAAGGTGTCGGGACCCAAAAGTCTCGTCAAAGTTTAGGAAAGATAAATATCTGGTCAAGGTCTAAAAGAGAAAACTTCGGGTTTATTAGCAATCAAAGTTTTGTCAAGAACATGGTCTAAGGTTCTCAGGAAAGGATTTCCAAACATCATGCCAAAGCGATTTGACACGCATAGGGCTATTACAAGAAAAGCTCAAATCAGGAAAAGAAGGATTCTGGTCACAAGACAAGATCCCATATGCTTAAAGGTTATCACAACAAAAGGAATTCATATCCAAGAAGAGTTCAACAAAAGAAGATTCCGAATCATACGTCGACGTCCATGACTATACGAATCTCTGATCCTCGTCGTTGCCGTACACCAAACCGACATGATTCATGAAAACGTTCGCGCACTCTTAGCGTTCTATCGCTATCCTAATACTAACTCACACAGAGAGACACACGGCAGAGTGCGTAAGTCCATGTATAAGGTTACTTAGTTTAACCTTGCTCTGATACCATTCTGTCACACCCCGATCCGGCAACTTGAAAACTTAACTTAAAAGTAGTGAAAACTAGGGCCATTTTTTTTAAAAGAAAACAAGTGTTACACAAGATGAGAACATTTAACTTTTCAAAACGTAGATGCCATTGAAACTTATGTTCTCATGTTGCGGACCACCTTTCAAGTCCCAAACCGAGGTGTCACAAGACACCGCACTTTGAAACCCGTTTCCAAAACATCATTTAAAACATTGGCCCGATTCGTGGTTTCAAAACACCAGTAATTAAATATAACTTTTGCCGGGGTGCAGTATGGTAAAGCCAAGTTAACTAAGAACTTACATTGGAGTACATTCCGCTAGGGGATTTCCTAGCTCCTAGCCTTGCCTTCTAATACTTGCCGTCTAACTCCGAGCCTTGGTCGGTGAAGCCCACCACGCTTCCGCTGCGCCATCTACCAGTTGCAATACCAGCCAGTGCCGATACGACAACATGGTAGGAGAGAGTCAGTGTTCCGAACACTAACGGGTTGACCTTGCGGTCTCGGGTAAAATTAATATAAAAATAGATATATAATATACTAGAACAGCGGAACCTAAACACTTATCCTAATCACATCATCATATGCAACATGTCATGCACTTAGCAAATATGAATCACATATAACAAAACATAACATTAATTTACAAGCATATAAACATCCTCACTCATAGCCAAGTCATTCACTACACTTGCCTCACAGTTCCTTTTCCATTCTTTCCCAAATTATTGCCTTAAAATTTATTACACCACGAATCATTTCTCGTGCTCAACTTACAATTCCCATTCGGCACTTGATAACTTACTTACATCTTACTTTGATACATCTTTGTCTTTTAAGTTTTATTGATTCGATTAGCAACAATGATGAGGGGGGCACATCGTTGAGCTCGCACACGTCTACATCTCCTCGGTCACCACCCAACCTAGTCGGAAGCAAACAGGAGTACAGGACCTTTACCACGCGGGCACGACAGCTGTCACACAAACAAATGGTCCCTGACCAGGAGGCCCAGCCTCAATAATATCATAAACATGGCACGCTCTCAGCGGCAATCACAAATGCCCCGTTCCAGTCCCTCTCACTGTTCCTGAACTGCCATAGGGGTGACAGCACTATTCTGGTCCCAGGTGCAGAACTTACCACGGTATTAGACCCAGTCTCCACCACGTTAGTGCACCACATGTGGAGTTCGTTCTGCCCAGAATAGTACTCAAGGAAACGTGACGCTTTACCGCCCGAGCCTACCCTAATGCATTCATCAACCCGAATATCCCTGATATCCGGGGTATCTTCCTCTCCACTACTTCGATACGACCCTCATACCTCACCGCGTTTGTAAATGTCTTTTAAAGTTTTTTTTAGCATTTTAATTAGCGGCTTGATCCTAATGATCGGCTCATCCTTGGTGCATCCCTTCAACGAAGCCGGATCACTAATCGCAAACTATTCCCCCTAAATCTCATTGGCCCCAGGCCACAAATCACTTTCTCATCTCGTCATCCATAATCTCAAAACTTATTCTCAACATTCTTCTCATTCACATCATCAACAGATTTCCTCGTCTTTCCAAAACATCTTTCGCAAAACTTTTCGAAAACACGGTTTCACAAAACTTTTTCAAAAACAATCTTTTCAAAAATCACATTTTTGGGTGAGTGTTAATGGAGGAGCAAGCTCAACTCAACACTAAGCTTCTTCCCAAAATGTGTACGAGGAATCACGTCTTTACTCAATCACTATCTCACTTTCATAATCATATCTCTTTTCGTTCTCAACTCTTCTTATCATTTCCAATCTCATTCTCATTACATTTCATCTTTCTCTCAGTCATTCCCATACTTTCTCATTATTCTTACTCATTGCTTATTTCTTTCTCAATTCTTTCTCATGTCTCTTATTCGCTTCTCTTTTCTCTTTCCGGTTTATCTTATTATTTTCATGGCCCCATCATCATCAATTCACCATCCAAACAAAATTAAACAATAAAATAAATCATGCACGACAAGTAAACACGTAGTGATGCATAGAAAATAAACATTTAGGATGCATACATAACATACACATATCTGTATAGCCTACTTCGCAGTACCCTCGCAATCCGTCCATTCGAATTGCGAGCAACCACGTTGTGGGACCACAGCACTCTCACTCACCTAGATGACGACACATCCAGAGGCTTTCCGAGATTTCCAGTCGTTATCCTCGCCACGTGTCCTTCGCGTCCGACACCCGAACTAAACATTTTCCCCGTGCGTTAGAAACGATTTATGTGAATTCTTAAATTTCCGTTTTAAAAGTACTTTGAAATAACTCCCTTTTTTAAAAAAAAACACATCGCCAATATCCAAAAAGGTTTTCAATTTCAAATCACTCTTAATAAAAATGTGTTCAAGTAAACTTTTTAAAACAATTTATTTTCCAAAACAAAGTCTATTTCTTTCGGTTTAAATCACTTTGGGTTGGAGAAATCATTCTCTTTAATCACAGTATGAAATTCTTAAGAAAACAGCTCCTTGAAGATCTTTATTAAATCAAGTACAAAGATTCAAGAAGACAAAACTTCAAAACCAATTAATTGATTTATTTAATCTCTAAACTTCACAACATCATCAAACACTGATCAGAGAATACTAATTAAAAATTTCAAATGAATTTAAGTCGCTTAAATTATTCTTTTTAAATAAACATTTTTCAATTATTTTAAAATCTATTCATAAACTCCTCACACATAAAATTCACAAACACAGTTCAGAATAATTCTAATCCAATACCTTCAGTTAGCATAAAGAACATTCTCATACAGATTTCAAAGCATACACAAACATACATATTGCAAATCATATTTTATTTAAAGTTATTAATTAGATTGATTCAATTATTCTTTAAGAGAATTATTTAGACTTAATCTTTTTAATTTAAATTAACAAAACCTAAACACATACATGGCTAACAAATAAGTTTTAAAAACTAAAAATTATTGAATCAGCATTACAACATCTTTTCACATAATTAAATCAATCCAAAAGAATCAAGGAATACACACACATACAGTATTAGGCATCTAGAAACAGGATCATTTTCATAAATTATTTCATGAAGATAATTCTCCAACTATATATACATGCATAGACCGAATCATGTACATATAAATTTGGTAAAGGTTAAATGCACAATTAAACCATATAATCATGAAATCATTTTCTTTTCCTTTTAAATTGGAAACCGAGAGCATTAAAAAGGAAATTAACAATCAAACACAAGCTACAACACACTCACTTCAAAGTTTCATTTTTATTTTCCTTAGTCTTAATGGTTTCATGCATGTACTTTCTAAGTCCTTAAATTAAATTAATTTCACTAAGTATGTAACTTAAACAATGATGAAACATAATTTCCTATCTCTTTTCTTCAAGGCCGAATGTTAATCATGCAAGAATGAATAGTCTTTAGTTCAATTTACCTCATACAAAAATCACAGAGTCAAATCAAGGCATGTAGGAACCCAAAACAAGCTTCTCAAGATATCACACTTCATCAACATGCATCACTTATCAAAGCATGGTTTTTATTTAAGAATCTCCACCAAACTTAAGTCTATTATTTAATGAGAATCAAGATTACGTTTTAAACTTCTAAACATCACATGCATGCACTTAGAATCAGTAGGTCTAGCTCTATTCTACACATCCACATAATAAAAACATGAGGTTCATTTTTATTACTCACGGCCGAATGGCCTTTTACAAAATATCACATTCTTAAAATCAATCATTTAAGGTAAATCATGTTCACACTTCAAAAATCATTTTAAAACTCGTCCCTTAAAATTAACATGTATGCTTCAAGGACATGGATCATAGAGTACATGCACATAGACCAACAGAGTCCTCATCAAAACAATCATGAAAAACCAAAGATCTTAATTTATTTTCCAAGCAAACTTAGATCACAAGTTTATTTATTAAGAAATCACACAAACACATCATAAATCATCAAGAAAATTAACATGCAAAGCAAAAGATCCTAGATCAAGTACACATCACAAATTTGTTTAGCCAATTCTTTCTTAAAAGTAACATAGCTCACGGTTTTGACAAAGAATTCAACATGCAAGGCCAAATAATTTTGTTAAACTTAGATCATAAATAAATTTATCAAATAAACACATAAACACACATAGATCATGGTTTAGAACAAGAAGAATACACATGCAAGAAGGATCTAAGTCAAGCTTCACAAAATTTTAAACAAAACTCTAGATCTTTATGTTTGTGTTAGAAAAATATTTAGATCAAGCAAAGAAAACATAAACCGACACACACACTTAGAGTTGCAAATATTACAAATAAAGTTTAGTCCATGAAAGTCCAAGATCAAGAAAGAATAGCACAAAATTTTACTTTACAATTCATGGAAGTAGTCATGCAAGAAGAAAAGAAAGGGATCTATAACCAAAAATCAAAAGAGACTCTAAACTATTACATTTCTTCTCTTGATCTTCGAATTTCCTAGCAAGAAGGGTGGGTTCCTCATGCTCCTAACTCATAAATCTTCAAAGGAAATGGCTCCTAGATCAAGCTCCTAAGTTCCTCCCTCTTCCTTCTCTCCCACGGTCTCCTCACCCTCTCTCTTTCTCTTTTTCTTTTCTATTTCTCTCTAAGAGTAAAATGGACTCTTAGGAGTTGTGTGTTTAATGTTGGTACGGTGGAAGAAGAAATGGAATGGTGAAGAGAAGTGAAATGAGAAAATGAACTAAGGCCAATTCTTTATGAAGGCAAATTTATTTTCCCTCTTGTGCCCTTGATGGTTGGTTCGACTATAGCATAAGGGAAAGGGTGTTCTTGGGCTTCCACAAGTTTGCATGGCTAAGGTCTCCAGAGTCAAGGAGACAAGGTGGAGTGGGCTACGTCACTAGGGGTCACCTTACGCTTAAAACTAGTTAGGGTTTGGTTACATTCCAACTTAGTTGGTTTGGCTCTAACTAAGTTTGATTTGGTTTGGTCCACTTGGTTAGGCTTTTCTTACTCACCAAGTCTTCTAGAAAATTACACTCCTACTTATGCACACACACACATACACATATAATACACACATACATGCATATATACATACTGTAGCACACTACTAGATACACACATATACATTTTTCATTTTTATTTTCTTAATCTTATTCAATTATAATTATCAACACACACACAAGCAATTAATTCTAGCAAATTACATTCATACAATTAATTTCATGCATCACACAGTACACACACACATCAAACCAAGCACATATCACATAATAATTCAAGCCAAATCAATAAATTCATTTTCTTCAAAATACCATCTCTAAAACTCGTATTTCACTGTTCTGAAAATAAATTTTCGTAAAACCACCCAGAAAAATCTGAAAGTTATATTTTTAAAATCTACGTTTCAAGACGGTCGTTTTGATATAAAGTTTGTAAAAATCCAAGTTACGGTTAAAAAGTTACGAAATTTTCAAGTTAACAGTTTAAAAACTTCACTTTAAATAAAAATCACTTTTTTTTTTTTTAGGAAAATCACAATTCATTTCTTAAAAATCAAACCAACAAAATTATTCACTTCTCTTTTTATAAAAATATCTTTGCTTATAAAAATTCTTGAAAATCAATACTTTATTTCTTTCTCACGTAAGTACTCTTCCGAAAATCGTTTACGCACGTACGGGAAAATGCGGGGTGTTACATTATATACACAATATATATATATATATATAACATCAGATAGGACATATGTCCATAAAAAGTCAGGTACATCAAAGTCCATGAGAACCACTGAACAAGTCCACATAGGTAAAATACATGAAAACTAGACCAACTCTCTGATTCATCTCTCAAAAATAAGTACAATATATATATATATATATATATATATATATATATATATATAACAAAATAGAGACACTCCAGAGCTGGTCACTGGTCCACTGTCCATCCATCCATCCATCCATCCATTTGGTCGGGTCCTCAAAAGCTGTACAAAGGGGTCCATAATCCATGTTATCTATACCCTGCATGCACCTAAGGGCCATCCACCTTTCACTAATCTCTGGTAGAGTGCTCAGCCAGCTCGTCCCCACTCTCAGGCTCAACAAGGTCCTCCTCAACCTCATCCGTCTGAGTAGATGTCCGACCACTAGACACTGGATTAGTTGAGGGTGTAGCCCTCACTAGACTAGTCGGATCAGGATGAGGGGTCTCATCTCTAAAATCTCTAAAAGCAAATGGATGAGAGTGGGTAATAGTATGAAAACGAAAACGATAGAATCGACGAGCTGGTCGAGTAGGAGGTGGTTCATGATAAGTATAAAATAGGGGTACATGCATCGTATAGACAATAGGAATACAAAACCTACGAAGACGGACTCGGGCAAGAGGGTTAGGGAGGTAGAATGTAATATCTACCTCCTCCTCATGCGTCATGTTGGAATACCGCCAAGTATACCAGATCACAAGTAATAAAGAGTAAGTAAAATTATCGTTCCACTCGGGGATTGCAAATTGTTTCTAATTTCTTTCACCTAGTTGCGATTACTATGTATAACTTGTATGGGTTTTGAGTTTAGAGATAAGAGTGTAGAATTAAAGGAATGAAACAATTCAGAAGACAAAAAGTAATTAGAAACAAATATGGAAAAGGTTAGGAAGTTGGTTTCATTGTAGGATCAGGTTATTAATTATGAAAATATGTTTTCCAATAAATCAAAAACTCCAGAAACAATAATAGCTAGATCTCTCATGACAATTATGTTTCTTACCCCTTAATCCCTTAAGTGAGTTCTAATTCATAAGAGTTATACAATTACCCAAAAGTATTCCTACGAATTGAATAATTATATTGTTTGGTTGAAAGCCTAATCTTAATCCTAATTTTCCAATTAAGGTTCAGATTACCAAAGCAAAACATAAAGTGGCCAATTCCATGAATTGTAATTAAAACGCAACCAAGCAATTGATCTAAAAGGAAAAACATTAATTCATAAATAAACAGCCAAATTAAGATCCATATAAATCCACCCTATTCCTAACAAGAGGTTCAATTATACATATTGGGAGAAGAAATACAAGGAATGGGAAAACACATAATCATAGACAACAATGAGATTACCCCCAAGAGATCTTTAATCTTCCAATCTTCAATCCTTGTGCCTTGCCTCCTTGCTCTCAATTGCAGAACAGTCTCTCTTCTCTAATCCTAATTCTATTCTAATCTCTTATTTTGACTCTGAAAAGTCTACCAAACCTAATGCTAAATCCTAGTATATATAGACAAAGCTAATCCTAAAATAAATCTCTAAATAAATCTATCTATAAATAAATCTATCTATAAATAAATTTATCTATAAATAAATCTTAAAGATAAATCTTAAATAAATCTAGAATAAATAATCTAGAATAATTAATCTAGAATAAATCTAAAAGATAAATCTATAAGATAAATCTATCAGAATCCTCAAAAGCGAAATAGATAGGCCCAACTGGGCCTTCTGCGGGGGACGCGCGCCTGGGCGCCCAGAACCTCATGCCTGGGTGCGCCAGGTCTGATGCTGGTGATTCTCCTTGGTGCACGCGCCTGGGCGTGCGGGTCTGTGCACCTGGTGCCACCTGCTCCGGCTCCGGCTTCGTTTCTCTCCGTTCTTGCGCCATTTTCAAGGTCTTTTCGTCCTCTTTCAGGCTCCATAATTATTTTCTTCAATTAAGGTCCAAAAGTACCTGAAACATACCCAAAAACATATCAAAACGTTCAAAGGATTCTAAATTACCTAACTTCCTAAAACTATACAAAAAGTCCTAAATTTACAAGAGAAACAAGCCAAACCTTAGTAAAAGGGAGTCTAATTCATGCTCAAAACATCATATGTTGGATCCAAATCACATCGCCCGATGGTCCTCATACTCCCACACTCCACTAGGGAGTGATATGATTTCTATGCAAGCGAGGTATCTGGCCATCACCTAATAAGGGCAGGGAGGTAAGTTATACACATTCACATAATCAAATGAGAATAAAGCTCTAACATTCACAGGTAAATAATTCGGCATGATAGAAATGCATATACACATGAGCACACCCCATTTCATTTTATTCTCTTTCAATGTAAGTGGCATGATGCATGCTTTCCATCATAATTCCCGAAGCCTCCAATTCTATTCAATCTCGGACGTCCATCCATACACCAATGTACTCCCAGAGCACATACTCACGTTCCCAGAACATTTATCATTAACGAACAAACTTGGCATGAAAAAGGCATAGAAATTGGGGAAAATGGTTAATGACTATTCTATGGAACATGGTCTTTACAAAGAATCAAGTTTAAGAACAAGAGAGAGCTTGAGCTTACCAAAATTGAAGCTCAAAGTGAGGTCCACGAGTCTGGAACTGTGTTTGTCAATTTCAAACATCCAACTTCACAGGCTCATAACTTCTAGTACAGAGACTCTCAGCTGACGAATTTGGTACCAATTTGAAACATTTTCAATACCGTTTTCAATTACACTTCATTTTAACCCAAAACCACCTTAAACAAAACTTTCATACCATAAAATAGACATGTTCATGCATTGAACTCAGCAAGATACACATTGATTTCAATTCCCTCATCAATTATGCATAAAACCACATTTTTCACAACTCAAGCTATACCAAATTCAATTATACTCATATATAGCATGGTTTCAACATCAATTAAGTTCACTGCATCAAAGCAAACTTGCTCCAACAAGTTATATGGTTCAGATTGGCCTCTAAGCCAAAGTCATATTTCAAACTAAGTCTTTAAAGCCTCATGGTGGCTCATCCTAACTTCTAATCCATTTCATTCTCATTCTAGCAAATGGTAAGCTTCCCCCTTACCTTAGGTTTATGTTTGATGAGAATCTTGGTTGAGATTTGCAGTAGAACACCAAATACCAAAAACTCAACTTCAGACCCGAATAGTTCAACAAGGTGCATTAGCCAGAGAACTTGGAGCATGAAAAAGGCATAAAAATTGGGAAAAATGGTTAATGACTATTCTATGCAACATGGTCTTTACAAAGAATCAAGTTTAAGACCAAGAGAGAGCTTGAGCTTACCAAAATCAAAGCTTAAAGTGAGGTCCACGAGTCTGGAACTGTGTTTGTCAGTTTCAAACACCCAATGTGACGACCCAACTTTTATTCCAAAGTAAAATATTTATATTAAGAAAATACGACCAATTTTTTTTTGAAACTAATAGTCAAGTCATCATCCATTATCAAATCTTGCGGAATTATATAAACATCGAGTCATGAAGACAAGTGATGTAACATCATATTTCATTCATACTAAAAAGGGGTACATACCACATTCTTCATTTAAACAAAATACATAATTACTTGATTTAACACTCTAGGCCATTACATTATATTACATATATTACAACAAAATTCATAACAACCTAGAGCATATGGTTCATGACTCAAAATATAAAACAGTATAGATAAGAGAAAAACCTGATGGGTTATATCATTCACATTCCACCCCACAACTTAACTTAGTCGTCAGTTCCCCACTGACTTCCAGTTGAGTTGTCCATAAAGTCATCCACCATCTGATTCGCATTATCCACCGGATCCTCATCCTCGATTGGATCCTCCTCCTCCTCTTCCTCCTCCTCTTGTGCCGGATCATCAGGCACATATATCGGAGTTCGGGATCGAACTCGAGGGGAAGGGCTAGGACGAGCAGGAATCTCTAAAATGATTCTTTCTGAGGAGAGTGATGGACTCGGTGGGATAGAGCGTCGTGGAAATCTTCTTGGTGGTGGTAGAGGGGTTCCATTTCGCATAACAAAATTTGGCGGAATGTGCATGATGTAAACCATTGGGATTCTCGATCTAAGCGAACGCATACGGGAATATGGGTTAGGATGGCGGAAGGTGACTTCCACATCCCCCTCATAAGTAGCCCTATGGTCCTCAAAATTCCACTCCCCATTAGGGAGCGACCTCATCTCCACGCAGAACATGTTTCTCGCCATCACCTACACAAGGGACTGGGAGTGAGTCATAGCTAAAAGCAATAACAAATGAGCATAACAGTGGCTAGAAATAACAAGCACAAATTATCAAATAGCAATAATAGATTGATGAGCATTTTATTTCCCATTATTCCTTGCATTATTTTACTCCTATTATTGATACTTGTTGCCCATTTGACATTGATTAGCTTGATTTATTGATTTAGAGTTTATTGGACTAATATTCCGAATATTGTTTAATTTGGAATTATTTAGCCTAATTAATTCTATTTCTATTTTCAGGTAATAGTTGGCACAAGGACACTTTGGGAAGTTTGGAAATGAAGATTGAAGTATTGAAGTGAAGATTGTAATTTGCATTTAGGTCCCTTTTTAATTGTAATGTTCAGAATAGTGTTTCTTAGGATTTGGGCCCATGTTTTAGGCCCATTTTGTGTCTTAAGAGGGGAAATTCGTGTAACCCCCCAAGACACACTCCCATTTCAGATTTCTCACTCTCTCTCTAGGTTAGAACTTCTCTCTTGGCTCTCCCAAGTGGTGGTGGCTGCTAGGGTTTTGTTCTTCCCCATTTCTACTCGTTTTTCTTCATTTATGGCCATGGAAGGCTAGACTTCAAGGGTTAATCCCTTTGGTATTGTATTATCTACTCTTGAGCTCTTGTTATTAATGCAATTTCATTTTCTCTTCTCTGTTTTCATGTTTATCGATGTGTAGTGGTTTGCTTAATTCCATTTCGTAGAGATAATACATGAATATAAATGCTTAATTTGTATTAACTCGTAAAAACTCCAATTCTGGTTTCTGATGCTTAATTAGAAGTTAGGGTTTGGAGTGATAACTGAATTTTCGCTTAGTATTTGGTTATCACGAGTTGGACAGAGGAGAGGAGAGGAATCGATCTTTAGTGAGCTAGGATTGAGTAGTGTACGTAGCCAAAGGGGTTTGCCCGCTTTTGTTTCTGATTTTCTTAGTTTTTATATTCTGTTTATGTTTTGTTCTTCACATTTGTCACACACAAAAACCCCCCCATTTTACTGCACACTACGTGTTTGATACTTTTCCTAGACCGATATTCGCTGGGAAACGACCTAGGATCACCTTCCTAGTACTACAGAATAAACACCTTTTATTTTGATCGGGTACGGCCTCGATCAAAATTTGGCGCCGTTGCCGGGGAACTATCGGTTCTTGCCAAAGATCATACAGTAGTTAATTAGATTAGTTAGTGTAGTTAGTGTGTGAATAAGCATTCTGATAACTGATTGAAAGTTGCCATGTTTGCTGATTTGCTGTTCTGCACAACTGATGCTATTCTAGTGATTCTGTGAGGGCCATTCAACATAGCTGCGGGTGGAATTTTTGCACGAAAATTGGTATCCACACTTGTTTCATCATATATTAGTGTTTTGATGCATCACAGACACTCAGATATGCACTGGTTGTGAGTTCCAGAAAAATTTTCCAAGTTTCAGCAACACTTACTATAAATAGGCATAACTTTTGATTAGTAACTCGGAATTTGACGAATTTTATATCAAATCGAAGGGAATTTTCTGAATAATCTGATTTTTCTCACTTCGTCAAAAAAACCCTTCGTTTGGATCCTGAAAAAGCCTGTTTACTATTTCTTTTTTATTTTACAAGTTCTATTTTCTTAGTTTTTGGTCACTGTTTTAATTCTTTGACTTGGTTCCCTTTTGAATTTTGTCCTCAAACTTTCTGTGATATGTTTTCATGATTTTAGGGTGCTGAAAAAAATAAAGAAAAAAATTTAAAAAAATAATAAATTTTGTTGCCGATTTTGGTCATGCATATCTGTTACAGTATGCTATGGTTGATGCTGTTCTGTTCAGTACATGACTAGGGGCAACCCAAGTTATTTGCATCCTTATAACCCTGAAATTGATAGAACTTATCACAGATTAGTTAGACAAAATAGGAATCAGTCATTAGGTAGTGAGTCAGAGTCATCTTATAGTCCATCTAATTCTGATTCTGTTTCTATTTCTTCTATTCCTTCTACTTTTATTCAATCTGATTCTATACATTGTGATAACATGGCTCAACCCCCACCAAGGGAAAGGACACTTAGGGAGCTGGCTGCACCTGACTTCACTATTGAAGACTCGTGTATCCGGTATCCTGATGAGGATGTTCCTTTTGAGCTTAGAACAGGACTAATCCATTTGTTGCCCAAGTTTCATGGTCTTGCAGGTGAGGATCCTCATAAGCATCTCAAGAAATTCCATATAGTGTGCACCACAATGAAACCACATGATGTGCAAGAGGATCATGTCTGTCTCAGAGCATTTCCACATTCCTTAGAGGGTCTAGCACAAGATTGGTTATCTGACTTGGCCCCTGGTTCCATCACAAGCTGGGATGACTTGAAGAGGGCATTTCTGGAAAAATTCTTCCCTGCAAATAGGACCACTGCAATCAGAAAGGAAATTTCTGGTATCAGGCAACAACATGGAGAGAGTCTCTATGATTATTGGGAGAGATTCAAGAGGTTGTGTGCTTCCTGCCCTCACCATCAGATCTCAGAGCAGCTTCTCATCCAGTACTTTTATGAAGGTCTCAACTTCATGGAAAGAAACATGGTAGATGCTGCAAGTGGTGGTACATTGGGAGATATGACACCCTTACAAGCCAGGAGCAAAATTGAGAAGATGGCTTCCAATTGTCAACAATTCCATGCAAGAAGCAACAGTGATGCAATAGTTGTGAGGGATGTAAATGATGTTGGTGCAGACTCGGGCAAGGTTGAGAAGCTTGAGCAGAAAATTGATTCTCTCACAACATTGGTCACACAATTGGCTGTCAATCAGAAAAAGATGATACTTCCTGCTAGAGTGTGTGGCATATGCACATCCATTGAGCACCCCACAGATGCATGCCCTTCCCTTCAGCAGCAACAGCCGATGACAAGTGGTGACCAACCCGAGGCCTATGCAGCAAACATATACAACAATAGAGGCCCACAACAACATAATCATGACCTCTCTTCCAATAGATACAACCCTGGATGGAGGAACCATCCCAATCTGAAGTGGTCTGATCAACAACAACAACCTCCTCCTAATGTTCCATTTCAGAACACCGCTGGACCGAGTAGACCACCATATGTACCTCCTCCAATCCAGCAGCAAAGGCACCAACAACAGCAGCAAGTGGTTCATCCTGCACCATCAGCCCCTCCATCCAACCAACCTACCTTGGAGGAGTTGGTGAGGCAAATGACCATGCAAAACCTCCAATTTCAACAAGAGACTAGAGCATCCATTCAGAGACAAGAGGCATCCATTCAGACTTTGACAAATCAGATGGGTCAAATGGCAACTTCTCTCAACAACTTGCAATCTCAAAATTCTGACAAGTTGCCATCCCAAACTGTGATCAACCCTCAGAATCAGAATGTGAGTGCCATCAACCTGAGGTCGGGAAAGCAGATTCTCACACCCACACCACAACCTCACCTCAACAATGATGCTCTAGCTTCCTCTAAAGGGAAGAGCCAAGTGGTAGATGAAGGTGAGCATGCTAGCACCAAAGAGAATCATCCAACTCAACCCTCCTCGACTTCAACCACAAGCCCTGCTGTTGTCCTACAACCTCCTCCTGTTCCTCTTCCATTCCCACCAAGAGTGCCTCAAAACAAAAGGGTGGAAGAGGTGGACAAGGACATTCTTGACACATTCAGGAAGGTGGAAGTCAACATACCCCTTCTTGATGCAATAAAACAGATTCCAAGGTATGCGAAGTTCCTTAAGGAGTTGTGCACTCATAAGAGAAGACTCAAGGGCAATGAGAGGATAAGCATGGGAAGGAATGTCTCCGCTCTCATAGGTAAACCTATCCCTCACATTCCTGAAAAATGTAAGGATCCTGGAACTTTCTCTATACCTTGCATCATAGGCAATGTTAAGTTTGAAAATGCTATGCTAGATTTAGGAGCATCAATAAATGTCATGCCTATGTCTGTTTTTAAGTCTCTTTCTCTTGGACCTCTTCAACCTACGGGTGTGGTGATTCAATTGGCAAATAGAAGTACTGCCCACCCCGCAGGTTTGATAGAGGATGTCTTGGTTCGGGTTGAAGAGTTGATCTTCCCTGCTGATTTTTACATACTTGATATGGAAGATGACTCTCCCCGTAATGTTGTTCCTATTATTTTGGGGAGGCCATTTTTGAAAACAGCCCGAACCAAGATCGATGTGCATTCAGGTTCACTTTCCATGGAGTTTGATGGCAGTGTGATCCGATTTGACATTTTCCATGCTATGAAACATTTTCCTGAGGATCACTCTGTTTTCCATATGGACTTGCTCGATGATTTGATAGATGAGCATATGCTTGACTTTTTGCATCATGATTTTGAATTGCCATCTTTCACTGATTCATTTACTTGTCCATCATGCACTAACTCTGGATGGTGCACCGCATGCACTGAAATAGCCCAGTTTTTAGACTCTGCTACTGCATCTGATGATTCATATGTTATAGATTCAGATTATGCTAACCCTAACCCCATATCTGTTATGCATGAGTCTGATTTACTTGTTCAGGTGCAGGCAGCAGAATCCATTTCTGCTGTCCCTTTAGTTCCATCTATTATGCAGGCACCCTCATTGGACCTGAAGCCCCTCCCTCCTCATCTCAAATATGCTTACTTGGAGGATGAGCAGAAACTCCCAGTGATCATCTCTACCTCACTTTCTGTTGATCAAGAGGAGAAACTGCTGGATGTGATAAGAAAGAACAAGAGGGCAATTGGATGGACTTTAGCGGATATTCCTGGAATTAGCCCCTCCATGTGCATGCACCGCATTTTGTTGGAGGATGGGGCTAAACCAGTGAGACAACCCCAAAGACGATTGAACCCCCAGATTCTTGATGTGGTAAAGAAAGAGGTCACCAAGCTGCTCCAAGCGGGTATCATCTACCCAATTTCAGATAGCACTTGGGTGAGCCCGGTGCAAGTTGTCCCCAAGAAGTCTGGTGTCACAGTTGTAAAAAATGAGAAGGATGAGCTGATTCCCACTAGAGTGCAGAACAGTTGGAGAGTCTGCATTGATTACAGAAAGCTCAACCAGGCGACTCGCAAGGATCATTTCCCTCTCCCCTTCATTGATCAGATGTTGGAGCGCCTGGCAGGTAAATCTCATTATTGCTTCTTAGATGGATTCTCTGGTTATTTTCAAATTTGCATTGCACCAGAGGACCAACATAAGACCACATTTACCTGTCCTTTTGGCACATTTGCATATAGAAAGATGCCTTTTGGCCTATGCAATGCTCCTGCCACATTTCAAAGATGTATGATGAGTATTTTCGCTGACTTGCTCGAGCATTGCATAGAGGTCTTCATGGATGATTTTAGTGTTTATGGCTCCTCATTTGATGCATGTCTTGATAATTTGACTAAGGTGCTTAACAGGTGCATTGAGACTAACCTTGTCTTGAATTTTGAAAAATGCCACTTCATGGTAGAACAAGGCATAGTCTTAGGGCACATTGTTTCGCACAAGGGCATAGAAGTTGACCCTGCTAAGCTGCATGTAATATCACATTTGCCTTACCCCTCTTGCGTGCGAGAGGTGCGTTCTTTTCTTGGTCATGCAGGTTTCTATCGCAGGTTTATTCAGAACTTTAGCAACATTGCCCTTCCTCTTTCCAAGTTGCTTCAAAAGGATGCCCCATGGGAATTTGGAGACCAATGCAAGAGGGCATTTGATGAATTGAAGAAAGCACTGACCACCACTCCCATCATCCAACCACCTGATTGGACCCTCCCATTTGAGCTCATGACTGATGCTTCAAATTATGCTTTGGGAGCAGTTCTCTCCCAAAGGGTTGGTAAGCTGTCGCATGTGATTTATTATGCTTCTAGGACTTTAGATGCAGCACAGGTTAATTATACAACAACTGAAAAAGAACTTTTGGCTATTGTTTTTGCACTTGACAAGTTTAGATCATATTTGCTTGGTTCTAAGGTTGTAGTGTACACTGATCATGCTGCTCTGAAGTATCTTTTGAAAAAGACAGATTCCAAACCTAGGTTGATTAGGTGGATGTTGCTCCTCCAGGAGTTTGATCTTGAGATTCAGGATCGGAGTGGTGCGCATAACCTTGTCGCAGACCACTTGAGCAGGATAGAGAGAGAGGAGGATGCATTTCCTATCCGGGATGACTTCCCGGATGAGCAGCTTTTATCTTTACATGTTTCCCATCCCCTTCCCCAAACTCCTTGGTTTGCAGACATTGTTAATTATCTAGTTGCTTCTGTTTTTCCTGCCTTGGCATCCAAAGCTCAAAGAGACAAATTAAAGAGCGATGCCAAGCATTATGTATGGGATGACCCCTATTTATGGCGTTTTTGCAGTGATCAGGTCATTCGCAGGTGCATTCCAGACCAGGAGATCCAATCGGTTCTCCAATTTTGCCATGCTTCACCAGTGGGAGGCCACCTTGGTACTCAAAGGACAGCACGAAAGGTGCTGGATTCTGGATTTTATTGGCCTACCATTTTCAAGGATGCGAGCAACATCTGCAGCTCGTGTGAGCAGTGTCAAAGAGCAGGAGGCGCCCTATCTTGGAGGCAACAGATGCCGCAACAACCTATGTTGTTTTGTGAGGTGTTTGACGTCTGGGGTATAGATTTCATGGGCCCCTTTCCTGTTTCTTTTGGTTTTTATTATATCTTACTTGCTGTGGATTACGTATCCAAATGGGTGGAAGCTAAGGCCACCAGGACTAATGATGCTCAGGTTGTTGTAGATTTTGTCAGGTCTAATATCCTTTGCAGGTTTGGCATACCTAGAGCCATAGTCAGTGACCAAGGCACACACTTCTGCAATAGATCCATGCAAGCTTTGCTCAAGAAGTATGGGGTTGTGCACAAAGTCTCTACACCCTATCACCCCCAAACCAACGGGCAAGCGGAGATTTCAAATAGAGAGATCAAGCGGATTTTGGAGAAGATGGTGAAGCCTAATAGAAAGGATTGGAGCACACGATTGGAGGATGCTCTGTGGGCCCATCGGACCGCTTACAAGGCACCCATAGGGATGTCACCCTATCGGGTTGTCTTTGGTAAGGCGTGCCACCTGCCTGTGGAGATAGAGCACCGTGCATATTGGGCTGTGAAGCAATGTAACTTAGCTCTTGATCAAGCGGGTGAGGAGAGGAAGCTGCAGTTGAGTGAGCTAGATGAGATCCGCTTGGAGGCCTATGAGAACTCCAAATTCTACAAAGAGAAGACCAAGAAGCTTCATGATAACTCCATTTCCAGAAAGGAGTTCTTGGTTGGTCAAAAAGTTTTGCTCTACAACTCTAGGCTTGGACTCATGAGTGGAAAGCTCCGCTCTAAATGGATTGGACCGTTTGTAGTCACCCAGGTGTTTCCTTATGGCACTGTGGAGATCAAGAGTGAGTCCACGAACAAGAGCTTCAAAGTCAATGGCCACCGACTCAAGCCTTTCCTAACCACCCCTTCTTTGGATGATGCACCTGTGGAGGAGGCCTCATTGGTCGACCCCACTTTTGAACAACCATGACTTAGGGAGTCTCCTTTTCTCCTTCCTTACTCTTTTTATTACACTTGTCTATATCTGTCTGATTCTGCTATTTGTGTTCCATTGAGGACAATGTGTGATTTAAGTGTGGGGGGAGAGTAGTTTAGGTTGCATATTTTGCTTTGATTTTTTTTAGGTTTTGCTTAGTTTTGGGCATTTTCTTGCATGTTTTTTGCTTCATTTTAGTAGAGTTTTGGTATCTCGTGTCTGAATTCATGCATTTCTGTGTGTAAAGTTGCTTTTGATAATTAAGAGGTGGTAACACTGTGATAGAATTGTCCCTTTTGTGAGGATTTGAGCCTTAATTGTGGGTGGATTGCTATATATGCCACCTAATTTTCTGTCATGTGTGATTGCACTCTGGATTACTTGCACTCTAGAACTTGACTTGACTCTTGTTGATACTTGATTGCTCATGCACATTTTGAAATGATTTAGGCACTTTCTTTCTTGAATAAGCTACTAGCCATATGAGCCTACCTTGAATGAATGTATCCTTTGCTAGCCCCTTTGAGCCTTTTTATCCCTTTCCTTGTTCTTTAGCTCATTACAAGCCTATGACTGAAAAACCATGATTGTCCTAACCTTAGGGAATTTTGGAGCTTTGGAATTGTTTTGGGAATGGGTATTAGGTAAGAAGTGTGCTTTATGCTTTAATTGGTTGAGTTCTTGGTTTTGCCTCATTGGTTGTTATAGTTATGGCTTCATCTTCATGCCATTTGTGTTGTTTCTTCTTTTCTTTTTGTATATCTCTCAAAAACAAAAAAAAAATAGAAGACAAAAATACAAAAAAAAAAAAATGCAAAAATAAAAAGAAAAAAAAAAAGAAGAAAAAAAAAAAGTGAATAAAAGGTTGTTGAGGCAAAGAGGATTGGAATTAGTGGTAGTTGATTTTGGGGTGGATTTTGCTTACTTTTTACTTATTCCCCATTGCTCCTCTATTCCCTTGGTTTTAGCTACATTCCCATATTTTTATCCTACCTTGTCCTTGGCCCCATTACAACCCTTAAAAGACCTTTTGATCATTTTGTGCATGTGTGTTGATGGTTGATGTTAGAGGCTTGTCAAGCTTATGGTTGTGTTTGTTTTTCATGATGTGCCTTGAGTGTAAATAATGATTAACCCCAAACACTTGAGTGTAAACACTTTTGAGTGATCCTTGTGAGTTTCTATCATCTTTGTGACTATCCTCTTGATGTCATTGGTTTCTTTGCATACTTGAAGTAATTGGATGATGTTCGCGGATGCTTTGACTCTTTGATCCTTAACCATTTTGTGTGCTTGAGTTTGCCCATTTCTTTGCATTTCCTAGAATTCATTGTGAAGTATGTAATCTCTTAGGTTAGCATTTCTTAGTTGTAGTCATCTTGTTGCATGATTCACTTTGGTGCATATTGATCTTCATAGTCCTATCTTTTGGTTTTGCCCAGGAGTGCAAAAGGATAAGTGTGGGGGTATTTGATGAGCATTTTATTTCCCATTATTCCTTGCATTATTTTACTCCTATTATTGATACTTGTTGCCCATTTGACATTGATTAGCTTGATTTATTGATTTAGAGTTTATTGGACTAATATTCCGAATATTGTTTAATTTGGAATTATTTAGCCTAATTAATTCTATTTCTATTTTCAGGTAATAGTTGGCACAAGGACACTTTGGGAAGTTTGGAAATGAAGATTGAAGTATTGAAGTGAAGATTGTAATTTGCATTTAGGTCCCTTTTTAATTGTAATGTTCAGAATAGTGTTTCTTAGGATTTGGGCCCATGTTTTAGGCCCATTTTGTGTCTTAAGAGGGGAAATTCGTGTAACCCCCCAAGACACACTCCCATTTCAGATTTCTCACTCTCTCTCTAGGTTAGAACTTCTCTCTTGGCTCTCCCAAGTGGTGGTGGCTGCTAGGGTTTTGTTCTTCCCCATTTCTACTCGTTTTTCTTCATTTATGGCCATGGAAGGCTAGACTTCAAGGGTTAATCCCTTTGGTATTGTATTATCTACTCTTGAGCTCTTGTTATTAATGCAATTTCATTTTCTCTTCTCTGTTTTCATGTTTATCGATGTGTAGTGGTTTGCTTAATTCCATTTCGTAGAGATAATACATGAATATAAATGCTTAATTTGTATTAACTCGTAAAAACTCCAATTCTGGTTTCTGATGCTTAATTAGAAGTTAGGGTTTGGAGTGATAACTGAATTTTCGCTTAGTATTTGGTTATCACGAGTTGGACAGAGGAGAGGAGAGGAATCGATCTTTAGTGAGCTAGGATTGAGTAGTGTACGTAGCCAAAGGGGTTTGCCCGCTTTTGTTTCTGATTTTCTTAGTTTTTATATTCTGTTTATGTTTTGTTCTTCACATTTGTCACACACAAAAACCCCCCCATTTTACTGCACACTACGTGTTTGATACTTTGCCTAGACCGATATTCGCTGGGAAACGACCTAGGATCACCTTCCTAGTACTACAGAATAAACACCTTTTATTTTGATCGGGTACGGCCTCGATCATAGATGCAAGTACATATGCTCAAACTTTCTTTTATAATATCTTAATTAGTGTCGTGATGCATGCCTACTCCTCATTCATGCTGCGCGGTTTGGCATCCGAGTATCTCAGGCTTGGGATATTCTCAATCCTATGTTTCATCAAACCGGAGCGATTCACATTCAAGCGTCACGATCGATTGGGAACTCGGTCTTCCTAGCATCCTTGTGCTAGGGATATTCTGATTTAACCTATACCGAAGTTTCGAATCTAGATCGGAGCAACTCCTTCTCCATGCATGATAATGCCACACAAACTTTTCATCTTTTTTATTTTATTAATTAATCACATCCTTGAACATCATGTCTCCAATATAGAGACCCAAAGTTCATAATCCTTCTCAATCTCAATTCCATCTTTTCTCTTAGCATTAGCTGGTGCTAGTGTTTTCTGAAAATTCCATCAGCGGCCCATCCACTTTGTGATGGTTTTATATGATAGGAATTAATCATTTTATTATTAATTAATGCAACGACCCCATTTAGGACTCCCAAAATATCAACCAAGTGGGTAAAGACTTCCACTGGGACATGGGAAAAATAATCAACCAAATGGGTGTACGCACTTCAATTGGGACATCCTGTCCGGATATGTCAATCACTGAATAAAATTCCAGTAGGACTCATCCAGGATAAAAATCTACCAATGGGAATCAAATAAAGTTATACATTTATCCGTTGGGACTCCTGTCCGAATATATCAACCACTGGATGAAATTCCAGTAGGACTCTTTCAGGATAATAATCAACCAACGGGATTAGGTTTTTAGGCATAAAGAGAAATAATTGGAATTTAGCAATATAGGAGATTAGACGAGTTAATCTTTAATGAAATTATAGGAAAGTAAGATTTTTCTGAAAATTCTTTGAATTACTCGAGTAGTTCTTGTCTACTCGAGTGTTCTTATGAATTTACTCGAGTCTTTAAGAAATACTCGAGTGTTCTTCAATTTTCCCAGAATACTCGAGTCCTCCTTAATTTACTCGAGTGTTTTTACTGCAACAGCACCGGTTTATGCACTTTCAATTTCAATTCGAATTCCTTGCATTGTATTTCCATTTTTATGCAAAACAGAGGCATGAACACATATAATGAACATGTTAGAACACATAAACAAGTACATAATAACATAAATCATCATCAAATCACAGAATCAATACAAACTTGGAAATTAACCATTTCAAAATATGAAATTCATTTTCACTTGATTTTAACTTCGAAAATTAATCCAGTAAGCATTATTAGGTCTAATGGAACTTGTTTGAATCAGAAAACTTTAGGTTTATGACCTCCAAGTCATATTCCCAATTCCAACTTCATCCCTTGATGAACCTTGTGAGGTTCCTACATTTCTAGCTTGAGATTACTCATTCTAGCAATTAGATAACTCCTCCCTTACCTCAGAGAAGCTAAACAACAGATTAAACAATAAGGAACTTGGCTGGATCAAGATTCGAATTCTGGACTTGTGAAAAAGGGGTTGAACAGGCTGACTTTGGCCACAGATTTCACCACGGATTTGGCATGAAAAAGAGTGAAACAAGTTAGTTTAACAAACTAGGACATACTAACTCCAATCAGGAACACGTTTGACACAAAAAGGGTCCCTGAAATTACCAAACGAATTCAATGAAGATGAATACTTGATGCTGAAAACTACTCTGTTTTCACAGCTTTGAACTTCCAACTTTGATGATCTAGAACTCAAACTACAGGGGCTTATTTGATGTGATTCTTGGTTCTAATTCAAAATTGGAACTAGAACTTCGATTTGTGTTTTGGTTTCAAAGGATTTGATTGAGATACGAAAGAGAAATCAGAGATCAAAGTGTGCTCTGAAAAACTGAAAGTTTGAAACTGAAATTCGGGTTTTGGATGATTAAGGGTGTTGGATGCTTCAACTAAGCACTTATTTATAGCCTAAGAATGCTTCAAATCGAAGTAAAGTCCAGCTCTGTGCTTGAAGGCTCGAGAAACCGCGTTTTGGTGCGAAAATTAAATGAAAACCGACTTATACACTTTACCAGACTGCTCGATTTACTCGAGTCTTTTACCCAATACTCGAGTACTTTTCAGAATTTCAAAGAACACTCGAGTCTTTTCTGAAAGACTCGAGTCTTTAGCCTAAAATTCAAATTTTTCAAGCAATTACTGATTATACTCGAGTACTCCCCAAAACACTCGAGTATAATAACCTAATTTTAGAAAATTCATTATTTTATTCAACATACTAACATTATTAATTAATTACTTAATATTTATTTATTTATTCAAAATACAGGACCTTACATCCTCCCCCACTTAAACAGAATTTCGTCCCCGAAATTCCGATTTACATAAAAAGATACGGACATTCCTCTCTCATCTTATATTCTAATTCCCATGTAGAGTCATATACTCCATTCTGACCCCAAAGGACTCGAACTAACGGAATCTCTTTCCCCCGCAGCTTCTTGATTCGTCTATCCTCTATTCGCACTGGCCCAACATTGAATGTGAGATTCTCCTTCAATGGTATCACATCTTGTTGCAGCTGCACGATCGAAGAGGGATCTTGGACAAACTTGCGAAGCTGAGAGACGTGGAATACATTGTGAAGATTGGACAGAAATGGGGGTAAGGCGATCTGATACGCGACAGGACCAACTCGTTTCAAGATCTGATATGGGCCTATAAACTTAGGAGATAACTTCTTCGGCTTCATTACTCTTCCAATACAAGTCGTCGGTACCACTCGCAGAAATACATGATCTCTCTCTTGAAATTCGAGTTTGGATCTACGCTGATCGGCATAACTCTTCTGACGACTTTGCGCAGTCTTCATCTTTTCTTGGATTACCTTGATCTTCTCGGTCGTCTCTTGAACTAACTCGGGTCCGATGAGAGCGTTCTCCCCCACTTGGAACCAACATAGTGGGGTTCTACACTTTCTTCCATAGATGGCTTCGTATGGAGCCATATCGATGCTTGTGTGGTAACTATTGTTGTAGGTGAACTCCACAAGCGGCAACAAACGATCCCAACTTTCTTGATACTCTAAAACGCAAGCACGGAGCAAATCTTCTAAAGATTGGATTGTTCTCTACGATTGACCGTCCGTTTGCGGGTGATAAGCCGAACTCATTCTTAGCTGTGTTCCCAATGCTTGATGCAAACTCTGCCAAAACCGGGACACAAAACGAGGATCACGATCCGATATGATACTTGAGGGAATACCATGCAATCGGACGATTTCCTTGATGTACAATCTTGCAAGTTTCTCCAACGGATATTGCATGTTGATAGGGATAAAATGAGCTGACTTCGTTAAGCGATCAACCACGACCCAAATCGCATCGAAACCTTCTCTCGTTCTCGGAAAACCACTCACAAAGTCCATTGCGATTCCATCCCACTTCCATTCCGGTATGCTCAAAGGTTGCAATTCTCCTCCAGGCTTCTTATGTTCAATCTTGGCCTTTTGGCAAACAAGGCAAGACGCAACATAAGATGCAACGTCTTTCTTCAATCTGGACCACCAAAACATCTTCTTCAGGTCTTGATACATCTTCGTTGATCCAGGATGCATACTTAGCTTGCTTTTGTGGGCTTCTTCTAGTACAGCTCTCCTTAGTTCTTGATTCGCTGGGATGCAGATTCGATCTTTGAATCTCAAAATGCCCTCAGATCCTAATTGGAAATTCGATTCCACTCCTTCCATCCCTAGTCTTTTCTTCTCTATAAGCTCTTCATCCACTTGTTGTAAGTTTCGGACATGACCCACAAACTCATTTGTGATTTGCAATATTCCTAACTTGACGCAATCTGGTTTGAACTAAACTGCCAAATTCAAGTTTCGGAATTCTTCAATTAATTCAGCTTCTTTCACCATCATCAATCTCATATGTAAAGTCTTTCTACTCAACGCATCAACTACGACATTGGCTTTGCCGGGGTGGTAATGTAATTCAAAGTCGTAATCCTTTAAGAATTCCATCCACCTACGTTGCCTCATATTCAGTTCCTTTTGGTCAAAGAGATACTTTAGACTTTTATGGTCACTGAATACTTGGAACGTATTACCATACAGGTAATGTCTCCATATTTTCAAAGCAAAGACAATAGCAGCTAATTCCAAATCATGAGTAGGATAATTCTCCTCATGCACCTTCAGTTGTCGCGACGCATAAGCAATAACTCTTCCTTCTTGCATCAGAACACAACCTAAACCTTGTTTTGATGCATCACAGTAAACATCAAAATTTTTCCGAGGATCTGGCAAAGTTAACACTGGAGATGATGTTAACTTGTCCTTCAACGTCTGGAAACTAACTTCACACTTCTCATTCCAAACAAAAGGTTGATCCTTCCTAGTCAGGCGGGTTAAAGGAAGAGCCAACTTAGAAAATCCTTCAATGAACTTCCGATAGTAACCGGCCAAACCCAGAAAACTTCTAACCTCAGTAACAGACTTAGGCTTCTCCCATTTCAACACTGCTTCTACTTTAGCTGGGTCTACAGCTACACCATCTTTTGAAATTACATGCCCCAAGAAATTGACTTTTTCAAGCCAAAATTCACACTTGGCTAACTTGGCATATAATTTATTTTCCTTCAAAGTCTCCAAGACAATCTTCAAATGATTGGCATGTTCCTCCGGGGTCTTTGAATAGATGAGTATATCATCTATAAACACCACAACAAAGGAATCCAAATAAGGTCGGAACACTCTATTCATGTAATCCATGAATATGGCAGGAGCATTGGTTAACCCAAAAGTCATCACCACATACTCGTAGTGTCCATACCTAGATCTAAAAGCTGTCTTTGGAATATCCTCCTCTCTTACTCTGATTTGATGATATCCTGACCTCAAATCAATCTTTGAAAATACGGACGCTCCTCTGACTTGGTCCATCAGATCATCTATTCTAGGCAACGGGTACTTATTTTTGATAGTGACCTTATTTAACTGCCTATAGTCTATACACATTCGCATGGACCCATCCTTCTTTTTAACAAACAAAACTGGTGCTCCCCAAGGCGATACGCTTTGTCTGATGAACTGCTTCTCTAACAAGTCTTCCACTTGCTTCTTCAGCTCAGTTAACTCTGATGGGGCCATACGATAAGGAGTGATAGAAATAGGACCAGTACCGGGAACTAGATCAATACTTAATTCTATCTCTCGACGTGGCGGCAGACCGGACACTTTGTCGGGAAACACCTCGGGAAAATCTCGAATAATCGGGATTTCCTCTAACTTCGGCTCATTTTTCTTTTCTTCTACTACCGCAGAAAACACACAAACGTACCCTTCAGGTTGCACCTCAGGCGACTTTTCACCAGGAAAAACAATCGTTCGAGTCTTGCAATCGATCACCACTTGGTTAGTTGCTAACAAATCCATCCCCAAAATAACGTCGAGCTGGGATAACGGTAGACAGATTAAATCTACCCTAGAGGACAAACTTCCTATATCGACGGAACATCCAAAACATGCCCTTGACGTAGCCACTGGCACATTAGAAGGAGTACACACCTTAAGTCTAAACGGTGTCTCTGAAACGGGTAAACACAAACGCTTAACGCATTCCTCAGAGATGAAAGAATGCGTAGCACCAGAATCGAATAAAAAGCGACAAGGCATGCCATTGAGAAGATGGTTACCTTGCACGAGATTGTCTGCCTGTTCCGCCTCTGATCCGGACATGGTAAAAACCTTCCCGTTAACCCATGGCTTTTTTCCCGCACCTTGATTGTTCTGACGCTGGGGTTGATGACAGAGACGAGCGATGTGACCAGTCTTTCCACAGTTGTAGCAAATCGGTGGCTTGTCTCTCCAACACTCCTTTCCAGGATGGAATCTTTGACATTTGTTGCACATTGCAGCAGGGGCTGGGAGACTGGGTGCTCCAGAAGATGATGCACTTCCTTTTCCTTTATGTGGATAAGGACCTCTCCGATTCTTGTTACCATACCTATGCTGATTGCGATGTGGCCCAAAATCTCCTTGTCCAATATCCTTCTTGACACTATTCCTTTCAAAAATGCGGCAAGTACTAACCAGCGTTGGATAGTGTCAGATCCTTTGCACACTCACAGCTAATTTGATGTCGGATCTCAGTCCATTCTCGATTCGCGTGCACTTGGAATGTTCATCGGGGTGATACTGGAAGTATGGTGAGTACTTCATCAGTTCTTCAAATTTCTCAGCATACTGGTCAACTGTCAGATTTCCCTGCTTTAGATCGAGGAATTCCATTTCCTTCTGCAGCCTGATGTCATCCGGGAAATACTTCTCGAGAAACTTCTCTGTGAAGATCCCCCAAGTAAACTCTACTTGATCGAACTCCAGGAATTGACGAGTTTGGTTCCACCAAGTAGCAGCTTCACCAGTGAGCACGTAAGCAGAAAACGTGACCTTTTGCGATTCCGACAGAGTCAACGTTCTAAAGATTTTATTCATCTTGTCAAGCCAGAACTGAGCTTGCTCGGGACGACGACCACCCGAGAAGCTAGGGGGTTTGCACTTTCTAAAGGAATCTAAGCCTTGAAACTCCGCTGGGGTTCCATTGCTTGGAGGGTGGTTGTGCTGCATATTCTCCAGAACTGCAACCATACGGGTCAAAGCCTCCGCAATGTTAGCGTTATTTATTCCGGCCATCTAGTCCTACAGAATCCAAAGGGGAAACTTAATTAGATTCTGCGAATTCTAGTCTTATACTACAAACATCATGTCATGATATGCAAGGGTTAGTGTGTAAGGCCACACTCCAAGGCCGAGAGTCGAACCATTGCTCTGATACCACTAAATGTGACGACCCAACTTTTATTCCAAAGTAAAATATTTATATTCAGAAAATACGACCAATTTTTTTTCTTTGAAACTAAAAGTCAAGTCATCATCCATTATCAAATCTTGCGGAATTATATAAACATCGAGTCATGAAGACAAGTGATGTAGCATCATATTTCATTCATACTAAAAAGGGGTACATACCACATTCTTCATTTAAACAAAATACATAATTACTTGATTTAACACTCTAGGCCATTACATTATATTACATATATTACAACAAAATTCATAACAACCTAGAGCATATGGTTCATGACTCAAAATATAAAACAGTATAGATAAGAGAAAAACCTGATGGGTTATATCATTCACATTCCACCCCACAACTTAACTCAGTCGTCAGTTCCCCACTAACTTCCAGTTGAGTTGTCCATAAAGTCATCCACCATCTGATTCGCATTATCCACCGGATCCTCATCCTCGATTGGATCCTCCTCCTCCTCTTCCTCCTCCTCTTGTGCCGGATCATCAGGCACCTATATCGGAGTTCGGGATCGAACTCGAGGGGAAGGGCTAGGACGAGCAGGAACCTCTAAAATGATTCATTCTGAGGAGAGTGCTGGACCCGGTGGGATAGTGCGTCGCGGAAATCATCTTGGTGGTGGTGGAGGGGTTCCATTTCGCATAACAAAATTTGGCGGAATGTGCATGATGTAAACCATTGGGATTCTCGATCTAAGCGGACGCATACGGGAATATGGGTTAGTATGGCGGAAGGTGACTTCTACATCCCCCTCATAAGTAGCCCTATGGTCCTCAAAATTCCACTCCCCATTAGGGAGCGGCGTCATCTCCACGCAGAACATGTTTCTCGCCATCACCTACACAAGGGACTGGGAGTGAGTCATAGCTAAAAGCAATAACAAATGAGCATAACAGTGGCTATAAATAACAAGCACAAATTATCAAATAGCAATAATAGATGCAAGTACATATGCTCAAACTTTCTTTTATAATATCTTAATTAGTGTCGTGATGCATGCCTACTCCTCATTCATGCTGCGCGGTTTGGCATCCGAGTATCTCAGGCTCGGGATATTCTCAATCCTATGTTTCATCAAACCGGAGCGATTCACATTCAAGCGTCACGATCGATTGGGAACTCGGTCTTCCTAGCATCCTTGTGCTAGGGATATTCTGATTTAACCTATACCGAAGTTTCGAATCTAGATCGGAGCAACTCCTTCTCCATGCATGATAATGCCACACAAAATTTTCATCTTCTTTCTTTTATTAATTAATCACATCCTTGAACATCATGTCTCCAATATAGAGACCCAAAGTTCATAATCCTTCTCAATCTCAATTCCATCTTTTCTCTTAGCATTTACTGGTGCTAGTGTTTTCTGAAAATTCCATCAGCGGCCCAGCCACTTTGTGATGGTTTTATATGATAGGAGTTAATCATTTTATTATTAATTAATGCAACGAACCCATTTAGGACTCCCAAAATATCAACCAAGTGGGTAAAGACTTCCACTGGGACATGGGAAAAATAATCAACCAAATGGGTGTATGCACTTCCATTGGGACATCCTGTCCGGATATGTCAATCACTGAATAAAATTCCAGTAGGACTTATCCAGGATAAAAATCTACCAATGGGAATCAAATAAACTTATACATTTATCCGTTGGGACTCCTGTCCGAATATATCAACCACTGGATGAAATTCCAGTAGGACTCTTTCAGGATAATAATCAACCAACGGGATTAGGTTTTTAGGCATAAAGAGAAAAAATTGGAATTTAGCAATATAGGAGATTAGACGAGTTAATCTTTAATGAAATTATAGGAAAGTAAGATTTTTCTGAAAATTCTTTGAATTACTCGAGTAGTTCTTGTCTACTCGAGTGTTCTTATGAATTTACTCGAGTCTTTAAGAAATACTCGAGTGTTCTTCAATTTTCCCAGAATACTCGAGTCCTCCTTAATTTACTCGAGTGTTTTTACTGCAACAGCACCAGTTTCTGCACTTTCAATGTCAATTCGAATTCCTTGCATTGTATTTCCATTTTTATGCAAAACAGAGGCATGAACACATATAATGAACATGTTAGAACACATAAACAAGTACATAATAACATAAATCATCATCAAATCACAGAATCAATACAAACTTGGAAATTAACCATTTCAAAATATGAAATTCATTTTCACTTGATTTTAACTTCGAAAATTAATCCAGTAAGCATTATTAGGTCTAATGGAACTTGTTTGAATCAGAAAACTTTAGGTTTATGACCTCAAAGTCATATTCCCAATTCCAACTTCATCCCTTGATGAACCTTGTGAGGTTCCTACATTTCTAGCTTGAGATTACTCATTCTAGCAATTAGATAACTCCTCCCTTACCTCAGAGAAGCTAAACAACAGATTAAACAATAAGGAACTTGGTTGGATCAAGATTCGAATTCTGGACTTGTGAAAAAGGGGTTGAACAGGCTGACTTTGGCCACAGATTTCACCACGGATTTGGCATGAAAAAGAGTGAAACAAGTTAGTTTAACAAACTAGGACATACTAACTCCAATCAGGAACACGTTTGACACAAAAAGGGTCCCTGAAATTACCAAACGAATTCAATGAAGATGAATACTTGATGCTGAAAACTACTCTGTTTTCACAGCTTTGAACTTCCAACTTTGATTATCTAGAACTCAAACTGCAGGGGCTTATTTGATGTGATTCTTGGTTCTAATTCAAAATTGGAACTAGAACTTCGATTTGTGTTTTGGTTTCAAAGGATTTGATTGAGAAACGAAAGAGAAATCAGAGATCAAAGTGTGCTCTGAAAAACTGAAAGTTTGAAACTGAAATTCGGGTTTTGGATGATTAAGGGTGTTGGATGCTTCAACTAAGCACTTATTTATAGCCTAAGAATGCTTCAAATCGAAGTAAAGTCCAGCTCTGTGCTTGATGGCTCGAGAAACCGCGTTTTGCTGCGAAAATTAAATGAAAACCGACTTATACACTTTACCAGACTGCTCGATTTACTCGAGTCTTTTACCCAATACTCGAGTACTTTTCAGAATTTCAAAGAACACTCGAGTCTTTTCTGAAAGACTCGAGTCTTTAGCCTAAAATTCAAATTTTTCAAGCAATTACTGATTATACTCGAGTACTCCCCAAAACACTCGAGTATAATAACCTAATTTTAGAAAATTCATTATTTTATTCAACATACTAACATTATTAATTAATTACTTAATATTTATTTATTTATTCAAAATACAGGACCTTACACCCAACTTCACAGGCTCATAACTTCTAGTATAGGGACTCTTAGCTGACGAATATGGTACCAATTTGAAGCTTGTTGAATGAGCATTTTAATGGTGTATAATTAGTTGGCCATGGTGGCTTACACAGAGAGAATGTAAGGGACGAAGAAGAAGAACAAAAAATAGAGTAGAATTTCAGAACTTGAGCAAAATGGCTCAATTTGATCAACATGAGGGGTTAATATAGCCAAATTGGAACTCCATGTTTTTAGAACTGGTTGCAAAATCTCGAGAGAGGGGGTGAATCGAGTTGTACTAATTTTATTGAAATTCGATCGAATGAGTTTGATAAAAATATATTTTCGTTGCGGAGATGAATTAACAATATGACATATTAAGCGGAAGCACAATAATATCACAATAATAAAGTGGAAACGATAATATACGAGTTAGCATAGCGAAAAGTAAAAGATAAAGAAGAATAGAAACGCAAACCGAGTTTTATACTGGTTCAGTCTTTCCAGCGAAAGACCTACGTCCAATCCCTAAGCGACCCGCTTGAGAGTTCTATTGATACCGTTCAGTTGAGTTCGACCCAAATACACCCAGAGCGCCCCCCGCACACTGCTTGGTTCTGTAACACCTGCTTTTTCTAAACTGATATATATATGTATATAGTTATGTTTGAGCTAATATATGTGAATTCAATATATGCGTCGATTGCTAAATGTATTTATGGTCAATGTATGTACTTGTTGTGCATGTGGTTTTGTGGATGCTTGATTAAGGATTTGTTGTAGGAGTGTCGGGGTTGCAAGAATTCGAGTGTGTCCTTAGTGTCTCGATCTCGGTTGAGTGGTTGGTTAGAGGATTTTAAGTGTGGGTTTGGAGTGCCGAAGAGGGTAATGAGTCTTTAGTACGCGGAGAGTTCTTTTGTAATCGTGTTTCGACAGAGTTCCAGAAAATCTTAGGTTTTGTAAGGCATCAGATGTTATCCAACTAGGTGGTTATGCCTCGATTGTTGTTAGCCCTTGTTTTGAGAAGCTAGAAAGTCGTCCTAAGTCGTTTTGGTCGGAGTAGGTGATAGACAGGGGTAAAAGATAAGGTTACGTTTATAGTGATTTATGAATTTTGTGTTTTAATAATCGTATGTTTGATGTTATGGAATTATGGTTTTTGATGTTTGGAATGTGTTTTAATGATGTGTACGTTTGATTTAGGGTTAGGAAGGGTTAAGGGTCCTTAGAACGGGTTAAAAGTGCGGTAAAAATCGAATCGGGGCGTTTCGGTGCACCCAAACGCACCAGATGCACCAAACACTGTTCTCACAGTGTGGCACGCACTTAGGCGCGGAGCTTCTCGTGCTCAGGCACGTGGTGCGAAACGGAAGCATTAGGCCTGGTGCGAATGACGCGCCCAGGCGAGCGTCTGGTGCATAAATACGCACCATCCAGCCAGCCACTCGCACCACTCCACCCCTCACCCCCAACCCGCCCCAACTTCTTCCAACACTGCAAATCTCATTTCCATTTCTTCCCCCATGAAAACCAAGCTTCATTTTGTTAAATCCATACCTCCTTCATGTTTTTCTTCTCCATCTTCTTCTCTTTTGCTTCTCTCTCCCTTTAAAGCTCTCTTTCTCTCTTCAATCTCAAAACTTAAGATGGAGATCCCTCAATAGAGTTGGAATACAAGGAGACCAAGGTTAGATTCAAGGTTTGTGGAGCTTTAATCAAGCCTCCTCTTCCTCTAAGGTAAGGGGGAGACCTTTTCTACACTTTGAGTTAGGGATAGTTAGGGTTTATAATAGGATTTGGGGATAATAGTTAAATTGAAGTGTGGGTAGTAAATTGTCAATTGATTTGAGTTGAGTTAAGGCTAAATAGGGCATTATGGGTTGATTATATAATTATTAGAGTATTTATGACAACCCCTGTTTATATGCTATAAAAGTAGGAAGTGAAGAATCCTAGGGAGTTGATTTCTATTATTGTGCACTGAGACATACCCGAGTATGTTGACTGGCTTATCTATTATTTGTTGGTTGTGTCTATGATGGTTTTGTTGTTTATTATGGGTAGTTGATTATTATTGTGGTTGTTGGTGGATGTTGGTCCTTGTTGTTGTTGTTATTGGAATTGTTTGTATAGGACCGAGATATGCCTGTGTATATTGACTACATATATATCGTGTGTGAGCATTTAAAATGTTGTCAAGTCCATGTTAAGATTATTGTAAAAGAAGTCGATATCGGATAATATGAAAAATCAATTGAATGGTACTTCAAAACTAACTTAACCGGTTAGTCGATTCTAATAACCAGTTAAGTAAGTATCAAGCACCAAGTTTTTATTATGAGAAACCGAAAGAGCATCGGCTATTGACTTTCTTTCCAATAATCCTAAAAATCATGCATCATAACATGGAGTTGAGGTTGGACGTTAGGGTATGGGGATAGACTGACGTGAAGGTTCAATGAATCGATAAACGAGAGTGATCCAGTGATTAGTTTGTGTTATTGAAACAACCGCGAGAGTTGTAGGGGGTGGGACCTTGATCCTATCAAAGGGTCGGATTTGCTACCCGCGTCGGGGATCTGTCTTACGATAACTACTACAATTCTATCGGTCACTTTGGCACTTTGGGGTCGCGGAGGGTGGTCTTGGCTATAGCCAACTATGAGCATCACCCCGAGTTGTAATTGGACCTGGATAGGCCAAGTATTGTGCAAGCATTGGTTGCGAGACACTTACTCCCGGCTAGTCTATTCCTAGGAGTGGAGGGTGATGTGAGGAAAAGGAAAAGGAATGGTTATGTGATTGTGATATGGGAGAATTGAGAAAAGAGATGATGATCCAATCCAAAAGTGGATCCCATGATTATTGAGTGTTTTATGTGTATAGTATCCTGGGATGGGATGCGAGTGAGAAGGATCCAGTTGTGGATTGGACGAGTGGCTCCCATGCATTGCACTATTGTGGTGTGTGACTTATAGTATTTAATGTATGGTATTTCTTGATATTGCGGTGGGTGTGACTTGTCGTATTTGATTTAGTTATTATTCTTGAGTTGTCATTATGAGTTGTTTACTATCCTCTGATTTACTGTGTTTGAAAATGTCTCACCCCTTCGTGGTTTAACATTTTAGAGGAAATCGGCAAGTGGCTTGAAGATCAGAGTCTCACAACGGAGTCGAAAGAAGGAACTATATTTTAGTTTGTTTTGTGTTGTAAATTGTAAACCCCCACACTTGTTTATAAACTTATTTCAAAAGAAAATTTCGAGTTCACAAGTTTAAGTTACAAAATTTTATTATTTTTACACTACTTTTATTTGTTTATCTTTTATATATAAATCGGGGTGTTACAAGTTCGACCGTTCATTAGGAAACTTGAAATATCACACAAGGGTTCCTCACCCTATACACCACAAGGATTCATTTCTTGACACTTAAGGAGACACTCTCTACAATTATGGTTGAATACAAGAGATTGGTACAAGTGATAACAATTGATGTGTTCTTAATAACACGAATACAACGATGTAGACTTCTATGGCAATAAGATTATCTCACATGTATATAGGCCAAAAGTAGAATTTTCCTTCAAAAATATATGAACTTGAAAAACTTGAAGAAGGAAGAAGAGAGAAGAAGAAGGGCGTGAGAATGATGGAGAAGGAGAGTGATAAAATTCTGATTTTGTGAAAAGATATAAACCTTGTTTTTCAAAACCTAATGAAATCCAAAAGATTGAAAAACATAAAACTAGGATTTTGATTTTAAATAAAAAAGGTATATTTACAAAAACTGAATCAGATAATGAATATCGAAAAACAAATTAGAATCAATTAAGTAAAAACAAATCTGGAAAGGCTCTGATTGATTCTGACACAGATTTCAAAAAAGTTAAAAAGTGATCAAATAATTTAGTCAAGGTAATCGATTACAGGCTTTCAGGTTTTTTAAGAGTTTCATCTTTTTGAAAAAGTAATCGATTACAAACCTTTAGGAAAAACACTGATGCAGATTTTGAAAGGTAATCGCTTATCACAAACCAAATAATCGATTACAATGTTTCAGGAAAAAAATCAAAATGCACAGACATTGAAGTAATCGATTACAATCTTTCAGGTCAGCACCTTTTGAAGTAATCGATTAGTAGTGATCAGGCAATCCATTAAAAACTCTCAGGTTATGTAACATCCTCAATTTTTATTCTAAGCGTAAGTTAGAATAATAATTTGTTTAGGAAGAATACAACAATGTTCAAGAATAAATGAGGCGATAGAGTTGGATCACTACAATATTGTGAAGTAGTTAGGAAGCTTTAGCAAAGGATAAGAGGGTGAAAAGTGAGGAGAAACGAGGGTTAAAGCCGGCGTTTTGATGTTATAATTATGTGTTAATAGAAAATTAAAAATAAAAGATTTATTACTCTAAACAAGAATTCCGTCGTTGGATATGAAGATAAGGATTTTAGGAAGCTTGCTTTCAAATTTGAGCAAGATCCAACGGTTAACGAAGAAGTTATGAGGTTTTGAGTGCAAGAAGAAAATAGAAGAAAAATAGAAAAACTAATTAGCAGTGACTAATCGATTAGTTCGTCCAAAAATGTTAAAAATGTTCAAATTGCAAAATTGCATTGACTAATCGATTAGTGAGTCCACTAATCGATTATTCCGATAAAAATCATAAAAAAATGTAAGTGTTGAGAGCCATTCTTCCTCCCTAATAGTGAAACCCCAAGCTTCTCAAGGAAGCTAAGTTCCATGGCTTCCTCCCAACCTCACTCTCTCTTCCATAATCACATCCTCCAAGCTTGCAATCATCACCTCTATCAACACCTTCATCATCATCATCATCATCATCATCATCATCATCATCATCAAGAGACACCACCCAAGCCATCAAGCATCAAACCCCAAGCACCGACACCATCACCCATCCTTATCATGCTCAAGAACACCAAGACCAAGCTTCATCCCTTCCTCTTCTTGAAAGTTCCAAGAATATTTATTGTCACTCAAGATCATCACCCACCCAACACTACCACACGTCTCTCTCCCTCTCCACCAAGGCTCATGAAGCTTTTTCTCTCCAAGTTCTAGGAGTTACAAGAACAAAGGAAAACATGGCTAGAGCCTGAAGGTTTTCTCTATCTCCATCTTCATTTGAGGTAAGAAGGTTGCTTTACCTTGACTTAGGGCATGGTTTCTAGGTTGCTTACAGGGGTGGCTAAGAATAGAAAAGGTTAAATGTAAGAATAAACAATAGGGTAGTTGATGCTAAAAATTAAAGAAAGAATGAATTAAAGAAAAGGAACTCGTTTTTGAATGGTGTGGATGTATGTATTTTATGAAAATGTGTGTAATGTGTGGAATTGCATGGAAACTTTGAATATATATATATATATAGATATAAATGTAGGATTTAGTTGCACGTGTGTTATGTATGAAGTGTATGTTTATGATGGATGTATGATCTGTTTGTTAGTTCCTAAGTAATAATAATAGAAAATGTTAATAAATTTGGGAATAAAAAGTAAGAGAGAGAAGAACACAAGAAACTAAAGAAGTGTGAAGATAAGAAACAAATAAAGAGAAAAAGAGAACCAAAAGTTAAAGGAAAGAGAAAGAATGAAGGAAGCCGATGAACCCTTAACTGGAAGATAAGAAACAAATAAGCCGATGAACCCTTTAGTTTCTTGTGAAGATAAGAAACAAATAAGCTGATGAACCCTTAATAAATTCTAGGAAGGCTTCCTAAGTAATAATAATAGAAAATGTTAATAAATTTGGGAATAAAAAGTAAGAGAGAGAAGAACACAAGAAACTCAATGCCTTTAACTGGAAGAGATGGGTGATGTTCGCTGTGTCCAGGAAGCCGATGAAGAGACTCCTTTGGGCTGTTGTGGTAGCTGCTCTTTACCACACGTGGCAGGAAAGAAATGAAAGAGCTTTCAACAATAGATCTAGTACTCCCAACCAGAGGTTTATTTTGATTAAAAAAGAAATAGCTTTTAGAATATCCTTTTGTTATTATAATTTTAGGAGTTGGTCCAATAAAGGTTTAGTAGACAGGATTTGTAGTGAGATTTGTTAGCTTGTCTTGAGGGAACCCTTCCTAGAAGGTGGCCCTTGAGGAATTTTAGTTGTGTTTTCCCTCTTTGTCTTTTTCTGAACCCTTCCTAGAAGGTGGCAGATAAAAGGCATTGAGTTGACTGATGTATTTATTTTTTGCTTGTGGTAATAGAATTTTTTCTTCTACCAAAAAAAAGAGAAAGAATGAAGGAATAAAGAAAGAAGAAAAGACAATAAAGTGTTAAACGTAAACAAGAAATATAAGTGAATAAATCGAAAATAAAGAAAAGAAAGAAAATGAAATAATAGACTATGATGTTTGGTATGCGGATGCCTAGCCATGTAAGTAGGCCCTGGTGGGGTGCATTGCTTGCGTAAGCCGCACGATTTAATGGCGTATGTAGCGGTAAGTGTAACACCCCAATTTTCGTCTTCTGAATATTAAATAAATTAATTATAATAGTTATTTTATAATTAATTTAAGTTGATTCAAAAGCTTCATTTTTGTACCTTATGTACTTTAAGATATATAAGAATATATGATATATTTTTATATATTAAATTTGTACAAAAATATTAGTTTTGCAATTCAGTCCTTGGGATAGGACCTAATTGCAATATTGAAAAGGTTTTTGGAGGGAAGTTAATTAAAATATAAATTTTGAAAATTTTCATCGTGCTAATCGATTACCACAACTTGGTAAATGATTACGAAAGTGTAGAACAATTAGGGTTGAGTGCGTTTGATGACTAATCCCAAATTACCCAGAAATTGACACATAATCTTCCTTGCCACCTTATGGGGATGTCGTGTCGCGATGCATGGAGCTTAGATTGCTCTATATAAGCTCATAGGTTGATAGAATTCGGTTGATTTTTGGCTTGTGTTGGTCTGAAACACGAATTAGGGTTTTGGAGTTTGTGGGTTTGATTCGTCTTCGTCTCTGAGAGTTAGGCTGAGAGTTATACACGGTTGGAAAGCTAAAATCTCAAGCTTTCCAAAGATACCAAACTTGTGAGTTGAGGGTGTGTGTGCTGGAAGAATCAAGCTTGCAAAGTTTGGCCCCAAATTCTGCAGAATTGGAAAACTGATTTCTGGAGCTCACTTTGAAGCTCGATCTTGGTAAGCACACCAACCTTTTTGGTTTCAAACTTGTTCCTACCCTAGTGCATGTTGCAGAGAGTTCATAGGAACTAATTTCCCCAATTTTCATGGTTGTTTCATGTGTCAACCAATTCGGTTTTGGTACCCTGTCCAACTCTGTCTGCATGCAGTGGATTTAGTGGAATTTGGAGTTGGAATCCTTTTCTCTGCAAAGTTCTTGTTGTAGCACGACTTAGAGTTATGGGGAAAGCTTTACATTCACTAGAATAAGAGTGATTTATGTGTTTTGTGTAGGGAGTCACCATGAGACTCATAAGGGCTTAGTTTGAAATAGGTTTTTGGTTTGGAGACCAAATCTTGCTCTCTCTGAGTTACGAGCAACTTATATTATGTACATGCAAAGTGTTTAATGTTTGAAATCATGGTTTTGTTGCATGTATTGTGATTTCATACCTTGAGTTGCTAAATGATGTGATTTATGCATAATTCTTGGTATTGTTGGATTTTGAGAGTTTTGATTTGAGTTCAGTGTTTGAGCAAATTTATTTTGTGCCATATGATCTCTGTAAATGATGGTTTTGAGTTAGATTTGATTAGATTTGAAAATGGTGTGCTAAAACTCAGTTTTTGTGCATCTGCTGTCATGAGTAATCAATTACCACGATAGGGTAATCGATTATCCTGATGCATTTGTTTCATGTTTTGAAAAATACACGTGGTAATCGATTACCAGTTCAGGGTAATCGATTATCAGTGTTAAAAATTTAGCAAAGATACCATTTTTAATTTCTAACAATTTTTAACTTACAATTAAACGTGGATTTTAGAGGTGCATACTCAGTGGTATGAGCAACTTATATGAGGTGCATACGAAGTGTTTGATGCCTGGAATTATGGTTTACTTGCATGAATAGAGATTTGATACTTTGAGTTGTTAAAATATGTATTTTATGCATAAATTGAGAATGTTGGATTCTCTGAGATTTGATTTGATTTCAGTGTTGGTGCATATTTGTTTTATGCCATTTGATCTCTATGAATGGTGGTTTTGAGTTAAAATTGATTAGAATCGGAAATGGTATGTTAAAACTCAAGTTTTTTGCATTATGCTGATATGGGCAATCAATTACCACGATAGAGTAATCAATTACTTCTTTGTATTTGTTTCAGGTTTTGAAAAATACACGTGGTAATCGATTACCAGTTCAGGTTAATCAATTATCAGTGTTAAAAATTCAGCAAAATACCATTTCTAATTTCTAATAATTTTTAACTTACAATGAAGTGTTGGTTTTGAAGAGATCACACTAAAATCATACCTGAAATAATATGGAATTATTATTTCTAAGTGATGTGCATAAAGCTTATAATTATTTATAATGAGTTGGGCATTATAAAATAAATTAAAGGAAATGATTTACTCAGTTCATTGATAATGTTGGTTATCAGTTACGCCATGCTTGATGAGTTTGGTATTGTCTCTTGCCACAACGTGTGTGTGGTGCAAATGATGAGACTAATGGCTAATATTAATGAATTTATTCATTGCATTCATGCATGGTGAATGGCGATAAGTTATCATTTATCATGTTCGAGGAACATGAGGAGGGCCTTTGGGAGTGCCAAATGTTGTTGCTAGCTCGATGACACATCAAGGTTGACGATGTGGGCAGGATGTGATATACTATTGATATGATTATTATGTTTCGACGACATGATGCACACAAGTGATAAGGTTTACGTTTTGGCGACGTGACGTTCACCAGATATGGTGACGTTGTTTATCACCTTTGTTGTGTATCACAAGTGATAAGGTTTACGTTTTGGCGATGTGACGTTCACCAGATATGGTGACGTTGTTTATCACTTTCGTTGTATATTATAAAGTGATAGGTTTACGTTTTGGCGACGTGACGTTCACCAGATAAGGTGACATTGTTTTCACTTCCGAGCTAGTACGCCATACGTTCAGGTATCGTATTAAAAGTATTCTTGAATTAGAATACACCGATGTTATGGATGGCCGTCCACAAGGATATTTAGTTGGAGTATCTCAGGATTGAGAGATGATATGCATCATGCCATTATAATTAAAGAATTTAATTTTAAATGAATCTGGCTTGATCATATGAATATACACGTTGATTGATGACTTGATGTATGTGATTGTTTAGATTCTACTTGCTCTTATTTGATTATGTGTATGTATATGCTTACCCCTGCGCCCTTGTTAGGTGATGGCCGGATACCTAGCTTGCGTCGAGATTAGACCTATCCCTAGTGGTACATGGACGTTTGAGGAGCACCGAGCTACTTTTGAGGGTGAGGTTGAGATTACTCTCTATCACCCTAACCCCCTTGCTCGGGTGCGACCTCGTAGGTTTAGGATCCCTATCGTCTATACTTTGCACGTACCCCCGTTCTATACCTATATAGTACCACCACTACCATCTCGACCATTACGTAGGTTCCATAGTTTTCGTTTCCGAACGGCCACTCGTTCTCATCCCTCTGCTTCTAGAGTTTTCACTGATAATGATATCCCCTCACCTGGTCCGACAGGTTCCGTTAGGACTGCACCTGCTGCAAATCCTAGGTCCAATGGTAGGGCATCTGCCTCATCGGATGAGATTGGGGAGGACCCTGAGGATGGAGAGAACTAGGAGGAGGTACCAGTCGAGCCGGTTACTAGACCTCGAGGAGGACCTAGTGGTTCCTAGGTATAGGCATAGTATAGGTGATACGGATCCCGGACCGGATGTGTAGCTGCCCAGTTGGATGCTTGGAGGACCAGTCTGACCTGATCATCTTTATTTTTGATATTTGATATATTGTATATAGTTTTGAGATGTACGAGAGCTGGGGTCTTTTATTTTGTACTCTTTTTATATCTTTAGCTTATGGACTCAGTATCGGGAACTTATTTTACCTCGATGATGATCAGTTGTACTTATGGATCTTTTTCATGTTATGTATATATATATATATATGATGTTTATATCACCAATGATCCTCAAGTACTATTTTATTCCGCGCCCTCTGATTTTGATAAAAAAAGGAATTCGACAATTGCTTTTAGCTAATAATATCTAGCCTCATGAGACAACGCTAAGTTGATAATACCAACTGTTCATCTTTTCAACCATAGTAATGAAAATGTTGTCAATTGAGGAATTTTTATGAGTACTTGGATTTATAAGATTATTATGCCGGATTCGATTTTAATTTAATATGAGAAGATTTAAAGTTTGAACACAAGCCCAAGTGTTTTCGAGAAATACAAATCAATATTAAAAGAGAAAATTTTTATTGAGCTTTTTCACTAAGTCCATAAGGAAATTTTAAATATTGGAAACTTATATATAGAGTTTTGTATATGAAGAAGGGTGTTATAGTAAGACGCTTCGGTGTGGGAGCGTAGTGGTGGATTCGCAGTACCCGACATGGTATACGGATTCCAGGCCATGTAAGTACTCCCTGGTAGGGTTCTTTGGTTGTGTAAGCCACACGATTTAATGGCGTGCGCAGTGGTAAGACACCCTAGTGTGGCAGCGCAGTGGTGGGTTCGTAGTACCCGACACGTTTTGTGGATGTCAGCCGTGTAAGTACGCCCAGGAGGGTGCATTGGTTGCGTAAGCTGCAACACCCTCTTTCATAACCCTGAGTAATTAAAAAATAAATCATTAAAACAAGTACTACTCGGAAATATTATGGACTTGGTAATGTATTAGAATAGGAAATAAATTTTTCTTTTCTTTTCCCTTAGAAATTCTAAAGGGTCGGGTGTGCAAAATCACAAAACCTCTGGATCTCGGAAAATATCGTACACATTGATTAAACATTGGATTCGGTATCCTTTGACATTTATAAAATGTAACTTAGGTATTTATAAAAATAAAGAATGAGATAACACTCTCTCGATATTAAATACTTAATATAGATTTGTTATTGAAACTAATGATGAAGCTATCTCTCCTCAGTTTAGAGCATACGTTATTATTCTTTGGAAATAGCACATCCGAATCTCTTTTGAAATAATATCAGAGTAAGCAGAAAATCATTGGACTATGATTAATGGATATAAACATAATATATGTATATATAGATCAGTGGTAAAGTGAGTACATAGTCCAAGTAGTTAGAAAACCGAGTCCAGGATACAAGTCCATAAAACAAAAATATAAAAAGTGGGGTCTATGCTCTAGAGCTTCCAAAAATATGTACAATGTATATAACAACCCAAAAATAAAGGCTCCAAAGCTGATCCAGATGTAGCAGTAGCAGTAGTAGTAGTCCAAGTCACCAGAGTAGCATCCATCCATCCATCCATAGGGTCCACAACAGGTGCAGATCGGGTCTAGGATCCACACTACCTATGCTATGCATATACCTAAGAACCACTCGGTCCTCCTCGAGGTCTAGTAGCCGGCTCGACTGGTACCTCCTCCTCGCTCTCTCCCTCCTCCGGGTCCTCCTCAATCTCGTCCTTCGGGGTAGAGACCCTACCACTGGGTCTGGGATCTGTAGCAGGCGCAGTCCTAACAGTGCCAGTCGGACTAGGTGAGGGGACATCAACATTTGTGAAAACTCTAGAAGCGGAGGGATGAGAACGAGTGGCTGATCAAAAACGAAAACTATGGAACCTACGTACAGGTCGAGCTGGCTGTGGTGGTCCTCTAAAAGTATAAAAAGGGGGGTACGTGCATAGTATAGATAATGGGAACCCTAAACCTACGAGGGCGCACACGAGCAAGGGGGTTAGGGTGATAGAGAGTGAACTCCACCTCACCCTCAAAAGTAGCTCGGTGCTCCTCGAATGTCCATATACCACTAGGGATGGGTCTGATCTCTACGCAAGCTACGTATCTAGCCCGTTAGGACCGGCCTCAAAATCTCGAGAGGGGGGGGGGGGGTGAATCGAGTTTTATTAATTTATTGAGAAAGCACGTATAATTAAAAATAATTTTTGCGTTGGAGAGATTTAGAGTTGAGATGGAGAGCGATTGCGATAGATAACAAAAATATGAGTAGCGCGGAAACGTAAATAATTGAAATTGCAAAAATTAAAAAAGATAGAGAAGAAGAACACGCAAACCAATTTTATACTGGTTCGGTCAATCTAGTGAGAGACCTACTCCAGTCCCCAAGCGACGCGCTTGAGAGTTTCTATAAACCTTTGAATTGAGCCGCACCCAATTACAACCAGAGCACCCCGCACACTACTAGGAACCTTCGTTCGCTAGGGGCCTCAATATCACACAAGGGTTCCTCACCCTAAGAACGTGCCACACGTTCAACTAGGAGATACACTCCCTAACCACTACGATTTGAATACAATATGATGTGAGTGATTACAATAGTATGAAGTGTATGTTCTCAATAACACGGATACAACAATTAAGCTTTCTATGATAATGAAGTTAAGTCACAATAGTATATGGCCAACTAAGGTTTTCTTCTAAAAATATTATGAACGTGAAAAGCTTGAAGAAGATGGAGAAGAGGATGAGAGAGGCGTGTGATCAGCAGAAGAATGTAGGAGTGTTTTTTGAATAAAACTTGATTCAAATCAACTTAATATTAAGAGAATGATTTTCCAAATCAAAACCAAATTAAAGAGATTGAAAAACTTAAAACAAAGATTTGATTTTGTAAACCAAAAAGGAATTTATTCAAAAACAAAATCAAATTCGAATTTTAGAAAATAAATCAGAATCAATCAGGTAAAACAAATCTGGAAATAAATCAAAATGATTCTGACACATTTTTCAATAACACTTAAGGTAATCGATTACTTCATCCCCTTTAAAATGAAAACTTTGAAATCCTTTTGAAAAACCAATAATCGATTACATCAAACCATATAATCGATTACTTCACTCCTATTTAATATATGATGCAACTCATATAATCGATTACCACTAATCTAATAATCGATTACAAGGCCTCTGGAATTTGTGAGATGCAACATCTGATAATCAATTACTCAGGGCAGTAATCGATTACTTTGCCCCTGAAAAATGTATGATGCAATAATTATAATCGATTACTCGATCTAGGTAATCGATTACTCTCATTCAAAAAGTAATGGATTAGTCAAGTTCACATAATCGATTACACACTCTCTAGATTTTCAATGATGCAACAAAGGTAATCGATTACTTTGAGAAGGTAATCGATTATCTCCTCTTGCACTTGTAAAAATAGATTTTCATGACTTAGATAAAATCATCCAGAGTTGTTTCATCATGCAATTCCATAGAAACTAAGTTAAAAACTGATTTTTCACTAAAACTCTTTTTCTTCTCCTTTATTTTAAAAACTCATTTGGAAATTACACACTTGTAATAAAACTTCATTACCTTACAAATTTCCTATGGGCAAGGTTTATACAAAACTTTGAACTTGAGAGCTTGAGCCTTGAACTGCTTGAGACTTGATGCTTGACTTGATGCTTAAAACTTGGAATGTGTTGTTATCATCAAAACTAACTTCTTCTAGAAATCTTCTAGCATTGACTCTTTACGTCCTTTAGGGAAAACTTGATTTCTAACATGGTCATCACCTATAAGGGCACAGGGATAAGCAACAACATACACATAATCGAAAGAGAATAAAGGTTTAACATTTTATATGCAATCAAATATGAAACAATCATATAATCAATTACAAGTCATTACACAAGCATAAGTCAATGACAAGTAAGAATGCACATAATATGCCCACACTCAGGTTATTAATCAAATAACATTTAAATATTTATGTGTGGCATGATGTATGAATGTCCTATTAAAAGTCCTATCTTCCATAGAAACTATTTCCCTTTTTCCGGGACAACCACCTAATAACTTCATGTACAATTTGTGTACTCGATACCTTTGCGGGGTACAATTCAATACGATTCCTTGGAAATGTATTATGCTCAAGCCTGGTAGTGATTCAAAACGTCGCAACCTCGCAGACGTCACGCTCCAACGTAATAATCACATCATCAGTATCCTCACACTGGCCACGTTTCCTTTTATTACAAATAAACGTGTCATCAAGCCAGACGTGTTTGGCGCTCACAGAGGCCCTCCTCTGGTTATAAAAATAACCGTGATAATTCGATTTATCAGCCAACTCCATGCATGTATGCATCACAATAAATTCCATTGATTGGTATTTAAATTACTTGATAATATCCAACATTATGTCCAAGTAATTAAATCATTTTTCATGACCATCTTCAAGAAAATAATTAAAATACCCAATCAATTATTTTTCAGTCTCAAATTCATTCCATAATGTTTATTTGAATGTTAAATTTATGGTTCAGAAATAAAAATGGTATTTTTAAGTTTAAGTATTTTTAGCACTGGTAATCGATTATCAGGATCTGGTAATCGATTATCACGTGTATTTCTTCTTTCAGGTTTAGAAATAGGGCAGATAATCGATTACTATATCGTGGTAATCGATTATCCCTGACAATAAAACACTAAAAATTGGGTTTTAACATACCATTTTTATTTTTAACCAAATCTAACCCAAACCAAACATTCACAGAGTTCACATAACATAATTTGGGCATGTTCAAACTTAGAAAACACATCATATCACCAAGATCATAATCATTCACTTCACTATGCATAAAAACCATTAAAATAATAACTCAACATGCCAAAACCCAATCTACTCAATTAATTCATGGTTTCAGTGTTTACACAGCATTCATGCATCATTTGTGACTTGCTCAAATAAGTTTTAGAGCACAGTTTGATCTCCAAACCAAATTACCAATTCAATCTAAGCCCCTTAGAGCCTCTCTCATTAAAATCGTTCACTTTAATCTCAAACTAGTGTAGGTTTAGCTTTCCCCTTACCTCACAGACGTGATCAGACAGAAACTTCACAAAGAAAATGCTTCCACACTTGATTTCCCATAAATCCTTTTTGACAGCAGCGCATGCATAGCAATTTGAACAGGGTTACAAGACCAGAGTTTTTGACAAATCAAACATGCAAAAGATTTGCAAAAGATTTGGGGGAAATGGTTAGGATTTATTCTCTGCAACAAGGACAAGAGAATGAAACAAGTTTGAGACTCAAGGGTTACAGGAGCTTACCAAAATCAATGATCAAAGTGAGCTCCAAGGTTCAAATTCTGGTTTATGCAGAATTGATGCCTTGACTTTGGAGACTCGATTCTTCTAGCACACTAACTCTCTGTGACACCCTCATTTATTATACTAGTAAATAGAGTAATAAATTAACAATTACTCGAGTAGATATGGACTTGTTTAAAGATAGAAAATATAAGGTTAAATTTTTCCTTTACATTTACTAAAAGAAGCAGGTGCACAAATCAAAACATGGGATTCTTGGAGATTTGATTTTGTATAACTGAAAATGTTGAATTCGGCGTTTTCTTTATCAAGGAACTCATTTCATAAACTGGATAACATCTACCTTTTTAATAAAATATTTTTGTAATGAAAACTTAAGTGATGTCATCCCTTATTTCATTTTGTGGAACTGATACCATATAAAAACATCGTAGCCGAATTCTTTCAAAATCATTATCAGAGTAAGCGGAAATAATAGGACTATGTAATCAGTTGTAATATAAACATAAATTATATATATATATATATATATATATATATATATATATATATATAAGACATGAAATACATAGTCCAAGTGGAAGTCTCCAAGTTCCAGTATGTAACGCTCCAAAAACTGGTCCAATAAAAATACGGGTTAACAAAAACTTTTTCCATAAAGAGTGTGAAAACCAAAAGTACTTTTCATTAGAGTAATATTTCTTTTACAAAATATTCTGAGTGTAAAACACTTATATAATACAAGATCCCAAAAACCCTTTTTACACCTAGAGCATTGGTCTTCACAACTCGATCCTTCTGCAAAAGGATTCAGATGACGAGACATCATCCTGGCTGTTCCTTCTAGACACTTCCACTCCTACAGGAGTGACTTCAGTCCTGTCCTTTGAAAGAACCTACCACCACAAACATGGTAGATGGGAGTAAGTCACTTGTCATATCGCCTAAGCAGATTATATGATTGGTCAACCACAATCATCACAGATATCATTTCAACATAATAAATGCATGCTCAAGTGTCTTATTAAACAATAATAGATATAACCATGAATCTTTCATGCCATGCATGCACGTCTCTCCAATCATTTCTCCATAATCAACTCTTCTAGAAAACAACACTCTGGGATAGGCAATCGTGCGCTCAATGTTTCCACAACCTGTATAGCGGCCACACCGTTCTATACTGGAACCCCATCGACCACGATCCTAAAATGATACAAGGGGATAATCCCTGAACCATTGTCTACCAATAGTTCTAGGTCCTTGTCATTTCTACGCTGGCGGCCACACCGTTCCAACCGTCTCATGTAGCGGCCACACCGTACTACATGGTTTCCAATCCCGCATGCACCTCACTCGTTTAACAATTCCCTGTACACCATGCATGAGATGCATAACACATATTTTTATCATCACGTTATACACATGGCGGCCACACCGTTCCATGCCTTCATATAGCGGCCACACCGTACTATATGGACTCAAACACATATGGCGGCCACACCGTTCCACATGTCTTCGTATAGCGGCCACACCGTTCTATACGGAATCCTATCACACTTACCACACATATGGCGGCCACACCGTTCCACATGTCTTCGTATAGCGGCCACACCGTTCTATACGGAATTATTTAAGTATAATGACTTCTTGTAGGAGCTAACCTCAACATATGTGAATCGGAGCGATTCCAATTATCCAACTTTAACTTATCCAAATCAGAGCAACAGCCCTAGCGCATTTGGATTGGATCCTCATAATCAGTAGGCGTCATCATGCTCGCATTATCATTAACACTCCTTTAAGTCATTATCCTCTTATGTTCCAAAACATTAATTACCAAGTAAGCTCAATCATTTATTGTCAATTACAAAATCCTTAGATTGAGACATTAGGCTTACTCCACTTATTGTCATGGGGTATTAACTCCTACCTAATGTCTTTTATCCGGAACTTAGCCCTTTTTAGCTGACATGATTATACAACTAATCAATTGCCTTATCAGCTCCTTATAACCAATCATAAATCATTTCTCATCATCAACGTTAAGCCAACGAAGACATTATCAATTCAATTAGAACAGAACCAAAATTCCAATTAAAAGATAATTCTTAGAAAATTAGATAAATAATGATTTATCCTTTTTGACTTATTAGCATCGTGCTTAACTTATTTAGAAAATAAAACAATAGTTAAGTAAAACCTTTAAGAAAATTAAATTAATTATTCACTTCTCTCAAGTCCTAACCGGTTACAGAATCTGCTAACCGGTTAGAGACAGCAGTACCTGAGAGCAAACCAGTCGCAAATCCATGTCTCATTCATTTTAAAACCATAATAAGCTTTTCACAAACATCATTCAGCAACTTAAGGCATTAGCAGAGTATGATTTAGTTAAATTAACATTGGATTATGACTCTAATGATTTAATTAAGTTAACAAAGGAACAATGACTCTAGTAACTTAAGTTTGATATAAACAGAAAGCCTTGGAACCAAGTAAAAAAAAACTAATTAAATATTAATTCATATCATCCTTAATCTATAAATCAAAAACATAATAGACTTGCTTAATAAATTCCAGGTTATTGAGTAAAAACTTGATTCAGTATTACTCTCAGGTTCTAACCGGTTACAGTCACTTACTAACCAGTTAGATTATGCAGGACCTGAGAGTAAACAGGTTTCGTTTACAAATCCAACCAACTCTAAACTCATTTCTTTCCTTAAGACAACTTATGGTGCATACCTGTATGTAATTATAATAAGTTCCATTCATAAACCAATGGCATTAGCATTCTAATAAATTAAATCCTTTCATGTAACACAATTCTATAACATACACTTGTAATTTAAGCTTATACCAACTCTTTTCAAAATCCAATAATCAACTTAAACCATTATCAAATAGAACTTATAGGATTATTAAACACTACTTCCAAAGCTATATAAAGAGTAGTAATCTAATTCATTTAGAATGTGAATCATCAAGACAATAAACACTTCTAGATTTATGATTAATTTACTAATCAGTTTAGTGATATAGCAAAGTTTCATGAATTATGTGCAGCATGTTCAAACCAACCTAGAGTAATTCCAAGCCATAAAAGATTATCAATATAAACTTGATCAATTACTTTTCCTTCTCAGGTTCTAACCGGTTACATCACCTGTTAACCGGTTAGATTATGCATACCTGAGAGAAAAAACTGCACAATCTAATTCCAAATCATTTCAGTTTCACATAAAAATCTTCACAGACATTAAGCAACAACTGAACAGACAATTAATCACTTATTACAGATTCATGAAATCAAGTCTCAACATTTACGAATCCATAATCAACTTAATATGTATCCTCATACTCATAATCAAATGTTCATAAGCTTAATTTCATTAATTTATATCAGCCCTTATACAAATTATTAATCAAGTGACCAAGTGATTGTCTGGACCTCCAAGTCCAGCAATCATGTCTTGGTCCAAATCACATAGCATACACATATCAATTTCAACAATCTATAATCCTAGCAATATGAACGACTTCTCCCATACCTTGGACAAATTAGACAGCCCTTAGACAAGCTCTAAAACACTCTAACACAGCAGCCACAGAGCTCACAGCAGCAGCCACAGAGGACAGCAACAAGAACAAAACAAACCACCTTCAAAAGCAAGCTCACACACTCACAACTCACAAGATTGATGTGCAACAACTCAAGGCAAGTTGTATACACAAATTGAGAAGAGATTTTGGCAGAGTTTTGGTATAGAATTCGCAAGGAAAAACAGAGCAAGAATTCAATCACAAGAACCCTATTTATAGAGCAACAAAATGGAGGTGGAAGGAAGGGTGAGTCATCACCAAGGCCACCCATCCTCATCCCATGGTTTACACCTGTCCCAGACATGCTAGTGGGGTGCCAAGCTTCCTGGGGAAGCTTAGAAATGGAAAAGGTTCGTGATTTCCAGCTCAAACCGCCTTAATTTTATGCAGATGCAGACGCACTAACCGGTTACTGGTTTTACTAATCGGTTAGCCACGGCTAAAATTCAGAAATTAACTATTTTGCTGAAAAATTAATATAAAAAGATTTACATCTGAAAACAAAATTTCCACCGTTGGATGTCAAGATAAAATCATTAGAAACCTTGTCTAAAAATTTGAGCATGATCCAACGGTTAATGAAAGAGATACAATCCAATCTTTACATGATATTTTACTAAAATCTCATTTTCTTAAATGATAATTCATTTTCCAATAAACTACTTTCATAAAATACTCTTATTTATGAAATTTATTTATTAAAATAAATATTTTATTTACATTTCCTCTTTATAAAAATGAGGGATGTTACATAGTACAAGTCCATAACATCAAAATAGACCATCACTCCAGAGTTCTCAAAGCTATATATACAATATCTACATATCAAAAATCAAGACTCTGAAGATGATCATAAGTAGCAGCAGCAGTAGTAGAAGTCTCCTAGTAGTAGCAGCAGTCACCATCAATCATCAGCAGCAGTATCTCCTCCTTAGCAGCAAACACACCGGATCCCTGATCCTCATCATCTACCCTATGCACATACCTAAGGATCATCGTCCCTCCACTGACTCCCGGTAGAATGCACGACAGGCTCGCCTCCGCTCTCGTCCTCGACGGGGTCCTCCTCAATCTCATCCGATGGAGTGGGTACCCTACAACTGGGTACAGGGTCTGGTGAAGGCGAGACCCTAATAGGACTCCTCGGAACAGATGGGGGAGTCTCCTCTCGAACGACTCTAGAAGTAAAAGGGTGGGAGCGGGTAGGTCGGAATCGAAAATTGTGATACGAGCGAGCTGGTCGTGTGGGAGGTGGTCCATGGTAAGTGTAAAAGGGTGGTACATGCATAGTGTATATGATTTGGATCCTAAACCTACGAGGACGAAACCGAATCAGTGGGTTAGGGTGATAGAAGGTAATCTCTACCTCACCCTCAAATACCGCTCGGTGATCCTCGTAGATCCATATGCCACTAGGAAATGGCCGGATCTCGATGCAAGCGATGTAACGTGACATCATCTACAAGGGCATAGGGATAAGCAATTCAATACACATAATAAATAGAGCATAAATAAATACACAATGTAAATATAAATGTATGCAGCAATAATCAACAACCACATTTAGCACTTAGTAAATATTTGATGCAAGTAAAATGCTCATACTTATTTTCATTTATTAACTTTAGATTAGATGAGTGGCATGATGTATGAGTCTAGCTCTCAACCCTAACTCCATCAATCTATGTCACTCTCTGACGTCCATCCTTTACTTCATATCAGTACTCAACAGTGCGTTGTACTCCTAGGTGTACAACATTCGTACATTCACCCTAGAATGTACACGACAAGCTTGGAAATGGTACATAACGTGCTCCTCGAGCAACGTTCCGTCGTCTTAACGGAATAACCATATCATCAGCATATTACTCTCGCTGGCCACATCGTCCACCACAATGTGTCATCAAGCAAGCCGTCAATTGGCACTCCCAGAGGCCCTCCTCATGTTATCATAACATGAAAAACGATCTAACACCCGAACTCCAGGATGAATGCAATTTCTTAACTTAAAAGAATTGATTGGTATATCTCAATTAATAATATCTCACATTATTAATCCAATAGTTTCATACCATCATCAATCAATTACTTTTAAGTCTTAGATCACTTGGATTACTATCATTTAAATATTAACAGAATGATTCAGAATTAAAATGGCATTTTTAAGTTTCTGGACAAAAATAATAGAGTATTCTTCATAATACTCGAGTAGTTCTTCAGTCTTTCTAGTTTACTCGAGTAGTACACAGGTTACTCGAGTTATTCATGCTTTTTCAGAAAAGTCAAGTTTCAGATTTTCTAAAAATACTCGAGTAGTTCATGAAATACTCGAGTCGTTCATCAACCCAGAAGACTCGAGTGATTCATGCATTACTCAAGTGGTTCATCAGTAAATACTCTTGCTGCATCAGTCAATAATCGAGTCCTGGACCTGATACTCGAGTGTTGGTGCAAAAAGATGCACTGGTGCATCACGAAATACTCGAGTATCGAGCCATGTACTCGAGTCTTAATAGACAATACAGACTGAAAATCTAGTTTTAACATACCATTTTCAATTCTAACCATTTCTAGTCAAATCCAATGATCAACAGAGTTCATATATCATATATTAAACATGTTCAAGCACTTAGAACACATCAAATTACAGAATTCACAGAGATTCACAAGATTATGCATAAAACTTAGAAAATTCACAACTCAAAATACCAATTTGCATAATACTCAGTATACTCATGTTTTTAAGTTCCAAATAGCTTGCATGCAACATGTAAAACTTGCTCAAAACCATTTTAGAGCACAGGTTGGTCTCCAAACCAATTTCCCTATTCAAACTAAGCCCTTAGAACCTCTTGGTGGCTCTCTAAACAAATTCATGCAATTTATACTCTATCTAGTGAATAGAAAGCTTTCTCCTTACCTCTCAGACGTGTACCAACAGAAAATTTGGAAAGAAAAGCTCCACAACACAGAAAACCACTTCAAGCACCAACATGCAGAGCAGTTTGAGTAGAGCACCAAAACCGAATTGGTTGACACATGAAATAACAATAAGAATTGGGGAAATTAGTTTCTCTAGATTCTCTGCAACACATACTAACTAAAGAAACAAGTTTGAGACTCAGAGGGTGCGTGAGCTTACCAAAATCAATGACCAAAGTAAGCTCTAGAGACTGTTGACAGCAAACAAACTCCAACTTCCAAGCCTCGATTCTTCCAATATACAAACTCTCAACTCACAATTTTTGTGTCTATACAAAGCTTGAGATGTGAGCTTTGTGTTGGTGTATAATTTGTAACTCAATTCAACACAGAGAGGGAGAATCGATTAAGCGAACTTAGGAACCCTAATGCACGAATTCTTCAACAAATTGCCAAAATGGTTGATTCCCATCAACAATCGAGTTTAAATACATGAATTAGATGGCCATGCACAGCGACACGAAGGCTTTGGACGTGTTATGGTGGTGTTTTCGTGTCAACGGTGGAGAATCGTTGCGTGCTGACTCACTAACCGCACTAACTCGTTCAACTATAACCAGAATACTCGAGTCTTCCCAGAAATACTCGAGAATTTTGGTCAATTTTTGAAAAATATTTATTTTATTTTCTTTCCCTCCAAAATCTTTCCTAAAATTACTTTTAGGTCCCAAAGCAGGGACTAATATGCAAATATTTATTTTCATCTAGAAAATAATCACCAAATCATATTCACACATTTCAAACATTTTCTAACAACATAACACAAATTTTAATCAAAGATTAGAATAAAAATAATTAATTATAAATAAACTTTATAATTTACATTTAATTAATAAGGGATTAAAATTTTTGGGTGTTACACTCTCAGCTCACAATTTCAGTATCTTTATGAAGCTCAGGATGTAAGCTTCACAATGGTGTATGATTTGTGGGTTGATTTTTAGAATCGAAAGAGAACGAAAGAGGGCAAATTAAGAACCCTAACTTAACCAACACATAGCAATTCTTCAGAAATTTGCCAAAATGGGTGTTGATTCAACACAATCGCGGTTTATATAGCAAAATCAAGGCGACGCGTGTTATGGGACGTGTATCAGGCTCGATTTCGTGACAACAATGGGAAATTTGGGTGTTGACTCATCAAATGTAACACCCCAAATTTTCATTCCCTGATGTAATAAAAATTATAATTATGGAAGTTATTCATAATTATTTTCTTAAATTATAAATATTTCTTATGTAATTAATTTGGATTAATTATGTGATTATGTGTGTGCATGTGATAAGTGAAACTGCATAAGAAATATTTTAATAATTAATAAAATGTAAAAATAGAGTTTTTGCATATTAGTCCCTGATTTAGGACCTAGAAGGAATATTAGAAAGGTTTTGGAGGTAAAGGAATTAAAATAATTATTTTTTCAAATTTCAGCCAAAATACTCGAGTAGTCTGGGAAAGACTCGAGTATTCTGGTCAATGTTGCACGAGTTAGTGCGTTTGGTGAGTCATCACTCAACGATTTTATTTTGTTGACACAAAACACCCAAGGACACAATAATGGTCTTCGTGTCGCTGTGCATGATCAATAGAAACAAGTATTTAAGCCAATTGTTGAAGGAAATCGACCATTTTGGTTGAATTGCTCTGAAAATCTTAAGTCGTCTCTTTCGTTCTCATCCATTTCTGAGTGTTGATTCGAGTGTTATACACCATTGTGAAGCTCACATCACGAGCTCTACAAAGACACAAAGATCGTGAGTTGAGGTTTCGTGAGGAAGGAGAATCGAAACTCGAAAGTGAGGCATTCTTTGCTGTCAAGTTCAGAAACTGAAGTCTGGAGCTTACTTCAAGCTCGGATTTTGGTAAGTTTATGAGTCCTACAACCCTCAAATTCATTCCTACCTTTAGTCTATGTTTCAGAGAATAGTCCCTAACCAATTTCCCCAATTGTTAAACTGAACTTGCATGTCAAAATCTCTGATCTTTGGACCCTATTCGAATGTGGCTGCATGCAAAGGGTTTTGTGGATTTAGTGCTTCTAGTCAATTTCTCTGCAATTTCCTTGTTAATTCACGACCTAGAGGTAAGGGTGAAGCTATACATTCACTAGAATAAGTTTAATTTGTTAAATTTTAAGTATAGTGTCACCATGAGACTCTATGGGCATAGATTGAATTAGGATTATGGCTTGGAGGCCTCTCTGAGTTTAAAAGTTGTTTGGAGCAAGTTCTATATGTTGCATGCAAGCTATATCAAATATGTTTCCATGCTAAAAATGTTCAGAATTGAATTTGATATGTTAAGTTGTTGAAAATGTGATTTTATGCATAATTGGTGCTCAAATTCAATTTAGTGATATATGATGTTATTTCTGTGATGGAACATGTTTAACATACATAATGTTAGCTCTGTTGACCATTGGTTTTTATTGAATTTGACTAGAATTGAAAACGGTGTGTTAAAACTCAAATTTCAGAGTTATCTGTTTGTCAAGACTCGAGTCTTTGACTCGAGACTCGAGTATTGTTCGACGCACCAGTGCGTCTGATGGCACCAACACTCGAGTCTCTGACTCAAGCCTTGGGTATTGACTGATGCTATTAGTGAATTTTTCTGATGAACCACTCGAGTCTTGCATGATCTACTCGAGTCTTCTGGGTTGATAAATGACTTGAGTAACTCATAAACTACTCGAGTATCTTTAGAAAATCCGAGACATAAAATTTTCAGAAAATCTATAATCCACTCGAGTCTTACTAAGAACCACTCGAGTACTTTGTACAGATTGAAACACTACTCGAGTCTTTTGGAAAGGACTCGAGTCTTTTTGACCAGAATGCTAAAGAAATGCCATATTCAACTAAGTTAAGTTTAATTAAACCAAAGAACATTTATAAGGAATAAATTATGTTCCAAAGAAGAAACAATGTGAATAATTACATTGATGGATTTGATTGCATGTTGCACATAATGAGATTCAAAGAATAACCTTAAATGGAATATTGGTGTGCATTCATGCATGGTGATGTGGTGATAGGATTTTGATTGTCATGTTCGAGGAACATGAGGTGGGTACTCTGGGAGTACCAAATTGGTTACGACTGGCCTGTAGTCACATTGTAGTAACGTGACCAGCATTGGTTGCTGCGAACGTGGGGGAATCGTCTTGATGACGTGATGGACACTTTGGTAGTGGTATTATGGACCACGTTCCAGGCATAGTCGTGCGGCTTGCTCGATGACACATTTTGGTAATGTGGGCAGCATTGTGGGATGCTGTTACGTCTTGGTGACGCGACGTGCACTTTGGCAGTGACGTTATGGATTATATTTCGAGCAGGTTCACTATACATTTTAAGCACGTATACGGGTTGTTTGGATGGACATGCATAAGAGTGATAGTTGGAGAACATCAAGGATTGAGAGATACTGAGCATGCATCATGTCATATAATTAAAGAAATTGATTATAAATAAAATTGGCTTGTGCATATGTTGTGCATATTCCTTGACTACTTGGTACATGTGTATGTTTACTGTTTTAAATTATGCTTATTCAATTATGTGGATTATATTACTTACCCCTTATGCCCATTGTAGGAGATGGCACGCTATCCAGCTTGCATCGAGTTGCGCCCACTCCCTAGTGGAGTGTGGTACTATGAGGACCATCGAGCCACTTATGAGGGAGAGGTAGAGGTGACCCTCTATCACCCCAATCCCTTGGCTCGTGTCCGTCCTCGAAGGTTCCACATCCCCATTATATATACCCTGCATGTGCCCCCTTTTTATGCTTATCATGGACCACCCCTTTTTATGCTTATCATGGACCACCCCTTTTTATGCTTATCATGGACCAGCTCGTCAATTTCATACCTTTCGTTTTAGAGCAGCTACTAGATCCCATCCCTCTGCTTCCCGAGTGATTCGTGAGGAGACTCCTTTGCCAAGTCCGATGAGTCTGGTTCATGGGACTCCTTCAGCTGACCCAGTGCCCAGTGGTAGGGCACCGACGTAGTCGGACGAGGTGGAGGAGGACCCTGAGGAGGCAGAGAGTGAGGGAGAGCCAGTCGAGCACTCCACCGAGAGTCAGTGGGGAGTTGGGGATCCACCGGGCGATGCATAGTATAGATGATTAGGATGTGGGACGTGTGGAGCTGATGCTGGAGAGCTGAGGAGGATCATGGCATGGAGGAGGATCATTGGACCATCGCTGAGATTTCATATTTTGTTCTGTATTTATTTTGTATATATTTTGAGAGATTTCAGCGAGATGGCCTTTCTTTATTTTAGTTTTATATTTTGGACTTGTACTTTTGGTATCTTTCACTAGCACTACCAGGACCTTGGACCTCGATGTATTTTGACTATGTTCATGTCATCACCTATATATATATATATATTTGATAGTTTGGTATCTGTAAATCCAAGGTTCCTACCAACTTTAACTTGCGCATACTCTGATGTTGAATCATTTTATTCTATTTCCAAAAAAAAAAAATAAACTTTACCTTAAGGGTTCGAGATAACAATACCATATTATGGAAATCGTATTTTGGAGTACCATGATATATATATCATCTCGACTTTTAATCTTTTTCGTCTCAATAAACAATTTCTCTTATAACTCAAAGTATAAGAAACTCTCCTGTTCAATGGACAATTTTATTTACCATCTTTTATATACAATACAAGTCCATATTAACTATATTGTATCTTTATTCAACTATAAAGATTTTAGGCGTCACATCAAACGCATTATGAACTGGTGTTGCTGCATTTTGGTAATCGATTACCATATCATGGTAATCGATTACTATGACTGAAATTTTCAAAAATTTATATTTTATTGAATTTCCCTCCAAAACCTTTTCTAATATTATCCTTAGGTCCTTGAATAGGGACTAATAAGCAAAACTCCTATTTTCTCATGAAAAATAACCATCAAATTATTTTTCATGCATTTTCACTTAATAAATGCGTACACAAAATGCATATTTAATCGAAGATTAAAATAACAGTAATTAATTATAAATAAACTTTATAATTAAAATTTCATTAATCAGGGATTAAATATTTGGGGTGTTACATAAGCCACACGATTTAATGACGTGTGCAGCGGTAAGACGCCCTGGTGTGGGAGCGCAGTGGTGGGTTCACAAAACCTATATAGATGACTTAGTACTCGGATGATAGGCCATGTAAGATGCCCCGGTGGGGTGCATTGGTTGAGTAAGCCACACGATTTAATGGCGTGCGCCGCGGTAAGACACCCCGGTGTGGGAGCGCAGTACTCGATACGCTTCGCGGATGCCAGGCCAAGTAAGTACGCCCTGGTGGGGTGCATTGGTTGCGTAAGCTGTACGATTTAATGGCGTGCGCAGCGGTAAGACGCCCTGGTGTGGGAGTGCAGTGGTGGGTTCGCAAAGCCGTTAAAAAGAAAGGAAAGAAAAGAAATGAAAAAGAAAAAGAAAGAGAATAAGAGATGAATAAGTAAGTGAAAAGGTAAAGAATTGATAAGAAAGAGGAAAGAAAGAAAAGTAATGAAAAAGTAAAAGAAAGAGAAAGGAAAGAAAAATAGAAATAAAAATGATGGAATGATAAGAGAATCAAGGATGTAAAGAAAAGGAGAATGAGCCAAAAAGCGAAGAGAAATAAGTAATTAAAACTAATTAAGACTTGGGTACAAGAAATGGATAGTAAAATACCAACAAAGATAAGAAAATGTAATTGAATTTATAAAAATGATTGTGATTGTTATGTGTGAATAATTATGCTTAGGCTTAGTTACTATTATGACTTCATAGAAGTCATTTTCTAAGTTATGTGTAATGCTACCCTTCTTGCTATTTTTATTACAGGTACAGAAGGAGCATGCACAAGTCTTGGCCGAGTAGGAGCACGCTCCACTTCGTGGGGTGTGAATAGTTAGTGGGGTGACCCTGTGTTGGTCATGGGATTATTTTTGGGAGATTTATTTATATTCGATGTTTTCGGAAAAACCAAACTCTTCTTACAACTTGTAATTATTTTGGAAATGGTGTAAATAATACTTTTTGTGACATTTGGCCCTGCTGGCCATTGTCGGTTTTTATAAAATTGTTTATACAGGTTTACAGGTGAAAAACTAATATTTTGAAATGTCTATAAAACAAAGGAAACTCCGTTCGATTTCACGGAGATTTTTATAATTAATTTGTTTTTAAAAAGAAATTTTCAAGTTGCTAATTTTTAAGTAAGGGTTTAAAAGTGAGGACGTCACAGGTTACAGAGTTGAAGCTCAGTAATCGATTATTCACATAAAGTAATTGATGACTTTTGCTTAATTTGACAAAATTGATTTTCATAAACATAGATTGTAACAAGACGTTTTCACAAATATATTTTCTCAAAAATACAGATGAAAACGTTTTAAGAAAAACTTTGAAAATTTTTCCTTCTCTTTGAAATAAAACTTTGGCCTTATACTTTTACCGATAACCTCATTACCTTACATGATATCCTAGGGGAAAGGGAAAAGACAACTTGATCCTTCATTTGCATGAAGCTTGGAGCAAGACTTGTGTAAGCTTGTTTGACTTGATTGACTTTGTTTGTAATCATTAAAACCTTTCTTTAAATGGAACTTGAAGTCCTTGGGAAAGCTTGACTTCTAACACTCCCCCCTTTTTGATGATGACAAACCTATTCTGAATAAAACTGCAACACAAGTGTTAAGCAAGCAAATATATATAAAAAGATAGCCTCAAACCCCACTAAGACATAAAAAAGATATAGCGCCATTTCAGGCAAACAGATATACACAATGAAAACTCCCCCTGAAGAGATGCATAAATACAATATAATAAAACAATCATCTCATAATCTTCTCAGAATCTTCTCCCCATTTGTCAACATCAAAAGGAGGGAAGACACATTCAACAGAGGTGCCTGAACCATTGAAAATACTCCCCCTGAAATACTGGATAGATGCATTAGTAATAACAAGGGAGTAAACATGCATGAACACAAATTCATTCAACTAGTGATGCACAAGTTAAGCCGAGTTCTCTACGAATATAAAAGAAGTTTTCTTTAGGAAGAGGTTTAGTAAATATATCCGCTAACTGCTTAGTGGTGTCCACATACTCAATCACACAATCACCTTTTTGAATGAGATTACGAATAAAATGGTGACGAATCTCTATGTGCTTTTTGTGTGAATGTTGCACCGGGTTTTTGGTAATATTAATTGCACTAGTGTTATCACATTTTTTGGGAATGTGATCTAGACTTACTCCAAAGTCTAGGAGTTGTTGTTTCATCCACAGGATTTGTGCACAACAACTACTCGCAGTGACATATTCAGCCTTAGCTGTGGATATGGCTACACTAGCTTGTTTCTTGCTAGCCCAAGACACTAAAGAACTACCTAAGAGGTGACATGTACTGCTCGTGATTTTCCTATCTACTTTACACCCAACAAAGTCAGAATTAGAATACCCAACAAGGTTACAAGTGGAACCTTTGGGATACCATAAACCCATATCAGTTGTGCCATACAAATATTTCATTATTCTTTTGACAGCAACTAAGTGCGTTTCTTTTGGATTCGCCTGAAATCGTGCACACATGTATACACTAAACATAATGCCCGGCCTACTTGCCGTCAAATAAAGAAGGGAACCGATCGTACCTCTATACTTTGTAAGTTCAACTGGTTTACCTTCCTCATCTTTGTCTACGTAGCATGAGGTGCCCATTGGTGTTGCTATTGCCTTGGCCTTATCCATGCCAAATCTTTTCAAAAATTCCTTTCAGTATTTTGTTTGAATTATAAAGATTCCATCATTTGCTTGTTTGATTTGAAGTCCTAGGAAGAAGTTGAGTTCGCCCATCATAGACATCTCGAACTCTTCCTGCATTATACTCGAAAAATCCTTGCAAAGGGTTTCATTAGTAGCATCGAATATGATATCATCAACATAAATTTGAACTAAATGAATGTCCTTTCCTTTCTTTTTGATAAAAAAGTGTTGTCAACTTTACCCCTTTCAAAATTTTTTTCAAATAAAAATTTGCTCAATCGCTCATACCATGCTCTATGAGCTTGTTTGAGACCATATAGAGCCTTTTTCAATTTGAAAACATAATAAGGAAATTCAAAATTTTCAAAACTAGGGGGTTGACTAACATATACTTCCTCATTTATAAAACCATTCAAAAAGGCACTCTTTATGTCCATTTGATATAATTTAAAATTCAAGGTGTAACACCCCGATTTAGAACCAAAGATTTTAAATAATATCGAAAAATATGGGTCATTTTTTTTACCATGGTGACATGGACATGGGTCGTTGTTACAGAAATGTTTCAGTTTAACCATTCAAATTAATAGTAAAGTTACCAACACCGCGCTTTGGAACTCTCACTCTCTTTTCACAAAACATTGTTCATTTAAATAAATATCAGTTAGTAAGTTTCTAAAATAGTTATGCATAAAAACGGGGGATACAGTGGTACTAGCCATATCAATCCAGTGCACATAAGTGGGTTGCAAAATAAAGATTACCACTACAGACTAAGGCCATCCTCAGTTGCCGACTCCGACTCAACCTTAGGAGACTCCACGGAAGCAAACCTTGATTCCACTTCTCCACCAGTGATGAGCATTTTATTTCCCATTTTTCCTTGCATTATTTTACTCCTATTATTGATACTTGTTGCCTATTTGACATTGTTTAGCTTGATTTAGTGATTTAGAGTTTATTGGACTAATATTCTGAATATTGTTTAATTTGGGATTATTTAGCCTAATTAATTCTATTTCTATTTTCAGGTCATATTTGGCACAAGGGCTTTTTGGACATTTTGGGAATGAAGATTTAATGTTGGAAGAGAAGGTATATGATGAAGTGAAGATTGTAATCTATCTTTAGGATTAGTTGAGATTTAGCTATATCTTTTAAGATTTAGATTTTATCTATAGGATATTTTTAGATTTAATTTAGAGATAAGCTTTTCTTAGGATTTGGGCCCATGATTTAGGCCCGTTTTGTGATTTAAAAAGCCAAATTCGTGTAAACCCTGGGAGACTTTCCATTCACGTTTTTTTTTACATTCTCTTTCATAGAGAAGGCTTAGTTTTGCTCTCCAAGCTTGTGGTGGCTGCTAGGGTTTCTCTCTCTTCCCTTTTCTACACGTTTTTGGTATTTTTCTTCATGGAAGGCTAAACTCTTAGGTTAAATCCCTTTGGTAATGTATCACATACTCTTGAGGTTTTGTTCTTAATGCTATTTCGTTTTTATTCACTGTTTTCATGCTTATTGATATGTTATGGTTCGCTTAGTTCCATTCTATAGAGATAATCCATGTGTATGAATGCTTAATTTATGCAAACTCGTAAAAACTCCATGCTTTGGCTTTTAATGCTTAATTAGAGGTTTGGGTTTTGGGGTGAGAATTGAATTTTCGCTTAGTATTTAGTTCTCACGAGTTGGACAGTGAAGAGGAAAGAAATTGATCTTTTGTGACCGATGATAGAGTTGTGAACGCGAGCCAAAGGGGTTTATCCGCTTTTCCTTATCTGTTTCTTCGTTTTGATTTAATCCTGTTTTGATTTCAATTATTCAATATTCAATACAAAAAAAAACCCCCCTGTTTTCTATGCATACTATGTGTTCGACCTTTTGCTTGATAAGATATTCCTTGGGAGACGACCTAGGAGTCACTTCCTAGTACTATACTTAAACTGTTTTTATTTGTATCGGGTACGGCCTCGATCAACCAGACGCTCTTATATCGTCTAGTTCTTTATTTCTGACAATTAAGAATCTCCACATATCTCAGCAGACGACAAACCATCCCCGTAGTACAATGTCCAATCCTCCTGTAACACCCTCACTTTAATTAGTTATATTTAGGTTTTATTAAAATTAGTGATAGAAAATTTATTTTAAACTTAATTACTTTTAAAAACTTCTTACGAAAATCCGGCAGAGTTTCCTCTATTTTTCGGACTTCCCAAAAATTTTCTTCCTAAAACCTGCCAATCCAGAAATATTTAAGAACATAAAACACAACAGACTAATAAACAGATCAGATCCTAACGCCCGATTAGTATAAGTTTCAGGGCATATAACTATTACATATTCTAAAATTACAAAAATAGTTGTCCACTCATAATAATAAATATACATTCCACGTAGTGGAATGAAAATCCTGCTCGGCCATGTTCCATGTAAGCCCCACTTCAGTACCTGCAAAATATAGCAAGAAGGGTAGCATTACACAGAACTTAAAAAGATAAATTCTACAAGAGACATAGCAATAAACTAAGCCTACCCTATTATTAATATCCGTTACTCATAAATATCCATATAATTATTTCTCTTTTAGTTCTTCACTTATTCTCACTTTCTTTTAACTTTTAATTCCCTTTTCTTTTCCGCACATTTTATTCCACTTTTAATCTGCTATTCATTTCTAAATCATTTCTCTTTTCATTCTTTCATTTCCATTCTTTTTCCTTTTAATGCCGACACGCCTCGACAGGCTCGCATCGGACTTCCATTATCTGTTATCGACACGCCTCGACAGGCTCGCATCGATTGCCGACACGCCTCGACAGGCTCGCATCGATTGCCGACATGCTTCGACAGGCTCGCATCGGACTTCCATCCTCTGTTATCGACGCGCCTCGACAGGCTCGCATCGATGCCGATACGCCTCGACAGGCTCGCATCGGACTTCCTTTTTCTTATTATCGACACGCCTCGACAGGCTCGCATCGGACTTCCTTTTTCTTATTATCGACACGCCTCGACAGGCTCGCATCGAACTTCCTTTTTCTTATTATCTACACACCTCGACAGGCTCGCATCGGACTTCCATCTTTTACCTTTCTTTCTTTTTCTCTTTCTTTCTCTTTTTCTTTTTCTTTTTCTCTTCCTTTTTATTTTTCTTATTCTATTTATTAATTATCCTAATTTCTATCTAACTCTACTTAGCTTTAGTATAGTCATTATATTTTAAATTCCCGTTTTCAAATTTTTAATTAATTCTATGATTCCTCTATCTCACTATTATTTACTTATTCTTCTTACATTATTACTCCATTCAATTTCACTACCATATTAACTTAATTTGTTTCCCCTATTATATTACGTAATTCTACTTAATTGTCACAATTACATCCTCTCTCATTCTCTTATTATCTTTTCACTAAATTCTTTTACCGACTACCTACTTGTATTTGAAATTCAGTTTATTATTTCGTTTCTATTTCATTAATACCCGACAATCTCTTAACTAAGTCTACTCCGCACTTACTTTTCGTTCTAGAATTTTAACTCTTCTTTTATCTCACTTTTAGTTTTAATCATTTTACTCTCCCTGCCTATTATAGTTATTCTATATTCTTTTACTCTCACGTTTCGTTGGTTTTCCTTAACTAATTTCCCTTGGTTTTATTTTATATTTGTCTACATTTTCATTTTATATTAACTCTTTTGATATTCTGACATACCCATTCTCTCCGGACCTTATTCTATGCACATATACTTTACTCCCTAAAGTGTGGTTTTCATTAACAACTTTAAATAAATCATTTATATTAGCGGGGACTACCCTAAGGTTCATTAACTTATTTCTTAATTACCCTATTCTTAGTCACCACTACAGAATCCTAGAATTTACTTTCCAAGTAAAGGTAATACAACCCCTCTTACCTCGGTTGACGAAAGTAAAGAGATAACCTCAACTCCGGGGAGGGAGCGGCGATCCGTGAAGCTTTAGTGACCCAGGTGATGAACGGGTCGACGACGATCGATGCCGGTGACGAGAACGACTACCGGTTGGACCAAGGCAAGAGCTTCGAGCTTCGGGGCACCCGGCACACGTCTGGCACGGTCACGGGTCAATAACGGCGCCGGCTAGATCCGTGGAGGGAGAGACATTAGAGTGAGAGAGAAAAAGAGAGAGAGAAGAAGGGGTTTGTGAGGGTGGTGGGTGGTCGAAGTGGTGGTTCTTGGCGGCGGTGCTGGTCGTGGTGGCCGGGGGAGGGCGTGGTGGTAGAGAGAGAGGGAGAGAGAAAACAAAGAGAGAGAAGGCCAAGAGAGGAGAGAGAAGACGGATCAATAGGGAGGGAGGAGAGCCAAGGGATGGCGGCGGCTTGGGTGGCTCCGGCGGTGGCGGTTCGTGGTGGCCGGAGGAGGAGAGAGAGAAGGAGGGGTTGGGAATGGGGGTTTGTGGTGAAATGGGGTTGATCCCCGTATATATTTTTTTCCCTGTCAGCACGAAATACTCGAGTATTCCTCGGAATACTCGAGTATTTTACCCAGTTCCCCATTAATTCATTTTTCTATTTTCCTTTTATTTTCTTCCTGCTTCAAATCGACATAACTTCTTCGTTAACCGTCGGATCTTGCTCAAATTTGAAAGCAAGCTTCCTAAAATCATTACCTTCATATCCAACGGTGGAATTCCTATTTAGAGATGCAAATATTTTTTTTTTGAATTTCCCAATTTAGGGTGTTTATAACACCGAAACATCGACTTTTAACACTCGTTTGGTCTTCTCTAAATTTCTTCTCCGATGCCAATGCTCCATGATTCCTTTATGGCACTCAAAGAATTCCTAATCCATCATTTTAAACTCTCTTTTGGATAATTCTTACTTCCAAATCTTATTATTATTCTAATTATTATTAGAATTAAAATTCGGGATATTACATTTCTCCCCCACTTACTTGAATTTCGTCCTCGAAATTTCGTTCGATTCCATGAATAGAGAACCATCCCCTTGGTCAGCTTCCGACCACGGTTTTCACTTCCCTTCGGTTTTTATTTCCCGCCCCAGGTGTGGTTAGGGTCATGCGTATTTCAATGCTTGTCTTCTAATACTAGGTATTATCTCTATCTGCATAGGATCGTTAGTTTTCTTATTATTAAAGTTCCATCTTCCATTCCTTGGATTGACATCCTCCCCCACTTAGCATCGACATACTTGATTGTATCCATGCTAGGTGTAGGCTCATTCGTTGCTCACAATAGAGTACACAGGTTCCCGACCGGTATCCAAGGCTGGAAATAAGGCACGTGGGTGACTATCTATCGGTAGGCATAGAACTATGTCGGGTTTCTACGACTTGGCGAATTCTCACATATACATCTGAGATGCTTGAAACTTGAAGAGAGTGAAGATGAAAAGAAGAAACATGAAGCACTCAAGAATGAGTCTCATGGTCTTTGCAAGACGACCCAGGATGTACTGGGTACCTGTCAAGCAAGAAGACAATGGAGGTTATCCCAAAGTGTGCATTTTCAGCATAGATTCATCGAAAGATGCGTTTTCTATGGATCTGCGGCTGATTTGATTGGTCTCGGTAAGGGTACCTAACGCAGTGGTTAAGACTTGTTTCCTTCGAAAGAAATTGTTCGAGAACTTTGATTAGATTCTTAGGCGAGTTTTAAGATGATTACTATCTAATTCAATTGGTTGTAAGAGGATGTCTACAAGGTTCGCTCGAGTCTCTCAGAGATTATATACTCTATTAGTCTATTTTCTAATGCTATGCAAAGAATTTTAGAAGGGGTCCTTTTCGGGTCGGTTCTGCTCCGTCTAATGGGGTCTACTTTTAAAAAATTGTCAACTCGATTATTTCGGTTTCAGATGAAATGTGCCAATGACATCGATCACTAATAGGTGCGAAGATCGAGGTGATCAATCCCAATATCACATCTATCAATAGCAATATCATTGTCAGGTTCGTTGATGGTATCATCCTCTAACAGATGTAAGAGTTAGAGTGATGGGTTCTAACCTTACAGTCTACTAGAGACTGTACCACAATTGAGATTGGTGAAATTTCTAACTAAGGTATTATCACCTATCGATTCCTTCTAGATTATACTACTCACACTTAATCTAGGCAAAAATGTTGAAATAAACCGTTGATGTAGCATTAACATGAAAAGTACCTTGGACTAGTTTATTTGCTCCCTTCGTCGATACGTCTAGGACAGTTAGCCCTAATGTGTCCCGGTTGTCCGCATATATAGCAGAGACCCTGTTTTCGGTGTTGTTTCAATATTGGACACAGTTTCCGATGGAATCTCCCACATAGTGGGCATGGTGGCCTGGTTCTTGGAGCGGTCGCACTCTGACCAGCATTCTCTAGCATTACTACTCTTGTGTGGGTAACAGCATATGGACCTGATTCTTGAGCCAGTTCCTTACCCTTGCTAAGATCTCCTTCATCCTGTATACCTTGGCTTCTTTTCTCTGCCTCCGCCTGATTCAAACTCTTCTCATAAGCGCTAGCCATATTCACCAGTTGAGAGAGGTTAGCTATACCCTGGTATACAAAGATAGTCCTAATCTTGGCATTGAGACCTGCTTCAAATTTGATACACTTGGTGCATTCGTCTGTGTCCCGGTAACTGCCAGAATAGCGAATCAGATCTTCAAATTGTGCCGCATACTCACCGACATTCATACTTCCTTGTTCCAGCTTGAGAAAAGTTATTTCCTTCTCTCTTCGCACATCTTCTGGAAAGTACTTTTTCAGAAAATGGGCCTTGAATATGTCTCAAGTAATCGCCTGATTGGTTGCCTCCAAACCTCCTTGTACTCGTTCCCACCAATACTCTGCTTCATCAGTCAGCATATACTGTACCAGCAACATGGTTTGCTCAGCAGGTGGCGCCATGGTGCGCAGGATCTTTTCGATTTCCTTGAGCCATCGCTGAGCTCCATCAGGATTATACCCCCCTTCGAACTTGGGTGGTCCGTTCTTTTGGAATCGTGCCAGCCAATCAATCTCAGCAGGGGCTGGTGGTGGATTCAGTGCTGCTACTACTGCTGCTATATTATGCGCATGATTTTGTTGCATCTGCGCTAGATGCTCGGCTTGATTCTGCTGTATCTGAATCAGATTTTCCAGGATGGCAGCCATTCTGTCGTCTTCGGCACGTCTCCTAGACATGATAGCTAAGTCCTGGAGAAGATACAAGTTAATACTTGCCTAGCAACTAATTGAATAAGAATCCTATTTGTCTAACTTAGACACTTGACTATACACATTGGTTACTCGCTTGGTCAGTAACCACTGGAGTAACTCAAAACTCCAAGGCCGAGGAAAAACTGCTCTGATACCATAAATGTAACACCCTCACTTTAATTAGTTATATTTAGGTTTTATTAAAATTAATGATAGAAAATTTCTTTTAAAATTAATTACTTTTAAAAACTTCTTACGAAAATCCGGTAGAGTTTCCTCTGTTTTTCGGACTTCCCAAAATTTTTTTTCTTAAAACCTGCCAATCCAGAAATATTTAAGAACATAAAACACAGCAGTCTAATAAACAGATCAGATCCTAACGCCCGATTAGTATAAGTTTCAGGGCATATAACTATTACATATTCTAAAATTACAAAAATAGTTGTCCACTCATAATAATAAATATACATTCCACGTAGTGGAATGAAAATCCTGCTCGGCCATGTTCCATGTATGCCCCACTTCAGTACCTGCAAAATATAGCAAGAAGGGTGACATTACACAGAACTTAAAAAGATAAATTCTACAAGAGACATAGCAATAAACTAAGCCTACCCTATTATTAATATTCGTTACTCATAAAAATCCATATAATTATTTCTCTTTTAGTTCTTCACTTATTCTCACTTTCTTTTAACTTTTAATTCCCTTTTCTTTTCCGCACATTTTATTCCACTTTTAATCCACTATTCATTTCTAAATCATTTCTCTTTTCATTCTTTCATTTCCATTCTTTTTCCTTTTAATGCCGACACGCCTCGACAGGCTCGCATCGGACTTCCATTATCTGTTATCGACACGCCTCGACAGGCTCGCATCGATTGCCAACACGCCTCCATCTTTTACCTTTCTTTCTTTTTCTCTTTCTTTCTCTTTTTCTTTTTCTTTTTCTCTTCCTTTTTCTTTTTCTTATTTTATTTATTAATTATCCTAATTTCTATCTAACTCTACTTATCTTTAGTATAGTCATTATATTTTAAATTCCCGTTTTCAAATTCTTAATTAATTCTATGATTCCTCTATCTCACTATTATTTACATATTCTTCTTACATTATTACTCCATTCAGTTTCACTACCATATTAACTTAATTTGTTTCCCCTATTATACTACGTAATTCTACTTAATTGTCACAATTACATCCTCTCTCATTCTCTTATTATCTTTTCACTAAATTCTTTTACCGACTACCTACTTGTATTTGAAATTCAGTTTATTATTTCGTTTCTATTTCATTAATACCCGACAATCTCTTAACTAAGTCTACTCCGCACTTACTTTTCGTTCTCGCATTTTAACTCTTCTTTTATCTCACTTTTAGTTTTAATCATTTTACTCTCCCTGCCTATTACAGTTATTCTATATTCTTTTACTCTCACGTTTCGTTGGTTTTCCTTAACTAATTTCCCTTGGTTTTATTTTATATTTGTCTACTTTTTCATTTTATATTAACTCTTTTGATATTCTGACATACCCATTCTCTCCGGACCTTATTCTATGCACATACACTTTACTCCCTAAAGTGTGGTTTTCATTAACAACTTTAAATAAATCATTTATATTAGCGGGGACTACCCTAAGGTTCATTAACTTATTTCTTAATTACCTTATTCTTAGTCACCACTATAGAATCCTAGAATTTACTTTCCAAGTAAAGGTAATACAACCCCTCTTACCTCGGTTGACGAAAGTAAAGAGATAACCTCAACTCCGGGGAGGGAGCGGCGATACGTGAAGCTTTAGTGACCCGGGTGATGAACGGGTCGACGGCGATCGACGCCGGTGACGAGAACGACTACCGGCTAGACGAAGGCAAGAGCTTCGAGCTTCGGGGCACCCGACACACGCATGGCACGGTCACGGGTCGATAACGGCGCCGGCTAGATCCGTGGAGAGAGTGACATTAGAGTGAGAGAGAGAGAAAGAGAGAGAGAAGAAGGGGTTTGTGAGGGTGGTGGGTGGTCGAAGTGGTGGTTCTTGGCGGCGGTGCGGGTCGTGGTGGCCGGAAGAGGGCGTGGTGGTAGAGAGAGGGAGAGAGAAAACAAAGAGAGAGAAGGCCAAGAGAGGAGAGAGAAGACAGGTCAATAGGGAGGGAGGAGAGCCAAGGGATGGCGGCGGCTTGGGTGGCTCCGGCGGTGGCGGTTCGTGGTGGCCGGAGGAGGAGAGAGAGAAGGAGGGGTTGGGAATGGGGGTTTGGGGTGAAATGGGGTTGATCCCCGTATGTATTTTTTTCACTGTCAGCACGAAATACTCGAGTATTCCTCAGAATACTCGAGTATTCAAGGCCACAACCGTACAGGCCGACAATACTTTTCTAGTTCCGGTGCAGAACACGCTACGATCCCTTGGGACTTAAGTCCCGAACACATATAGACTAGTTCCGCCTAGAAAATTACTCTATGTTACTTGACGAGTCATCGTCATCACCCTCCCCTATCACAATCACACTCCTGAATATCCACAGATAAGCAGGGTATCTTCCTCTCCACTACTTCACACTCAACTCGCCGTGTTATTCAGTATCTTTTAAATGTCTTATTACATTTTCCTTAATACCTTATTAACATCTTAATCATAATCTTATTATCCCTAAGGTTTTGGTCGAGTCACCCTTGTCCATCCCTTCGGTTAACCTCAACCTCTAACAATTATTTCTCACAAAACTTTACCAACAGCGTTTTACTTAACGCATTCGGGCTCGGACACACGAGCATACTGCCACATGGCCAGCCCAGGCTCAACCTGAAAAGCATAACCTTCTCCATTCCACTGTATTCACAACACCTTGTCATTTTCCCAAGAACATTATCTGTACCATTCACTCCCATTTAAATAATTACTGAAGCTCTCGTCATCCATCCACCCCATATACACTTATTATCATTGTACATCAAACAGAACAACATATTGTATTACATGAATATCTTTAATTTAGAATATAGGCTCCATGGGCATAAATGCATAACAAATAATATCATCAGATCATCATAATATCTTGTGGACAATTCAAAACTCAACCATGGTATAAGAGGGTCCAGCCTTTCGTATAAGTGGCCACCTACACTCAAACAATCGCCACTATACGATCGAATCTTTTGGATCCCTACGTTTCGACTTTTGAGATGGTCCGGAACATTATAAAAATTACCTAATTACCATGGCGTCTTAAGGAAAGCTTCTCTCTCACCTCTAGTCCAGCGAATACTCGTCCGAAATCGTCGTGGGTTCTCCCGACTGTCAGCTGCTCCGACCTCTTGATTTTAAAAACCTTGTACTAAACAACAAGCACTAACATCACAATTCTATTTAAATAACTATCATGCTTAATATCGAACATTTCTCTGAAAACTCATTTCAATCCTTGCCGGGTAATATAAAACATCACTACTTTCTCAAATTAAATCCGACTTTTTGCTACACTTTAGATACTTTAAAATCATTACAATAAAATCAAGAAAATAATTTATCTAATTGGTTTAGTGGCTGGTCCGGGTAGGACAGCAGCTCCCTAAAGCCCGAAACACCGAAAAACTCGACTTTTTCAATCCAACCCTTTTTTCCTAAATTGAGTACTATTGAAAATTCAAGCTTTAACCCATTTGAAAACATTTTTAGAATTGGAAGACAATTTAGTTAAGTCCTGGACAGTGTAACATCCCTGATTTTTAATCCCTGATTAAGTAAAAGTTAATTATAAATTTATTTTATAATTAATTATTTTTATTTAATTTTTGATTAAAAATATGTGTGTATGTACGTATTTGGTAAAATAATAACCAAAAAAATGGTTTTTGATAATTAACTTGAAGTTAAAATGTTAGTTTTGCAGTGAAGTCCTTGGGGAAGGACCTAAATGCAATATTAGAAAGGTTTTTGGAGGGAAATAAAATAAAATATAAATTTTTGAAAATTCCAGTCATGGTAATCGATTACCACGATATAGTAATCGATTACCATAGTGCATAACAACCAAGGTTAGTGCGTTTGATGAGTAATCAGCCACAAATCGCCGTTTGATCGCCACGAAATCACCATGGACACGTCCCTTAACGCGTGTCGATCTGCATACTGCTTGATTTTGCTATATAAACCCTAATTGTGTTGAATCAACGTTCATTTTTCCAAATTCCTCAAGTTGTGCTCTGTAACGACCCAACTTCCTAACTCTTAATTAATTATAAATAAAATAGAGGAAAATTTTTTGCCAAAATAGTTTTACGACTTGTTCGTTTCAAAAGCGGAAGCAACTTACATATATCATATTGTTTCATAACAAAACATAGAGAGTTTACAACTTATAACAAAAGTTCAAACTATAAGACAGCCAACATAGACTCTGAGCTACTTAATATACTACTCGTAACCCAGAGCATGGTTCTCAAAACTCCACCATTGGAAAGGGAATTATCGCATCCCTTGCCAGCATCATTCTTCCCCTTGGAAGACGGAAGCTCCATTACCTCCAAGGGCAACCAGGGAGTAAGTCATAGCTAACCACGTTAAAACGAACGATAAAGTACATTGGCTAAAGACAACAAACACAGGTAGTAACAGATTCATTAATGCATAAACATATGTCAAACCCTTTTTACTCAAGTAATTAGACTTATTATTAATGGCATGATGCATGCTAATCTCAGCAATATCCCGGGGCATCACAACTTGGAGAAAAATGGGTCATCCTGAGCTTCCTCCGCTCGACCCTCCACGACAGACAGCGTGTGCGACAGACAGCGCAAAACATCTCAACAAGCTGGAGCAAAACAAATGCATGAACGCAAACCAAAATCTGTTACCAATCCTTATCTTTTCATTCATCAGCATCATTCATCTCATTCTCATTTAGGACATAGTCCTTGTTTCACATTTTACTCTTCCATTCCATTTCCTTTAACCTTTCTTTTAGCTGGTGCTGTTGTTTTCATAGAAAAATCCATCAGCCACTTTGTGATGGTTTTAGAAATAGAGTATAATCATTTATTTAATAATCCGTCGGGGCCTAGCCTCCTATTGGCGGATATTTATTGCAACGACCCCATTAGGACTCCCTTAGAAAATATCAACCAAGTGAATAAAACTTTCACTGGGACGTTAGGGATAATATCAACCAAATGGGTGTACGCACTTCCGTTGGGATTCCTGTAGGGAAATAATCAACCACTGAATAGAATTCCAGTAGGACACCTCCAGGATAGTTATCAACCAACGGGATTAGGTTTTAAGTATAAAGAGAAATATTAAGAATTTAGTAATTTAGGAGCTTAAACGAGTTAATCTTTAATGAAGTTGTAGAAAGTAAATGTTTTTCTGAAAAATTCTTTCAATTACTCGAGTAGTTCTTGACTAATCGAGTTATTCATGTAAAATACTCGAGTCTTTAAGAACCACTCGAGTGTTCTTCTAGTTTTCCAGAATACTCGAGTCTTCCTTAAATTACTCGAGTCTTTTTGCTGCAACAGCACCAGTTTTATGCACTTTAATGCCAATTCGAGATTCTTACTCCTTTACTTCAATTCTGCACCAAACAGGGGTTATTTCTCACATAATAAACATATTGCACATATCAATTATCATCAATTATAACAGGAACATAATCAAATCACAGAATTTCATAAAACATAACAAATAACCATTTCAACATGTGACTTTCATTTCTACTTGATTTTAAGTTCGAAAATCAATCCAGTGAGCTTCCTTAGGTCCAATTAAAGTTGTTTGAATACAAAAACTATGGGTTTCTGGCCTCCAAGATAGATTCCCATTTCTAACTTATGTTGGCCATGAACTGTCACACCCTCACTTTTAATTAGTTAAAATTAGATTTTATTAAAATTTGTAACATCTGCCATTTGACTCACTTCAACAAGTCCCTAATCAAGAAAATTGTTTTAACCTAATTAATTAAAGAATTGATCTAAAAAGAGTTTTGATTTCATGATGAATTCTTATGTTTTGAAATTTGATTTGCTTGTGTGTGTGTGTGACTTCGTGTGCTTGATTGTTTAAGGTTCAATTAAGATTTTGTTTTATTGATTTCATGGAAAATTATTTTCTCTAGGCTTCAAAGAATCAAAGTCCAATTGCCTCTAGAAACCCTAATTGGTGCCCTAATCGTGGATTAAACCCTAATCGAGCTCTTAAGCTTTGATTAAGTGCTTAATCACTCTCTTAAACCCTAAACTCTTTTGGTTAGTGAGCTAATCCAAAATTAGTTTTCCTTAAACCCAAGATTAAGTTTTTGATTAGTGCCTTAATCCTTGATTAAGCCTTAATTACTAAGAATTAGTGGACTAAACCTAGATTAATTATCCTAATCCTACCCTAATCACGATTAGAACCCTAATTAGTGCCTTAAACCTAATTAGCTAATCTAATCTACCCTAAGCACCCTATGGCCGAATGCTCACGAGCATAGCCTAGCCACCAAGCTTATTTGCATGGTTACCAAGTGGCATGCCTTTTAGTCAACACCATGACATCATCCTCATGACCAAGCATGACATAAGGAAGGAAAAAGTGAAGATTAGGAAGGAGGGAGGAAGGAAAACCGTGAGGGACTCAAGGGCAAAACTTGGTCTCCAAGTTTTGTGACTTAGTCCCCAAGTGTTGCAATATAACTCTCCATGCAAGCCCTTGATGGCAATTAGGAAAAGTGAGAATGAATAAAGAAAGGGGCCAAACCGTAGGAAGAAGAGAGTGAGTTGTTTCATTCATTCTTCATCCTTTCTTCTTTCTTACACCAACACAAACCACAACAACACACACCAACAACACCAAACCGTGAGGGAGTGAATGAATTTCTCTTCATTCCTTCATCAAACACAAACTTCCTTCCATTCCTTCATTTCTTTTCCTAAACCAAACACATTACACCAAGAGAATCATCAAACCCTTGGTGAGAAAGTGAAAGAGAGAGAGACCGAATTGTGAAGAGGAGAAGAACCGAACCTTAACACCTTAATCTCTTCATCACCTAAGCAAGATCAAGCCAAGCTAGTGAAAAGGAAAAGAGAAACCAATGGACCTAGGAAAAGAAGAGAGAAACTGTGAGGACTAGAAAGAGAGATCAAAGACTTTGGACTTGAATTCTTAAAATTTTTAATTAAGTAAGAACTTGTCTCATGAACTTAAAAGCTTCAAACCTTTTTCTTTGATTCTTGTTCTCTTTCATTCTTTCTTTCTAAACTTTGATTTTGTTTGGAAAAGTGTTGATGCATGTTATTTTTCTAAGCTTGATCCTAAAAGTTTTATTCAGAAAATGTTTTTCTTCAAGATCTTGAGTTTTCTCTTTGATTTCTTGAAAATGTTTTGGAGGAGGATTTGATTTTAAGTTTCATGAAAGATTTTTCAAAGATCTAACATTCTTGTTTACATGCATGTTTATATCTATGCCTAAGCCAAGATATGTGTGATTTCTTGGATCTTAATGTGAAAAATCTTTGAAATTGGTTGAACTTTTTCCTTATGTTGGCCACGGTTTTGTTGTTATTGTGAGTATGAGCTTGTTTTCTTTTGATTGATCCTTTACATGATGTGATCTTGAGATGTAATGATGCTTTAAGTGAATAACATTTATGTGATGGTTGTGATCTTGATGTGTTGGTCACGGTTTGTACTTGATTTTTAGGTTAGAGGCTTTGATGTTGTATTTTGGTTATGTGTATGTGGTTTCCATGAATTTTGAGATGATTTTAGGTGTTAAAAGTGAAATGAAAATTGTCTAGGAGCCTAAGAGTGCTCACGGTTTTGTCTAAGAAAATATGCTAGAATTATGTTTTTATTTCCTCGATGAATTATATGAAATTGTTGATTGAACTTGGAGTTGTTTTTGAGTCTTGAATTCTTGAAAATGTTTTTGAGGAAAACCTAGTCTAGGTCACGGTTTAGACCTTAGACCTTGAGTTAAAATTTCTTGAGTGTATAAGTGTTCATGATATGAAATTATGTGTTGATTTGTAAAGTTATTCTTTGAGAAAATAGTTTTTGGAAAGCTAATGATGCATACGGTTTTGACATACTCATGCATGATAAGATGAAGTTTTGCTAAGATGAAATTAACTAAGTGAAAGATCAATGAAAATGTGACTAAGTGTATGTGTGATGCATGATTCGGTTTGTGTATGCTTAAGTGATAGATTTCCTCATTTGATTGGGCTATATGTATGAATAAGTTTGTGAACATGTTTATGTGTAACTTGATGGCTTGTGATTATGAAATATTTGGAATGAATGAATGTTTGTTTGATTTGTTCTACTTGAGTACCTTGCTGCCCTCATGTAGATCTAAGTGTTTGAACATGATAAGTTATTGATTTAAGTGTTTATTTGATTGTTTTCAAGATGCTTGATTTATCTATGTGTTTGAATTGGTTTTAAACAATGGAAAAATGAATTTAAAACTTAGGACATAATGCTGTCCAGAATTTTCTAAGATGTATTTCTTGTTTTAAAGTGTTTTCAAAGTGTCTTAAAGTTTAGTTTTCATGGGTAATTGATCCAAGATAAAGTTGGCTTGAAAAGTGCAATTTTTCGGTGTTTTTGGAATTGAACTCAATGCTGTCCAAGAAGGACCAGCAAAGAAACTTTTTATTTAAATAAATTTTTATTGATTATTTTCTCATGATTTCAAAGTATAAGAGTTAGTGATTGATCTTGGACAAGTTTGAGTGAAAGAATTAATGTTTTGGGTTTTAAATAAAGACAATGTTTGGATTTTCTTAAGTTGTCTTGAGAATAACTTTAAGAATAATAAGTAAATAAAGTTTAACACTCACATATCTATCTTATGGGACTTGAAAGAAGTTGGAGTCGGGCAGGCGAGGAAGTAAGCGAATCACTCGGAACTTGTAGGTTCGGTAACTGCGAATCCAGGTGAGAGAGAAGTTATCCTAAGACGCTTTGGTGTCTAGTGAGTATGCTAGGACACTCCGTACTCTCTCAAAGTCGGAGTAAAGGTCTATCGTAGTTAGTAGTATACCCGATAAGTTGTGTGATTGTTTGTATCGAGGTATACGAAGACTCAGACCTATACCATTACATGGTATTGATTGATTGATATATTTGTTTATGCTGAGATGTATTGTTGTGATATAGTCATTGCATGAGCATATTGCATCATCCCGCGATATAAGATAAGAATAGAAAAGACATAGAAAACTGTAAGAAATCCCCCGACGATTAGAGCGAAACTCTAAGGGATGGAACGCGTGATGAATCGGATGATGCTGATGCGCTGAGTACGTGGATCGAGCTGACGCTATGATGATGACGACGACGCTTTGAACGTGAACGCCATGAGTGCTGAGTTCTATGATGATAGTTTCCACGTGGTTGTAGCCATGTGTTGAGTTAGCCTCTCTATGGTCGTAACCATATGTTGAGTGCGAGTGACTTGGGATAGGTCGGAGCCTATCTATCGATGATTGATGGATATCCCGCATATGGTCGGAGCCATATGCTGATGGTGATTCTGAGTGGGTCGTAGCCCTTCAGAAGGATGATTAATGTTCCGCATATAGTCGTAGCTATATGGCGAGGTTGATTCTGATTGGGTTGTAGCCCGTCAGACAAGTTGTGGATATCCTGCATACTGGTCAGAGCCGTATGCCGAAATGATTCAGGATGGGTCGGAGCCCGTCAGAGACAGTGGTCGAGTCCCACAGAAGCATTCCGCATATAGTCGGAGCTGTATGGCGGAGATGACTTAGGATGGGTCGACGTTAGAACAGAAAAGTATAACCCCACGACCTTGAAAACCTAACCCAAAGTAGTGGAGAGGAAGATACACCTGAATTACCCTTGTGGTGTTCAGTTGGATGATTAAGATAGGGGAAGGCAATGACGGTGATTCGTCAAGAAGCCTTGAGAAGTCTGTCTAGGTGGGAAAAACCATAGGGGCCCTGGCGGATTTCAGTCGGAGCTTGTCACACAGTGGTGTGGATGAAGTACCACATGATCACTAGACAAGACGACGGACACCCCCTTGACTAATTCTTGATCAGTGAGAGGGATGCTCGAACACGGCCGGATGAGGTTATTTTATTTATTTTCCCGGGCTTTTTATATGAATGCATTCACTTTGCCATCCAGTAAAAGCCGGTGTGGTTAGAGATCCTGTACTCCTGATTGCTTCCGACTAGGTGGATGGATTCCAAGGAGATGTAGACCTGAGACCTAGAACTATAAAGCCTGAATTACTGATGTTATAGACTCGAGATATGTGAACGAGAGGACTTCTTCTAGACGAGACGAACTAATCAAGAGACTTTGACTTTACGAGACAAATGGTCAAAGAGATTCAGCCTTGCGAGATGATTGATTTAGAGAATCCTTTGAGTAAAAGATAAAATGTCAGAATAGTGTGATGATTGAATTGCATCCTCTTGCATCTTATATAATTGCCTGCTATATTGTCTGTTGTATTGTTTGTTATATTCTGGTATGCGTCGCTAGTGTAATTCCAAGAAGTCGATGGGAGTAATTCCATTCGGATAACTTACTCTCTCAACTTCTTGTGCACATGTGACTATGAATCTTCGATTCTAAAAGACGGTGGAGCTGGGGATACTACTCCTGGAGGAAGGACTTACTGATCGTGATGTGCTGACGAGTGGGCTACTATTGGACGACGGAGATTGCTTTTGAGGACGTACGTTGCGGATCGTGAAGGGGACGCTGCTTAGTAGCTTATAGTTAGGTTCTAATGGACCCTTGCTGATATGTATCAAGTGTACCCCTTATCTTCTTGAAATGCTTTTGTTAAGACATATGTTTATGTAAGAATGGCACCAATGTTCTGTGGTGGCCACTTTTGGTGAGAACTTTTATGGTCTATTTTCTAAACTGTTTTTGAAGGACTGTCGTGATCCGATAGATAAACTGTTTTAAGCAAATCAAATATGTTTCCCAGTGACCAAATGTTTTAATCTTTTATTTAAAGTGAGTTTTTAATATCAAACTGTTTTCAGAAACTTCCGCAAACGTTTTTGAGAAAAGGATTTTTAAAAGTAATACCTTGTTTTGGGAAAGTCGATAGTCGAGTGTTGTTCCCGTTTCAAAAAAAAAAATTTCACCCTATTTTTCCTAAAAGAATTAATTAACATTTGATGAGTGTTTATTTCGAGTTTTCCAAATCGAGGTGTTACACTTGGTGGTATCAGAGCAATGGTTGTCCATGCGGCCTGAACATGGCCTTACATGTTCTCTGTTGTGTGCTCTCTAGATATATTAGGTTGTATGCTTAGATGCGTTAGTAGGTATATTGAATTGTTAGTGCGTTAATGAATATAGCTTACGATGTCTGGAAGAGGAAGAGGTCGTCATGCGCCTGAAGCGGCTCGGAACACCGAGGACATGCTGAACGAGCTGACTGCTGCAGTTCTGGGCATGAATGAGAATCTCAACGCGATGCACCAGCAGGCCCAGCAGAACAACCAAAACCAAAACTTAGGACCTCAGGATTTTAGAGGATTAGATGAGTTTTGTAAGAGGAACCCTAAGGAATTCGCCGGTGGATATGCTTCGGAGAATGCTAATGAATGGATTAGGGAGTTAGAGAAGATCTTTACCGCTATGCAATGCACCGATGCTCAGAAGGTAACCTACGCGGTCTACATGTTGACGAAGGAGGCATCTGATTGGTGGGAGAACACTAGGCAAGTTATGGAGGTTCAACAACAAGCTGTCACTTGGGACTCCTTCAAGCAAAGATTTCTGGAGAAGTATTTTCCTATCGATATGAAGTTGAAGAAGGAGATAGAGTTCATGCACTTGGCCCAAGGGAATATGTCGGTCGGCGAATATGCTGCAAAATTTGAGGAGCTAGTGAAGTACGTGCCACACTACAATCAACCGGGAAACGATCAGTCGAAGTGCGCAAAGTTTCTCGATGGACTTAAGACTGAGATTAAGATGGCTTTTATACATATGGGAATCGAGAGCTTTCCTCTCTTAGTAAGCCGATGTAGAATCTATGAGGATGGGCTTAAGGCGAAGAACGTCGGTAATAAGTCTACTGTACCCTCAAGTTCCCATGGACCAATGAGGAACAACCCCAATTACCAGAACGTGAGGCAAGGAACCCAGCATGGGCGAGGACCCTACAATCGATTCGGAGGTAGAAGGGATAATCGGTATGGAGGATCGAGATTCCAAAGGAACAACAATCGCAACAATGGCAACCGGGGGGATAGGAATGCCAACACTTGGAGCAACAATGGGAGTAGGAACCGCTACAACAATAACCCTACTGATAGGAATTCTGAAACATCACCACCTCTCTGTACTCGATGCGATAGACGCCACTTTGGCAATGGGTGTAATCCCAAACCTGTTTGCTTCATCTGTCAAGAACCTGGTCATTTTGCAAGGGTATGCCCCAAACAAAGAAAAGGAAATGATGCTGGAAATGCTGCGAGGCCACAAGCTAGGGGAAAGGTGTTTACGATGAGTGGTGTAGAGGCTTCAAACCACGATGGTCTCATCCAAGGTACATGTCTTATACGCGAGAATTCCTTGAATGTGTTGTATGATTCGGGTGCTACGCACTCTTTTATATCCGATGATGTTGTGAGTAGATTGCACCTAATGGTAGCTTCTCTACCATATGATTTGATTGTGTTTACCCCTACTAGTTACCCAGTCACAGTTTCAACTTTCTGCCCTAAGTGTCCGGTAGCAATAGATTATAGGACTTATCCCACTGACCTGATAACATTACCCTTATCCCAAATCGATGTTATCGTAGGAATGGACTGGTTATCCCCTAACCATGTTCAGTTGAATTGTTTCACTAAGACCCTAACTTCTGAAAACCCTGACGAATCCTTACCTAAGCACGTATCTGCCAATCAAGTCATGGCTTTGTAGGATTCTCATGTTTTGATGCTAACAATCTCTCTCCAAGCAACAACATTGGCAACAAGCAAGCTACACCACATGAAGATTAGAATTAGGATTTTTATTAATTCTATTTCAATGTAATCTTTATTCTTATGCAATGCATCTCATTGGTGTGGGTAGCTTAGGTGATTTTAAGAATATTTAAATAATGTTTGATTAAGAGTGAAGATACTTTAAATCTTGATTAAATAGCTCTATTAAAAGTTTTGTGAAAATCCTTTTAGAAAAACCTTGTTTTTATTCAGATTCTGATCAGTTCACTCGAGTAATGAGTATTGGTTCACTCGAGTAATTTATGTCATGACAGGTTAATCGAGTAATGGTTTACACATCACTCGAGTAACTTAATCTGACATGTTTTAATCGAGTAATGTTATATGGTTTACTCGAGTAATTCAATCAGTTTTTGGAAAATTATAAAAGGACTTAATTTTCTCTTTCACAAATGATAGACATTCATTCTTACAATTTTCTATATACTTTAAAAAGCAATTCAAGAGCTATTTTACATCTTTCAAGAGCTATCAAGATTCAACAAAGAACTTTTCATTCTTCACTCTATTTCTTTCATTGTTCAAATATTCTTGAGATCATAATTTTTGTTCTTAGTGGTTGTTGAAGATTTGCAATTTGTGATTGCATTATTGAAGTTTCAACACAAGTGAAGAATCTCACAAGGAAGACTTTGAGGATCAAATCAAAGCAAGAAAAGAGGATTGGTTGGAAGCATCTTCAATCAATTAGCAAGGAAATCTAGAATACTCAAAAGGGGTAGATTAGATCAAAGTGTTTGGTACACACTTTGTGTTGGGTTTTAAGATAGGAGAACTAAGAATCTAGTTGCATCTTAAAACATTGTAAAATCTACATTTGAAGATTTGTAGTGAAGAATCTCTCTTGATTCAAGAGGGGACTGGAGTAGCTTTCAAGTGGGTGAAAGTGAACCAGGATAAATCCTTGTGTCTCTTTTATTTTTCATTCCTTGTATTGCATTAATTCATTAACAATTGCATTTTTAGGTTAGAATTGGGGTTTTCTTAATTCAACTCAATTGATCTAAAATTGCATGTTAATATTACTTGAAATTGTTCACATTAATCATTCATAATTTGTTGAATCATCATAGCATTGTTATTCTTGAAGAACTCCATTGAAAACTGAGTTTTAATTGAATTTTACCCAGTTTACTCGAGTAAAGTTCTTGTCACTCGAGTAATCTGCTTTCAGTTTATGAGCATTACTCGAGTAGGTTTTCTGTTACTCGAGTGATTTAAAAATAGCTTTCGTAATACTCGAGTGATTTGCTGAATACTCGAGTGAAATTATTTTTGCTTGCGTATTACTCGAGTGAAGTCTTGAGTTACTCGAGTAATCTGACTTGAATTTTTAAGAAAATTTATTTTCATAAAACCATTCTTTTAGGTGGACGAAAAATCTGTAATAAGGCTTCAATATTCTATTCACCCCCCCTCTAGACTATATTGAGCCGCTTGTTGGTTTCCAACAAGTGGTATCAGAGCTCGGACGAAAAATCCGAGCCTTAAAAAGCTTTTTCGAAAAGATCCTTTTACTTGGAAACAATGGGCTCAATTTCAAATCCTTTTGGTGGTGAAGGAACTTCCATTAATCGTCCTCCACTATTCAATGGTGAGGGTTATGCTTATTGGAAGGTCCGCATGAAAATTTTTATTCAAGCCATATATATGGAAATTTGGAACGCCATAGAGAATGGACCTTTTGTTCCTCAAACGAAAGTAAATGATGTTGTTTTGGTCAAACCTCAATCGAGTTGGGACAATGATGATAAGAAGAAAGTTGCATTTGATTTAAAAGCTAAAAATATCATCACGTCCGCTCTTTCTTATGATGAGTTCTTTCGAGTATCTCAATGTGTTGATGCTAAACAAATGTGGGACACATTACAAGTCACACATGAGGGCACTTTGGAGGTTAGAAGGGCTAGGTTAAATACACTCATGCATGAATATGAACTCTTTCGTATGTTACCTAATGAAAACATAGGTGACATGCAAAAGCGGTTCACTCATATCATAAATCATCTTTCTGCACTTGGAAAAGTTATTACTAATGGTAAAGTTGTTAATAAGATTTTGAGATGTCTTAGCAGGGAATGGCAACCTAAGGTGACGGCCATTATGGAAGCTAGAGACGTGGATCAAATTGATTTAGCAACTCTATTCGGAAAACTTCAAGAGCATGAAATGGAGCTTGGACGGTTATCCATGAATGAAGATGCCGATAGAAAGAAAAAGGGGATTGCTCTTAAATCAACTTCAAAATCTCTTAAGGCACAAGAGGAAAACTCTCAAGTGGATGACTCGGACTCCGATATAGATGATGAGACCCTTGGCTTGCTAGTTAAAAAGCTTGGTAGGTTCTTTAAGAGTAAGGGAAACTTTAATAAGAATAGACAAAGAGATTCTAAGGACTCACAACCAAGAAATAAGACTAACAAGGATTACATCAAGTGTCATGGGTGTGGAAAGCTTGGTCACTATCGATCAAAATGCCCAACTCATTCTAAGAAGTCGGAAGGTGACAACTCTAAGTTCAACTCATCTAAAGGAAAAAGTGCTTACATAGTATGGGATGAAGAGGAGAGTCAATCAACATCTAGCTCATCGGATGATGAAGAACTTGCAAATCTATGTTTGATGACGAAGCTTGATGAAGAGGAATCTTCGAGCATTAAATCAAGTGACAACGTCAATGAGGTAGATTATCTTTCCGATGCTAGCTCTAGTTCTAATTCTCCTTCATTCAATGAGTTGTACAATGTGTATGTAGAGATGCATAAAGAGTTGAAGAAACTTGCTAAAATAAATGTTGAAAGAAAGAATTTCATAATGAAGCAACATGAAAAGATAATTGAACTTCAAAAAGATTTAGAAGAACTTAAGCTTCAAAATGAAACTCTTGAACTCATTTATGCAAACTCTACATGCAATTGTGAATTGAAATCAAATGAGACTCCATCTTGTGAAAATTGCAAGTCTTTGGAAAAAGAAGTTTTTAATTTGAATGATCGACTTGCAAGGCTCATGAAAGGAGATACTTCATTAGATCATTTGCTTTCAACTCAAAGGAACAATAGCAATAGATCCGGTCTTGGCTATACCAAACCTAAGAAACGCAATTATCGCAAAGTTGGTGGATTTTCAAAGAATAAGATTTCTAAAAACCCAACTTGCCATTATTGTGGGATCTTTGGGCATACCACGAATAAATGTAATATAAATAAATTTGGTATACCAAGCGGTGAATATATTTGGATTGTTAAGGGGACTTCTCCCCATGCTAACAACAAAGGACCCAAGACCACTTGGGTACCTAAGTCAACCAAATGATATCTTTCTTGTAGGTGTGTCTTCGAACCAAAGAGCGCAAATGATACTTGGATAGTGGTTGTTCGAGACACATGACGGGAGACAAAACGCACTTCATGGAACTTACTCCGAAAAGTGATGGATTTGTGACATACGGCGACAACAACAAGGGCAAAATTCTAGGAGTCGGGAAGATCGGTAACGTATCTAACCTTGTCATAGAAAATGTCCTATACGTAGAAGGCTTAGAACACAACTTGCTTAGTATAAGCCAACTATGCGATATGGGCAATTATGTGACTTTTACCCCGGAATTATGTTTCATTAAGTCTTCTATAGATGATAGTGTTAAGTTTGTTGGTCGTCGCTCTAATAACACTTACTTAATTGATTTGGATGAGATAACTTCACTATTTTCAAAATGTTTCAAATCTTTTAATGATGAAATTCGTCTTTGGCATAGACGAATTGCTCATGTGAATGTGAATCAATTAAACAAACTTTTGCGAAAAGATTTAGTGATTGGTTTGCCTAAACTAAATTTTAAGCTTGATGGCATTTGTGACTCTTGTCAAAAGTGCAAGCAAGTTAAAAGTTCTTTTAAACCTAAAAATGTGATAAGCACAACAAAGCCTTTGGAGCTAATCCATATGGATTTGTTTGGCCCTTCACAAATTAAAATTTTAGGTGGCAATTACTATGGATTTGTTTTAGTAGACGATTTTACTAGATTCACATGGACTTTATTTTTATCCGCAAAAAGTGAAGTTTATAAATGTTTTAAAAAGTTTGCCAAACTCATCCAAAATCAACTAAGTTTGAAAATTGTGTCTATTAGAAGTGATCACGGAGGTGAGTTTGAAAACACTAGGATTGATGCGTTTTGTGATAAGTTTGGTATTGATCATCAATTTTCGGCCCCTAGGACTCCGGAGCAAAACGGAGTTGTAGAAAGGAAAAATAGAATATTAGTGGAACTTGCTCGTACTATGTTGATAGAATCAATTGTTCCTAAATATTTTTGGGTTTATGCAGTAAACACTGCTTGTTATGTGCTTAATAGGGTTCTTAATCATCCGCATTTAAATAAAACACCTTATGAACTTTTAAAAGGGCGAAAGCCAAATATTTCACATTTTTATGTTTTTGGGTGTAAGGTGTTTGTTTTAAATAACGGAAAGGAACCGGTCGGCAAGTTTGACTCCAAAGCCGACGAAGGCATATTCATAGGTTATTCAACCCATAGCAAAGCATATAGAGTCTACAATAAAAGAACATTAACCGTTGAGGAATCCGTGCATGTTGTATTTGATGAATCTTCGAAAGAAGATTGTGTTGTTTCTTGTGATGATGATAATATAGGTACATTTTTTGATCATGAGAAGTCAACACCACAACAAATGGAAGAGAATCAAATTGAAGATGGAGAGGTGCAAGCACAAGATAAAGACTTAGCACAAGAGATTCAATCTCAATTACCAATAGCTTGGAAATCAAACAAAAATCATCCGATTTCTAACATCTTAGGTGACATTGCGAAGGGAGTGGTAACCCGACGCACTTTAAATAATTTTTGTTATTATGTTGCCTTTGTATCTCAAATAGAACCTAAAAGTATCAAAGAGGCTATTCAAGATGATCATTGGATTATGGCCATGCAAGAAGAATTAAATCAATTTGAAAGAAACCAAGTTTGGGAGCTTGTGCCAAAACCCGATGATCGTCCTGTAATTGGTACTCGGTGGATCTATAGGAATAAGTTAGATGAATCGGGTATTATTGTTAGGAATAAAGCTAGGTTGGTAGCACAAGGTTATAGTCAAGAAGAAGGAATCGATTACGATGAGACATATGCTCCTGTTGCTAGACTAGAAGCTATTCGTATTCTTCTCGCTTTTGCTTCGATAATGAATTTTAAATTGTATCAAATGGATGTTAAGAGCGCCTTTCTTAACGGATACATTCAAGAGGAAGTTTACGTGTCACAACCTCCTGGATTCGAGAGTTTTGAGCATCCGGACTACGTTTTCAAACTGAAAAAGGCTTTGTACGGTTTGAAACAAGCTCCTAGAGCTTGGTACGACCGACTAAGCAATTTTTTATTACAAAAAGGTTTTAAACGAGGCACTGGTGACACTACACTTTTTATTGAACGTTCCGGTAAGGATATTTTATTGGTTCAAATATATGTTGACGATATTATATTTGGTGCTACTAATGAGAACTTGTGTAAGAAGTTTTCAGACTTGATGCAAAGCGAATTTGAGATGTCGATGATGGGAGAGCTTACATTCTTTCTTGGCCTTCAAATAAAGCAGCTTAATGATGGAATTTATATTCATCAGAGTAAATATTGTAGAGAGCTTCTCAAACGTTTTGGGATGGACTCGTGCAAATCCGCTTCTACACCAATGAGCGTTGCATGCTACCTAGATCAAGATGAGGCTGGAAAAGCGGTAGAGGTAACGAAGTATCGTGGTATTATTGGTAGTTTGTTATACTTAACTGCATCTAGGCCTGACATCATGTTTAGTGTATGTATGTGTGCACGTTTTCAAGCAAAACCGAAAGAGTCGCATCTAACTGCTGTCAAAAGAATTATGAAATACTTAAAGGGTACAACGAATACTGGACTTTATTATCCTAGGGATGCTTTTCTAAAACTTATAGGTTATTCGGACTCTGACTTTGCCGGTTGTAAATTTGAGCGAAAAAGTACAAGCGGAACATGCCATTTAATTGGTAATTCACTTGTATCGTGGTTTTCTAAAAAGCAAAATTGTGTAGCTTTATCAACCGCGGAGGCCGAATACATAGCAGCCGGTAGTTGTTGTGCTCAAATCCTTTGGATGAAACAACAATTATCTGATTTTGGTTTAAATTTGACAAAAATCCCTATAAAGTGTGATAACACTTCGGCAATTAATTTGACTAAAAATCCAGTATTACACTCAAGGACAAAGCATATTGAAATTAGGCATCACTTTTTGAGAGATCATGTTCAAAAAGGTGATTGTGTTATTGAGTTTGTTCAAACTTCGGATCAATTAGCTGATATCTTTACAAAACCATTACCAAGGGACACATTTTATAAGATTCGAAGAGAACTTGGTATTTTTGATGAATCAACTATTAGCTAATTGTATTTGATGCTTTTCGAAATCACCTTCAAGTCTATTTCAATGTGATTTGTATTTTGAGTTGTTGTATCTTATTAAAGTGTTTCTTATTTTTTTATATGTAGTTATGTGTGTATGTTTTCTATAATATGTTAATTGCTTTATTTGTATGTGTGTTACTTGCTAAATGCTAAGTGTTTCTATGTGTTTGTGTATGAAAAATGTTTTTGCATGAAAAATTGAAATTTTTAAAATTCTGGACAGTTCACTCGAGTAACAGATATTTCACTCGAGTAATTTTAAAATCTCTTTCGTATTACTCGAGTAATTCTGTTTGTCACTCGATTAATTTTAAAATCTCTTTCGTATTACTCGAGTAATTCTGTTTGTCACTCGATTAATTTTAAAACGACTTTCGTATCACTCGATTAGTTCATCCATCACTCGAGTAAATATTTTTTAATCTTCGGCACACTCGAGTAACATTTCTTTTCACTCGATTACTGCTCGAATCACTCGAGTAATGCATGAACATCACTCGAGTAACTTACGTGATTTTAAAAACTGAACTGTTGAAACTGCATCATTTTTCACGTTTCTTTCTCTCTCTTGTTCGTATTTCTCTCTTCTCTCTCATACGGTTCTTCATCAAATCATCATTTTCAGCCACAAAACTTCTCAAATCATACAAATTTCTTCCATATTTCATCATTATATCATCATTTCTACTCATTTCATTCATCATTTTCACCAATTTCACCCAAAATCCGAAAATTCCCAAATCAAAACCCTAACCCCAAAACCGAATCTGCACTTTCTGAATCAATGTCTTCTTCCTCACAATCTCAACCTCCTCGAAAGAAAGCAAAGCAAGGAGCAGGCCGTAATGACCCCTGGTTTTCTGGAATCAACCGAGACTTGCGGGAACCGAATTTTATCAATCGCTCTTTTGGTCTTACACGGTATGTTAAGTTTGCTTGGTTGCATAAGGAGCAATTTTCATTTGTAGAGGATTTGGAATTTCAGAATTTGAAGAGGTTTTTAGAATTTGAGACTCATTATTACCCTAGGCTTGTCAGACAATTTTATCAGAATTTTACTAAGCTAGATGGTGAGTATCAAACACTGGTTAGAGGACATCATTTTGTTATAAAGCCTGAAGATTTGACAATTTTGTTTGGTTTAGAAAACAAGGGAACTTTTATTGGTGATGATGACTGTCTGGATTTGGATGTGGATACTAATAAGATTTATACTGATTTGTTGCGTACTGGTGAATCTTGGAGTGATAGGACTACTAGAACTGTATCACCTTTGCATGCTGTGGATAGAGTGCTCATGTACATTGTTTCTTATTGTTTGATTCCAAAATGCAATCAAAATTATGAACAATTGGGAGATGATGATCTTATTTTGTTTCATGGGATCAAAAAGAGATATGAGATGAATTGGAATAAAATGTTTTTAGCTCGTATGGAAGCTGCTGCTCAATCTCCTCCTACCTAATTCTTGCCATATCCTATGCATGTTACCAAAATAATGAGGTATTACCGTGTTCCAATCCCTGATGATGAGCCAGCTGTGACGGAAAAGAAAATAACTGGTGTCTTAATGATTCACACATTAGTTATATGAAAATTGCTTGGCATAGGGAAAGTCACACTTGGTTATGGAAATCACAGATTAAGGAAATGGTTGAAGCTGCAAAGGCTGCAAGAGCTTCAGGTTCTAGGAAAAGGACTTTACTTGGTGATAGGGCTGGTGCATCTTCTTCTGCTCCTCCTTCTTCTACTGATCCGATGGATACCGATCGCATTGAGGACTATATCAATTTGGACAATCTTGGTACTCCATTTGATGCACAGGCTGCTCATGAGTCATTGGTTGAGCACATCAATGCTCAATTCGCTCAGTTGGAGATGAGACAGGATGTGAAGAATATTGCCATGGAGCATCGTTTAATGGATTATATGTCTGGCCTATTTTCTCACCATTTCCCTCCTCCTCCACCTGATTCCTAGACCTGTGGATGCTGATGATGTTTTGCTGATTGACTTCTGTTTCATGTTTCATATGCATATTTCTGACTATGTTATGTTTATGTTTCTGTTTCATGTTTCTGACTTTGTTGCTACTATGTTTTAGGACCTTGTGTATGGTCTAGTTTGGATAGTTTCGTTTGCTTATTTGCTATGGTTGATATTTTTTTTGTTTTACACTATGATTTGCTGCTTAGTGTGATACTCTGCTATTATGGATATGGTGCTATATTCGTTGTGCGTTTATATTCGTTGTGGCACTATTATGGTTTATTTTGGTATTGTTTTTATTGTTATATTTTTTTTACCATTGTGAACTACTTACCTTCAACTTTTGGCAAAGGACTTTTCTCAACTTTCATATCTTTTTAATGATGCCAAAAGGGGGAGAATATTTTGTTGATGTTGTTCTTGTAGGTTAAGTTTTATTATATTTTTCCTAGGTGTTTTACATTTAGGGGGAGTATGTTAAAACTTAGTGCTTAATTGAAAAGGAGGTTTGTCATCATCAAAAAGGGGGAGTTTGTAGGATTCTCATGTTTTGATGCTAACAATCTCTCTCCAAGCAACAACATTGGCAACAAGCAAGCTACACCACATGAAGATTAGAATTAGGATTTTTATTAATTCTATTTCAATGTAATCTTTATTCTTATGCAATGCATCTCATTGGTGTGGGTAGCTTAGGTGATTTTAAGAATATTTAAATAATGTTTGATTAAGAGTGAAGATACTTTAAATCTTGATTAAATAGCTCTATTAAAAGTTTTGTGAAAATCCTTTTATAAAAACCTTGTTTTTATTCAGATTCTGATCAGTTCACTCGAGTAATGAGTATTGGTTCACTCGAGTAATTTATGTCATGACAGGTTAATCGAGTAATGGTTTACACATCACTCGAGTAACTTAATCTGACATGTTTTAATCGAGTAATGTTATATGGTTTACTCGAGTAATTCAATCAGTTTTTGGAAAATTATAAAAGGACTTAATTTTCTCTTTCACAAATGATAGACATTCATTCTTACAATTTTCTATATACTTTAAAAAGCAATTCAAGAGCTATTTTACATCTTTCAAGAGCTATCAAGATTCAACAAAGAACTTTTCATTCTTCACTCTATTTCTTTCATTGTTCAAATATTCTTGAGATCATAATTTTTGTTCTTAGTGGTTGTTGAAGATTTGCAATTTGTGATTGCATTATTGAAGTTTCAACACAAGTGAAGAATCTCACAAGGAAGACTTTGAGGATCAAATCAAAGCAAGAAAAGAGGATTGGTTGGAAGCATCTTCAATCAATTAGCAAGGAAATCTAGAATACTCAAAAGGGGTAGATTAGATCAAAGTGTTTGGTACACACTTTGTGTTGGGTTTTAAGATAGGAGAACTAAGAATCTAGTTGCATCTTAAAACATTGTAAAATCTACATTTGAAGATTTCTAGTGAAGAATCTCTCTTGATTCAAGAGGGGACTGGAGTAGCTTTCAAGTGGGTGAAAGTGAACCAGGATAAATCCTTGTGTCTCTTTTATTTTTCATTCCTTGTATTGCATTAATTCATTAACAATTGCATTTTTAGGTTAGAATTGGGGTTTTCTTAATTCAACTCAATTGATCTAAAATTGCATGTTAATATTACTTGAAATTGTTCATATTAATCATTCATAATTTGTTGAATCATCATAGCATTGTTATTCTTGAAGAACTCCATTGAAAACTGAGTTTTAATTGAATTTTACCCAGTTTACTCGAGTAAAGTTCTTGTCACTCGAGTAATCTGCTTTCAGTTTATGAACATTACTCGAGTAGGTTTTCTGTTACTCGAGTGATTTAAAAATAGCTTTCGTAATACTCGAGTGATTTGCTGAATACTCGAGTGAAATTATTTTTGCTTGCGTATTACTCGAGTGAAGTCTTGAGTTACTCGAGTAATCTGACTTGAATTTTTAAGAAAATTTATTTTCATAAAACCATTCTTTTAGGTGGACGAAAAATCTGTAATAAGGCTTCAATATTCTATTCACCCCCCCTCTAGACTATATTGAGCCGCTTGTTGGTTTCCAACAAGGAAATTGAGCCCATTGTTTCCAAGTAAAAGGATCTTTTCGAAAAAGCTTTTTAAGGCTCGGATTTTTCGTCCGAGCCCATGTATACATGATCTCAACTTCTTTAGATGTCGATGTGGACAATCACATTCACGAGCTGCCTGTAGTTCGAGACTTCCCAGAAGTATTTCTTGACGATATTCCTGGATTACCACCTGTTCGAGAGGTAGAGTTTTCAATCGATGTGACACCGGGAACTGGACCAATCTCTAGAGCGCCTTATCGAATGGCACCAGTGGAGCTAGCTGAGCTGAAAAATCAGATCGAGGAGTTGACGGAAAAGCAACTCATCATACCCAGTGTGTCGCCTTGGGGAGCTCCAGTTTTGCTAGTAAAGAAGAAGGACGGTAGTATGAGGTTGTGCGTCGACTATCGCCAGCTAAACAAGGTAACGATCAAGAACAAGTATCCTCTGCCAAGGATAGATGACTTGATGGATCAGCTGAAAGGAGCTGCGGTGTTTTCAAAGATTGATCTTCAATCGGGCTATCACCAGATTCGAGTGAAGGAAGACGACATTCCAAACACTGCTTTTAGAACCCGATATGGACATTTTGAGTACTTAGTCATGCCTTTCGGAGTGACTAACGCTCCTGTAGTGTTTATGGACTACATGAACAGAATCTTTCAGCCGTATTTAGATTCGTTCGTGGTAGTATTCATAGACGATATCCTCATTTATTCCAAGGACAAGGAGGAACATGGGGAACATTTGAGGATAGTTCTGCAGAATTTGAAGGAGAAGAAGTTGTATGCGAAGCTCTCAAAGTGTGAATTTTGGTTGGAAGAAGTGAATTTCTTGGGTCATGTGATCTCAAAGGAAGGAATAGCAGTAGATCCAGCTAAAGTGAAGGCGGTATTGGACTGGAAAGTGCCAACGACGGTGACGGAAATCCGAAGTTTTCTCGGTTTGGCAGGATATTATAGGCGTTTTATTGAAGGATTTTCAAGATTATCCTTGCCAATGACGAAGTTAACAAGGAAAGGACAACCGTTCGTGTGGACCACAAAGTGCGAGGAAAGTTTTCAGGAGTTAAAGAAGAGGTTAACAACAGCTCCAGTGCTTGTTTTGCCTGACCCGGAGAAGAGTTTCAGCGTTTACTGTGATGCGTCAAAGCAAGGTTTAGGTTGCGTCCTGATGCAAGAGCGAAAGGTTGTGGCTTATGCCTCTAGACAACTGAAGGTTCACGAGCAGAATTACCCAACTCACGATTTGGAGTTAGCTGCGGTAGTTTTTGCTCTGAAGTTATGGCGACATTACCTCCACGGAGCAAGGATCGAGGTATTCAGTGATCATAAGAGTCTTAAGTAGCTCTTTGATCAGAAGGAGTTAAACATGAGACAAAGGCGATGGATGGAATTTTTGAAGGATTACGACTTCGAGCTACAATACCACCCGGGGAAAGCGAACGTAGTAGCCGATGCTTTGAGTAGGAAATCCCTTCATGTGTCTGCAATGATGGTGAAAGAGATGGAGTTAATTGAGCGATTCAGAGATATGAACCTGGAAGTTAGGATGAGTCCGAGGAGTATGATTTTGGGAATGTTGGTCGTATCGAATGAGTTTATGGAACGAGTCAAGAAAGGACAGTTGGACGATCCAGAGTTGCTAACAAAGAAGCAGATGATTTCAGAAGGAAAGGAGACTGAATTTCAAGTAGGAGCTAACGGAGTGCTGAAGCGTAAAGATCGGATTTGTGTGCCACAAGACAAGGAAATAAGGGAGATGATTTTGGAGGAAGCTCATAAGTGTAAGTTGAGTATTCATCCCGGAGCAACCAAGATGTACCAAGACTTGAAGAAGATGTTTTGGTGGCCTGGTATAAAAAGGGAAGTAGCGAAGTATGTGTCAAGGTGTCTGGTGTGTCAGAAGGCTAAGATTGAACACAAGAAACCCGGTGGAGTATTACAACCATTGGAAATTCCAAGTTGGAAGTGGGACGGTATTTCCATGGATTTTGTAACTGCTTTACCAAAGACACGAAGAGGATTTGACGCTATTTGGGTAATTGTTGACCGATTAACCAAAAGCGCTCATTTCCTACCTGTCAATGTGAGGTATCCGTTGGAGAAGTTAGCAAGCGTATATCTCAACGAGGTAGTGAGACTTCATGGAGTGCCGACAAGCATCATATCAGATAGAGATCCGAGATTCGTCTCGAAGTTTTGGAATAGTCTGCATGCTGCACTCGGAACAAGACTTCAGTTAAGTTCAGCTTATCATCCTCAGACGGATGGACAGTCAGAAAGAACTATTCAATCACTAGAGGATCTTCTTAGAGCCTGTGTTTTGGAACAAGCAGGAGAATGGGACACTCTATTGCCACTGATAGAGTTTACCTACAACAACCGCTATCACTCAAGCATAGGGATGGCTCCTTATGAAGCTTTGTATGGGAGGAAGTGCAGAACGCCGTTATGTTGGTTTGAAACCGGAGAGAATCTTATTCTAGGTCCGGAAATGGTTCAACAAACGACGGAAAAGATCAAAATGATTCAGGAGAAGATGAGAAGTGCTCAAAGTCGGCAGAAAAGTTACTATGACCAGAGAAGGAATCCTATCGAGTTTAATGAAGGCGATCATGTATTCATGCGAGTAGTACCCACTACTGGGATCGGCAGAGTGCTTAAAACCCGAAAACTCACCCCAAAATTTATAGGACCTTACCAAATTCTGAAACGTGTAGGACCAGTAGCTTATGAAATTGCCTTACCCCCAATGTTTTCCAACCTACACAATGTCTTTCATGTGTCACAACTTAGGAAATATATTAGTGATCCGTCTCACATCATCGAACCCGACTCTATTCAACTCAAGGAAAATCTGACGTACGAGACTTTGCCCTTAAGGATAGATGGTCGGAGTGTAAAGACCCTTCGAGTTAAGGATATCCCTTTAGTTAAGGTTATTTGGAATTCGGTGAATGGTGAGAATGCTACTTGGGAGCGTGAAAGTAGCATGAGGGATTCGTACCCTCATTTGTTTGATACAGGTACGTGATTTCTTGAGGACGAGAAATTTCTAAGTTGGGGAGGATGTAACATCTGCCATTTGACTCACTTCAACAAGTCCCTAATCAAGAAAATTGTTTTAACCTAATTAATTAAAGAATTGATCTAAAAAGAGTTTTGATTTCATGATGAATTCTTATGTTTTGAAATTTGATTTGCTTGTGTGTGTGACTTCGTGTGCTTGATTGTTTAAGGTACAATTAAGATTTTGTTTTATTGATTTCATGGAAAATTATTTTCTCTAGGCTTCAAAGAATCAAAGTCCAATTGCCTCTAGAAACCCTAATTCGTGCCCTAATCGTCGATTAAACCCTAATCGAGCTCTTAAGCTTTGATTAAGTGCTTAATCACTCTCTTAAACCCTAAACTCTTTTGGTTAGTGAGCTAATCCAAAATTAGTTTTCCTTAAACCCAAGATTAATTTTTTGATTAGTTCCTTAATCCTTGATTAAGCCTTAATTACTAAGGATTAGTGGACTAAACCTAGATTAATTATCCTAATCCTACCCTAATCACGATTAGAACCCTAATTAGTGCCTTAAACCTAATTAGCTAATCTAATCTACCCTAAGCACCCTATGGCCGAATGCTCACGAGCATAGCCTAGCCACCAAGCTTATTTGCATGGTTAACAAGTGGCATGCCTTTTAGTCAACACCATGACATCATCCTCATGACCAAGCATGACATAAGGAAGGAAAAAGTGAAGATTAGGAAGGAGGGAGGAAGGAAAACCGTGAGGGACTCAAGGGCAAAACTTGGTCTCCAAGTTTTGTGACTTAGTCCCCAAGTGTTGCAATATAACCCTCCATGCAAGCCCTTGATGGCAATTAGGAAAAGTGAGAATGAATAAAGAAAGGGGCCAAACCGTAGGAAGAAGAGAGTGAGTTGTTTCATTCATTCTTCATCCTTTCTTCTTTCTTACACCAACACAAACCACAACAACACACACCAACAACACCAAACTGTGAGGGAGTGAATGAATTTCTCTTCATTCCTTCATCAAACACAAATTTCCTTCCATTCCTTCATTTCTTTTCCTAAACCAAACACATTACACCAAGAGAATCATCAAACCCTTGGTGAGAAAGTGAAAGAGAGAGAGACCGAATTGTGAAGAGGAGAAGAACCGAACCTTAACACCTTAATCTCTTCATCACCTAAGCAAGATCAAGCCAAGCTAGTGAAAAGGAAAAGAGAAACCAATGGACCTAGCAAAAGAAGAGAGAAACCGTGAGGACTAGAAAGAGAGATCAAAGACTTTGGACTTGAATTCTTAAAATTTTTAATTAAGTAAGAACTTGTCTCATGAACTTAAAAGCTTCAAACCTTTTTCTTTGATTCTTGTTCTCTTTCATTCTTTCTTTCTAAACTTTGATTTTGTTTGGAAAAGTGTTGATGCATGTTATTTTTCTAAGCTTGATCCTAAAAGTTTTATTAAGAAAATGTTTTTCTTCAAGATCTTGAGTTTTCTCTTTGATTTCTTGAAAATGTTTTGGAGGAGGACTTGATTTTAAGTTTCATGAAAGATTTTTCAAAGATCTAACATTCTTGTTTACATGCATGTTTAGATCTATGCCTAAGCCAAGATATGTGTGATTGCTTGGATCTTAATGTGAAAAATCTTTGAAATTGGTTGAACTTTTTCCTTATGTTGGCCACGGTTTTGTTGTTATTGTGAGTATGAGCTTGTTTTCTTTTGGTTGATCCTTTACATGATGTGATCTTGAGATGTAATGATGCTTTAAGTGAATAACATTTATGTGATGGTTGTGATCTTGATGTGTTGGTCACGGTTTGTACTTGATTTTTAGGTTAGAGGCTTTGATGTTGTATTTTGGTTATGTGTATGTGATTTCCATGAATTTTGAGATGATTTTAGGTGTTAAAAGTGAAATGAAAATTGTCTAGGAGCCTAAGAGTGCTCACGGTTTTGTCTAAGAAAATATGCTAGAATTATGTTTTTACTTCCTCGATGAATTATATGAAATTGTTGATTGAACTTGGAGTTGTTTTTGAGTCTTGAATTCTTGAAAATGTTTTTGAGGAAAACCTAGTCTAGGTCACGGTTTAGACCTTAGACCTTGAGTTAAAATTTCTTGAGTGTATAAGTGTTCATGACATGAAATTATGTGTTGATTTGTAAAGTTATTCTTTGATAAAATAGTTTTTGGAAAGCTAATGATGCATACGGTTTTGACATAGTCATGAATGATAAGATGAAGTTTTGCTATGATGAAATTAACTAAGTGAAAGATCAATGAAAATGTGACTAAGTGTATGTGTGATGCATGATTCGGTTTGTGTATGCTTAAGTGATAGATTTCCTCATTTGATTGGGCTATATGTATGAATAAGTTTGTGAACATGTTTATGTGTAACTTGATGGCTTGTGATTATGAAATATTTGGAATGAATGAATGTTTGTTTGATTTGTTCTACTTGAGTACCTTGCTGCCCTCATGCAGATCTAAGTGTTTGAGCATGATAAGTTATTGATTTAAGTGTTTATTTGATTGTTTTCAAGATGCTTGATTTATCTATGTGTTTGAATTGGTTTTAAACAATGGAAAAATGAATTTAAAACTTAGGACATAATGCTGTCCAGAATTTTCTAAGATGTATTTCTTGTTTTAAAGTGTTTTCAAAGTGTCTTAAAGTTTAGTTTTCATGGGTAATTGATCCAAGATAAAGTTGGCTTGAAAAGTGCAATTTTTCGGTGTTTTTGGAATTGAACTCAATGCTGTCCAAGAAGGACCAGCAAAGAAACTTTTTATTTAAATAAATTTTTATTGATTATTTTCTCATGATTTCAAAGTATAAGAGTTAGTGATTGATCTTGGACAAGTTTGAGTGAAAGAATTAATGTTTTGGGTTTTAAATAAAGACAATGTTTGGATTTTCTTAAGTTGTCTTGAGAATAACTTTAAGAATAATAAGTAAATAAAGTTTAACACTCACATATCTATCTTATGGGACTTGAAAGAAGTTGGAGTCGGGCAGGCGAGGAAGGAAGCGAATCACTCGGAACTTGTAGGTTCGGTAACTGCGAATCCAGGTGAGAGAGAAGTTATCCTAAGACGCTTTGGTGTCTAGTGAGTATGCTAGGACACTCCGTACTCTCACAAAGTCGGAGTAAAGGTCTATCGTAGTTAGTAGTATACCCGATAAGTTGTGTGATTGTTTGTATCGAGGTATACGAAGACTCAGACCTATACCATTACATGGTATTGATTGATTGATATATTTGTTTATGCTGATTTGTATTGTTGTGATATTGTCATTGCATGAGCATATTGCATCATCCCGCGATATAAGATAAGAATAGAAAAGACATAGAAAACTGTAAGAAATCCCCCGACGATTAGAGCGAAACTCTAAGGGATGGAACGCGTGATGAACCGGATGATGCTGATGTGCTGAGTACGTGGATCGAGCTAACGCTATGATGATGACGACGACGCTTTGAACGAGAACGCCATGAGTTCTGAGTTCTATGATGATAGTTTCAACGTGGTTGTAGCCATGTGTTGAGTTAGCCTCTCTATGGTCGTAACCATATGTTGAGTGCGAGTGACTTGGGATAGGTCGGAGCCTATCTATCGATGATTGATGGATATCCCGCATATGGTCGGAGCCGTATGCTGATGGTGATTCTGAGTGGGTCGTAGCCCTTCAGAAGGATGATTAATGTTCCGCATATAGTCGTAGCTATATGGCGAGGTTGATTCTGATTGGGTTGTAGCCCGTCAGACAAGTTGTGGATATCCTGCATACTGGTCGGAGCCGTATGCCGAAATGATTCAGGATGGGTCGGAGCCCGTCAGAGACAGTGGTCGAGTCCCACAGAAGCATTCCGCATATAGTCGGAGCTGTATGGCGGAGATGACTTAGGATGGGTCGATGTTAGAATAGAAAAGTATAACCCCACGACCTTGAAACCCTAACCCGAAGTAGTGGAGAGGAAGATACACCTGAATTACCCTTGTGGTGTTCAGTTGGATGATTAAGATAGGGGAAGGCAATGACGGTGATTCGTCAAGAAGCCTTGAGAAGTCTGTCTAGGTGGGAAAAACCATAGGGGCCCTGGCGGATTTCAGTCGAAGCTGGTCACCCAGTGGTGTGGATGAAGTACCACATGATCACTAGACAAGACGACTGACACCCCCTTGACTAATTCTTGATCAGTGAGAGGGATGCTCGAACACGGCCGGATGAGGTTATTTTATTTATTTTCCCGGGCTTTTTATATGAATGCATTCACTTTGCCATCCAGTAAAAGCCGGTGTGGTTAGAGATCCTGTACTCCTGATTGCTTCCGACTTGGTGGATGGATTCCGAGGAGATGTAGACCTGAGACCTAGAACTATAAAGCCTGAATTACTGATGTTATGGACTCGAGATATGTGAACGAGAGGACTTCTTCTAGACGAGACGAACTAATCAAGAGACTTCGACTTTGCGAGACAAATGGTCAAAGAGATTCAGCCTTGCGAGATGATTGATTTAGAGAATCCTTTGAGTAAAAGATAAAATGTCAGAATAGTGTGATGATTGCATTGCATCCTCATGCATCTTTTATAATTGCCTGCTATATTGTTTGTTGTATTGTTTGTTATGTTCTGGTATGCGTTGCTAGTGTAATTCCAAGAAGTCGATGGGAGTAATTCCATTCGGATAACTTACTCTCTCAACTTCTTGTGCACATGTGACTATGAATCTTCGATTCTAAAAGACGGTGGAGCTAGGGATACTACTCCTGGAGGAAGGACTTACTGATCGTGATGTGCTGACGAGTGGGCTACTATTGGACGACGGAGATTGCTTTTGAGGACGTACGTTGCGGAGCGTGAAAGGGACGCTGCTTAGTAGCTTATAGTTAGGTTCTAATGGACCCTTGCTGATATGTATCAAGTGTACCCCTTATCTTCTTGAAATGCTTTTGTTAAGACATATGTTTATGTAAGAATGGCACCAATGTTCTGTGGTGGCCACTTTTGGTGAGAACTTTTATGGTCTGTTTTCTAAACTGTTTTTGAAGGACTGTCGTGATCCGACAGATAAACTGTTTTAAGCAAATCAAATATGTTTCCCAGTGACCAAATGTTTTACTCTTTTATTTAAAGTGAGTTTTTAATATCAAACTGTTTTCAGAAACTTCCGCAAACGTTTTTGAGAAAAGGATTTTTAAAAGTAATACCTTGTTTTGGGAAACTCGATAGTCGAGTGTTGTTCCCGTTTCAAAAAAAAAAAATTCACCCTATTTTTCCTAAAAGAATTAATTAACATTTGATGAGTGTTTATTTCGAGTTTTCCAAATCGGGGTGTTACAAAATTCGTACTTGAAAATTTCGACGAGAATCCGGCAGAGTTTCCTCTGTTTATCCGACCTCACAAAATTTTCATCTTTTATACCTGCTAGTCCAGAATATTACAAAACCTAAAATTATATTTAACTTTGGCTACATCGCACTAATGCCCTTTTCAAAAATAACATAAGTTTCTGGGCTTCTAAAAAAAATTAAACCATAATAATTGCACCAAATTAATTTACGTTCTCTCGTGACTAAATTACACTCCACGGTGTGGAGTGTACCCCTGTTCGGCCATGACTTGTGTAAGCTCCACTTCTGTACCTGTAAAAATATAGCAAGAAGGGTAGCATTACACAGAACTTAGGAAATAATTTCTAAGTCATAATAGTAAACTAAGCCTAACATTTATATTTTCATCGTAATAATCATAACCATTTTCAAGTATTTCACAACACGGACATGCATCATTCACAATCACAATATGTGGCATTTCCTTCAAAATTATTTTCTTAACTTTCTTTTTTAGTTTTCTTAATTTTTCTCATCTTTCTTCTTTTCTTTCCTTTCTTGTTTTTTCTTATCATGTACCATTAGTTATTTTTGCATGCACTTGTTAGGATGGTGTCTTCACCCAATAGGATTTCTTACCTTCACCCAGGATTTTCTTACCGCATAGACCATTAGCTCATTAGGGTCTTTTCTTTGTTCTTTTCTTTCGTGCTTTCTTACATGTTTCATTATTTATTTTTATCGATATACCAGGCAGCTATTGATCTCGCGCGGGTCCCAAACACCTAACGAGACTTTGGATCTATGGGATTTACTTACCTGAGTGAGGACTTCACCTATTGGGGATTCGAGTCTATTCCTTAAAATAGACTCTGTCGTAACAGGGCACCTAATGGGTACGGATACCCGACACGCGATCAATAGCTGCTGCCTTTTGTTTAATTCATTTATTCCAATGACAATCCAGTCCAGTTTAATTCAAACATATTTGATTCACACTAACATGCAGCAGTCAAATTTTTACTCCATAATTAAATACCAACCGGATATCATCCAATAATCAATAAAAATAATCAATACAATTAATCACTTCATAACCAATTTTAAGTTCACCAAAAATTAACCAAATAATCAATTAACCAAGAGTAATATGTCAGATTAGTCCCTGACTTTGTAAGCTTAGGTCAAGTTAGTCCCTGACGTTATCGAAATAGAAATTTAGTCCCTGAGATAGAAGAACGTCGATCAAGTTAGTCCCTGCCGTCATTATCGCAGGGATGTATTTGCTTTAAAATGGGATAAAGATAGGGACGTATGTGAATTAAAATGAAATCTCAGTGACTAAATTGCTATTTTGATAAAGTCAGGGACTAACTTGACCAATGCTTACAAAGTCAGGGACTAATCTGACATATTACTCAATTAACCAATAATCAATAAAAATAGTCAATAAAAATAATCAATTCATCAAAACATAAGCGTGTTCATTTCTTTAATTTAATAACAGACTAATTATCAAAATTAACTACCCTATTGTTCATTTTTCTAATCAATCTTTTCTACTCCTAGCCACCACTATAAACAACCTAGAAATCATGCCCTAAATTAAGGTAATACAACCCTCTTACCTGGGAGTCCTGACAAAAGGAACAATATAACGTTCGCGTCCGTGCCTTACTCGAGGGTCAGGGACAACTGTAACATCCTGAAAATTAATAGTAAATAATACAATTTTAGTATATAAATATTTATTTAAGGATAGGATTAGGCCTTAGAAATTGTACAAGGTTAGAAGGGTAGTATGAGCATAGGCCGACCTAGGATGTAAGTATAGGACCTCGGTCCGATCTCGGCCGAGCTAGATGAGATTGTGTGCATATGAACCGAGCTGGATGGGAACCAAACGCGGAACCTGTTGTCCAGTCCGGACTAGCTGACCCTAGCATACCTCATAGTATCATCCGAGAAGGAAGCTCGGACTACTGCTGTTCCTACAAACCGAGCCAACGTATCCTAGCCGACACGTCCTAGCTCCTCCGTGCCAACTCATGTTGAGCTGATAGCCCTTGGGTTTCGTACCATCCGTACGTTGTACCAGCATCCACTTTATGTCATTATCACTGCTTTATGTCCTTTTCAATGTACTGTTCATGGCTTCCTCAAGAAGCCAATGAATCCTGTCCACATATTCAAGCTTCCTCAAGAAGCCTCCAATGAGAGCCAGACAAATATCTTCCACATTTGAATAAAAGAAAATCCCAACACATAACCCATAACACTTCCCACATTTATTATTCTCTCTTCCCTACGTCTCTCTCTCCCTTTTCTCTCAAAGTCCAGCAACAACAACCCAACATATCTTCTTCCTCTCCTCTTCTCACGAACATTTCCCTCTCTTCCACCAACCATAAACCTCCTCCCCGCCACATTCTCTTCCGTCCCGGACGCCCCTAGACCGCCGTGGAGTTCGTGTGTAGATTGGTGGAGCTCGTGTGCAGCTTGGAAGTAAGAAAGATTCAAGGGTGCTAAGATCAAGGACAAGCAAGAAGGAACCATTCTCAAACTCTCAAATCTTATCTCACACGGTTTGAGGTAAGGAGTGAGTGTTACCTCTACTTGAGTTTGGGTTTCTAGGGTGTTCATAAAGGGTACTAAGAGGGGGTGTTAGATTAGGGAATGGATATAGGTTAATATGAAAAAGAAAAGGTAAAAAGGGTAAAGGGGACCAATAAATGAACTAGAAACATGGATGTTAGGTGAATATGGACTATTGTTTTATGCTATATGTTGGTATTTATATGATGGATTGGTTGAATGCTTTTACTGTTATTGTTGTTGATGTATAAGTGTTTATGAACTTCGGGTATAAATGTTTATGAGCATTGATACTTGTTATTTATATCTGTGGCCGAGCTGAACCGAGCGGAGAGAGGTGGAGAATGGGTAGGAGGGAATGGTAAATATGGATAGTAGGAGAGATAGAGTGATAAGTCTGATAATGAGAAAAGATAATGGAATAAGGAAATGGTTAAAGGGTTGAGCCGAGAGAGGCCGAGCAAAATAAACGGTTAAAAGACTAAGAGGTTGAGCCGAGATAGGCCGAGCTAAAATGGTTAAAAGGATGAGAGGAATAAAAGAGAAATGGTTGTGTGATCGGGTCATAGCAGACGCGTACCGGGTGCGTGCATTGATCGCGTCAGACGCATACTGGGTATGTGCAGCTGTAAGACGGGTACTGGGTACTCGCAGTTATGATTCACAGAGGGTTCCGAGAACGGAATCGGTGGGATGTGTTCCTGGTCATAGCAGACGCGTACTGGGTGCGTGCATTGATCGCGTAAGTCGCCGAGATGCGCCGCTGTAAGACGAGTACTGGGTTCTCGCAGTTATGGACACTCCTTACTCCATAGAATGATCGGCGGTGGTGCTCCTGGTCATAGAAGACGCGTACTGGGTGCGTGCATTGATCGCGTCAGACGCATATCGGGTATGTGCAGCTGTAAGACAGGTACTGGGTACTCGCAGTTATGGATGACACTCCGATATCCGACCTTAAATGGTGTAAGACATGCACTGGGTGTATGCATCCGAGAAGAGTAAAAGATTGTAAACTGCGAAAACGGAATAATGTGTAATGAATTCGAGGTAGAGGTGGTAATCCGAGGTAAAAGAATGTGAACCGAGGTATAGCTAGTAAGAGATAAGACGATAGGATGAGAGCCGAGCTAGATGAGAATGTGTGTATGCGAACTGAGCTAATGATGATATATGCATGTGATATATGGGTTTGATTACTTGTTATTTATATGCTTTTTGGCTACTTGTGTTTGGCTTGGTAGATCGGTATGTCATTTTAGAAACTGCTTATTTAAGTTCTGTGTAATGCTCAACTCCTTACCATTTTTCAGGTACTGAGCCCGAGCAGACGCAGTCCCCGGCCGAGCAGGATCACTCTCCCACACAGGGAGAGTAAGTTATTTAGAGTAGGAGAATTTGTTGGGTCTCGGCCAGTTGGGCCGAGCTAAAACTCTTGTATTTGACTTCGGATGGCCTAGTTGGACCGAGCTACATCTTGACCGAACTTGTATTTTGAATATGATCTCGGTGTATTTGGCCGAGCTAAAACTCTATTTTGTATTTCTGGAATGATGAGCTCGGAGTAACTATGCTATTTTACTTTCTATCTGGATATATGAAGTCTTCCGCTTTATTAACTCTGATGTTTTGTTATTAATGAAAAGAAATGTTATTTTGGAAATTATCATATTCATTTTAAAAGAAATTTTAAATCCTAATTTCCGGGTTTAAGGGTAATTATTATATAGGATGTTACATTTTTGGTATCAGAGCAGTTTCTCCTTGGCCTATTGGAGTTGCAAAGGACTCCAGTGGTTACTCACCAAGAGAGTGACAAATAAGTAAAGTCTAGAAGTATAAGTTAGACAATAGAGCTTATAGGTATACATGTCTAAATATATATATTTAATGGATTATTCGGAAGTTAATTGGCTTTCTCTCCATGTCCGAGCAGCATGGCTGGGAGACGAGCTGATAACGACCGAATTGTTGCTATGTTGGAAACTCTGTTTCAACTACAGCAGAACCAAGTGCAGGCTCAGTAGAATCAGGCTGAGAACCTCGCTCAAAACATCGCCGCGGCCGCAGCAGCTGAAGCTGCAGCCCTTCATCCTCAACCTCCGGCTCCGGTCGAGATAGACTGGATGAGCCGATTTCGGAAGAACGAACCACCTCGATTCGAAGGAGGATATAACCCAGATGGAGCTCAGAGATGACTCCAGGATATTGAGAAGATCTTCCGATCTCTGCAACCTCCCTATGAGTACAGGGTAAGGTTAGCTGAGTTTGTGCTGGCTAGTGAAGCTGAGCACTGGTGGGATCAACAAAGCCGAGGATTGGAAGCGGCAAATGAGGTCATCACTTGGGAATTGTTCCGAGCCCGCTTCCTCGGAAAGTACTTTGCCGAAGATGTCAGGAGAGAGAAGGAGCTCGCTTTTGTCAAGCTGGAACAGAGGAACTTGAGCGTTGGGGAGTATGCCGCTCAGTTCGAGGATTTGATGCGCTATTCAGGAAGCTACAGAGATGCTGACGAACGCACCAAGTGCATCAAGTTTGAGTCTGGTCTCCGTGACGATATTTGGCTCGCATTCGAATATCAGAACGTGGCCAATCTCTCGCAATTGATAAACATGGCTAGCACTTATGAGAAGGGGCTCAAAAGGAAAGCTGATGGAAAGAGGAGCAGGTCGGCACAGAAAGGAGTGGGTCCGATCAGAGGAAAGGGAGCTGTCCAAAGATCTGCTCCCTATGTGAATCCGAACTCCAGAATGTCAACAGCTCCGAGGAGCGGTGGTCAGATGGTGGTTGTTCCTGGCCCGTATCCGATCTGCCAACATTGTGGAAGACAGCATAGGGGAGAATGTTGGAGTCTGGATCCGAGCAGAGCAAGAGGATCCTGTTTCCGTTGTGGCAAGCCTGGTCATTTTGCAGCTCGGTGTACCGAGAATATTGTGAAGGAAGAGGTCAATGTGACCAAGGCACATCAGACTAGTGTTAACCGACCTATGCAGAGAGGCAAAGTTTACACTATGGATGGTGAAGAAGTGACTGATGCTGACGAACTGATCCGAGGTACTTGTCGAGTAAACAGTATTCCATGTGCCGTGCTATTTGACTGTGGAGCCACACATTCTTTCATTTCCCTTGACTGTATGAATAGACTAAAATTATCCCCAGTAGAAATGCCTTACAAACTATCTATTTCTACCCCAACCAATTCTTCTGTAATCACTTCTAAAATGTGTCTAGAATGTCCTATCCAAGTATTAGGTAGAGAATTTAAAGTCAATTTGATTTGTCTACCCTTAACCAAGCTAGATATCATCCTTGGCATGGACTGGATGTCTCAGCACCATGTCCTGCTCGATTGCCGAGAAAAGACCGTAATCTTTAGTGGCCCTTCTGTGGCGAAGTTAGAGATAACAGAGGAACCGACCTTAGACCAAACTCTTGTGGTCGGAGAATTCCCTGAAGTTTTCTCGGACGAAATGCCTGGCTTACCGCCGAACAGAGAAGTAGAGTTCAGTATAGACCTTCTTCCGGGAACTGGCCCGATCTCAATTGCTCCGTACCGAATGGCACCTCCCGAGCTAGAAGAGCTTAAGAAGCAGTTGGAAGAACTTTTGGCCAAAAAGCTAATCCGACCAAGCGTCTCACCTTGGGGAGCTCCGATCTTATTTGTTAAAAAGAAAGATGGTAGCCTCAGGATGTGCACTGATTATCGGAAGCTCAACGCGGTAACGGTGAAGAACAAATATCCTCTCCCTCGGATTGATGACCTATTGGACCAACTCAAGGGAGCGTCGGTATTCTCAAAGATAGACCTCCGATCTGGATACCACCAGATCCGAGTCCGAGAAGAAGACATTCCGAAGACAGCCTTCAGGACGAGGTATGGGCATTTTGAGTATGTGGTTATGCCCTTCGGACTTACCAACGCCCCAGCTATCTTCATGGACTACATGAATAGGATCTTCTGACCTTACCTGGACTCTTTTGTGATAGTCTTCATCGACGATATCCTCATCTACTCCCGAAGTCCGAGTGAACACGAGCAACACTTGAGAGCGGTGTTGCAGGTTTTGAAGGATAAGAATCTCTACGCCAAGCTTTCTAAGTGCAGTTTTTGGCTCAACGAGGTTCATTTCCTCGGACATGTGATATCCGAGCAAGGTGTAGCAGTTGATCCCTCCAAGGTGGAAGCAGTACTTAAGTGGGAGAGACCGAACTCGGTAACTGAGATCAGGAGTTTCCTCGGTCTTGCAGGGTACTACAGGAGATTCATTGAAGGATTCTCTAAACTAGCTCTACCGTTGACCTCGCTAACCAGAAAGGATGCACCTTACCAGTGGTCTGAAGCGTGCGAACAGAGCTTTCAAGAGCTAAAGAAAAGGTTGACGAGCTCGCCAGTGTTGATCTTACCCGATCCAACCAAAGCCTTTGACGTATTTTGTGACGCCTCGAATCAGGGTCTCGGCTGTGTGCTGATGCAACAAGGAAAAGTGGTGGCGTATGCCTCTCGGCAACTTCGGCAACATGAGCAGAACTACCCTACGCACGATCTTGAGTTGACAGCCGTGGTGTTCGCCCTTAAGATTTGGAGACACTACCTGTATGACACGAAATTCGAGGTGTTCAGTGACCACAAGAGTCTCGGCTATCTGTTCGACCAGAAGGAACTCAATATGAGACAGCGCAGATGGGTTGAATTTTTGAAAGATTACGATTTCAACTTGCTCTATCATCCTGGAAAAGCCAACGTGGTGGCCGACGCACTGAGCAGGAAGAGTCTTCACTTGAGCAACATGATGGTCCGAGAGATGCAGCTGATGCAAGAGTTCAGTGATCTTAACCTCGGCATACAGAAGAAGGAAAACAGTGTTGTCTTGGAAATGCTGCGGGTAACCAATGATTTTGTGGGTTTCATTAAAGAAAGGCAGGCTGCCGACCTAGAACTACAGAAGCTATTAGAAAGAGCCGAAGACAAGGATGAGCCCGACTTCACTAAAGGACCTGATGGTCTTGTACGATTTCGAGGCAGAGTTTGCATCCCTATGGATTTTGAAGTCCGAAGAGAGTTGATGGAAGAAGCCCACAAGACGAAGATGAGTCTTCACCCAGGTGCCACAAAGATGTACCAAGATTTGAAGAGGTTATTTTGGTGGCCGAAGTTGAAGACCGACGTGGCCGATTATGTGTCTCGGTGCTTGACTTGTCAGAAAGCCAAGATCGAGCATCAGAAACCAGGAGGATTACTCAAATCCTTGGAGATCCCTCAATGGAAGTGGGACAGCATTTCGATGGACTTTGTGTCAGGACTACCAAGGACAAGATCAGGGCAGGAAGCCATTTGGGTTGTGGTGGACCGACTTACAAAGTGTGCTCATTTCCTACCGACCAGCATGAAGTACAGCTTTGAGAAGCTGACGCAACTGTACATAAAGGACATTGTTCGACTTCATGGTGTTCTGAGCAGTATCGTGTCGGACCGTGATCCCCGTTTTATATCTCGGTTCTGGCAGAGCTTACAGCAAGCCATGGGTACGAAGTTGAGATTTAGCACAGCTTATCATCCCCAAACCGATGGACAATCCGAGCGCACCATTCAGACTCTTGAGGACCTGCTGAGAACATGCGTGCTTGAACAGTCGGAAAGCTGGGAAGCACTATTGCCATTGGTCGAATTCACCTACAACAACAGCTTCCATTCAAGTATCGGAATGGCTCCTTTCGAAGCCTTGTATGGTCGGAAATGTCGAACGCCGCTATGCTGGTTCCAGATAGGTGAAAACTTGTTGATTGGTCCCGACATTGTTCATGAGACAATTGAGAAGATCCGAATGATACAAGGGAAGATGAAAGCCGCTCAGGACGGACAGAAGAGCTATGCCGACAAGAGAAGGAAACCCTTGAACTTCATCGAGGGAGATCATGTATTCCTTCGGGTATCCCCTATAACGGGTATCGGCCGAGCTATCAAATCAAAGAAGTTGACCCCTCGGTTTGTCGGACCATACCAGATATCGGAGAAGGTCGGACCAGTAGCGTACAGAATTGCTCTACCTCCGCACTTGTCTAAGCTCCACGATGTGTTCCATGTCTCGCAACTTAGGAGATACATTCACGATCCCTCGCATGTGATAGCAGTGGATGAACTGCCGCTAAGAGAGAATCTGACCTTCGAAGTCCTACCAGTCCGAGTTTTAAAGATAGACAAGTCAGACGACTCAGAGGAAAGGAAATCCCCTTGGTTAAGGTAGTATGGAATCGAAATGATGTGGAGGAAGCTACTTGGGAACTCGAGGAGAAGATGAAGCAGTCATATCCGCAACTGTTCAATGCTGACTAAATTTCGAGGACGAAATTCCTGTTAGTGGGAGAAGAATGTAACATCCTGAAAATTAATAGTAAATAATACAATTTTAGTATATAAATATTTATTTAAGGATAGGATTAGGCCTTAGAAATTGTACAAGGTTAGAAGGGTAGTATGAGCATAGGCCGACCTAGGATGTAAGTATAGGACCTCGGTCCGATCTCGGCCGAGCTAGATGAGATTGTGTGCATATGAACCGAGCTGGATGGGAACCAAACGCGGAACCTGTTGTCCAGTCCGGACTAGCCGACCCTAGCATACCTCATAGTATCATCCGAGAAGGAAGCTCGGACTACTGCTATTCCTACAAACCAAGCCAACGTATCCTAGCCGACACGTCCTAGCTCCTCCGTGCCAACTCATGTTGAGCTGATAGCCCTTGGGTTTCGTACCATCCGTACGTTGTACCAACATCCACTTTATGTCAGTATCACTGCTTTATGTCCTTTTCAATGTACTGTTCATGGCTTCCTCAAGAAGCCAATGAATCCTGTCCACATATTCAAGCTTCCTCAAGAAGCCTCCAATGAGAGCCAGACAAATATCTTCCACATTTGAATAAAAGAAAATCCCAACACATAACCCATAACACTTCCCACATTTATTCTTCTCTCTTCCCTACGTCTCTCTCTCCCTTTTCTCTCAAAGTCCTGCAACAACAACCCAACATATCTTCTTCCTCTCCTCTTCTCACGAACATTTCCCTCTCTTCCACCAACCAGAGACCTCCTCCCCGCCACCTTCTCTTCCGTCCCGGACGCCCCTGGACCACCATGGAGTTCGTGTGTAGATTGGTGGAGCGCGTGTGCAGCTTGGAAGTAAGAAAGATTTAAGGGTGCTAAGATCAAGGACAAGCAACAAGGAACCATTCTCAAACTCTCAACTCTTATCTCACACGGTTTGAGGTAAGGAGTGAGTGTTACCTCTACTTGAGTTTGGGTTTCTAGGGTGTTCATAAAGGGTACTAAGATGGGGTGTTAGATTAGGGAATGAATATAGGTTAATATGAAAAATAAAAGGTAAAAAGGGTAAAGGGAACCAATAAATGAACTAGAAACATGGATGTTAGGTGAATATGGAGTATTGTTTTATGCTATATGTTGGTATTTATATGATGGATTGGTTGAATGCTTTTACTGTTATTGTTGTTGATGTATAAGTGTTTATGAACTTCGGGTATAAATGTTTATGAGCATTGATACTTGTTATTTATATCTGTGGCCGAGCTGAACCGAGCGGAGAGAGGTGGAGAATGGGTAGGAGGGAATGGTAAATATGGATAGTAGGAGAGATAGAGTGATAAGTCTGATAATGAGAAAAGATAATGGAATAAGGAAATGGTTAAAGGGTTGAGCCGAGAGAGGCCGAGCAAAATAAATGGTTAAAAGACTAAGAGGTTGAGCCGAGATAGGCCGAGCTAAAATGGTTAAAAGGATGAGAGGAATAAAAGAGAAATGGTTGTGTGATCGGGTCATAGCAGACGCGTACCGGGTGCGTGCATTGATCGCGTCAAACGCATACTGGGTATGTGCAGCTGTAAGACGGGTACTGGGTACTCGCAGTTATGATTCACACAGGGTTCCGAGAACGAAATCGGTGGGATGTGTTCCTGGTCATAGCAGACGCGTACTGGGTGCGTGCATTGATCGCGTAAGTCGCCGAGATGCGCCGCTGTAAGACGAGTACTGGGTGCTCGCAGTTATGGACACTCCTTACTCCATAGAATGATCGGTGGTGGTGCTCCTGGTCATAGAAGACGCGTACTGGGTGCGTGCATTGATCGCGTCAGACGCATATCGGGTATGTGCAGCTGTAAGATGGGTACTGGGTACTCGCAGTTATGGATGACACTCCGATATCCGACCTTAAATGGTGTAAGACATGCACTGGGTGTATGCATCCGAGAAGAGTAAAAGATTGTAAACTGTGAAATTGGAATAATGTGTAATGAGTTTGAGGTAGAGGTGGTAATCCGAGGTAAGAGAATGTGAACCGAGGTATAGCTAGTAAGAGATAAGACGATAGGATGAGAGCCGAGCTAGATGAGAATGTGTGTATGCGAACTGAGCTAATGATGATATATGCATGTGATATATGGGTTTGATTACTTGTTATTTATATGCTTTTTGGCTACTTGTGTTTGGCTTGGTAGATCGGTATGTCATTTTAGAAACTGCTTATTTAAGTTCTGTGTAATGCTCACCTCCTTACCATTTTTCAGGTACTGAGCCCGAGCAGACGCAGTCCCCGGCCGAGCAGGATCACTCTCCCACACAGGGAGAGTAAGTTATTTAGAGTAAGAGAATTTGTTGGGTCTCGGCCAGTTGGGCCGAGCTAAAACTCTTGTATTTGACTTCGAATGGCCTAGTTGGACCGAGCTACATCTTGACCGAACTTGTATTTTGAATATGATCTCGGTGTATTTGGCCGAGCTAAAACTCTATTTTGTATTTCTGGAATGATGAGCTCGGAGTAACTACGCTGTTTTACTTTTTATAACGCCTGCCATTTGACTCACTTCTGAAAGTCCCTAATTAAGAAAATTGTTTTAACCGGATTAATTAAAGAATTGATTTGAAAGAGTTTTGAGTTCATGATGAGTTCCTATGTTTGAAATTCGGATTGCTTATGTGTGTGACCTTGTATGCTTGATTGATTGTGGTTGAATAAGATTTTGTTTTCTTAATCGGTTCTATGATTTTATGGTTTAAGATGGAAATTATTTTTCTAAGTTTCAAAGAATCAAGTCCAAATCACCTTTAGAAACCCTAATCGATGTCCTAATCGAGGAGTGAAACCCTAATCGAGCTCTTGATCTTCGATTAAGTGCTTAATCATTCTCTCAAACCCTAAAACCATTTGATTAGTGAGTAAACCCAAAATTAGTTTTCCTTAATCCCATGATTAAGTTTTGATTAACACCTTAATCCTTGATTAAGCCCTAATCACTAAGGATTAGTGGACTAAACCTAGATTAATTAACCTAATCCAACCCTAATCATGATTAGAACCTTAATTAGTGCCTTAAACCTAATTAGCTAATCTAATCACCCAAGGGCTCCATGTGGCCGAATTTAGATGCATGGCTTGGCCACCAAGCTCATTTGCATGGTTTCCAAGTAGCATGCCCTTTTAGTCAACACAATGACATCACCACCATGACATAAGCATGACCAAAGAGAAGAAAAAAGTGAAGGAAAGGAGGGAAAGAAGGGGGAGGCCGTGAGGGCCTTGAGAGAAAGACTTGGTCACCAAGTTTTTAGACTTAACCCTTAAGCATTGCAAACCAACCCCCCATGCAAACCCTTCTTGGCAAATAGGAAAAAGTAGAACTCAAAGAAAAGGGACCAAACCGTGTGTGTGAGTGAGTTCATTCCATTTCTTCTCATCTTCATTTCTCATTCCAAGCAAACCCACACCCACCAACATCAACACCAAACCGTGAGGAAGAAAGAGTGATCCAAACACAAACACTTTCCTTGTTTCCATTCTTTTCCTAAGCCAAACACAAAATACCAAGAGAATCATCAAACTCTTGGTGAAGAAAGTGAGAGAGTGAGACCGAATTGAGGGAGGAGGAGAACCAAACCTCAACACCTTGTGTAATGTCCTAGACACAATGTTCAGAGTATAACCCTAGCTCAAGGGTATGGAAGACCTAAGAGCTAGAATACGGTATGATGTTACTGTGTGATTTTGTTGGTATGCTAGCTATCCAGTTGGGATAACTAGGGTTTCCCTAATCACGAGTGTGTGCTAGTGTATGATTAGGGAGAAAAAACGTACCTGAGCCCCTAGCTGGAGACAGCTATTTATAGGGGGAGCGGTGTTGTACCCTATGGGCCTGTACGGAGGTCCAGTAGGGCTGACGTGTCCCTTTATAGGATAAGGGATGAGTCATTCATCCTTATCCTGTTAGCGGTTAGTCTTATCTGGTTGGTGAGCTAGGCTCACGCGCCCTTAGCTTGGACTCTTTAAGGGAAGAGGTCCCTGTACTCGGTCCAGAGTCGTTAGGGTGGGTCCTATGGCATGTGCTCGGCCCAAAGATGCGTGACCCGGCAGAATGAGAATTCTGGTCGGCCAGTGAGTATTCTAGTCGGCCGAGGGCGTTTTAGGGTAGACCGAGGGTCAGTCTACCACATAAGCCCCTTAGCTCGGTAAGACTTTTCGAGTCTTGAGCCGAGCTGAGAGTTCTTCGTATGTGACCTTCAAGGTGTCGAGGGTTAAGCTCGGTAGGGGATAATGAGTTCAGGACAGCTCACCCTGCCTCGCTGTCCCATTGACTGACTGAAAGGACGTTTGGATGTCCTTCTATGACACGTGCTGCCTTGTGTCAGAGGGGTCATGATGGTGCATGCTGCCTTTTGGGTTTTCGAGATGCTTCTTTCCATTAGTTGTGCGCCACGTGTCCTTTTAGTGGCGCGATGTAGGCTGTTGGGCTTTTGTGATTAGGCCCAAATTTTCAAACGTGGGGGGAAACCACCCCTTCAACTACTCTTTTCCTCCTTTTTTCATACTTTCCTTCAAACTCAGACTTCTGACACTTCTTCTCTCTGAAGTTCGTCTCATTGGCTTTTGGATTATAATTTCCCTACGCCATTATTCTTCTGTTCTTGATTCCCCAGTTCGTTCGTGCCAGTTCTCATCTCCAATTCTCAGGTATTTTGATTTTCTTCTTCTGTTCCTGTTTTTCGCTTTTCTTTCCTTCTCTGCTGAATCATATTCTCCGTAGGTTCTGGGTTTTTGGTTGCAGATTTTGTTCCTGTGTTTTAGTTTTCTGGGCTTATTTCTGGGTAAGTTTAGATTTCATTATGAGTATTAATTGGCTTCAGTATGAGGAGTGGTCTAGGATTCTGGGTTTGAGTGATCTTGAGGATTCTTCCTCTTCTTCTTCTTCTTCTTCGTCTTCCGATCTAGAGGTGCTGGACTTTCTGCCCTCACCCTTCCGCCATCGCATGGTAGATCCGATGGCCGAAGTACCACTATCAGTGGATTACCCTCGGAACCCCGAGGAGGAGGAAGGTAGGAAACTGTTGTATCAAGCGGCGGAAGAGCGGGCCCAACTATCCCGCCGCCCTTCGAACCGTTCCTGGGAGAAACCCTTCTGGGGAAAAGCTGTTAGGGTTAGGGGAAGGTGTAGCAGGCTCGGCTATAGGACTAATAAACCTAAGGCTAGGTTGTTTAAAAATCGTGATTTTATAGATTCTGATGCCGAGTATTCCCTTTCCCCAGGTATGGTTCGAAGGTGCATCACACATCCTCAGGAGTTCCTTGTGCCTCCGAACTCTGTAGATTATGACTGGGTTGATTTGGAGGTGCTTGGAACCCCGTCGGCTTTGGTCAACAGTAATCTAAGTCATATCCGAGCCCACATACTCCCCTGCCCCACGGATAAAACTGGGACATCTTATGCAATAAGCTCACCGGCAGCCAACGACCGAGTGTGTACGGCGATCGCCGCGGATCGCAAAGAGTTTTTCATGTATGAAGAAGTTGTCATTCGGCTGGGGGTGAAGTTGCCCTTTACTGAAATAGAAATAGAGCTGTTGCGTCGGTTACGCTTGGCTCCTACCCAACTACATCCTAGCGGTTGGGCCTTCATCCGAGCCTTTCAAAAGTTTTGCGAAGCTCAAAAGTTGACTTGCTCGCTCCGAGCGTTTCTATGGTTGTATATACCGCAAGTGAACATCTTCGAGAAGGGGTCGCGCCAAAGATTGTGGGTGTCGTTGAAAGCACGCAACGGACATGCCCTCTTCGATAAATTCACAGATTCATGGAAGACTTTTAAGCCTTTATACTTTAAGTATCAATTCATCGGAAACGGGGACTGTTGGTTTATGGAGGGTGATCAGCCTCGGTTTCCGTTGTCTTGGTCACCCGAGTTTTTTAACCGCAATCCCAAACTTTATCAGTATCAATACGAGTCCGAGCTATCTGTAGCCGAGAGGATCACTTGTGATACCTTCTTTTCCTATCTTAGACGGAATGGTCCAGTAGATATCAAGAAGATCATTCTTTTTCCCCAGCAGCTTATAAAAGCCGAGCTTGGTAAATTTTTTTTTTTTTTTTTTTTAACATTTGGATTCTTGGTTTTGCAGAAAAAATGGCTAAGGAAAACAAGGTTGTTTCTCGTATAAAGGAACTTGCTAAAGCAAAGGCGGCTGCTGGGTCAAGTGGTTCTCGGAGTGGAGACATGTCCTCGGAAGCCACTCGCTCGGTGACTGTCGCCGAAACTTGTCCCTCCGAGGTCGAGGTGGTGCAGGTTGTTCGTCCTTCACCGACAAAGGGGGGGGGGAAATAGCTACTGGAATCCCGCTGGTGCAAGTGGAAGGAAAGGAGGATGAAGAGGATCGGGTGCCTCTTGCCAAAAGGGCTAAGTTGGATAAAGGCAAAGGCAAGGCTGTGGAGGTGGTGAAGGCGAAGGTTGCCGACCTTCAAAGGACCAATCTGTGGTTCGATTTGTCTGACCCGGACGAGGAGAGTGTTTGGGCTAGGAAGCTAAATGAGAAATTCATCGGCTTGGTTTATACGCCGAACGATGAAAAAAGGTTGTCGGATCAGACGGCAAGCACCTTAAGGTGCCATTGTGACCTTTTGGGCCGAAACATGCTGAGGGCCGCCAGCTATATGTTTCATTTAAGCAAAAATGCGGAAGACATCAGTGCCACCCTCTCGTCGGCTGAGAAAGAGAAGAGGAAAGCTGCTGCTGCTGAAACTAAGAATCTGCTAAGCCAAGTGAAGGAAAGTGAGGCAAATCTCCGAGCTCTAACGGAGGCAAACGTCGAGCTTCAAAGAAGATTTGACGCTTCGGAGAGAGCTCGGGAGACTGCTCTAAAGGCTCTGGAGGATACGGTTGGAAAGGATGCTGAGAAAGGAAGGTTGCTGCAGGCGGCCCAGGCGAAGCTGACTGAAGCTTGTCAAAGGGTTAACGAGCTAGAAGGTGTTGCTGGTCGTTTAACGAGGTCGGAGGCGGAAGTGACTAGGTTACAAGGGGAACTGGGTGAAGTGCAGAGGGAGTTGATCAAAACTCGTCGGAAGGCTTTGAAGCATAAGGTACTGGCTTGCAAGAACCACTTCAACTGGGATCATGGTGTTGTCGACTCTTTTGTGAATGCTGTCAAACAGTTAATGCTCTTGAACCCTGGAATCCGAGTGGTTGGGACTAGCCCATATTATGGGGTTGATGGTGATCGGATGATCGATTATCGTGATGATGCTGAAGTGGATTTATCAGCACCTAACCTGCCGAACCCCCTGGAGTTGGAGCAAAGTGAAGAAGACTTTGATGGGTCATCCATTGCCTTGTCCGAAGACGAGGATTAACTCCCTGGAGATGTATTTTGCTGTATTTTGCTGTGTAATTTGGTAATTTGAACTTATTCTGTTCTTGTAAGAAGACTTTTTTTTTTATTTTGCAACATTGTTCTTGTAAGAAGCGAATCTTATTCTGTTCTTTATGATCTAGTATTGTGTTTTATCTCGTCATAAACTGTTGTTTTAGATTTCGAATCTCCGACCTATAGCCTAGGTGGGATCCTCGGTCCTCGGCACTACGAAACTGTTTTTAGTTTTTGGCCGGGCATCTCATTAAAGTACTTGCAATTGTTAGTTTATATGTCCTTGTTAGAAGGTCATGCATAAACATCCAAGTTCGCCTCGGTGGCGAGCCGAGGGGAAATGGATAGTACGTTAACAGTAAGAGAATACGAGAATTTAAAAGCTTCATCGAATTTCCTTGATCCGTTTGTAAACAGGAGTCAAATACAAAAAAAGGATAATTAAGATCATGTTAAAGATAAATGACAGGAATTTAAAATGATAAAATTTCATCTTTGCAGACAGTGTTGTGGCTCCCATTTAGCTATAGTATGGTTTGAGCTTGGTGGCGTTCCAGGAGTTGTTCAACTGTTGGTTGGTTAGTGTTTCAAGTCTGTAGGCCCCCGAGCCTGTCTTCGAGATCACTCGGTAGGGACCTTCCCAGTTCTTAGCCAACTTCCCTTCTCTTGAATTTTTCAATCCAATGTCAGCTCGTCTAAGGACCAGGTCTCCCACAGCAAAACTCCTCGGAACCACCCATTTGTTGTACTCTCGGGATTGTCTTTCCTTAGCTTTTTTCTCTCGTTCCGAGGCTAGGGATTGGATTTCCTCGCTGAGGGTTAATTCTTCCTTTAACAAATCATCGTTTACTTCTATTGGTCGCTCGGATATACGGAAGGTAGGGATCCGAGTTTCAATAGGTAACAAAGCGTCACAACCGTAGGTTAGTCGGAACGGGGTTTCTCCTGTTGAGGTGTGTATGGTCGTTCTGATTGACCATAATACCTCGGGAAGGAGGTCAGCCCATGAACCCTCGGCATCCAACAATCTTTTCTTCAAACCGTCGATGATGGTTTTGTTCGCAGCTTCAGCCTGTCCATTGGTTTGCGGATGCTCGACGGATGAGAAGTGATGGCTAATATGGAAGTGGTTGACAAGTTCTTGGAAAACCTTAGCAGTGAATTGGGTACCGTTGTCGGTGACCAGGGTGTGTGGGACACCGAAACGGGTGATGATTTGTCTGAGAAAGAACTTTTGAATTTTGGCGGAGGAGATTGTAGCCAACGCCTCGGCCTCAATCCACTTTGTGAAATAGTCAACTGCGACCACTACAAATTTTAGCTGCCCCGGGGCTGTTTTGAATTTTCCTATGATGTCCATGCCCCACTAATAGAAGGGCCATGGTGCAATCATGGAATGTAGCTTCGTTGGGGGGCGTTGAAAAACATTTCCATGGAACTAACAGGAATCGCACTTTTTAACATGTTCCGAGGCGTCGCTGAGGAGTGTAGGCCAGTAGTAGCCCGCTCGGAGCACTTTGCGAGCCAATGCCTTCGCACCCATATGGTGGCTCGAGATTCCTTCATGAACCTCGGCTAGTACCAGATCAGCTTCCGCTCGGTCCAGACACCTTAGCATTGGGGAGTCTGTTCCCCGTTTGTACAAAATGTTGCCGACCATGGTGTATTGAGCCGCTTGTCTTACTACCTTCTTTCCTTGGGAGGAGTCGGTAGGTAGGATTTGGAACTGGAGATACTGCTTAATGGGGTCCATCCAGCTGGTGGTTAGAGACACAACCAAGATAACACTCGGCTGGTGAACAGTTTCTTGGATTAGGGTTTTGTTGTTCTCTGGTCCTTTAGTACTGGCGAGCTTTGACAGGATATCTGCACGGCTGTTAGAAGACCTAGGGATGTGGGTGATGGAGAATTGGGGAAAAAGATCTGTGAGAGCTTTGACTTGTTCTAGATATCTCTGAAGGATTGGCTCTTTGGCTTGGAATTCACCTTTGATTTGAGATACAACTAGCTGGGAATCACTGAAAACTTCAATTTCTGACGCCCCCATTTGATGGGCCATGCGCAAGCCGGCTGTCACCGCTTCGTACTCTGCTTGGGTGTTCGAGGTGGGGAAGTCGAACTTGAGGGAGTACTCCACACAAATGCCAGCTGCGTTTTCAAGGATTATCCCTGCTCCTGCCCCCTTATTGTGGCTGGAGCCATCAACATAAATTTTCCATGGCTGGGAGGGGTTGGAATAAGTAGAATCTGATAGCTCTGAAACAAAATCTGCTAAAATCTGGGACTTGAGAGTTTTTCTTGGCTCGTAGGTGATGTCGAACTCAGATAGTTCAACAGACCACGACACCATCCTTCCAGCCAAGTCTGGTCGGTTGAGGACCTGCCTGATTGGCTGAGTTGTTCTGCGTACTACGGGGTGGTTCTGAAAGTACTGCCGGAGTCTCCTAGCAGCAATCACCAAAGCAAAGGCGAGTTTTTCAATTCTGGAATATCTTATCTCAGGCCCCTGGAGGGCCTTGCTGACAAAGTAGATGGGACGCTCGGTTCCCGAGTCGTCTCTGACCAAAACCGAGCTAACAGATGTTTCACTTACGGACAAATACAAAAACAAAGTTTCCCCTTCCCGAGGACTGGTGAGGACGGGAGGGGCCGAGAGGTATTGCTTGAGCTCTGTAAACGCTTGTTCGCAAGAGTCGTTCCAATGGAAGTTCTTGTTTTTTCTGAGTAACTGGTACCATGGTAAAGCTTTCTTGGCTACTTGAGGGAGAAATCTGGAGAGGGCCGCCATCCGACCAGTTAGCCTTTGAACTTCTTTGACATTAGATGGGCTGTGCATGTTCAGGATAGCTTGACATTTCTCCGGGTTGGCCTCGATCCCCCTCTCCGAGATCATGAAACCTAAAAAGGTCCCGGCTGGGACCCCAAAGGTACACTTATCAGGGTTCAGGCGCATGTTAACTTTTCTGATTCTATGAAAAATAGCCACGAGGTCCCGAGGATGGTCCTCCTTCTTCTTACTCTTAGCTATCATATCATCAATGTACACCTCAAGAGTAGGTCCGATCATTCCCGAGAAGACCTTGTTCATCATACGCTGGTAGGTTGCGCCAGCGTTTTTCAACCCGAAAGGCATTACCGTGTAGCAGTAAGTTGCCCTTTCAGTGATGAAGGTCGTTTTCTCCTGATCAGGAGGGTACATCGGGATTTGATTATATCCTGAGTATGCATCCATGAAAGATAAGAGTTGGTAGCCAGATGAGTTGTCCACTAATTTGTCAATGATGAGGAGGGGGTACTGGTCCTTTGGGCATGCTTTGTTCAAATCGGTATAGTCGACGCACATGCGCCACTTCCCATTCGATTTCTTGACCAGAACGGTGGTTGAGAGCCATTCCGAGTAGCTAACCTCCCTTATGAACCCGGCGGAAAGGAGCTCGGATACCTTTTGCTCTATCACTACCGCCTTTTCGGTGCCAACCCTTCTCTTCTTTTGGGCGACCGGTTTGGCGGTCGGATAAACACTGAGCCGATGACAGATCAAGTTCGGATCAATCCCCGGCATGTCTGCCGAGGTCCAAGCGAAAAGATCTTTATTCTTCTTTAAAAGCTCGAGCATTTCTGCTCGTATTTCTTCTGGAAGGTTGGTTCCTAGTTTCACTCTTCTGTCTGGTAGTTTTTCATCCAAAACAATGAACTCCCACTCTCCTTCAGGGGTAGGTCTTGAATCATCCAAATCGGACCTAACATCTAGATTCGTCAAGAGTACACTTCCCTTGTTCAAACTTAACGTTGGCTGGATTTGTTCTGGAATCTTGATCTTTGCCAAACTGGCATTGTAACACAGTCGAGCCTTCTCCTGCTCGGCTCGGATGGTAACTACAGTCCTGTCAGTACCTTCAAACTTCATAGCCAGATGGACCGTTGACACGACCGCGCCGAAGGCCTGCAAGCATGTCCTGCCGAGGATGGCATTGTATGCTGAAGGGCAATCGACTACAAGGAACTTGATAATCTCGGTTCTCGCCGAAGGGTGGTTCCCGAGGGTCACTGGCAGCTGGATGTGTCCCTTGGGAACCACTGCATCCCCAGTAAAGCTGATCAGCTTTCCCTCGAAGGGGGTCAGGTCCGAGTTTTTTAATTTTAGTGCTTCGAAAAGGTTTAGGAACATGATATCTGCCGAGCTACCCTGATCGACGAATACCCTGGCAACCTCGTAATTACCGATCAAAGCAGTGATGACCATAGGGTCGTTATGACCCGGGATCACCCCTTCAAGATCATCATCAGAAAAGCTAATGGGAATACTTCTTGTGGTTCTCTTTCGGATTGGATGGTTGTGAACTGCAAGGACTTGATTGATATATTTCTTTCTGTCGGACCGTTTCTCTCCTCCTCCCGCAAAACCTCCAGCAATGGTGTTGACCCGTAGGTTTTGTGGGGATTGATCCGTCGTGGCAACCTCTACCATGGCCACTCGCTGCTGATTGGTTGGTTGTTGTTGGTTAGTGTTTTGATCGGCTTGCCTGGTTGACGGCCGACCATTCCTGTCAGGGGATGGAGTTCTTCTTCGAGTATGTCGGTCAAGTGCTTCCCGGACATACTGCTGTAACTTGTCGTCCCTGATTAACTGCTCGATCACATCCCTGAGCCAAGTGCATTCATCTGTCGTGTGCCCATACCCACCATGATACGAGCAAAATTTGGAGCGATCTTGCCGCTGGCTTCTCTTCAAGGGGGGTGGTCTTTATATTGCTCGGAGGTCAGTCTGCATTGTTTCCTGCAGAATTTGGCTTCTTGGGACTGTGAGAGGGGTGTATTGCTCGAATTTCCCTCAGGGAGGTCCAAATCTCCTTTCCCCCCGGGGTCCCCTCCTTTGATCTTCCCTTCGGTCATCCCTTCTCTCGTCTCTTCTTGATCTCCCCTGGGAGGATGGCTCTCCCCGCTCGCCTCTGTCTCTGTTTCTTTGCCATTTGCTGAATTCTTCTAAGTTTATGAACTTAGTAGATCGATGTCTTAGCTCCGCCATATCCCTCGGCGGTTTGCCCACAAGTGAATTTTTGAAATCTCCGTTTCGGAGACCCTGAGTGAAGAGAAAGACTGCAAAGCTTGGTTCTAAGTTAGGCACGGTCCCTGCCTCCGAATGGAAACGTGAGAGATATTCCCGTAACGGCTCTTCGGTCTGCTGCATAACGCCCGCTAGCGCGTGGTCGGACTTCGGCTGGACGCAACTAGCGGTGTACCTGTTCAGAAAAACTCTCTTCATCTCTGCCCAGGAGTTAATAGAGTTCCTGGGCAAGGCTGAGTACCACCTTAAGACGGGTGGTTGGAGAGTCATGGAAAAAGCTCTGCATTTCATCATGTCTCCACCGTCGTAAAAGTTCATAGCTCCTTCAAAAGACAAGATATGCTCCAAAGGGTCGGTTAACCCGTTATATTTGGAAACACTCGTTGGGCCGAGAAAGGCTGAGGGTGTCTCGTATGCCATGATTCTCGGAGTGAAGGGATGGCCAGGATGAGCAGTGTGGTCGGTTTCATATGTGTCCTCTAAGATTGGGTTTATGGGGGGTGGTGGAGGTAGAGTGGTGGTTGGGTGGGGGATCAGCTGAGTTGCTAACACCCCTCCGGCCACCGCCTGCATATGGAGCTGTTGGAGATCGGCGATGGCCTTTCCCTGTTGTTCTAGGATCTTAGCTTGTTGCTTAATGATTTCTTCCAACTGGCTCTCCCTTTGACCACGGGAGTGATCTCTATCATCTCCAGAAACACGAGCGTCGATGGATCGGCCTGATCCATGGTTTTGGGCATGATTGGGGTTAAGAGAATTTTGGTTCTGGGGGTTTGTTTGCCTGGAATAGACGGTGTAAGGACCACTGTGCGTGCGAGCTGGAACGGAGTGGTGGCTCCGGGCTGGAATTTGTCTTACTGATGGCATGCTGGGATGTGGAGGGTTTCTCCCATCGAGATCTCCGCCGTTGTCGCCACTGCCTTCTTGCAAATTCTGATGGTTTCGCCCTGCATGGCGGTTTGCGCCACGCGATGTTGCGTTTCCTCGCGTTTCTACCATTTTGGGGTGGGAATAGCAGTTTACGGTTTCCCACAGACGGCGCCAATGTAATGTCCTAGACACAATGTTCAGAGTATAACCCTAGCTCAAGGGTATGGAAGACCTAAGAGCTAGAATACGGTCTGATGTTACTGTGTGATTTTGTTGGTATGCTAGCTATCCAGTTGGGATAACTAGGGTTTCCCTAATCACGAGTGTGTGCTAGTGTATGATTAGGGAGAAAAAACGTACCTGAGCCCCTAGCTGGAGACAGCTATTTATAGGGGGAGCGGTGTTGTACCCTATGGGCCTGTACGGAGGTCCAGTAGGGCTGACGTGTCCCTTTATAGGATAAGGGATGAGTCATTCATCCTTATCCTGTTAGCGGTTAGTCTTATCTGGTTGGAGAGCTAGGCTCACGCGCCCTTAGCTTGGACTCTTTAAGGGAAGAGGTCCCTGTACTCGGTCCAGAGTCGTTAGGGTGGGTCCTATGGCATGTGCTCGGCCCAAAGATGCGTGACCCGGCAGAATGAGAATTCTGGTCGGCCAGTGAGTATTCTAGTCGGCCGAGGGCGTTTTAGGGTAGACCGAGGGTCGGTCTACCACACCTTGGAATCTTCACGATCTAAGCTAGATCAAGCCAAATTAGTGAAGAGGAGGAGAAGAAACCATGGACCTTAGAAGATGAGTGAAGAAACCGTGAAGAGAGAGGAGAGAAAATCAAAGATTTTGGACTTGAATCCTTAAAATTTTTATTAAGTAAGAACTTGTAATATGAACTTAAAAGCTTCAAACCTTTTTCTTTAATTCTTGTTCTTTTTCATTCATTCTTTCTTTACTTTGATTTTTACTTGAAAAGGGTGTGATGCATGTTATTTTTCCAAGCTTGATTCTAAAAGTTTTGTTAAGAAAATGTTTTTCTTCATGGTCTTGAAGTTTTCTCTTTGATTTCTTGAAAATGTTTTAGAAAAGAATTTGATTTTGAGTTTCATAGAAAGATTTTGAAGGTCTAATTATTTTGGTTGCATGCATGTCAAGATCTATGTTTGAGCCTTGCCATACTTGATGTTTGAATCCTAGTGTGAAAGATCTTTGAAAATGATTGATTTCTTTGGTGATTTTTCTTGTGAATGGCCACGGTTTGCACTTAGTTTTTAAGTTAGGGGTTTTGTTATTGAATCTTGATTATGTTCATGTGATTACCATGGGATTCTAAGCATGTTTTCGAAGTTTGAAACTCTAAGAAAATTCTTTTAAGAAAATCATGGATTGGTCACGGTTTAGTTATAATCATGAGTATGAACTTGATTTCCTTTGCTTAATCTCTTACATGATATGATCTTGAAACTTAATAATATGTGATGTTGTGATCCTTGAGTGTAGCCACGGTTTAACATGCTAAATCAAAAAGATTGAGATTTTCTTAAGTTTGGTTGATGAACATGTGATTTCCTTAAGCTTTGAGTTGATTTTATGTGTTAAGTGAAAAATATAAATTGTTTAGGAACTCATGTGATGCCCACGGCTTCATGTACAATGCATGCTAGGATTATGTTTTTACTTGCTCAATGAATTATGTGAAATTGTTGATTGAATCTAGAGTTGTTCTCAAGTCTTGAATCCTTGGAAATGTTTTTGAGAAAACCTATTTAAGGTCACGGTTTAGACCTTAATTTTTAAGTTGAATTCTCCTAATCGTATATGTGTTCATGACATGAAATTATATGTTGATTTGTGAAGTTATTCCTTGAAGAAATGATTTTCTAAACAAGCCATGATGCACACGGTTTTAACATAATTAAAGTGCAATAAGATGAAGTTTTGCTAAGATGAATTAATTAAGTAAAAGATAAATGAAAATGTGACTAAGAGTATGTGTGATGCATGATTTGATTGGTGTACGCCTAAGTGTTAGATTTCCTCATTTGATTGGACTATATGTATGAATAAGTTGTGGACATGTTTACATGTGACTTGATGGTTTGTGATTGTGAAATGTTTGGAGTGAATGAATGTTTTACTTGAGTACCTTGCTGCCCTCGTGTAGATCTAAGTGTTTAAACTTGATGAATTATTGATTTGAGTGTTTACTTGATTGCTTTTAAAGTGCTGGATTTGTTTATGCTTTTGAATTGGTCTTAAAACAATAGAAGAAATGAATTTAAATTTAGGACATGATGCTGTCCAGAATTTTCTAAGCTATGTTTCTCATTTAAAAGTGTTTTAAAAGTGTTTTCAAGATGCTTTAAAGCTAAGTTTTTATGGATATTCGATCTAGGTCAAAAATGATTTGAAAAGTGTCATTTTTCGGTGTTTTTGGAATTGGATTCAATGCTGTCCAAAAGGGGCCAGCAAAGAAACTCTTCAATTAAACAAATTTAATTAATTATTTTCTCATGATTCTAAAGTATGAAAGTTAATGTTTGACCTTGGACGAGTTTGAGTGAAGAGGATTGATGTTTCAATTTCTAAATGAACCCAATGTTTGGATTTCTTAAGTTGTCTTGAGAATAACTTTAAGAATAATAAGTAAATAAAGTTGAACACTCACATATCTATCTTTTGGGACTTGAAAGAAGTTGGAGTCGGGCAGACGAGGAAGGAAGCGAATCACTCGGGACTTGTAGATTCGGTAACTGCGAATCCAGGTGAGAGAGAAGTTATCCTAAGACGCTTTGGTGTCTAGTGAGTATGCTAGGACACTCCGTACTCTCTCAAAGTCGGAGTAAAGGTCTATCGTAGTTAGTAGTATACCCGATAATTTGTGTGATTGTTTGTATCGCGGTATACGAAGACTCAGACCTATAATATTACATGGTATTGATTGGTGGATATTATTGTTTATGTTGAGATATATTATTGTGCATGATTGTCATTGCATGAGCATATTGCATCATCCCACGATATAAAATAAGAATAGAAAAGACATAGAAAACTGTAAGAAATCCCCCGACGATTAGAGCGAAACTCTAAGGGATGGAACGCGTGATGAACCGGATGATGCTGATGCGCTGAATACGTGGATCGAGCTGACGCTATGATGATGACGATAACGTTTTGGACGTGAACGCCATGAGTGCTGAGTTCTATGAGGATAGTTTCCACGTGGTTGTAGCCATGTGTTGATATAGCCTCCATATGGTCGTAGCCATATGTTGAGTGTGAATGATTCGGGATAGGTCGGAGCCTATCTATTGATGTTTGATGGATATCCCGCATATGGTCGGAGCCGTATGCTGATGTTGATTCTGAATGGGTCGTAGCCCGTCAGAACGTTGATTGATATTCCGCATATAGTCGTAGCTATATGGCGAGGTTGATTCTGATTGGGTTGTAGCCCATCAGACAAGTTGTGGATATCCTGCATATTGGTCGGAGCCGTATGCCGAAATGATTCAGGATGGGTCGGAGCTCATCAGAGACAGTGGTCGAGTCCCACAGAAGCATTCCGCATATAGTCGGAGCTGTATGGCGGAGATGACTTAGGATGGGTCGACGTTAGGACAGAAAAGTATAACCCCACGACCTTAAACCTTTACCCGAAGTAGTGGAGAGGAAGACACGGTGTTTACCTGTGTGGTACTCACTTGATGATTAGGATAGGGGAAGGTAATGACGGTGATTCGTCAAGAAGCCTTGAGAAGTCTGTCTAGGTGGGAAAAACCATAGGGGCCCTGGCTGAACCGGTCGGAGCTGGTCACTCAGTGGTGTGGACGAAGTACCACATGTACACTAGACAGAGGACTGACACCCTCTTGACTAATTCTTGATCAGTGAGAGGGATGCTCGAACACGGCCGGATGAGGTTATTGTATTTATTTTCCCGGGCTGTTATTTTATGAATGCATTCACTTTGCCATCCAGTAAAAGCCGGTGTGGTTAGAGATCCTGTACTCTTGATTGCTTCCGACTAGGTGGATGGATTCCGAGGAGATGTAGACCCGAGACCTAAAACTATAAAACTTGAATTCCTGATTGTTAGAACCTACAATCGGTGGGTGAAACAACTAGGAGACACTAGGAAAACACCTAGAAGGGGGGTTGAATAGGTGTTATAGAAACTTTGAAAGATTTTCGCAAGAAACAAATCTAAACGATTAAAACCAATGAAAATCAATCAATTAACAAATATTATATCAGAGATTAAGCGGAAACATCAACACCAATATTCTTATTGATTCACCTAGATTATGAAAATGATTTTCCCTTTATCAATTTTGCACAATAAAGATTCAATTTAATCAAATATAGAAAAATCACTTTTTCTAGGTTTTCAATCAAGAACACAATTAAAGACTTGAATGTAAATAGTTAAGGGTTTAGAGATACGACACAGTGATTTATCCTGGTTCACTTTCATCCACTTGAAAGCTACTCCAGTCCCCTCTTCAACCAAGAGAGATTCTTCACTATGAGGAATTAGAGTTTCTCAAATTACAAGTAAATGCCTCACAAGACTTCCTTCTTGCTAGCCTACAAGAGATACCACACCCTTGCCTTGTAATCCTATTGATATCTAATCTAACCTCTTCTCTTGCTTGCCGATACCTCACAACAAGTCTTCCAATTGCTTGCTTCACTCACAAGACTTCCAAATGCTTGTTCTTCAACAAGGCTTCCAAGTGCTTGATGAAATGCCTCACCAAGGCTTCCAATGAAACTTGCTTGATTCACAAAATCAAGGCTTCCAATGTTGTAGATAGCTTGCCTAACTTGCAATGATTACAACTCAAATGAAAAACAATAACAATCCTATGAATCTCTTTCAAAAGCTATGAAAAGATCAACATGAGAGATTCAAGGTTCTTGATCAAAGAATATAAAAATGAGAGCTTTGATCTTGAGAGAGTGAGAGAGAATAGTGTGGCTTTGCTTCTTTGTAAAATTGTGTATCAAAATGATTCTAGTTGATTCTAATTGATAGAAATGATTAGGAAAAGGTTTATATAGAATACCCAAAAGTTAGAGCACTTAGAATGGCTTTTGAGAAGTGAAAAATGTATTTAAAAAACCATATCTGATCGAGTTACTCGAGTGAAATGAGTGTTACTCGAGTAAGCCGAAAGTTGAAATCATTTTACTCGAGTGAAATAATGATTAATCGAGTAAGCCGCAAGCTTGATAAATTTTACTCGAGTGAAATATGTGTTACTCGAGTAATCAGCATAAAAATCACTAAAAACTTGTTTTCTCAAAAACTAAACCTTTTCTTTCAAACCTTTAAGCCACCTATGGATTTTAGACAAAGTGAATACTCAAAATATGATATAATCATGCATTCAAAAGAGATTCACTACCCTCTAATAACTCTACCCAAACTCATAAACTAAAAGACTTGTGAGGCAAAAGATAAAACAATAAAACATAAACTACCAAACTCAGTCTTCACGAGTTGGCTCTCTCTTCATAACTTGATGTTTGTTGTTGCTTGTTGAGCTTGAACTTGATCAACACATTTGTAGCTTGTTCAAAACCTTTTGGCATTTATCAAAACATTCTTCATGGATCTTACAATCTCCCCCTTTTTGAAAATGACAAACATGTTTTGAAATTATTTGAAGTTCATTGAAGTTGTTGATGCTTGAACCATTTGATCACTTGGTGAGACTCTTGCTCCCCCTCAATTAATGCTTTTGACATTTGAATCCAAATTGAGTAAGCTTGATTCTCCCTCTATCTTCAACAACTTTTCTCAACCTACATAAAAACAACAAAACAACCTTTCTCCAAACATACTATTTTATTTCTCCCCAAAATGATAATATTTCTCCCCTTTTTAAAAACTTTCAAATACAAATCTCCTCTTTTTCAAAACATCATATTTCTCCCCCTTTGGCATTATCAAAAAGAAATATATATACCAATTTAAAAAAAATGATCTAAGCCAAAATAGAGATACTAATATGTTATAACAACCAAAGCATCATCAATAGATGGTTACCATGCTTTTATTCAACTCAATAATATCAATTATAACAAATTGCATACCAATAACATGATATCAATTGTAAAACAATTGTAAAAAAATTTGATACCAATAGTATTTTCTCAATAGTATAAACAATATCACATTATAAGAAATAATACAAATTGAGAGAACTATGAGCAATACCAATTGTGACTAAACAAATACCAATTGTATAATATTGACTGTTACCAATTTGTAGGATTTTCTTCTTGATACCAATTGAAGTAACAAATGAATGAATATCACATGAAAGTCCTTTTGCTCTTCAATCATACCTACAAAAACAATCATGCTTTGCTTTTTGGTATCCAAATGGTTTTGGATCCATTTTTGTTAGTGTAGGAACTCTCACCCTTTTTCATCCAAACAAAATCTCCTTTAGGTATACCATGCACTTTAATATAACACACATTTGAAGTATGTCCATGAGTACCACAATAGAAACATGTTGGTGCATTTGAAAAATCAACTTTAGAAAAATCAACAACATTTCTATGAGACATACTCTTAGCATTAGTATAACCCAAACCAAACTTGTTTGAATTTTCTCTTTGAAAATTTAACAATGTGCGCAATCTAATGTCACCATTTGAGAAACTTGCAAGCTTATTTTTCAAAATAGCATTTTCATCCTTAAGCAACTTGCAATCCTCACAATCAACCACAATATTCAATCTACTAGCACAATCACAAGAAGAATTAGCATATATAAGATCAAGAGTTTCATTTTGAAGATTAAGCTCATCAACTTGCTTTTGAAGTTCTAAAATCTCTTGTTAAAGTTTCAAAATGAGCTTCTTCCTTTCAATGTTTTTCAAAGCTAGTTTCTTAAATTGTTCATGCATTTCTTCATAAGCATTATATAACATTTCATATTTTGAAGAAATTTCGGATTTAGTTTCACTTACATCGCTTTCGTAGCTTTGCTCACTTGATTCATCATTTGAACTTTCCTCTTCATGTACTTGAGCTATCAAGTTGAGACAAGCGGCATGTTCATCATCCGAAGAACTATTTGATGTACTTTTCTTGTCTTTTTCATCATCACTATTCCAAACTATGTATGCCCTTTTAGTTTTCTTTTCTTTCTCCTTCTTCTTAAGATACTTAGAGCATGAGTACTTGAGATGACCGGGCTTTCCACATTCATGGCAAACTATACCTTCTTTTGAAGTCTTTGTCTTGTAGTGTGGGGAATTCTTCTCTTTACTTTTGTTCTTGTTCAACCTTCCTTTTCTCCTTAGAATCTTATTGAACTTTCTTAGTAGAAGCTTCATCTCCTCTTCATCAATATCCGAATCGGAATCTTCATTATCATCATCATCATCGGAACTCTCTTCCTTTTTATATGACCTTTGAGCTTTAAGAGCAATTCCTTTTCTCTCTTTGTTCTTGTCCGATTCTTCATGTATATGCAAACGTTCAAGCTCCATTTCATGTTCTTGTAGCTTTCCGAAAAGTGTTGCTAAGTCCATGGTGTCCAAGTCCTTTGATTCAACAATTGAGGTAACCTTGGGTTGCCATTCCCTACTTAGACATCTTAAAACTTTGTTAACAAGTTCACAATTCAAGAAAGTTTTACCAAGAGCAATGAGATGATTAACAATATGAGTAAAACGTTTTTGCATAAAACATATAGATTCATTAGGCAACATATGAAACAATTCATATTCATGCATCAAAGAATTTAATCTAGCACGCCTAACTTCACTAGTGCCTTCATGTGTGACTTGCAAGGTGTCCCACATTTCTTTGGCATCTTTACATTGGGAGACTCTAAAGAACTCATCATAAGATAGAGCGGAGGTGATGATATTCTTAGCTTTTAAATCATATTGAATTTTCCTTTTATCATCATCGGTCCACTTATCTTTGGGAGTTAGGGTAAGCACACCTTCTACATCTTTTGAGGGAATATAAGGACCATTTTCAATGGCTTCCCAAATGTTCACATCTATGGCTTCTATAAAGATTCTCATCCTAATTTTCCAATAACCATAACCCTCTCCACCAAACATAGGAGGGCGATTTATTGAAGCACCTTCACCACCAAAAGGATTCGTAGAACCCATTGTAGTTTCCTCAAGGATCTTAACGAAAAAGCTCTATGCTCGTGTCTTTCGACCGAGCTCTGATACCAATTGTTAGAACCTACAATCGGTGGGTGAAACAACTAGGAGACACTAGGAAAACACCTAGAAGGGGGGTTTAATAGGTGTTATAGAAACTTTGAAAGATTTTCGCAAGAAACAAATCTAAACGATTAAAACCAATGAAAATCAAATCAATTAACAAATATTATATCAGTGATTAAGCGGAAACAATCAACACCAATATTCTTATTGATTCACCTAGATTATGAAAATGATTTTCCCTTTATCAATTTTGCACAATAAAGATTCAATTTAATCAAATATAGAAAAATCACTTTTTCTAGGTTTTCAATCAAGAACACAATTAAAGACTTGAATGTAAATAGTTAAGGGTTTAGAGATACGACACAGTGATTTATCCTGGTTCACTTTCATCCACTTGAAAGCTACTCCAGTCCCCTCTTCAACCAAGAGAGATTCTTCACTATGAGGAATTAGAGTTTCTCAAATTACAAGTAAATGCCTCACAAGACTTCCTTCTTGCTAGCCTACAAGAGATACCACACCCTTGCCTTGTAATCCTATTGATATCTAATCTAACCTCTTCTCTTGCTTGCCGATACCTCACAACAAGTCTTCCAATTGCTTGCTTCACTCACAAGACTTCCAAATACTTGTTCTTCAACAAGGCTTCCAAGTGCTTGATGAAATGCCTCACCAAGGCTTCCAATGAAACTTGCTTGATTCACAAAATCAAGGCTTCCAATGTTGTAGATAGCTTGCCTAACTTGCAATGATTACAACTCAAATGAAAAACAATAACAATCCTATGAATCTCTTTCAAAAGCTATGAAAAGATCAACATGAGAGATTCAAGGTTCTTGATCAAAGAATATAAAAATGAGAGCTTTGATCTTGAGAGAGTGAGAGAGAATAGTGTGGCTTTGATTCTTTGTAAAATTGTGTATCAAAATGATTCTAGTTGATTCTAATTGATAGAAATGATTAGGAAAAGGTTTATATAGAATACCCAAAAGTTAGAGCACTTAGAATGGCTTTTGAGAAGTGAAAAACATATTTAAAAAACCATATCTGATCGAGTTACTCGAGTGAAATGAGTGTTACTCGAGTAAGCCGAAAGCTGAAAACATTTTACTCGAGTGAAATAATGATTAATCGAGTAAGCCGCAAGCTTGATAAATTTTACTCGAGTGAAATATGTGTTACTCGAGTAATCAGCATAAAAATCACTAAAAACTTGTTTTCTCAAAAACTAAACCTTTTCTTTCAAACCTTTAAGCCACCTATGGATTTTAGACAAAGTGAAAACTCAAAATATGATATAATCATGCATTCAAAAGAGATTCACTACCCTCTAATAACTCTACCCAAACTCATAAACTAAAAGACTTGTGAGGCAAAAGATAAAACAATAAAACATAAACTACCAAACTCAGTCTTCACGAGTTGGCTCTCTCTTCATAACTTGATGTTTGTTGTTGCTTGTTGAGCTTGAACTTGATCAACACATTTGTAGCTTGTTCAAAACCTTTTGGCATTTATCAAAACATTCTTCATGGATCTTACACTGATGTTATGGACTCGAGATATGTGAACGAGAGGACTTCTAGACGAGACGAACTAATCAAGAGACTTCGACTTTGCGAGACGAGTGGTCAAAGTGATTCAGCTCTGCGAGATAATTGATTTAGGGATTCCCTTAAGCGAGAGATAAAAGATTAGACAATGTGACGATTGCATTGCATCTTAATGCATCTTATATATTTGCCTGCTATATTGTTTGTTGTATTGTTGTTATGTTCTGGTATGCGTCACTAGTGTAATTCCAAGAAGTCGATGGGAGTAATTCCATTCGGATAACTTACTCTCTCAACTTCTTGTGCAAATGTGACTATAAATCTTCGACTCTAAAAGACGGCGGAGCTAGTGATGCTACTCCTGGAGGAAGGACTTACTGATCGTGACGCGCTGACGAGAGGGCGGCTGCTGAATGACGGGGATCGCTTTAGAAGACTTGCGTTGCGGATCGAGAAGGGGATGTTGTTTAGTAGATTATAAATAGGTTCCCAATGGACCCTTGCTGATATGTATCAAGTGTACCCCTTACCTTTTTGAAATGTTTTGTTAAAGACAAAGTTATGTAAGAATGGCACCGATGTTCTATGGTGGCCACTTTTGTAAGAACCTTTATGGTCCGTTTTCAAAACTGTCCTCTGAATGACTGTCTTAATCAGACAGATAACTATTTCAAGTAAGTCAAATATTTCCGATACGAAAAGCCTTTATCTTGTGAAGTCATTCACATCAAAATGTTTTTAGAAACTTCCGCAAACGTTTTCAAGAAAAGGATTTTAAAAAGTAATACCTTGTTTTGGGAAACTCGATAGTCGAGTGTTGTTCCCGTTTCAAAAAAAAATTCACCCTATTTTTTTCCCAAAAGAATTAATTAACATTTGATCAGTGTTTGTTTCGAGTTTTCCAAATCGGGGTGTTACACTTTCTATCTGGATATATGAAGTCTTCCGCTTTATTAACTCTGATGTTTTGTTATTAATGAAAAGAAATGTTATTTTGGAAATTATCATATTCATTTTAAAAGAAATTTTAAATCCTAATTTCCGGGTTTAAGGGTAATTATTATATAGGGTGTTACATTTTTGGTATCAGAGCAGTTTCTCCTCGGCCTATTGGAGTTGCAAAGGACTCCAGTGGTTACTCACCAAGAGAGTGACAAATAAGTAAAATCTACAAGTCTAAGTTAGACAATAGAGCTTATAGGTATACATGTCTAAATATATATATTTACTGGATTATTCAGAAGTTAATTGGCTTTCTCTCCATGTCTGAGCAGCATGGCTGGGAGACGAGCTGATAACGACCAAATTGCTGCTGTGTTGGAAACTCTGGTTCAACTACAGCAGAACCAAGCGCAGGCTCAGCAGAATCAGGCTGAGAACATCGCTCAAAACATCGCCGCAGCCGCAGCAGCTGCAGCTGCAGCCCTTCAGCCTCAACCTCCGGCTCCGGTCGAGATAGACTGGATGAGCCGATTTCGGAAGAACGAACCACCTCGGTTCGAAGGAGGATATAACCCAGATGGAGCTCAGAGATGGCTCCAGGATATTGAGAAGATCTTCCGATCTCTGCAACCTCCCTATGAGTACAGGGTAAGGTTAGCTGAGTTTGTGCTGGCTAGTGAAGCCGAGCACTGGTGGGATCAACAAAGCCGAGGATTGGAAGCGGCAAATGAGGTCATCACTTGGGAATTGTTCCGAGCCCGCTTCCTCGGAAAGTACTTTCCCGAAGATGTCAGGAGAGAGAAGGAGCTCGCTTTTCTCAAGCTGGAACAGAGGAACTTGAGCGTTGGGGAGTATGCCGCTCAGTTCAAGGATTTGATCCGCTATTCAGGAAGCTACAGAGATGCTGACGAACATACCAAGTGCATCAAGTTTGAGTCTGGTCTCCGTGACGATATTCGGCTCGCATTCGAATATCAGAACGTGGCCAATCTCTCGCAATTGATAAACATGGCTAGCACTTATGAGAAGGGGCTCAAAAGGAAAGCTGATGGAAAGAGAAGCAGGTCGGCACAGAAAGGAGTGGGTCCGATCAGAGGAAAGGGAGCTGTCCAGAGATCTGCTCCCTATGTGAATCCGAACTCCAGAATGTCAACAGCTCCGAGGAGCGGTGGTCAGATGGTGGTTGTTCCTGGCCCGTATCCGATCTGCCAACATTGTGGAAGACAGCACAGGGGAGAATGTTGGAGTCTGGATCCGAGCAGAGCAAGAGGATCCTGTTTCCGTTGTGGCAAGCCTGGTTATTTTGCAGCTCGGTGTACCGAGAATATTGTGAAGGAAGAGGTCAATGTGATCAAGGCACATTAGACTGGTGTTAACCGACTTATACAGAGAGGCAAAGTTTACACTATGGATGGTGAAGAAGTAACTGATGCTAACGAACTGATCCGAGGTACTTGTCGAGTAAACAGTATTCCATGTGTCGTGCTATTTGACTGTGGAGCCACACATTCTTTCATTTCCCTTGACTGTATGAATAGACTTAAATTATCCCCAGTAGAAATGCCTTACAAACTATCTATTTCTACCCCAACCAATTCTTCTGTAATCACTTCTAAAATGTGTCTAGAGTGTCCTATCCAAGTATTAGGTAGAGAATTTAAAGTCAATTTGATTTGTCTACCCTTAACCAAGCTGGATATCATCCTTGGCATGGACTGGATGTCTCAGCACCATGTCCTGCTCGATTGCCGAGAAAAGACCGTAATCTTTAGTGGCCCTTCTATGACGAAGTTAGAGATAACAGAGGAACCGACCTTAGACCAAACTCCTGTGGTCGGAGAATTCCCTGAAGTTTTCTCGGACGAAATGCATGGCTTACAGCCGAACAGAGAAGTAGAGTTCAGTATAGAACTTCTTCCGGGAACTGGCCTGATCTCAATTGCTCCGTACCGAATGGCACCTCCCGAGCTAGAAGAGCTTAAGAAGCAGCTGGAAGAACTTTTGGCCAAAATGCTAATCCGACCAAGCGTCTCACCTTGGGGAGCTCCGATCTTATTTGTTAAAAAGAAAGATGGTAGCCTCAGGATGTGCACTAATTATCGGAAGCTCAACGCGGTAACGGTGAAGAACAAATATCCTCTCCCTCGGATTGATGACTTATTGGACCAACTCAAGGGAGCATCGGTATTCTCAAAGATAGACCTCCGATCTGGATACCACCAGATCCGAGTCCGAGAAGAAGACATTCCGAAGACAGCCTTCAGGACGAGGTATGGGCATTTTGAGTATGTGGTTATGCCTTTCGGACTTACCAACGCCCCAGCTATCTTCATGGACTACATGAATAGGATCTTCCGACCTTACCTGGACTCTTTTGTGATAGTCTTCATCGACGATATCCTCATCTACTCCCGAAGTCCGAGTGAACACGAGCAGCACTTGAGAACGGTGTTGCAGGTTTTGAAGGATAAGAATCTCTACGCCAAGCTTTCTAAGTGCAGTTTTTGGCTCAACGAGGTTCATTTCCTCGGACATGTGATATCCGAGCAAGGTGTAGCAGTTGATCCCTCCAAGGTGGAAGCAGTACTTAAGTGGGAGAGACCGAACTCGGTAACTGGGATCAGGAGTTTCCTCGGTCTTGCAGGGTACTACAGGAGATTCATTGAAGGATTCTCTAAACTAGCTCTACCGTTGACCTCGCTAACCAGAAAGGATGCACCTTACCAGTGGTCTGAAGCGTGCGAACAGAGCTTTCAAGAGCTAAAGAAAAGGTTGATGAGCTCTCTAGTGTTGATCTTACCCGATCCAACCAAAGCCTTTGACGTATTTTGTGACGCCTCGAAGCAGGGTCTCGGCTGTGTGCTGATGCAACAAGGAAAAGTGGTGGCGTATGCCTCTCGGCAACTTCGGCAACACGAGCAGAACTACCCGACGCACGATCTTGAGTTGGCAGACGTGGTGTTCGCCCTTAAGATTTGGAGACACTACCTGTATGGCACGAAATTCGAGGTGTTCAGTGACCACAAGAGTCTCGGCTATCTGTTCGACCAGAAGGAACTCAATATGAGACAGCGCAGATGGGTGGAATTTTTGAATGATTACGATTTCAACTTGCACTATCATCCTGGAAAAGCCAACGTGGTGGCCGACGCACTGAGCAGGAAGAGTCTTCACTTGAGCAACATGATGGTCCGAGAGATGCAGCTGATGCAAGAGTTCAGTGATCTTAACCTCGGCATACAGAAGAAGGAAAACAGTGTTGTCTTGGAAATGCTGCAGGTAACCAATGATTTTGTGGGTTTCATTAAAGAAAGGCAGGCTGCCGACCTAGAACTACAGAAGCTATTAGAAAGAGCCGGAGACAAGGATGAGCCCGACTTCACTAAAGGACCTGATGGTCTTGTACGATTTTGAGGCAGAGTTTGCATCCCTATGGATTTTGAAGTCCGAAGAGAGTTGATGGAAGAAGCCCACAAGACGAAGATGAGTCTTCACCCAGGTGCCACAAAGATGTAACAAGATTTGAAGAGGTTATTTTGGTGGCCGAAGTTGAAGACCGACGTGGCCGATTATGTGTCTCGGTGCTTGACATCTCAGAAAGCCAAGATCGAGCATCAGAAACCAGGAGGATTACTCAAATCCTTGGAGATCCCTCAATGGAAGTGGGACAGCATTTCGATGGACTTTGTGTCAGGACTACCAAGGACAAGATCAGGGCAGGAAGCCATTTGGGTTGTGGTGGACCGACTTACAAAGTGTGCTCATTTCCTACCGATCAACATGAAGTATAGCTTGGAGAAGCTGACGCAACTGTACATAAAGGACATTGTTCGACTTAAGTGCTAATCACTCATATGACCTGAGACTTAAAGGGACTGATTAATGATGGTATGAATTATTATTAAATTAATAATGTGAGACATTATTAAATGTGATATACCAATCAATTCTTTGATGTTAAATTGCATTCATTATGGAGTTTGAATGTTAGATCGTTTGTCATGTTTTGGTAACATGAGGAGGGCCTCTGGGAGTGCCAACTGACGGCTTGCTTGATGACACATTATGGCTGACAATGTGGCCAGCGAGAGTAATACGCTGATGATAATGATTATTCCGTATTGGACGATGGGACGCTACTTGAGGAGCGCGTTATGTATCATTTCCAAGCTTGTCGTGTACATTCAGGGTGGAATGTACGAATGTTGTACAACTAGGAGTACAACGTACTGTTGAGTACATATGTGAAGTAAAGGATGGACGTCAGAGAGTGACATAGATTGATGGAGTTAAGATTTGAGAGTTAGACTCATACATCATGCCACTCATCCTTAATTAATTTAAAGTTTGTTAATTGTATATAAGAGTGAGCATCCTACTTGCATCAAGTATTTGTTAAGTGTTAACTGTGGTTGTTAACTGATTTGATGCTATATGTCCATTGCTTATATTGCTTAATCTTTTATGCTCTATGTAACACCCCTAATTTTGTCCATTGAATATTTATATTTATATAATAAAAGTTTATTTTCCAAATTAAAAAGTTTTCTTTTAATTGTTTAATTATATAAATAATGTGCGTTTAATTAATAAATATTTTTAAATTAGTAAATTATGTCAAAATATAATTTTTATAATTTAATCCTTGAATTAGGACCTAATGATAATATTAGAAAGGTTTTTGGAGGGAAAGGAATTAAAAACTGAATTTTTGAATTTTACACAACATCTAACCGGTTAGATGTGCCCTGTAACCGGTTAGACGATGAACCCAGAATTAGGGTTAGTGCGTTTTGATGAGTAATCACCCATTAATCTTCGTTAATCGCCACGAGTACCTCTCATGCATGGTAGGAGACACGCGTCTCTCTGCATGTAACCATGGATTGCTTATAAATACCCCTGATTTTGGTGGAATTTGGTTGATTTTCCTTCAAGTGTTGGTGTAATCCTCTGTTCTGAAGCAGCGATTTCGTTCCTTCAATTCTCTGTGAGTGTGTAGAGTTAGGTTGTGAGCAATACACCATTGCAAAGCTTCATCTTTAAGCTTTGCATTGATACATAGATTGTGAGTTGAGAGTGAGGGAGCAAGGAGAAATCAAGCTGTGAAGTGAAGTTGTTTTCTATCAAGAAACCAGAATCAGATTCGTGAAGCTCACTTTGAAGTCTGATTTTGAATTTGTGATTTTGAAGTTTCTCTGTGTTAATATTGCTGTTGCTGTGTTGATACTCATCAAGCACGACTCTAAGGTAAGGGAGAAGCTAATTAATCACTAGAATGAGAATAAATATTCGGAAATTTAGGTATGAGTCACCATGAGACTCATAAAGGGCATATATTTTAGAGGTCAAAGGCTTGGAGGCCAATTTCTCTTGTTCCAGGACTTAGAGCAAGTTTCAATGAATGCATGCAAGCTGAATGTATGACAATTTGGGGTTAAATTTCTATATATGTGAATTTTGTATGCTAAGTTGTCATTTATGTATTTTTCATGCAATTTGATATGTGTTTTTGAAATGCATGAGTGTTGGATGTAATTAGTGTGGGAACATGTTTACTTTATAGAATTAAAGCTCTGTTTATAGTTGGAAAGGATTGGAAATGAATAAAATTGGAAATGGCATGCAAAATCCCAAAACAGTGTTCTGTTCTGCATGTTTTAACCGGTTAGGCTGTCGTGTAACCGGTTAGAACCTGACAGATATGAAGAATAAATTCTGCATTTTTAATAAATCAATTTCCATCATTTTCAATTAATTCTTCCAATCTTATGTTACTATAAATAACCTTGTTTATGAAAATAAATGTGAGTGGAATTAAGGAATGGATTAAGGAGCTTTAAGACCTAGGATTTCAACAATCTTAAGAGTTGAAGTAAGTCATGAGTTTTACTTCAAAATGGAAAATGTTCTCTAAAATAAACATGTGGATTTGAGGTATTTGAATTATCCCTAATCTGTTTTGAGCATTAGATTGAATTGGAAATTAAAAATGGCATCAAACATTAAAGGATTTCTAGTTTTGCTGCAGGTTCTAACCGGTTAGAATCTGTTGTAACCGGTTAGAGACTAACAGCAGTGAAAAATCAATTGAATTATAACTTAAACTTTCTTGTGCCATTTTAATTAACCTTTTTCAATTTAATACTAATCTAATTACCTTAAATACTAAAGTGTGACTTTATGGGATAATTCATAGAACCTCAAGTTAAGCTGTTTTACTAAGAAAATATAGAATTCTTAGTTATGTTATAGGCTTTATGTGTTGAAAATGGAAGTTGAGACGTCAATTAATGGCCAACCAAATTGAGAAAAATATTATATGCATTCATGCATGGTGAAAGGTGATGAAATAGGTTGGCAAGGATTGTAACAACCCATTTTATTTTTCCTATTTTGAAAATATGGACTTGAAAATTTCTTTTTAATTAAAATACTTATTATAATTTTTCCGGAAAATCGGACAGAGTCTCCTCTGTTTTTCCGACTTTCCCAAAATTTAGTTTTTACCTGTAACCTGTTCAAAACAGTTTTCAATAATAACCAAACAGCCAGATATAATATATAACATATTTAGACTCTTTTGACCTCAAATATTAAAATAGAAACTTTTAAGCTTGAATTTAAAACGAGATACCCCGGGCCACCAATTTTCCAAAATACACATTGGAAATACATACATAATTTCTAATTATACAAAATACATAAAGTACTCAAATGTGGCCCGGTTTGACTCAAATTTATAAAGCGACTCGATTTCACACTTCCTGTAGGAAGTGTGCTCCTGCTCAGCCTCAATGTCTGCAATGCTCAACCTGTACTTGTAGTGTTTGTAAGGGTGAGAATTGCACGAACTAGTAATGCATAATACATGCCAAGTCATACACAATTAGCAATTAACCAAATAATACAAATACATCACGCCGAATCACCTATCCACTGCAAACACAAACATCTCCAATGATTCACATTTCCTAATTAATGTCAATTCCTATTCTATTTCCTTTCACTTAGCTTTCTCTCCTCACCTAAACTTAAACTCTCAATTCTTCTTCCATTTCTCCTTTTTACTCACATTCTTCCTATTTTTCTCCAGTTAAGGCGGCTTACGTTTCCTGCACCCGAGAGCGTGTCTTACACGGCCCGAATGCCACAAAATCCTTGGCTATGCAAGTTTGCCACTGCATTCCCCAGTCTTTCAGAGGATACGACTTACCGATGCGTACGGATCCCCAAAGGCCGCACGACTAACTCAACCCTTGCACACGTTCCAGCCAGCGGCTTATTGCAGGTGTTGCACACCCGACTTGTTGCGCCCCACCGTGTGTCTTACAGGATTCAAACCGCATACCAATATTCTCTTTTTCTTTTCTTTTTATTCTTTTTCAATTCCATTTTTCATTAGGTAGTCCAGCCCCAGCCAGCCGTACGGTACTGAGCGCTAGGAGTTCCCTTTTTCATTATTCATTCTTGGCTATGCGAGTTTGCCACTGCGTTCCCCAGTCTTTCAGAGGATACAACTTACCGATGCGTACGGATCCCCAAAGGCCGCACGACTAACTCAACCCTTGCACACGTTCCAGCCAACGGCTTATTGCAGGTGTTGCGCACCCGACTTGTTGCGCCCCACCGTGTGTCTTACAGGATCCAAACTGCATACCAATATTCTCTTTCTCTTTCCTTTTTCCTTTTTACCCTTTTCTTTTTATTCATTTCCTTATTCTCAATTTTAATCCGCCCTCATCTAACACCTTTCTCTTCTACTCTCATTTTCCTCTTTTTCTCTTCTACTCCAACTAATCTATTTCCCTAGAATTTACTCACTATCACTTTTAAAGGCACATCCTATTTTCCCCGATTTGTTTCCCTTACCTTTTTCTTCTAGGTGTTACTATTAAATTCAAGGCTCACTCCTCCGTTCACTCCTTTCCGCTTTCAATCAATCTCTAAATACAACATACATACACCATTCAATATATTTAATAATTACATTATAATACAAGTCATTATCCAATTAATTCACATAATTTAGCACATACATATCATTCTTATATTTTCAACAATCACACCTAATTCATGGCCTCAATTAAAATTTAACAGTTCACAGCACAATTATCAGGACATATATATCAATTAATCACTTAGCACAATAAATTATCAATTCATATTATAATCCATAAACATCAATCTCTAATATCAACTACACAAACCAAATAATCTCAACATGCACACACATACTAGTTACACAACCACCGTGCGGCAATAAACCCCTTACCTTAATTAATTAAGATAGAGTATGAGGCATTGTTTATGAGCTCCCCTCCTATCCTACATGGTTCGAAGCTTCCAAGAGTATGAGGCCCCAAGTTGTTCTTGAAACATTGAGGCAAGAAACAATAGCAATAATAATAATGAGTAATGATAACACTAATACTCAAGCCATAGGAGGAAATGGAAGGATTGAAAGGAAAGAGGGAGACTTGATCAACTTACCCGAAGGTTTGAAGGAGAGAGATGGAGAGTGAGGGATGATGTTGATTGGAAGAGGAGAGGGAGAGCTTGATGGTGCCTTGAAGCTTGGAGGCTTGCTCTAAGCCATTAATGGAGTAAGAGAGGGAGAGGGAGAGAGCCCTAGCTCATGGAGGAGGAAGAAGATGAGGGAGGAAGAGGAGGGTTCGAATGGGTGAGGGAGAGGGTGTTTGGGAGTGTTTTAATGGGTTTTGGGGTGGGAAATGTCGGAAATACCCTCAAAAACGCGAGTTCAGTATTGCAGATCGCAGCATTTTCGCTTAAGCGAATGAGCTTCAGTAATGGCACGAACCATTTTCGCTTAAGCGACCACTTTTCGCTTTTCGCTTAAGCGAATTGGTCACTGTATTGCCATGAAGGCTTTTCGCTTAAGCGGCCATTCTTCGCTTAAGCGAAATGGTCACAGTAAGGTCACGAATGGTTTTCGCTTAAGCGGCCATTTTTCGCTTAAGAGAAATGGCTTCAGTGAGGAAAGTCCCTGATTTCGCTTATGTAACACCCCGTAAATTCCTCATATTAAATTAAAACAGTAAAGAAATCTATTTTGAGAAAAGAGTTTTAAAAGAGTAATTTCTAAGATGATTTTCCTTAAATTCACGTTTCCAAGGTGATGAATGTTTTTAAAATAATGATTTCTTAAAATAATGTCCAAAACGTAGAAATTTAATTTTGGAAAAGTTTAAATGTTTGTGATTTCTTTTGTAAATGTGTGTGTGTATATACGGTCTTGGCATGTATAAGTATGATTAACACAAAAAAGTTAACTAAATAAAGGAACATGAATGTGTGAATTTATGTGCATGAGTGATATGTGTTGCGTGAATGTATGTGTAATTATATAGACATATGTGCATGGTGTGTGTGTCGTGCAAACATGATGCCATCAATATATTAATTGTATGCATGCCCATGTGTGTGAATATGCGTATGCTTATGCATGTGTTAAGTGTATGCATGGTTGAATGCTATGTGTGATGAAAATAAAAATCATATGAGCATGTGTGTGAGTGAGGTTCGGCCAAGAGGAAGGGATTTCCTTAAGAATTAAGAAATTGAAATTGGAAAAGGGAGTGGGAGGCATGAGTCATGAAACCTAAGGGAGAATAGGATAGATGAGTCATATAACCTTGGAAGACCTCCTCCCCACCCTTGTCCCCCACGACTCCACCCTTCCCATGCAACAAATAGATTGGCCTAAATTGCCCTTCTTACACCCATTAGACCGAGGGCACAAAAGGAAATTGTTCACCTCTTGCCCTTGCCCTTAAACCCGTATGAGGGAGAGTGTGATAGGCTAATTCACTTCCTTCTTCACTCCACATTCTTCCAACACAAACACACCAAGTCCAAGAGTAACATCAAACTCTTGAGACTCCTAGAGAAGAAGCGTGAACCGTGAGGGAAGGGGAAGAAAGAAGAGAGGAAAATCTCAAAGTCTTAACCCAAACTCCTCCAATTCTTTCCTCAACCATTCTTCTTCATCCAAGACCAAGGGAAAACTCCATCAACCCTAAAATAAGGGAGAGGCCGAGGCAAACCTTTTAGGGAAGGGAAGAGAAGACTCGAAGATTTAAGATTAAGATTAAGGTAGATAGAGTTCTAATTAAATAATTTTGCGTTGTAAAGGACTTTATTATGGACCTTGATTTAATTTTTGTGTTGCATGTAATTAATTTTAAGTGGTCTTGAGATCTAAATGTCTTGCATGTCATTTTTGCACTTTGATCTCTTGCTTGTGAGTGTTCCTCACCACGATTTCGTTGAGCTTATGTTTAAGTTCATATTTTTCTTGATTCCCTCATGCATGTTGATTTTGGTGGCTTGATAAACCCTATCTTATATTTTTGTGAATAAATGAACTTATAAATCACCAATTCTATGATTAAATGATTCGGCCATGAGTAGAAATTTAGGTCTTGATGTTTTAATTTGATCTAAGTGGTTTGATGTTACTTCTATGCTTGCAAAAAAAATTTATTTCTAACTTGTTTCTTACGGTTGTTTGGAGATTGGAGTTTAAGTCTATAATTTAGCTTTGATTTTCTTTTACATGTCTTGATTCATGGTTAGTTTTTGAGAAAACAAAAAACTTGAATTTTGCATGTCTAAATTGAGTATAAAGCCTTGATCTCTTGGATGCATGCCACGGTTTCCAAAGGAAATTAAACTTAACCAACTTTGAAAAATAATCTTAAGTTGAATCAAGGTTTGTGCATGTGTGATGATGATGATGATTCGGTTGATGCTTGAAAAAAAAAAAGAAATGAAGTAATGCTTTTTAAGTCTTGCATGATGTGATTTGTAAATTTAGATGTTTGCATTGTGAGATTTGCCTTCTTGCATGTCATGATTCGATCAATGCTAGGGAGGGTAGGAAATCATGTCTTCCTTACATGCATGCTGAAAATTGCCTCACCTAGAAATTGTAGGTGCATGCATGTGCTTATTTTAAAGGATAAAGACCATGACATAGTCCTTGATTTTATTGTGTTAAGTTAAATGTTTGTTTGCCAAAAATTAGTGTGAAGCTCACGGATTTTCACAAAGAAAATAAGAAAACAAGCTTTTGAAAATAATCTTTACATTTATCCATGTTCTTGAGCATGCCATAATGATATTCGGCCTAATCATGTTAGTTGGCCTAGGATCTTTTTCTCAATGAAATGATTTAAAGGAATAAGTGTATTTTAAGGAATGAAATATATAAATTAAATTAAATAAGTGTTGTGTTTTGAATGAACATGCATATGTGTGTGTGTGTTTATGTGTGTTCGGCTAGGATTAAAAAGAGAAACTAAAATCTAAATGCCTAAGATAAAATAGATTGATTCATGTGATTTAAGTTTTGATGTTTGATTTATTTCTTTGCTTTTATTCGGTCATATAGTCTAAGTAGGTTTAGGGAGTTTAATTACATAAAATAAAAGGTGCATAAAAATAAATTATTTAAGTGATTGTTTGTTGCTGTTTTGTGTTAGTTAAGCTTGGAAAATATTTAATTGTGTGAACGGTTTTGAAATAAGTGCTTTTAAGAAAATTAATTTGATTTACTTAAGATTTTTAAATTATGATCATGGCTGTCCAAAATTGTTTTATGACAAAAACATGGATTTTAAAGTGATGATTTTAAGATAGAAAGTTATTTAAAGTAAAGAATGTTTTTACAATGTTTTCGGAGCTCTACTAAAGAAATTTTGTAAAACTATGTTTGCTGTCCAGAATTATTTGGACTTGCCTTTTTACAATTAAAAATATTTTCATATGATTTAGAGTGAAGTTTTAAGTGGAAATTGATTTATGAAAATGTCGGATCGAAAATAGTTATGTTTTCAAAGTTTTCCCAACTAAAGAAAGACAAGTATTAAACTAAGGAAAAGATTTTATCGAATAATTTAATAACGTCAAATGTTTTATTTAATATGAGGAATAATAAAGAAAAGAGAGATTGGGGCAGATGGCAGCACAAGGTTGCAAGGAGAACACACATTCAACAGCTGGACCTCAGGTGAGAGAGAAGCTTTCCCTATGACACTGTGGTAGCTAGGTGATTTAGTAGGACGTTCCGCATCATCTCAAAGATCGGAACTTCGTGGTTAGCGTCAGTAGTATAAGTGGAAATTGTTTGCTTTGTGTGGCCACTTATACGAAGGTGACGAAGACCACAACATTATTGTGTGATGTGAGGTGTGATGGCATGTTTGTTTATTTATTTATTTGTTTATTCACGCTGCTTATTGAATGATGAATGGCTATTGGACATGGTTATGTCCCTAATAAGAAAATGAAAGCGAAAATCTGAAAGTGATGGAATAATGAGAGAGATGAGGAGAGATAAGAGTTGACTGGAAAAGAAATTGAAAGTGAGAATGAGAGCGAGCCAGAGCTGGGGAAAGTGATGTGATCTTTGAGCTGAGAAATGAACTGAGTTGAGCTGAGCTCCTCTGTTCTTGGTTTTAGTCTGGGAGCTAGTGTTGAGCTGGGCTTGCTCCTCCACTAGCGCTCAGCAAAAAATGTGTTTTTGAAAAAGAGATTTTGTAAAGAGTGGAGAAAGGAAATTTTTGAAAATTGTCTGCAAAAGGAATTTTGGAAAAGAATTTTTGAAAAGCGAATTTTTGAAAATAATTTTGAAAGAGTTTTTGAAAAGACTTTTGAAAAGAAATATTTTTGACAATGGTCCGAGATAATGATTTTGAGAAGTATTACCATGGGTATTTTCAGGAAAGTTTTCTTTTAAAGGGTTTTATACCTTGCGAAATCTTATGAAACTTTGCAAGGAGTTATGAAACTGTGTTTTGAGAAGGATGAGATTTGTTTTTGGGAAAAGATTGAGAAGGTTGAGAAAGACTGAGATAGGAGACGATTGTGAGAATTGGAGAATATTGAGAATGTCTGAGGGATAAGATTTGAGATTATGACGTGATCCCAGATCTGTGCTATGTGAGTTTTGAGAAAGAGAAAGATTGTGCAAATTAGTGGTCGGGACTCACTAAAGGGATGCACTAAGGGTGAGCCGGCTGTTAGGTTAATTAAATAGATAAAAGATTTTAAAAGACATTAACAACGAACGTGGTAGAATATGAGAGTTAACTCGAAGTAGTGGAGAGGAAGATACTATGGGTATCTGCGGATACTCAGGTGGGGATTGCAGGAGGGGAGGACGATGACGGTGAAATGTCAAGAAGTCTAGAGTATTGTTGTAGACAGAACAAATTCCATAAGTGGTGCACTAACGTGGTGGGGACTGGGTCCAATACCGTGGTAAGTTCTGTGCGCGCACTACAACAATACTGTAGCCCCCTCGATGCAAGTCTACAACAGTGGAGAGGGACTGGAACGGGGCAATGTATTTTAATTATATGATATGTTTTGAGGCTGAGACCTCCTGGCTTGGAGCCATTGTTGAGACAGCTGTCATGCCCGCGTGGTAAAGGTCCTGTACTCCTGTTGGCTTCCGACTAGGTGGATGGTTGGCCGAGGAGATGTAGGCTTGGAATGCGAGTGCTAACTACGAAAAGAGACGTGCACCTCGATGATCCTTTAACTCCCCTGATCATCGATGGTTATAATCCAATAAAACATTATGAGAAAAGAGTTATATATGAGTAAGAGTTGAAAAACGAGGAAATTGAGGGAGAGACTGTGAATGGATATGTGTAAAAGAAAGTAAGTCCCATGAGTGGGGGAAGAAACAAAAGTGAAGGAAGAAGGAAATAATAATACGAATAAATGGAATGAGTGCCTGTTGTTGTGTATGTGTATTGTATGTTGTTTGTGTGTATGTATGTGTCTTTTCATCTCACCTACCGTAATTCCACACCGTCGACGCTACGCGTCCGGAATGCTTACTCTCTCCTGTTCGTTGGCGCATCGGTGTTGCTGGTATTCCAACGGGCAGATGGATCATCTCTTGGAGATTTCTACATGGCCTAGAGAAGGGAGAGGATGGAAAACGACACGCTATGGATGGGAATGGACGGGTCATGCACAGCTGGTGATCGTAGACCCGGAGCACCAACTAGGCGGAGGATCAACGAGTTCGGGAGTAGGAAGCGTATCCTTCGTAGGGTACAATTCCGAACCATCACCTCGGAAAAGAAAGGAGGAGAACACCGTAAGATTGTTTGGAGTGGAGCTCAAACCGAGTTCCACAGGAGAGTCAACAAGTGCAGGGGAACCATCTTTCGGCACAAAGACACCTACCAAGGAAACGAAGAATGCTGAATCCGGTCGTCTTTGATAGGAGCGAAGAATTAGTAATAGAATCAAAATAGGTTGTTAACTGTATGTTGTACTCAAGATTACCTAAGTGATGAACTGTTACTGTAACATGACTCATTCTGATACATGCCCTATTTCCAGGAATGCAAGAACTATCTTTCAAGGAACATGTTCAAGTTCCCTTGAGAAAATGTTTTTGGAGAACAAGGTGAAAGAGTTTTAGTTCCAAGTAACAACTCGGTTTTCGAAAGAGTGTGTTGAAGGAACTTAATAACGTTTTAAAAAAAAATATGGCCTCATTTTTGCAACATTAAGTCAATTGTTTTGGTTTCGAAAATCGGGCTGTTACAGCTTAAGCGACGGATTTTCGCTTAAGCGAAACGTGCAAACACTGCTACTTCAGTTTTCTATTTTCTAGCTATTTTTCTCCCAACTTCAAATAGCCATAACTCCTTCGTTCACCGTCGGATCTTGCTCAAATTTGACGAGCAACTTCCTAAAAATCATACCTTCATATCCAACGGTGGAAATTTTGTTTTGAGTCCTAAATCTTTTATTTTGATTTTCTACCCTATGTTATGTTTTAGTACCGAATTATCTATTTTTCTGGCCTGTTCTTAACTTCAATTTAATGCTCCTTTCTTTCCCTAAACCAATATTATTATTATTTATCTTTCCTAATGCTTGAACACTTATTTTAATACCTATTTATGGTTTTATTATTATTATCCCCATTATCCCAGATTATTATTAATTTATTTGTATATGGGTTTAAAATTTGGGATGTTACATTTCTCCCCTACTTATTTGAATTTCGTCCCCGAAATTCCATCGAGTAACCTAGGGAGATAACAAACCCTTGAGAACTAATGCACCGCAACCTCGCATTTCTTCGTCATTTACTCCCCTACTCGGACTTTGTCCAAGAGACTTGATTGCCACAACTCCTGCTCGTTTCCTAGAATATTCACTCCCTTTTGATCAGACTCATGTTTATTCTTCTAAGTGCGCAACCCAAGGTTTTTGGTCATTCGGGCCACAATATAGAGTCCTGAGACTCTAAGTATGGCATTGTTGTTAGGTTGCAATTCTCCTAGTCACAACACTTGGAGAATTCCTAGCACTTTATTTCCTTGCTTGAATTTAGCAAAAGTCAGTCCGACATTCAACTTGATTTCATCCGAATCCTATTTCATTGTCGTTCCAGCTTACTCGATTCCTAACTCCGCTTCGTCTTGAAGAAGCTAAGATTGGTTTCTACTTGGGAATAGGGGTCAAGGTCTAATTCTACTTCTCAGTTCCGTGTTTGTTCGGATTTATCCTAACTCGTTCGAGGTTGGTTCTCCACCAGTTCCTAGTGACCTTCTTAGCGGTTTACATAAGGTTTTTAAGAATACCGGTCTTGGGCAACCATTGATGAGGATAACATTATTAAAAGTTGGATTGATGTGCGACATAATGTCATCATCACTTTGAGAGATATTGGTGGCCTGTGCACGTCTGTTATACCTTTCCAAAGTGTGGGAAGAGATAACTGCGGATGTTCTACATCTCATCCGTTTTCGGTTTCGATATTTCTATGGGTACACTAAGGTAGTTTACGTTCTAGTTCTGCTCGGTTTTCGTTCTCATTCTTTACCATCACTCGGATGGGTTTCGGGTAGGACTATAAGGTTCTCCCCTACTTAGTATCAACATACCTACGTAGATCGATACCAAGGGGTAGCTGAACAGATGTTAAGAATTAGTGGTTCTACTTTTCGATTAGGTGACAGGTTTGGAAAACAAGGTTGGATGAACTACTTGTTGGGTTTTCTAAGATATAGCGATCTCACGTACTTGCATCTCTCTATGTTCCTATACTATATAGGATTGTCATGGGTAGATTTGTCGCACGATCGCTTGTAACGAATTTCCACAAGATTTCTAGTGAGCTTTAACTCGATTTGACCTTCTTCAGGTCGGAATTCCTATGTCAATGGTTCTAATCAGATTTGAGAGATTTGCAATGATATATCCGCCAATAAATGCAAGGACCGGGGTAGCTAATCCCAATCCTTCATCTAGCAACAGCACATCATCACGTTCTTCAAGATTTTCAATGCTGTCATCTGCCAATAAATGCGAAAACTGGGGTAGCTAATCCTAATCTCACCTCTATCAACAACACATCATTGCGTTCCCTTGTATGATAGTATTGTCTTTCAACGGATGTAAGAGAAGGATAGCTAATCCCGACCTTACACTTTATCAAATGACAACACCAACACTGGATTGGGTGTTTATTAAAGCTGTAACTTCATGGGTAATTTTTCTATAGTCTTTCACGGTTACTTAGGCGAAAGAATGGAAAGGATGTTCCCGGTATGTCTCTTAGTACCCCATTGTGAAATAGTCAGAATATAATTACTAAGGAAATACTCTAGGAGATCTCACTATTGAAAGAAAAGAGAAGTTTAGAATTTAGGAAATGGTCCTAATTGGAAATAATTCTAGGCTCTCCATGAGTTGATTCTTTAGCAAAGTGTTACTTCAAAATAACACGTACCTTCGCTTGGATCATCCATGTCCAGTCCTGCTGCCTTGTTCATGTTGTGCTCTTCTCCTATTTGTTCGGATGGACTTCCTTCCGCCTGTTGCCTCGGCAGTACACTCACTCCCTTCCATGGAGTGATATGGGGACAATTTGCAACAAAGTGTCCCGGTTGTTCACAATGAAAGCATAGGCTATCTTTCACAATACGATCCTTGTACCGGCACCCACCTCGGTGACATTTTCCACAAGTCTGACATGACTGTTGAGTAGTGGAAATTGTTGCACTTTGGTTCTTAACTCTGGGAGATGCTGCTCTAGTGCGAGTGTTGGCTTGTGGACCTGATGTTTGAGCTAGTCCTTTTCCTTTGGTACGGTCCGTTACTTTCCGAACCTTGTGTCTTCCACTAGTAGACATTTCTAAGTTTTTCTCACAAGTTCGGGCCAAGTCCACCAGTTGAGCAAGTTTCCTGACTTTACGATTCTCCAAGAGAGTCCTTATATCTCCACGAAGTCCCGCTTCAAATTTAATGCACTTCGTCTTCTCATCAGCCCCAGTGTAGCTTGAGGCATACTGGATAAGATCCTCAAATAAGTTGGTGTACTCCGTTATGCTCATGTCCCCTTGAGTCAAATTTAGGAAGGCGACTTCCTTTTCTCTGCAAATCACCTCTGGAGAGTACTTAGCCAGGAATTTAGTTCTGAACACTCTCCAGGACACCTCTTGCTTAGATGCCTCCAACATCCTTCTTTCTTGACTCCACCAGTATGCGGCTTCCCCGATAAGTGAATGCTCTACCATAATGACCATCTGCTCCATTGGGGGTGTCATAGCACAGATAATCCTCTCGATTTCCTGTAGCCATCCTAGTGCTTTCACCATGTCATCGCTACCCTTGAATTTCGGAGGATTATTCCACCAGAACTCTGCTAGCCACTGAGTATCTGATAGGGCTACGTCCTGTAGTGCCTGTGGTGCCTTGTTACTTCCTGCCACCATGGGAGTATTTGTGGGCACTACCTTAGCTTGATCCTGGTTTGTCTGAACCGATCGTCCTATGTTGGCAGTGATCCTAACATTGTCACTGCCACTACCCGCCATAATGCTTAGTACCTGGAGGAATCAAAAATAAATGCACACATATGCATACACAATTAAATGTTATTCTAGAAAATATAATTATTCTAGTGTATGTACCTATATATGTACCTATACTGGACACAAGACTTTGGTCACTCTCTTGGTGAGTGAACCAATAGAGTAATTCTCACTCTGTGGCCGAGGACAAAACGCTCTGATACCAAAAATGTAACAACCCATTTTATTTTTCCTATTTTGAAAATATGGACTTGAAAATTTCTTTTTAATTAAAATACTTATTATAATTTTTCCGGAAAATCGGACAGAGTCTCCTCTGTTTTTCCGACTTTCCCAAAATTTAGTTTTTACCTGTAACCTGTTCAAAACAGTTTTCAATAATAACCAAACAGCCAGATATAATATATAACATATTTAGACCCTTTTGACCTCAAATATTAAAATAGAAACTTTTAAGCTTGAATTTAAAACGAGATACCCCGGGCCACCAATTTTCCAAAATACACATTGGAAATACATACATAATTTCTAATTATACAAAATACATAAAGTACTCAAATGTGGCCCGGTTTGACTCAAATTTATAAAGCGACTCGATTTCACACTTCCTGTAGGAAGTGTGCTCCTGCTCAGCCTCAATGTCTGCAATGCTCAACCTGTACCTGTAGTGTTTGTAAGGGTGAGAATTGCACGAACTAGTAATGCATAATACATGCCAAGTCATACACAATTAGCAATTAACCAAATAATACAAATACATCACGCCGAATCACCTATCCACTGCAAACACAAACATCTCCAATGATTCACATTTCCTAATTAATGTCAATTCCTATTCTATTTCCTTTCACTTAGCTTTCTCTCCTCACCTAAACTTAAACTCTCAATTCTTCTTCCATTTCTCCTTTTTACTCACATTCTTCCTATTTTTCTCCAGTTAACTAATTTTAATCTCTATCTCTCATTTCTTCATCTCATTCATCACCTTCTCAACTTTCTTCTTTTTATTTCTTTTCATTTCATTCTTTTTCATTTCTATTTTATTTTTCGGGATCTTTGTGGTTTCACTATTGCGACCCACCTTTGGTGTCGTCTTACGGAAGCGTACGGATCCCCAAAGGCCGCACGACTAACTCAACCACTGCGCACTCTGCCAAGGCGCTTACGTTTCCTGCACCCGAGAGCGTGTCTTACACGGCCCGAATGCCACAAAATCCTTGGCTATGCGAGTTTGCCACTGCGATCCCCAGTCTTTCAGAGGATACAACTTACCGATGCGTACGGATCCCCAAAGGCCGCACGACTAACTCAACCCTTGCACACGTTCCAGCCAACGGCTTATTGCAGGTGTTGCGCACCCGACTTGTTGCGCCCCACCGTGTGTCTTATAGGATTCAAACCGCATACCAATATTCTCTTTTTCTTTTCTTTTTATTCTTTTTCAATTCCATTTTTCATTAGGTAGTCCAGCCCCAGCCAGCCGTACGGTACTGAGCGCTAGGAGTTCCCTTTTTCATTATTCATTCTTGGCTATGCGAGTTTGCCACTGCGTTCCCCAGTCTTTCAGAGGATACGACTTACCGATGCGTACGGATCCCCAAAGGCCGCACGTCTAACTCAACTCTTGCACACGTTCCAGCCAGCGGCTTATTGCAGGTGTTGTGCACCCGACTTATTGCACCCCACCGTGTGTCTTACAGGATCCAAACCGCATACCAATATTCTCTTTCTCTTTCCTTTTTTCCGTTTTACCCTTTTCTTTTTATTCATTTCCTTATTCTCAATTTTAATCCGTCCTCGCCTAACACCTTTTTCTTCTACTCTCATTTTCCTCTTTTTCTCTTCTACTCCAACTAATCTATTTCCCTAGAATTTACTCACTATTACTTTTAAAGGCACATCCTATTTTCCCCGATTTGTTTCCCTTACCTTTTTCTTCTAGGTGTTACTATTAAATTCAAGGCTTACTCCTCCGTTCACTCCTTTCCGCTTTCAATCAATCTCTAAATACAACATACATACACCATTCAATATATTTAATAATTACATTATAATACAAGTCATTTTCCAATTAATTCACATAATTTAGCACATACATATCATTCTTATATTTTCAACAATCACACCTAATTCATGGCCTCAATTAACATTTAACAGTTCACAGCACAATTATCAGGACATATATATCAATTAATCAATTAGCACAATAAATTATCAATTCATATTATAATCCATAAACATCAATCCCTAATATCAACTACACAAACCAAATAATCTCAACACGCACACACATACCAGTTACACAGCCACCGTGCGGCAATAAACCCCTTACCTTAATTAATTAAGATAGAGTAAACCTTAACCGGGTTAGGAGCCCTAATGCAGGAGGGTCGTCGATTGAGTCCAATGTTCGCAATGGTGGGTTGGAGAGAGGTCAGAGCCCAACAATACACCAAATTGAGTAGCTTTATGTGCTCCCCTCCTATCCTACATGGTTCGAAGCTTCCAAGAGTATGAGGCCCCAAGTTGTTCTTGAAACATTGAGGCAAGAAACAATAGCAATAATAATAATGAGTAATGATAACACTAATACTCAAGTCATAGGAGGAAATGGAAGGATTGAAAGGAAAGAGGGAGACTTGATCAACTTACCCCAACGTTTGAAGGAGAGAGATGGAGAGTGAGGGATGATGTTGATTGGAAGAGGAGAGGGAGAGCTTGATGGTGCCTTGAAGCTTGGAGGCTTGCTCTAAGCCATTAATGGAGTAAGAGAGGGAGAGGGAGAGAGCCCTAGCTCATGGAGGAGGAAGAAGATGAGGGAGGAAGAGGAGGGTTCAAATGGGTGAGGGAGAGGGTGTTTGGGAGTGTTTTAATGGGTTTTGGGGTGGGAAATGTCGGAAATACCCTCAAAAACGCGTGTTCAGTATTGCAGATCGCAGCATTTTCGCTTAAGCGAAATTTATTCGCTTAAGCGAATGAGCTTCAGTAATGGCACGAACCATTTTCGCTTAAGCGACCACTTTTCGCTTAAGCGAATTGGTCACAGTATTGCCATGAAGGCTTTTCGCTTAAGCGGCCATTCTTCGCTTAAGCGAAATGGTCACAGTAAGGTCACGAATGGTTTTCGCTTAAGCGGCCATTTTTCGCTTAAGCGAAATGGCTTCAGTGAGGAAAGTCCCTGATTTCGCTTAAGCGACGGATTTTCGCTTAAGCGAAACGTGCAAACACTGCTACTTCAGTTTTCTATTTTCTAGCTATTTTTCTCCCAACTTCAAATAGTCATAACTCCTTCGTTCACCGTCGGATCTTGCTCAAATTTGACGAGCAACTTCCTAAAAATCATACCTTCATATCCAATGGTGGGAATTTTGTTTTGAGTCCTAAATATTTTATTTTGATTTTCTACCCTATGTTATGTTTTAGTACCGAATTATCTATTTTTCTGGCCTGTTCCTAACTTCAATTTAATGCTCCTTTCTTTCCCTAAACCAATATTATTATTATTTATCTTTCCTAATGCTTGAACACTTATTTTAATACCTATTTATGGTTTTATTATTATTATCCCCATTATCCCAGATTATTATTAATTTATTTGTATCTGGGTTTAAAATTTGGGATGTTACAAGGATCGTTTGTCATGTTCTGGGACCATGAGGAGGGTACTCTGGGAGTACCAAATTGATGCAACCTACTTGATGACACATTCTGGGAATGTGGTCAGTGTCTGGGACATGGTTTTTTTGATGCGTTCTGGGAACGTAATGCACACTCTGGGAGTGGTGCTTGTTTATATTCCAAGTATGGTTTGCCATACGTTCTGGGAACGTATGTTAGTGTTCCGGGAACACATTGGTGTATTGGATGGACGTTCGAGATTGATTAGTATTGGAGGCCTCAGGATTGTGAGATAGAAAGCATGCATCATGCCACTAATATAAAAGAATAATAATTTGTTAAACTGAGTGTGCTCATATGTAATTGCATAATTACTTGTGTTTGAATACTTGTGAATGTTAGAATTATTCTTGTTTGATTATGTGATTATATTATGCTTACTCCCGTGCCCTGTGTAGGTGATGGCACACTATTACCTAGCTTGCATTGAGATCCGTCCTATCCCTAACGGGATATGGACATATGAGGAGCGCCGGGCTACTTTTGAGGGAGAGGTGGAGGTCACACTCTACCATCCCAACCCCTTAGCCCGAGTGCGACCTCGACGATTTCAGATTCCCATTATTTATACTTTGCATGTACCACCTTTTTATACTTACCATGGACCACCCCCTGCTTGACCTGTTCGTCGTTATCATACTTTTCTTTTTCGCCCTTATACTCGTTCTCATCCCGTTGCTGCTAGAGTTGTTCCTACTGGGACTCCTTCACCTGATTCTTCGGACCCTGAGAGGACTGTACCTGATGCAGATCCTGTACCCAGTGGTAGGGTACCTACTCCGTTGGATGAGGCAGAGGAGGGTGAGAGTGACGAGGAGCCAATCGAGGAGGAGGATATTACCGATAGGAGGATGGGTGGCCCTTAGGTATGGGCATAGTGTGAGTAGTGTGGGTCTGGGTCGTAGTAGCAGTTGTAGCAGATCATGGTGATGGTGGAGCGTTCTTGGAGGACTTGATGACCAGCTCTGGAGTGTCTATATTTTGTTTATGCTTATATTGCATATATATCTTTTGAGAGACTTCAGGGTTTTGGTCTTTACTTTCAGTTTATGTTTTTCGGACTTATATCTCTGGACTTTGGTATCAGTTTATGTACCTTGGATATGATGGATGTATGGTGGTACTTATGACATATATATATATATATATATATATATGCATGTATGTTTTATGTTATAATGTATGTTTGATAATAATTCCAATGCCGAATTCAAAGTATTTTTGAAGGATATGTTTAGTTTGAGAATAATTATAAAGGAAAAATTTTATACTCTATTTTTCCAATAATATCAAGTCCATATTATATATGTTCAACTATATTTTCTTATAAAGTATTTTAATCCATGAGCGTCACACCATTTGGTGGTATCAAAGCAATGGTCCAGTCCTCCTGGCCCTGTCTATGTGGCCTAGTATGTTGTTCAATAGAGATTAAACCTGTTAAGGGTGTTTAGTTGTTGTGTCCTCTTTAATAGACCTATCATGACCCGAAGTCCATAGTGCAGGTCTACTATGCCAACAAGAGGTAGTAATCATACCAACGCTATGTTAGATAGGATCACTGCTGTGTTAGAAGCTATGCAACAACAACAACAACAACAACAATCGCAACGGCCTCAACAATGCAACATTGAAGTGATGGAAGCTAAGACTCTATCAGAATTTTGGAGCTGCAAACCTCCAAGGTTTGAGGGAGGATACAAACCGGAAGAGGCAAACAAGTGGATCTACGAGATCAACAAGATCTTCAGAATGTTGGGCTGCACAGATGCTCAGAGGGTGACGTATGTCGTCTATATGTTAGGAGGTGAAGCTGAAAACTGGTAGAACCATACCGCTCAACTCCTAAACTATGAAGGAAGACAAATCAACTGGGGAGTGTTCACCGAGAAATTTCTTGATAAGTACTTCCCAGAGGATTTGAGGAGGAAGAAAGAGGTGGAGTTCCTGCAATTGAAGCAAGGTGACATGAGTGTCGGTGAGTATGCGGCTAAATTCGAAGAGCTGATGAAGTATTCCCCTTACTACCAAAATAATCCTGATGAGCGTAGTAAGTGCATTAAGTTCGAAGGCGGACTTAAACCCGAGTTAAAGTACGTGTTTAGCTACCAAAGGATCCAGAGTTTCCCTGCCCTCGTTGATATGTGTCGAATGTATGAAGACGACAAGAAGGATGAGGAGCATAGTGTTCAAGTCAATAGGAACCAACAAAATTATGGGTCTCAGAAGCGAAAAAGATTTGATCACCGAAGCAAAGGTTCATATACCAACCACAACGGAGCTAAAGGAAAAGCTGTAGATGTTGGGAAGAGCAACGCTCAGAATGATGTTCCTTTCTGTGCGAAGTGAAAGCGTCATCATCGTGGATAGATCTGTTGGACTCAAGGTGGTTGTTTCAATTGTGGTAAGTCGGGACATTATGCTCGTGACTGCAAGGAGCCTGCAAAAGCTAATTCTCAAGTATCCGGTAGCAAGTCCGTGAACCAAGGCAAAGTTTTTACCCTGAGTGGTGTTGGAGTCAACAATTCCTCTGATCTCGTGCAAGGTAAATTTTTGCTAAATAATAAACCTTGCATGTTTATGTTCGACTCTGGAGCTACTCATTCCTTCATTTCCTATGAATGTGTGAATCGCTTGAACTTGGTAGTGTCCGTTTCATCCCAATGCTTGAGAGTTGAAACCCCTACTAGTCTCCCCGTTTATGTTTCTAAAGTCTGTTTAGATTGTCATGTTGAGGTATTTGACCGTGTCTCTAAAGTAGACCTGATTTGTTTTCCTCTGTCACAATTGGATGTGATCTTGGGGATGGATTGGTTGAGCCAGAACCAAGTGACCATCGATTGTGATCGAAAGACAATCTTGTATAAGAATCCTAGACCCGAAGGATACATGGGTTTGTTTTCCGTAGTGGGAAAGGAAGAAGGAGAAGGAAAGCGTCTTGAAGAGATTCCCGTTGTGCAAGACTTTCCAGAAGTGTTCTCAGAAGAGATACCGGGTCTACCCCCAAAGAGAGAGATTGAGTTTGGAATCGATCTGGTTCTGGGAGCTAGTCCCATCTCCATTGCCCCTTATAGAATGGCACCGTCGGAAATGGCTGAGATGAAGAAACAAATAGAAGAGTTGTTGGAAAAGCAGATGATAAGACCAAGTGTATCCCCGTGGGGAGCCCCGTTGTTGTTCGTGAAAAAGAAAGATGGAAGTATGAAAATGTGCGTGGATTATAGGCAATTGAATAAGGTCACCATTAAGAATAAGTATCCTTTGCCAAGGATTGATGACCTTATGGACCAAGTTAGAGGAGCTTCAGTATTTTCAAAGATCGACTTACGGTCTGGGTATCATCAGATCAGAATCAGGGAGGAGGATATTCCCAAGACCGCATTCTGATCTCGATATGGGCATTATGAGTATGTGGTAATGTTATTTGGTTTGACAAATGCTCCTGCTATCTTTATGGACTACATGAACAGGATTTTCAGACCTTACTTGGACTCGTTTGTGGTAGTGTTTATAGATGACATTTTGATTTATTCCAAGAGTTCGGAGGAACATGCCGAGCATCTCAAGATTGTGTTGAACATCTTGAAGGAGAAGCAGTTGTATGCGAAGCTTGCTAAGTGTGAATTCTGGCTTGAAGAGGTGAAGTTTTTGGGACATGTGATTTCTAAGAAAGGAATCGTTGTGGATCCTACCAAAGTGGATTCTGTGTTGCAGTGGGGTCAACCTACGTCAGTCACCGAAGTGAGAAGTTTCTTAGGACTGGCTGGGTATTATAGGCGATTTATAGAAGGTTTCTCTAAAATCGCATTACCCTTGACGAAGCTAACTAGGAAGGATCAACCATTCGTATGGGATGAGAAGTGTGAACGGAATTTTCAGGAGTTGAAGGAAAGGTTAACATCATCTCCAGTGTTAATTTTGCTTGACCCTGGTAAAAGTTTCGAGGTGTATTGTGATGCATCGAAGCAAGGCTTGGGAAGTGTTTTAATGCAAGAAGGACACGTGGTTGCTTTTGCTTCTCGACAGTTGAAGATTCATGAAGTGAATTACCCGACGCACGACCTAGAGTTAGAAGCAATCGTGTTTGCTTTGAAAATTTGGAGACATTACCTCTATGGCACTACATTCCGGGTGTTCAGTGACCATAAGAGTTTAAAGTACCTGTTTAACCAAAAGGAGTTGAATTTGAGACAAAGGCGATGGATGGAGTTTCTAAAAGATTATGATTTTGAGCTCCAATACCATCCTGGAAAAGCAAACGTGTAACACCCCGATTTCGGCAACTTGAAAACATTATCTCTTTAACCATTTTATAGTAAAAATTTGGGAAAATTTTTTTTTTAAAAGGTGACATGGACATGAGAAGCTTTAAGTTCAAAAACGTTTTAGTAACTTAATTAAAATAGAATAACATTCTCATGTCACACACCACGAGTCATGTTCCAAACCGAGATGTTACTTAACATCGCACTTTGCAACTTGGCTTCATAGATCTCTTTTGAGAAAACATTTTCAAATCTTGTTTCTTAAAATCATTCTCAATAAAATTCCAAGCGGTGTTCAGAATGATACGACAATGTAACCAAGTAGTTGCAAGGGTACAGTGCTCAAGGGAATTACCTATCACTATTCTTGACCTCTAGTCTTCTTCGTTGAAGCCCACTGCAGAGCCTCGTATCGATTTACTGTAGGGTCAACCATCTATCCGTTGCAATACCGGAATAACCCGATACGACAACATGATAGGAGAGATGGTCAGCATTCCAGAAGTACAACATGACAGGACAGAATACTAACGACTTCTTATAAAAAGAATACTCAGAATAAAAATATAGGAATCATGCATTAACAACTACTCATGCTATGCATATGACAAATGTATTCACATAAGCATATAGGAAACACTTATAAACAGAACACATCATAACCAACCAAATGTATCAAAATTATAACTCATCACAATATACATTATCACACTTGGCATCACAAGCTTTCGAACTTTTCATTCTCATCATCCTCTTTCTCATTCTTCCCAACAATCAATATACTTTCTTTCTTTGAATCTTTCTCAACTCTTTATAAATTCTTTATGCTTTCTTTCTTGTAATCTTTTATCATTATTAAGTTTTATCAAACGGTTCGCTCAATGATGAGGGGGAAAACATCATTGAACTCTCACACACGTCTACATCTCCTCGGTCATCCACCCAACCTAGTCGGAAGCAAACAGGAGTACAGGACCTTTACCACGCGGGCACGACAGCTGTCACACAAACAAATGGTCAAAGACCAGGAGGACTCAGCCTCAAATCATATCATATCAATTCACATATATATCAAGGCACGCTCTCAGCGGCAATCACAAATGCCCCGTTCCAGTCCCTCTCACTGTTCTCGATTTGCAATCAAGGGGGCGACAGTATAATTTCTAGTTCGCGATGCGGAACTTACCACGGTATTAGACCCAGTCCCTACCACGTTAGTACACCACATGTGGGATTCGTTCCGCCTAGAAATATACTCTAGACTTCTTGACGTTTCACCGTCATCGTCCTCCCCTCATGCAATCTCCTCCTAAGTATCCGCAGATACCTATGGTTCCTTCCTCTCCACTACTTCGATACGACACTCATACCTCACCGCGTATATAAATGTCTTTTAAAGTTTTGAGTTTTAATTAAATGGCTTAATCCTAACAGTCGGCTCGTCCTTGGTGCATCCCTTCAACGAAGCCCGACCACTAATCGCAATCTGTTCCCCCTAAATTCTCAATGGCCTCATGCCTCAATCACTTTCTCATGTCTCAGAGCATTATTCTCATCATCATGACACACTCTTTCTCATCTCATCTCATCAACTTTTACAAAACTCATTTCCTCCTCTTTCTCAAATATCTTTTCGCAAAACTTTTTCGAAAATATATTTTCGCAAAACTTTCACTTCACAAAACATTTTCAGAAACCTTAATTTATAAATCCTTTCACAAAACTTTTTCAAAAATATCGTTTTCAAAAACTTTTCACAAAAATATTATTTTCACAAACGCTTTTCAAAAATCTCTTTTTCAAAACCTTTTAAAAAAAAATCACATTTTTGGATGAGTGCTAATGGAGGAGCAAGCTCAACTCAACACTAGGCTTCTTTCCAAAAACGGGAACGAGGAATCACATCTCCACTCAAACCACATCTCACTTCCACAACCACGCTCTCTTTCAAATCTCAACTCTGTGTATCTTTTACACTTTACTCATCTTATTTCTTTCTCATACTTCTCAAGTCTTACTCTTTCTCGTTATCACATTCAACTTTTCCATTTAACTTCGAGTCTTACTCTTTTTCATGATTCTTATTATCATTCATCACACTTCTAGATTTTCCAGACAGAATATAGTAATCACCAAGATATCCAGCCCATAATAAATTCAATCATGCAACATATTTAACAAAACAGGAAAACATCTAACACGTATATGCATCACGTATGATAATGCAGCATGTAACATATGACATTGACTCTAATTACGCTTGGTGGACTCAGTTTAAAACTGAGTCTAAACGTCACGACGACTTAGGCCTACTGCATCTCTCACCTCACGTTCCAGCATCTGAAATCATTGCGGGTCCTTCCCAACAAGTCGGCTGTTCCGCTTCTTGGCTTATACGTACCTTGTACTAAATAGACGATACTAACGTTACAAGTCTATCTTAAATAATTGTCCTACTTAGAATCAGAACGCGTTTTCGAAAACTCTTTTTATTTCTCGTCGGAAAATCTCAAAACGTTAAAACTTATTCAAATCCAGATTCAACTTTTGAAAATACTTTAAACATATAAAAATATTTTTAAAACAATTGACAAAACACTTTAAAATTATCTGTTTTGGTTGCTGGTCCGTTCCGGACAGCCATCAACCAAAACTCAAAAACACCGAAAAACTTGACTTTAGTTCATATAACACTTTGCTTTAGAATAAACACTTAAATGATTTGTTTTTCAAACTTAACATTGTGAAATGAATTAAGGGCAGCAACCACTAAGTCCAAGGTTCTTTAATTAAATCAAAGCTAAACTATTTCAAGACCATTTACTTTTCAAAACCAATCACAAACTCAAACACAACACTTTGGTTAATTAAATAATTCATTCATGCATAACATAGACCTATCATCAAACAATCACTCATTCAATTATTTTAAGACGTCATGATTATCATACAAATCAGCCAAGGTCATAACATAAGGCATATAAATTCATATTCATCAGAAACACTCAAATAGAATCTTAGTGTGATTAAAGGTGAAACACAAAAGATAAAATCCAAAACTAAATCAAATTAATTTGTTAAATCTTAAAAATTTCCAGAACATACACATACATGCCAAAGTTCATCATATAAAATTTTCAAGTCATTTAAACAATCCTAGGCTAGGTTTCAAATCAAATTTCACATGAAAAACAACATGGTACTGTTGCTGGTCAGAGGCAAGAAAGACATTATTAAAAACAGTTTTTCAACTCCGAATTGCATAAAAATTGGTATAAATCTTCCTTATACAGTCAAGACTATCTCATAAAATTTTCAGATTATTTGGAGTTGTGCAAGTCATATTTTTCTAATTAAAATTGTCACTAAATTCAGAAAATCTGAACCAAACGGTTCACTGTTTGCCTTTCTTAAAAATATCAAATCAACTCCAAATCTCTTCAAATTTTACAGAGAACATCTAGAGATGTTCAGGAAGCTACCATAAAAATTTCAAACAATTTGGAGTAGCACAAGTTCGAAAATTATGTTTATCTTTAAACCAAAAACTTTTTTTCTTAAAATGGTTTTCATAAAGTTGGTTCTCATAAAAATAGGAAATCACTTCCAAAAATCATTTAAAAATTCAGAGAAGCTTATTTTAATATACTTAGGTCAGTGACAAAATTCCAGAATTGTTGAACATACACAAATATCATTCATCAAGGTTAAACACACACACAAATCACAATTTCAGCACACACATCATTCAACAACTTTGTTCATTCATTTTCTTTTATGAAAATCAAGGATACAATCATACATACAATCAACACCAAAAATCAATCCATCAATTATATTTCCTTTGAAAACCGAATTAATATATTATGAAAACGATTTATTTTAACTCAAATAAAACATGCATCAACATCCATAAATGAAATCAAGCCCTTTTTCAACTAAAAATCAAGAATCAAATTTAAACTACCCTAGATCCTAACATATACATATTTAAATTTAGTAGATCTTAAGAAAAATCATACATGCATACATCAAATACTTCAAATAAAACATCACTTCTAAAGATCTAAGCAAAACCGAAACATGCACAAGAAAAATAAATTCATTTTGTCAAAAGTTCCATGCTTTATGTTAATCTTTCTTAAAAATAATTTTCTTTACATGCTCACAAAACCAAATCAAACAAGAAAATAAAATCATGAGCACAAAAGTCCTTTTAAAACCGAATTGAATATTAAGCTCTTAAACATAGAAGATTTCTTATTTTTAAATCAAGATCTTCACATGCATGTGAGAAAATTTAAGATCAACTTGAGAAAATTATATGGATGCAAAGAAAAATACTAGATCTAGCTTAAAATCAAACATGCAACAAAGAACAATTTCAAAAATCAATTTCACTTTCCAAAACACATGTATAAAATCAAAGTTCATCAAAGAAAACAAAATCATTTACACCAAAATAGTTATAAAACCGAATCACCTTTCAAATATTTTTGCATGTTCATTTTTCATTTTAAAACTTCAATCTTCATTTATTTTTCTTTGAAAAACATAGATCAACTTTAGAAATTAACATGCAAGAACAAGCTTTTCACAAATCAACATTTTTAAAATAAAAACCGAAAATAGAAATGATGGAGAAGGTAGAACAACAAGGATCAAGTTCTATACCTAAGGGGATGAATGAAAATGGGTTAAGATTCAAGGCTAGCTCTCTTCCTCTTCTTCTTTTTCCTTCCTCACGGTTCTCTCCTCTTTCTCTCATGGTTCTCTCTTTTTTTTTTCCATGTCTCAAGAGCTAGTGTGGCCCTTTGAGACTAAGTGTTTGTGTTGGTGGAAGTGTGAAAAGAAAAGGTGAAAGAATGGAATGAAAGGATGAAGGAAAGAAGGAAAGGAGAATGAAATGAAATATACTATGGGTAAAGCCTCATATCTCTTCTTTGGCCTTTGACTTGTTCGGTCCTTAATGCATCTAGGAGGGGCACTTTTGGCAACACAAAAATACCTACTTGGTCCCCAAGTTTTCCATTTTCTTTTCTTTTTATTTTATTTCCCCTTTTCTAGCTTAGTCATCAAGCAAGGCTCATAAGCCTACACATACACACACTCATACAAGTGTCACACATACACAACCACACATGTATCATGCATGCACACACTCACTAAAACCGTGGCACCCATATGCATACACACATGTCTCCCAATTTTTATTCCTTAATCACATTATAATTATTAATAATGCAAACATCACTTAGGAAATCTCATTTATACACACAAGGCAATTTACTCTAAGAAAATCACATTCATCAATCCATCACACATACACATATATACACACATTTGTCAATCAACCACACACTTATTCACAAAATAATTAACTTAATCAACACACACACATATTAACACTTAAAAACATAATAAACTGTACTTATTGGTTGCACTTATAGCCCTCATTTCATTTTCTAAAATCATACTTTAATATATTAAAGAAAATCTCAAAAGGAAAAATTCATTAAAAATCAAAAACCATTTTTCATGATTAATTCCTTGAAAATTCGTCCTTTACAGTACTGAAAAATAATTTTCGCAAACCAGCCCAGAAAATTATGAAAGATACATTTTTGAAAACTACGTTTCGATACGATCATTTTGATATAAAGATCATAAAAATCGGAGTTACGGTTAAAAAGTTATGGATTTTCGAAGTTAATCAATCTTTCAAAGTCTATAAAGAAAAATTCATTTTTACAAGAAATCATCAACCAATAAAATCATTTCTCATAAAATCATTTTTTTTACTAACTCAATAAAAATATTTGTTTATCAAAACTTCATAAAATCAACACTTTACTTCGAAATCGAAATTGAAAACTCTTTGTAAAACGATTTCTCAAAACTCTTCTTTAGTCAAATTTTATTTATCCTAGTCGAAAAACGCGGGATGTTACAAAACGTAGTTGCAGACGCTTTGAGTAGAAAGGTGATTCATGTGAGTTCCATGATGGTTAAGGAGGCTATTCTAATCGAGGAATTCAGAGACCTAAGTCTGGCAATACAAGTGGAACCATCTAACATTAGACTGGGAATGTTGCAAATCACCAACGAATTCTTGAATCGAATTCGTGAATTACAATTAGAAGACGAGGAGTTGAAAGATAAGAAGAGATTGATAACTGAAGGAAAAGAACTGAACTTTAGTGTTGGAGCAGATGAAATTCTTCGTTTCAAGACGAGAATTTGTGTGCCTAGAGATTTGGAAGTTAGAAGAATGATCTTAGACGAAGCACATAAGAGCTGGATGAGTATGCATCCAGGATCAACCAAGATGTACCAGGATCTGAAGAGGTTATTTTGGTGGTCTGGATTAAAGAAAGATGTAGCAGTGTATGTGGCTTCATGTTTTGTTTGCCAAAAGGCCAAAGCAGAACATCAGAAACCTGGAGGACAATTGCAACCCTTAGATATTCCACAATGGATGTGGGATAGCATCTCTATGGATATCATATCTGGTTTGCCAAGAATAGTAGCGAATCATGATGCCATCTGGGTGATCGTGGATCATTTGACGAAGTCGGTGCATTTCATTCCTGTGAATATGCGCTATGATTTGGAAAGACACACTCGAATTTATATTAAGGAGGTTGTTCGATTGCATGGCATACCCTCAAGTATTGTGTCAGATCGAGATCCAAGGTTTGTGTCAAAGTTTTGGTCAAGCTTACATCAACCCTTGGGTACGAGATTGAAGATCAGTTCGGCTTATCATCCTCAAACAGATGGTCAGACCGAGAGAACTATTCAGTCGCTTGAGGATATCTTAAGAGCCCGTGCCTTGGAAGAACAAGGAAGTTGGGATCAGATTTTATTGCTCGCAGAGTTTACCTACAACAACAGTTATCATGAGAGTATCGGAATGGCACCGTTTGAAGCTTTGCATGGTAGGAAGTGCCAAACCCCGTTATGTTGGTTTCATGTGGGGGAGAATGTGATGATTGGGCCAGAAATTATGCAACAGACGACTGAGAAGATCAAGATGATTCAGGAGAAAATGAAGATAGCACAAAGCCGCCAGAAGAGTTATGCTGATCGAAGAAGAAGACCTCTAGAGTTTTTGGAAGGCGATCATGTATTCCTTCGAATAGTCCCTATGAAAGGTGTCAGTCGAGCCCTTAAGACTCGAAAGCTTTCTCCAAAATTCATCGATCCTTATCAAAGTCTTAAGCGAGTTGGTCCTGTTGCTTATCGAATAGACCTGCCTCCATCTTTAGCCAACTTGCATGATGTTTTCCATGTGTCTCAGCTGAAGAAGTATGTTCATGACCCAACGGTTGTACTTCAAATTCGTCCTGATGATCTCACCTTACGAGAAAACCTAACCTTTGAGACTCGTCCTATCCGGATTGAAGATAGAAGACTCAAGCAACTCAGAGGAAAGGAGATTCTGCTGGTTAAGGTCATCTGGGAAAACAACGAAGTTTCTGAAGCGACTTGGGAATCAGAAGAGAAGATGCGTAGAGAGTATCCCGAGTTGTTTTTGTAAGTAGAATTTCGGGGATGAAATTCCTTTTAAGTGGGGGAGTAGTGTAACACCCCTAATTTTGTCCCTTGAATATTTATATTTATATAATAAAAGTTTATTTGTCAAATTAAAAAGTTTTCTTTTAATTGTTTAATTATATAAATAATGTGCGTTTAATTAATAAATATTTTTAAATTAATAAATTATGTAAAAATATAATTTTTATAATTTAATCCTTGAATTAGGACCTAATGATAATATTAGAAAGGTTTTTAGAGGGAAAGGATTTAAAAACTGAATTTTACACAGCATCTAACCAGTTAGATGTGCCCTGTAACCGGTTAGACGATGAACCCAAAATTAGGGTTAGTGCGTTTTGATGAGTAATCACCATAATCTTCATTAATCACCACGAATACCTCTCATGCATGGTGGGAGACATGCGTCTCTCTGCATGTAACCATGGATTGCTTATAAATACCCCTGATTTTGGTGGAATTTGGTTGATTTTCCTTCAAGTGTTGGTGTAATCCTCTGTTTTGAAGCAGCGATTTTGTAACACCCTGATTCGGCAACTTGAAAACTTAACTTAAATATGGTGAAAATTGGGGCCATTTTTTTTTTTTACAAACGTTACACAAGATGAGAACATTTCGATTTTCAAAACACAGTTACAGTTAAAACTCATGTTCTCATGTTGCACAACTCTTTCAAGTTCCAAACCGAGATGTCACAAGACACCGCACTTTGAAACTCGTTTTCAAACATCATTTAAAACATTAGCCCATTTAATTGTTTCAAACATCAGTACCAAATAAAACTCCTGCCGGGGTACAGTATGATAGAGCTAAGGTAACTAATAACTTACAATGGAGTACAATGCTCTGAGGGGATTACCTAGCGTCTAGTCATGTACACCAAAACTATATCTTTATCTTCGCATCTTGGCAGCCCACACTCTCGGTCCACCAGCAGAGTTGTCGCATCCAACCATCTCAGGAGTCTCACTCAGAGAGTTGTCGGGTACTTGCCTTTCGTGGCACTACGCCATCTACCGGTTGCAATATCAGCATTTGCCAATACGACAACACGGTAGGAGAGAGTCAGTGTTCTGAACACCAACGGGTTGACCATGCGGTCTCAGGGTAGATTAAATATAAAGATAGACAGATAATATAATAAAACAACCTAACTATAACATCATCAACATACATAACATGTAATGCACATAGTATATATGATTCATCTAGAACAAAACATATCAGAACATTCTAATCACATCAATACCATCATTCTTAACCAATTAATTCATTCACGCTCTTACAATCACATTCTCAGAATCTTTCTCGTGAACTTTCACAACTTTTCTCAAACCTTCTTCCATCACAATTTCCACACTTATCTCTTAATCCAAGAATTCTTTCGTGTTCTGTCTTATAAACTTCTGTTCGATACTTGATACTTTAATATACTTTTCCTTGAAACCTCTTTGTCTATTAAGTTTTATTATCTCGGTTAGCATCAATGATGAAGGGGAAACATCATTGAGCTCACACACGTCTACATCTCCTTGGTCAACCACCCAACCTAGTCGGAAGCAAACAGGAGTACAGGACCTTTACCACGCGGGCACGACAGCTGTCACACAACAAATGGTCCCTGTGGTAGACCGACCCTCGGTCTACCCTAAAACACCCTTGGCCGACCAGAATACTTATTGGCCGACCAGAATACTCATTTTGCCAGGTCTCACATCTTTGGGCCGAGCGCATGCCATAGGACCCACCCTAGCGACTCTGGATCGAGCACAGGGACCTCTTCCCTTAAAGAGTCCAAGCTAAGGGCGCGTTAGCCTAGCTCGGTAATCAGATAAGACTAACCGCTAACAGGATAAGGATGAATGACTCATCCCTTATCCTATAAAGGGACACGTCAGCCCTACTGGACCTCCGTACAGGCCCATAGGGTACAACACCGCTCCCCCTATAAATAGCTGTCTCCAGCTAGGGGCTCAGGTACGTTCTCTCTCCCTAATCATACACTAGCACACACTCGTGATTAGGGAAACCCTAGTTATCCCCACTGGATAGCTAGCATACCAACAAAATCACACAGTAACATCAGACCGTTTTCTAGCTCTTAGGTCTTCCATACCCTTGAGCTAGGGATATACTCTGAACATTGTGTCTAGGACACTACATTGGCGCCGTCTGTGGGAATCCATAAACTGCTATTCCCACCCCAAAATGGTAGACACGCGAGGAAACGCCGCTTCACGTGGCGCAAACCGCCAAGCAGGGCGAAACCGTCAGAGGTTGGAGGAAGGCAGCGGTGACAACGGCAGAGATCTCGAAGGAAGAAACCCTACCCATCCCAGCATGCCATCAGTAAGACAAATTCCAGCCCGGAGCCACCACTCCATTCCAGCCCACACGCATAGTGGCCCTTACACCGTTCATTCCAGGCAAACAAACCCTGTTAACCCAAACCCTGTTAACCCAAACCCTGTTAACCCTAATCATACACAAAACCATGGATCGGGCCGATCCATCGATGCTCGTGTTTCTGGAGGGGATAGGGACTACTCCCGTGGCCAAAGAGAAAGCCAGTTGGAAGAAATCATTAAGCAACAAGCTCAGATCCTGGAGCGGCAGGGAAAGGCCATCGCCGACCTCCACCACCTCCCATAAACCCAACCCTAGAGGCCACATATGAAACCGACCACACTGCTCACCCTGGCCATCCCTTCACTCCGCGAATCATGGCATACGAGACACCCTCAGCCTTTCTCGGCCCAACGAGTGTTTCCAAGTATAACGGGTTAACCGACCCCCTGGAGCATATTTTGTCTTTTGAAGGAGCTATGAACTTTTACGACAGAGGAGACCTGATGAAATGCAGAGCTTTTTCCATGACTCTGCAACCACCCGTCTTAAGATGGTACTCAGCTTTGCCCAGAAACTCTGTCAACTCCTGGGCAGAAATGAAGAAAGTTTTTCTGAACAGATACACTGCTAGTTGCGTCCAGCCGAAGTCCGACCACGCACTAGCAGGCGTTATGCAGCAACCTGAAGAGCCTTTGCGAGAATATCTTTCACGCTTCCATTCGGAGGCAGGGACTGTTCCTAACTTGGAACCAAGCTTTGCAGTTTTTCTCTTCACTCAGGGTCTCCGAAACGGAGATTTCAAAAAATCGCTAGTGGGCAAACCGCCGAGGGATATGGCGGAGCTGAGACATCGTTCTACTAAGTTCATAAACTTAGAAGAATTCAGCAAATGGCAAAGGAACAGAGACAGAGGCGAGCGAGGAGAGCCGTCCTCCCAGGGAAAACCAAGAAAAGACGAGAGAAGAGATGACAGAAGGGATGACCGAAGAGAGGATCAAAGGAGAGGACCCCGAGGGGATAGGAGATTTGGACCTCCCCGAGGGAAATTCGAGCAATACACCCCTCTCACAGTTCCAAGAAGCCAAATTCTGCAGGAGACAATGCAGACTGACCTCCGAGCAATAGAAAGAGCACCCCCCTTGAAGAGAAGTCAACGCCAGGATCGCTCCAAATTTTGCTCGTATCATGGCGGGTATGGGCACACCACAGATGAATGTTCTTGGCTCAGGGATGTGATCGAGCAGTTGATCAGGGATGGCAAGTTACAGCAGTATGTCAGGGAAGCACTCAACCGACATGCTCGGAGAAGAACTCCATCCCCAGACAGGAATGGTCGATCCTTAACTAGGCAGGCCGATCAAAACACCAACCAACAACAACCACCCAACCAGCAGAGAGTGGCCATGGTAGAAGTGGCCACGACGGATCAATCCCCACAAAACCTGCGAATCAACACCATTGCTGGAGGTTTTGCGGGAGGAGGAGAAAAACGATCCGACAGAAAGAAATACATCAATCAAGTGCTTGCCGTCCACAACCATCCAATCCGAAAGAGAGCCACAAAAAGTATTCCCATTTGCTTTTCTGATGATGATCTTGAAGGGGTGATCCCGGGTCATAACGACCCTATGGTCATCACTGCATTGATCGGCAACTATGAGGTTGCCAGGATATTTGTCGATCAGGGTAGCTCGGCAGATATCATGTTCTTGGACCTTTTTGAAGCACTGAAGTTAAAAACCTCAGACCTGACCCCTTTCGAGGGGAAGCTGATCAGCTTTAATGGAGATGCAGTGGTTCCCAAAGGACACATCCAGCTGCCAGTGACCCTTGGGAACCACCCCTCGGCGAGAACCGAAATCATCAAGTTCCTCGTCGTCGATTGCCCATCGGCATATAACGCCATCCTTGGCAGGACATGCTTGCAGGCCTTCGGCGCGGTCGTCTCAACTGTCCATCTGGCTATGAAGTTTGAAGGCTCCGACAGAACTGTAGTTACCATTCGAGCCGATCAGGAGAAGGCTCGAATGTGCTACAATGCCAGTTTGGCAAAGATCAAGATTCCAGAAGAAATTCAGCCAAAGTTAAGTTTGAACAAAGGAAGTGTACTCTTGACGGACCTAGATGTCAGGTCCGATTTGGATGATTCAAGACTGACCCCTCAAGGAGAGTGGGAGTTCATTGTGTTGGATGAGAAGCTACCAGACAGAAGAGTGAAACTAGGAACCAGCCTTCCAGAAGAAATACGAGCAGAAATGCTCGAGCTTTTAAAGAAGAACAAAGATCTTTTCGCTTGGACCTCGGCAGACATGTCGGGGATTGATCCGAACTTGATATGTCATCGGCTCAGCGTTCATCCGACCGCCAAGCCAGTCGCCCAAAAGAAGAGAAAGGATGGCACCGAAAAGGCTGCAGTAATAGAGGAGAAGGTATCCGAGCTCCTTTTCGTCGGGTTCATCAGGGAGGTTAGCTACTCGGAGTGGCTCTCCAACACCGTTCTGGTCAAAAAATCAAATGGGAAGTGGCGCATGTGCGTCGATTATACCGACTTGAACAAAGTGTGCCCAAAGGACCAGTACCCCCTCCCCATCATCGATAAACTAGTGGACAACTCATCTGGCTATCAACTCCTCTCTTTTATGGATGCATACTCGGGATACAATCAAATCCCGATGTACCCTCCTGATCAGGAGAAAACGGCCTTCATCACTGAAAGGGCAACTTACAGCTACACGGTAATGCCTTTCGGATTGAAAAACGCTGGCGCAACCTACCAGCGTATGATGAACAAGGTCTTATCGGGTTTGATCGGACCTACTCTCGAGGTGTACATTGATGATATGATAGCCAAGAGCAAGAAGAAGGAGGACCATCCTTGGGACCTCGCAGCTATTTTGGACAGAATCAGAAAATTCAACATGCGCCTGAACCCCGATAAGTGCACCTTCGGGGTCCCAGCCGGGGCCTTTTTAGGTTTCATGCTCACGGAGAGGGGTATCGAGGCCAACCCAGAGAAATATCAAGCTATTTCGAACATGCACAGCCCATCTAATGTCAAAGAAGTTCAGAGGCTAACTGGTCGGATGGCAGCCCTCTCCAGATTTCTCCCTCAAGTAGCCAAGAAAGCTTTACCATGGTACCAACTGCTCAGAAAAAACAAGAATTTTCATTGGAATGACTCTTGCGAACAAGCGTTTGCAGAACTCAAGCAATACCTCTCGGCCCCTCCCGTCCTCACCAGTCCTCGGGAAGGGGAAACTCTGTTTTTGTACATGTCCGTGAGTGAAACATCTGTTAGCTCGGTCTTGGTCAAAGACGACTCAGGAACCGAGCGTCCCATCTACTTTGTCAGCAAGGCCCTCCAAGGGCCTGAGATAAGATATTCTAAGATTGAAAAGATCGCCTTTGCTTTGGTAGTTGCTGCTAGGAGGCTCCGGCAGTACTTTCAGAACCACCCCATAGTACTCAGAACAACTCAGCCGATCAAGCAGGTTCTCCACCGACCTGACTTGGCAGGAAGGATGGTCTCTTGGTCTGTGGAACTATCAGAGTTCGACATCACCTACGAGCCAAGGAAAACTCTCAAGTCCCAAATTTTGGCAGATTTTGTTTCAGAGCTATCAGATTCTACTTATTCCAACCTCTCCCAACCATGGAAGATTTATGTTGATGGCTCCAGCCACAATAAGGGGGCAGGAGCAGGGATAATCCTTGAAAATGCAGCAGGCATTTGTGTGGAGTATTCCCTCAAGTTCGACTTCCCCACCTCGAACAACCAAGCAGAGTACGAGGCGGTGATAGCCGGCTTGCGAATGGCCCATCAAATGGGGGCGTCAGAAATAGAAGTTTTCAGTGATTCCCAGCTAGTAGTATCCCAAATTAAAGGTGAGTTCCAAGCCAAAGAACCAATCCTCCAGAAATATCTAGAACAAGTCAAAACCCTCACAGATCTCTTCCCCCAGTTCTCTATCACCCACATCCCTAGGTCTTCTAACAGCCGAGCAGATATCCTGTCAAAGCTCGCAAGTACTAAAGGGCCAGAGAACAACAAAACCCTAGTCCAAGAAACTGTCCATCAGCCGAGTGTTATCTTAGCTATATCATTGACCACCAGCTGGATGGACCCCATCAAGCAGTATCTCCAATTCCAAATCCTACCAACCGACCCCTCTCAAGGAAAGAAGATAGTCAGGCAAGCGGCTCAATACACCATGGTCGGCGACATTTTGTACAAATGGGGAATGGACTCCCCAATGCTAAGGTGTCTGGACCGAGCGGAAGCTGATCTAGTACTGGCCGAGGTTCATGAGGGACTCTCGAGCCACCATGTAGGTGCAAAAGCATTGGCTCGCAAAGTGCTCCGAGAGGGCTACTATTGGCCTACACTTCTCAGCGACGCCTCTGAACATGTTAAAAATGCGAGTCCTGTCAACTTCACGGAAAGGTGTTCCAACGTCCCCCGACGGAGCTTCACTCGATGATCGCACCATGGCCCTTCTTTCAGTGGGGTATGGACATCATTGGGAAATTCAAAACAGCTCCAGGGCAACTGAAGTTTGTAGTAGTTGCTGTTGATTATTTCACAAAGTGGATTGAGGCCGAGGCATTGGCTACAATCTCCTCCGCCAAGATTCAGAAGTTCTTTCTCAGACAAATCATCACTCGTTTCGGTGTCCCACACACCCTGGTCACTGACAACGGTACTCAATTCACTGCTAAGGTTTTCCAGGAACTTGTCGACCACTTCCATATCACCCACCACTTCTCATCAGTCGAGCACCCACAAACCAACGGGCAGGCTGAAGCTGCGAATAAAACCATCATTGACGGTTTGAAGAAAAGATTGTTGGATGCCGAGGGTTCATGGGCTGACCTCCTTCTCGAGGTATTATGGTCAATCAGAACGACCATACACACCTCAACAGGAGAAACCCCATTCCGACTTACCTACGGTTGTGAGGCCTTGCTACCTATTGAAACTCAGATCCCTACCTTTCGTATATCCGATCGACCAATAGAGGTAAGCGAAGATTTGCTAAAGGAAGAGCTAACCCTCAGCGAGGAAATCCGATCTCTAGCCTCGGACCGAGAGAAAAAAGCTAAGGAAAGGCAGTCCCGAGAATATAACAAATGGGTGGTTCCGAGGAGCTTTGCTGTGGGAGACCTGGTCCTCAGGCGAGCTGATATTGGTCTGAAAAATTCAAGAGAAGGGAAGTTGGCAAAAGCTGGGAAGGTCCCTACCGTGTCGTCTCGAAGACCGGCTCGGGGGCCTACAGACTAGAAACACTGACCAATCAACAGTTGAACAACTCCTGGAATGCCACCAAGCTTAAGCCCTACTATAGCTAAGTGGGAATCACAGCACTTTCTGCAAAGCTACAATTCTGTCATTTGAAATTTTGTCATTTAAAATTCTGTCATTTAAAATTCTGTCATTTAAAATTATTGTCATTTATCTTAAACATGATCTTAGTTATCCCTTTTTGTATTTGACTCCTGTTTACAAACGGATCAAGTAAATTTAATGAAGTTTTTCGTTTCAATTATCTCTCATATCTTCTTACTGTCAACGTACTAACCATTTCCCCTCGGCTCGCCACCGAGGCGAACTTGGGTGTTTATACATGACCTTCTAACAAGGACATATAAACTAACAGCCGCAAGTACTTTAATAGATGCCCGACCAAAAACTCGATACAGTTTCCTCAAGCCGAGGACCGAGGATCCCACTTTGGCCAAAGGTTGGAGATTCGAAATCTAAACGACAGTTTATAACGAGATAAAATACATGAAAAACAGAATGAGATTCACTTCTTACAGCACAATATTACAAAAAGAAATGTTTAGGTCTAGCCGACCATATCATACTTGAAAGAAATTCAAAACAAGATCAAATTACAAAATAACACAGCAAAATACATCTCAAAGGAGCTAATCCTCGTCCTCGGACAAAGCAATGGACGACCTATCAAAATCTTCTTCGTCGTCTTGCTCCAAGTCAAGGGGGTTCGGCAGGTTGGGTGCTGACAAATCCACTTCAGTGTCATCGTGGGAATAATCAACCATCCGATCACCATCAACCCCATAGTATGGACTAGCCCCAACCACTCGGATCCCAGGGTTCATGAACAATAACTGTTTCACAGCATTCACAAAAGAATCAACAGCAGAATGATCCCAGTTGAAATGGTTCTTGTGAGCCAGCACTTTATGCTTTAAGGTCTTCCGACGAACTTTGATCAGTTCCCCCTGAGCCTTTGCCAGTTCCCCTTGCAACCTATTCACCTCCACCTCTGAGCTCGTCAAACGACCCTCAACACCTTCAAGCTCGGTAAGCCTTTGCCTAGCTTCAGTCAATTTTGCTTGGGCCGCTTGCAGCAACCTTCCTTTCTCGGCATCCTTTCCCGCCGTATCCTCCAGGGCCTTTTGAGCAGTCTCCCGAGCTCTCTCAGAAGCATCAAATCTTTTTTGAAGCTCGGCATTTGCTTCTGTCAGAGCTTGAAGATTTGCCTCACTTTGCTTAACTTGACTTAGTAGATTTTTAGTTTCAGCAGCAGCAGCTTTCCTTTTCTCCTTCTCAGCTGCCGAGAGGGTGGCACTGATATCTTCAGCATTTTTACTTAGGTGAAACATATAACTGGAAGCCCTCAGCATGTTTCTGCCCAAGAGATCACAATGGCACCTTAAGGTGCTTGCCATCTGATCCGACAGCCTTTTTTCATCATTTGGCGTATAAACCAAACCGACGAACTTCTCCTTCAGCTTCTTAGCCCAAACACTCTCCTCCTCTGGGTCAGACATATCAAACCATAGATTGGTCCTTTGAAGGTCGGCAACCTTCGTCTTCACCACCTCCACAACCTTGCCTTTGCCTTTATCCAATTTAGCCCTTTTGGCAAGGGGCACCCGATCCTCCTCATCATCCTTTTCCCCCACAACCTGAACCAAAGGAACCCCAGTAGCAATCTCCACCCCTTTAGCCGATGAAGGTTGGACGTCTTGCATCACTTCAACCTCAGAGGGGCAAGCCTCGACAACAGTCACCGAGCGAGTGGCTTCCGAAGAAACGTCCCCGCTCCGAGAACCAACCGACCCTGCAGTTGCCTTTGCTTTTGCAAGCTCCTTCATGCGAGCAACAGCCTTGTTTCCCTTAGCCATTTTTTCTGCAAAACCAAAAATCCAAGTGTTAAAAAAAAAATATATATATATATATATATACATATTTGTACCAAGCTCGGCTTTTATAAGCTCCTGTGGAAAAATGATGATATTCCTAATATCAACTTGACCGTTTGCTCTAAGGTAAGTGAAGAAAGTGTCACAAGTACGCCGCTCGTCCACCGATAGCTCGGTCGCGTAGTGGTACTGATAAAGCTTAGGATGTTTATTAAAGAAGTCGGACGACCAGGACAGAGGAAACAGGGGATCGTTACCCTCCATAAACCAGCAATCTCCTATTCCGACAAACTTATACTTGAAGAATAGAGGTTTAAAAGTTTTCCAAGAGTCGGTAAACTTGGCGAAAAGTGCATGATCGTTGCGGGCCTTCAATGACACCCACAACCTTTTGTTCGACCCCTTCTCAAAAGTGTTCACCTGTGGTATGTACAACCATAAGAAAGCTCGGAGTGAGCAAGTCAATTTCTGAGCTTCACAGAACTTTTGAAAGGCACGGATAAAGGCCCAACCGCTAGGATGCAGTTGGGTAGGAGCCAAGCGCAGTCGACGCAACAACTCTATTTCTATGTTTGTAAACGGCATCTTAACACCCAGTCGTATGATAACCTCCTCGTACATGAAGAATTCCTTGCGATCCGCAGTAATAGCCGTGCACACTCGGTCGTCGACCGCCGGAGAGCTAATGGCATAAGACGTCCCTGCTTCGTCCGTGGGGCAGGGGAGTATGTGAGCTCGGATATGACTGAGATTGTTGTTGACTAAAGCCGACGGGGTACCGAGCACCTCCAAGTCAACCCAGTCATAATCTCCAGAGTTCGGAGGCACAGGAAACTCGTGAGGATGTGAGATGCACCGTCGAACCATACCTGGGGAAAGGGAATACTCGGCGTCAGAGTCTATAAAATCAAAATTCTTAAACAGCCTAACCCTAGGTTTATTAGTCCTATAGCCGAGCCTACTACACCTTCCCTTAACCCTAACAGCTTTTACCCAGAAGGGTTTCTCCCAGGAACGGTTCGAAGGGCGGCGGGATACTTGGGCCCGCTCTTCCGCCGCATGATACAGTAGTTTCCTACTTTCCTCCTCCTCGGAATTCCGAGGGTAATCTATTGATAATGGTACCTCCGCCATCGGATCTGCCATGCGATGGCGGAAAGGTGAGGGTAAGCAGTCCAGCACCTCCAGATCGGAAGAAGAAGAAGATGAAGAGGAAGTATCCTCAAGATCACTCAAACCCAGAATTCTAGACCACTCCTCATACTGAAACCAGTTGATACTCATAATGAAATCTAACTTACCCAGAAACCAACCCAGAAAATTAGCAAACACAAAAACAATCAAAAACCAAAAACCCGGAACCTAAGGAATCAACAGCTCAGTAGAAAAAGAAAAAACAGGACAGAAGCAAAACCAAAACCAGAAAGCAAAATACCTGAGGTTTGAGGATGAGAACTGGCACGAACGAACTGAAGAATCAAAATAGAAGCCAAAAAGCTTCAAGACAAACTGGCAGAGAACGATGGAGTAAAAATGGAAGTCCAAGAGCCAAGGAGACGAATTGCAGAAAGAGGAGGAATACCAGAAGTCCAAGTTTTGGAAGAAAGTATGAAAAAGAAAAGAAAAAGGAGCAGTTGAAGTACAAGAGGGTAACTTCCCCCACGTTTGAAAACTTGGGCCTGATTACAAAAGCCCAAAAGCCTGCATCGAGCCACGGAGAAGCCACGTGGCGCGCAATTAGTGGAAAGAAACATTTCGAAAACCCAAAAGGCAGCATGCACCATCATGACCCCTCTGACACAAGGCAGAACGTGTCAGGAGAAAGACATCCAATTGTCCTTTCAGTCAGTCAATGGGACAGCGAGGCAGTGTGAGCTGTCTTGAACTCATTATCCCCTGCCGAGCTTAACCCTCGGCACCTTGAAGGTCACATACGAAGAACTCTCAGCTCGGCTCAAGACTCAAAAAGTCTTACCGAGCTAGGGGGCTTATGTGGTAGACCGACCCTCGGTCTACCCTAAAACACCCTTGGCCGACCAGAATACTCATTCTGCCAGGTCACACATCTTTGGGCCGAGCGCATGCCATAGGACCCACCCTAGCGACTCTGGATCGAGCACAGGGACCTCTTCCCTTAAAGAGTCCAAGCTAAGGGCGCGTGAGCCTAGCTCGCTAATCAGATAAGACTAACCGCTAACAGGATAATGATGAATGACTCATCCCTTATCCTATAAAGGGACACGTCAGCCCTACTGGACCTCCGTACAGGCCCATAGGGTACAACACCGCTCCCCCTATAAATAGCTGTCTCCAGCTAGGGGCTCAGGTACGTTCTCTCTCCCTAATCATACACTAGCACACACTCGTGATTAGGGAAACCCTAGTTATCCCCACTGGATAGCTAGCATACCAACAAAATCACATAGTAACATCAGACCGTTTTCTAGCTCTTAGGTGTTCCATACCCTTGAGCTAGGGATATACTCTGAACATTGTGTCTAGGACACTACAGTCCCAGACCAGGAGGACTCAGCCTCAAATCATATCATATCAATTCACATATATAACAAGGCACGCTCTCAGCGGCAATCACAAATGCCCCGTTCCAGTCCCTCTCACTGTTCTCGATTTGCAATCAAGGGGGCGACAGTATATTTCTAGTCTGCAGTGCAGAACGTGCCACTACATTAGACCCATTCCCTACCACGTTAGTACGCCACATGTGGAGTTGTTCCGCCAAGAAATATACTCTAGACTTCTTGACGTTTCACCGTCATCGTCCTCCCCTCATGCAATCTCCTCCTAAGTATCCGCAGATACCTATGGTTCCTTCCTCTCCACTACTTCGATACGACACTCATACCTCACCGCATATATAAATGTCTTTTAAAGTCTTTTAAAGTTTTACAATTAATTAGCGGCTTAATCCTAACAGTCGGCTCGTCCTTGGTGCATCCCTTCAACGAAGCCCGACCACTAAATGCAATCCATTCCCCCTAAATCTCAATGGCCCTTGGCCTCAAAATCAAATCTCATGCATCTCAGCATTATTCTCAACAACTCATACTCAACAGTATTCCTCGGCATCTTTCTCATCATCATCATCATCATCGGTATCTTTTCCTCGTCTTTCTCAAAATATCTTTTCGCAAAACTTTTCGAAAACATGATTTCACAAAACTTTACTTCACAAAACATTTTCAAAAACCTCATTTCATAAACCTTTTCGCAAAACTTTTTCAAAAGATAATATTTCCAAAAACTTTCACAAAATATCGTTTTCACAAAAACTTTTCAAAAATCTCTTTTCAAAAACCGTTTTCAAAAATCACATTTTTGGATGAGTGCTAATGGAGGAGCAAACTCGACTCAACACTAGGCTTCTTTCCAAAAACATGAACGAGGAATCACATCTCCATTCAATCACATCACACTTTCATAAGCACGCTTCCGCTCGCCTCATCGGATGTTTCATTTCTTTTCAACTCAATTTTCACTTTCTTTCTTACTTTATCTCTTTTGCATTCCATTCACATAATGCTTTATCTTTTCTCAATCATTCCAACAACCTTTTCTTTGATCTTACTTATCGCTTATCTCTCACTTAATATACTCATGTTTCGCATTCGCATTCTCTTTTCTCTTCTCAATCTCATCTCATCACTTTCACGGTTTCCTTATTATGGTTTCACTACTCAAACATAATCAAACAATTTCAAACAGAATAAAGTATGCTCAACAATTAAACAGGAAGTATGCAAATAAAACAAATAAGCATTTAGCACACATATCTACATTGCCTAATTCGCAGTACGTTCGCAATCCATCCATTCGGATTGCGGGCAACCGCGTTACGGGATCACAGCACTCTCACTCACCTGGATGACGAATCATCCGAAAGCTTTCCAAGGTTCCCAGTCGCTAACCTTGCCACGTTTCCTTCGCGTCCGACACCCGAACTAGAACATTTTTCCCCGTGCGTTAGAACGTTTTCGATAATTTCTTAATTTCATTTTGAAAACTCTTTGAAACAATTCTTTTCTTAAGAATTCATTAGTAATATCCAAAGACTCCAAAACCAAATCAGATTTCAAATAAAAGATTTCAAGAAGACTTTAAAACAAATTACAAAATTTATCTTTATTAAAACCAAATCCATCTTTCTTAATTCAAAAACACTTTGTTTATAAAAATCATCTCCATGAACCATTAAACAAAATTCAAAACTCTAGAAAATAAAATTTTAAAACTCAGTCAAATTGATTCATTTAATTTCTAAACTTCAAGGCATTATCAAACACTAATCAAAGAGGGTCACACAAAATCTCAAATTAATTTAAATTGTTTAAATCATACCCCCTTTAAATAAAACAAATAAACATTTTTCTTTGAAATTCAAACACATATTTTTTGTAACACCTAGGATTTATACCCTTAATTCCCCCTTATAATAAAATACGAACTTGAAAAATTTCTTTTTATTACAATAAAATCAACCGTCAAACGGACAGAGTTTTGTTTGTTTTTAGGACTATTCCCAAAATTTAACCTGCGATAAATAGTTTCAAATAAACAATTAATAGCCAGCAGGGCTTCCGGTTATATTTCTAAATCATGTCAAGACCTTATTGGCTCCAAATATAACAGAGACATCAAATATTCAGTGTTCAGCGGAAAGTACAAAGTCTGATCATTAAAAACTAAAACCTAAAATTTTCTCAAAACAAAACCTCGTAAGCCTCACTTAAAAATATTTATAACACATTTACATCAAAAATAGTGTAGGAGGCTTAGGTTCATAATATCCACCAAAACCCATAATAACCCTACTCTCCTTGTAAGGGAAAGTACTCCTGCTCGGCCGGGGGCTGTGCCAACTCAATCTCCGTACCTGAAAATGTAAGGGAGTGAGCATTGCACATGAAATAGAAAGCAGTTTCTAACTAGACATAACAACCCACTAGGTCAAGCACAATTAGCAAATAAGCATATTTTCACATATAGCATACCACACTCATTTCATTATTTCCGCACTCGTTACTTATTTCACATTTCCATCTTCATTATTCATTTCAACGTCCAATTTCACTATTCATTTCAACATTCATTTCCTTTATTAATTTACTCATTTCACATACTTATTTCATTTCAATATCCATTTTCATTCTTCATTTCAACACCCCTTTTCTTTTTCTTTCCATTTCATTTTTTAAGATGCATCACACACCATTGTACTTCACCTCCACACTGGAAGGTACCTCATACATTTCCTTATTTAAATTAGGTGTCCCTCAGGTCAGAGGTCAACACATTTTAACATCTTATTCTTAAATATACATTTCACGCCATTGTACTTCACCTCCACACCGGAAGGTACCTCATACAAGTTGGCCTGCAGGTACTTCACCTCCACACCGGAAGGTACCTCATACCATCGTACTTCACCTCCACACCGGAAGGTACCTCATACATTTGGCCTATGGGTACTTCACCTCCACACCGGAAGGTACCTCATACCATCGTACTTCATCTCCACACCGGAAGGTACCTCATACAATTTGGCCGGTGGGTACTTCACCTCCACGCCGGAAGGTACCTCATACAACCATCCAGATTATACTTAAACATTAATCTCATGATAAACAATTCATTCATTAACACATTTAACCACAATCAACACATAATCTTTCATGTAATTTTCGTATTCATTTCCTTTCTTAGTTACCACATTCATACCAAATAGTGTTCTCTTTCATAGCCCAACATTTAGATTTTACATATATCATCTTTTACTTTGTTTTGCACGTAATCCTTTTACTTCCATTTCCTAGTTTCACATGTTCAATTCCTAAACCATAACCCTTATTCACAATTGATAATACTTAATATTTATTCTCATTTAGAATTTAGAAACAACTACGCACATTCATCTCATATAGTCATTTTCATTCCATCTTCTTCCTATATCAATTTATTCCATAATACATACATACATTTGCAACATCAATCAATTATCATTTTATACAAAACTTGACAATTAAAATCCTTAGTCATAGAAATCATTTATATCATCTTCCCTTCCCGATTACCAAAATCTTATTGTACTTCATTATCATCATTAACAAAATTTCATTTATCAAATCATTCATTCTCACATTATTGGGTTTCCTTTTTCCTAGTCTTAACATCACATCATCATGCATATTTAATTAATTAGAATTTTATATTCCATAACCTAGGGTTTTATAATCTAATTTTCTCCCCTAACACATAACCCTAACAAGCATTATATACTAACTAGACCCAACTCCCTAGAACAAGGCAAAGCTCACTATATCCACCCCCTTACCTCAAGTCCTTAGAGATTAGGAGATTCTAGCTTGCTCTACTTTGAGCTTTTCCACCAATAAGCTTATAACCAACAAGAGAGGTAGAGAACCTAAAACAAGAGTCATAAAGAGAAAGGGTTGTCATTTATGACATGGTTCTTATCAAGACTCAAGAAAATTAGAGTTTCATAGCTTAGAAGTTGAAAACCACCATGGTTTGTAGAGAGAGAAAAGAGCAAACGAATTTTTGAGAGAGAAAGAGAGGAACCCACACACAACACTTACTTGAAGATGATAATAACAATCCTTGATGATGGAATGAGTGCCACCCACTTGATCCTTGGTCAAATGGAAGTGAGAAAATCTTGAACCCTAGAGGAGAGAGAGAAAGCACGAATTTTAGAGAGGGAAGGAAGAAATCAAAACTTAAACACTTACCTTGAGATGAGAAAGAAGAAATTACAATGATAGAGATGCAAAGATTACTTGTTCTTGGTTGATTTTTGAGGAATGAAAATGGAACCCTATGGAGGAGGAGGAGGGAGTCGTGAATGAGAGAGGGAGGAAAAAGATGAGTTTGAGAGAGAGAGTGGGTTATGAGAGTAAGAGTGAGTTTGTTTTATTGGGTTGGGAAGGGAATGAGTGGACAAGGATTAAAGCCACAAAAAGAGATTCTTTTTGTGTGGTTGAGAGTGCAATCACGTGCACTCTCTTTTCCCTTTTTTTTTTTGTGCAGACCCTAAAATAATCGATTATTCTAGCCAAATAATCGATTATTTCTTCAATGCAACATTTCTCAGTACATTCACCAGAGGCCTTATAATCGATTAAAGCCCTGAAAACAATCGATTATAGCTCAAAATAATCGATTACTTCATATGAGGTAATCGATTAGAATTGCTGCAACTTTTTATTGTTTTCATCAGGGGCCTTGTAATCGATTACTGACCATCCAGTAATCGATTATTTAGTGGAAAAGTCACATTTTGATGATTTTTCTAACTCCAATTCATTTCCTTAGGTCCCCATATCCCTTTAGTTTTGGTTTGATACTTGAAACCTTCCTCGAATCTTGGAAATTCTTCCTAATTAATTGGCATAATTTCCCATTATGCCGGAATCAAAATTAGGGATGTTACATTTTTCACAAACAGAGTTCACAAGCAGATTCAGAACAATTTCTATTCAGTACATTCAATTAGCACAAAACAGCATACACAAGTTTTAAAGCATACAAAGCACACATCATACAAATCATATTTTTGATCACTTAAAAATCATTAGTTATGTTATAATCTTAATAAATTAATTTAATTACACTTGAGAAAATAATTTAAACTCAATCCTCTAATTAATTTCATAAAACCGAATCACTCACATGGTTAACAACTTCTAATCACAAGTATTTTAAAACCAAAAATTCATTAAATTAATATTACAAAATTTCTTTTCACATAATCAAATCAAACCAAAAGAATTAAAAGAAATATACATCACTTTCATCAAACTTATAACACTAGGTATCTAGGAACATTGTTATCAACAAGGTCATTTTTTTTTTAAGATAATTTTCCTACCATTTAAACACACATTGGCTGAATAATATACATACAATTTTGCAAAGATTTAAGGCACAATTAAAAACATACAATCATGAAATCATTTTCTTTATTCTAAGGCTAAAACCGAGAGCATGCAGTAAGGAAAATCAACAATTTTAATTCATTTTCCAAGCTTTAAATCAAACAACAACTTAAATCATAATTCACTTCAAAGGTTCACATGCATTTTCCCTTTTAAATTCAATTATTTCATGCATATACTTTGTAAGTCCTTAGATTAAAATAATTCCATCATGCATGTATCCTAAATAAGGGACAAACTTAGCTCCCTACCTATTCCTAGGATGACCGAACATCATCATTGAAAAGGACATGGTTCTCATTCATTTTCAACATACATGAATCATAAAAATCACATCAAATTATGTAAAACAACACCTTACATTATTTATTCACATCAACCTTCACAAAATAAATCTCAAGTTCATCATTTTATCAAAACAAAAATAAAGATTTAATTTTATTTTCAGGAAGTAACATGCATGTTCATAAAATCACTAAATCTAGCTTTAATATACACATGCATTAACTTCTTACAAAATAGAAAGCATGGATCTTAAATAAATCAATCATGGCCGAATGGCCCTTTTACAAAACAAGGCATGCTTAACATCAAACACTAGATCTAAACACATTTATTCTTGAAAATCATTTTAAAAACTTTGTTTCTTTAATTTTCTTCTTAAAACCGAGTCATATAAAAAAAGAACACAATCTGTTTACTTGAAAATTAACATGCAACTAAAGGTCTTAGCTTTTCATTTATCAAACAAAGATAATCACATACACATTTAGATCAACAACATGCAAGGCTAGAAACTTTAACTTTTTTACAAATTAAGCTTAAATTATAAATCAAACAAAAATAACCACATGCATACACTTTTCACAAAATAAGAACATGGATTTCATTTTTAATCAAACATTTAATCAAACCATGCTTGAAATCATTTTAAACCTTACTTCTTTGATTATTTCCTTAAAACCGAATCAAACACAAAATAAAAACATGATTTTTCTCTTAAAAATTAACATGTAAACCAAAGATCTAAACATTTTTCACACATCAAATAAAAATAATTACATGCACACACTTAAATCAAATAAGAACATCACTAAACGAACATGCAAGACTAGGAACTTAAACTTTTTCACAAATCAAGTTTAGATCATGAATTTCCTTGTCAAATAATCACAAATAAGCACATAAATCACGGTTTGAAACAAGAAAATTAAACATGCAAGAAAGATTCATTTTAGGTTTTCACAAAAATCTTAGTTTACTTTAGATCTTTAAGTTTTTAGTTAGAAAAACATTAGATCTAACAAGAAAAACCTTAACCGAATCATCAAGCATAAGTTTAACATATTACAAATTATTTAAGTCCTTAAAGTCCAAGATCAAAGATGAAAAACACATAAGATCATCTTTAAACTTATAAAAATCAACATGCAAAGAAGAAAGAAATGAAGATCTATAAACTAAAAAGGAAAACTAAACTATTACAAAATCTTCTTCTTGATCTTCGGTTCCTACCATGAAAAGGGGTTGGTTCCAGCTTTAACAATCTTGATCTACAAGGAATGGAACTTGGTTAGGCTTGGATCTCCTTCTTCTTCTTCTAAAGCTCACGGCCACCCCCTCCTCTCTTTCTTTCTATTTCTTTTCTTTTTCTCTCTAAGAGTTTAATGAGTCCCTTAGAGAGGTGTTTAGTGTTGGTGGAAATGAGAAATGAATGGGGTGAAAATGAACTAAGGCACTCCTTATTTATAGACCAATCCACGAATTCCCCCTTTGCCCTTAAGTCTTGGTTTGGTCACACACTAAAGGGAGGGGCGGTTTTGGCATCACAAAAAGATGCATGGGTGGTGTTTATCAAAATCAAGGGGAGACAAAGTTGCATGGCTAGACTTTTAGGGGTCAAGCTAGGCTTAAGGACTTGTTAGAAGATAGTTAGGGTTTTGCACTTGGTTTGGTTTGATTCTAACTAATTTCCCTCATGGTTATGGCTTGACTTAATCCTTAAGCTTCTAGGAAACTATACCCCTAACATACACACACACATGTACATACATACACACCGAAGCATACACATATACACATACAATTTACATTTTATCTTCTTAATCTTATTTATTCAATTTCATCAATTCACACAACAAGGCAATTAATTCAAAAATCACACTCACACAACAATTCTCATGTACCATACAGCAAACACACAGTACACATGAAATAAAACATACATCACATAAAGATTTCAAGCCAAATCAATAAATTCAATACCATTTCCCAAATTCGTGCCTCTTAATTCTGAAAATAAATTTTTGTAAAACTACCCAGAAAAATCTGAAAATTACATTTTTAAAATCTGCGTTTCAAGACGATCGTTTTGATATAAAGATCATGAAATTCCGAGTTACGGTTAAAAAGTTACAAATTTTTCAAGTTAACAGACCCAAAACTCCATTTCAAACAAAAATCTCTTTTTGGAAAAATCACAATTTTGCAAGTCATTTTCATTTCAACAAAATCATTCACTTCTCTTTTATAAAAACATTTTGTTTATAAAATTCCATTAAAATCAACTCTTTATTTCTTATTCTCGTAAAGCACTTTTCCAAAAATCTTTTATAAAACAGAACTTCGGAGTTTATTTTAACAAATTTCGTTCTCGCACGTACGGGAAAAATGCGGGGTGTTACAGATTTCGTTCCTTCAATTCTCTGTGAGGGTGTAGAGTTAGGTTGTGAGCAATACACCATTGCAAAGCTTCATCTTTAAGCTTTGCATTGATACATAGATTGTGAGTTGAGAGTGAGGGAGCAAGGAGAAATCA